>JAKLTH010000042.1:0-2400000 GCA_025175895.1 Wurfbainia villosa
ACCTCAACCTCAACTCAACTCGATCCCCAACTCAACCTCAACTCTCAACTCAACCTCGAACTCAACCCCGAACCTCAACCTCAACTCTCGAACCTCAATCAACCCCGAACTCGAACTCAACTCAACCTCAACCTCAACTCAACTCTCAACCTCGAACTCAACCTCAACCTCAACTCTCAATCAACCCCGAACCTCAACCTCAACCTCAACTCAACTCAACCTCAACTGAACCCTAAACCCTAAACCCTAAACCCTTAACCCTTAACCCTTAAACCCGAAAACCCTGAACCCAGGACCCGGGGACCCGGGAACTCGGACCCTAGACCCTAGACCGGAGCCCCTGAACCCTCCACCCTCAACCCTCCACCCTCCATCCCTAAACACCCTCAAATCTCTCAATTCCACTTTTTGTGGATAAAAAATTAATTCAGTCACTAAATTAGGGAAACTTCCCAGCATATGCACAGCTCCAGTAGACCATGGGAACTTCCCATGGTCTACGCACTCCACCAATATATCGTGGAAACTTCTCGACATCTGCACACCTCCGATGTACAAGCAACTTTAAATGTATAGCATTTTGAAAAGCTCCTTTTATCCATATTTTTTGCTCTCCTAGAAAACCAATAACCAAATAAATTGATAAGCAAAATTTGTTAGTGGCATAATACTATCTACTGCTAATCAATATATTGAATACTTTTTGATAAATACTTAATACAAAATAATAAACCAATCACAAACACTTTCCCTGTGCAGCTCCCGTACATAAACAACTTTAAGCGTACAACTTTTCCATAAGCTCCACATTTTCTTTATCCTAGAAAACAAGTAACCAAATAAAATCATGAGTACACATTAAATTTGTTAGTGACATAATGATCTTTGAATACATGTAATTAGTTTAGTGAATACTTAATACATGTACGAATAATACAAAATAATAGATAGCAATTCTGAAAAATAATACACCAATCATGAACAAAAATAAGAATAGTCTTCCATCATTTCTCTTTCCTGCTAGAAGCTTCATGTAGCTATTTGGCACTCTATTTGTGCAAGCATCAATAGCTCTTGCAAACCACCAAAAGTGACATTTAAACTGAGGATGCCTAGAAAATGCAAGAACATTATAGAAACCCAGATTCGATTGCATTAATTGCAACTTAAGGACTAGTTCTTTCATCTTGTTTTCTTTTTGTTGTCCAAGCCTCGAAACCTCAGCTTCCACCTGCATATAAAATAACTCTTCTAGTGGTAATATCTTGAAGCTGCAATGAATTGTGTGAATCTGTAAATCCTCATTGTTACCCATATCTGAAGAAGACGTCCACCCAATTTGAAGGTTCATTATTATTTTAGGTTTGCCTCTCCTTTCATCAATGTTCAATGCACCTGCTTTATCTTCATTAGCTACATATTCATTGTATCAATTTTACATTCAGATGGCTCAACAGATCAAGAATCATTATTTATTTTAAAATGTAGCTGATTGAGATTAAGCTCCAGTTCTGATATAAATTTCAGAAGAGATACAGAAAAAAGCTCAGGTTCACTTATATCATAATCAGGTTGATTATTATAGAACCTCAAGTAAACATTGCAAACATAGACCTCATTTGATAGAGCTTCATAAGTGAAAGATTGTGTTTCTGACAAATCATACGAACCAAAGCTGGATACAAACATGTTTGATGTGTCTCCTGCCAATGCAATGGTTGGATCTAAATGGACCACTAATTTAATTATTTCAAGGTTCTTGCAAAAACGGGGAAACAGATTGGCTCATTAAGGTCAAAGTTTTGGTTACAACACTTTGACAAATAAACAGTCACCATCTGAGACTCTTAGCATCAAGGAGCCATTGTGAAGGTGCATGAAAGCTTTAATTAACTCAAAACTAACAACGAAGAACAAAGGATTACGAAAATCAAAATTACTTTTTATCAGAAAATGCTTTTTTGTTTACGCGTGACATGACATAGATTAGCAAACAGATGTAATATCCACGCAGCAAAAAGCAAAAAGCAAAAAGCAAAGAAAAAGAAGACACTCACCTAATTATTCCTGATACCTTTCCACACGAAGCACAACAGTAGCTCCCATCAAGCAGCACCGATTGTCACAGATTGAAAACTCCCACCCTTTGGCATTGGAGAGCACATTCAATGTGGCAAGACAAACCACAGCAACTCTTATCATCAGATTCTGTTGTGCATACTAACCAAAGACTAGGATCCTTATTGTCATCAAAGAGATGGCAAATGCAACACAAGCACCTTTTGCAAAACGTGTCCTCTGAGGTAAGGACAGCCTTACAGGCTGAATTCTTACAAATCCAAGAGTTGGCAGAACTGAAATCTTGTAATATATCAGAAGAAGAAAAATGAATAGGCTGTTCACCTTTTCTCAAATGCGTCCTTTTGATATCTTGAATAATTTTTGTTATTTTCCATTATCATAAGCTAGATTGTATCCTCTCATTATCAAGTCATGAATGTGTCATATCCTTCTTTCAATAAACTTTTTAGAATGTCAAGCACTAGTAGGTTTTGAAATTAGCAATAGAGAAAGCATTCTCAATGGGAACCTGGAAAAAAAAATGAAAATAAGCTAACAGTGATTTCCTTAAATGAACAGTATAGAACAAATGGCATGCATTAAATAGCAACCATAAAATCAAAGCCAATGATCATGAAAGATACAAAAAGTATACCATGGTATATTACTTCTACCTCAACCAATTTATTCTTAGTCCTATTATTTGATTTGATCCTTGTGATACAAAGCCTAGTACTAACAAGCCCAACCTATGAAAAAAGTCAACTATGCAAGGTATAAACATAAGATTTAGGTATTGCTACAAGTACATGACAATAAAACCTTCATATTGTGGTATGACTTCTTGATAATGTATGTATTTCCATGCTACCAGGCTTGGACCCAAAACCATTGGAGAATGTTTCGATGAATGTCGATACAAAGGCTTGTCATAATATATCACAGTCCTTGCCCCATTGGAAATGAGCCACATATTATGGAGCAAAGATTAATAGCATGACATAAATTTAGAAAAAAAAAATGAACTTAAGAAAGTGTTGAAAGATCAAAAAGAACCCAATGTTAAGTGCTTCATAGCATGACTTCAACCAAAAACAGATTGATAAAATGCAAAGAGTTTTAGCAAACATGTTTTGCTAACAAAATTCTCTTCTCAATTTGAAGATAAATCAAAGATCTGCATAAGACAACCACCTTGACCATTGTCTCATGCAAAGCAGACTTCTCATGACACACTCGCTTTCGCTCTTGTGTATTGCTGTCACATATCACTAGAGTAATTATCATTATGATACCCTAAACTACTGTTGCTCATAGCATAATAAACATCCACTTATAGAGTTCTATGTTTATCTAAAAATTTCCAAGAGGTAATTACAACACCAAACAACTAGAGATTCTACCTTGTTGCAACTGCAATAGCTGAATTTGAGTCCAAGTAAGAGGTAATTACAGCGCCAAACAACTACAGAATATGCCTTGTTGCAACTACAATAACAGATTTTGAGTTTATAATATCAAATAGTTCTCATTTATGTCTTCTTCTAGTTATAAATAGTTGATTATAGGAAAATCATCTTGATTTGTAAACAACATAGATGGTTAATGAACATACAACAATCAATGTCTTATTTAGTTCTTTTAAGTTAATCTGGACTATGACAGAAACAAGTAAACAAATGTGAATTAGGTGAAATGACAACTGTATTTGTTGAATCAAGCTGCTACAATAAAAATATATTGAAAGAACATGAAAACAACACTAGCTTACATGGAATAATGGACGTCTTTCCATGTCATGGATAGCAAGTCAAGAACATGCAAGTCATTTAGAAGATACCTCTTAGCATCTTCCCCACAAATAGAACTAAGTATTCCCAACCAGGGTAGCTGATTAGCCCCGACGGGAGATCTGCAGAGAGAAGACTAAGACTAAAATAGAAACAATAACAAGACATTATGAAGACTAAATCCTAGTTTGAACCAAAAAAAAGCCAGGAACACCAAGCTTGACCAGGTGAAGCTAGATCAGTGGCGTCGTCTACCTTGTAGAACTGAAGGACAGCGTGCTTGACCTTCTTATTCTTGTGCTTTACAACATTAACTAGACTTTATGAAGACTAAATCCTAGTTTGAACAAAATAAAACAAGGAACAGTGAGCTTGACCAGGTGAAGTTTGATCAGTGGCGTTGTCTACCTTGTAGAACCGAAGGAAGGCGAGCTTGGCCTTCTTATTCTTGTGCTTGATCTTCATGGGCTTGGTGTAGGTCTTCTCCTTCCTTTTTTTGGCGCCGCCACTGAGACGGAACACCAAGTGAAGGATGAACTCCTTTTGGGTGTTGTAGTCTGTGAGAATGTGTCCGCCCTCAAGCTGCTTCCAAGAGAAGATGAATCGCTGATGGTCCAACAGGAAGCCCTCCTTGTCCTGGATCTTCGATTTCACGTTACTGATGGTGTCCGGAGACTCCACCTTAAGAGTGATCGTCCACCCCATCGGCGTCTTCACGGAGATCTGCATCGTACAAGTCACACAGTGGTTCCTAAAGTTCGAGATCCATCGACGAGACGTGCTGCTGGTGGTCCAGCGGGAAGCCCTCCTGGTCCAGGATCTCGGACTTCACGTTATCGATGGTGTCCGATCACTCCACCACAAGGGTGATCGTCCACCTCGTCGACGCCTTCACGGAGATCTGCATCGTACCAGCCACGCAGTGGTCCCTAAGGTTCCAGATTTGTCGACGGGACGAGCCGCTGCTGGTCCAGCGGGAAGCCCTCCTTGACCTGGATCTCCGACTTCACGCCATCGATGGTGTTCAATCATTCCACCTCAAGGCGATTCACATCGATCTTATACGAGCATCAGTTCGGTTAGGGTTCCTCCGTGAGAGCAACAGA
Organism: Wurfbainia villosa; assembly: GCA_025175895.1. Taxonomy (NCBI): domain Eukaryota; kingdom Viridiplantae; phylum Streptophyta; class Magnoliopsida; order Zingiberales; family Zingiberaceae; genus Wurfbainia; species Wurfbainia villosa. Next base: position 4,958 of record JAKLTH010000042.1, read on the forward strand.
GGAATTTTATAGGGATTTGGGCTCTGCGTTTCTCAGGTAGACGTTTATAAATAATTTGACTCAAATTTCATGTGATTATTTTCTTTTATTATTATTATTATTACCTGAGCCGGGAATACTATGCTAGTGATTTTTCAAATTTGACACGCGGTCACGTGCAAGTCGCGTGGTCGCTGCAGACTTTTAATTTTATTCTATGGTATATTATTGTCTATTTTTTATTTGAATATCTCACTATATCAATTTTTTTTTAATATTTGTATGTATGTTGATTTATATTTTCGTCAACTATTTGTTTTTTTTATGTTTTTTATACAAGCCTTTTATTAATTTTGTATAAATTAATATCATTTTACTATCAAATTCTCACTGAATTTAAATTATCATCCGCTAATTAATTGAATTAAAAATCTAAATAAAAATAACATATCGATACCGAAAATACGTGAGATAATACAAATTAAATAAGCATAATTTAGCATTTTAATTTTACAAAAATAGTAAAAAAAAATTACAAAAAAAATACTCACAAAAAATATTCTAGAAAAAATTAGATATATCATGTCAAAATTCATATATCTTCCTAACAGAAAAAAAATATTTTTTTGCTACAATTTATCGTTCTCGATAATTAATTTACTTTTATATTATTGAAAAATTCATTGCATCAAAATATTTTATTTGTCATACTTTTTGTTAAATAAGTCATTGTTAGTTACCAATGAATGCAAAATCAATGAGAAATTATAGTATTAGAAAGCACCATTTTAAATAAAATTTAGTGTCTTCTTATATCAATTTCTCATAATATTTTTTTAAGATTTACATTAAACTGAAACATACACATGGAACTATTTTTTGAATCAATGTTTCCTCTTAGCTCGGCTCGGCCTTCATAGCCAGTACTTCCTGACTCGGTTGGATGCTCCGAGCGGTGGTCTTCTCCAATTGGTTCTACCTTTCAGGTCATGATTTCGCACTCTTCCTTCCGTTGTTCTTCCAGTCATGTTATAATAGTATCATTAGTCACCCTCTCAAAATAGTCAGACTAATCGTTTGGTCGAACTTTAATATCATGAGAACTTTCTCACCACGCTTCCTTTCTACCTCGGCAATGATTTAACTGATTCCTACTCCTTTCTGGGTTTTACCTTACTTATTGGGCCGAGACCCATCCTCATTATTTATTTAAGCGTACTAATCACATCACTGGGCTAATGACCCCGCTTCCCCACCTTTAAGGAATATTTAAAAGCTTAAACCCCCCGAGGCCCTACTTCTTTGCGGTAACTTCACCTTCCTCGACTCCAACTCTTCCTCTCCTGCTTGGTAACCTTCGCCGGCAGACGTCCTACTCCTAAGTCTTTAGCATCAAGAAGTCTCCTCCCTTCCCGTAATCGTCACCTTTTAGCCACAAGTAAGTGATACTCTGCCTCCTTTGTTATGGCTCCTCCCTCTTAAATCCCTGACAAAAACCCTTGGTATGAGACCACTCTTTCCCTCATAGACAGCAGCCACTACTTCCGTGATGTTAGAAAGTTGTATATGACCCATCTATCAAATGCGTCTTCACCTCATCTCCTTATTGTTGGAGCTGAAAGCTCCAAGTTATGTTTTGGTGTTTAACAAAGGTTTAAGTGAGTCTGAGAAATCAGTGTGAGAAATCAAAGGGTGGACCTTGGTGAAAAGTCCAAGATGATTAATTCCTTGGCAAGTGAAAAATCCAAGGGTGGACCTTGGTGAAAAGTCCAAGATGGTTAATTCCTTGCAGCTGGAAATTCCTTGCGGGGGTGCAAGATGAAAAGTCCAAGATGGTTAATTCCTTGGCAGCTGGAAATTCCTTGCGGGGGTGCAAGGTGAAAAGTCCAAGAGGGGTGATTCCTTGGCAGTAGAGAAATTCCTTGCGAGAGTGGCAAGGTGAAAAGTCCAAGAATGGATGATAGTCGGAGTCTTGGCAAGTAAAGAGTTTTTATTAGGCGTGTTTCAGTCTTAGAGCTGACTAAAACAATGGGTCTTAAGAACAACAATGAGTTGACACCTCAATTGTTGCCCTTACTGCATTCATCAGGTAGAGAAACTTGTCGTCAGCAAGGTACAGTCGAGTCAGCGCCTCGACTGCTCCGGAACAGTCGAGGCGGCAACTCAACTGATCGTGTGTAGTGGTCAGCGGTGAGAGTCGAAGCTCGACTGCTGCAGGACAAGTCGCAGTCGAGGCAACGCCTCGACTGATCCTAAGCTAAAGGTTACATACACAAGCCACACTCACCCAGCGCCTCGATTGATGTAGGACAGATTTGTGAACCTTAACAGGTTCGATCGCGTAATGAGGCGGCGCCGACCGGGTCATGGGCAAGATGTGTATGAGGCTAACTCAACTAACACCTCGACCGCAAGAGATCAAACTCAGAGCTGACTTTACGCAATGAGGCAGTACCGACTAGCCCTTTGTAGAAACGCACAGCCGCAAGGCGCACTCGACTGGTGGGAAACCAGTTCGCGATTCTAGCGAGGAAATTCTATTTGTTCTTCCTCGTGTCTAATTTGTACAGGTTTCCGCTCGAATGGATGACCAAATACTTTGGTTTGTGGACACTTTCCAAGCTTCTGTAATGGCGTGGACGAAGTTGGAGATTGGAGCAAGGATCATGGGATTAGGATTTGCGTAGAAACAAAACTGACTTTGTTTTGCTAGCTACGAGATCTCTCTCACAATGAACGGATATGTCTTGCTATGGTGTTTTCCGACGATTTGATAGATAGCACTTCTTGCCTGTGGTTGATTGCTCGCCTGAGGAAAGCTGCGCCATTCTCTTGCGGCTGGTCAAACGATCACACTTGGAAAATCTGCGCTCTTCTTCTTCCTCTGTTCTTGACGAACCCTATGCTCTGCTCTTGGAAGCTTTCACCGCGATAAAAGATTACAGCTCCTCTACTTCCATCTGACCTCTGAAAAGCTACGGCGCCTTTTGCTCAACACAACGATTCGTGTGGTTGCCCTGAACACAACAAGGACGAAGGTCGATTGGATCAATATCATCGGTGTCACTGTAAAGCTTCATAAGTGAAAGATTGTGTTTCTGATAAATCATACGAACCATCAGGGCCTTGATTAACCCTCTGTTCATCCACAAACTTGAGCAATCAGCTCGAATGGAAGAGTTCCAAATAATCTGCAAGGTGTTGTATATATTTGTTAACCATCAAACATACCAATAATTATGAAACTCAAAGGAAAGAAATGATAACAAATAGCATGTGCTTTATATGATAGCAGGGCAGGAAAGCTAAGAGAAGCTATAATGTCAATAAAATAACCTAACTAAAAACAAATCAACAAATAAATTTAACTAATTCAGAGGTCTGAAATATATATTTTACCTTTAATCTAGTTAATTATGAAGACATCCCTAGCTAGTTGATTTGACATTACCTAGTTGAATGAGTGTTGGGTATCAGTTAAATCTATGCATTTATTATATTATGATCAATTTAGTGAAACTGTGGAGTTATTTAACGTCAAGGAAAAAAGGGGAATTATTACTAATAGGATGCTCTAGGTAGCCTCCTACCCTTCTGCCTATCTATGTATTATAAAATAACAAAGATATTTTACACATGCATTATTGTGTGTGTATTTATGTTAGTGCATAACGATGCTCCCCACAAGTTAGTTCGAATATATTGTGGAACCTCAACTTTTACAAATGTATTAATTTTATCCTCTCATAAAATTGACAGACTGAATTGGTGATTTCCTCTAATTACATCTTTTCTCGGACGAAATGGCAATCAATTTTTGTTTTATCCTCTCATAAAACACTAGGATCTAAAGTTCATGGTTAGCTTTCCAAATTCTGAGGGTTGCTATGCAATCATGATGTGCGTTCTTTTAAAATTGGTTGATCACAATAATAATGAGATATCGAGTCCACTGAGTCTGAGATAGCTTGCTCAACAAACTTTCAATATTTCCTTGGATTAGTTAGTGGCTCCCTGTCCTGATACTGTTCAATTAGACACAATCTATCCAGTCAAACTATTACCTTAAGCCAATTGAAGGGAGCAAAACCCATGTGAATTGATAAGCCGCAATTATTTAATTTTGGCTAGACAGAATTTAGCAGTCCATTTAACTCTATAATGAGGCAAACATAACACATGTTGCTGTAAACATGAACAACACAAGTCAAGTACACAATAATTAGTGTTGGCTAAATGAATCGTCTTTCAACAGTGAACTTGTCGTATCTTTGAAATACCAAGTCATCTAAATTACTCAATGAAATAATAAAAAAAAATTCTTTGAAACGTTTAAAGCTTCAAACAACCTTGGCACAACAATAAAATTATTATCTTATGATCTAGAAGTCACAAATTCGAGTACTAAAAACAGCTCTTGCAAACCAAGATAAGACTGCATAGAATAGACACTTTTCCGAAACTCCACATGACGGGAGCTTCTTGCATCAGACTATTCTTTTTTTTATATTTAAAGCTTCAAACTTAAACTATAATTAATTTAACTCATCAAACATGGAATCCATTGATCATCTTTGAATGCATCCAAACAATTTCTTTTATGGAATCATTTGAACATGATAAGCCTTAGAAACTAAATAGAAGACATCATATCATAATTAAGTTAGATGGAAAGTAAATCTTCATAAGTGTTTCTACCTGTAAACTCTAACTAACAAAGAAGATGAGAGCATTTAGTCAAATGTCAAGCAGGTTGAAGAGTGGAAGTGAAAACACAAACTGCTAGGGGATAATAAGCTTTAGCAACAGATGACAGAGGAACATCATACCATTCAAGGTTTGAAATACCGACCCGTTTCGTCCGAAACGGATGATTTTTTTTGTTCCGCAGCACCACCAAAATCGGCATGCCTGCGAGACGCATGAACGACAACGGCGAGACGGCGACGGGCCCCCGCGAAGCTCGAGGTCTCGCCCAGAGGCTGCGACGGCAGCGGCACGCGCGCAAGCGGCAACCGGCCGTCGACAAGACCTCGCACCGCAACGGCCGCCAGAGCCACGCGAGATCACACTTTCCAAACTATAGTTTAACTATAGATTAAATAAAATCAATTAAAATTTAATAAAATTATTTTAAAATTTATTTTATTAATTTATATATTATAAATAATAATTTTATTTTTAATCCTATTTAATTGAAATTAATTAAATTAATTTTATTATTATAATTATTTTTTTAGTATTTTTTAAACATTTTTTCTTTTTAATATTTAAATTTAAAAAATTATTTTTAATATATATATTTTATATTAAAAAATTATCTAAATTTATCGATACGATACCGAAATCGTATCGTTCTGGTTGCGAACCGAAACTTCGATACAGGTCGAAATTTTAAACTTTAATACCATTTACTTAAATAGAGATTGTAGAACCCAATAAAGAACAAGAATACCAAGTCAGAGATAAAAAGAAAGTCAAGAAGAGTTGCAAACCTAACAAATTATAGAACCTGTGCATTTTTTTATTTAGCTTCTCAGCATCTAGATTTTATCAATGTCCAGAAAGCTAGAAAAATAAAAAATAATTAACTAATTCTAAATTGAAGAAAAACAATGCATGGGATATTGCAAGACATCAAAAAATGAGAAAAATAGATTTATCATTAGTCTTAAAAGAACTGAAAGTAAGATTGTCAGCTCACCATATACAGAGATTGAAGGGGACTAAGCATGAAAAGACAGGTCGGTGTCTGAGATTGCAAGCTAATTAATACATCAAAAGAAGATGCAACTAACTGCTATGAAACACTAAATACAAAGCCAGAGCATGTGCAGGTCTTGACAAACCTTGTTTTGAAGCACAAAGAAATGGAGAATGAGGTCCTCCAACATACATTAAAATCTCAATAAGGACATTGCATCACAACACAATAACTCAACATAGCCTTTCTGCAGGTTTGAAGGATTAAGCGTCTTAAGGAATTGAAATAGAGAAGAATGATCAAACATATAAGTTTGCTATGAAAACCAAATTGAACTAATTGCATCAACTGAATTCAACACGGACAAATTTAGTTTAAATGAACACTATCATCCACCACTGCAACTGCCACTTTTAGATATGAGGTTCATATTATCAACCATCTTTATAAGACATTACAATAGACAAACAACATGATGCTATAAACTATCTCCTCATTCAATGAGTTTTCAATTAATGTACTTTCACATTTAGTATCTTTCACACAACAGAATTATGATGTCTTCTTTTTTAAAAAAATAATTAGATAAACAAGTCTCATCATTGTACTATGTAGATTGAAAGATCTATCCCTGTGACTATATGTGCTTGTAAGCAATTAGTGCATGCAAGAAATGTTGACTTTCTCTTTGTCTAGCAATATGAAGGAAAATTTATCTAATAACTTTTAGTCACATAGATGTAGGATTCTCCCTCCTTGAAAAAGAAAAATAAAACATACTTGGCAAAGGGTCCTCCTAACAAAGCCAGTTGCATGCTACTTTATAGAAAACTTATACACCTACTTAAATGAGACTAAGAAATATTTATAATGTTGTGAGAGAATTTATATGGTCACTTGTAATCTTGTATGGTAGACTTCAATGATGTAATAGTTTGTGGCATTCAGTTGACAAAGCATCTAATTGTTTCTTTATGTGACTCCTACTTATTGGTTAATTGATGAACAAATATCACTCAGTCATTATGATCTACCATAATCATAGGTTCTACTTAACAATAGACATTCACTGATGCTCCAATTTACCAAACAACTGGATGACAACTTATCAAACTATACAACGAGTTTTGGAGTAAGAAAACACATAAAACATAGAAATGAAATAAATTGAGATGCTTTGAGAGAAAAATATTGACTAAAATTGAATGCAATTTCAAGAAATTTTTGCATGTTGTGACTGTTCGATGACATGAATGATAAAAAATTAAGCTAAGTGTGGAACAATTTCAGGATAACCATTTAGTAAGTTCTTCATTTTGAAATTGGCTCTCAGAATTGGTTAAAAATGTGAGGTTGATAGAAAATGTCAATCAAAGCAAATAATATACTGATGATGGCAAATACATGGTTTCTTAAAACATATCTAGGTTCCTGGAGAGCAAGTAGGACACCCAACCATCCAAATCATCATCAGAAAATGAGAATTTTATGGATAAATCATCTGTGAGTGCACTGCACCCCATTAACTAAACGAAGAAAATAACATGTCCTTCTATGTCCAAAATACTATTTAGGGTCATTCACACTCACATTCATCAAAGAAATAAGAGAATACAAGTGAGTTGAATTGACAGAGTAAACTTCATAGTGCACATAAGTTAACTCATGAATACTCCAACAACCTATAACTTTCCCTAGCTCACAAACTAAATTCCCTGCATAAATCACCATTTATGATGTCATCCTCATAACACATGAATTTAATATTTGCTATTCCTAATCTGAAGTAGCTTTAATTTATTTATCAATCATTCAAACTGATCGATGTTTCAACTAGAGGAACTCACCTATACCATCTCAATTGTCTTCTCACATGATGTTCGAAATAGGTCAATCCAAAACCAAGCAAATTTTACAAAGTTAAAAACTGGCCAACAAGGCGTAGCTGAACTTAAATATTACACTGACGAGCTATTTTGGATAACTTATAATCACTCAATGACCTAGCAATTTTACAACCTCTGAGAATTCAGATTATCCAAAGACAGCCTCACGATATCCTGACTTTACCCTAACAATACAAAACCCGACAAAATAGATCATCGAAATCCATGGATCAGCATATCCACCACTCAAACATCACCCAAAAAGAAAAAACGAACCGCGAAAAACTAGAGAGAAAGAAGGGAGGGACCTTTTCATCGCAGGGATGGCACAGGGAATTCTCATATGCAGCGCAGAACAAGACAGCCGGAGACCAAGCGATCGAGGGCCTCGGAGGGCGCCATGGCGAAAGAGAATGTTGAGATGGAGAGATGAGGAAACCTAGCGAAGAGATCCAACAAAGATAAGAAGCGCAAACACAAAACAAATCCCATCTCGCGAAGTCAAACAAAAAAATTCCAGACCCCCGTCCAGATCGACTAGTCGACAAAATAACAAAGCGTATCACCTTGTGGAAATCGCGGGGAGCGACGCCGTGGAGGTAGAAGGCGGGGCAGGAGGGCAAGACGAGCAGAAGTGCTAGGAGGAGAGACGCGGCGAACTCGCCTCTCACCTTCGCCAAGGAGCTGCGGTATAGATCGAGATCGAGTGGCGCTCCCGGAGAAGACTTTATTGAAGAGATCCAGCAAAGATAAGAAGCGAATATGGATCTCGTGAAGTCGTATAAAAAAATTCCAGATCGACTAGTTGACGAAATAACAAAGCCTATCACCTTGTGGAAATCGCAGGGAGCGACGCCGAGGAGATAGAAGGCGCGGCAGGAGTGCAAGACGGGCAGGAGTGCTAGGCGGAGAAACACGGCGAACTCGCCTCTCAGGCTCTCACCTTCGCCATTGCAAGAGACGAGGAGAAAGGAGCTGCAGTATAGATCGAGATCGAGTATCGCTCCCGGAGAAAACGACTTTACGGAAGAGAAAGGGAAGGCACGATGGAATCGGACTTCAAACGAAGCGGAGGCGTTGATGAACAGATACCTTCTCGAATTGGTTTGAACTTTGAACCTGAAACATGGGACCCAATGGAAGGTTGAGACGGGAGGGATCCTACGAGGCGACGAGCTAGAGACCGAACCAAGGGTGTAGAAGGGTCTGTGTTTAATAATGCCGTAGGATCGTGAGGAAATTGTTTCAATGAAATTTACTGGAAGAATTCAAAACTTTAACGTAATTACACTTGTATCCCCCTGTTTATTGATAGTTAAATTTGTTTGGGTAAATCGGATATAATTTTCATACGATTCTCCGTGTTTGCTAAAAAATATGGTCCTAAAGTAGATTATCTATTTTATTTAATATTGACTCCTTTTTATTAAATACTGGTAGTCCTTAAATTTTTTAAAAAATAATTTTGAAAAAAATAATTGAGTGCTTAGTTTTAAAAAATAAAAAAAAAAATTAGAGATAAAAATAAAATTTGATATCGTCAAAAAATGCTTAAGAGGCTGAACCAATGGAAACAAGGACATATGAACACTCAGTCCAAGGAGAGCGATCGCAAGGGGTTCAAGAAACAAAGTAAGGGTACTTTGGGATCTGATGGGAGAGATTAAGAGCAAGAGGACCACCAAGCCTAAGATCGAGAAGCGGTAAACAAAGAAATACTTAAATATAAGGCTAGGTCATTCGGTCGCCTTGTCCATCGGTCATCAGTTTGCGCTATAAGGTAAAGTCACTTGGCCACCTTCGTCGAGCACTCACATGCACTATAAGGCTAGGGCATTCAATCGCCTTGTCCATCAACCACTCGACTGCACTATAAGGCTAGGACATTCGATCGTCTCGTCCATCAGCCACCTGGCTATAGTACTATAAGGCCAGGCCATTTGGTCGTGTCGTCCATCAACCACCCAACTGCACTATAAGACCAATCCACTCTGTCGCCTCGTCCTTTTTGCCCTCCAACTATCCCATAAATCGGTCATTGTCAAGCTAGGGTGTGTGGGGATCGCAAGAAGGATGCCTTATAACTTGGGGTGTTATCTCTTGTCTCCTAACAGCTCAGTGTCATGATAATAAAGACCTCCGTGGTTTACCACGTTGAGGGTATACTCACAGTTTGTCCTCTAATGGCTTGCCAAAGGACATCCCTTAAGTGACCATGGAAAAAAATGATATCTCGAGAGTTTCTATATAGAGGTGAGGACGAGAAAAATAAAAAGAGAGAACTCTCTAAACATTCCTTTCTGATACTCTTCATTCTTCATCATCTCTTTACCTAACTTAAGCATTGGAGGATCGTCCATGAAAGAGTCGGTGGTCATCTGACGTGTATTAACTTTTATAGGGTCTAGTCGAGTAGCTAACTAGCAAGATGGTCAAGTGGCATGTTTGTCCCTCCCCCCATATATAGAATTCCTTGCCTCTCTTTAACCTCGGATTTGGTGTTCCTATTACTCCTAACATCACGTGTAAGAGCCTAGCTAAAGCACCCTGACTCATTTCCTCTGACCCTTACAACTATTTCTATTGGGTCGGCTTGTCGAAGGCCTCCTTTTACCATAGGGTCGACCCCATCAGTGTTATGGGCGGTATCATTAGTCACCCCCCCAACCAAAAACAATCAAGATATCCCTAGAGTCTGACGTCAAAATTGTTGGGACCTTGAAGTGCGCTAAAGGGGGATGAATAGCGTTCGATTATTATTCAATCATCGATTGCTCTTAATCTCTACAAAACGTTAGCAGCGGAAATACAAACAAACAAGACAAAACAAACACAACTCACACACATAAGAATTTTACGCGGTTCAGAATCTCCGATTCCTACTCCACGACCTAGCTCTCCTAGCGATAGATCCCACTATCTCTTTCTCCTTCTCGAAATCACATCAGAGGTGGAGAAACAACAACATAAAAAGTGTAAAGAAACAAATTGAATACAAATGAAATGAAACGCTTTACACAAGAGAGATCACGTCTTGATCACTTTTAGGTGCTTTAGAATGCCCTGGAAGGTTGGAATGCAATATCACTTTGCCTTCAAAATTTCTCAAAAATCGGTGCTAGAAAACATCCACAAGCCTCCCTCTTATAAGGCCCATCAAAGCTTCCAACGACTCCCATCGAAACTCACGATTCCGAATGTTGTAGCCTAACGGTCGCTTCGCCAGTCGAGGTGTTGGTCAAGCGTGTCTTGCTTCTAATCGGTTGTTGTCACGCCTGCTCCCAGATCCAATCGAGGTGCTGGTCGAGTGCCTCCAGTCGAGGTGTTGGTCGAGTGCCTCCAGTCGAAGTGTTGGTTGAGTGCCTCCAGTCGAGGTGACACCTCGACTAGACCCTAGTCGAGGTTCTGGTCGAGTGCTTCCAGAGCACTAAGTGCTCAAGCTCTGCTCATCCACCCACTTCTAGTCGAGGTGCCACCTCGACTGGGTTTGCTCCTCAAGCACTGACTCAGCTTCCCGAGTTATAGCGCCGAGCACCCGACTCCTCGAGTCAGCATGCACTCGACCAGTCGAGATGCCACCTCAACTACTATCTTAGTCAAGACACTAGTCGAGGTCACTTTGCTTCTGTTTGCTTGCAAACGAAGCTCAGTCGATTATTATACCTCAAAACTGAGGTTTAACACCTCAAGTATGATCCTCTCATACTTGACTCTTACCCATAGCATAGACCTAAACCTTCAAGCTTCTTCCATCAACCTCACACCTTTAGGATGCACTGAGTCCTCCATAACTCCTCACCTTTTGTGTTAGTCTTCAAGTGCTTCCTTCAGCTTTATCATACTATCGGATACCCTTAGCCTAGACCTAAGTCTTTAAGCTATTTTCATCAACCTCACACTTTTGGTTCGAGTCCACGACTCCTTACCCTTGCACTAGCCCTTCAAGTACTTCTTTCAACTTTATCATGCCAACGGATCTTCCTTTGTTAAGAGGTCATGCCTCTACGACCTCCATTGCTAAGTCTCCATACTTGGATTTTTCCTTTGCCAAGTATTCATACTTGGACTTTTCCTTTGTCAAGTCTACATACTTGGACATTTTCTTGCTAAGACTTTACCCTTGGACTCTCCCTTTCCAAGTATTGATACTTAGACTTTTCCTTGCCAATGTTACACACTCGGACTTTCCCTTGTCAAGTCTCTAGACTTGGACTTTTCTTTGCCAAAACTACACACTTGGACTTTTCCCTTTGCCAAGTCTCCATCGAGCTTGGTCAACCTCGATAATGTAGAGGTCCGGATTTTTCACTCCCTTGCGAAGGAAACACTGACGTCAAGGAGGCTTAGGGTTCTCTCCGGCCACAACAGGAAAGAGTGATGGATAAGGATGAAAGGAGCACACGTCACAATGAGCAGTAACACAAGATTTAACGTGGTTCGGAATTCCAATTTTTACTCCACTGGGTGAGCTCTAGAGCGAGCTACGGTGTTAACCACCTTAACTATAAAACCTCTCCTTCTTGGAAGTACTTCCGGGAGATGGAGAAAACCTCTTACAAGTTTTTCAGTGTACAATGTAAAGAGATGAATACAATGGGTCTCCTCTTCTCCCTTCTTCCTCTTACTCTTCGATCTCGCCTCTCCTCCTCCTCCGAAAGCTCCTTCCCTCCTTTCCCTTCCATTCGTCTCTCCCTAGATGATTTGAGTGGAATTTAATTAGCCAAGATCCCCTTCTTCCTCCTCCTTCTTTCCCTTTTATCTTTTCTCTCAGCAACCCGTTGTGATGTAACAAACCATCCCCATCATCGTCCACCTGGCAAGCCCTCTTCCGCCTCAAGAATAATTCTGTTAAGAGGATAAGAAATGGAGACCTGTGGGAATATTATGTGGGGGTCCTAGTTTGCTACATCGTATTACAAACTCTTATAAGTTAACGTACTTAGAAACGTTCTACCCCTCATCTCTACCCTCTCTTTTCTCCTTGAAAGTCTTTATTTTTTTCTAGCCATCTCCCCTGAATGACTCGACCCTCCTTTCCGACCATGAGGCTCATTCCTTCGCAATTCCCTTAACTCCCCGAGTCACTTCTTGACTCACTTCCCCGAGTCATCCCCCGACTCGCATCCTGAGTTATCCATCTGACTTCCTTTTAGCCCTCAGACTTTTCCGTCCTATTTCACGTTGTTACCCTATCCCCTCGGTCTACTTCCTTTGATTAGGTATAGTCGATTTAAGTAACAGATCACGCATGACCTTCCCCCTTCCAACGATCACTATTTTGATCTCTATCCTCCAAATCAGGTCACAACAATATCATTAGCCACCCCCTAAAATAGTTAAACGAAGTTTCGAGTTTGACTCTTTAAGTGGGAGACTCCACTCTGTTCTCCTCCTCCTCTATCTCCTTTTCATTGTTGAGCCCAAATTTTCCTCTTCCTGATTTAGCTTACGTGCCCTAAAACATCTTATTGGGCTCATGGACCCCGCCTCTCCTCTTTCAGGGGGAAGTTTAAGAGCCAAAAACCCTTGGTAAGTTACACTTTATGCGACAACTTCTACTCCCTCAGCTTTGACTCTTCTTCTTCCCTCCCGGTGATTTCTACCGGCGATTGTCTTTTGCCCTAAACTCGTAACATCTAGGAGTTACCTCCCTTTTGCGAGCGTCTCTCTTGCATCCCAAGTAAGTGCCCTCCTTTTCTTCACACCTATGGCTTCGAAAAGCCCTAAATTGCTTCCCTGGTACGAAGAGACCATCACACACCTAAGCAGCCAACACCATTTCTTCAACAAGAGAGATCAATACATAGACCCTTCCATAAAATGTCATTTTATTGTTGTTTCCTATCGGCCACACCGTCCCCCTCCTGGCTATCATTGCTTTTTCTTTGACCAACTACTAAATGATTTACGTTTGCCTGTGCCTTCTGTTTAACTTGTCATACTAGACTTCTACCAACTTCCCATCAACCAATTGACCCTAATGCCTTTCGCATACTAACAAGGGTCGTAATAGTTTTTAGGCACTTGGAGCTCACTTTGTCGCCACTACTATTTCATTGCCTTTTCCAACTGAAATCCTCTAAAGAAGGCATGTTCTATTTCGCCAACTGACAAGACTGTCAATTCCTTGTAAATATGTCATCCTCCCATAAGGGTTGGGAGGATTTATATTTTTTTGCCTAACTCCCTACTCCGCTACCTCATTCTGAAAACTGGAAAACCGCCCTCCCAGATCTGCCTCCTTTTCAAGAGAGCAGAACTCAATGTCCTTTTCTAGAGGTCTACCAGGTGTTGAGGAAGTGTCACTATAATTTTGATTATTTGCTAAAGCCTCCCCTTTTGAGTCGTTATGAGCTATCCCCTTTCCCTTTAAACGATCCGGGTATCATAGGTAGGAGGTTGCTCTCATTCTAATACATTATGTGCAATATTTTCTATAACTGCCAACCATTGTTTCCAACGGCTTGTATTGCAGACAATATGATGCAGGAGGCCATAATTAGCGGGGAGAAAATTGTCGCCGCCAAGAAGAAGCCCTTCAAGAAAAGGGCTAGGGGGAAATCCCCTGTCCTTCCCTCTTCTCCTCGCAAGAAGCTCCATCCCCATAAGGGGAGCGTTCCCAGTGCCTCCACTCCTCCAGCATCCCCTCCTTCCCATTCTTCCACTCCTCCCCCTTCTTTAAAGCTCAACAGTCATTGTCGCATTACTATCTTCGAGCCGACAGAGGAGGAAGTCCAGCCTCCAACCCTGCCTTCCCCTTCACTATCCATTCATTCATCTCCTTATCTTTCAGGCAGAGGAGATGGTTCTCCTATATCTTCCCCTTCTCTTCCTACCCATATTGAGTCATCTCCTTCTCATTCCCTTATTTTCAATTTTGATCCTTCTATGCGTACCTCCTGTGCAGAAGAACCTCCTCTTGTCATGGGGGATATTATTCCTCTAAACCATCCAACTACTTCTTTAGGATCCACACTTAGGTTCTGAAGTATAGAAGAAGTAAAGGTTTTCAACCAATTTGGTGTGCAGGGCCCTCACGAGCGCTTGCACAAGCGTCTAACAGAGGTATACTCTCTTATCCCTTTCGTATTTAAAATACACTAATACTTACCCTCGCAAGGCATTTTCCTTTCTTCCAGGTAGCCACTAAATACAACGAGATGACACTACGTCTGGCGGATTACTAATCCGTCATGGCTACTCACCACGAAGCCTCCCTTGCTTAGCAGAAGAAGTTATCGCAACAGTTAACTGAGAGCAAGCAAAGGGAGGCTACCCTAGCCAATATCATTTTTTAGCACCTGAACCTTCCCCTTTCTCCCCTCATATTTCACAGTATATTTTACTTGAAGATGTTAGAGCCGAGAGTGTTCTACTTCATTGGGCATCGAGTAACCTAATTTCTTCTTCTTGCGAGGGATGCCCTCCAACAAAAGTTGGAAAAGCTTATATTTTTTGCCCGGGTACTTATTGTTGGATCGGAAAGAATGCTAGGGGAGTGAATAGCATTTTTAAAACTTTTCTTTTCTTTCGGTAAAACACATGAAATCAAAGTAAGATACAGTGAAAAATATAAAGACGAAGATAAACACACATTTATTTTACTTGGTTCACAGTCGAAAGGCTACTAATCCAAGGCTCGCGAACCTTGCCTGCTTTCGATGGGCAATTCACTAGAAAGTCTCTTCCTCGTTGGAGGTAAGACAAATTTTACTTGGTCTAGATCTAGATTCTATTTATCCGTAAACTCTTATCTTGATGTGGGAATTGACTTTTGACCGATCCTCTTCACCTCGGTCAATTGGACCTTTACCAGTCAACTGGACTAGTTGACTATTGGTCCATCCCAGTCGACTATTGTACGAATTCTCATCTAGTTACTTGCATTACAATATTAGCACACTATATATAGAGTAGCAACTGCAATCTTCGACTGTCCGATCTTGACCTTGGCATTCCTCTCGAAACCCTTAGTCAGATTGACACCTAAGGTTGTCCCCATATCGAGGATGAGAGCTTACCACTTCACACACAAGGTTCTTACCTTGCTTACCTTTGTCAAACCTTGTTTGGACTTCCTTTGCCTAATTAGATCCACTATGACTTTTTACTTGCTTCGTCTACAAGGAATTATATTTTATGAAATGACATCGGTTGTTGGGTTGCAAGAGTTAGAATAACCATTTTGATGAGGCTATCAAAGAGTTTGATTTCTCATAAAATCGTGACGAACCTTGTGTGTAGAAGAAGGTTAGTGGGAGTGCGATCGTATTCCTAATACTATATGTTGATGACATATTACTCATAGGAAATGATATATCTGTCTTACAGTCAGTCAAAGTTTGGTTATCCAAAATGTTCTCCATGAAAAACATAGGAGAAGCGACCTACATCCTCGGGATTAAGATCTGTAGAGATAGATCGAAAAGGTTGCTTGGTCTTTCGCAGTCTACATATATAGATAGAGTGCTAAGCGGTTTAGCATGTCTGAATACAAGAAAGGTTATATACCCATGAGACATGGGATTCACCTTTCAAAGTGTATGTGTCCCCACACAGAAGACGAGAGGATTTGTATGAATAAGATTCCTCATGCTTCTACAATAGGATCTATTGTGTATGTTATGTTATGTACGATACCCAACGTATCATATGCTCTGAGTGTCATGAGCAGATGCCAGTCATATCCAAGAATGGATCATTGGGTGGTTGTCAAGGCACTCCTTAAGTACTTGAGAAGAACTAAGGATATGTTCTTGGTATATGGAGGAGGTGATATGGTTACACGCGGGTATACAGATGCCAACTTTCAGACAAACAAGGATGACTCCAAGTCACAGTCTGGGTACATATTCACACTGAATGGAGGCGTAGTGAATTGGAAAAGTTCCAAACACGACACAGTTGTCGATTCTACCACGGAGGCAGAATACATTGTAGCTTCTTAAATAGCAAAGGAGGCAGTTTGGATCAAGAAGTTCATATTTGAACTTGGGGTGGTTTCGTCCATTGTTGAAGCATTATCAGTTTGCTGCAACAACACTGGAGCTATCGCACAAGCAAAGGAACTCAGGTCTCACCAACGATCTAAACACGTGCTTTGGCGATATCATTTGATCAGAGAAATCATCAGTAAGAAAGAAATACAAATCGAGAAGATTCTCATAGAAAGGAACCAAGCGGATCCTTTGACAAAGGCTCTATCACAAAGTAAGTTTGAGAGTCACGTCATGGACTATGAGATTGGATGCCATGGCGATTGGCTTTAGGCCAAGTGGGAGTTTGTTATGTTTGAGAGGTGTCCTAAGGAAATCGCCTTATGTGTTATTTTTATATGAGACGTGTCCTAAGGCAATCGCCTTATGATTGTACCATTTATTTGATAAATGAAGATTCACTATTTGAGTATACAAATTTTCATGTTTTTTATTGGAACTTAAACTCATTTACTGAATGTCCGTAATACGATTCACAGCATGAGAGAATTTGTGATTGGATCACAACTAGTGAGTATCTTTACATGTGTAATTGTGATGTATTGAAATTATCCCTAGTCGATGAATTGATAGATTCGAACACCATCAATTCTGTTGAGACTAGCATGAGTCATACTCTTTGGTTTATCCAAGTAGCTGTTTCTCACTAGCTGGAGACATTGGGATGTCCGGAGTTGAACGTGGATGCTAGTTATGGTAACTAGTTTATCGGAGTAACCTAAGACTTCATATTGTTCTCTACATATATAGATATGTCAATGAAGTTCTTACTGCAGCTTAAGTGCGATGTTCCTTCGACTTATGGTATTCGAGTCATCTTGGCCATGTAGACTTATGCTTTGACATCTTAAGCAAGCATCTCCGAGGAGATATAGATCCGGGATGATTAGGTATAAGTCGAAGTGGCTGAAGGTGTTTGAATAGCCTACAGAGGATTCACCACTCCTTGCGAGGAGATGTATACCCTATGACCTCTCATCGGATTGTTACTAAAGTCTTTGGTCAAAGCATTACATGTTTAGAGTATGGTACTCTTTGATACATATGTAGTAACTAGAATCTGCAGGAAGAGGAAGTAATACTTGGGCTAGGTGTGACATAGTCAGCCAAGTGAGGACTGACACAATGGACCATGTCCTGAACCAAGTGGGTATAAGATGAGTGAAGGGAATGGGGCACGTTTCACTGTAGCTGTTGAAGGGTTTCAGAAGCGTTCTAGGATCAACCGTTGATTTTTTGATTAATTGGGGATCATGATGTACTACTAGGTGTCACTCATGATCATTCTATAATTAATGGTTAATTATAGACGACCAACATAAATCAGAAACCTATTTGGTCACACGCACTACGAGTGTTATCCGAAGGATTTAAAACGACCTTGAGAATAGGATTCTCAGATCGAGAGAGACATGGTTTGATCGGGCCAAACGAAGAGCGAGCTTGAAATTATTTCAGTCGCATCAGAAGCATGAATGGGCCGAGTCTTATGAAGACTTGATAGATGAACCAAATCAGTTTGGTTATAATCCAATGGTGGAAAATAAACCAAAGGGGTTTGGTTTGTTTTATACAAATGAACTGAAATTGGTTCGGTTTGTTTTAACTTAAAATAAACTAACGGAGCGGGTGTTTGGTTTATTTTAACTTAGGTTAATGGAGAGGGTTAATGGATTTTGGTTATGAACCAATAACCGTTAGGAGAATGTGTTCTCTATAAATATACGACTTAAGGGTTTTGTCGTTTTTTTCCTTCTTCTCCTCCCTTGGTGTTGCCACCCACCCTTGGTGTTGCCGCCCACTCTTAGAGTTGCTGCCACCTCCTCCTTGCCACCGGCCAACCACCAGCCGTCGACAGTCCTCCGGCCATCCTCAAACGTCGGCCAACCTCCCTTAATCGTCGGTGACCAAGGAGCAGTCGACCAACTTGTTTGGCCGACCACCTCCTCAACCAAAACAAGTTGTCCAGTTTTGGATAGCTTATTGTCCTCTTCGTGGAGAGGTTGTTTGGTCGACGTTTTGCGCTCTGACAGTTACCTACTTGTCGGGGATTGGATCTCCGACAATCCTCTTTGGTGGAGGACCAAGGTTTTGTCAATTGGTTGACGAAAATCGCTTCCGAGAAGCAAGTTTGTGGAACTCGTTTTTAGATCCGAATTGGATTCAAATTGTGATCGTCTCTCGAATCACAATGACTTTAACACGAAACTAGTACCTCTCGTGAGGTTGGGACTCATGGCTTTGTGAAGTTATCCCGACAATACTCGGCGTGGATACGGATAGAAGCGAAACTCATGAGGGTCGCTTGGTTGATGTCATTCCCGCTTCACGTAATTCGTCAGGTATACCTAGAGTAGTTTTCTTTTATTGTAAAATTTGAAAATGTGATTATGTCTACACTTATTGTATCCTGCATGCGTGTGGTGTGTATATTATAATAAATTAGTTTATTACTTATTTTTGCTTCCGCTGTGTACAAGTTTATGAAATGTGTTCGAACATACACCCACGTCGGTGCCGGGGAAATCCAACAGTGGTATCAGAGCCCGACTGTGTTCCGACATAATTATAAAATTATTTTGCGATAGTCATAATTGTATTTTTAGAAATTTTCTACTTTTAAAAAGTTTAGAAATAATTATAGAAATTTTAATCAGTAAAGAAATTCAAATTGGAAATTTTCTAATGTAATTAGGAAATTACAATTTAGGAAATTTATTTCCTAAATTAAATTTGAATTTTCTTAATTAATATTTTTCATAAATAAAATATGTGATTAGATTTGGAAATTTGTTTCCTAATTTAATCAAGATTTGATTTAAGAAATCGAATCTCGAACATATTTTATTTCCAAAATTAGTTATGACAAATAAGGAAACTATTTGTACATGCCATATTTATATGCCATGAATTGCATTAGATGCATAACATTATGTCATGCGTATCGTGACATGTAGATGTATATCATATTTGTCATGTCATGTAGATAATATTTATTTGCATGAAAAAGAGGATGAGACCTGAAAACCCTTACACAATATTAAAGCCTACACCTTCCATTAATATGGCTAGAACCAGAGTTCCGTTTCTTATTTGGGTTGTTGGACTCACTCCAAGCCCCTGCTTGAACCTGAACATGTTCAAATCATTGGAATAGTTTAACACTAATATAGTAAGAGTTAGAGGTCAATCGTTAGTTTGGGTTATTGGACTCACTCCAAGCCTGACTAATTGATTGAATGCGCTCTAACCATATTAAAACTATTTCACGATTAATGGGTCGGCTCTAACTTGGAGCATCGATTTGTTGGACTCACTCCAAGGTCGATGTGAAAAGAGGTGAAGTTGGGTGTTATGCATATGATGCATACTTGTTAATGTGTTAACAACCCAATGTATGTGTGAACATTCAATTAGTTGATAACACATTGTGATAGTTACATATACATGATATGTAATCGGTATACTTGATACCTACCATCATAGCTAAGAATGACTTGTTGGACTCACTCCAAGGTTGTTTTTATCTATGTTGGATATCGGTCCATTCGAAGATGAACCTACAATCTCCCGAATTGATTTTGAGGGTTTTTGAATTCGAAAAAAAATGAATGGGATTTTGTAAATGTATGTGGATGCATTTTAAATCATCTTTCTCATATATGCTCGATTTATATTTCTAGGTTAATTGCTTGATCATGATGTCTTTGAATTTGTGCTCTATTTTGGATTCGAATAAATTGACTAGGTCGAACTTCTTGGACTGGCTTAGAAACTTGAGAATTGTTCTCAAGGCTGAAAAGCTTGCATATGTCCTCGAAGCGCCTCTTCTCGCCCATCCTAGTGATGACGCAACTACGGACCAATTGTTGGCCCATCAGAAACATGCGAGTGATTCTGAACTAGTGAGTTGCATCATGTAGCCGTGATGGTACCTGAGCTGCGGAAGCAGCATGAGCATATGAATGCACTTACCATAGTCTTTCATCTTTATGAGTTGTTTGATGAGCAAGTGAGATCCGAAAGGTTCGAAATCTCCAAGCTCCTCTTCACCTCTGAGATGCAAGAATGTTCATATGTGGTACTGCTCAACATGTTGAAGATTGTGGAGCCTTCTGTGAAGCATGAGCATGGGACAGTGTTGTTAGTTGATTCCTTAGAGAAAGGTTCTAGTGGGAGTAAAATACATCTTGAAGAAATTCAAGATAAAGATAGCACTGAGATGAAAATTGAACAGGCACCACAAAATATTATGGATGATGAGATTATTGCACAAGAAGTTATAGAGCAACAACCTATTCAAGTAGACCAACCTCTTCGCAGGTCTAATAGGATACGTCGTCAGCCTGAGAGATATTCATTTTTCTTGTCTGACAATGATGACGTTATGCTTGTTGAGTTGAACGAGCCTACATCCTATCAGGAAGCTGTGATGAGCCCAGATTCTGAGAAATGGCTAGAGGCCATGAGGTCCGAAATAGAATCCATGTACACTAACCAAGTATGGACTTTAGTTGATCCACCTAAAGGGGTCAAACCCATTGGATGTAAGTGGGTCTTTAAGAGAAAGACTGACATGGATGATTTTATGCATACCTATAAAGGGTGATTGGTAGCTAAAGGTTTCAAATAGATTCATGGTATTGATTGTGATGAAACTTTTTCACCAGTTGCGATGCTTAGGTTCATTCAAATCATGTTTGCTATTGCAGCTTACCACGATTATGAGATCTGGCAAATAGATGTCAAAACTGTATTTCTGAATGGAAACCTCCTCGATGATGTGTACATGACACAACCTGAGGGTTTTATAGATTCAAAGTATGCTGGCAAGGTATGCAAGCTGCAAAGGTCCATTTATAGTTTAAAGCAAGCATATAGAAGTTGAAATCTTCGATTCGATGATGCGATCAAACAGTTTGGTTTCATCAAGAATAAAGATGAACCCTGTGTCTACAAGTAGGAGCATAGTTATCTTTCTTATCTTGTATGTTGATGACATACTTCTTATTGGAAATGATATCCCTACGTTGCAGTCTGTGAAGACTTGGCTTGGGAATTATTTCTCAATGAAGGACTTAGGTGAGGCAGCTTACATTTTAGGCATTAAGATCTATAGAGATAGATCTAAGAGATTGCTTAGCTTAAGTCAGAGTGCATACATTGACAAGGTGCTTAAATGTTTTGCCATGCAAAATTCCAAGAAGGGATTTCTGCCAATGTCTCATGGTGTAAAACTTTCAAAGGCTCAATGCCCTTCTTCTAAGGAAGAAAGACAGCGCATGGATCAAATCCCTTATGCATCTGCTATAGGGTCTATTATGTACGTCATGCTATGCACTCGTCCTGATGTCTCGTATGATTTAAGCATGACGGCGTGTACGATCCAAATCGTGTGATCCATCGATTAATCACAAGAATATTCTTAAGTACTTAAGAAGAACTAAAGAATATTTCATGATATTTGGAGGCGATGAGGAGCTTGCTGTAAAGGGTTACAGCGATGCTAGCTTCCAAACGAACAAGGACGATTACAGATCGCAGTCAAGGTATGTCTTTTGTTTAAATGGTAGTGTTGTGAGCTGGAAGAGTTCAAAGCAAGATACAGTCGCGGATTCTACTACAGATGCCAAGTATATTGCTGCTTCTGATGCGGCAAAGGAGGTTGTTTGGATCAGGAAGTTTGTTTCTGAGCTTGGTGTAGTTCCTAGCATCGTGAGCCCTATAGAGCTTTATTATGACAACAACGGGGCTATAACACAAGCTAAGGAACCTCGTTCTCACCAGCATTCCAAACATATACTACGACGGTATCACCTCATTCGAGAGATCATCGATAGAGGAGATGTGCGGATATGCAAAGTAGATACTGATGCTAACATTGCAGATCCCTTGACCAAGGCTTTGACACAGAGGAAGCATGATGGTCATATTAGGTCACTGGGTCTTAGAGATTACAGTGATTGGCACTAGTGCTAGTGGGGGATTGTTAGTGTCAATCATGAGATGATTGATTAGGGATTATATGTATTATACTTCATTAATAATAAAGGCAAAGTTTGGTTATTATATTTACTTCATACTTGTGTCAGCTGAATAAATATAATAATATCCTAGAAGGTAGGTTCTTATCTATAGCATATCAATTGTTAGAATTGATTGTGAGAAGCTGTGGAGAACACTATTCTTAAATATTCCTAGTCAAGTATTAATATACAAGGACAATATTAATGCATTGAGACTAGTATGCAGGTCAATTGATGATTTGATCTCACAGGTCATGAATATGTGATATCACGTTGACACATGGGTATATATTAGAGAATATATACTGAATTGACCCGCCATGAGAAAGTTTTATAGATTGTTATGAGTGTCATAAATTTTCTCATGTGACTATTAGTATGAATAGTCATTAGACCTGAAATCACTACGGTTCCCTACATAAGAAGTTATGTACTTTGGCATCATCAATCGTCACCCGTAACAGGGTGGACTATAAAGGTGATCACTGGGTATGTAACAAATTATGCGGAGGGATGTGAGTGATGTAGATGGGATATATTCCTCTCATATGACGGGAGGAATATCTTTAGTCCTCTTGATAGAGTAGGACCACGAAATACATAATCATGCTCAAATGAGTCAATATAAGATATTGAGCTCATTTGTTTGAGTGAGTCTACTTGGGGATCAAGAAACACAAAGATTGATAAGAGAATGACACGGTCTATGCCTCATTGATCAATCTAGATTTCAAGGATAGAAGGACAAGGACATACAAGATAATAGTCACAGAAAGGTTTTGTTGAATCTTGACATTTTCGTAACTTGTGTAGCAATGATGCATTGCTAGATGCCGCTCATTGCTTATGTGTCTAAAGTGGTTTAGAGACATTGTCAACATTACGGAAACCTATAGGGTCACACACAAAGAACATGTTGTTTTGGAGATGGGGTTCATTTTAGTTTGACTAAATGAACCATTAGGCATTGAATTAGATTCATTGAAAGGGTTGAATTTGAGTTAGACTTAAATTAAATGGCTGAATTGAGTTGGACTCAAATCAATTTGAATGGTATGAATTCATCATGCATGATTAATGTGGATTAATCATGCATTGAAGAGGAAAAACCAAGGGTTGGATGAAACTTCTTTTCATGCATGATTAATATGGATTAATCATGCATTGAAGAGGGAAAACCAAGGGTTGGATGAAACCTTTCATATTCATGGGATGAATATAAAAAGGGGGCTTTGGATCATGAAGAGGGCTAGTGAAATTGCCTTTGTTTTCCTTCTTCTTGTTCTTGGCCAAAATCCTTTCTTGGCCTAGCTCTCTTTTGTGGTGTTGCTAGCATAACCTTTCTTCAAAAGAGTGTTCATGTGGATACTATAGGGGCACATACACTTGAATGTGCAAGAGATCCGGCGAACTGTGGACGAGCGGGATAGACAAAGGGCACGCATCAAAGGTATACCCTATAGGATAAGGCTTTTTGATCTATACTTTGTATGAGTTTTCTTTCGCATGGATCACTCAAGGGATCCTTTTTCCGCTGTGATTTTATTGTTTATCGCATAGGATTCCCAACAAAGATAAGATCTACCAAAGAAGGGGTGATGTGGAGGTTTGACCCAAATCTAGATCTCAACGAACTGGGGTTCAAATGGCTATAAAAGAAGAGGCAAATCACTCATTTCTATCATCTTGAAAGGCTTCCAAAGTTCTCCGTCAATCTTGTTCTCTTCGACACGCAACGACATCGTAACGCTGACAACACGTACATCTTCATCTTCTTAAGTCAGTATACTTAATTAGTTGCTAGTTTTTGTACTTATTGTTGCTAAAGAGGAGAGGTAGGCTTGTTGTCTCTTCCTCTACATTCTTTTTATAAATGCTTGTCTCTTACCTTCAACGAGGAAGAGACTGTTTTAGTGAATTGCCCATCGGAAGCGATCAAGGATCACAGGGCCTTGGACTAGCAATTGGTTGGTTGTGAACCAAGTAAAAATAAACTCGTGTCATTGTGTTTTGTGTTTCATTATTCCTCTGTGTACTTTGCTTTTTAAACAACAAAAAGAAAGTTTTTTAGAACGCTATTCACCCCCACTCTAGCGTTTCTCGATCCTACAATTGGTATCAGAGTATAGGCACTCAGATTCGGTGCAACTACCGATCGAGCAATTGTCTTTTCATTTTTTTTGTTTGAATTAAGTTTTCTTCTCACACTACTAATCCCAGACAAAGTCTTGGAAATTTTTGTTTTCGTGTTTTTGCAAGGATTTTAAAATGGCCAATCTTGAGATGTATAGTACCGCCCGACCTCTGTTCTTTAACGGAGATGACTTCCGTTATTGGAAGGGTCAGATAGAATATTTCTTGAAAACACAAGTCGAGATGTGGATAATAATTCAAACTGGCTTTGCTCTACCCACCAACGATCAAGGGGAAACTTTGGACTTCAACAAATGGACCAATGCAACCAAGAGGCAAATCAAAGTCGATGCAAAGGAGACCCAAATTTTGCAGTGCGGCTTGTCCAAGGAGGAGCTCAACGGAATTGGACCATTTATTAGTGCCAAGGACCTCTGAAACAAGCTAACCGAGATTCATGAAGGGATGTCTGATGCGAAGGTATGTAAAAGAGATTTTCTAGTTAATAAATTATATAATCTAAAGATGCAGAAAAATGAGACCGCGAGCCAACTTCATGCTCACATTCAATACATCCTAAACGACCTTCATGCCATCGGACAAAAGGTGGAGAACCGCGACATGATAAGGTACGCTCTAAAAGCCTTTCCTAGGACAACTTTGTGGGCATCCATGGTTGATGCTTACAAAGTTTCTAGGAACTTATCTAAAATTATATTAGATCAGTTGTTTTCCGAATTTAAACTTCATGAGAAATCTAATTCAGCCCCGGTCGAGATTAGTATTGCTTTGTATGTAGGAAGAAGAAAGGCAAAAAGCAAGCCTCCTCCCGAAGAAAATGAGTATGAATCGGAGGTAGACAAAGAGATGGAGACTGAGCTAGTCAACCTAGTTGAGAAGATGATCAAGAGTAGAAGTCGACCCATCAAGCCAACTAAGGAAAAGAGACCCGATCAAAATCAAAACTACAAGTGTTATGAGTGCAATAAGAGAGGTCACTTCAAATCCAAGTGTCCGAGGCTAAAGAACAAGCAATCGCAAACTAAGAAGGCACTCAATACGACTTGGGAGGAATCCTCGAAAGAAGAAGAAGATCAACTCACCAATTTGGCATTCATGGTGAGACCAACCAAGTCTGAGTTCAATTCCGAATCCGACACCGAGCTACAACTCAAGACAAGCCACGGATCCATATCTGGTTCAAAAGAGTCAATTAAGGTAAGTTGGTATTTAATTAATACTATGTACAATGCCATTAAGTTCTTAGATAAAAAATTAGCTAAGTCCGAGTCTAAAGTCGACTCATTGCTTAAGGAGATTAAACTCCTCAAGCATGAGGCTACCTTAACCTCTTCAACTAGTCAAGTTCGAGAGGAAAACTCAACTCAAGTTAAAAAAAAACTTGAGAAAGAGAATTCTCTCTTGAAAGGACAAGTTCAAGAGCATAGGAAGTCGTTGGAAAGGTTTACATTGGGGTCCAAGGGTCTTGACCTACTTCTTGGATCGCAAAGAGTCGTGTACAATAAGGTCGGACTCGGGTTTAGAACAACAACAGTAACAAATAAATCTTACATGTCAATCGTTAATCGTAATAATAGAAGAGTCCAAGCATGGGTCCCTAAGACCATTTTAAACTCACAACTAGGTTCAACCAAGTATTGGGTCCCCAAGGATCAAATCCACTATATGGATAGATCATATCGTCTCAATGATCTAGGGGGAGCCAATACTAAAATTGTGTGCTCGATTTCTTGATTAATCTAGCTTTGCATGCTTAGTTTTTTTTTAATTTAAAATGGTTAGATAGGACTAATAATTAATTAACCTTGACAACATAGTATCATGATGCGATGAGATGATAGTACATTAGGGAATTGAAGCCTCGTGTATCTGGGTTAGATAAGAAGTATCTAGCTTGGTGCACTTGGCTAAGTGGAACTAGTTGAAGCTACCTCATCACATCCTAAACTAATTAGACCAGGACATAACCCTAAAGTGAATTAAGTGTATAATTTCTTAAGATTGACTTTGTCTAAGTAAGTGGTCATTGTTCCAATCAAAGGAGGCCTCAGTGCCTCGCCACGATCTGGAAGTCATCTTTTGAAAGGTTCACTTAACTAACTAAAGGTTAAATCTGAATCTAACTCAAGGTTAATTAGTTTTCAAATCACTAAATTTAACTAAATAAAATTTAAGTCATCTCATAAAAACATCTAAGGATAACATGGTTGATCATGTAGAAAGGGTGAGATGAATCTTAGGTTAAAAATTTCCAACTTATTTTAAAAATTCCAATATTCGATCCAACTACTATATGTGTAGAATCAATGGATGTGATAATGGGTACTCCTGACATATGACTAGAGACCGACTGAAGTTTACGAAGCTCAGATTCAAAAACCAAGGATCGGTAGCCTTCGAAAACAATGGAAAGCTCAAAATCATCGGATCAAGTGATATTGAACTAAACTCAAACTTCATAATACACCAAGTATTATTAGTTGAAAATTTTGAGTTCAATCTTTTAAGTGTTAGTCAATTATGTGATAATAATTATAAAATCATAACCAAATGAATGTTTAATTAAGAATTATGATTGCTAAAAAATTATACTTAAGAGAATTAGGAATAATAATATTTACACAATAGATCTACCTAACTCCTCAACCAAGTGTCTAATGACACAGCAAGAGGAATCGGGATTGTGACACCGATGACTCGGTCACTCTCATCCAAGACTCATACATAAAATAAGTCAAAATGGTCTAGTTAGAGGTCTACCCAAACTAGGTAACCTAGAAAATAAAATATGTAATTCTTGTCAACAAGGAAAACAAATTAGGGCTCCACATAAACTAACTAATCAAGAAAGAACTAAAAATGTGCTTGAGCTCCTACACTTGGACCTATTTGGCTCACATGGAGCCAAGTCACTAAACGGGAGTCAATATTGCTTAGTAATAGTAGATGACTACTCTAGGTTCACTTGGGTAAAATTCTTAAAACATAAAAATGAAACCTTAGATCAACTTATTAATTTATGTAAACTAATAGAAAATGAAAAGAACTTAAGGATTAAAAGAATTAGAGAGTCATAAGTTTACCGATTTTTGTAATCAAAACGGATACCACCATGAATTCTCTTACCCTAGGACCCCTCAACAAAACGGTTTAGTTGAATGGAAAAATAGAACCCTACAAGAAGCTGGTAGGACCATGCTAAACGAATATAGTCTACTTAATAGGTTTTGGGCAGAAGCAGTCAATACTGTTTGTTATGTCCAAAATAGAACTTTAATAACTAAACGACACCAAAAATACTTCCTATGAAATTTGTTACGAAAAGTTACCTAATATTAAGTACTTTAGAGTCTTTGGATGTAGGGTACACATACTAAATACAAAAGACTACTTAGAGAAATTTACCTCTAAAATAATTACCGGCACATTTCTAGGATATTCAACTACTAGTAAATCATATAGGGTATATAACAATGAAACCTTAAAAATTGAAGAAAAAATTAATGTAATATTTGATGAAGAAAACAAGTCTACTAAACTTGAAGTAAACATTAAATTGAACAATGAAAATGAAGTTAGACCTGAACCTAACCCATAAAACGAATGTAGTATAAACCTTAATCCAAATCAATCTAGACTACAAGCTAATCATCCAATTGACCAAGTGATAGGTGATCCAAATTTAGGGGTTCGAACTAGAGCATCCTATAGGAATCTAAGTCAAATCTCACTTATATCTAAAATCAAACCCAAAACCATAGAGCAAGCTCTTCTTGACCCAGATTGGATCATTGCTATGCAAGAAGAGTTAGCTCAATTCACTAGGAGTCAAGTTTGGGAATTAGTACCCCCACCTAAAGGAAAAATAATCATTGGAACAAGGTGGGTATTTCGGAATAAACTTGATGGCAAAGGTGAAGTTATAAGGAACAAAGCTAAGTTAGTAGCTAAAGGATTTAGTCAAATAGAGGGATTGGATTATGATGAAACATATGCACATGTAGCTAGACTCGAATCAATTAGAAAGCTATTAGCCTACACTGCACATCGAGGATTTAAATTATTTCAAATGGATATCAAGTCAATGTTTCTAAATGGATTTATCAAAAAGGAAGTCTATGTTAGCTAACCACCAGAATTTGAAAGCTTAGACCAACCTAACCATGTACTTAAACTTAGAAAAGCCTTATATGGATTAAAGCAAGCACCTAGAGCTTGGTATGAAAGGTTATCCATCTATCTTAAGTCTAAAGGATTCAATCAAAAAGTAGTTGACCCAACTTTATTTGTAAAAACCATAGGAAAAGATATTTTTATAGCACAAATCTATGTAGATGATATAATTTTTGGGACAACAAATACAACACTTTTAAACAAGTTCATTTCTCTAATTGAAAGTGAGTTTGAAATGAGCTGAGTAGGGGAACTTACATTCTTCTTAGGATTACAAATAAAACAAACAAGAGAAGGAATCTACATGCATCAACATGAATACGCTAAGGAGTTAATTAGTAAATTTGGTATGCAAAATGCTAAAGAAATTAGTACACCTATGGCAAGCAATGTAAACATTGGAGAAGACTTAGAAGGAAAAACTATAGATTTAAAATACTATAGGAGTGCAATAGGTAGCCTTCTGTACTTAACTGTAAGCCGACTTGATATACTCTTTACAGTAACTAGTAAGTATGTGTGTAAAATTTCAATCTTGTGCCAAAGAATCGCACCTAACCTTAGTTAAACGAATCTTTAGATACTTAAAAGGAACACAAAATGTAGGAATTTGGTACCCTAGGTCAAGTAAGTTCGAACTAATCGGCTACTCTGACTCATATTATGCTAGTAGTAAACTCAATAGGAAAAGTATAAGTGGTTGCTGCCAACTCCTAGGATCAAGTTTAGTCAGCTGGTGTAGTAGAAAACAACATTGTGTTGCTTTGTCTACTATCGAAGTCGAATACGTGGCCATGGGTGAGTGTGTAGCTCAACTTCTTTAGATGAAGCACACTTTAAAAGACTTCCAATTAAATTTTATTAATACTAAAATCTTGATTGATAACATTAGCTCAATTAATTTAACTAAAAATCTTATATATCATTCTAGAACTAAACACATAGAAGAAAAACACCATTTTATAAGAGAACCTGTAACTAAGGGGAATGTAACACTTGAATATATAGAATCGAAATCGAACCTAGCAAACATTTTTACCAAACCATTACCTGAAGCATAATTCAGTTTGCTTAGACGAAGATTAGGAATGTGCATAGTAGAGTAGGACCTATCTTTACTTATTATCTATCTTTTTCCTCTTTTCTGCTACATGAAACTAATGTAGCACTTACCTTAGAGAGCATGAACCTATAGTTTTAAGGAGCCAACACATCTCACAACACATAGATTAAATGTGATTGTGTACTGAACCACGTAGATGGGCATGAGATGTTAGGACTTTACTTCTGATTTTAGATGTAGAACAAGTGCATCAACATGAATCATGGAGTATAATTTTTCAAAATAACCAACTCTAATCAAGACTTATTGATCATCTTATATCAATTGAGTCAAACAGAGTTGAACATTCTTATTAGATGAGTTATATTGAAAATATTATTTTATAAAAAAGGGATATGCTTGGACTCATTTCGTCTATCATTTAAATTTCTAAAGTTTCTTTTTATTTACATATATGACATTAACCTTAAAAATGAACTCATTATTAAATTATTTTTTATATGTGGCAAAGGGGGAAAGAGAGATTAAAGTTAAGAGGTTAACTATGTTTTTTTTTAAAACTCACCAAGTTTTAAGGGGGAGGTAACCTTAAGGGGGAGTTTTTGAAAAATATATAGTTGTTTAATGCTTACTATTTCCTTAAGTTTTTAAAAAATATATAGTTGTTTAATGCTTACTATTTCCTTAACTTTGAATTGGTTTGTCATAAATTAAAAAGGGAGAGATTGTTGGTGCAAGGGCACCCGATAATCGAACCTAGATTTTGGTGATGACAAAGATTCAAAGTTAAGTCATTCTTGGTATCCCATATGTTGTGGTGAGTGTGCAGGTAATGTATTAGGCTTTGCTAAGGTCAACGACGCTAGAAGAATCTCGGGACAAGAAACCTCAGTGATCGAGTGACACCAGGAGAACCTCAGGAGTCGAGGAACCTCGGTGGTGATCGGAAGCTAAGTAGCAGGTCAGAATGACCAAAGGTAAACTCCGGGTGTGGAGTGATGGTCAGAACGTGTCCTCCGTACGGGGAGGACTGTAGGCGGTGATCCGACTAGGACTTCCGAAGGAAGGTCTAAGTCGAGATCGAACGGTACAGAACTATCAGATTTTACCATCAATAAAGATTCTTGTGCTAACCATGTATTACAGGTGAGTTATCAAGCTATCAATTGACTGGAGGGAAATGACAGTCGACTGAACTACCATCACTCGACTGCTGGTCAAGCTGATCACTTCGAGGAGAGTCAAGATAAGATCCATCAAAGAAGGGGTGATATGGAGGTTTGACCCAGATTTGGATCTTAACAAGCTAGGGTTCAAATGGCTATAAAAGGAGAGGCAAATCACTCATTTCTATCATTGAAAGGCTTTTAAAGTGCTCCATCAATCCAAGTTCTCTTTGACACGCAACAACATTGTAACACCGACAACACGTGCATCTTCATCCACTTAAGTCAGTATACTTAATCAGTTGCTAGTTTTTGTACTTATTGTTGCTAAAGAGGAAAGATAGGCTTGTTGCCTCTTCCTCTACATTCTTTTTGTAATCGCTTATCTCTTACCTCCAATGAGGAAGAGATCGTTTTAGTGAATTGCTCATCGGAAGCGATCAATGATCATGGGGCCTTGGACTAGCAACTAGTTGGTTGTGAACCAAGTAAAAATAAACTCGTGTCATTGTATTTTGTGTTTCATTATTCTGCTGTGTACTTTGCTTTTTAAATGACGAAAAGAAAGTTTTTTAGAATACTATTCACTCCCCCCCCTCTAGCGTTTCTTGATCCTACATTCATGCACTAATATCATAACAAAATTATTCTTCAAGTTGGAAGGGCCCTCCACATGGACGGTGATCCGGGTGGTTTGTTATGCAACAGCTGGCTCCATGGGCAGCAAGTATAAAAGGAGAGAAGGAAGGAAGAAGAGGGGGATTCAACTTCTGAACACTGGAACTCTCACTCTCTCTGGCTGGTGGAGGAGTTTTCTAAACAGAGATAGATCACCGAAGGGAAGAGAACATATCCTGGGAGGAAGAAGGAGGCGGAAAGTCATACGAGTCTTACTTTTTTTACTTTGTACACATTTCTATCTATAAGGGGTTTTCTCCACCTCCGGAAGTACTTCTGAGAAGGAGAAATTATAGTAAAGGTGTCTAGTGCCGGAGTTCACTCTAGAGCTCACTCATAGAGTATGAATTGGAATTTCGAACCACGTTAAATCTCTTATCATCATTCTCCTTACTCTTTCATCATCATTTTTACTATTGTGATCGGAGAGAACCCCAAGCCTCCCAGATATCTTCATCCCGAAGAAGGTAGAAAATTTGTGCCACCTCAGTTGGCACCGTCTGTGGGAACTTTTTTGCTGAACAAGACGTGAAGATGCATTTGCAAGAGATCCCTCCTCTTGCAGCCTCTTCCGTAGAGGAAACCCCCATCACTTTATTACCATCCCAATTGAGAGCCATGGTGGATACGACGGTCTTTGAAGCCTTTGTGAGGGAAAGGAAGAGGTCGGGATATCTCCAACCCCATTCTGGTGAGCCTTCTCAAAGGGAGCCGCCATTTGAAGGACCTTCTCATATTTTTCCGCTCGGTCCCCAAGAAACTGAGATATTACTAGGAGAAAGGTCTACGACAAGAGCATATTAGTATCCTTTCTCGGTGATGCCAGCGAGGCGTGAAGACCAGGGGGAGAGTCATTCTACGAAGGTACCGAAACCTTATGAGCCTTGTCCTTTCACTGAAGACATAGTGTTAGAGCAACCGCCAACACACTTTCGAGCTCTCCAAATGGGGATGTATAACAACACTTCCGACCCAGAAGAGCATTTGTCTCAATTTAAAGGTGCAGCTGCCCTCCATTGCTATATTGATGCCCTTAAGTGTCGAGCTTTTCGCATCACCTTGGCTGCCTTTGCTCAGAGATGGTTCAAGTTTTTATCTTCTGGTTCTATCACATTTTCTATTTTAAAGGGAGTTTTCTTCAGTAGTTTGCTAGCTTTAAAACGTATAATCATGATGCTTTTATTTTGCTTCATTTAAAACAAGAGTTCTCAGAGTCTTTGAGGAGTTACATCCATCGCTTCACTGCTACTGCTCGAGAAATATCCTTTGCGATGCCTGACCTCATAAGGGTTGTTATCCCTCATGGATTGAAGGAAGGTTCCTTAGTTCTTTGTTGAGAAAACCAGCCACCAGCTATGAAGAACTACTGGGGCATACTAAAGGGTATATTAATGAGGAGGAAGGGTTGAGAGTGAGAAGGGCAGAGAAGAAGCCCACTTCTACTCCTGCAGAAAGGAACACCCCTCCTATCCAACAGAGACCTCCCAGAAGGGAATATGTCAGGCCCTTTTTTCTTGAAGCGCCTCGGCTGCGACCCCCGACGTTGGGAGTTCACCCTCATCCTCCTTTGCGAATTATGGCCACGGAGGCCTTACCCCTCCCGCGAACATGGAAGGAGTGGAAAATAAAAGTATATGATCGGCAAGGTATCCTTCAATGCCCAGCAAGATATAGAGGGATTCTCTGCAATCCCCCAACCCTGTTCTTCTATCAATACCACACGGAATATGGGCATACCAGTGACCAGTGTTTCAAGTTGCAGAGTGAGCTATAGCATATTAAAGCTGAATATCCCCACCTACAATCGTAGTTGGGAGGATGAACAGGTAGACATCGTAGGTCAAATGTTGTCCATCCCGGACCTTACAATAGAAGACTCCAAGCTCTCCCCCTGTTGGGCCCAGCGCAACCTAACCCTGGAGGTGTCTCTCAAGAAGGATCAGCTAGTGAGGGGGTATTAGGTGCTTTGGGTGATGCCCCCACTCGGTGGATTATTAATGTTATTACAGAGGGACCCACTGATGGAGACTCCAATAGAGCCAGGAAGTCTTATGTCACTTAATGGTGAGTTTGGCTATCGATGAAGACTGGGCCATCCATGGCATGCCTCAGATATACTTTGGACCTGAAGATCTTCAAGGCATCATCCTACCTCATACCGATGTCTTGGTAGTTAGGGTCTCCCTTGCAAATTATGAGGTAGCTCGAGTCCTGGTGGACTCGGGAAGCTCTGTTAACATTCTCTTTCAGGAAGCTTTAGAGCAAATGCAGCTAGGGAATGTGCAATTAGAAGATGTTGCAACTCCTCTTTTTGGATTTGTCGGACACATGGTGCATCCTGTAGGGCAAATCTTTTTACCTCTTACCTTGGGCACAATGCCAAGCCAAAAGACTAATATGATTCCTTTCCTTGTCATGGATGCTCCTTCCACCTCTTCTTAGGGGATTTGTTGTATCCGCACTTCAAGGAATTAAGTCTTCATGCGCTCATACACCTTCACATATTTTGCCATACACTTCTCTTTAACGGTGAAAGAGTCTTGTACTTGGGACATCACCAGTTGTGAATCTGAGTGCACTTGGACTCAGATCGCCCATATTGCTCAAGTGGGATGTAACCCCGATAGAATTGCTTCATACTCGACCTCGTTATTAGAAGACTTGAATCCTACCTGGTTAGCGATCCATGTTTCATCCACAGAAGGGGATATGAAAAATATCCCCACTCCACTTCCCTCTGCTCCTGTGGATTGGTCCACAAAAACCTACCAAATATCTTGCGATTTCATTTCTGAGTTAGATAACTTGGGGATATCAGGCAGGAGGGTCGGCGCAGCGAGGCCCCCGACCCAATGTAACCCGTCCAGGGCCGTATAATCAACAACCCCGGGTCACTTTCCCCCAAACGCCATCCCAGGAGATTGTCTCTCAAGAAGGTCCATCAGGTGAGGGCCCTTCATCCAATCTAGATGACATTCCCACACGGGGAGTTATTCATGTTATAGCTGGAGGACCTACCAACGGGGACTCTAATCGGGCGCCCGTCTCATGGAGAGTTTGGCCATCGTCACCGACTATACTATTCAAGGGGCACCGCCCGTTTCGTTCGGGCCAGAAGATCTGCAAGGCGTCCTGCTGCCCCACACGGACGCCTTAGTTATCCGTATATCCCTGGCCAATTATGAAGTGGCCCGGGTATTGGTTGACTCGGGAAGTTCTGTCAACATCCTCTTCCAGGAAGCCTTCGGACAGATGCAGCTGGGAAACGCCCAACTAGAGGAGGTGGTCACTCCCCTCTTCGGATTCGCAGGGCACGTGGTCCACCCGACGGGGCAGATTTCATTGCCTTTAACTCTGGGCGTAAAGCCCAGTCAAAAAACCAGTATAATTCCTTTCCTTATCGTGGACGCTCCGTCCACCTATAACGCTATTCTTGGGCGTCCTTTCCTCACCCTTTTTCAGGCCGTGGCTTCCCTGCATACCGTAAGCTAAAATTTCCAAGAGGTCAATCCGGGGAGAAGAGAAACAGAAGGCCTCACAGAAGGCCTGCTACGTACAAATGGTTCGGGATGATCAGAAGAAAGCCTGAACCGAGGACCTCAAAGGCAAAGCTATCATCATCACTGATGTCCGTCTGGAGGAATCTCCCAAGGATGATAAAATAGAGGAGGAGAACGGTGGAAATCGCTCCGAAAGGTCACACGGATAGACAAATTGGATGTCAAAGAAGAGCTGGTGGCTTGCCTGAAGGAGAATGAAGACATCTTTGCAAAAGATGTGCATGATCTCACGGGGATCCATCCTCAAGTGGCGGAACATCATCTCAATATCATTAAAGGAGCCCGACCCGTCCAATAGAAGTGGCGACATTTTGGACCAGAAAAGGACAAAGTCATAGCAGAAGAAGTGGACAAACTACTAAAAGCGGGTCATGTAAAGGAAATCCAGTTCCCCCGAATGGGTTTCTAATGTAGTCTTGGTCCCCAAGCCTTCGGGGCAATGGAGGATGTGTATTGATTTCCGTGATTTGAATAAAGCATGCCCTAAAGACTGCTACCCCTTGCCTCGTATTGATCAACTAGTGGATTCTACTGTGGGATATGAAGTGGTGTCCCTAATGGATGCATATCAAGGATATCATCAAATACCTTTGGCCCAAGAAGATCAAAAGAGGGTTAGCTTTGTGACTGCGGGAGGGGGGGTTTATACGCTTACGTGGTAATGCCATTCGGACTAAAAAACGCAGGAGCCACCTATCAGCGCCTTATGGACAAAATCTTCGCGGAGCAGAAAGGGAAGAATGTGGAGGTCTATGTGGATGACATCTTGGTCAAATCGAAGGTCACTCGGGATTTAGTCAAGGACTTAAATGAAACCTTCGCTACATTAAGTCGGTTTAATATGAAGCTAAACCCTAATAAATGCCTGTTCGGGGTAAATAGTGGCAAGTTCTTGGGGTACATAGTAACGGAGAAGGGGCTGCAAGCCAACCCTGAGAAAGTGCAAGCCCTATGCAACATGAAATCACCTGCTAATCTGCGAGAGACCCAAAAGTTGGTGGGCAGGATTGTCTCTTTATCCCGATTTATAGCCAGATCGGCAGACAAGGGACTGCCTTTTTTCAAGATTTTGCGCAAGGCTGCTAAATTTCAGTGGGATGATCAATGTGAACAGGCTTTCCAGGAGTTGAAGAAATATCTTGCTGGACTCCCCCTGCTAGCCAAACCAATACCTGGAGAACCATTATGGATGTATCTGGCCATCTCGGAGGGAGCCGTTAGTTCGGTATTATTGAAACAAGAAGGTTCTCACCAGCAACCTATTTATTATACCAGTCATATCCTGAAGGGGGCGGAATTCCGTTATACGGAGCTAGAGAAGTTGGCATATATCCTAGTACTAATCGCCCGCAAATTAAGGCCGTACTTTTTGGCTCATCCCGTTACCGTTCTAACACACAGCGAATTGGGTAAGGTCGTCACTAAGCCAAATTTCTCTGGAAGATTGGCCAAATGGGTGGTAGAACTAAGCGAGTATGATATTCACTACCAACCTCGAACGGTTATCAAGGCCCAAGCACTCGCTGATTTTCTGGCAGAGGTACCCTGCGGCGCGGAAGATGGTTCAGCAACAAAGGAGGAGGGATCAGAGGCATGGAATATATTCGTAGACGGTTCTTCAGGATCTACAGGCAGCGGCGTTGGTATTTTATTAATTTCCCCGGAGGGTGAAGAAACTCGATTAGCAGTTCGCCTGGAATATCGGGCATCTAATAATGAAGCAGAATATGAAGTCATTCTAGCGGGACTGCAGGCTGCTAAAGCGGTGGGGGCTTCTTCCATTGTGATCCACTCGGATTCCCAGTTGGTAATATCACAATTTCAAGGTTCTTTTGCGGTTCGGGAGGAAAGGCTGCATAAGTACTTGAAGACTTTTGAGAAAGAAAAAGCTCAATTTCGTCAGGTCCTCTTAAAGCAAATCCCGCGGGAGCACAACGGGAAGGCAGATGAATTGGCTCGGATGGCTAGCGCTATGGGAGGAATACAATCCTCGGAAGCGATCCATACGAGAATTCATACTTCCTTAGCAATATGCAGCGTGGAGGGAGACATACCCGAACCAAGCCTAACTCTTGATTGGAGGACCGACATCATAGCTTATTTACGGCACGGGAAGATCCCTGAAGGGAAAGTAGCGGCATCCACTTTAATAAACCGAGCCAAACGGTTCATCCTCTTAAATGAAGACCTATACAAGACCTCTTTTGGGCGACCCTTGTTAAAATGCCTGGGAAATGAGGATGCGGAATGGGTACTCCGAGAGATCCATGAAGGATGCTGTAGAAATCATTTAGGGGGGAGAGCTTTAGCAAGAAAGACCTTATTGGCAGGATACTTTTGGCCTACTCTTCAGCAAGATGCTGCTCATATAGTGCAAACCTGCATTGCTTGTCAGAAGCATAGCAACCGTTCTGAACGGCCAGCTGAGTTAATGAAAGTCGTAATCTCTTCTTGTCCTTTCGATCAATGGGGAATGGATATAGTAGGCACCTTTACAGAGGAAGTTTTTATTGGTAGCTGTGGATTATTTTTCCAAATGGGTGGAGGCAGAGCCCTTAGCCAAAATTACTGAGAATGTCGTAATACAGTTC
Organism: Wurfbainia villosa; assembly: GCA_025175895.1. NCBI lineage: Eukaryota > Viridiplantae > Streptophyta > Magnoliopsida > Zingiberales > Zingiberaceae > Wurfbainia > Wurfbainia villosa. The sequence goes on from JAKLTH010000042.1 coordinate 42,934, forward strand.
TTATGGAGAAATATCATTTGTCGGTATGGTATTCCTCGGAAAATAGTCAGTGACAATGGACAACAGTTCCAAGGAAAAAAGATCCAAGAATGGTGCCAAAGTCAGCTTTCACTTTGGTAGCCCATCCTCAAGCGAATGGGCAGGTGGAAGTAACTAACAGGATCCTCATTCAAGGATTAAAGACCAAGTTGGGTGCTCAGAGGGGAAACTGGGTAGAAGAGTTACCTGGCGTCCTGTGGGCCTATCGAACCACACCCAAGACAGCAACAGGAGAAACTCCCTTTAGTTTGGTATACGGGGTGGAAGTCGTTATTCCGGTCGAGGTTTTGTTGAATAGCGCTCGGATAAAGTCATACGAACCAAATCAGAACCAACATATCCGAAGCACCGAATTGGACTTGGTGGATGAAAGGCGAGAGATGGCACGGAGGCGAGCGGAATTTTACAAGCAAAGAGTGCAGCGAGCCTTTAATAAGAAAGTGGTGCCTCGGAGATTTCAAGAAGGGGATTGAGTTTTGCGTAAAGTCAATCCCGCTGGAGACCCTGGAAAGCTGGCTCCCAACTGGGAAGGACCCTATGAAATAACGCGCAGGGTCAGCATATTATCTGAAAGATAACCAAGGCAAAGAGCTTCCACGACCTTGGAATGCCCTTCATTTAAAACTCTTTCACACTGTATGAGAAATATGGAATAGAAGAAGGGAAGTTATGAAACTCCGAAGTGGGTGCTTCTTGAATTGATTGCGTTAATTAGATGTCAAGTATTCTCTAAATTTCATTAAGGGGTTATTTACAAGGGCAATATGGTATTATCAATACATCTTGAAGAAGAAGAGGAAAAACAGAAAGGAAATTCCCGTTTCAAAATGGGATATTAAATTACAGCTTAAACCGGTCGGGGGGATAACGTCGAAAACCAGCCTCCCAATTTAAAGAAAATGAAGGATAAGTTGGAGGAGATAATCCTTGGGCGGCATACTGCCGAACCGCGTCATTAAATCCGTCTTGATAGGTGGCGCGCATTAAAATGATGAGTCGCTCCTCGTGATTCGGACGGTCAGGGCTTCGCTCTCGATGCAGCCTCTCGCATGTTTCTTGTTGTTCTTGAATATTTCGACGCACGTCCACATAGCACCGCGACACCTCCATAATAGCATCGGCCAAGATGGAGACATCATCGGCTCGGGAACTTTGGTCCTACTGCACAAGGCGCGTCATCTCCACCATATTTTGACGCATGGAAGCTGAAATCCCCTCCACTGCTTCGGAATAAGATCTGGTTCGGGCGAGTTCAGTGCTCATCCTCTGGAGGGAAGTTTCTTGCCTGCGTAGGCGTGCGTGAGCATGCGACCTGGAATTTATGAGGGATGAATTTTCCTGTACCTCCTTGCACAAGCGAGTGCGGAGGTCCCCTATCTTGTCTTGTGCTCGCTGATATTGAACTTGAAGATGAGCGATGGCGTCAGAATCCTGTTGCTTCCCCTTGAGGAGCTCCGCTACCTGCCCTTGAAGACGTAGTAACTCTTGAGCCGAGGAAGATTCTGTGTCAAGAGAGGCCGACTGGACTTCCTGCTGGGGGACGAGTGGCTCTGCACCTGGACGTGGTTGCTCCTTTAATGCTGCAATAGTGTCAGCATCCTTCTGAATTTGCTGGCGAGCTTCGGCTAATTGCTCTTGGCACAGGTGCAATTGTTGTATGAGTCGTTCGTTACGAGCATTCGCCAAGCCTTCCCGTTGTTGTCGCTCCCATTCTTGGCGAGGCACAGTATTGATGAAGAGAGCGATCCAATTCTTGATGGTTGGTCAGGGCCTACATACCGGTCGTGGAAAAAGAAATTGGTCAGCTGGACAAAGCTAAGGAAGCTGAGTAAGGAAACATATCAAGTCCAGAGCATGACGCAGGCCTTCCATGCGAGGAACCACTTCCTCTAAATTCAGGATCCGAAGACTCCTGGGAGAAAGGGAAGAAGACGGGACGGAAGATGCTGAGGGAGGAATCTCGCTTATAAAGGGGAAAAGGGGGGCGGTATCCATTGGTTGAGAATGGAAAGAAGGAGGAGCATCATTCGGACAACCCATGGAGGTGGTAGTCAGGGGCGGCATATCCAGAGTTGCGGGAAGAATATGTGTCACGCCTGGTTGGGGGTTGAGTTCTGAAGGAAAGACGGAAGGAGGCTGATCGGAGGAGGGATCTTGAGAAGACGAGATGATGAGCATTGGGCTGGAGGAGCCTTCGATGGGGATGCAAGCAGTAGAGGGACCCTGGTCAGGGTCCACAGGAGGAGAGGGATTCTTCAGGCGATGAGCGAAGGGGGAAGTTGGCAGTGAAGGAATATCAACCGCCATGGGTTCAGAAAAAGAATGTCGGGCCGGGGAAAGAGAAGACAGGGGTGATCCAGCCTCTGTCATTGGCTGACATGGGAATACATCTTCCCCAGGTTCATCCCCAGGTTGCGGGGAAGAAGAAGGCGATTTCTGAACGTCGTTGGCGGAAGGAGAAAGAGTGGGAAAGTTAAGGCTTGTAAAGACCGGAGGAAGTGAGGAGAGACTAATGACCCTGGCTTCCTCCGGGATGGAGGTAGTGAGGGTCGCCGGAGGAGGAGAGGGAGAACGACGAGGTGAATCAGGTATGGTGGTGATCGGGGAAGGTGAAAAGGAAGAAGAAGCGAAAGGCTGACCAGCATCCCGTTTACGATTCGGGTAGCGGCCCGCTATCTCCTGGAAGAAGTTAGAATGCATCTTGGGGGTCTAAAAATAAAAGGAAAAGAGGGGCTGAGAAGAAAGGATCGAGGAAGCGAGGTTTGGCGACGGTGGAGCAAACAGATGAAGAAAAAGGAGACCAAAAGGCGAAGGGATGAAGATGGCAGAAGAAACGAAGACAAAAGAACCCCCTATAAAAGGGGGAAGAATGGGCTTGCAACCATTAGTGGGCTTCTCGTTTATGGTGAAAGGGAAAGAAGGGTGTACATTTCTAAATGACCCATTATGTATTAAAGCCCCCCCCCCATCTGCAGGGGAAGGGGCGGACATAGGCGTTCCCCCTTTAGGAGGAGAGCCAAAAGAGGAATGATATGAAGGCGTTGCCTCCTTTATGTTGATGGCCTTGGCGCTATATGTATAAATTTCTATCCCCGCAAGGCAGAGCGGAAGATATCCCCGTGTGGTGGTGGAACGGAAGAACCGATATCCTTCGGTTATTATTTACTCTATGTATAAATTTCTATCCCCGCAAGGCAGAGCGGAAGATATCCCCGTGTGGTGGTGGAACGGAAGAACCCATATCCTTCGGTTATTATTTATTCTATGTATAAATTTCTATCCTCGCAAAGCGAAAGATATCCCCGTGTGGTGGTGGAACGGAAGAACCGATATCCTTCGGTTATTATTTACCCTATGTATAAATTTTTATCCCCACAAGGCAGAGCGGAAGATATCCCCGTGTGGTGGTGGAACGGAAGAACCGATGTACTTCGTTCAGTTACGTATTGCTGTAGGTTATTATTTATTCTATGTATAAATTTCTATCCCATAGCGGAAGATATCCCGTGTGGTGGTAGAGCGGAAGAAGCGATATCCTTCGGTTATTATTTACTCTATGTATAAATTTCTATCCCATGTGCGGAAGATATTCCCGTGTAGTGGTGGAACGGAAGAACCGATATCCTTCGGTTATTATTTATTCTATGTATAAATTTCTATCCCCGCAAAGCGGAAGATATCCCCGTGTGGTGGTGGAATGGAAGAACCGATATCCTTCGGTTATTATTTACCCTATGTATAAATTTCTATCCTCGCAAGGCAGAGCGGAAGATATCCCCGTGTGATGGTGGAACGGAAGAACCGATATCCTTCGGTTATTATTTACTCTATGTATAAATTTCTATCCCCGCAAGGCAGAGCGGAAGATATTCCCATGTGGTGGTGGAACGGAAGAACCGATATCCTTCGGTTATTATTTATTCTATGTATAAATTTATATCCCTGCAAAGCGGAAGATATCCCCGTGTGGTGGTGGAACGGAAGAACCGATATCCTTCGGTTATTATTTACCCTATGTATAAATTTCTATCCCCACAAGGCAGAGCAGAAGATATCCCCGTGTGGTGGTGGAACAGAAGAACCGATATCCTTCGGTTATTATTTACTCTATGTATAAATTTCTATCCCCGCAAGGCAGAGCGGAAGATATTCCCGTGTGGTGGTGGAACGGAAGAACCGATATCCTTCGGTTATTATTTACTCTATGTATAAATTTCTATCCCCGCAAGGCAGAGCGGAAGATATCCCCGTGTGGTGGTGGAACGGAGGAACCGATATCCTTCGGTTATTATTTATTCTATGTATAAATTTCTATCCCCGCAAAGCGGAAGATATCCCCGTGCGATGGTGAAACGGGAGGACTGGGACTTCCTCAATTGTATATCACTTTTTGTCCCCATAAAAAGGGGGGGAGTTGAAATTCTTATTTAACTTTGTATTGTTGTATTCCTGTGAAATAACAGGGTTGACTCATTTAAGGGTTCTACATACCCGGCGGATTGAAAAGACGGAAGAGCCGAAATATGCCTCAGTCCTGTGTGAGTCTACGTGAATACCAAAGGAGTAAAGAGTGGTGCAACTCAGAAGATACTGGAGAAAGGAGATAAACTAGGAAAGTTCATTGATGTGAGAGAATTACATATTCTAAGTCATCTACAAGGGAAAATAACAAACAGCAGCCCTTATATATGTTGGTGCAGTAGGCACCTAAGTCGAACCTAAGTTTTGATTATAGCAAACGATACAAAGTTAAGAATATATTGTTATCTCATGAGCTAAATCAAGTGTGCAGAAAAGTCTCAACGCTGGAGCTGAAGGCTAGCGACACCCGGAGGAAGCCGCGGTGGTCGGGCGACACTCAAGAGACTTCGGAGGGAGCCGAAGGAATTGAGTGGAAGGCCTGAAGCAAAAGCAACACGTAAGTACTGAGGTAAGCTCGTGTGTACGAGCGTAAGTAAGGTCGTATCCTCTTTACGGGGATGATCTTAAGCGTAGATCCGACCAAAGACTTCTTATAGATGGTCTAGGTCGAGATCGGATGGTCGACGACCATCAAAATTATGTTTTTGTTGAGCTAACCTTGCCTTGCAGCTAGCATCACGATCACCCGGCTTGGAGGACTCGATCGCCGTCAAACAATCGGCTTCGGTCGTCGATCGATCGATCTTATCATCGTCGATGATGGCCATCAGTCGACTGATGGTCAAAGGATCAGCCTCGAGTAGTCAAGAGTTATCACCATTTTTCAAGGGGTTTTATGCCCATTTGTGATTGGCTAAAGACCCATTCGATGAGGGGCTCAAAGGATATAAAAGGAGGGCCAAACCTAGGGTTTTTCATCAATTCAAAAGCTTCCAAGTGCTTCCGATACGCTCCGACTCTCCGACATCCCTACGACGAAGCGCTGCCGAGACGACGACTAGAGCTTCAACCTCCAACCTTTAAAGTCATCGATAACGAAAGTTCTAAATTGTATTTCAGTTTATTCCTTTTAGTAAAGCTTTCATTATAACGAGGAGAGGGGGAGTGTCCTTCTACCTCGGGCTTTTTGTATCCGTCTAACTCCTACCTCCAACGAGGAGGAGTTCTTTAGTAGTTTGCCCTCCGTACGTGGTCAAGGACCACTAGGGCCTTGGAGTAGTAGCCTTCGACTACGAACCAAGTAAATCTCTTGTGTCTATTGTCTCCTTTACTTTTTGTTTTGTTTATCTTTCCGCTGCATATAAGTTACTTTTTAAAAAACGAATTCGTACTAAAAAGTTTCTATCGCTATTCACCCCCCCCCCCTCTAGCGATCCGATCGATCCAACAATTGGTATCAGAGTAGGGGGTTGCTAAGATTTGGTGAAACCACCAATCTATCCTTTTTACAGATTTATTTTTCTTTTAATTCTTTTTTTTTTATTTATTTCGCTTTGTTAAGTTTTTCTCCCGCACTACTAATCCAAGACGCGAGTCTTGGTACTTGTTTTCGTGTTTTTGTCGTTGTTAGTTTCTTCGTCTCCGTCTATTTGTGTCTTTTGTTCTAATAGCCCATCTCGAGGGTTTTAGCACCGTCTGACCTCCGTTTTACAATGGAGATGACTTCCGTTATTGGAAGGGTCGGATGGAATGCTTTCTCAAAACCCAAATCGATATGTGGATCATAATCCAAACGGGTTTCACACTTCCGACTAATGAAGTGGGTGACTCCTTGGATTATGATCAATGGACCATTGCGACAAAACGACAAGTCGAAGCCGATGCCAAGGCAACACAAATCCTCCAATGCGACCTATCCAAGGAGGAGCTAAATCGCGTCGGCCCCTTCATAAGCGCAAAAGATCTTTGGACGAAACTAGTGGAGCTACACGAAGGGACCGATGAAGCCAAGGTATGTAAGCGTGATCTTCTTTTCAATAAACTATATAACCTAAAAATGCAGGAACACGAATCCGCGACCCAACTTCACGCCCGAGTCCAGGACATAGTCAACAACCTACACGCAATCGGGCAAAAGGTCGAAAACCGCGAGGTATGTTCTAAACTCGCTTCGAGGACTACCTTGTGGGCATCCATGGTCGATGCCTACAAGGTCTCCAAGGATCTTTCTAAAATTAGGTTAGATGAACTCTTTTCCGATTTCGAATTACATGAGCAGTCCAACTCGGAACCCGAGAGGGGTATAGCCTTGTTTGCAGGATCAAAGAAGAAGAAAATCGCAAGCAAGCCACCACCAACCGAGGAGGAAGACGAGTCCGAAGAAGAAGTTGACCCAGAATTGACTGCCGAACTAATGAATCTAGCTCGAAGGATAGCCAAGGGACGAAAGCGAACCATGACTCGACCCAACCAAGGTAAGCCTAAAAGTTCTAATATTAGGTGCTATGAGTGTAACAGGTTTGGACATATCAAGTCCGAGTGCCCCAAGCTCAACCACCGAGCACCTAAGCACAAGAAGGCCCTCAATGCGACATGGGAAGAAGCGTCATCCGAAGAAGACGAAGACCACGTCTTCATGGCGAAATCGATTGAGTCAGACACGGAGACCGAACCTGAACTTGAGTCGGAACCTGAGGATGACTCGGACTACGAAGCTACCTTCAAGTCAAGCCACGGATACGCATCCGGTTCAAAAGATACCCTTAAAGTAAGTCGAACTTTATTTAATACTTTACATAATACGGTTAGGTTTTTGTCTAGGAAGTTAGCTAAGTCCGAGTCCAAGGTCGAGACCCTTGTTGAGGAGGTTAAACTCCTCAAACACGAGGTCTCCCTAACCTCTTCGACTAGTCGAGTTCAAGAGAAGGACTCAACTCGAGTTGAAAAGCTCGAAATTGAGAACTCTCTCTTGAAAAGTCAAGTCGAAGATCTTAGGAACACGTTGAAAAGGTTCACTTCGGGATCCAAAGGACTTGACCTCCTACTTGGATCTCAAAGGGTCATGTACAACAAGGCTGGACTAGGGTTTAACTCAAACACGACTAATAGGTCGTATATGTCGATTGTAAGTCGACATAGGAAACATGTCCAAGCATGGGTCCCTAAGAACCTTTTGATTTCAACTCTAGGATCCAACCCGTACTGGATTCCCAAGGACCAAATCCACTATGTGGATAGACCGAACCGATTCAACGGTCTAGGGGGAATCAGTACAAAACATGTTTGTGCTTTAACTTAGAAATTGCATGCTTTAACTTAGAAAGTTTGTGCTTTAACTTAGAAATTGCATGTTTTAACTTAGAAAGTTTGTGCTTTAAAACTTGTGAACTCACTTAGAACACGAACATAACCAACTAAAATTCTTCGAAAAGATTGAGCCTCGGGGAGCCTCTTTTCAAAAACATAACCAACTAAAATTCTTCGAAAAGATTGAGCCTCGGGGAGCCTCTTTTCAAAAAAAACCAGTTAGACTAGGAATAGTCTTAGGTGAGTCAAGTCATCTTTTTCTTGAAAATGGCTTTGTCTAAGGAAGTGGTCGATGATCCGATAAAAGAAGGCCCCTGTGCCTCGCCACGACCTAGAAGCCATGATCTTGAAAAGGTAAACTTGACAAGCCTAGGGTTAAATCCAAATCTAACATAAAATTACTTGAACCTAAATCCACTTAATCAACTTAATTGGAAGTCATCTCACAAAAACCACATAAGTATAACATGCTTGATCATATAGACATAGGTGTGATGACCTAGGTTTAAAAACTTACAACTTTTTTTTTTTAAATTATAAAAAAAAAATCTAACATCCAATCCAACCACCTTGTGTGTAGGATCAATGGATGTTGGACAGCGGTTGCTCCCGACACATGACCGGGGATCAACTCAAATTCACAAAGCTTCGATTCAAACAACAAGGATCGGTAGCCTTTGGGAATAACGGCAAGCTCAAAATCATCGGATCAGGTGATATCGAGCTTAACTCGAATTTTGTTATTAAAAATGTATTACTTGTAGAGAATTTTGAATATAACCTGCTTAGCGTAAGCCAATTATGTGACAATAACTATAAGATCGTATTTTTAGAAAATGAATGTGTAATTAAAACAAATAAAACAGCTAAAACAATACTCAAAGGAACTAGGACAAATAACATTTACACAATTAACTTAATCAAATCCTCAGCCAAATGTCTTATGACACAGGAAGAGGAATCATGGTTGTGGCACCGACGACTCGGTCACTCGCACCCAAGACTCGTCCACAAGATGAGTCAGAGTGGCTTAGTCAGAGGCTTACCCAACCTCAACAACTTGGTTAATAAAATCTGTAATGCTTGTCAACAAGGAAAATAACCTAGGACACAACACAAGTTAACTAACCAAGAACGAACCTCAAGTGTATTTGAGCTCCTACATATGGATCTATTCGATTCACATGGAGCCAAGTCACTCAATAGAAGTCAATATTGCTTAGTCATAATTGACGACTACTCCAGGTTTACCTGGGTTAGGTTCATCAAACATAAAAATGATACCCTAGATCAATTAATCAATCTATTCAAATTAATCGAGAATCAAAAAGACCTTAAGGTTAAAAGACTTAGAAGCGATCATGGTGGTGAATTCGAAAATCAAAGGTTCACCGACTTCTGTAACCTAAACGGATACCACCATGAATTCTCTTGCCCTAGGACCCCTCAGCAAAATGGCCTAGTGGAACGGAAAAACCGAACTCTACAAGAAGCCGCTAGGACCATGTTGAACAAATACGACCTACCCGATAGGTTTTGGGCAGAAGCCGAGTACTGCGCATGCTATGTCCAAAATAGGATCCTTATGGTAAAAAGGCACCTTAAGACCTCGTACGAGATTTATCACGATAAAATACCTAACATCAAGTACTTTAGAGTATTTGGGTGTAAGGTACATATCCTAAACACTAAGGATTACCTAGGAAAATTTACATCCAAAACCACGACCGAAATCTTTCTAGGATACTCGACTACAAGTCGAGCTTATAGAGTATATAACCACGACACCCTTAGACTCGAGGAGACTATCAACGTAGTAGTATTTGATGAAGTACCAACCTACAAAACCCTTAATGACCCCAAGTGTTGAGCCCACTGATACCAAACTCGTCTCCGACCCTGAGATCGAGTCTAATCCACATCAACCAACTTCTCTTGTCGACCAAGTGACAAGTGATCCGAGTTAAACTAGTGTTCAACCAAGTCACCCCATTGATCAAGCATTAGGTGATACAAACCCAACCCAATCTAGGATTCAGACTAACCACCCTATCGATCAAGTGATAGGAGATCCTAATCTAGGAGTTCGAACTAGAGCATCCTATAGGAACCTTAGTCAAATTTCCTTAATTTCAAAGATAGAACCCAAATCAATTGAACAAGCTCTTCTTGATCCCGATTGGATTATTGCAATGCAAGAAGAGCTAGCTCAATTTACTAGGAATGAAGTGTGGGAATTAGTACCACCACCTAAAGACAAAACGATAATTAGAACAAGGTGGGTGTTTCGAAATAAGTTTGATGATAAAGGTGAAGTAGTTAGAAACAAGGCTAGGTTAGTCGCCAAAGGGTTTAGCCAAGTCTAAGGCTTAGATTACGACGAAACTTATGCCCCAGTAGCTAGACTCGAATCCATTCGAATGTTGCTAGCTAATGCCGCACATCGAGGATTTAAGCTATTTCAAATGGATGTTAAGTCGGCATTCCTAAATGGATACATTAAAGAAGAAGTTTATGTTAGCCAACCCCCCAGATTCGAAAATCTAGATAAACCCGACCATGTTCTAAAACTTAAGAAAGCACTCTATGGACTTAAACAAGCTCCTCGAGCTTGGTACGAGAGACTTTCAATCCATCTTAAGTCAAAAGGGTTTAACCAAGGCTTAGTTGACCCAACTCTCTTCGTAAAAACCTTAGGTAAAGAAATATTCATAGCTCAAATTTACGTAGACGATATAATTTTTGGAACCTCTAACTCAGCCTTACTAAACGAGTTCGTTTCACTCATGGAAAGTGAATTCGAAATGAACTTGGTAGGCGAGTTAAGTTTCTTTTTAGGTCTACAAATTAAACAAACTAAGGATGGTATATACCTATATCAACAGAAATACACTAAGGAGTTAATTAAAAGATTTGGAATGCAAGACGCTAAGATAATAAACACCCCAATGGCGATTAATGTTAACATAGGAGAAGACCAGAAAGTAAGTCCATTGACTTAAAGTACTATAGGGAGCGATAGGAAGTCTCCTATACTTAAGCTATGAGCCGACCCAGATCCTATTCGCGATGAGTAGTATGTACGCCGAGTTTCAAACCACATGCTAAGGAGTCTCACCTAACCCTAGTTAAACGTATCCTTAGATATCTTAAGGGTACACTTAACGTTGGTATTTGGTACCCTAGATCTACGGAGTTCGAACTAATCGGCTACTCCGATTCGGATTATGCCGGTAGTGAGCTCGATAGAAAAAGTATGAGTGGTTGTTGTCAACTTCTCGGCTCGAGTCTAGTGAGTTGGTGCAGTAGGAAGCAACACTGTGTTGCTTTATCTACCACCGAAGCCGAATACATCGCGATGGGTGAGTGTGTCACGCAGCTTCTTTGGATGAAGCACACCCTCCGCGACTTTAAGTTAGACTTTACGAATACTAAACTTCATGTAGATAACATTAGTTCAATTAATCTTACAAAGAATCCGATATGTCACTCTAGGACCAAACATATAGAGGTCAAACACCATTTCATTCAAGAACATGTGGCCAACGGAGCCATACAACTCGAATACGTCGAATCGAAGTCTAACTTAGCAGACCTATTTACTAAACCCCTACCCGAAACCGAATTTAGTCTATTAAGATGAAAATTAGGCATGTGCGTAATAGAATAGGTACATGCAAATTATATGTTCTTACTACTATTTCTTTAAATTTCATTTTTATGGAACTAGCATAGGACATACCTTAGATATCATGCACCTATAGATTTAAGGAGCCAGTACATCTCACAACACATAGGACTAATGTGTTTGTGTACTTAGCCACGTAGATGGGCGTGAGATGTTAGGACTTTACTCCTGGTTCCAGATGTAGAGCTAGTGCATCGCTATGAACCATGGAGTATAATCATACATACTAACCGACTCTGACCAGGACTGGTTGATCTTACATATCAATCAAGCCAAATATGAGTCGAACATTTTATAGATGAGCTTATTTTCAGTATATTATTTTTTTATAAAAAATGGGGAACATGCTTGGACTTTAAATTTAACACTTATTTTGTTTTCCACACACCCCTTACTCTTTTCGATATACGGCAAAAGGGGGAGAAAAAGGCCAAAGTTAAGGGGTCACAAATTTTTTTTTAACTTAACTCTTACTTCATATTTAAAGCAAAAGTTAAAACTTAGTTAACTTTTACCAAAAGGCCAAAGAATTCTTAACTTAAACTTATTTGTGCCGTTTACATTTTACTTAAACTTATTTTTTAAACTTTATGTCGTTAATGTTTTACTTAAGGGGGAGAAAGGGCTTAACTAAAACGTTTTACTAAGGCCAACTTTAAGTAATGTTAATTACTTAAAGGGGGAGGATTAAGGTCTTTCTTCAAGACTCACCCTCGGTCAAGGGGGAGGTTTCCTCAAGGGGGAGTACTTGAAGAAAATCCTTACTACTCCAACTTAATCTTCATATTTTTGTTTCTCATGCACATTATTACTCTTCATGCTTGCTATTTACTTAACTTTGTATGTGGGTTTGCCATAAATCAAAAAGGGGGAGATTGTTGATGCAGTAGGCACCTAAGTCGAACCTAAGTTTTGATTATAGCAAACGATACAAAGTTAAGAATATATTGTTATCTCATGAGCTAAATCAAGTGTGCAGAAAAGTCTCAACGCTGGAGCTGAAGGCTAGCGACACCCGGAGGAAGCCGCGGTGGTCGGGCGACACTCAAGAGACTTCGGAGGGAGCCGAAGGAATTGAGTGGAAGGCCTGAAGCAAAAGCAACACGTAAGTACTGAGGTAAGCTCGTGTGTGCGAGCGTAAGTAAGGTCGTATCCTCTTTACGGGGATGATCTTAAGCGTAGATCCGACCAAAGACTTCTTATAGATGGTCTAGGTCGAGATCGGATGGTCGACGACCATCAAAATTATGTTTTTGTTGAGCTAACCTTGCCTTGCAGCTAGCATCACCGATCGCTTGGAGAACTCATTCGAGTCAAAACAATGATGCCGAGGTCGCTAATCGGCGATCGATGCCATCGACCGATGATGACCATCACCGATCGATGGTCAAAGGATCAGCCTCAAGTAGTCAAGAGTTATCACCATTTTTCAAGGGGTTTTGTGCCCATTTGTGATTGGCTAAAGACCCATTCGATGAGGGACTCAAAGGCTATAAAAGGAGGGCCAAACCTAGGGTTTTTCATCAATTCAAAAGCTTCCAAGTGCTTCCGATACGCTACGACTCTCCGACATCCCGACGACGGCGCGACGATTTAGAGCTTCAACCTCCAACCTTTAAAGTCATCGGTAACGAAAGTTCTAAATTGTATTTCAGTTTATTCCTTTTAGTAAAGCTTTCATTATAACGAGGAGAGGGGGAGTGTCCTTCTACCTCGGGCTTTTTGTATCCGTCTAACTCCTACCTCCAACGAGGAGGAGTTCTTTAGTAGTTTGCCCTCCGTACGTGGTCAAGGACCACTAGGGCCTTGGAGTAGTAGCCTTCGGCTACGAACCAAGTAAATCTCTTGTGTCTATTGTCTCCTTTACTTTTTGTTTTGTTTATCTTTCCGCTGCATATAAGTTACTTTTTAAAAAACGAATTCATACTAAAAAGTTTCTATCGCTATTCACCCCCCCTCTAGCGATCCGATCGATCCAACAATATATCCCGGGCGTTACAGTTCTTTGTTAGGAGGGACAGAGGGAGTTCCCTTGTATGGTTGAGGTTGGCACCATAGTTGACGCCGATAGGATTGCTACAGGAAGGTCTGCTTGGCTAGTTCCTTTTGGGACCCGACCAGTTGTTGGCGGAGGGAGCGATTATTGGCGGAAGTTTCCTCCAGCTGCTGCTGTAAATACTTCACTTGTTCCTCCAAGATAGCTATGTATCGGTGATCATTTATCTGTTCTTTAGAAGGCGAGGAACTGCTGCCCTGTTCCGATATTCTGTCCATGGCAAGCAAAGAAAAAAGGAGAATGATGGAAGCTATCAGGTAAAGGTCGGGGGTTTTTATGGCGACGAAGGGGAATAGTGCATTTATTGGTAGGAGAAGTAGGGACCATAAATGTCAGTAAAGAAGAGGGAACATGAGGACAGTAGTGGGAATGTCGACGGGACTACAATTGTAATTAAGAAGGTCCGAATCCCCGAGGAATGATAGAAGAAGGTGGGTGAAGAGGTGGTCCTAGGAGCCATGGGTGTAAACAAAGCAGAACACTTACTCGGGGGTTAAAGAAGAATCGTGTGGGGAAAGGAAGAACTGGGTCGCCGCAACGCCACCGGTGAAAATCACGGGAGAAGAAGAACAGACTGGATTATCAAGCACACTAAACGATACCTAAAAGAAGAAGGCGAGGGTTTATATAGAGTTTTTCGCGACGATTCAGCTGCACAGAAGGAGAAGGAGAAGCGGAGCCCATGGGCCCAGCGGGCCTCCTTCAATATACTGGGGGGAATTATAAGGGAACGGATGGATTTAAGTCGAGAAATGAAGAATAGGTCATAAACTTTATGTACATGGGGAAAGCCAAGCTTATAACTTCGCTTGACTATTTTTCGGGGTTGACTAATGATACTACTGGTACCTTCTCTACATAATCCCCGATAGAGGGGTTAGCAGGTGACCCTAGATCCGATCCTAAATACACGGCTCCACTAAGGAAGAAAAAGAAGTCATTGGCACGGGAGAATATCAGAAGCCATTGGCACAGGCGAATATCAGAAGCCATTGGCACGGGCGAATATCAGAAGTCATTGGCACGGGCGAATATCAGAAGTCATTGGCACGGGCGAATATCAGAAGCTATTGGTACGGGAAAGTTAGCGAAAGCAATCGACACGGCCAAGGAGAGACGGAAGGCGCTTTGCCAAGAGGACGGTCCAATCTGATCAATACAAAGGGAATTTGACATGGGGAAAAGAGGAATTGGTTCGGGTTGATAAAAAGCCCTAGGGCTAGGTCACCCGTGGGCTATAGACCTAAACTAGCTTCCCTCAATACGGAAGGCTGAGGGAGGTAGTCTAGCCTAGTTTCCCGAAAAATAGAGGAAAAGGTGTTAGGCAACGGCCTGGGAGGCCCCACACAATATTCCAAGGAGTCTTCACCCCTTATATTTGTAACAGAATTATTCTCCAGGGAGAGGTGGTGGCCACGTGTACGGTGGAGATAATCCACGACGTTACGATGAAGGAGGAGGGAGGATAAAAGGAAGGAAGGAAAGAGGAAAAGAGGATCCGCAATCATTCCGACGCAGCAAGAGAGAAGAAGAGGCAAGAGGAGAAGGAAAAAAGGGAACAACCATCTCGCCGGAGAAGAAGGACGGAGATCGGCCATTGCTACATCTCTTGTATTTTTCTTCGTCTTGTAATGTCATTGTAAGAGGTCTTTCTCCTCCACCTGCGGAAACTTGCTTTCCGTAAAGGAGGACCTTCATAGTGAGAGTGCTTAGGCACCGCATCTGGTGAGAAAACTCACCTCCGTGGAGTAGGAATCCTCTTTCCGAACCACGTTACATCTTGTGTCTGAATCTCGATTGCTGGCGTCAGTTTTTTGCGTTTCATCTACTTCATCCTCTTATTCTCTACTGATTGCGGCCGGGGAGAATCCTCTGAGACCTCCCTCAGTGCTTCACTGTATTGAAAACGGAGCGACCAGATTTTTTCCCATACCCGCATCATTAAATAAGTCGATAAATTTCTTTTTCAAAATTTACATTACACTACTAAAATAATCATTTTGTCCTCCAAATTTACTCTTAAAATGTGTATCCTGTAATTAGTAAATCTTTGTAGTTTTACTCGAAAGATTTCCAGAGCTGTCAATTAAACTTATGAATTCCAACGATTGCATCAACCAAATTAAAACTTTATCAATTCTAATCCACAAAAGTACTTTTCTTTCTGTGGTATAAACAATTCATTCTGCATTCCTTGTCTTTAAGCATAAATTATCTCCGAAAACTTGTCATTTAATTCAAAAAGAATAAGATTCAAACACTTTATACTAAAGTGTAACTAAAGCTAAAGCTGGAGCACTTCTCAGTCAGGATAGATAATCCAATGCTATGTAAAAATAATAAAAATCCTAACATGACTTTGACAAAAGAAGCATGAGATTCACTCTTATCTTTTATATATATATATATATATATATATATATATATATATATATATATATATATATATATATATATATATATATATATATATATATCACTCTTTAAATTTTAGATATTTAGAGATATCTAGGCCAAATATAAACTCCTTTTCCGATCCTATAAAAGGGGCAGCAGAATAGACAAACGCACGCCCACCGAATCGCCTCCAGGAAAAGAAGGGGAAAAAAAAAATGAATGGCCGTCGCAGCAACCGAGTGAAATTCGAGGATGATATTTCTCATTCTAATGCCTCCAGCAACTACTACAACGCAGCCAATACTTCGCCGGTTGCCAGAGTCGAGTCGAGCGCAAGCAGCTACAGATACAACGGACCTCGCTTTCCCAACCTTCAGATGATATTCAAGAAGAGGTCCACTAGCTTGGATGAGGAACCTCGCAAGGAGGAGGCTCCGGCAGCCGCTGCCGTCCACCGAGATGATGTCGTGGACCAGAGCAGCTCTGCTGAGCGAGACGCAGCGACTCGCGCGAGGGGTCTTGACATGGACGTCAATTCGGAGGCAGCTGACTTCATCAAGCGCAAACACAAGAGTTTGGAGCTCCAAAAGCTGATGTCCACCAAGGCAGCCGCGGCATAGAAGGTCCGGGGATGGATACATATGTTATATATATTATTACTGATCAATAAAATTGTGTAGCTTCGATACTTGCTACTGCAATATATATGCAACCAGTTATGGGAAGTCTGCTCCTCGTGATTAGTGCTTTGTATAAAGTCTGATGGATATTGAGTCTTAGAAGATCAATATGATTTATAATTTTACAAAGAAAAATCGATGTATCATCAATCGATGAAAGTCTAAATTGACTTTAAAATCGAAATTTACGTTTCGAATAGATGAATTTAGACTATTAATTTGCTCAAAATCGATTACGGGTGAATGATAAATTAATTATTAAAGTCAACCCAAAATATTATTAAAGGAAGTAGGGGGAGAAATAGTCATATATTGGAAATTCCAGAGAGGATTTACTTCCTTATATGTGTTGTTGTGTTAATTGAGTTAACACAAATAGCCCAGATACTCTCATCCAATGAGCGAGCAGGTGCTCGCACTTGCGAGCTCGCCACCCGCCAGCCGCCACGCGCGCACGCTTTCAATGGACGCTTTGTTGGCGCACTTTGCACTTTGCACGTACGATTGGCTACTGACTGGGCAATCGGATGGCTACCGTTCGATCGAAGAGGGTGATGGATCGCACGCGATCTAGAGCGTTGATCGCGAAGAATCACGATCGGACCGTTGGTGATGAAGGTTGATCTGGAGCGTCAGATTGACTGGATCGCTGCATCCAGATCTAGCGGATGAGATCAAAAGATGATCTAAAAGGTTACAATCCTCCAGATCTAATGACCGAGATTAAGAGGTTTGTTTGAAGGGTTACAACCCTCCAGATCCAATGGCTCAGATGAAACTCACCAAAGGGTACTTCACCTCTTCACCTAGTATAAATATAATCCATAAATGATGGAATAAACTAACTCAAATTCACTCAATCCTTGCATACATTCCATCCTCTGCATCCGGAGTCCGAAAAACCTATGAGAATGTTTGCCGGTCTCAGAATTTGAAGTGCTACTATTTCGGGACATCGTCGTTGTATCTTGGAAACGAATTGTTGCTATCCGTAAGCACCTGAGCGGAGCAATATCGTTTTACGGAGATAGTGTTGAACACTAGCCTTGACGATATTATATCAACTTATATCCTCTCCGATGACAATCATCACCGACAATATATATTTGCCGGACAAAGTCAAGGCATATAAACTTGTAAAAAAGAAAAGTGATGCGGTTACTTTTCATTGACACAACAGTATTTTTTTTCTTTATTAAAGTCAACACAAGTCATTGGTATTTCAATCACGATCCTCCGATGTTTAATCAGACAAAACTTAAAAGGAAAATTGAAAATCAAATATATTCAATGCAGTAAAAAAAATTAATGAAGAAAAAGAAGCCCCCTTTTTTGTTACCTCCATCGGTCCTTATATTGGACCTTTGATTCCTCCATCGACCAAGCTTGTCTATCAGCTATATCCTTTGTCGGGTTGTTAGGGAACAAGTATTGCATGGAGTCTCTATGCACTCTAATATATTCCTTTTTGGTTATATACCAAGGAGACCAAAATATTCCAAGGGAATCCCTCCGTGGGTCATATGCATGTACTCAGGAACACTAATAATCCCGTAATACTTGGAGAAGAGTAATAATACTCAAGAAAACTTATAATGTCATGTGGGTCGCATGTATACACTTAGGAAGAGTCATCTGCATATATACACTCATGAAGGACCGCATTCATACACTTGGGAAGAGTTGCATGTATATTCTCGAAAAGAGTTATATGCATGCATGCACTTGGGAAGAGTTGCCTTCGGAAAGAGCCACATGCGTAACTCGGGAAGAATCATATGCATGCACTCGGAAAGACCTATAGTACTCGGAAAGGATAATAATGCTATGGGAAAGACAATAGTGCTTGAGTGGGGCCAATAGCATTCGGAAAAGGTCAATCATATTAGGAAAATATTGGTGCAACCGATCCAAGTCACGATTGACTAAACTTGAGTGAGACTCTAGTAGGGTTTCGATGTTTGACAATGGGTTGACAATATAGTTTGACGTGCATCGCGCATGTGCTGGCGACCCTCCTGACAATAGGCATCTCTCTCCTGAAAATAAGCACGAGCTTGGCCATAGAATTCCTCAGCCCACTGGAAATGCTCTCGGAGGTCCTGAAATTCCGCTTGTGTGTAAGTGTTGTGCTCATCTCATCGTTGCCCCTGTGTCTGATGCTCGGTGTAAATATCGTCGAGGCGTGATCAGAACTCAGAGAAGTCATAAGACGACGTACTTGCGCCCTGCTCATAGGTAGAAAAAGGAGGTGCAGATGTGGGCTCGCGGCGTGGACTAGGGGGGCTCCTATACATGGGTGGATCCACAGGAGAGTGATGGGTAGGAGGTGAGAGTGGTGCATGAGTGGAAGGCCTTGCGTGTGGTGGGGACTCCGCTATGAGATCCAATCGTCAATTGGCATGGTTGGTGATGGTGGTACGCTCGGTGTCGGGGAGCCTAAGGGGTGTCAAGTTTTTCCTCACAAAACAAAAATAGTGCCCCTCTCTCATTATCATTTTCATTGTCATGCACACCCCTAGGTTAATGCTAGGGCTCCCTTCTACTCTATCTAAATCTTTACAGTTGTACCCAATCATATTGCAAATATGAGTGATCAATCCCCCTAAAATAATTTCTCCCTTAGGTGTTTTACCCACCTTAACTAAGTGTCTAACAAAATGGGATCCTACATCTATAGTATTAGTCCCTTGCAACGTGTTCTATAAACACAATAGCTCACCTAATCTCATCACTCCATCACTCTCTCCCCTTCTAAAAATAGTACTAGCCATAAAGCGGTGAATATATCGAAAAATAGGATTTTGAAGTCAGGATGCCTTGGCTCTAGAGGGGTCGTAAGAAGTTTCTCTAGTCAATTCATTCCAAAATGATCTTCCATTAAACTCGTTGGGTGTCCTCCTCTCTCCCCCACTAGGTAATCCAAAGCAGAGATTCCATTGATGTAATGACCATTCATGTTCTATGTTAAACAACCTAAAGGTTATCTTCCCTTCCTCACTATCCTTACCCGATAAAATTTTTGCATCTATCGAGCTCAAAAATTCAAGAACAATCCTAGGGTAGGTTGGGCATCTAACCCCCATCAGTACTTCCCATCCTACAAGGTGAAATAGCCATTACATATCATATAGTAAACCTAGGGTTTCTAATAGGGGTTCATCTATGTACCTAGTTGCTACTATTTTCCTAGAATAGAGAACATTCAATCTAGCTCTATGAGAATCATCTCGAAATATAATGCTAGATGGGGTGTTACCTTCCTCCGGAGCTTGTTGGTCACTCCTTCCTCTTGTTCTTGGCCTTGATGAGGTAGTTTTTGTTGCAGAATGCTTTGCCCTCCTCATTTTCACTCCTTAAAGGCTCCTTAGAGGTTGGAGAGTCTCCTTAGAGGTTGGAGAAGAAGATTTCGCACAGGCTATGGCGGAATGTTTGAGTTGCATGGCTGATTTAGGGCAAATCGCACGACTCACACTCTTTTAAAGGAATGCAACACGACCGTGTGGAATCCACACGGTCAGCCGTGTCAAACTTTGACCTAGGCGCTCAAAAAAAGTTGGAAATTTGACACGGTCATGTTGAATTAACACGATCGATCGTGTGCAACTCTGGATTTTTATCGGAGTGCAACACGGTCCAAGCCTTTCCACACGCCCTATCATGGGCCCTTCTAGCCATCGGGCACGGTCGTGTGGAATCCACACGGTCGCTCGTGCTTTCTTCTAGGGTATTAAAAAGGAATCTCTCATCTACCTAGCAAGTTCTACTTGACTCTAAACTACTTGTAAGGAATCTAATGGACAAAAATTCATATCTAACCTGCCATGCATGAATGTAAAAACTAAGAAAATAAAACTTGGGTTGCCTCCCAAGAAGAGCTTGTTTAAGGTATTTAGCTTGACCATACTCCTTTGCTTCAGCTCGGCTCCGGTGTCTCCGTGAACCTCCATTCATCTTTACTATAATTTTTTACCTTGCTCTGTGTGTTAGCCCTTGCATGAATGATATACTTACCCAATGCGGGTTCCAGGCCCACTACACTAGCAAGCTTGAACTCTAAACTATTGTCCCCCACTATCAGAGTTAGCTTATGATTCTTTACGTCGATAACCATTCCCGCTATATCTAGAAATGGTCATCCAAGAATTATAGGGATTTTCGGGTCTTCCATTTCCAAGACTACGAAATCTGTGGGGAGTGTAAAATCCCCTACCCTGACAGACACATCTTACAGAATCCCCAGTGGGGCTCCTTCCATCTTGGTTTCCTCAAGAGGTTCTTTTACCTTTGAGCCTTGTTACGGCTCGGTAACTCCTTCATAATCCTCCAGCTCCATAGCATCACTACCTTGCATTGCTCCACTGGACTGCCCTCAAATATTTCGATAACTGACTTGGCGTTCTAGCAGACTGGCTAGTGATATGTATTATTTGAATCTCTAGAGACTTTTGTCGGCTAGCAAGGTCATTCACAGACGATTTTAATTCTTCTAGTATCATTTTTGTCTGTGAATGTCGCCGCTGGAATTCAGCGTTCATCGCTTATTGAGTTTGAATGAAATTTTCCATCATTTGCTCGAGTCGGGAGTTAGGCGATGACTGCTACCCTTTGTTCGGCTATCCATACCCTCCCGACCGTCGGAAAGTTCCTGAATTGTTCTTATATGAAATGTTTTGGTGGTTCCTCCATCCGGAGTTGTACATGCTTGAATATGGATTATTGGGCCTCAAATTATACTCACCCACCGCATCGACATGCTCAACTGGCTCCTCAGAGCTGCTCTGCCCTCCATAGCATTCCTCCTAACACACTGCTACCCCATTACCAAAGGGACTGGCCGCACATGCAGAAGTAGGGGTTAGAGAATCAAACCGTCTGCTTAGTGTGTCTATTCTTGCCGCTAGATGATCAATGAAGTTTACGACGTATCTACCAACTACAAGTGTTAGATGACTACATTCGGAAGTCCATTGATGGTGGTTTTGGGCCACCTTCTCGATGAGCTCTTCTACTTCCTAAATAGTCTTGTTCATCAATGCTCCTCCTGCAACAGAATCTAAAGAAACCTTCGTGGCATATATAATCCCATTATAGAATATGTGGATCACTAGCCACCTCTCGAGACCATGATGGGGGAACTGATATAGTAGCCCTTTGTAGTGATCCCAGGCTTCGAAAAGGGATTCTCCTTCCTTCTGGCGGAAGCTAGTGATCAAGTGGTGCATATGAGCAATCTTACTTGGTGGGAAGAATTTATGAATCGTTGCTCACACTGCTCCCATGTGGTGATGCTTCCTAAAGGAAGAGAGTGAAGTCACGTCTTCGTCTTATCCCTTAATGAGAACAAGAATCGGCTCAGACGGATCGCATCAGTGGGCACTCCATTGAATTTCAAGGTCGAGCATATCTCTAAGAATATCTCTAGGTGTCGATTTGAGTCTTCAGTTGCAGCTCCTCCAAATTAGCTCTACTGAACCATGTGTATAAGTGCAAGTTTCAGTTCAAAATTACTAGTTGTGATGGACGGTCTAACTATACTAGGCCTATACCCTCTAGCACTAGGAGATGCATAATCCTGCAGAGGAAGACTACTTATGTTTGTCAATGGGGCATCATGCTCCTCCATATTTCTTTGTTCAGCCCTCCTTCGATGGTAGGTTCTTTCTATTTCTAAATCAATCGAAAACAGATTTTCCGATCCTAAATGTCTATGCATACGATGAACCAAGCTGCGCAATCAGAAGTGTATACTACTTATTTAGACGAAATCAATTAACCTAGAAGTAATGCACTGAATAAAGTAAACTTAAAAAACTGAACTAAGGCAAAATGCAATATGACTAATAAAATCAATCTAGACTGAATATAAACAACAGAAATCCAAAATTAAATAAACTGAAATGAAATAAAACAAGAAAGCAAATCTAGTCTAGGTCCGATCCAAACTATCCACTTTTGATTCGATATCAAATCAATAATCCCCGACAACGGCGCCAAAAATTTAAAGTACGCGAACACGACCTCAAATCTCTGACGAAAATCACCAAGGACTCAAAGTGTATGCTCGCGCTCAACACCCGTAAGTGCACGGATGTCGTCAAGTAATAAAAGATGTATCGATCTCATAGAGACTGAGATTTGAATACCGTCTATCCAGTGGATGTCGTTGTTCAGAACAAATCTCCTAAGAGTAAGGTTTGCGAAGTCGACGATAGTCCTAACTCAACTACGGTGTCACTTGGAGAAAGCGAAGATAGGTTCAAAGTTCCCTTAAAGGATTCTAAGACTTCGATTTCACTTGTGTATTGTTGAACATGATATCAATTTAATGCCTTTAGGATCTCTAGCTATGATCTTGTGAAAGGATCATTATGTACTTTCTCGATGAACTTTTGCTTCTACTGGGAACTACCTATTCCTAACCAAGTTTTCCTTTCGGATCGTCAGAGCTCAATGGGTTGATACTGTTGGGAGCCTCCTATCACTAGGGTTCCTCAACCCTTCTGGAGTTGATGTCTCTTACTTTGGGCCTTCTGCTAAGATAGGTTACTGAGGTACGAGGATGTCCTAGTAATCCCTATGAAGAGACAGACCATATTTCATATCCTACTCTATCATATTCTACTTTCTACGGTATTGGGAGGGAGGATGATCGCTAGGGTTCATCCTTGGTTCTCCTAGATTATCGATACAAGGCTTTCCACCCTTGTATCAGCTACGTGCAGTAGAAATAGAATAAAGACATAATTCTCATTTATCTAAACAATATAAATTGCAAATAGATTCAAAGGAAATGAATAACTATTTAAACTAGCATGTCCATTTACACAAGCTACTCCCTAATCCTAGAATTGAAGTATCTACTCCATAAATGAATGAGAAATAATGCAAGACATCTCAAGGTGAATCATTACAATACGAATAGAATGAAAAATAAAGGCAATACTTTCTGTTCTATCTGATGTGGTATCTTGGTTCTCCTCCATGGTGTTGGAGCGTTGATTTGGATCTTCAAGTCGCTTCCTTCCTCCCCGCTACAAGTTTTCGGTGCTTCTTAGGGCACCTTCTTATCGTCCTAGTCGTCGGGCCTACCTCTCAGGGTTTGGGTGTACCTTCCTATTTATAGAATAGAAGTCGGATTTTATTAAAATTCCGTGAAATCCTAATCTGCGTCAAATCGGGTTGACGCCACACGACCGTGTGGAATCCACACGGCCAGCTGTGTGGAATCCACATGGTCGGTCGTGTGGCACACTGGAAACCTTGCCCTGAATCTAGCTTCGAGGTCAGGCACAGTCGTGTGAAATTCACACGGTTGCCCATGTCTTCCTCTGAATCGTCACATGAATGTCGTCTCTTGATCCAGAGCATGCCTGTGTTTTGGGGAAACACGGCCAGAGCATGCTTACCTTCCTTTGGCTTCAATTTTGTGTCATTTTATCTCCCAAAATGCCATCCTATACATAAAATAGCAAGAGTAGATCTCTGAACTAGAAAATAAGAAATGAATGCAAAATAAAGAAGAATGTGCATAAAACAGGTATAAAATGTAATGAGATATGTGCTAAAACTACTCCTAAAGCCCTATATATTTTGCTCACATCAATTATGGCAAACAAAGCATGACAAATATAAAATACAAAGATATAAGAATACCTAAGTTTTGACCCTAATTGTTATTTACTAGGATTATACTCAATTTTCCATAATGACAACTCCCTCAAGTGTGCCAAAACCCCAAACTTGGCACATTCTTGATTTTAACCTATTTATGTCAATTTTAATCAACTTTTCAAACTTGCTTATCTCTATTGGCACATCCTAAAATCTTTTAGGATCATATTTCTTATCTCATTTTCAAGGTATCGCATTACTTTGAAAATGTCCTAAAGTGTCAACTCTACCATGGTTAGGTTAACTACCCATCCAGTTAAGGTTGACACTGTCACGCCCCGAGAGTATGCCGAGCCAAAAATAATCGGACAACATCTCGCCTATACATGATACAATTCTCTGATATACATAAATCCTTTCGGCCACAATCACATAACATATATATGGACAATACCAAACAATACATCCATAACAACACAAAGGTGCACACCGGTGTGACTCTAACATACTAAATAAAAATAACATACAAACCAAAAGCCAAATACAACACTGATTATACATGGCTATAATACAAAAATGACAGCGAAAATAGATACGCGAAAAACCCCAATTGTTCGGTGTGAGATGGGATCAGCTGGCGGAGCTCCGAACATCCAAGGAAATCTTCTACCTATTACCTGGGCGACAGGAAACCCAGGGTCCAAGGTGGTGAGTATAAACTCAGGGGTAATATATAGAAAGTGCATGAACAACATATAGGATATAGAGATCTACAAGTATACATGTGAAGATCTACAGGTATACAGAATATGTTAAATAGACATACAGTCCTATCCAAATCTAATAACAAGTAACCACAGTATAGTCATACTCAATGCATATACTAAACTGATCAACTGAATATGAAGTAATGTACTAACGTACTTGACGGTCTGCACCACCATAAGCTATATCATCCTGAACAGGTATATAATAACATAACTCATATGACGTACAAGGACAATCTCATACCTAACCAACACTCAGACATATGAACAATATATAATCACATGTAATAACAACCCGGTCCATACTACACTATGACATGATGCTAATCAAATACATACAACAGTCTAGACCAACACGTATATCATGCTCAACACACAGCAGTATATAAATATGCAAATGACATGTATCATGATATACAAACATATGCAGCAATCATAGCTCAATCAAATGCAGCATCTCACAGGCATATGTAAAACATATATCGAATACATGCATACATATATATCAGCAATGCATATGCATGACCATGTCTGCGGACCCATCCAACCACGAACCCAGTATGGCGTGGGTGGCACGACATGACAACTATCCCGACTCCAGCCGCCACCACTCTCAAGTGACCGAGTTGGGTAGTATGAAATAGTAGTTAGCCGCCATAGAGCTATATGCTACTCACACGGGGGTCCCTGCTGCTAGCCGCTTCGTCCCTACCCATGAGTAGACGAGCATCGCACCCAGGACAACTGCACATCACACGACCACAGTCTATAGTGGGTGAGTGTGCTAACTATCACTCCGCACAGTGGCCAAGTGCGCATCTCTAGCTACCACCATCCATAGTGGCCGAGAACGGCATGCACAATAATGCTCTGCACTCAACCCTGCTACCACTACCCCGAGTGGCCAGGAAGGCAGGATGACTGACGACTCGTCTCAACCACAAGGGAGACCCCAGTCGACAGCATGCATGCAATGTAATGATGCATAGCTCCACACAAGTATCCTCGCAACACTCCCTATCCCACGGGGAGTCCTGGTCAATCAAAAGTCAACTATACAAGGACTACTAATCCACAAGACTCTCTCTCTACCAAACAGAGAGTCATACACAACTGACAGTCAACTACGCTAAGACCTCCAATCCGTAGCAATATACTATCGATATTTCATATAATCACACACAAATACACGATCCATAATGGATATAGCATCACGCTAGGACCTCTAGTCCATAGCCACATACTGACAACCACACACTTATCTATGCACAGACAATTAGATCCACCATAGATGCACAACTAATAAGTGTACGATACAATAATCGACTCCATAATCTAATCCATCACCTAACTTTAGTGATATAACACAGTAACCCAATTTGAGGTCACAAAGATAACCCTAACCACATGTACTTACTGAACATCCATCAGCTAACATACAATAGGATTTGTAGTTCATATCCGTGATAGATAATCAATGAAGTAATAACAATATATCTCAAAGGTCAAGGCAGTACAAGCATATGATTAAATAAGAGTGGATCTAAGATCAAAGTAATAGCATAAGTCCAAATTCATGCACCAGATTCAGATCAAACTACCTGACCAGGGTAGATATTATCCACCGGATACGAATCCTGTAACAATAGTCCTCAAGCTCGGGAACCTGCCTCGTATCCCAAACTTGCATATAATAGCAAACAATGATTAAGTACAAGTGTCCGACTAATATACGAACTAAAAACTACTTCGTTTCTATGTTCGCATCCTTTCCTCGTCTACGAGTTAAAAATCCCGATTATCTCAATCGGATACACTATAACCAAACTCATAATAGATCATCGACATCCACAAGATCAATTAAGATAAATAGATCTAAACACCACTCACAATAGGGTTGTAATAGAAGCTTACCAGAAGATTAGTCTACCACAACTAATAAATCCAATACATCCACCGAATAGATCAATCGGACACAAACAACATCACCAATCCTACACAATCACTAGCTGCAACTTATCCTTCCACACACAGCCGGCACAATCTACACTTAGAAATAATCCATCGCATATATCAGACAGAAAACCTCAAACACTGCAATCAACAACAACACCAACACTAATTACACCCCAAATCACTGCCGCCAACCTCCAAAATGAACACAAACAGCTTGCTCCACCGAACAATCCACACTCCCAACAGGCACACACGATGATCCATGAATAGAACCCATTGTAATCTCAACAACATTGACACATCACAGAACATTATCGCAATTACATATGAAACTGCAAAGAAAAACGAAGCTTACCGGTCAAATCTTCACCGACAGCCCCCCTCCTTTAACCTCTGTTCACCGACGAAAACTCCAGCTCTAACACTGCCAAACATCGATCCAAACCTTACTACAATCCAAGCAACATCCAGATCTTCTTACCTTGCACAAGGAGATCCGACGATGGCAGAAATCAACTGATGACAACTTCCTATCCAGCAGAGTGAAGCCGCTGCCGTAGCCATCATCAACAAATCTTCACACCAGCGAGGATCGCCCAATCCGGGTCGGTTAGCGATTCGCTCGTGGCCCATTCCGCACACACTGCCCCGTTCACTTGCTAACTCCGACGACGATCGGCATGGCAGCTCCCAAATCCGACAGATTGAAGCCGCTGCTGATCCAAACTCCCAGCCACTCATACTCCAGCTCGTCCATGGAGACCATCGAGTCCGATTGTCGCCGCTTGCAAGGAGGAAGAGTCGGCGGAGAGAACCGATCAGGAAAAGGAGTCGGCGAAGAGGAGCAGAGGAGGAAGATCAGAAACCACAATGAGAAAGGGAAAGAAATCGCGCGATGATGGTGAGGAAGAACTCGCGGCTGGGAACTTTGAGGAATCAGAATTGGGATTTAAGGCTGACCTAAAATCGCTTGAGCTAGCCCAAGTCTAACCTAAGACTAACCTAGGTTTGACTCAAACACCCCATTAAACTTTAACCTTCCTCATACGGACTCCTTTTGAATCCAAAAAAAATTCTATGAATTCCTGAAAAATTATATAAGATAATTTCTAAATTTAATAAAGGATATTTTATTTTATTTTATTTTTCTATATCTTACATTCTCCTCCACTTATAAAAATGTGGTCCCCAAATTTCTGACTCATGTACGAGTATGAGATGTCACAATAACCATCTCAAGTATTCGGAGAAAAGTCACACACCTCATGTGACTAAATGGGGGTACTAACAGCCTCTAAAATCTACCATGGATACTCTCAACAGACCTTTTAAAGTCTAAATAACACCTTCATATCGCTCACCTATCAAAAAGTATATAACTGTACTAGAGTGGAGCTCTATACCCGTGACATGTTGGAGACTTTGCCAGAATCGTAAGGTGAATCATGAATCATTATCAAAAATGATACTCAAGGATACTCCATGGATATAATTCCATCAAGCGATCCAACAAAGTCCATCTTACGGCTCGGAAGAAAATGAGCGGACCTAGCCAATCGATCATCGATTATCCAAATCACATCAAGTCCTTTCCGAATTCTAGATAATCTCCCAACACAGTCTAACGTATTAGGCTCCCACTTCATCACGGTACATAACCCTACTGGTCACTAATATTCCATCTTTACTTGTTGGCACACCCAACATCTAACTACGAGATCATCCATGTCCTACATGTTGTTCCACCAACAAGAACGTCTCAATATTCACTATTTTCGGATACACTCTAATAAATCATCAATCTCGACTAACAAGTCTCCTGGAACAACCCCTCTTAATTTGAATGCAACTCTGTAACCCACCATTCTCCCCGGAGACAGAGAATTACTTTCTCACAAGAGAAACCAATCTACTGTTCCAAAATCCACTCTATCTCACAACACTATAAGTGACTGGGAGACCGTAATGACCAATCTCCCCAGTCGCATCTATCCGTGTTCTAGCAACCCTATAGCAGCTACCCAGTAGCTAGCCAAAACTCCATGAGCACTCCTGCTCTATACATCTACTACTCAAGATAATAACTACTAAATTCACGTCATGTATATGACAGCTTATCCCGCAGTTTCTCAACTGTCGTACACTTAAGATACGTCTCATTCAACTGCATCAAAATCGCTCCTAATCCCTGAAATGATACATCCGTGTACAATTCCAACCACATCGGAAGAATTAACTAACACTGATGTAAAAGTTAGCCACTGTCTAGGCCCTGAAACCTAGCTTCACAAGCTTCCGACCAAGTGATTTCCATCACCTTCTTGGTCCAACAAGTTGGGAGTATAGTAATGCTAAAAACATGTTATCCAACATCTGTCATAAAACCATATCAATCTAGGAAACCACAACTTTCCCTAAGATCATGAATATTCAAAAAATTATCGTCTAAGACGACAACCATCAACTGGTCCAATCACTCCATGAACGACTAAATCGTTGATAAGTCTAACAACATTATCGACATCTCCTAAAATTCATATCAAGTATGAAATGTCGTCTTCTACACACCTGCATCCTTTTTACTCTAAGCTGATGATAGCTCAATCATCACACCGACAATGATAATTGTATGACACTAAGTCACTACAATATCAACCCTCAAATCGTAGATCAACCCTAGGATATACACAGGTATCCTTTAGCTGATCTAAACAGATCATCTATTCATGACGAAGGATATTCATTCTCAACTACCGCATTCCAATCATCAATAATCGATTCATAACCTCAAAGATCTGTCTCTCTTTTAACAAAGAGTTTTGGATCCTCTCAAGAGAAATACCGGGACGGATAAATATTCCCTCCAATACATCCTATAATCGCAACTTACGTTCTTCCGATTTCCACAGTGTTTAGCAACACTGATACCAATAAAATCATCTCCCGGTATGAGGTCTCCATATCGGAACTATTTTCGAAATCACCCCTAATTGCATATTCCACTTGCCCATGCAGTGACAAGCCCGGGAGTTAATCCGAAACTATATCCAAATACTCTCGAATTATATGCACATCCAAGATACATGTTATACCCTCATTTCAACAATTTAACTACCCATAAGGATATGTTTATAGTGAAGGTATGTCTATCAAAGTCTAAGGGTATCCCTCGACTTCATGATCGTTAGTCAACATCTCACCTGATGGTAGAGATACAACCACCCCACAAGTCGATAGGAACCCATATAATACTATCTAAGAATGTTCCAGACCTAGATACTTGTAAATTACTAGTATCTCTCGATACACCAGCAAATAGGGTAACCAAAAGTAATACCCCCAACTGACCACTTCTTCGGTCTTCTATACCTCTTCCCGAGTAACCATGTAAACTCGTCCAACTTCTGCTCTTGGCAACTGAGCTCATGTAGATGCAAAAGACTACCATGGAGGAACTGAAGTCAACTGCTGAACTAAGGTACAAACTAAAACAACTGCAACGGAGATGGTAAACACTATTGTACTGGCAAAGGTACACATCCGGCTATAAAATACTGAAGAACTGTCAACATCATAGCATGCTCCAACTCTGTGAAAGGTATAGCTGCAACTGGAGAATATCGCATAGATACGACCATTGTCGTATACACTCTCCTTTGTACAAAGCATAACCACGCCTGGAAAGGTAACAGTTGTTGTCGTCTGGTAATAGTTGTTGTTTGAATGTCTGAGTCTTCTGAGATGTCCTCTGCTGATAGTGTTGAGTAACTCGCTTCTCTCGGCTGGAAGTATCAAAGAGCTCCAACTATGTCTGAGATGGTAAATCGCTACTGATGTGATAACCCAACCTTCTGTAATGATCTCGACTTTCGAGGTTGTAGATCGTCCTCTCAAAAGCATCATCTATAGTCTTCAACTGTGTCTTCAAGATACATACTCTCCTCGTAGGTACTGGCTACTTATAGTATAAACGGACAAGATGATTTATCGAATAATCTGACTTTGGTGTCGTCGTGACCCACACTACATGAACATAATCTCCCTTCGGAGTCTTTCCTCTGATTTCACTGATAAACATGAGAAGATGCAGACGATCTACAATTGGTCTTCTATGATCGAAAAACTCTCCAATAGTCGCTCGTGGCCCATGACTCTAATCTTGCTCCTTTTGTCCAACATTCGGAGACTTCTAATTCCAATAATTTAACTTGCAATATATGCTTATCAAATCTCCAACTCTTAAAACACCAGCTACAGAGTCATTCCTATACACATGACTCGATCTAAGGACTTTCGATAGGATTTAGTAGGAGATCCAAACATCCTGATCAAGATGTCAGCCAATAAACCATCGGTGGCCAAAATCAACCCAATCACATTCTCGAGCTATTAGGTGGTCGTAATCTTCGCAAGTCTAATGACTCTGTATGGTACCTTCATTACCAAACGATCACCCAACCTGAAGCTCAAGAATTCCCTGATGATGAGTCAAAGAAGATGACGTAGGAAAATACTCTCTTGCAATATCACTACACCGTGGCCAAGTGATGTGTGATTTCCCGAAGGTTATTTCCTACCTCTTCCACCAAATACCGGATTGATTCCGATAATGGTATGCAACTAACACTATTTTCTTTGTATAACACGAGTTAAGTACTCAAAGTTATATAACCTAGAACGACCAACCCAGGGATCAAAATCCCTATGAATATCATCCACTAATTTTCTACTATCTGCATCAGCAATAGTACACTCGCTTAGTCCATTACCCCTCAGGTAATAATCTGACAAGCATAATTAATGAAAACTCTTAGGACTGTAATCTTTGATCTCCATGAGAAATGTGGCTACCTAACCCCTGCTTCCAACTCGATATCAGTCGACTCTCAAAGGTAATTCACCTTT
Source organism: Wurfbainia villosa (assembly GCA_025175895.1). Lineage (NCBI taxonomy): Eukaryota > Viridiplantae > Streptophyta > Magnoliopsida > Zingiberales > Zingiberaceae > Wurfbainia > Wurfbainia villosa. The sequence continues at coordinate 74,704 of JAKLTH010000042.1, forward strand.
TCGATAGCAGGTATATGTCTAATAATCTCAACATGTCATTCCCGTGGTCAACTCAAACCATGGTTATGAGTAGTGACTACTACACTACAAGTCATTCTCTATTTATAAGCAACTAAATGCATAACCAACAAAAGGATATGTGATAACAGTTAACATACCTTAACCCTTGTAGCTCGGAGATATCCGCAACAGCCAGATCCCAAAACTCACAAAACTAAAACCGAGTAAAGCAAAACTCGATGTCTGAACGAAATAAAATCCGAAAGTGGACTTCGCAACCTAGGGCTCTGATAGACACACCCTAAACCCATTTAGTGTGAAGAGATCACACTAGCTCCTAAGAACTCAATACCTATTGGATATCTTTGGGTTTACAAGGTACTCACCAGGGATAATCTCCCTTAGTACCTTCCTAATGACCCTTCTAGGCTTGGAAGTCTTGATCATTGTGGTCTCATTAAGGTTAACTCTAGGGATATCTTCTCTTGTAACCTTCTTGATGACTTTCCTAGATTTCTTTGAAACCTTAGACACTTGACTCTTACCATGGTCAACTTTAGAGATGACTTCTCTTGTGACCTTGACTTTCCTAAATCTAGGACTAGTTCAATAGTTAAATAGAACATTATGATAGGTTTGCACGGTCTTCTTGAATTTAGACTTGTAACCCAAACATTTCTTGTCCTTAGGTGCCTCTTGCGCCTAAAACTTAACTTTTGCCTATTAGACTCCTTAAACATAGTTTCCATCCTTTTTAGGGTCTTTTCCAAATTTTAAAGTTTTGATCTCACAACTTTATTTTCTTTTTCTAATATGGCTACTTTTTGTTAGTGCAATAGGCCTCGGGTCAATGTTGACCAGACTCGAGTGGGACTTAAGTAGTATTTTAATATTTGATAATACGCTTAAGTTAAGCTAACCAGTAAACCCAACTTGCCTTTTCCTATGTCAAAACATAATGAAGGTTTTTCTAACTTAAACCTTCACTTCTCCCCCTTTGGTATACATCAAAAAGCCCACCAAGTGTTTTCAATGTCTCATCTCCTAATAAGATCCCTCATTCTCCCCCTTGGTCTAAAATCATCTAGGATATCTTCGCTCTTCATAGTGATAAGACCCATATCACTAAATGAGAGGCAATCCCTTATTCTCCCCCTTTGGAAGAAAAATCTATCCATCATACCAAGATGGATGACCTCTCCCTAATGATTCACTCCCCCTTGACCATTGTACCAACAATGCCCTTGGAGAATTTCTAAGTTTATAGGAAATCTAAACAATCGAAAATAAGGGTAAAAGTTTAAACTTGAACTTTAACCTCCTTTAAAATTTGATACTTCACCCTAAACAACTCTCCTAATCATTTTCAATGATTAGTTCACCCTTCCAATGTTTTCCAAAGCATATCCTAGGGTTATGAGATATTAGGGGTAGCTAGGGGGGCTGATAACTAGCTAAACAAATCTTGTCTAGCTAATAACAGACACCACAGTCGACTGAAATAAAAAATCAGCCAACTGCATCACCACCAGTCGACTGCTCAAAGCGGCAGTCGATTGGTTTTTGCAAATGCAAAAATCAATTTTCAGAATCGAATTTTAGAAATTCATAAGTAATTATACATAATTTAAAAAATCATGAAATTTCATATGTACATTACTTACATGAAATACAATAAGTGAAAAATAGTTTTATAATAAAATACCCATTATTTTGAAGAATTGAAGCAAAGTTTAAAAGCATTGAAAAACTTCAATGTTTTGTCTAACTTTGTGTCAATATGATCAATGGTGATTGCTATTAAAAGATAGACTTCACTAAGATTTTTTAAAATGATTTTCAAACTTTAATTTTAATCATGGTCTATGGGCTAGATGTACATGACTTATACATTAACTTTTCTCATGATTTATCCTTATGATTTAATGAGTTCTAAGTTCATATTAATGTACAATTTAAGTACCTTGAACTTAATTCGTATTCCTAACATTTCACATGTGTCTAAGGTGTATCCATATACACACATGTCATCCTTATAATCTTTTGTAAGATGTGGGTTTGTTCTTTCTCTCATCTAAGGGTTCATGCATTAATACCTAAGCATACCCAATTTGATTCCCTTATCTTGGGACTTCAAATCATGTCATTTGTCCTTAAATTCAATTTAATTAACCTAAATGCATTAAAATGATCATGACATAAATGATTGCATGAATTAAACATATTTGCCAATGATGTATGATTTCATAGCATGATATAATTAAACTAAGCATTATCATGACATTTAAAAAAATAATATGAGCATGATGTCATGACATGACATTTGACAAGCAAAGCATGATAATTTTATAATATCAAGGTATAGAAATACCTAAGTTTTAAATCTAATTGTTAGTTTATAGTATTATACATATTTTGTCTTAATACTCATTTTCCCTCAAGTGTGCCAAAAATTTGAAATGACACACTTTTGACTCTAATTTAACTTGTGTCAATTATGATCAATTTTTCAAACATTATACTTTCTATTGGCACATTCTAAAATCTTTTAGGATAAATTCTAATCTTATTTCCAAAGTATCAGATAACCTTGAAAATGTCCTAAAATGTCAACTCTATCATGGTTAGGTTAACTACCCATCCATTTAGAGTTGACATGCCCTAACCTATCTAGTGTGAGGGAATCATGCTCCTAGAAACTCAATACCTATTGGAGCTCCTTTGGTTCATAAGGTACTCACTAGGGATGACCTCCCTTAGTACGTTCCTAATGATCATCCTAGTCTTAGAAGCCTTGGTCATTATAGTCTTTTCAAGGGTAATTCTAGGGATAGCTTCCCTTGTAACCTTGTTAGTGGCTTTCTTAGGTTTCTTTGAAATCTTAGTCACTAGACATCTACCATGGTCAACTCTAGGGATGACCTTCGATCCCTTGTGACCTTGGTTTTCCTAGACCTAGGGGTGGTTCCATAGTAAAATGGAACACTATAATAAGAAGGCATTACCCTCTTGGACTTAGGTTTGTGACTCAAACCTTTCTTGTCCATAGATAGCTCTTGCCTCCTATGACTTGTCCATAGGTAGCTCTTGCCTCCTATGATCTAGGTTTTGCCTATTTGACCCATTAAGCATATTTTTCATTCTTGCAAGGGTCTTTTCAATTTTCTCAAGCTTTGATCTCAAAGCTTTATTTTCAACCTCTAATTTCATAAATTTTGATTTTTCATTCTTATCTTGGGCATTCTTCTTCCTTCTAGGCATATATCTATCCTTCTTAGGGTTAATACTTAGATTCTTGTTCTCTACCTTCCTATCCTTAGGTGTGGTAGTCCTAGAGTTAATGGGTCTAGAATTAATAGTTCTAGGATTATCCTTAAGCATATTATCATGTTTAACACATAAGCAATAAGCCTTATTATTTGCATGCTTTTTATAATGAACAATTGCAAGAAAATTGCTAGCATGATTTTTATTATGAAAACTTAAAGGAGCATTATTAATCGTTACCTTAGCCTTAGAAGCTCCCCTACATCTGAGCTCTCTCCTTTGTCCTTCTTAGGGTGACTCCCTCTCGGACATTGGCTCCGATAGTGTCCTTTTTGTTGATATTTAAAGCACATTATGTGCTCCTTGCTCTTGCATGTTGGGGCTCCGACCTCCTTGATTTTCTCCTTGGACTTGAGTGGCACTTGAGTTTTCTTCTTGGCCAATTTAGGACACTTACTCTTATAGTGTCCCCTTTTCGCTACACTCAAAGTATGTTATATGATTTTTATTTTTAATACATGCATTTGAGTTACCTAACTCGGTAAGAGAAGTTTGGTCTAGCCCTTCATGGCTCATAGAGATAGATGGCTCCCCTTTCTCTTGCTCTAGTGTTGAGAATTGTCTCTCCTCCCCCTCACTCCTTGAAGTGGAGACTTCTTTCATTTCTTCTACCTCTTCTGACTCGGATGTTGAACACCTCTCAACTTTCAAATCTTCACATTCTTGAGCCGATGAGCAACTTGATTCTTCTTCGGCTTTCTCCTCTACTTCTTGGGTCGGTGAGGGATTATCATGGAGCTCAATCAACTTACTCCATAACTCTTTAGCATCCCTATAGTTACCTAACTTGAACAAGATATTATTAGGTATCAAATTTATTAATATTTTGGTTACCTTTTCATTGTTCTCAAATTCTTGAATTTGATCCTCTGTCCATTTCTTCTTCTTGAGGGGGACTCAAGCAGTGTTTTGATGTTTGTCAATACGATTAGATATGGTTTGACCATATGTTAATCCTATGATAAGCGAATGTTTGGGATATTCAAAGTCATATGGGGAGAATGTTTCAGTGAGATTGGTGGCACAATCAAACATCAGGTAAAGGTTCACCTAGCTCGAGTGAGACTTGAGTGGAAGTCCAAGTATGGATACTTGACAATGGAAAGTTCAAGATTGAATTTTTGGTAATGGAGAAGTTCAAGTTTGGATACTTGATAAGGGAAAGTCCAAGAATGGTCTTGGCATGGAGAAGTCCAAGTATGGATACTTGGCAAATGGAAAGTCCAAGGATGTACTCTTGGTCACGTAAGTCCAAGGGTATAGTCAGGCAGTGAAAGTCCAAATATGGATATTTAGTAAAGGAAAAGACCAAGGGATTAGTCTTGGTCGTGTAAGTCCAAGTGTGTAGTCTTGGCGACGTATGTGTAAGTCCAAGGGTGTAGTCTTGGCAGTGTAAGACTCTATGGCATGACATAGCCGACGAAAACATCTAAAGGCTAACTCGAAGGGTGAACAAGTAATAGAGGACATGGATGAACCCTAAGGGTGTGAGGCTGATGGAGGTGGCTAAAAGGCTTAGGTCTAGGCCAAGGGTGATCGATCAAGTATAAGATGATCATACTTGGGTTAAACCTCATGTTTGAGATTTACCAGTCGACTGGCCAAGTCCATGACACTTGGAAGCCTTGTTTGAATCGAGCAGTTGACTGGGGTTATGACCCAGTCGACTGGTCATATAATCAATTGAGGCTCGACTGTCGACTAAGTGCTCTGACAGTTGACTAGCCAATGATGGGCAGTCGACTGGTGATAGTGGAAACGGGCATAGAATATTTTGTAGCCAACTGGATAGTAGACTGATGATGATGGCAGTCGACTATTCAAGTATACGTTGGACAACACCCAACATGGATTAGTCCGTTGTGAGACAACGATACAATGGGCAGTCGATTGGGGCCTTTTGGCAGTTGACTGTCAAGTGGAAATCCAAGTCGTACGGAGGCTTAAAAGAAGCTTGCGAAGGAGGATTTCGATAAGGGTTTTGGGAGATTTTTAATGGGAAGTGATATTGCATTCCAGACCTTCAAGAGTCATCCAAGCAACCAACAAGATCAAGCAAAGTTCTCTTCATTTGTAAAGTGCTTTTGTATTTGCATTTCTTCTTTACATTGTATTTGATTGTATTGTTATAAACTTTTGTATGAGGTTTCTCCACCTCCGGCATGTTGCCGAGAAGGAGAGGTTTTAGTGAGGATAGATCACTGAGTACCGCCATGGAGTAGGAACTGTAGATTCCGAAGCATATAAAACTCTGTCTTGTGGTTGTGTTTGTTTTGTATTCATTTTCATATTGTACTTTTGTATTCCGCTGTGCTACTAACGTATTGTAGACGAACACGATCGAGAGTCAAAATCGAAGATGCTATTCACCCCCTCCCCCTCTAGCACACGTCACGGTCCCTATACTTTTGATCTTTCACTATATTTTTGGATATTTTTCCTCTTCCTAGGCATGTGTCTATCTTTCTTAAGTTATTACCTAGGTTTTTGCTATCCTATCCTTATGTAAGTTTGGTCTCCCTCTAAAGGTTCTAGTATTTTCCTTAGTCTTAATTTCATGAGACTTTGCACCTAAACAATAACAATTATTTCTTGCATGCTTTTTATCATGAACGATTGCAAGTAAATTATGTGATAAATTACTAGCATGTTTATTATCATTACATAAAGAAAGAACATTATTAAAATATACCTTAGGGTTTGCTTTAGCTCCCCCTACATACGAAGCTCCTCTTATATCCTTCCTAGGGTTACTCCCCCCCCCCCCCCCAAGACATCGGTTCATAGAGTGGTCTTTTTGATTGCATTTGAAACACACTATATGGTCCTTGCCTTTTCGTATCGAGGCTCCGGTCTTCTTTGATTTTTCCTTGGCCTTTGGCACTTGAGTCGTCTTCTTGACTCTTTTTAGACATTTGCTCTTATAATACCCTATTTTCCTACATTCAAAACATGTTATGTGTTTTTTTTTATTGATCATGCTAGAATTACCTATAGGAGAAATTTGAAATTGTTCTTCATTGGCCTCATCCCCAAATGTAGAGGGGTCCTCTTGCTCTGGTGTCGATTATGTACACTCCCCCCAATCCTAAAGGTGGAGACCTCCAAGACCTCTTCTTCCTCGAATGTTGAGCATCTCTCAACTTTCGACTTCTCATGCTCTTGAGATGATGAACTTGATTCTTCTTCAGGCTTGCCATCCTCTTTACTTTGGGTCGATGAAGGTTACTCGTTGAGCTTGACTAATTTGCTTCACAACTCTTTAGCATCCTTAAATTCTCCTATATTACACAAAATATCACTAGGTACCAAATTGATTAACATTTTGGTTACCTTGCCATTGATCTCGGATTTTTGAAGTTGCTCCTCCATCCATTTCTTTTTCTTAAGGAGTCTTTCCTTCTTGTCCACGGGCGCTTTGAAACCTTCCATCAAGATAATCCAATTCTTTATATCACACATAATAAAGTACTCCATTATACCTTTTCAATACTCGAAATTCTCGCAGTCGAAGGAAGGCGGAGCTAGAATGTTGTAGCTAAATCCATCATTAAATTCCATTTCTCTTCTACTCCTCTAGCGCTTGCTATCGTGGCAGTTAGTCCTTGAAGAGCGATCTCACTCTGATACCACTTGTAGGGGATCTTGGTGATGCGCTAGAGGGGGATGAATAGCGATTTCACCATTTTGTTCCAATTTTGATCGTGTTTATCTACAAAATTTGTTATGCACAGTGGAATGCAAAATACACAATAGAAATAATTATAAAGACAATATAAAACACAACATGAGGATTTTTACGTAGTTCGGAACCCTAATTCTTACTCCACGGTTGAGCTCTAATGATGCACATCACCACTAAATCTTCTCCTTCTCCGAAGCAATTCGGAGGTGGAAAAACTTCTTACAATAGTTTTACAATGAAAGAATACAACCAAAAGATAATTATAAAAAAGAAATGAGAAAACTCAAAACAAACACTTCACATAAGTACGCTTTTAGTTGCTTTGGAATGACTTAGGAGGTCTAAAGTGCAACAGTAATTCCCCTCTAAGAGATCCAAGAATTTACATCTTCTCCCTCCACCGAGATTTCTATTTAAAGCTACATCACAGACTGATTTCCACCTAGCAGTCACCTGGCCTTACCCATCGGTCGACTGCCCACTTGATCACTATCTCACAATGAACTAATCCACGTCAGAAATTGCTCGATCAATCGACTGGCCTAACCCAGCAATCGACTATCATAGCCATCAATCGACTGTCATAAAGCCAACAATCGACTCAGCAATATTCCTTGCTCTATCCACTTAAGAGATCACGCTGGCCCGATACCAACTACGAGCTATCAACAGTCGAGCCTCAATCGACTATACGACCAGTCGACTGGATCATAATCCCAGTTGATTATCCGAGTCAACTAAGCTCTCCGAGTGCCGAGCACTCGACTGGTTAATACCACCAGTCGATTGGTAAACCACAAAAGTGAGATTTAACTCCAAGTATGAACCCTTCATATTTAACACTTACCCTTAGCCTAGACCTAAGCCTTCAAGCTACTACCATCAATCTCGTGCCCTCAGAGTCCATCCGAGTCCTCCATGACTCCTTCACCCTTTGCACTAACATTCAAATGCTTCCACTGGCTTTGTCATGCTAACGGGTACGCTGCCAAGACTCCACCCTTAGGCTTACACAATGAAGACTACACCCTTAGACTTTTCTTTGTCAAGTATACATACTTGGACTTTCACCGCCAAGACTCCACCCTTAGGCTTACACAATGAAGACTACACCCTTGGACTTTTCTTTGTCAAGTATACATACTTGGACTTTCACCGTCAAGACTACACACATAGACTTACATGACCAATACTACACCCTTACACTTTTCCATTGTCAAGTCTCCAAACTTGGATTTCTCCTTATCAAGAATCTATTCTTGGACTTCCTATTGTCAAGTCTCTAAACTTGGACTTTTCCACTCAAGTATTATTTGAACTTGGTCAACCTTGACTTGAGGTTGATTGCTCTAACAATCACCCTCATGACAATCTCCCTCATATGACTTTGGATGTCCCAAATTATCCACTAGTCATATGATCATATATATAACCACACGCATTGTCAAATACATTGTTAAATATCAAAATCCTACTCGAGTCCCCATTCGAGCTTGGTCAATATTAACCTGGGGTCGATTACACCAACATAAGTCATACAAGACTTAGAAGAAAGAAAGAAAGTCGAATATATTCAACGTAGTAAAAAAAACTAATGAAGACAAAGAAATCCCCCCTTTCGTTACCTCCACCAACACTTATATTGGACTTTTAATTCCTCTGGCGACCAAGCTTGTTTGCCAATTGTGTCCTTTGTCGGGTTATTACTGCATGAAGCCTTCATATGCTCTGACATATTCCTTCTTTATTATATATCAAGGAGACTAAAATATTCCAGAGAGATCGCTTTATGGGCCATATGCTTGTACTCGAAAAGACCAATAATCCCATAATGCTTAGAAGAGTAATAATATTCGAGAAAACTCATAATGTCATGTGGGTCGCATGTATGCACTTGGAAAGAGTCATCTACATGCATGCACTCTAGAAGAACCGTCTTCGAAAAGAGTCTTATGGAAGAATCGTATGCATGTATTCAAAAAGATCTATAATACTCGGAAAGAATAATAATGCTCTAGGAAAGACAATAGTGCTCGAACGGAGCTGATACCATTCAGAAAGGGCAATTATATTCTAAAAAGACTATTATTTGGAAGGACTGATGCTCAGAAAATCCTGTAGTCATTAAAAAATAGAGCATTTATGTGAAATATCAAATGAAGTTTTTTTTCTCCCAATTTTCTTTGACAAATATCAGGGATTTAAAAGTAAGATATTAATATGCATTTGTTATTTGTCTTTAATTAAAAAAAAAAGAGTAGGATGCGTCTGCAATTAGGTTTTTCAATATTCGTTTGACCAAAATGATAAATGCGTCTCTCCAGTCACCGACTCCTCGATCCCTACCCACCCCTTCCTCTCCCTTTCGTTGGATCCATGGATTCCACGTTACCAAATTGAGGGAGAGCGAGAGCGAGAGCGATCGTTAGGAGAAGATGGGGAGTGACGCGAAGGTCTACAGCCTGGCAGAGGTCTCGACGCACAGCACCTTCAAGGATTGTTGGCTCATCATCAACGGCAAGGTCTGTGTTTATTTCTCTTTGTTAGATTCTGTTGGTCCATCTGATTGTCTGGCGGGTGGGTGTGTGCGTGTGCGCTTTGGCTTTTGCCCTCCCTGGGTGCTTGATTCGATCTGTTTTGGAAAAACGAACTGCGTTTTGATATCGGCCTTTTGAATCTCGCCAAGGACCGAGCTTTCAGTGTAAAATTTGGCACATATGTTGATTCTGAATAGGGAATATCTCTCTGGCAGGCCTCTTGTTATGGGGTTGTAATTTATGAGCTTTGAAAGTTTAAATATCTTATCAAAACAGCATGGTATTAGATGCCTATGATATCCATTATTTTATCAAGAGTTAGTAGATCGGCTGTGGATGATGCATAGCAGACTACGATGAACGGGTAATGTGTCATGGATCAAAACCTTTTTCTTTTTTGTTAATCAAAAAACACCTTTGATGCTGGCTTATTTCCTTGAAAAGATAATTTGAAGGATGAAATTGAAAGTGAGAGATAAGCCAAGGATTTAACCCCTATCTCTTATTTCCTTTGACAAATAAAGTTGAAAGATGAACATTTAAAGAGATGAATTTAATATATATTGATAATAATTGAAATAGAAAACTTAATTCAATCCTCCATTACAAAGGGTACTTACATATTTATATCTGTATCGGTAAACCCAACAAATCAGGGATTATTAAATAAGGAAATATGCAGCAATAATATATAATTATAATCCCAAAATATTAGGTGACGTCTTCCTTTATCGTTGGCAAGATCTTCTCCGTTTGATATTGTCTTCCTTCATTGTTGGCAAGATCGTTTCTTTTTGACATCCCCTCTCAAATTGATGATGGTTGTCAAATAACATCAATTTGCATACAAGATATTCATGGTGTGCAAAGGACATGGGCTCTATGAATATGTTAGCGACCTGTCATGAGACGAGATATGAACAAGAGGGAGAACTTTATCATGAACTAATTCTCGAATGTAATGGCAATCAACCTCAATATGTTTGCGTCGCTCATGATGGATAGGATTAGTGGAAATGTTGATGGCACTTGTATTATCTCCAAAAAGAGGAATAAAATCAGCACGAGTGACATCAAAATCAAGGAGTAGTCGTCGAAGCCATACAATTTCATAACTAACAGAAGACATAGATCGATACTCAACTTTGGTGGAAGATTTAGATACCCTTTCTTGCTTCTTACATTTCAATGAAATGGGCGAGGGACCTAGAAAAACACACCAACCTGTCGTAGAGCAACAGTATCAACACATTCTGCATAATCAACATCAGAAAATGCTTGTAGAGCGAGAGGTGTGTTAAAGGAAAAAAAAAAGTCCATGATCACAAGTGCCTTTGCGATAGCGAATGATTCGATGAAGTGCTGACAGATGATGACGTCGAGGTTGAGAAACAAATTGACTGACAACCTGAACAACAAAAGATATATTAGGAAATGTGATGGTCAAATAAACAAGATTGCCCACCAATTGTCAATACAAAATAGGATTAGAAATAGGTGTACCATTGCTCCTGCGGGCTAGCTCAGATGGTAAACGCATGTAGAATTTGTCCAAGGAAGCAAGGGTCAATCCCCCGCTTTTGCGGAGGTGTCGACTCTCCATGCGATTTACCAACGGGCTTTGGGCCAAAGGTTCCTCGTGATTTATGTCCCTTATGATGGCTCGGGGGCAGACTGGTAGGGGCCGCTAGGTTGGCGGATTCCAACCTTTGCAAAGAAATAGGTGTACCATCATGTTTTAATTTCAAATTGAGTTCCATAGGAGTTGAACAAACTTTATTATCATTCAAATTGACTAGCTTAATCAAATCTTCAATATACTTGTGTTGTGCGAGAAAAAGACCACGAGAGGAATAAGATACTTCCAAACCTAGAAAATAAGAGTGCTAATATCTTTCATATGAAAAGAATCATGAATAAATCACTTAAACTCTAGAATTCCTATGGATCACTACTTGCGATGACTATAGCATCTACATAAAGAAGCAGAATTATACTACCGTGAGAGACAATGTGTAAACATAGAATAATCATATGAACTTTGTTGGAAACCAATTGAACAAATAGTTGAGTGAAAATTTTCAAACCATGCTCGCAGTGCCGATTTAAGATCATAAAGAGATCTGTTAAGTTTGCAAACCACATTAGAATCACCAAGAGAATAACCAAGGGGACACTCCATATAAACAGTTTCCTTCAAATGTCCATAAAGGAGAGCATTTTTTACATCTAATTGATACAATGGTCATTCTTTGCATGATGCAATAGCAAGAAGAGTTCGTACTGTGGTCATGTTGGCAACTGGGCAAAGGTTTTCTCATAATCAATCCATATTCTTACTTATAGCCTTAATCTACCAAATGAGCTTTGTAGTGGTCTAGAATACTTTCAGGCTTGACCTTAATAGTGTACACCCATTTACTGCCTACAACAGAAGTATTAAAAGGTCGTGGGACTAAATCCCAAGCATGATTCGCAGTCAATGCCTCTATTTCCTCATCTATTGCCCTTTTCCAGCACACTTGTTCCATTGCTTACGTATAAGTAGAAGGAATCACAATGGAATTCAGATTTGTAAAAAGAGTTAGAAGATCAGGTGGCTTACCAAAATTGACACGAGTGAATCTTTTCAAAGGAGGCAAGGTAAGTGGCGGGGCATCAGTAGACCAACCAAAATTTGAAGGATCCAAAAAGTTGTATAACGTAGAAATGGAAGAATGTAGAGTCGATGCGTTTAAGGAGGAAAGATAAAAATACAAGTTTTCAAAAAAAAAAAGACATTATGAGATACCTGAATGCTATGATGTTGAGGATCATAACAAATATAATCTTTTTGTTTATCATTATAATCAATAAAAACACATTTATAGCCTTTGCAAATAGTTTTTGTCATTTATAGGGTGGGAGCAACACAAAGCAGGTACAACCAAAAACACGAAGATGCATGTAATTTGGTGATTTATGAAAAAGAATAGAGAATGGAGATTGATTACCGAGTATAAGGAGCAGGTTGCCTATTAATAAGATAGACAACTATATGAATCGCTTCTACCTAAAATTGAGATGGAACAGAAGATTCAAGTAAAAGAGTTCGAGCAATTTCAATAATATGATGATTTTTTCATTCTACTATCCTATTTTGTTCGGGAGTTCTAGGATATGATTGTTGAGTTAAAATACCCTTTTTACTAAAAAAAGTGAGTAAGTTTTGAGACACAAAACTCTCCACCTAGATCTGACCGAAACAATGTGATTATTTTTCTAAATTGTGTTTCTATCATAGTGATAAAATTTTGGACAATATCTGCTAGTTCAGATTAGATGCAATAAATACACCAAGTAAAACGAGTAAAATGATTATTAAATATAACAAAATATTTGTACCCAAGTCTAGATAAAAAGGGAGCATATCTCGTTTAGGGATTACTTATTGCCCTGTTAGAGATCCATGGGACATGACTGACCATCCCTAGATTAGTTGCAAGTCTGATACTATTTAAAGACATTTTTTTTTACAATCTACCTATTTAGAAGAAGCGTCGATGTGAACATAGATTTTAATCGACTAGCATGTAGGTGACCCAACTGACGATGCCGTAGATCCCAAATATTTTCTTCATGTAAGGTCGAAGCTGATGAATTGATTGTAAAACAAAATGGAGGACTCTTTTTCTGATTGAGATCAAGATGAAATAAACACCCATGTTATACCCCTTCAGGATCACTTGCCCCGTTTGAAGGTCCTGCATATCACAACCATGAGAGGAAAATTAAACCAAACAATTGTGATCAGTAAGTTGTCCAACAAAAATCAAATTGGCTATCAATCGAGGAACATAAAATGTGTTAGGGAGGCAAATGAATTTTGTAGAATTATTCAACAAACAAACTGTACCCACTCCTTGAATTGGTAATTTTTACCATCGGCAGCAGTGATAGATTGATTTAAGGGACATGGTTTCAAATCAACAAATGCATGTTTTTGATTAGTCATGTTGTTAAGAGCGGCTGAATCAAGAAACCAAGGAGTAGGCATAATTCCTGTACCTAATAACTTGGCAACAGAGAAAGCAGAAAGAACACCTAGAAGAGTTGATTGTATTGAGTCTTGAATCATTTGTTGAACAACCTGCAGTGTGAGAGACATTGCACTTGTGTTTTTTGATTTTTGATCACCACTCATACTAACAAAAATTGATGTATTTTGTTTATTTTTCAAGAGCCTACATTCCAAAATGATGTGGCCTGATTTCTTACAATAGTTGCACATATTCCGCTTCCAACAATGAGACTGTACATGTCCAGGTTCATTGCAGTGTATGCACTAAATATTTTCTCTGTCTCATGTCCCTTGCTTTGATTGATATTTTTGTGAAGTATGACGGAGAATTGACTGATTTAGTTTTTGTGTCTAGCTATGCTTATGTATTTAATTGTGTTTCATCACGAATGAGTTGTCCTAATACAAATTCCATATTCAAATCACCATGATTAATTAATGTTCCTTTTGCTATCTCAAATTCAGGTTGAAGCTTCACGAGAAATTGCATCACTCGTCTACGATCTCTTTCTTTCTAAACTTTAGTATATGCATATGAGAAATCAAAGAAGAAATCATGCCTTGTTCAGTCCACAATTTTAACATTTCTGTATAAAAACTGTGAATATCTCTATCATCCTGGTTGATGTTGGGTATTTCATATTCTAGTTCGAATTGCCTTGACTGGTTTATTTGAGAATAAATTCTTTTAAGATGATTCCATATATTGACAGCAATAACGAAAGATCAAAGACTTAGTGCAATATCAGGTTCAACCGAGTTGAGTATCCAAATAATATTTGCATTCTTTGTTTTTCAATCCTTCTCAGCACTTTCTTTTTCTTCGATCCATCAAGAATTCCAAATAATCCATTGCCTTAAACAAAAATCCAAAAATAAAATTCCCAAAGTGCAAAATTTTTGTCATTGAATTTGACAGATACAATTTTGAATCTGTTTGTATCCATGGAGATTAATCAAATGTTTTGGAAACACAAAGTTCAAGTTAGAATAGATCCTTTAAAGGAAAAATAATAAAAAAAATGAAGACGTAAATTCTCAAAAGAACATAAGCTAGAGCGGAGAAAATTTGCTCAATGCTCTATAACATAATAATAATTGAAATAGAAACTTAATTCAATCTTCCATTACAAAGGGTACTTACATATTTATATACAAATCTATATCTATACTCGGTAAACCCAATAAATTAGGGATTAATATATAAGGAAATATACAACAATAATATATAATTATAATCCCAAAATATTAGGTGACATTGTCTTCCTTTATTGTTGCAAGATCTTCGCCGTTTGATATTGCCTTCCTTGATTATTGGCAAGATTTTTTCCGTTTGGCATTTTCTCCATTTGACATATATTTCATCCATAAAAAATTGGAAGGAACAATTTTTAATACCTTTCAATTATCAAAAATGATATGTGTTCTTTATTTACACTTGTTTAAGGAGACACTCAAAAAATAATTTTCTCATGGTCTCTCAACTTCATCCTTTCAATTCATTGCCTAAGCAATATTTGAGTTATAGACACCCTAATAAAGCTCTTGTTTCCTTTAAGACAAATAAAGAATGAGAAAGAATACAAGAGAGGAATCCTTCGAAAATAATCTATCTATATTAGATAAAGATTGTTGTTGCAATTGTTTTGCCTGTCCTCGCACTTCATCTCTACATTTTTGCTTTTTGAACCCACAATTTTCCTTATTAGTCATCATCCTATCTCTAACATGGAAAAGATAAAAAGATTTTCCATTTATTCAAAGAGACACATCTAGGTAAATGAAGTTGCTATTTTTGTTATTTTTGTTTCATTGACCTTGCATAATAAGTCTTTTAGCTAATTGTTTTGGATGCAGGAAAAATAGTCACTGATATTGTAAATAGCCTCCTTTCCCCCTCTCATCTTATTCCCTTTAACAAATAAGTTAATGGATGAAAGAGTGGATAAGTTGACAGATGACTCATAATTTTGTTGCTTTCTTTAATGAATGGGGTGAAAAATGGTTATTTGAAGGGATGATTTTGAGCATCCATCCTTTGTTATTCATTATCCACCCAAAGCTGGCTAAAAACTATTTGAACCTTGTCAGAGGTAGAAAATTAATTATGCATTGATACGCACTTTCAGGGAAGAACTCGGGTTTTAATTTATGGTACACTGGAAAGAGTAAAACAAGAAATGAAGTGAGTATTATTGTACATAATTCATTAAAAGATGAAGTTGCAGGAGTTGTTAAAAAGAGGGATAGAATTATAGCTCTCAAAATAGTAGTGAAAACAAAAAACTATGAACGTAATTAATATATATGCACCTTAAGCATGATTATATGAAGTTACTAAATCAAAGTTTTGGGACGACCTGGATGAAGTATTATAAAATATTCTGTTAAATGAAATAATTTTAATAAGATGCGATCTAAATAGGCATGTCGGAGTGAAAAATGAGAAATATGAGAGGGTACGTGGGTTTGGAACAAGAAATGAAGAAGGTAAAATGGATTTTGTGATAGTATATGCCTTTATACTAGCTAATACGTTTTTTAATAAAAGAGGGGCACTTGGTAACATTCAAAAGTGGAAATAATAAATCACAAATTACTGTCTTATGGTTATAAGAAAGATAAAAAGATTTGTAAAGCTTACAAGATTATCTTTGGAGAAAGCTTAACTACCCAACATAGGTTAGTAGTTTGGATATACGCCTCAAGCATAGTATTAATAAAAGAAAAATATACACGGCCCCTAGAATTAAGTGGTGGAAATTAAAAGATGGGAAACAAAATATATTTATGGAGAAGGTAGGAGTACAAGTATTAGGTGAAATCTACGGTGACCCTAATACGACATGGGATAAGATGATTTCAAATTTAAAAATATCAACTAAGAATGTACACAGTGAGTCAAAGAGGTATGCACCACCAAGTAAGGAATCTTGATGGTGGAATGAGAAAGTACAAGAGAAAGTGAAAGAAAAACGAACAATCTATAAGGAATTATATATTTGTAAGAATGAGGACAATTTGAAAAAATATACAATAGTAAAAAAAGAGACTATGAAAGCAGTGAATAAAGCTAAGAATGAGACTTTTGAACGGGTATATCGAAAATTAGATACAAAAGAAGGGGAAAGAGACATTTATAGAATAGCTAAAGTGAGGGAGAGGAAGACAAAAGATCTTATGCAAATAAAATGTATTAAAGATGAATGCAATAGGGTACTAGTAAATGATGGAGAAATAAAAGAGCGGTGGAAGAGGTATTTTCATCAATTTTTTAATGAAGGTTTAAGCGATTAACTTAATTTAGGTAATTTAAGTAGGTCAAATGAGTATGAAAATTTAATTTTTTATCGTAGAATTCAAAATTCAGAAGTAGAACAAGCTTTAAATGAGATGTAAAATAGAAAAGTCGTTGGACCAGATAATATTCTGATAGAAGTATGGATGTGTCTAGGGAAACAAAGTATTGAATGTCTTACAAAATTATTTAACATGACATTGAAAACAAAAAAATACCTGACCAATGGAGGGTAAGTACTTTAATTCCCTTATATAAGAATAAGGGGAACTACAAATTTGTGCAAACTATAGGGGTATTAGACTCATGAGTCGTACCATGAAACTTTAAGAAAGAGTAATAGAAAAAAGGTTAAGGAGATCACGATTTTTGAAAATTAATTTGACTTCATGCCTGGAAGATCGACAATAAAAACTATACATCTTCTCAGGCAACTAATTGAAAAGTATCGGAAGCAAAATCAAGATTTACACACGGTATTCATTGATTTAGAAAAAATTTATAATAGTGTCCCAAGAGAAATTATGTAGAGAATTCTAGAAAAGAAAAATATTAGCGTAACATATATTGAACTAATTAAGAATATGTATAAGGAAGTAATGACCAAAGTGAAGACTTCAGACGGATTAACTGAAACATTTCTAATAAAGATAGGGTTATATCAAGGATTAACTTTAAATCCCTATCTTTTTACACTAATCATGGGACGAACTCACTGGACACATTTAAGACATAGTACCATAGTGCTTGTTGTTTGCAGATGATATTGTTTTGGCAGATGACACACGTTGAAGAAGTAAATGCTAAACTAGAATTTTGGCGAGAAAAATTAGAAGTGAAAAGTTTTATGCTTTGTAGAGTAAAGACAGGATATATAGAATTTAAGTTTAGCAATATTAGACGTAATGAGACAAGTGTTAAGATAGAAGATGTCAAGTTATCTAGAGCTGAGAGCTTTAAGTATTTAGAATCATTTTTACAATATGATGGAGGGATTAAGAGAGATGTTTTGGATACAAGCAGGATGGTTGAAATTTAAAAAAACGTCGAATATTTTATGTGATTGTAAAGTACTTTTAAAACTTAAAGAGAAATTCTATAAAACGGCGGTTAGACTTGCTATGTTATACGACGCTGAATGTTGGATTACGACTCGAGTATATGAACAAAAGATGAGAGTTGCAGATATGAGGAACATACGAGGATGGACAAAATAAAAAATGAGAGCATTAGAGAAAAAGTCAGAGTCATCTCTATTGAGAAAAAACTCCGAGAGATACGTTTAAGGTGGTATGGACATATACTTAAGTGACCAATAAATACTCCAGTGATAAATACACATCAAACGAGGAAAATAAAAAAAACTTGATTAGCAATAATAAAATAAGATAAAATTTATTTAAGTCTAGATTATGATATAATAGGAGACAGAGCCCAATGACGTAGAAGGATTTATATAGCCGACCTTATCTAGTGGGATAAGGCTTGGTTGTTGTACACACTTTCAAGCAGGCAAATCTTAACCCTCTCCATTTTTTTTTCTTTTTGTTTTTTTTTTCTGTATATTCATCTTTTCAATTTAGAAGGGAGTCTTGACACAACGGTAAGGTTGCTGCCTTGTGACCAAGAGGTCACGGGTTCAAATCCTAGAAACAACCTCTTGTAAAAAAGCAAGGTAAGACTGCGTATAATGGATTCCTTCTCCGGTACTCCGCGTGGCGGGAGCTTCGTGAACCGGGTTGTAATTTATATTCATCTTTTCAATTTATAATTATTTCAAGGAAACAAGTATATTGTGATTACTTTCTGAATATTTCTTGTCATGTATGCACCTAGTTTGAATAGCACCTAGTTTGATTTTGCTTGTTATCTTGATATTGGTATATTTCTCAACTGCAGATGTCCTAATCCTCTTGTTAGTACCTGGACATGCGTTTTATAAACCTTCTGTTTCTTTTAACGTTTCAAGAAATATTAAAAGATGCTATTTTGTTAAAATCTAACTTGCCTGCATATTAAACAATTCATCAATGGTAAAAGTCGTTTATAAAAATTATTCTTGATATAAGAATAGATTCGTGGTGAATAACAGCTCAAACACAAAAGATTGAAATGTGCTGATGTGCTAGATGGTAATAGCCTTTCCAAGGAATCTAATGCCCCTAAACCCTAAGCCCTAAAATGTGATTTGTGATTCCAGTTTGTTTGATATTGCGAGTATGAGAATCAGGCTAGAGATTTATTCCCAATACCAATATGTTTGCCACCAGAAAGAATGAGAATTACATTAGAGATGCAAATCTTTCCCCTTCAGCTCCAGTCGTCTTCGGGGACCTATCTATGTAACTTTTTGTGAAGAAGAAGACCGCCATTTAGAAGGGAAATCATGATACAGCATAGTATAGCTAAGTCTATTTATACTGAATACAAGGGTTTTCTAATAATTTTGTTTGGTTTGAACAATCCCTAAGCATATGGAGGCCATGACAGATGTGTGATCAGGCAGAGGTAGATGAATATGGAGGTAAGAATGCTAAGATGAATATGTGAGATTATTATTGGAGATACAACATAAAGGTACTATGTGGAACCGTTATGTGAAGTTTTAATATATAATGTTGCACAGTTTCATTATGAGAATAAATTCACAAGAAAGACTCCATGTAATTGAAACAAATTGTTTTGTTGTATACCATTGCTTCTAGTATTTTTTATATTTATTTTCTTGAAATTTTAGTACAGTAACTAACTAGTTTGGTGCCATTTTTGCCTATAGTAGTTTGATGTATTTCTTTGAAGGTCTATGACGTTACCAAATTCTTAGAGGATCACCCTGGGGGAGATGAGGTTTTGTTGTCATCAACTGGTATACAATTCTGAATGATTGAACATGCAGCTTGATAATTGATTAACCAGATATCTTATGGTGGAATTGTCCAATCCTTTTGTTAGGGAAAGATGCCACCGATGATTTTGAAGATGTCGGTCATAGCAACACTGCAAGGGCAATGATGGATGAGTATTATGTTGGAGAAATTGATGCCACAACAATTCCTAAGAAAGTAACCTACACCCCTCCAAAGCAACCGCACTACAACCAGGACAAGACATCTGAGTTTGTTGTTAGGATTCTCCAGTTTTTGGTTCCTCTCCTCATCTTGGGATTGGCCGTTGGCATCAGATTCTACACAAAATCAGCTTAAAAATCTTCTCATTGACAGTGAATGTTTCAGTGGAAAGTGAGTTTCCCATCTCCTATGTGGTTACAACTTCATATACTGTCGTGTGGTTTTTTTAATGCTTGCTTGTGTTTCTATTTATCAACTCATCTATTTGGATACCATTATCCAGTTCCTCTAGTGTCACTGAACTAAATGTTCAATAAGCATCTCTATTTTCTTAGCCAGCTCCTTTCCTAGCATCCTTGTTCGCAGATGACGTTTGATTTCAATCACTTTATTTTATATTTTATTTCAGTGTTATCGGGACTACTAATCAACTTAGATGTTATATATTAGATATATAATTTACACATGAGTAGTAACGGTGAAGGATTTTCTCTAGTATGGAAACTTGTTGACTATGCATCTTGAGAACTTTTAAGGATTCAGAAAACAAATTGAAAATTAGCATAGCCTGCAAAGTAGCTATGACTCTATGGGCTGGCAGAAAGAAAGAAGGGAAATCATCCGAGACTTGTGCCAATGCATTGCTATAATGATATTACATGGAAAATTTTTAAGTACTCAAAAATTTGCAGGTGTATCATGTGATATCAAGTACTGCACTGCCTCATGCTTTGTTCTGACGAGTTGATAGAGTCGAGTCTTTTTCCACAATAATTGTACCATGAGTTGGTTGCATGGAGGTAAGTCAGTCCACCAAGTCTTGTCTAAGGCCAAAAAAACAAATTAAAATGAAGAAAAAGATATATAAATAATAATAATAAAAGACTTTGTATGAATGCAAATATCCGCGATCAGCTTAAATTTTATTATCTTTGTAACTAAATATAAGATGCTATAATGGTGCAAGTTGATTTAGAAATCACTTAAAGTACAATAACTACAATTACTAAATTAACGCGTAACTGAAATAAAGTTTAGAAATCACTTAAAATAGTCTCCACGGGAATAGTAAATACAGTGTAAAATTTATATGAGGAGCAAGATTTAATCTCTCTATATCTGTGGATTATTTAATATCTATGTTGGACCACGTTCTTTATTGTACTTGTCAAGTAGGGTGTAAACGAATCGAGCCGGTTCGCGAGTTTTCGAGCCGGCTCGAATAATATTCAGTTCGAATTCGAAATTATCGAATTCGAGCCGAACTTGAATATGTGCAAATATTTTTCGAATTGAACTCGAGCCGAAATAATATTGTTCGAACTGTTCGTGAACTGTTCGCAAACTTTATTTAAAAAAAAAAAAAAATTCAAATATTAAATCGAGTATCAATTTTCGAATATCAAACCGAGCATCATTCGAATATTAAATCGAGCCTCAATTTCGAATAGTAATCGAACCGTTCGAATTAATATTTGAAAATTTCGAATCGAATCCAAACTCGAGCTTTGATTCGAATCGAATTCGAGCCCAAAATTATTAAATTTTCGAACTTCAAATCGAATTCGAATACTAAATTTTTTTAAAAATTCGATTCGATTTGGTTCGTTTACACCCCTATTGTCAACGCATCAAAATCAATGATCATTTATAATTTATTTTTTTTCATATTTATGGAGCTGCTAACGATTTCAATTTTTTTATTAAAAAAATCATTTAAAGTATATATATAGATAAAACAAAATAAAATTTTAAAAATATGTAACTGTAAATATACTGGTAAATAAGCAGATTAATATTTTAAAATTAGTTTTTGTTTGCTTTAATTTCATTTGAGAAGTAAAATCAATTTGTATGTTTTTTTTTCAAAAAATCTTTTATGAAATTTCTCGCAGACTCTTAAACTAGAGATTCTAAGTCAAGTATCTGATCCATATGACGTTGAGGACATCAGACAAACTAAAAAAACATTATTTAAGACATGATTCACTTGGATACAAAATTGCAATATAAATTTGTGGCTAAAGATACAAAACATCTTAAATATAGGCAGCTTGCCCCTAAAAATAAAAAGAAAATGGACAGTTAGGATTAAACGGAGCGAAGGATTTTTATGGCAACTCAAAACCAATAGAGGAAGTGAAATGGCATTTTAAGAACTTGAAGGGCATATTAACATAAAATTCTTTTCTTTTTCTACGTAAATTCCCCACCCATCAAACGGAAGACCGAGTCGCCAATGTGAGTGACATGGTGGACCGCCATCGAAGCCAGACCCAGTTGACCTAGACGCCGCTTCGTCGCCCGTCCTGCTCCAGTGCTCCGCCTGTTTTGGATCAATAAAACATCACCTCGAAGATTCATCCATAGTAGGAAGCAACGCGAGAAGGAAGATGCGGAGGTTTATGCAAATGCTTGAGGTATAGAACAAATCCACCTCAAAGTCGTCTCACGCTTTCTTGTAGCGGCGATTTTGTCAAAGCAGTTCACTCTGCATGCCTTTCCCTGATTTTTAACCGGTAACGTTATCCCCCCAAAAAATAGTTGACCCTGTCGTTAACGTAACACCGTCGATGCTGGATCCTTGCAATTGTTTTTTGTCTCCCCTCCTTTTCTTGTGTTCTTCTGAACTTTTCATTCCTTTCCTTGGTGGAGCTTTAATTTATAGATTACTTCCAGCACGGCATGCTCCGTGATATTGGTTGATCTGCTTACCTTCGATTAACTGTTTCGTATGACTCTGACCTAGTCGAATTTGTTGGTACTTTTCATGTAGAAGAGAACCCTAAAGTCCAGATTTTGATCTACAATTTGTACAGTGGGATCTCGATTGTTTTTTCTGCAGTTGAAGCCGCCCCTTTGAATAGTTTTTAGCAGAATGGGAGCTAAAAGCTCAGCTGAAGGGAGAAGCCGCGAAGCTAGGACTTCCACTCCTTATCGTGGAACAGAGCACACTGAGCAGCCCTACTCAGCGGCTTACACCCATGAATGGGTTCCCCATCGTAGTCATCACCACCACAGGCATTTTCATCCTCTGCATGAATTCCATTCCGTGGCATACCCTTCCGACCCGTCCCACTACCCGTCGTTGCCACCGGAAGGCTACCCATCGGTACCTTTAAGTAACACAGCCCGTAATCAGAGGAGTAGCTATTCACCGACCAATGGAAAGAGGCCCAAGTTGGAACACAGGTTCTCAAGGATAGCCGATGGCTTCACTTCCTTGAACCAGGTAAGGCTTTTAACATTTTGTCCTCACAATATCAAGCATAGGAACAATATAAAGTAAGTAAACTACGTGGACGCCCCTAGGCCCTATCCCTTTAGTAATAAATCTTACGAGGCAAATTTAAATTTGCGAAAAAAAAATCAGAACAGAAAGTATCTCTAGCTTCATGAATAATATCTTGTGAATTATAATTATATCGTAAAGGGAAAGAAGATATTGGTACTTCCCCATCAACTGAATTGCCATACCAGTTAGACTATTTACAGAACTACAATTTTTGTAATTTAAAAGGGGTAAATAAAATACCCACAGGTATCCTATCAAAGTAGTGCCAAGTAAATACTTGAAAAGTAGCCTATTACTATTGGTTGATGATGTAACTTGTAAAGATTGGCACTAATAATTAATAATTCTGAAAGAGAATGGGGCTTGTAGGATAGTCGTCCATTAATACATCTCATCATGAGATAATTTGTCCGATAAAACTCGTTGACCAATAGCACATCACTTGCTGGATCTTATCTTGAATGTGTTTGCTATCCATCACCCCGGCCAATTTTGACACTCAAATCTGTGGTTCCAGTTTATAACCCTTGTAAGCAGTTTTGTGCTTTTGCTGAACAAGTTTCAAGAAGTAAACAATGGATGCTTGTAAAAATTATGAAGATTTATGCCACTTGACTAACATTATTTTGAGACACCTTTTAAATCATGATAACAGGGAGAAATATAGGCAAACAATTAGATAAATAGCAGGGAAGATACTGTTGAACAGATAGGTATTCTCCTATATTTGGAGACAATGAAGAAAAGAAGGATATGAAGATTACATAACCTAATAATATAAGCTATTTAGAAAATGCCATAATTTATATGCATTACAGGTAACTGAGGAGCTGGCAAAATCTGGACTCGAGTCGTCAAATCTCATTGTAGGGATTGACTTCACGAAGAGCAATGAGTGGACAGGTATGGGTCGATGGATTCTTGGGTTCATTAAAGCAAAAATCTAACTCGTTGTTCCGCCAGGTAAGAACTCATTCCATGGCTGCAGCTTGCACCACGTAGGAACTACGAAAAATCCTTATGAACAAGCAATCTCCATTATTGGACTGACCTTGTCAAAATTCGACGAAGATAACTTAATCCCGTGCTTCGGTTTCGGAGATGGTAAGTATACATTCTGCTTGGCACTTCAATGTGAAAGATTGAATTAGCTTTTGAGATCATGGCTTGATCACTGATGCAGCATTTACCCATGACCAAGATGTATTTAGCTTCTACCCAGGGAATAGACCATGCCAAGGTTTTGAGGAAGCTTTAGATCGGTATCGAGAAATTGCTCCACTTGTGCGATTAGCTGGTACCAATGGATTTATTCAAAAAAAGAAAATGGCCTCTGTAACTAGTAGTTTTGCAAGTCATTAACTCGAATCTAACAGAGATTTTTGGTTCTAGGACCGACATCTTTTGCACCAATTATTGAAATGGCCATGACCATTGTGGAGCAGAGTAGAGGACAATACCATGTTCTATTAATAATTGCTGATGGGCAGGTATGTTTTTTCTTTGTTCTAGCTATGTTTTTTGCAGTCTTGTTTGTCAATTTGATACTAATTCAAGTTAATATTTTCTTAGGTATTCATTTGCATAGATTCTACTGAAATAACAAGAACATCTTTATCCGGGAATTGAATAAGATTATCCAACTGAGTTGCCTAGCTTTGCCAAAATATCTTTTCTGGTTTGGATATCTTAGAATGTAATATTGGAACAGGTAACAAGAAGTGTAGATACTGAAACTGGTCGATTAAGCCCCCAAGAACAGAAGACAGTTGATGCTATAGTCAAAGCTAGGTAAATGCACATAATTGCATATTATTGCACTTTTGTCTACATTATCTTTGTTTTTCTCTCAATTGTAACTGTCTAGGGCATTCCATACTAGGAAGTATAATCATATAAATGTAATAGTGTATGATGCGGTGCAGAATTTTCTTCTCCGATCTTAAGTCATTGAGAATGGACTCTCTTCGACTGCAATAGTAAATCTTCTATTTCTCTCCTAGTCAAAGTTAACACAAGTCATACGGTCGTCGGATTCCCGGCTACAACCCCCCAATGCTTAAGTTAGAGCTTGTAGTAGGGAAGAAGAAGAAGTGAGTAGTAGTAGCAGTGAATGCGATAATAGTAAAGAAAACATTCAGTGTAAGAATGATGAGATTAGCGCCTCCCTCCTCTTTCTCCTATGCTTTCGGCTTATATATCTCCTCCTCCCTTTCTCCATGACCACTCCATGATGTCTTAGGGCAAACTGTTGCGTAATAAACTACAAGGGTGACTGTCCACGTGGAAAGTCACGTCAGTCACGCTGATGATGCTATTAGGTCGTTAGAGAATTACTATGTAAGGAATCTTTTGTGGGGTCTGTGAGGCGTCTTCAATCCATTATTAAAGATGATGACGTGTATGAATGAACTTTAACAAATCATCAAGGGAACATTTCATGAGGTCCCATCTTAATTGACTTATTATTCTTTTCTCTAATTTAACTCTACGTTGGCTTCTCGAATCAACCCCTCTAACTTGGCACCTTGCCTGTTTTCCAAGTCGTCTCTTCACCAACTCGTCTCCCCTCCCCCAAACTTCTCGAGTCACCTCTTTACTGACTCAAACACTTTGTTTGTCTCCCTAGTTGTTCCTTCCCAACTCAACATCCCGCCTTTTCCCGAGTTGTTCCTTCCTGACTCAGCATCCGCCTGCCTCTCGAGTTGTTCCTTCTCGACTCAGTGTCCCGCTTGCTTCCCGAGTTGTTCCTTCCCAACTCATCATCCCGCCTGCCTCTCGAGTTGTTCCTTCCCGACTCAGCACCCCGCCTGCTTCCCAAGTTGTTCTTTCCCGACTCAACATCCCGCCTGCCTCCCGAGTTGTTCTTTCCCGACTCAACATTTTGCCTGCTCCTCAAGCCGTTTCCTTCCCGACTCAGCACTCGGCCCACTTTCTGAGTGGTTTCCTCCCTGACTTGTCCTTCCTATTACTTAGTCATATTATTGCAGTATCATTAGTCACCCCCCAAAATAGTTAGACTAATCATTTTGTCTGACGTCAGTAGCGCGTATACACCACTTCCTCACTTTTTTTTATTTGTTCCGAGGATACCACGTCTCTCCCTCTAACGTGACGGTTACTCAACCGACTCCAACCCATTCCTGGGCCTCACCGTTTTGCTTAGTTTTGGGGTCGCGATAAATACAACCGTTCCATTTGACTTAGACAGAATAGGCCATCCAGGCACCCTACTAGCATGCCCAGCTCATTTATATTCTTAGGTAGAGTATTTTAACATCCGAACTCCTGATGCCCTACACTTTTGTCGTAACTTTCGTCATCTTCCTCCCTTTCTGATTTTAAATTTCTCGCCCTATTCGGTAACCCTAGCCAACAGGCGCATTGCTCTTGAGTCTCCTTCCTAGCACCAAGAAGTTCCTCTCCCTCTCTCAATCGTCACCTTTTAGTCCCAAGTAAGTGATATTCCCTTTTCCTTGCAATCCCTCACTTATGACTCCTTCTCGAAACCCTAGCAGGACTCCTTGGTTCGAAACCACTCTCACGCGCATAGATAGTACTCATTACTTCCACAGTGTAGAAAGATGTATATTGATAAAAATGTTAAATGTTTCTTTGTCTTACCTGACCAGCGACCTCATCGTCCTCCCCTTCACCACTACTTTTTCCTGGGCCAACTAAAAAATGGTCTTCGTCTCCTTGCCCTCTCCGTCTACTTCGACATATTAGACTTTTACAAAATAGCGGTGAACCAACTAGCCCTGAATGTCTTTCACATTTTGGCCGAGGCGATCATCGTCTTTAAACACTTAGGGTTAGACTTGCCCCCCTGATGTTCCACAGTTTATTCCAACTCAAATCCTCCAGCGTCGGGGTATTTTATTTTGTCGGCCACCCTGACTGTCAATGCCTCCAAAATATGCCCTCGTCGTATAAGTGTTGGAAGGAACTATATTTTCTTGCCCGCCTTCCTATTATACCTCACTCAAAGACTTGGAGGACAGGCATGCCGGACTTCTCCTCTTTCTCGAGGTCAAGAGAGTTCTTCAAGACCACCACTATAACTCTGGCCTACTCCTGAACGCTCATCTTCTAGGCCACTTTGGACTATCCCCCTTCGTTATGGATGACACCATTTTGATATGTGGTGTATTATTATGAATCTTTTTATAATATAAAGTTATATTAACAGTTTATACCTTTTTACCTTGTTGCAGACGACCTAATGCAGAAAGCCATGATGAGTGTATTGGAGGCTATGACAGAGAAAGGGAAAGGAAAATGCAAACGAGCAAAATCGCCGACCCACCCTTCCTCTCCCCTTCATAATTTAACCACCGAGGTTGTCTCCTTACCGTCCGGAGAGCATTTTGTTCCTTCACCATCTCAACAAAACCTTCCTTCTCCCCCTTAAAGGAAATCACCCCGACTGAAAGGGGGCCCCTCTACTTATCCCTCCCTCCCTGTAATTTCCTCCTCCCACTCTCCTTTTCCTCCTCCTCTTCGTCATTGCCTTCGCCACTACAATCCACCCCCCTCCCCATCAGAGGAGGATCTTGCTGCATCCGAAAACCCTTCTCCTAGGCACGAAGGTAGTTATCCTATTCTTTCCTCCTCTCCTATACCCTCGTCTTTAGGTCTGGAAATGAGACCTGCTTCATCCTCCCCCAGCCTTAGGCCTAGAAGAACCTCCCCTTTCTTCCCCCCGACCTGACTCCTCTCTTCCTGTATCCTCCTTTCCCTTGGCTGAACCAAATCCCATTTCAAGGGATGTTCCCCCCTTTTGTTCCTTCCTCAATATATCCTTCTACTACCACCCTACATTCTGCTCTTAGGATTTGCACTCCTCAAGGAGTAAAGCTATTTAGTCAATCAAGGGTGTAGGGCCTTGTTGAACACTTGCGAGTAAACCCTTACAACGGTATCCCCTCTAACAATCCTCTTCTTAACTTGCTCTTGTTTTTGCTATTGGAGTTTCCTAATTTATCTTTCACTCTTTCCTTATACAAACAACTACTGATTATCATGAGGTGGTGCGTTATTTAGCCGAGTATCAATCCACTATAGAAGCCCGCCACACAACTTCATAGACTGAGCTAAAACAAATGGCGCACCAATTAACCCAAACTAAACAACACGAATCAACCCTAGTCAACTCGGAGGAGGCTTTGAGAAAAAGATGTGCTGATCTTAGGGTTGAACTGTCCAATGTAGGGTGTGATCGAGAAGAAGCTCTCCGCGAGACCGAGCTATTATGCACCCAACTGTTGCTCCAAAGTGATCGATTTCAACAGACTGAAAGCCTAACTAGATTCAACTCCAAGAGACTTAGGCTAGGTGAGCAGAATCCCTTGTTGAACTGATGCAAGCCCTATCTTCCATCAAAACTCTTAAAGCAGCTTGTGATTCTGCTCGAACTCAACCGGGTAACTTCTCTTCTGTGATTTCCAAAGTTTCAAGAGACCTCTTAGAGGTAACAAATCGGTTACAATCATTGCAATTGGAATGTAGTCAAACTATAGATTCCCTCGGTTAGAAGGCATTAGCCGTATCCAAAGAAAGAGACGAGATTAAAGCGCCTCTCGCCACCCAAATATCTACTAAAGAAGCTTGTTGGAAAGTGCGAGAGCAAGAATTGATAGAAAAATTCGGTGACAAGGCTGCTGACATATTTATAATGGGTTTTGAAGGATCTACTAAACAATTTAAGGATCAAGGGTATCCTCCCCGGGGGAAGACGATAGTTTTACAAGTGTTGAGGCTGCCCTTGCCAAATATCCAACAGAAGCCTTTAACTTGTAATGACTTTATTTCTTGTAATAAAACTATCTATCTTTTAATGTAATATGACAATTATATTTTCCCATACTACAGGTAACCTTTTTCGCCTTTACTATACTATCTAATTGGTATTGTAATAATAACAAGAACTTTGCCAATGAGTCGACTGAGCCTCTTTATATTAATTATACCCGACTAATATCTCATTCATACCAGTCGACTAATACTATGATGTTATGAGAAACCGTATCAAAGAAACCTGTGCAGAATTCTCAGTCTTATTCGTTTATCTTCATGTCATCCCAACTAAAGGAATATGACATTCCTCGTATCTACCAACCATTAATTAGCATAACCTTTCGCCTTCCTCTTTAATATGCGAGGCCCAGCAATCATTTTAACACCTCTTTCGCCTCTATAAATATTCCTTCTTTTTGATCATCTATCCTCCTACTTCATATCTTCTCCATATTTCAGAGCGTCTTCTCAATACATGGCTAATAATCTACTACCGAGAGATGAACTTCCTCTCATTGAACACCCTAACCCTGACCAATGATGTATAATGGAATTGGAGGGATTAGTAGCGAGTTAACGTTCTCGATTGCACTCTGCATCTACTCGCACCAACCCTTTGCTTCAAGAATTAGCAGTTACTCAACGTAACTTGGCCAGAGCTCGTGAAGCATATATAACTCTTCTGAGGCGCATCTCTCCCAAATGTTTCCTCTGGTCACTCCACTCTCAGATTTCCCAATAGAAGAGATCATCCGAGAGACCCCTTAACTTCTCCCTTATTAGAATGTATCTCCTTCTCTCTTTGACGGAGTAACTGTGTTTGCTTTTATGACTTCGAATAAATATGTTATACTACTACTTCTGTTATTCAATAATTTGCACTACATTTCATAAAAAAACTCAAAATTTGATAGTTGACACTGCATACCTCTTTTTGAAAATTATACTTTCAGAACTCTTTTCTTTACTTCTATGTATGATTTGCATGATGATATAATTAATTCGCCAATGAGCTTCAGAAACATGCAAGATATAATGTAGACCGCCTCAGCAGAAAAAGGATGAAGTAAATGAATATCCTCAATTACATAAGCCGAGTGGAAGAATGAAGGCTCATCCGGGAGGTATAAATGAACTTGACCCTTGAGCCGAATAAGACATATGATTTGACTTGAGGGCTTATGAATTGCCTCAGCCAATTAAGATACATGTTCCGCCGTCCTTCCAATGTAATTCCTACCTTCACCCAGACTCTTTCGATCCACCACCACACGGGGGCAATTAAGCTACGGCTAACGCCGAACGGAATAACCGACTCGAGGGCTTATTAACTGCCTCGGCTAGCCGTGATAATATACTCTGTCGTTCTTTCAAAGTGAATTCTACCTTAAATTCAACTCTTCCGTTCCACCACCATACGGGAATAATAAGTTTCAATCAATGCCAAGCTGAGTAAAAATGTAGACCGACTCGAGGGCTTACGAATTGCCTCGGTCGCTCATAGTAATATACTTCGTCGTTCTTCCAAAGTGACTTCTACTTTAAACCCGACTTCTCCGTTCCACCACCACATGGGGACAGTAAGCTTCAACCAATGTCGAGCTGAGTAAGAATGTAGACCGACTCGAGGGCTTATGAACTGCCTCGGCCGACCATAGTAATATGCTCCGCCGTTCTTCCAAAGTGAATCCTACCTTAAACCCGATTCCTCCGTTCCACTACCGCACAGGAACAGTAAGAGTCGACCAACGTTGAGTTGAGTAAGAATGTAGACCGACTCGAAGGCTTACAAACTGTCTCGGTCGACCGTAGTAATATGCTTTGTCGTTCTTCCAAAGTGATCCTACCTTAAATCCGACTCCTTCGTTCCACCACCGCACGGAGACAGTAAGCTTCTGCCAACGCCGAGCTGAGTAAGAATGTAGACCAACTCCAGGGCTTACGTATTACTCCGTTGTTTTTCCAGAGTGACTTCTACTTTAAACACGACTCCTTCATTCCACCACCATACGGGGACAGTAAGCTTCGGCCAATGTCGAGTTGAGTAAGAATGTAGATTAACTCGAGGGCTTACGAGTTGCCTCGGTCGGTCGTAGTGATATGCTTCGTCGCTCTTCTAAAGTTACTTCTACCTTAAACTTGACTTCTCCGTTTTACCACCACACGGGGACAGTAACTTCGGCCAATGCCAAGCTGAGTAAGAATGTAGACTGACTCGAGGGTTTACGAGCTATCTCGGTCGGGCGTAGTGATATGCTTCGCCGTTCTTCCAAAGTAACTTCTACCTTAAATCCGACTCCTCCGTTCTACCACCACTCGGGGACAGTAAGCTTCGGTCAATGTCAAACTAAGTAAGAATGTAGACCAACTCAAGGGCTTATGAACTGCCTTGGTCGACCGTAGTAATATGTTTGTCGTTCTTCCAAAGTGAATCCTATCTTAAATCTAACTCCTCCGTTCCACCACCACATGGGGACAGTAAGCTTCGGCTAATGTCGAGCTGAGTAATAATGTAGACCGACTCGAGGGCTTATGAATTGCCTCGGTCGTCCGTAGTAATATGCTCCGCCGTTCTTCCAAAGTGAATCCTACCTTAAATCCGACTCCTCTGTTCCACTATCGCATGGGGACAGTAAGCTTCGACCAATGTCGAGTTGAGTAAGAATATAGACCAACTCGAGGGTTTACGAACTGTCTCGATCAACCATATGAAAGACTTCTATAAAAACCTTATATCGCCAAGCTCTAGAATTGGGCTTCTTATGTTACAAATTAATAAATCGACCCATAACTTACTGTCACTTGGGCTTCGTCTGTTGCCTACAACCCCAATCGCAAGCTCCTTTCCTTCCTTTTATAGGGAATTCGTCGCCGCTCCTCAAATAGGGTTTCTTGGCTTCTCCTCTCCACCCTTTTAAATTCTCCAGTGTTGAAGTGTCCTCTGTCGTCGCTATCTGGCTTAAGAATTTCCCCTCCCTTCTTTGTATAACAACTTCACTTCTTCTCAAAAATGAAGGCGGCCATAATGAGTGTTGCTCGCCAGAAAGCTCAAAAGAAGTGCACCGATGCCACAGGAATATTCGTCGGCCCCCTCTTCTTCACTAGCTGTCCCGACCATCAACAACCCTTATTCTGCCACTCCTTCCCCTATCCTTGCTTCTTGACAGTCATTGGTAATATCTCTTTCATCTTTGTCACATCCTTCTGCCACCGTCTCCTTCTATGTGCCACTAGAGGAGCTTAGTCCTCTGCCTACTTCACAAACCCCTGACTCTATTTCTCCTTCCCTTTCTTTTTTTTTGAAGAAACTGTCTCCGCTGTTGATGACATCTTTTGTCGCCTCTTTATCTTCTCCCATAGCGTCCCCCCTTCATTTCATCACCACCCTCATCAACAGTTCCTTCTATCTCCTCCCCTTACTACCCTAAGGGGACATGGATTCTCCTTCAACAACTCCGAACCCTCTTATTCTCCTCCTTTCTCCTTTATAGCAGCAGTTGTTCCGGATACTAGCGCCCTTTCTCCTATCATTCTGTGGCTACCTCAGGCATTAATCAACCCCTCCTCACAAGGGATTTCCATAAACACTATTTCAAGCCCGCCTCCAATTAGCACTCTCTCATCACCCTTTGAGGTTTCCCTTCTCCCTGCTGAGGCAATTCGATATTCTGATATAGTGGTCCTGTCCACTACTCGAGTATGTGAATTGATTTCACTCCCTCTTCCTTCTCTTTTAATATCTTCAAGAGATTTGCGAATTCTTCATCAAGAGGAATTAACACCCCGAATGGAAAGTATGCACCACGCCCTAGAATTGGCAAGTTCTTCTGAACCCTTCCTTATTTGTTCTAGAATGACTCCTCTTCTCTGACCTATTGTGTACAGGCTATGACAAATTATCAAGAATTAGGGCGCTTTCTATCCCAATATCAAGCTAAAGTCCATCAGCAAACTTCTTTACAGAGTCAGGCAAGTCTAGCGGCTCAAGAGACAGCCTGCCAACGGGAAAAATTCCTCCTTTAAGAATTGGCCTTGTGTCGTGCCCAACTGACAAAGGTACAATCACAATAGAAGAAGAATGAAGAGATAATAGCAGAATTGAGGGGTCAAATAACCAGATAAATTTGCCACAACTCCTACCTCCAAGCGGAGAGGAATAGGGCTTTATCCCTTATGCAGAAACATCAAAACTCTTTACAGTAGGTCAGTTATAAAGCTGCCCGTTCCATGGCTCACTCAACAACCGTTAGAGATACTTCGGCCTCCATACGCCAAGATTTAGTTGAAATGTCTAAGATTTTTCAACAGGGTCAAGCTTCTTATACTCACAATATGCATGCTCTGCCTGCAAGTCTTACCCAAACATCCCGCCAATACCGCCGACTCTGCAAGGACTTTATAAAGCACCGAGAGCGCTGCATTAAATTCCGTCAAGGTGTAGAGGCTTCTGAAAGATAAAAACAAGAACGCCTAGCTCCCTGAATAAAGACCACCTTCTACAATGGTTTTAAGGAGGAAGTTCACTAATATGCAGGATAAGGGTTTCCTCCCTCTCAATAGTCGGCCCCGTTCCTCAATTGGGAGATGACCCTCCAATGTTATCTCCCAAATTATTTCAAACTGTAATTTTCTTTTGGCTCCTGTGTATAACTGAAAACCATGGTGCCCCTTTTTAATGTAAGTGTACAAATGCATAATCAGTACTCCCTTTTTCCTATCTCTTTTACTTACACTTCCCTTTTTTTAACAATAAAAACATTTTAAATTGACTGCATTCTAAGGCCTAGGTAACTCCTTTCCCTCTGTATCTTAGAGGTAATAAGCAGCTCTTGCAACTTGCCGAGTAACCTTGTAAGGACCTTCTCAGTTAGGAGTCAATTTCCCCGAGTCCCTAGCAGGATTGATCTTACGTAGAACTATGTCTCCTACTTAAACGTTCGAGTTATCACCTTTTTATTGAAGACTTATATTCTTTGCTTGTATGCTTCAGCTTGGACTCGAGCTTGCTCTCGCCTTTTGTCCACTAGATCTAGCTCGGTACTTCTCAGTATTTGATTCTGTTCCGAGTCATAAGCTTGGACTCGGGCGCTGCTCACAAGAGCTTCTGCAGGGATAACAACCTCGGTCCCATACACTAAGCTGAAAGAAGTCTCTCCTGTTGCTGCCTTGGGTGTAGTTCAGTAAGCTCACAATATTCCTGGGAGCTCATCCATTCAATTCTCTTGGTTAGCCCTTAATCTGACCTTCAACCCTTGAATAATAATTCGGTTAACTACCTCCACTTGACCATTAATTTGGGGATGAGCCACTAAGATAAAAGTTTGTTAAATTATTAAGACTTTGGTACCATTCTCGAATTTTCCGACTCTAGAACTGGTGCCCATTATCACTCATCAGCTTCCGTGGAATCCCATATCTACAAACAATATTCTTCCATAAAAATTGAATCACGGCTCCTTCTGTAATCTTAGCCAAGGGTTCGACTTCCACCCATTTGGAGAAATAGTCAACAATCACTAGTAAGAACTTCTGCAGGGGAGTCGTATGCATCGGCCCGACTATGTCAATTTCCCATTTATCAAAGGGACAAGAAACTACTACAACCTTTATCAACTCGGCAGATCGATCTGACCTGTTACTGTGCTTCTGACAAGCTTGGCATGTCTTCACCAGGTGAATAACATCTTGGTGTAAAGTCAGCCAAAAATATCCACAAGCAACACCTTCCGAGTCAGTGCTCAACCCCCTAAATGATTACTACAACAACCTTTATGAATCTCCTGCAGTATCTAATCAACATCCTCCTTCCCGAGGCATTTTAGCAAAGGTCTACCGAATGACGATTTGTATAGAACTTCATCAATAAGCATAAAACACTTTACCCTTTTCATCAAGGATGATGTAACTCAAGGATCAACTAGAAGACTTCTCTGTTGGAGATAAGTTATTATATCTGTCCTCCAGTCTTAACACCACCCCCTTCAATCATCACATCCTCCACATGACAGACTGTTAAAGATACAGGAACTTCTAGGCACAAAGGATCTCGGGATGCCCACTCTGTTAGTGCACTAGCTAGCCGGACTAACTCATCTACTTTCATATTCTCCTCCCTTGGAATTTACTGTAGATGCACCTCTCGAAAATGAGCTTTTAATTTCTCAAAGGCTTCAAAATATTTCTTCTCGAACAGCAAAAGTGCCTTTCAGTTGGGAAATAATCAATTGAGAATCTGAGTGTTCCAAGACTAACTCGGCTCCTACTGCCCGAGTTGCTTGCAATCCAGACAAGATAGCTTCATACTCGGCTTTATTATTGGATGTCTTATACCCTAGTCGTATGGTTATACGAGTTTCCTCTTCTAAAGGAGACACCAACAATACTCCTACTACACTTCCTTCAACTTCTAAAGATCTATCTACAAAAATTTTCCATGTGGATACTTCTTCCTTTGCCAAGCTGATTGTAGGATCAACCGACACCTCAGTCAGAAAATTAGCTAGTGACTGAGCCTTAATAGTTGTACGAGGATGATAGCGAACAACTCCATAGTCTATTTTGCCAGTCTTCCTGAAAAATTAGGTTTAGTGACCACCCACCTAATTACTATTTGTCAACACATTCATCGAATGGGCCAGGAAAGAGTTGCAACTTGCAAGCAGTCGACGCCAAAATATATGTCAACTTTTCTAACTCAGTGTACCTTAGCTCGACCCCTTTTAATATATGACTTGTATAATAAATAGACTGTTGTTGAGAACCTTCCTGCCTTAATAAAACCGAACTGATTGTCCCTTCCGAAACCTCTAAATATATCCATAGAGGTTCCTCCAAGATAGGTTTAGCTAACAATTGGAGCTGAGTCAAATACCTCTTCAATTCCTAGAAAGCCTGCTCACATTGATTATCCCACTAGAAGCGAGTCACCTTTCTGAGAATTTGTTGACCAGGCAATAAAATGAGATAATGAGACAATTCTCCCAACTAGTCTCTATGTCTCTTGCCGATTAGTGGGAGACTTCATATTGCATAATGCCTGAACTTTTTCCGGATTAGCTTGTAACCCTTTCTATGTAACAATATATCTCAAAAATTGTCCACTTTGTACTCCGAACAAATACTTTTTCGGATTCAGCTTCATGTTATAACATCTAAGTATAGCAAATGTCTCTTCTAGGCCTTGTATTAAATTCTGATTGAGTCGGGACTTCACCAGAATATCAACATATACTTCCACATTCCTCTCTTTATGTTCGGCAAATATCTTATCCATGAGCCTTTGATATGTGGCACTAGCGTTCTTTAGCCCAAAAGGCATCACTACGTAAGAATATACCCCCCTGCTATTACAAAACTAATTTTCCTTTGATCCTCCCGAGCTAATGGAATCTGGTGATACCCCTAGTATGCGTTCATAAGTGAGACAACATCATAACCTACTGTGGAATTAACCTGCTGGTCAATACGAGGAAAGGGATAGCAGTCTTTAAGGCAGACTTTATTTAAATCGCGAGAGTCAATACACATACGCCACTGTCCTGAGAGCTTGGGGACTTACACTACATTAGACACTCATTCAAGAAGTTGAATTTCTTTTACATGTCCTACTTGCAACAACTTCTCCACTTCTTCACCAATGACCTTGTCTTTTTCAGGCTCGAAGTGTCGTCTCTTTTGTTACACCGACCAAGCTCCTCGGGTGATGTTCAAGTGATGTTTCGCCACTTAAGGATCAATCCCGGTCAGGTCATGTACATCCTTGGCGAAAATATCCTCGTTTCTTCACAAGCATACAATAAGTTCTTCCTTCACCTCCAGCTGTTTTGCCACCCAAGTCAATTTCCCAGGGGTTATCTCCACTGAATCCCCTTCTTCCATTGTTTTCTTTTTGGGAGCCGCCGCCTCCAGCATATAGACTTCAGAAATTATTGGAGCTTTCCCTTGGGGATCTTCCATCCAAGCTCTTCTCTGATCTTCGAACCATCTATACATAACAACTCCGAGCTGCTTTCTGCTTTCTGCTCCCCTCTGACCTCCCCCACTGGCCGACCCACAGGAAACTTTGCCTCCTGATGGTAAGGAGAGGTCACCGCCTTGAATGTTGAGAGGAAAGGTCGACCTAGAATGACATTGTAAGCTGAAGGAGCATCAACTACCAAGAAGGGTGTGATGCTCGTCTTTTGGCTTGGCTTCTTCCCCAGAGTAAGGGGCAAGGATATTTGCTCTATTAGATTTGACTGTTGGAATAGTATGTTAACAGAACTTCCCGAGCCCACTAAGACTCGTGTCATTTCATAATTTGCAAGAGTAACCCTAATCACCAAAGCATCAGTATGAGGGAGAAGAATACCTTGCAAGTCTTCTGAGTCAAAGCTTAGCTAGGGTGCTTCTTGAGTTGCTCGGTCTTCTCCGATGGCCAGACTCTCCATCAAGTGGGCATAAGACTTTCGAGTTCTATTGGAGTCTCCATCAGTGGGTTCTTCAGCAATAACATTAATAATCCTTCTAGCAAGGGTATCTTCACGAGTTGCCAAGGTCTCGTCGCTCACCCCTTCTTCCAGAGGGATGACTACCTGTCTTGGTTGTACCTATCTTTGTGGTGAGAGAGCCTGTGGTCTTTTGTTGTAAGGCCCTGGGCGAGTGGCAGGAGGCTTACAGCCCCTTCCTGCACCCAACCCTAATTGCTACTGCAGATGTGGGTGCTCCATCCTAATGCGTTCCAATTCCCTTTATAATACGAAACACCGGTCACTAAAATGCCCATACTCTATATGGTACTGAAGAAGAATGGAGTTAGGGGGTTGCGGGGAGCTCCTCTATATCCAGCAGGATGTTGAAGGATGCCTTGTTTATCATAAGCTTGTAATTCTCGCTCTTTCCAGGTTTGAGACAGAGGCACGACCTCAGTGGTCATAATATGGAGGGGGCGATGGGGAGGAGCTTCTAACGTAAGGGGTCGGGGACTTCTTGAAAAAAAGATCTAACATATTCTCTTCTAAGGGGACCCTGCTGAGCAAAGGGTTGATTTCTTTCTATCAGAGTGGAGATAGGCTTTT
The DNA here is from genome assembly GCA_025175895.1 of Wurfbainia villosa. Classification (NCBI taxonomy): domain Eukaryota; kingdom Viridiplantae; phylum Streptophyta; class Magnoliopsida; order Zingiberales; family Zingiberaceae; genus Wurfbainia; species Wurfbainia villosa. The sequence goes on from JAKLTH010000042.1 coordinate 112,829, forward strand.
TCTCAGCTCGCCGTACCTTCAACACTTTTTCTTTATTGATATATTCCTTAGCCCGACCAAGCAGCTCCTTGTAACTGGCGACAAACTTTCTCAACAGAGAATTGAGGAATGATCCTTCAAGCCGTGGGAGATAGCGACCATTAGGAAATCTGGTGCAGTCGAAGATACCTCTAAAGCAGTATTGGTAAAACGATGGATACAACTCCGTAAGGATTCCGTCGGTTGCTGCTTCAAATGAAGTAAACTAGAAGCAGTATGTTTGTACCTTTTACTACTAGCAAAGTACTTAAGAAAGACCCCCTTCTAATCTTTAAAACAAGTGATGGAACTAGGCCGCAGCGATCCAAACCACCTTTGGGTTGAAGATGACAAGGTGGTGCGGAAGACTCAACACTTAAGAGCATCTATGTAGCAATGAAGAGCGGTTGCACCCTCGAACTGAGATAGATGTTCTTTTGGATCGAAGGTGCCATCGTATAGCCCAATGTGAGGAGGGCGAAAATGAGAAGGTGGATGTTCCAGCACTATATCCTCCGTGAAGGGGGAAGGCTCGTATGGCTCCCGAGCCTTAGTTGAATGACTTTCTCCTTGATCTTCCCTCCTTGCGAGCAAGAGAGGAAGGGGATACTAATCAGTTCCCCGTAGTAGTATCTTCGTTTCTCATTGGCCAGTCGCAGGGAGGTGTGAAAATCTGTCATATGATTGATCTCTTCGGGATGGCTCTCTAGAATGAGGTTGATGATATCCCATCCTTCTATCATCTTGCATTCGCGCATCAGCTACTGCTTTGTTTATCATAGCGGCCAGTTGAGACGGTAAGATAATGATGGGAGTTTTTTCAGGAGTAGAAACCGCAAGGGGGGGAATCTCTTGGTGTTGCATCTCTACGTCTTGCTCAGATGTTCCCATAGATGACGTCAACTGATGCAGTGCAAATTTTTCTTCCCCGATCTTAAGTCACCGAGGATGGACTCTCTTCGATTGCAACAGTAAGGTGGCGTTTGGTTCATGGGTTTGGAAAGAGGGAATGGGAATGGGAATAATATAGTGTTTAATTAATGAGTTTGGGAATAAGGTTATGGGAATCATTTCTAATTATATGGAAATGAACAAAACCTATCTCAAGAGTAGGTTTTGGGTTTCATTCCCATCGGCCTGCCATCGCCGCCCGCCTGCCCGTCGGTCGGCCCTCGCTGCTTGGCGCCGTCGCCCGTCGACTATCGACGGCGGCCCACCGACAGTTGATTGCCTCCCACCGCTTGCCGCTCGCCCGCCGACGATCGCTTGCCGCCCGTCGCTCACCGCCCGTCGGTGGCGCCAGCAATCGCCGCCCGCCACCTCCGCCCCTATTCCCAGTTTATAAACCAAACAACATTATTGGAATGACTAAACTCATTCCCATTCCAATCTACTATCAAACTCATTCTCATTTCTATTCTCACTCAAATCCAACGCCACCTAAATCTTCTGCTTCTGCCCCAGTCAAAGTTAACACAAGTCAGACGACCATCGAATTCCCGGCTACGACTCTCCGATGCTTAAGTTAGAGCTTGTAGTAGAAAAGAAGAAGTGAGTAGTAGTAGCAGTGAATGCGGTAATAGTAAAGAAAACTGTCAGTGTAAGAATGATGAGATTAGCCCCCCCCCCCCCCTTTTTTCCTCCGCTTCCGGCTTATATATCTCCTCCTCCCTTTCTCCACGACCACTCCGTGATGTCTTAGGGCAAGCTGTTGCGTAACAAACTACGAGGCCGACTGTCCACGTGGAAAGTCACGCCGATCGGACTGATGATGTTGTTAGGTCGTTTGAGAATTACTATGTAAGGAATCTTTTGTGGGGCCTATGAGATATCTTCAATCCATTACTAAAGATGATGATGTGTATGAATGAACTCTAATAAACCATCAAAGAAACATTTCATGAGGTCTCCACCTTAACTGACTTGGTATTCTTTTTCCTAATTTGGCTCTCCGTTGGCTTCCCAAATCAATCCCTCTCTAACTCGGCACCCTACCTATTTTCCAAGTCGTCTCTTCACCAACTTGTCTCCCCCCCCCCCCCCCCTAACTTCTCGAGTCACCTCCTTACTGACTCAACACTTTGTTTGTCTCCCGAGTAGTTCCTTTCCAACTCAGCATCCCGTTTGTTTCCCGAGTTGTTCCTTCCCAACTCAGCATCTCGCCTGCCTCCGAGTTGTTCCTTCCCAACTCTGCATTCCACCTGCTTCCCGAGTTGTTCCTTCCCGACTCAACATCCCACCTACCTCCCGAGTTGTTCCTTCCTGACTCAGCATCCCGCCTGCTTCTCAGGTTGTTCCTTCCCGACTCAGCATCCTGCGTGCCTCCTGAGTTGTTCCTTACTGACTCAGCATTTCGCCTGCTCCCTAAGCCGTTTCCTTCTCGATTTGGCACTCGGTCCATTTTCCGAGTGGTTTCCTCCCTGACTTGTCCTTCCTATTACTTAGTCGTATTATTATAGTATCAGTGTATCTGTTCAACCATGACTTATTATTATACTTGGGAAAATGATGATTGTGGTTTGAATTTTTTTCTGGCTGCTCAAGCAATGAGTTCCTTATTTGTTTCATATCCTGGTGCAGCAAATATCCCTTATCCATTATTTTAATTGGAGTTGGAGATGGACCATGGGACATGATGCACGAATTTGACGACAACATACCTGCTAGATCTTTTGACAATTTCCAGGTAAAATATGGATAACATAGCAATGTGTTCTTTGCTTATCGGTAAACAAACATGTCACAGATGATAGTCGACATAAAAAAAAATTTCTGTAGTTTGTGAATTTTACAGAAATAATGTCCAAGGATGCACCAGAAAGCCGTAAAGAGATGGAGTTTGCTCTTGCAGCACTTATGGAAATACCTTTGCAGTACAGAGCAACATTGGATCTTGGGATCTTGGGGTACAGAAATAAAAATGTCCTGGAAGATATCATTCTTAGGAATGTTTTTAGTCAATCTTTGCTAATGTTTGCACCATGATATCTAACTTCTATAATGTGTGCCTTGTGACATGAGCAGTCAGCATGCCAGAACATCACCAAGGAGAGTGGCCCTTCCACCTCCTGCCAGTATTCCCAATTCAGCACCGCTTGGCACACAACCTTTTCATTCCTCACCTGATTATATGCAGAGCTCCTCATCTTATTCTGGTCATAATACAACTCCAGCTCTAACGACATCAGTTGCAAGTACCTCTTCCGACACGGTAACAGTTACTGGACGAATGGTGTCTTATTTGGCATTTTTATTATATATTGTAAAGAAGTAGACAAGTCTCATAGTATGTGCAAGATAATTGTTGTGACATGATGTTTTAATTGGTGTTTGCTTAATCAAAACAACACAGCAACAACAACCTAGCCTTTATTCCACTAAGTGGATCAGCTTGCTTGGTCAAAACAATGCATAAGATAAACATCAAAAGCTAAATGACAATGGAAGCATAGGGAAATAAATCACTTGAAGCTTTGAGGATTGAAAATAAATCTGTAGAGACATTTCCATGTTATAAAAGTGCATTAGACGGGAACTTTTAAATTGGAACACCCCAGGATTGGAACATTAGAGCCAGTTCAAGCAATGCTGCTTTAAGAGGGATGAGAATTTTCAAAGGTTATTTGGTTCCTTTCAAGCCAAACTTCTAAAAGTCTGCATGAACAAGAGAAATCCAGGAGTTAAAAGAACTGCCAGTTAAGCATGATCCTGCTTGGAATTACTGCAAAATTGCATTGTTCAACCTAATGAGCGGGGAAGTGTTCTGCCTAAGAATCTCCAAGGTTAGCCAATGAAGTATTTTGGTATTTAACTTGTATCGGTGAAGAAATCCATTGTGGCCAGTCTCAAGTCCGGATGAGAAAGGGGGAGAGTTGCATTAGGTTGTCAAGTAGCGTTGAACTTCGATAAATTTCAATGAATGAATCCATCAAGATATTATACTAATGCTAGATTATTCCCCGAAAGAAACGCATTGTAAGGTCTGACTATGACTTCTTAGCAAGGACCGCTATATCTTCATTAGAATTTAGATGTAATGTTAAATATGCAAGAGTGCACATACCATAAGTTGGATAAAAATAAATATTATAGGACAATTTATTTTTTACGATTGGGAACATGGAATATGAGAACACTTACTGGTAAAACTATGAAAGTAGTTGATATTATGATTAGAAGAAATATTATATTTACAAGAAGTGGGTAGGAGAGAAGACAAGGATGATTGAGAACTCGGGTTTTAAATTATGATGCACAGGAAAATATAAAACACGAAATGGAGTAGTTATTGTTGTAGATAGTTTATTAAAGAATGAAGTAGTAAAAGTAATTAGAAAAAAAGATGGAATTATAGCTCTCGAGATGATGATAGCGAAAAAAATATTAATATAATTAATATATATGCATCTCAAGTATGATTAGATGAAAATATTAAAATTAAGTTTTGGGAAGATTTAGATGAGGTATTATAAAGAATTTTATCAAACGAAATGATTTTAATAGGAGAAGATTTAAATGGACAGGTAGGAGTGACGTTTTTTAAGAAAAGAGGAACATTTGATCACATTTAAAAGTGGGAATAATAAATCGCAAATTGACTTTCTTCTGGTGAGGAAGAAGGATAGAAAGATTTGTAAAGTTATTCCTGGAGAAAATTTAACTACTCAACATAGGTTGGTAGTATTGGATATGAGCCTTAAGCATAGTATTCATAACAAAAAAACATGCATGACTCCTGGGATTCAATGGTGGAAGTTAAAAGATGACAAATAAAACGTATTTAAAGAGAGTGAGAGTACAAGTATTAGAAGAAATATATAATGACTCAAATACAATATAGAATAATTGGATCGATTTTGCAAAAGGATGGAGGGGTTGAGATAGATATTTTACATAGAATATAAATAAGATGGTTTAAAATGGAAAAGAGCATCAGATATTCTGTGATCGTAAGGTACCTTCAAAATTTAAAAGGAAAATTTTATAAAATGACAGTTAGACCTTTTATGTTATATGAAGTTGAATGTTGAGTTATGACTCGAGCACATGAGCAGAAGATAAGAGTTGCAGAGATAATGATGTTAAGATGGATATGTGGACATACAAAGATGGATAAAATGAGAACATTAGAGCGAAAGTTGGAGTTGTACCTATTGAGGGAAAATTTCTGGAGATACATTTAAGATGGTATAAATATGTACTTTGACGAGCGATAGATGCTCTGGTTAGGCGATGTGAAATTATTATAAATATGCAAATCAAACAAGAAAGAGAAAGGTTAGAATATTTGATTAGCAACGATAAAGTAAGATAACATTTATTTACATATAGATAATGATATAGTAGGGGATAAAGCTGGCCTAGCATAGGAGGATTCATATAGTCAACCTCATCTAGTGTGATAAAGTTTAATTGTTATTGTTGTTATAACCTATATCAGTGAAGCATAATCCTATAGAAGCAATGGAGGTCTGCCCCTTCTAATTGAGTGCTAAAGCCTCTTCTGAATAGTTAGGTATGCACCAGAAACACTGACATCCCCATTAGTATTCCATCTAAAATTGCAGACATAATATAATTGCAGATGCAATCAAACTCTTTGGGGAACCAAGATCATCAAGCTCGAGTGAGTGGTACCCGGACCCAATAATATCAGAAATAATGTTGAAGAAGAGAAATAGTAGCAGGTATCAATATTTTCAAAGAGGGAGCACTGCAAAACTGAGAAAGTCGAGCAGAAATGCATATATGAGGATTGGGGATTGCATTGAATGGCTATCTCAGAGAAATACTGTAATGGAATTTTCCAACTGTGAGACTGTATATGATCATCATGATTCTGTCACCGAGGAAGAACGATAGAAAATCAAATTTTATGGTAAAAGAGCATAAGGTGCCAGCAATAGTCGTGAATCTTGTTCCCCTTTGTTTTATCTCACTCGAGAAAGATGTGGAGAAACAGATAATGACTTAATTTGGAGATTAATGATCCCGAAAGATTTGTTATTACGGTTCAAGCCTCTGAACAAATAAGACTGAGATGAACACACATGTATGACGACTTGAGTTGGCACTTATATATTGTCCATAAGCAGAGGAGAAATATTTCTTTGACAAGGGAAAAAAGTTATCAAAGCTAGAAAGATACTATAACAACAAAGCCTTCTTTAAAAAAAAAAAAGAAAGCAAAACAAAGAGCAGCCCAAATAGTTTATATCTCAAACTAGACATTTCTCTCTGAAGAGTAAATGAAAAGGCAGAGGTCTAGGTAGAAGGCACAATTGGTGGAACTCTGGAATCTGAATCTTAACAAAATTGAATCAAATCTTGCAAATCTGAACCTTACAGAATTATAGTTTATTTGCCACATAAAAAGATTATTTTTACTGAACATGTTAAAATCTGAACATATTGTGTGAATGTTGACTGACACTCGGTTTATTGACTGAACTACGTTACTTGAATCATTGACAGGTTTGTCCAGTCTGTCTTTCCAACCTCAGAAATATGGCATTTGGCTGTGGGCATCAGGTTTGAGTCAGCGTAATTACTTATGATATGATTAATTTTTGTTGAAATAGAAGACAATTTTATTGTTTTTATTATTGACGGTATGTTTCTGAACCTGCACCAGATATGTCGTGAATGTGGGCCACTTCTTAGCTTCTGTCCTATTTGCCGAAGAGCAATTGAGACGAGAATAAATCTGTATTGATGCACATATTCCCGGGACAAAAGGTGGCCTTTAAGCTGTGGAATTCCATCTCAGACAGGGGAAAGCTGATGTAAAGTTGTGAATGACAACATCATCTAGGAGGAATTAAAGCTCCATATATGTTGATCTGTACATGTTGATTACCCTCGTGTGTTCATTAAGTAAGCTATATGTTCTAATAGTGTAAATTAATAAACAGGCTTTGAAGAGTTTGGTCATGAAGTGTTTTCCTTAGTTTGTAGTCCCTCGCAGTTTATTCAGCCACCGCCAAAGATGTACATATCCATTTCATCTTTTTTACTTCCCTGTAATCTCTTGCGTTGTCTCTTTTCTCCAAGTGAAAGTTGTATGTTTGATAACAACTGCTGGTGTGCAAGAAACAGATCAGAAAATAAACTTGGAAAATGTATATATATTCCTTTATGAGTTATGTAGTAGTTTTCTCTTTCCGCTTTAAGGCTACATATAATAGGTGTGTATGGAATGGAAATCGTGTCATAAAATGAGAAATGTTCGTGATTGGAATAACTAATCTGCTTTATTTCGTTATTGAGCTTTATACTCCGTCTCAGAATTCAAACATTCCTGAAGGATTCAAGGAGCAGCAGAAAACTTATTTAAGCTCATGGGTTGAACCAATTACTTCTCGGCCTTTGTTTTCTTACACGATAACAACAATCTCAATCCGACCACCATGGCATTGTCGCTTTTCCTTCGCGGATCGTCCCTGATCATGTAGCATCATTACAGCTTCCTTTCCAGCAAAGGATAATTAAGGAAAAAATAAAACATGTCAAAAGACGCAAAACTTCAGTCGGAATTCCGTCTCAATAATAACAATAGGCAAATTAAAGTTTTCCAACTATACTTTGCTGAAGCATTGCGCATAGGCTTTCAAGAATTAAAAATAATAATAATAACATCCAAGCAATCACTCTGACATTGTCTCTATTTTTTTTTGTTGGACTTGATTTCTTAAAATCACAACGTAGGTAGGCAACCTAAGTCATAATTTTCAAACAATCCTGATTTAGGTTTCATTTGTCCCTACAGTTTGTAGGTAGTTGGCCTATGAATTCTTTGATCTAATTTTAAGTTGTCTGGTTCACTTGTCCTTTTTTTACATGGAGCTGAGATCTCACAGAACTGTTTGTGTTCTCATGAGTTCCAAAATCAAAAGACGCTAAAATCAACACACTGATTTGTAGTCAATCATCTCATTTTAGAATGGACTAAATATGTCGATCATCTCATTTGTGAATCAGCATCTGAATCATTCTGTGTTGTTTTTTTTTTAACCGTGCAAGTCAATTGGTAAATCAGCTTGATAGGTCAAATTGAGTGGTTGGCTTGAATTTTCAATTCATTATCTGGAGAAATACCCAATTCTGATTACATTCAAAATAGGAAGAGAAGCATGTAAATTGTAAAATCCATCGATGTACTGCAGAAATAGAATCTCAACTAACAATTGTTTCTTTCTGTGGCATAGTTATCTCTCTACTTGATAACCGTCGTATTAGTTGTCTTCTCTGATTGTCTTTATCAGTGGAAGGAGCGGTTGATAGCTGAGGGCAATGAAACCCTCCATTGTGGTTGATGGCAAGTACAAAGGAACGTGGAATCCTTATATATATATATATATATATATATATATATATATGCCGGAGGAGTTTCACCTAGGCGCCGGTTCGGTGAGCGACTATGCACGAAAACCCGAGTGAACAGTGATTTCACTGTTATTGAAATCACTATTCACAGTAATAATTCGTGCAGGATTCCGCCGCTCAGCCGATCGAAATTTTATATATATATAACCATGCAATTTAGCAAAAGATTTGTAAGAAACACTGGCGTAAAGTTTCCCAAGGTAATTGCCTTGACGAATGATAGTTTAAATATTTAGCAAATGGTGGAATTATAGATACATTTCTTATGAGTATCTAATCATGAACAGTTGGGTCATGATTGTTCATGAACCAAGAAGGGAGCCTTGACACAATGGTAAAATTGCTGCCTTGTGATCAAGAAGTCACAGGTTCAAATTCTGGAAACAGCCTTTTGCAAAAAAAAAAAACAAAATAAGACTACGTACAATGAATTCCTTCTCCGATACCTCGCATGGCGAAAACTTCGTGCACCGAATTGTAATTTAATCATGAACAGTTGTCGTCCTCAATAAAAATCATATGCTACTTTTGCAATCACCGAATACTTGGGTCATGACTCATGTCCACTATAATATTAAAGCAAAAGGATAGAGAAACTCCAAAAGCACTTCGAGGTTGAAAAAGATCTACATAAATAAATTGTGTGCCATGAGAAGATACTACTACATACACAACAAGTTCTAAAATTTAGTCTTCGTCCCAATTCGAACAGAGTAGATACTTGATCGATCAACCAGACCTCATCTTGTTGATTTGATTCAGCGCTGGTTGGAGGATGTTGTAGAGCACCCACAGGATGGCCGGTGCCACCACAAACAAGAGAAGCAGCCCACGACTATCGCTCGACGACGCCGCGTCGGCCACCATCACCACCTCGCCCCCCGCCGACGCACTGGGAGGCGCCGCCAGTCCAGCCAGCGCGGCGGCGCCCAGGCCAAGGGCGGCGACCACGGCCTTCTCGGCTCGCATCCGATTGAGCTGGTTGAGGGCTGGCTGAAGGATGTTGTAGAGGACCCAGAGGACAGCCGGCACGATGGGGAGCAGGAGCGCCAGGCCGCGGCTGTCTCCGCCGCTGCTTTCTGCCATGTCCGCTATCTGCTGCGCGGCGAAGGCGGAGTCAGAGGTGGCCAGGGCCGCAAAGACGGTGCCGGCGAGGGCGGAGGCGGATGGTGTGTTGGAGACGGAAAGGAGCTGGGGGACGGCGAGGAGACGGCGGGGGAGCGAGAGGGGGAGGTGCTGCTTGAGAGCAGTGGGCTTTGGGGCGGCCGTAACGGAGGAGGAGGAAGGGCATTTGGCGTTGAGCAAGGCCACCATCGTCGACATTGTTGCCATGGAATTGGAAAGGTATTGGGAATCCGACGATCTTCTCCTTGTGAGATTACGAAGTACGACAATCGCAATTGTTGGTTGCTTCTAGTTCTTTTGAGACGTTTGTTGCGGTGTAGGACACGTTGGATTCTGAGGAACCAATAGGATATTACCTTTAGATTTTCTCCTTATCCTTGAGATTGAATCCGGATAGCAGGTAGGCCGCGCTGTAACTTAGGATCTTTTCACTGGATGCATGATGCATCAGATTTCTTAAAGGCCCTACCTCTCTCAATCGTTTAATACCAAAAATACCCTTAGTATTATGGATATTAATTATTTTCATTTGTAGATTTTGTAGGACCTAAATATTATTATTTTGAATAAATAGTGGGAATAAATTTTGGAAGCAGATATGTTTGAAAACTTTTAAAATTATTCTAGGGGTAAAAGGTGAAATCTGCAATAGTCGTTATCTCTATCGATTGATCTCATAATCATTGTAAGAAGATAAATCATGATGAATATTTTGTCCAATTAAGAACTAGCACGGTGGAAGAGTAAGTACTCCGAAAAACTTTACAATCCTCAAAAATTAACCCTTCTTCTTTGGAATAATTATACTATTTGTGCTATCCACTTGATCCTTTACGAACAAAAAATTATTCTACACTTAGATTGAGCATAATAAAAAGTATAAGTATATTCTCGAGACTACATTAATTTATGATTAAATTATCTTGATGATTGATGCGGAGGAAAGTCTCTAACGAGGTGACCAAGTCAGGTCAATGGTAAAGGGGAACCCAAGTAGGCTCAAGTCCATTAGAAATGCATCACAACTCGGCATTAGATTAGCTCCACATTAGCTCAGCTCCGCATTAGCTCAGTTCGGCAATAGCTCAACTTGATATTAGCTCAGCTAGGCATTAGCTCAGCTCGATAGTAGCTCAATTTGATAGTCAAATCCTCTCATTACAGTTTCCTCTCCATATTAATGAGGTCATGTCTCTCTAGATCATCTTCCGTACAAACGTCTCTCAATATTAATGAGGTCTTTAAAACATTGCATATCAAAGACTATAATGGATTTTCAGATCCTGAGGATCATCTCGACCGATTCGAAAATGGCTTCTAGCTACACTAATATATTAATGGAGTTAAGTGTCGAGTCTTCTTGACTACCCTAACTGGATCAACACAAGAGGTGGTTCAACAGATTACCTACTGGATCTATACAATTTTGCGATAACATGAAAGTGACCTTCTTACACCAATTCTCCAACAGTAAAAGGTACTACAAAACTACCCACAATCTTTTTTCAATGAAATAGAGAAGTCGGGAACCCCTACGCGACTACATTCACTATTTCAATGGGGTATCCTTGGACGTGCCTTCCGCCACCCTGGATATTTTGGTCCGCTCTTTCACACAAGGGTTGTTGGAAGGGGATTTCTACCAAACGTTGATGAAAAAGCCACCACCTAATTATGAGGTCTTACTAGGGGGGTCGAGAAGTACATCAATCTGGAAGAGGCTCGACAAATCAAGAAAGAAGAAGGTAGTTTACTGGAAGAGGCTCAGCAGACCAAGAAAGAAGAAGGCAGTTTGATTAGAATGACCTCAACTCGACCAGACAAGAAAGTCCCTAGTCCTCAGTGAATCCCAGAGCCCCGGTTGGTCACCCGGTATACTCTGAGTCGGCCAAAGGAAAGATTTGTTTAGACAGTACAGGAGGCCCCAAGACCACCTATGGCTCCAAGGCCATCGCAAAGACCAATGAGGTTTTGTGCCTTCCATCAAGGATATGGACATTTCACATAGGAATGTCATAAGTTGATGGAGGAGATTTGCTAACTGGTCCAACATCAACAAAGAAGCCTTAATTCAAGACCTGAACAATTGTGACTCGTGCGACGGCCTTCAGATAGAGAATCTGATCGCCAAGCAAAGGTGCCCAGGAGATTTTCAAAGAAACCTCTGAGTCAACGCAACCCTCGACGAGGAAAGCAAAACTCCCCTCCCTGAGGTACGATAAAACATGATTGCAGGAGGGACAATAGATGGAGACTCTAGCCGAACTAGGAAAGCTCATGGTCAGTGCTTGGAAAATATAGAAGTGAGAACTAGTCGAACTCAAGGAGAGCGCTCAATCAACTTTGGGTCTAACAACCTATGAGGAGTTTCAAACCCTCATGATGATGCGCTAGTGATCCAAGCTACTATAGCCAACTATGATGTAGCTCGGATATTCATTGACATAAGTAGTTCGGTTAATGTGTTATTTAAAGAAGTCTTTGATCAAATGCAAATTGAACGAGTCGATCTACAACTGATGAATACGACTCTCTTCGGGTTCTCCAGGCATGAGGTGCAACCTCTCAGCCGAATCAATTTACCTTTGTTTCTAGGGGAAGGGTCACTCCGTCGAACTAAAATTACTACTTTTACGGTGGTATAATCGACTTCTACATATAATGTTATTTTGGGAAGGTTTGCCTTGAATTCCTTCTGGGAGGTGGTTTCCACATATACCAGAAAGTGAAATTTGCCGTCAGCAATCAAATCGGAGAAGTGGATGGAGATCAGAGAGTGTCCAGAAAGTGCTATGTGGAAGAAGTCTGAACTGGCTCGAAGAAAAGTCACAAAGGAGAACATGCGGGGGTCTACATGTTAGTTATAGCCCTAGAACCAATCATGTGATGGTTGAATAGGGAACATTTTGTATCATATTCTATAAAGGCAAAGGATTGGTTATTATATTTACGTCTTGCTTGTGCCAGCTAAATTAAATATAATAATATCCTAGAAAAGTAGGTTCTTATCTACAGCACATCAATTGGCAGAATTGATTATGAGAGGCTGTAGAGAACACTTTCCTAAATGTTCCTAGTCAAGTATTAATATGCAAGGGCAATACTAATACATAAAGACTAGCATGTAGGTCAATTGATGACTTGATCTCACAAGTCATGGATATATGATATCAAGTTGACACATGGTATATATTAGAGAATATATACTGAACTAACCCGCCATGAGAAAGTTTCATGGATCGTCATATGAGTGTCATAAACTTTCTCATGTGACTATTGGTATGAATAGTCCTCAAACCTGAAGTCACTACGGTTCCCTACATAAGGAGTTATGTACTTTGGTATCGTCAAACGTCACCCGTAACAGGGTGGACCATAAAGGCGATTACTGGGTATATAACAAATTATGCGGAGGGATGTGAGTGATGTAGATGGGATCTATCCCTCCCATATGACGGGAGTGATATCTGTGGGCCCCTTGATTGAGTAGAACTACTAAAACGCATGGTCATGCTCGAATGAGTCAATATGAGATATTGAGCTCATTTGTTTGAGTTAGTTTACTCAGGGATCAAGAAACACATAGATTGATTGAGGATGACACGGTCTATGCCTCATTGGTCAATCTGATATCAAGGATAGAAAGACACGGTCATACATTATAGTAGTCACGGAAAGGTTAGTCAGATCTTGACTTATTTCGTAACTTGGGTAGCAATGATGTATTGCTAGATGTCGCTCATTGTTTGTGTATCTAAAAGAGTTTAGATCCACTGCCAACGTTATGAGAGCCTATAGGGTCACACACAAAGAGCATGATGATTAGAAGAATTAGTGCATTATTGTTTGACTAGAATAATTTGGGAATAAACTTAAGTACAAAATGGTTTTTGGACTTTAAGCTTAATGAGAATTTTAGCTTATTGATTTAATGAGATTAATTCAATATGCTAAGCTTATTAATTTAATAAGATTAAATAAATATGTTATCATGATAGCCTAAGCTTAATTGATTTAATAAGATTAATTCAATATGTTACCTTATTGATTTAATGAGATTAATTCAATATGATAACATAAGCTTATTGAATTAATAAGATTAATTCAACATGCATGAATGTCACATAAGCATGCCACCTAAGCATGTCACCTAAGCATGCCACCTAAGCTTAATGAGGTGGAAGGAGACAAAGGGTTTTGACCTTTGGAATTTCTCCACATGTGGCCGGCCAAACAAGGAGTGATTATTTTTCAATGCAATTGATTGCATTGAATGTGATAGGAGGTGAAAGGTTTTTTTCAATCCTATAAAACACTCCATGGGGTGGCCGGCCAAATTGATGGAAGCTTGAGGCTTGGAGAGAGCTTGGTGGTGAGAGGCTTTGGTTGTGTGGCTTTTGTGAGTGTAGGCTAGCAAGAAGAGTGGTCTTCTTCTTCCTTTCTCTTTTTCCCTACCTTCCTCTCCTTTAGGGACTTCTCTAGTAAGAAGTAAAGGAGAGCTCTTCTAGTTTCTTTTGTGAGACAAGAGCTTGCTCGTGTGGATACATATAGAGGCACGGACATTTGAACGTGCTAAAAGATCCAACAAACCCAAGGAGAAGCGGGAATAAAAAGGGCACGCAACAAAGGTAATATTCTCCTATAAGATAGTTTTTTTTTCTTTAGAGAAATTTATTTTTTTGTACGAGGTTTTCTTTCGCAAGGATCACTTGGAAGGGATCCTATTTTTTCGTTGCGCATATGCTATTTTGCATAAAAAATCCCTACATCACTCTTCGGGATGCACTCTTGAAGGAAGATGAGGAGGTGCAAATAGGGAAGACCAACTGGGGAGTACTATTAAAATAGCAATCAATCTCTCTCTTAAGCTAAAACAAGATATAGTTCGATGTCTTACCCACAACCGCGATGTTTTTGCTTGGACTGGAGAAGAAGTTCATGGAATATCCCGAGCAGTGATGGGCACAAGCTGAACCTCATACCAAGAGTTTTGTTAGGACCTATGCGCCCACTAGAGAGGGGGGGTGAATAGCGTTGTCGGCGGTTCGATGGAATTCATTCGTGTGCTTGCTACACAATGTTAGTATGCAGCGGAAATAATGAAATAAACAAACTAAACACACAAGCACAATCACAACACCAAAATATAACGTGGTTTGAAATCTTATGGTTCATACTCCACAGATTAAGCTCAAATGAGCTCTAGCGATGCAAACACACACCACTACTCAAATACTCCTCGACAACACGTCGGAGGTGAAAAAATATCGTACAAATGAATACAAGAAGTAATACAATGGATACAAGTAAATACAAATATGAAATGCAATACAATTAAATAAAAACACTTTACAAGGAGCTTTTGATTGCTTGATCTTTGATTGCCTCAGACTAGCCTTGAAGGACTGGAAAGCACCAACTATTCCCCTTCAAATCACCCAAGAAAATCCTTGCCAAATTCCTCTCCACGAGCTGCCTTTATAACCTGCATTCGGGCTGGATTTCACCTAGCAATCGACTGATAGAGACCATCAATTGATTGCTCCTGTAGCCGTTGTCTCACAACGGCCCTAGCCGCGTTGGATAAGTTCCAATGGATAGACCATCAGTCGACTGATAATACCCATCAATCGATTGATTGAGTCCTCACTCGACTGTCAAACCCTAACAGTCGACTCAAAAATATTTTATCCCTGAAAACTCGACCATCAGTCGACTGTCAGAAATAGCAGTCGACTAATCAGACCATCAGTCAACTGCTAGGCCATTTCCTGTAATCGAACATCAGTCGACTCACATTAGTCGATTTATAATCATACTAATCAACTGATAAACCTTATCCATGAGGTTTAACACCAAGTATAATGCCCTCATACTTGCTAGACCACCCATAGCTTAGACCTAAGTCTTCTAGCCACCTCCGTCAGTCTCACGTCTATCGGATCCCTCCAAGTCATCCATGACTTGTTCATCCATACCCTAGCCTTCAAGTACTTCCATCAACTATTGTCATGCTAATGTGGTCTATATCGCCAAGGCACATTGGGCTTACGTTGCCAAGACTCCGCTTGGATTTTATGCTGTCAATCATTGGACCTATGCTGCCAAGACTCCACCCTTGGACTTTACGCCGCCAATATCACCCCTTGGACTTTCCTTGCCAACCCATGTTGGACTTTCCATTTGTCAATACTCAAGCCTGGACTTTCCCTTGCCAAGACCCATGCTCACTTTCCATTGCCAAGTACTCATGACTTGGACTTTCCCATTGCCAAGTGTCCTACTTGGACTTTCCATGCTAAGTACATAAGACTTGGACTTTCCATCATATGGTCAATCTCATGTCAACCATATAGTCAACAATGGTCAAACCATCGTCAAACATTAAAATACCCCTCGAATCAAACTCGAATCTGGTCAATCACAATCCGAGTCGATTGTACCAACAATCTCCCCAAAACATTGTCAAACCTCAAAACACTACTCGAGTCTGGTCAATCGTGACCTAGGCTAATTGCACCAACAAGTTCGACTGATGAAATAGAAGAAGAGACATTTTGGTCCCGTGAAAGACCAAATTATTCGAGACGAAGTGAACAAATTAATACAAGCTGGACATATCAGAGAGGTGTAGTTCCCTTCATGGTTAGCTAATATAGTGTTGATGCCCAAATATGAGGGCAAATGGAATGTGTGTGTAGATTTCAGAGATATTAATAAAACATGCTTTAAAGATTGATATCCTCTGTCTCGAATAGATCAATTAATTGATTTGACTTTGGGATATGAATTGATATGCATGCTCGATGTGCACTTATCAAGGTTACCATCAGATTTCTTTAGTAGAGGAAGACCAAGAGAAGGTCACTTTTGTCACCTTGGATGACACTTTTTGTTATAGAGTCATGTCATTTGGACTCAAGAATATCATAGTCACATATCAGAGATTGATGGGTCCAATATTTCGACATCAGATTGGGATTCTATGTGGATGATATACTTATCAAGTCAAGCCGAGCAGAGAACATTATAAAAGATATGAAGGAAACCTTTGCCACATTACGAAGGTACGGGACTAAACTCAATATGAACAAGTGCATATTTAGCATCAAAAGTGGACATTTTCTTGGCTACATTGTGACCGAGCAAGGGATTGAAGTTAATCCAAAAAAAAGTTCAAGCCCTGTAGAATATGTCCTCTCCTCGGAATTTGAAGAAAGTTAAAAGATTAATGGGAAGAATCACGACTCTGTCTCACTTTATCTCTAGGTTGGCGGACCGAAGCTTACCTTTCTTCAAGGTACTTCGGAAGTTGGCTCGATTTTCATGGGATGAAAATTGTGAACAAGCTTTTTTGGACCTAAAGCGATACCTAGCAAAGCTACCCCCCCCCCCCCCTATCTAAGTCAGCGGTTGGGGAAAGGTTATGGTTATATTTAGCTGCAACCGAAGAAGCAGTGGGAGTCGTGATGATTCAAAAGAAGAAAGCAAGCAACACCTCATGTATTTTGTCAGTCATTTATTGAAAAAAGTAGAAAGTCGATATACCACACTTGAAAAGCTAACTCTAACACTTGTCCTAATAGCTCGGAAACTCTATCCTTACTTTTTGTTTCATCCTATTACAATATTGACTAATAGTAGCCTAGGTAGAATATTAGTGAATCCAGAGACTTTAGGTCGGTTGATTAAGTGGACTATGGAGCTTATAGAATATGATATCTAGTACCATCCTAGAACAGTGATCAAGGGACAAGCACTGGCTGATTTTTTGGTGAAAGCTTCTAGAACAAAAAATAATGAGATATGGAATATTTATGTTGATGGATCTACGATTAAACAAGGAAGCGACGTAGGAATTCTTTTGGTGTCATCTAGGGAGGATGTGATCCAAATGGTTCTAGAGCTCAACTTATGGGCCTCGAATAATGAAGTCGAGTATGAGGCATTGTTGGTCGGGCTTCGAGCAACCCAGCAAGTTGATGCCTCAAAGATCATCCTTTATTCGGATTCTCAACTAGTTATGGAGCAGCACAAGGTGTCTTTCAAGATTAACAATGACCGACTCCGACAATATTGGAAGATGATCATTGAATTTCAAGAGATGGTCCTTCACATAATCCCCCGAGGTGAGAATCAGAAAGTTGATGAGCTAGCTCAAATGACTAGTGCATTAACCACGTGGACTATAGACGACCCAATCACGGAGGTGCATTTCATTGCTCAAATAGATCAGGACACTCCGGGATCTACAAATGACTGGCAAGATCCTCTAATTGCCTATTTGAAAAATAGAGTTTTACCAAGTATTCCAGAGGAGGCTCGACTCCTCAAGAAGAGAGGGACCCACTCACATTAATTGGAGACAATTTGTATAAATGGGTCTTCTCTTGCCCTTTGCTCAAGTGTCTTGGTCCGAAAGAGGCTGAATATGTGATGCGTGAGGTATATGAAGGTTGTTATGGAAATCACATCGGTGGACGTACTTTGGCTCGTAAAATTCTTTTGGTTGGTTATTTTTGGCCGACCTTTCAGAAGAATGCCACTTGTCGTGTCAACACTTGTCTTAGCTGCCAAAAACATTAAAATTTCTCTCAACAATCTGTTGAACTCCTAAGGACTTCCATGGTATCATGCCCCTTTGATCAATGAGGGGTGAATATTGTGAAACCTTTGCCGATGGGACTAAATCAGAAGAAATATCTTTTGGTCGCGGTGGATTATTTCTCCAAGTGGATGGAAGCTGAGTCATTGGCTAAGATCATTGAGGAGGTCATGCTCAAATTCTTGTGGAGGAATATTATCTGTCGGTTCGACATTCCTAGAAGAATTGTATTTGATAATGGACGATAGTTCCAGGGCCGAAAAATCAAAAAATGATACCAACGATCCAACAAACTTTTACATCAGTCGCTTATCCTCAGAGTAACGGGTAAGTTGAAGCTGTTAATAAAGAGCTAGTTCAGGGATTTAAGATTAAGCTTGATCATGTGGCGGAAAGCTGGGCCGAAGAGCTGCCGAGTATTCTTTAAGCACACCGAACAACTCCTAAAGATAGTATGAGATTGACACCTTTCCATCTAGTATGTGGCTCGGAAGCAGTAATTTCTATGGAGATTGGCCTTGAATCACCTTGGGTTGCCTCATATAATGGGGGAAAATGCAGAAAAACATTTGACTGAGCTGTTGGAGATTTGACGCCGCTAGAGGGGGGGTGAATAGCGTGATATTGTACGATGATGGAAATCGATCGCGTTTGTGTCTACAAAAACTCGTTATGCGCAGCGGAATAGAAATGATAAAAGCAATAACGAAATACAATCACAAATACAAACACAACACAAGCATATAACGTGGTTCGGAACCGTAACGGTTCCTACTCCACGGATCGAGCTCTAGCGACGCCAATGCAATCACTAATCAATAAACTCCTTCTCGACAACAAGTCGGAGGCGGAGAAACCTCGTACACAAGATTACAACAATAATCTAAGGAAATACAAGCAAATACAAAGGAAATGTAAAGAACACTTTACAAAACTAGGGTTTGAGCGCTTTGCTTGTTGGTTGCTTGGATGAGGTTGAAGGGCCCTGAAATGCACCTGCAAATCGCCTTCAAATCGCCTCAAGAAAGCTCCCCAAGAACTGATGCCGCAATCTCCACCAACAGCTTCCTTTTATCTCGCGTCGGCCGATTTATTTCCGCTGCGATCGCCATAAATCACCGATCAGCCAACATCGAGATGTGAGACAACGGCTCAATCCACGTTGGACAAGTTCCAGCGGGACTCTCACCGATCGCCAACATTGGCGGATCGATTGCAACGCCGTAGTCGATCGCGCGGTCGGCTACGGAGCGCTTCAGGCTCGCAACTCGGCCGGCAACATCGCCATCCCTTAGCGATCATTGCCGTGACTACGATCGGCTCCCATGAGCATGATCGCGCCAGAGCTCTTAAAGCTCTCAACCGGCAATAACTCGAAGTCGACTCCCAATAATCCCGTGAGGTTTTAACCCAAGTATGGTGCCCCCATACTTGCTAGACCACCCTTAGCCTAGACCTAAGCCTTCTAACCACCTCCATCAGCCTCACGCCTCTCAGATCCCTCCAAGTCATCCATGACTTGTTCATCCATCGCGCTAGCTTCCAGGTGCTTCCATCGGCTATGTCATGCTAACGGTGTCTACACCGCCAAGGCACATTGGACTTACGCTGCCAAGACTCCGCTTGGACTTTACGCCGCCAATATCAATCCCCTTGGACTTCCCAAATGCCAAGACTCAAGCTTGGACTTTCCCTTGCCAACCCATGTTGGACTTTCCATGCCAAGACCCATGCTTGGACTTTCCATTTGCCAAGACCCATGCTTGGACTTCTCATGCCAAGTGCTCAAGACTTGGACTTTCCCAATTGCCAAGTGTCCCACTTGGACTTTCCATGCCAAGTACCTACTTGGACTTTCCCATAATCACATGGTCAACCCTGGTCAACCATCAAGTCAATTATAACCTGGATCGATTGTATAAAAAATCTCCCCAACATATTAACCGACATCAATGTCCAACATCAATGTCAATCCTATGTCAAACATACTTTGTCAAATCCCTTTGTCAAACATCAAAACATCACTCGAGTCAAACTCGAGTCTGGTCAATCGTGACCTGGGCCGATTGCACCAACAATCTCCCCCTTTTTGATGTTTGACAAAAAACAAATAAAACCATGAGTTAGAACACTAACTCAAATCCCTTACCAATTATCCCAAATTGGTAAACACTCACCAAATGTTCTCCCCCAAACATTCAAGTGAAAATGTAAATCAAATGTTCTCCCCCAAACATTCTCCCCCTTTTTGACTAACATCAAAAAGGTTTTCTCTCCAAGGAGATCAATGTCTCATGTCCCAATGAGATCTTACAATCTCCCCCTTGATCAAAAATACCTAGGATGCCTACCATCTTCCTAGTGATAAGTCCTATATCACTCAAGAGAGGCACTCCTATCTCACTCTCCCAATTTCCAAATTGGGTATCAAACACCCATCAATTTTCAATTGATAATATTCTCCCCATAAAAAAACATCCATCATCCCAAGATGGATACCTCCCCCTAAAGGCTTGCTCCCCCTTGACCATTGCACCAACAATGTCCTTGGAAAGCCCCTAAGCCAATAGGAACTCTAAACCATCAAAATTAAGGTTCTAAGTTCAACATAGAACTTTTACTCACCCTTGTTGGAGATTTGACGCCGCTAGAGGGGGGGTGAATAGCGTGATACTGTACGATGATGGAAATCGATCGCGTTTGTGTCTACAAAAACTCGTTATGCGCAGCGGAATAGAAATGATAAAAGCAATAACGAAATACAATCACAAATACAAACACAACACAAGCATATAACGTGGTTCGGAACCGTAACGGTTCCTACTCCACGGATCGAGCTCTAACGAGCTCTAGCGACGCCAATGCAATCACTAATCAATAAACTCCTTCTCGACAACAAGTCGGAGGCGGAGAAACCTCGTACACAAGATTACAACAATAATCTAAGGAAATACAAGCAAATACAAAGGAAATGTAAAGAACACTTTACAAAACTAGGGTTTGAGCGCTTTGCTTGTTGGTTGCTTGGATGAGGTTGAAGGGCCCTGAAATGCACCTGCAAATCGCCTTCAAATCGCCTCAAGAAAGCTCCCCAAGAACTGATGCCGCAATCTCCACCAGCTTCCTTTTATCTCGGCGTCGGTGCCGATTTCCGCTGGCAATGACGCCATAAATCACCGATCGACCGCTAACATCAGATGTGAGACAACGGCTCAATCCACGCTGGACAAGTTCCAACGGACTCTCACCGATCATTCGCCAACATTGGCAATCGATCGCCACGCCGTAGTCGATTGCCCGATCGACTCACGGAGTGTTCTGCTTTCGCATGACTCGGCCGTGATCATTGCCATCCCTTAGCGGTCGGCTGATCGCTTCGACCTGATCAGCTCCCAATGAGCGATCATAAAGCTCTCAATGAGGTTTTAACCCAAGTATGGTGCCCCCATACTTGCTAGACCACCCTTAGCCTAGACCTAAGCCTTCTAACCACCTCCATCAGCCTCACGCCTCTCAGATCCCTCCAAGTCATCCATGACTTGTTCATCCATCGCGCTAGCTTCCAGGTGCTTCCATCGGCTATGTCATGCTAACGGTGTCTACACCGCCAAGGCACATTGGACTTACGCTGCCAAGACTCCGCGTGGACTTTACGCCGCCAATATCAATCCCCTTGGACTTCCCAAATGCCAAGACTCAAGCTTGGACTTTCCCTTGCCAACCCATGTTGGACTTTCCATGCCAAGACCCATGCTTGGACTTTCCATTTGCCAAGACCCATGCTTGGACTTCTCATGCCAAGTGCTCAAGACTTGGACTTTCCCAATTGCCAAGTGTCCCACTTGGACTTTCCATGCCAAGTACCCATGCTTGGACTTTCCCATAATCACATGGTCAACCCTGGTCAACCATCAAGTCAATTATAACCTGGATCGATTGTATAAAAAATCTCCCCAACATATTAACCGACATCAATGTCCAACATCAATGTCAATCCTATGTCAAACATACTTTGTCAAATCCCTTTGTCAAACATCAAAACATCACTCGAGTCAAACTCGAGTCTGGTCAATCGTGACCTGGGCCGATTGCACCAACAATCTCCCCCTTTTTGATGTTTGACAAAAAACAAATAAAACCATGAGTTAGAACACTAACTCAAATCCCTTACCAATTATCCCAAATTGGTAAACACTCACCAAATGTTCTCCCCCAAACATTCAAGTGAAAATGTAAATCAAATGTTCTCCCCCAAACATTCTCCCCCTTTTTGACTAACATCAAAAAGGTTTTCTCTCCAAGGAGATCAATGTCTCATGTCCCAATGAGATCTTACAATCTCCCTCTTGATCAAAAATACCTAGGATGTCTACCATCTTCCTAGTGATAAGTCTCATATCACTCAAGAGAGGCACTCCTATCTCACTCTCCCAATTTCCAAATTGGGTATCAAACACCCATCAATTTTCAATTGATAACATTCTCCCCATAAAAAAACATCCATCATCCCAAGATGGATACCTCCCCCTAAAGGCTTGCTCCCCCTTGACCATTGCACCAACAATGTCCTTGGAAAACCCCTAAGCCAATAGGAACTCTAAACCATCAAAATTAAGGTTCTAAGTTCAACATAGAACTTTTACTCACCCTAAATTTGATACTTTGACCTAACACAACTCCTAATCCATATCCAATGAATTTTCACCCTTCATAATGCTTCCCAAAGCATATCCTAGGGTTAGGAGTGGTTAGGAATCTTTACCATAGCTGAACACGGGCTAAACACACCTTGTTAACCCGAATCAGACTGGCAATGATCGACAAGAATCACGATCACATTTTCACCAATGATCGCCCAAGTGGTAGTCGATCAGAATAAATTCTGAATTTCAAAATTCAATTATCGAATCAATTTTAAAATCATAACTAATTATCGTATCGAAAAATCATGAAATTTGATACGTATAATACTTGCCCTCAAAACAATGGGTGAAAATGTTTTAAAATATTTTACCCATAAAATAAATTGATACAAAATCCAAAAGTGACTAAAAACTTTAAAGTTTAAGCTCACTTTGTATCAATCTCATCAATGGTGATTGCTATCAAAAGATAGACTTCACCAAGGTTTTTCAAAAAGATTTTAAACCGTTTTCAAAACCTTATTTTGGATCATATTCCTTGGGCTCTATGTACATGACTTGTACACAAGCTTTCCCAATGATCCACGCTGGAAAATTAGATGAGTTTTAGTTCATCTAGATGCAAAAACTATGCACCTTGAACTCAACTCATATCCTAGCATCTCACATGTATCCAGGGTGTATAAATACACATACATGTCAATTGGATGTGAGATGTGGGTTTTGTTCTCTTAACCTAGGGTTTCATGCATTTTTCTAAGACAACTCTACTTGATTCCCTTATAAATGGGACTCCAAGTCATGTCATAGTCCTTAAATCAATTTTAATCAATTTAGATGCATGAAAATGATCATGGCATAATAATATAAAAATAAGTCATGGCCAATGATCATGATGTCATGGCATATGATGAAATCTAAAAACACATGACATTTAATACCTTAATCCTAAGCATGATCATGACATTTAGATGATAAAAGTAAACATGATGTCATGTCATGACATATGGCAAACAAATCATGGCATATAAAATATATAGGTATAATAACACCTAAATTTTAATATTAATTGCCATTTGTTGGGATTAAACATATTTTGTCATATTAACCTAATCTCCCTAGTGTGCCAAAACCCAAAATGGCACACCAACCTCTAAACCTAAATTGTGTCAAAATGATCATTTTATCAAACTTCATAATTAATATTGGCATATCCTAAAATCTTTTAGGATTAAAAACTCAAATGTATTTTCAAGGTAACCATAACCTTGAAAATACCCTAAAGTGTCACCTTTGTTATGGTTGAGTTAACTACCCATCCAATCAAGGTTGACACACCCTAAACCCATCTTAGCGTGAATCAATCACGCTCTTAGGAACCCAAAAACGATTTGAACTCCTAGGGTTACTTAGATATTCCTTAGGGATAACTTCCCTAGATACCTTCCTAATGACCTTCCTAGGCTTATTAGCCTTGGTCATTTGGGTCTTGCCTAGGTTAACCTTAGGATTGCCTCCTAACAACCTTCTTAGTGGCCACCTTAGGTTTCCTAGAAACCCTAGCCACTAGGCATATCCTTTAGTCAACCCTAGGGATGACTTCCTATTGACCTTGGTCTTCCTAGACCTAGTTTGTGTTCCATAGTCAAATGGAACACAATGATAACCACCTTAGGCTTAGGTTTGTGACCCAAACCATTCTTGCCTTTGGTTGACTTTAGCTTCTTGGGTCCTAAGTGTTGACTTTGAGATTTTGACCCAGAAGTTTGACTAATTGACCCTTGCATTTGATTTTGCATAACTTTAAGGGTCTTTTCAAATTTTTCAAGCCTTGACCTCAAGGCTTGATTTTCCTTTTCTAGTTGCCTAATTTTAGAATTTTGATTTAAGTCTTGGGCATTGGATTTTCTAGGCATATGCCTAGTCCACTTAGGATTGAAACCTAGGTGCTCTTGCACCTTTCTAATGGTCTCCCTAGGTAAAATTGGTCTAGTGTTATTTGACCTAGGTTTATCCTTAGATGAATTATTTTTAGGGACATTAGTCCCAAATTTCTTCCTATTATTAAGATGGACACTTTTAGCTCCTAAGCAAAAATATTTATTCCTATTAGCATGCTTTTCATAAATTGCAAGAGAATTAAAATTATTTCTAGCATTCTTTTGCCTATTAAATCTAGAAGGTGCATTATTGAAATATACCTTAGGGTTTGCCTTGGAGGCTCCCCCTACATGTGATGCTCCATTTTGGGCCTTTTTCTCCCCTTTCTTGCATTGACTCCGGTAGTGTCCCGGTTGTCGGCACTTGAAGCATATGATATGCTCCTTGCTCTTGATATTTGGGGAACCAGCATCCTTGACTTTTGGTGCCGGTGGAGCTTTCCTAACCTTCTTTGGGCACTTGCTCTTGTAGTGCCCTTGCTCCCTACACTCAAAGCATATAATATTCATTTTATTATTAATTGACATGCTTGAGTTACCTAGGGTGGTGGAGACCGGAATTGGACTTTGGGCTTCTTCATCTTGACCGGATGTCGAAGCTTCTTCTTGATGTTCCGGTATGGAGGTTTTTTCCTCCCCCTCAATCTTTGAAGTGGATGCTTCTTCCACCTCTACCTCCTCGGAGATTGATGGCCTCTCAACCTCCAATTCTTCACACTCTCCTCTTGACCCGGATGTTGACTCTTCTTCAACTTCCGAATCCTCACTTGCTTGTGAGGAGGAGCTTGCTTCTTCGGCCTCTTCCGATTGGACCGATGAGCATTCTACATCTTCTTCTTCTTCTTGGACCGATGATGAATTTTCATGGAGCTTTGCCACTTGGCTCCATAACTCTTTAGCATATACATAATTACCTAACATACATAAGATATTGTTAGGTATTAAATCAATTAAAAATTTTATCACCTTATCATTTTTCTCGGATGCTTGAATTTGCTCTTCGGTCCACCTCTTCTTTTTGAGGAATCCACCTCTTGGTCCTCTTGGATATTCAAATCCATCCATCAAAATGGACCATTCCTCAAAATCTCTCATCATAATAAAATCCTCAATTCTTCCCTTCCAAGAATTGAATCCTTCTCGTCCGTATAGGGTGTAGGGCACCGGTGTGTTGATGTCCCAACCTAATTGATCTTGGACTTCCATCTTTTACCCTCTAGCGTCTTGCTCCCGGTTGTTAATCCGTTGAAGAGCAACCTGGCTCTGATACCACTTGTTGGAGATTTAACGCCGCTAGAGGGGGGGTGAATAGCGTGATACTGTACGATGATAGAAATCGATCGCGTTTGTGTCTACAAAAACTCGTTATGCGCAGCGGAATAGAAATGATAAAAGCAATAACGAAATACAATCACAAATACAAACACAACACAAGCATATAACGTGGTTCGGAACCGTAACGGTTCCTACTCCACGGATCGAGCTCTAACGAGCTCTAGCGATGCCAATGCAATCACTAATCAATAAACTCCTTCTCGACAACAAGTCGGAGGCGGAGAAACCTCGTACACAAGATTACAACAATAATCTAAGGAAATACAAAGAAAATGTAAAGAACACTTTATAAAACTAGGGTTTGAGCGCTTTGCTTGTTGGTTGCTTGGATGAGGTTGAAGGGCCCTGAAATGCACCTGCAAATCGCCTCAAGAAAGCTCCCCAAGAACTGATGTCGCAATCTCCACCAACAGCTTCCTTTTATCTCGCGTCGGATTTCACTTTGGCGGATCGCTACCATAAATCACCGATCATTGCGCTAACATAGATGTGAGACAACGGCTCAATCCATGTTGGACAAGTTCCAACGGGACTCTCACCGATCGCTAACATTGATGCCGATCGCTAACGCTCGTCGATCGCCCACGGCCACGATCGGCTACGGGCGTTCGCAATCTTTCGCGACTCGGCCGTGATCATTGCCGACACTCAATCGATCGCTTCCCATGAGCAATGATCGCGTGAGTTTAAAGCTCTCAAACGGCGGTCGAACTCGAGTCGACTCCTGAACCGGCCATAATGCAACCTCAAGAATGAGGTTTTAACCCAAGTATGGTGCCCCCGTACTTGCTAGACCACCCTTAGCCTAGACCTAAGCCTTAACCACCTCCATCAGCCTCACGCCTCTCAGATCCCTCCAAGTCATCCATGACTTGTTCATCCATCGCGCTAGCTTCCAGGTGCTTCCATCGGCTATGTCATGCTAACGGTGTCTACACCGCCAAGGCACATTGGACTTACGCTGCCAAGACTCCGCTTGGACTTTACGCCGCCAATATCAATCCCCTTGGACTTCCCAAATGCCAAGACTCAAGCTTGGACTTTCCCTTGCCAACCCATGTTGGACTTTCCATGCCAAGACCCATGCTTGGACTTTCCATTTGCCAAGACCCATGCTTGGACTTCTCATGCCAAGTGCTCAAGACTTGGACTTTCCCAATTGCCAAGTGTCCCACTTGGACTTTCCATGCCAAGTACCCATGCTTGGACTTTCCCATAATCACATGGTCAACCCTGGTCAACCATCAAGTCAATTATAACCTGGATCGATTGTATAAACAATCTCCCCAACATATTAACCGACATCAATGTCCAACATCAATGTCAATCCTATGTCAAACATACTTTGTCAAATCCCTTTGTCAAACATCAAAACATCACTCGAGTCAAACTCGAGTCTGGTCAATCGTGACCTGGGCCGATTGCACCAACATGAGCTAGTGTTAAATACGGGGATTTAAAACACTAAATTAAATGGCCCAATAATTAAGGAAATAATCCTGGAAATATCTCGGGATTTTTAGGGAATTTTAGGAATTTTTCCGAAATTTTTCTGGATTTAAACGGAGGTCGTACGAGGTATTACGGGGATAAAATAGATAGACTTTATTTAAGGGGTATTAACCTAAACCGGAAACCCTAATTTCTATTTTTTTTATTTCCCTTTTTCCTTCCCCTCATGCGACCTCCTTGGCTTTTTCACTTCTGAGCCTTCTCTTCCCCCCGTGCCCTCTTCTTTCTTCCTCGCGGCACTGACGCCACTGCGCCGACGCCACCACTTCCGTCGGCGCCCTGCTCGTCGGCAACTTCTCTCTTTGCAGCGCCGCCGCGCCGACGCCCTCCTCTGCATCTCCATTGCGGCAGCGAGAGGCATTGAGTTCTTTTTCCCTTCGGCCGCCATCGTAGCGAACCGGCAAAGTCACCGAAGTCTTCTTCCACCACGCCGCATCACAAGATCGCCGCTGACGTGACACGAGCCTAGCTCTTCCTCACGTCGGACTCCTCTGCCCTTCTCTCCGGTGGCTGCCGGAGCAAGCGATTAGGGCAAATCGGGTGAGATTGTTGCCGGTGGGGAAGCCACCCCTCTGGTCGTGCATCGTCGGAGCAAGGTAAGGGGTTGACTGGGGTTTTGTCTAATCCCTACGGTATGTTTCTGTGATTTGACAGTGGATTGTGTTTGGGCAGTGATTTAGGGCAACAAGGGAATTTGCCGACGAACTGAGCAGTTGGGAGGTTCCAATCGCAGGTCGAGCTATCTCTTGTTTGGTTTTGATTTTGTTAGGGGTGGCTGTGGGTGGATAAGGTCGGGTGTGAATTTTGGAAATGGAGTTGGGAATCTGATTTGGGGGAAGGATTGGTTGTCGGTGGGATTCTAAGGCCGGTAAGTATGATTCCGGTGTTATTCGGTTGATCGGTACGGTATTCGGAGGATATGGGATTTGGGTGATATTGTTTGATCTTGAGGATATTTTTATAGGTGATGAATTAGGTTAATTGATTTGGAATTAATTGGGCTAAATTAATTGTATGGATATTTGTGGACAAGGAAAATTGGAAATAGTTTGGGTTAATTGGGATATAAAGGAAATCGATTAATTATTCGATTTGTCGTTGAATTGTATTTTTGTGCTTGACTATAGTCATGCTTTATGCAGGTTTCGATCACGAGGAGGGTCCCCGGTCGTGACGTTTGCATTCTTACGGATATATATTCAGGCGGGTATTTTGTCTTAACTTTTAGATTAAGTCAAGTTGATATGCTAGTTAGGATAGCTTACAATAACTTTTTCATGTTTATATGCCTGGTATGATTTTAGTGCCTACTAGATACATGCATGTGATAGGATATGATTATATTTCCCTGTTTGACTTGGATCATAGTTATTTGGATTATGGATATGTACATATTATTCGGATAGGTATTTTGAGTAGGATTTACATGCTTTAGTATCAACGGGTTCCATTATTGTTGAGCCCGCAGCTTGTATACATGGCTCGCATACACCGCCACTCATGGGTTAGTGGTACATCGTGAGGGTGTGCGCTGTTCGTCAGTTCGCCGGTCCGCCATGGGTAGCGACGAGGCAGCGGTGGTAGCGGGCAGATCCTCCTCCGCATGACACCGGAGATGAGAGCTTAGCTCCCACTATGTTTGGGGCAGAGGATAGGTGTACTCCGACAAAGATCCTCGTCCACTGATCACCAGAGCAAAGGATGGCAGAGTGCACGCTTGTCATAGCCCTACCCACTCCTGGGCCACCATTGCAGGCGAGGCCGATCAAGGCCGAGGTGACCATGTCATTGCACGGCATGCATTTTGCACGGATTGCATTTTGTATCAGGTTTCTTTGCGTTATTGTATTGATGCCTTGGATGTGCATATGATTGTCATGCATGCATCTGAGGATACATGTTTATATATAGTCGGGACTCTATTACTTCTAGTCGACACATGCTCCTATATCGAGTAGGAGATTGAGTAAATCTGATCATTTTGTATTTCTTGCTTGCATACCTATTTATGTGAGGCTATCTTGGCATGATATTTTTATTGTTAGCTATACCTTATTTTGCATATCTACTATACATGAGTTCTTTGAACTCACCCCGTTGATTTATATCTATTTCAAGGATGAAATTTGTCGAGAGAGTCATTCTTGGGACCCCACTAAATAGTGAATGTTTTATTTTGGATATTTGCTTTATGGTTTGGATATTTTGGTTAGAGGACATGTATAGGTTTAGAGATTGATTTTGGATTTGGATTTTTGGTGTCCGCATGGACCTTATTCGGATTTTGGTTTGATTGGATTTTGGTGAGTATTCCTGCCCAGATGGCAGAAGAGGTAAGTCGATTTATGGTAGACTGTTTATCATTTATTTTGGTTGATGACCTGAGGCCAAATTATATAACTGCGTGTGAGTTTGGATTCCGGTCGTGTTGACCGATGTATAGTGGCCGTGTAGGCCTTGTATGTAAATTGGGATTGTCACCCGTACAGGGGAGATGCTGCCGGATTTTTGTCTGGCGGGGTCTCCTTCGGGGCGTGACAATTTATTTGGTATCAGAGCGCCTAGATTTTCGAGTTCCTTGGGGGGTTTTTGGATTTTTCGGAGTTCGCCACATTTGGCAGGTTTTACGAGGCAATTTGGAAAATTTTGGATTGATATGGATTTCCGATGATTTTTATATTTCGGAATTCGAGGATTTATGACGAGGTCAATATGGGGATTTGGCAGCGACAGAACCTCTCCTGCGGCAAAATAGGTATGATGATTAATTTTATATGTTATTACTTCTAGTAACATCTGTTCTAGTAGCATCTGTAATAATTTAACAGATATGAGACGAGGTGGGCGTGCACCTGCACCGAGACATGGTGCAGGGTAACCACGCAAGAGGACAGTGAGATCTCTGGTTATGGAGTTGTCAGAAAGGGTCTATTGAGTTTTGACTCATGTGTAGACTCGTAGTAGGGGTCGCCCACCAAGGTGACCAGCCGGAGTTGCCGTAGTGTTTATACTCTAGGTTAGATTTGGCTATGTGTTTAGTGGATAATCGGAAATAACATTCCGTGTGTTGGTCACTATTCGTAATCGTGGATGGAGTTGACCACAAATGACTTGTTCAGTTTGTGAGTCTTGGACCTGTGACGAAAAGATGCATTGCATTTTTGAGAGCTGACTGATACCGAGTCAGAAAAGCAGGGGTCAAGTTGTCACATTGGTTGTGGGAATCAAGGACTACAGTGTTAGAGATTTTCACTGATTATGCTAGGCAGATTATTACTCTGTGGGGCAATGGACAAAGAATGTATACTATTGTTGATACAGTCCTTGGAGGTTTCAGTTACGAAGTTCCATAGGAATTTTGATCCTTGAGCGGCTTGAGCCTTAGATTGATAACATTGAAGGTACTGTTAAGTACCTAACTGATATTTATATAGGAGTGGAGATAGTTTCTTACTATTGCAATGATCAAGTTGTTACTTGGTGGAATATGTATGAGAATTTTGGGAAAATAACCCATTACGGGATCATGGGTTCAGGATGTTTTCGGAAGACAATATTTCCTTATGCTATTTTTGTATGACTCATTGTTGAGGAATTCTTGAGCCTTTAGTTGAGTGATAAATTGTTAATGGATTTCACTATAGAGTTTACTAGAATTACAGAGTTTACCCCCACTTAAGGGCTCAAGATAGTGATTGAGTTGTTTTCAATCACCCACGATTTATTGGTTTCATTTGGATTAAGATAGTTGGATCTTTCATCAGTTCCTATCGGGAGGCCTTAGGGTGAGTCATATTTATAAAAATGACTGCAACAAGTGTCTCAAGAGAATAGTGTAGTCAATCTAGTGATAATAACCTACACTTCTGATAAGACAACTGTAGAAGTCGTGAACATGCTCTTCTAGTGGGATTCACGTGACATTATTTTGTTCCCATGTTGATGCGTGATATTAATCAGGTCTATTGCTAGAGATGGTAACTTGATGTTGATGATGGGGGTTTACAACCTCTTGAGTGATTGAGGATTTAGTTGGAATTTTGGGTTGTTTTGGTGGTGATCAAGGCTCTGTCCCGGGAATGAAAGATGGACGAAACACCTCATTTCCCAGCCAAAAACAGGAATATGGATTTAAGTTTTCTCCTCAGATATATGTCGCTATCGGAAGTGGTTTGTGCACTTGTGGAGATATGAGGCTGGTTGTATGGTTCTTGAAGAAAATGATAGGAAGAGGTGTATACACCTAGATTCATACAGTTATCGAATTCTTATTCTAGGTTACTATGAAATAGGGAATCCGTTAAGAGCAGAACTTGGATGAGTTTACATCTTTACTCGAAAGGAGTTGTAGATGGTTGAAGGATTGATCGTTGAGGTTGGTATCTGATGGATGAAGGATTGATCATTGAGGTATTACTATAGTTTACCTTAATTGATGATATATTGAGAGATACAGGTGTTTACAGATATCTGTGGTTAAAACATGCACTGATAGGATTAAAAGGATTTTTATATTTGGATCATGTGGATTAATAGTGTTTCCACTGATAGGTGAGATGTTGAGATGATTACTGTGATGATTATCACAGGGGTATGAAAATGATTTTGGATGTTTATAGGTTGATTGATGGAAATGTTATATTATGGTGAGAGAGTTGACTTAATTGTTTTATAGTTGACTTGGTTGATATGATGTGAATATCTGGATATTATCTTGGAGGTTATGATTGCAACATGATGTATAAGAATGTCTCTCGGATGCCTGTATAATTCAGTAATCGGATGTAGTGTTGGAGGAACTTCTAGGCTTGCCAGTATAGGCAAGAGTAGTAGGCGATCGGAGTGATTTCGAAAATAGTTTCGATATCGAAGATCCCCTACCGTGAGATAATTTATTTGGTACTGAGGTAATGTTATTTTTACGAGCCTAATATTTTTACTTATGGTGCGTTGGCTGAGGGCTAGTGTAAAGCGCACAAGGTTGTTAAAGCTCGTGATGTACTCAAGGCAATATCATTCAATTGGCTGTAAGCCAATCGAGTTGCTTAGATACTGTCATCGATCGGTCTTTCAAAGTTGGTAAGGTTGATGATGCCGAGAGGTAATTGATGGAAAGATGATTTTTCCAGGGGATAATTTAGTTGGTATCAATGTTGTTTAACACTATGGGAATTGGAAGAATCTAAATTCCAATTATAGGAGGTGTTGGATGGGATATTTATTTGTCCCAGTATTTTATTGCTTGAGAAGCTTTGGAACTCATTGTACAATGAGAGATGAACCTTTGAGATTATACATCAATTATCGATGATGGAATGCGGTAGTGGTAGAAGGAAATGAATATCCTTCATGGTGGATTGAGGATCTATTTAGATCAGCTATAGGATACCTGTGTATACTCTAGGATTGATTTATGATTGATGTGTTGATGTTGTAGTGACAGGGTGTCATACAATTATCAAAGTTATAGGGATGATTGATATATCATCAGCCTAGAGTAAAGAGGATGCAGGTGTATAGTGGTGACAATTTCATAGTTGGTATGAATTGTACGAGGTTTGATTATCTTGTTTGACTTATTACGACTTAGTCGTCCAGGGATTTAGGAAATCGTGTATTCTGGACACGATTGGATCATTTATGATGGTGGCAGTTGGAGTTGAGCACTCGGGCACTGTAGATGATGGTTTTCTGGTATTGATTTGATTTTTTTTTTCATGGATATGGATAGGATGCTCTAGCGGTATTACACCGCTGATTGGTGATGAAATTTACTTGGTCTGAAGCTTGTGAAACTAGTTTCAGGGCTCAGACGATGGTTGACTTTTACACCAGAGTTGTTTGATCATTCTCGGGTGAAAGGAAAGTTAATTTATATGCGGATGTGATGTTTCAGAGAATGGAGCGTTTCTGATTTAGTTGATCGAGACGTATCCCATGTTTATGTCAAAAGAGGAACTACGAGATGGGTTGTCATATATATATATGACGGTGACCTAGCAGGAGTTGTTATGTTGTTTTGTAGAGGTGAGGAGCAGAAATGCTTATGAGGTTTTAGCTAGCTACTGTGTAGTTACATTTGAATTTAGGAAGAGTTACTATTGATTCAGGAACAACAGATAGATTCCTGTTGTGATGATAGAGAGCATCTACCATAGAGTTGTACTTTTGCTCTACCGGTTCGGAATTAATGATATTGGAATTTGTATGTAGTAGGTGGCTAGATAGCTACATGACATATTGACTGGCTATGAGTCCCGGTCGTGGTAGCATGTCGTTGCCCGTAAGTAGTGTCTTTTGCATTACTCCGAGAGCCACGAGACTTGGTCACGATATTTTGATAGGTATTGCTGAAGATTGCAATAGGTTGTATATGTTGCAGATGTTTAAGATTGTATCTGGAAAATAGTAAGTATTGAAATGTTCTCCGTGGAGGAACGACATGCGGAATATAGTTGATTTGGAAGTCTGGTGTTCAGTGTGTCAACTGGTAAAGGTGGTATATAAATAATCAGCAAGGTTCTGTACCGAGATGGACGTGAAAGCATAGTATGATGGACAGTGTTGGGGGATTATTTGGAATTCGGAAAGGACTTAGTATGATTAGCTAAGTCCGCTCATTTTCGTTCGATCCATACGATGAGTTTGTTGGATCGCTGGATAGGTTATACTATGGCGATTTCCAGTTCATGGAGGATCTGTGAGTATCGTATGTGATAGCGGTTCAGGATTTACCTTAGGATTATGGTAAAGTCTTTAATAGGTCACGGATATAGAGATCCACTCAGGTACAGTTAGGTACTTGTTATAGGTGGTCAATATGAAGATACTATTCATACTTTGGAAGGGCTGCTAGAAGCAAGTGTGATTGGATGTTAAGGGATATCAGTAACCCCACTTAGTCACTTGAGGTGTGACTTGTCTCCAGATGCTTGAGATGGTTGTTGGGACATCTCGTATTAATATACGAGCAGGAAATTTGGGGACCAAATTTTTATTAGTAGGGGAGAATGTTAAATATGGGGATTTAAAACACTAAATTAAATGGCCCAATAATTAAGGAAATAATCCTGGAAATATCTCGGGATTTTTAGGGAATTTTAGGAATTTTTCCGAAATTTTTCTGGATTTAAACGGAGGTCGTACGAGGTATTACGGGGATAAAATAGATAGGCTTTATTTAAGGGGTATTAACCTAAACCGGAAACCCTAATTTCTATTTTTTTTATTTCCCTTTTTCCTTCCCCTCACACCTCCTTCTAGCTTCCTTCACTGAGCCTTCTCTTCCCCGCGCTCTCTTCTTTCTTCCTCGCGGCACCTGACACGCCCAAGCGCCGACGCCACCACTTCGGCGCCCTTCGCCCGTTGGTGACTTCTCTCTTTTCGCGGCTGACGCCGCCCGCGCCGACGCCCCTCCGCATCTCCGATCGCAGCAGACGAGGCATTGAGTTCTTCCTTTCGCGCGCGGCCATCAGAGCATCGAACCGCGAAGTCACCGAGTCTTCTTCCACCGCGCCGCACCGCCGCCTGACGTGACATGAGCCTCGCTCTTCCTCACGCCAGACTCCTCTGCCCTTCTCTCCGGTGGCTGCCGGAGCAAGCGATTAGGGCAAATCGGGTGAGATTGTTGTCGGTGGGGGAGCTACCCCTCTGGTCGTGCATCGCCGGAGCAAGGTAAGGGGTTGACTGGGGTTTTGTCTAATCCCTACGGTATGTTTCTGTGATTTGACAGTGGATTGTGTTTGGGCAGTGATTTAGGGCAACAAGGGAATTTGCCGGCGAACTGAGCAGTTGGGAGGTTCCAATCGCAGGTCGAGCTATCTCTTGTTTGGTTTTGATTTTGTTGGGGGTGGCTGTGGGTGGATAAGGTCGGGTGTGAATTTTGGAAATGGAGTTGGGAATCTGATTTGGGGGAAGGATTGGTTGTCGGTGGGATTCTAAGGCCGGTAAGTATGATTCCGGTGTTATTCGGTTGATCGGATATGGGATTTGGGTGATATTGTTTGATCTTGAGGATATTTTTATAGGTGATGAATTAGGTTAATTGATTTGGAATTAATTGGGCTAAATT
The DNA here is from genome assembly GCA_025175895.1 of Wurfbainia villosa. Taxonomy (NCBI): domain Eukaryota; kingdom Viridiplantae; phylum Streptophyta; class Magnoliopsida; order Zingiberales; family Zingiberaceae; genus Wurfbainia; species Wurfbainia villosa. The sequence continues at coordinate 148,463 of JAKLTH010000042.1, forward strand.
AATTGTATGGATATTTGTGGACAAGAAAAATTGGAAATAGTTTGGGTTAATTGGGATATAAAGGAAATCGATTAATTATTCGATTTGTCGTTGAATTGTATTTTTGTGCTTGACTATAGTCATGCTTTATGCAGGTTTCGGTCACGAGGGGGGTCCCCGGTCGTGACATTTGCATTCTTACGGATATATATTCAGGTGGGTATTTTGACTTAACTTTTAGATTAAGTCAAGTTGATATGCTAGTTAGGATAGCTTACAATAACTTTTTCATGTTTATATGCCTGGTATGATTTTAGTGCCTACTAGATACATGCATGTGATAGGATATGATTATATTTCCCTGTTTGACTTGGATCATAGTTATTTGGATTATGGATATGTACATATTGATTGTACATATTATTCGGATAGGTATTTTGAGTAGGATTTACATGTTTTAGTATCATGCACCATTTTTGCATGATTGCATGCTGGCTGGACGGGGTTCCATTATTGTTGAGCCCGCAGCCAGTTACATGGCTTGCACACACTGCCACTCATGGGTTAGTGGTACATCAGGAGGGTGTGTGCAGTTGCTCTGTCAGGCTCCGCTGGTCCGCTCATGGGTAGCGACGAGGCAGCGTGGTAGCGGACATGGATCCCTCCTCTGGTCTATGACACCGGGAGATGAGAGCTTAGCTCCCCCACTATGTTTGAGGCAGGAGGATAGGTGTACTCCGACAGCATCCTGTCCACTCGATCACTCAGGAGCAGTGATGGCAGAGTGCACAGTTGTCATAGCCCTACCCACTCGGCTTCACCATTGCGTGTGGTATGTAGCGTCGGGGTGACCGTATGTCATTAGCACGACATGCATTTTACCGCGGATTGCATTTTGTATTGTGTTTCTTTGCATTATTGTATTGATGCCTTGGATGTGCATATGATTGTCATGCATACAGGATACATGTTTATATATGGTCAGGACTCTATTACTTCTAGTCAGGCACATGCTCCTATATCAGGGTAGGAGATTCAGGTAAGTACAGTCATTTTGTATTTCTTGCTTGCATACCCTATTTATGTGAGACTGTACTGGCATGATATTTTTATTGTTAGCTATACCTGATTTTGCATATCTACTATACCCGCAGAGTTCTTTGAACTCACCCCGTTGATTTATATCTATTTCGGATGAAATTTGTCAGAGAGTGCAATTAGGACCCCACTAAATCGTGAATGTTTTATTTTGGATATTTGCTTTATGGTTTGGATATTTTGGTTAGAGGACATGTATAGGTTTAGAGATTGATTTTGTATTTGGATTTTGGTGTCCGTGGACCTTATTCGATTTTGGTTTGATTGGATTTTGGTGAGTATTCCCTGAGATGGCGTAAGGGTAAGTCGATTTATGGTATTTATTTATCATTTATTTTGGTTGATGACACTGAGGCCAAATTATATAATCTGCGTGTGAGTTTGGATTCCGATCGTGTTGGCCATGTATAGTGGCGTAGTGTAGGCCTTGTATGTAAATTGGGATTGTCACCGTACATGGGAGATCTTTCAGGATTTTTTGTCTGCAGCGGGTCTCCTTCGGGGCGTGACAATTTATTCTTTTTATTGTAACGACCGGGCCCCTATTGGCGGAATTCGACGACCCCTATTGGTCGACGATCGTCGCCCCTGTTGGCGGAATTCGGCGACCCCTATTGGTCGACGACCGTCGCCCCTATTGGCCCGTCGTTACTCACCTGGTCTTCCCATCCCTGGAAGTGGATTTTTGCCTTCCCCAGGATTCGAACTCTAGACCTCCAGGCTAAGTACTAAAGTTTATGAATCCTGGTAACCAAGTGATCCTGCCGAATTCCGTCAACAGAGGCGACGGTCGTCGACCAATAGGGGTCGTCGAATTCCGCCAATAGGGGCCCGGTCGTTACAGCTAGACTTAGTGACCGAGATGAGGGATAATGCAATTGCTCGGATGATTCCATATCGACAACGAGTGTCTCAATCTCATAACAAAATGGTCGTTCCCAGCTCATTTCAGGTAGGCGATTTCGTATGGAAGAAAACACAGATTGCAGGAGATGTCCGAAAGTTAGTGCCTAAGTAGGAGGGACCCTATAAGATTCTTAAGAAACTAAGTTCGGAAGCTTATTATTTGCAAGATAAGGAGGAAAGGGAGTTAGCTCGGTTGTGGAATGGTTTCTATCTGTGACCTTATCGTCTCTAACCACCATGGTAGAGGTGTAATCATAGTTTCTTTTTAAACAATAAAGTATATTGTTGTTCCCATCTATTTGGTCTATTATTCCCTTAGTCTTGATTGAGGCGTCCATCAACAAAGTCGCCAGTTCGACGAAGTATATTTCCTTGTCTCGAACTAAGATGTCTATCAGCAAAGTTGTCAGTTTGACGCAATATAATTCTTTAGTCTCGGACTAAGATATTCATCAGTAAAGTTGCCAGTTCGGTACAATATATTCTCTTAGTCTCGGACTAAAGTGTTTATCAATAAAGTTGCTAGTTCGATGCAATATATTCCCTTAATCTCGAACTAAGGTGTCTATCAGCAAAGTCATCAATTCGGCGTAATATATTTCCTTAGTCTCAGACTAAGACGTCCATTAGCCAAGTCGCTAGTTCAGCACAGTATATTCCCTTAGTTTCGGACTAAGACGTTCGTCATTTTTTTAGTCTCGAACCAATCTCAGACTTAAGGTGTCATCAACACTTAATTCATCGACAGCTCGATTTTCTCACTTCAGATTAAGGCACTCCTTGGATTGATGTTGTCTATGTTGTGTTTTTCATCTGGGTACTCTTCAATTTGGCATATCCTTCACGGAATCTAGGGTAAGGAACGAGATGAATTGTCTACGATAGGCTAAATTACATTGATTCTTTAAAAAGTCTATTACATTGATAATTAAGTACAATAATCAATCCCCTAGTACATCATCTGGGATCTCGTCAAGAAGCCTTTGCAAGTCTAAGAAATCTAAGGAGCTTCCTGCGGGAGGGTGTCTGGCTTCTCTGAAATGGCATATAGCTCTGTTGTAGTCGATCTCCAGCATCTTGATGGTACACTCTTCTATTATATCTACAAATTCTTCGGAAGCAAGGAACTCTCTATTCTTATTCGCCCATTGACCCTCTTCTCCTTCCTTATAAGAGGCTAGTTCAACCTTGGATGTCTCCACCTCAGCGAGTAATTTCTTTGGCCACTTAAGTTCTTAAAGCTTGGCGGTTTTGCTTTGACTCTTGTAGCTTGGCTTGAAGCTCCTCTACTTTCAAGGCTTTTATTCGAAGCTCGTTTAGCTCTCAAACCTGACCTTGCAGTTCGGCAAGCTCGACTTTATACCTAAGGGCCCTTGCTTTGTCGATGGGAAACTTGACCTTAGTTATTTCCTACTCCCTCTCTTTATCCCAAAGTCGTATCGAGTTCTCAACAACTTGAGTTTGCATCGCTCGGTAGGATTTCAGTAGCAGAGATAGTCGAGCTATCAGTTCTAGTTAATGGGCCCAAAATTGAATAAAATTATAGGTTAGTATAGCCGAGAAACTCTATGGAAAGAAATGAGAGGATTACCTTGTTTAGGAGGAGATTCATCGAGTCACACAAGGTTGGTAAATACTTCCCTCTCACCTTGACTCCCTCTGTCTCTTGAATGTGATGAAGCATACCTTGGGGAGGATAGGGCATGTGGCCCTAGGTACTTCGAGGCTTAAGGACGTTCCTGGTAGGGAGGACGAATTAGGACTTGGTTCTTAAGGAATGGAGGGAGGTCACTCGGGAGGAACTTCAGGTTCCGAGATGAAGCTGGCAGTTTCCAAAGTGGAAGTCTCGGGGATCGAGCTAGGAGGTTGTAGGGAAGAGCTCGGTGTGCTGGAGTCCAGTGCAACAGAGGGTTCCTCGGTCCGACCTCGCTTTTGAGGGCGGTGTGACCCTTCTAAATCACATGAGCTCACTACCTTGGGCACTAAGGAAGGGCGAGATGGGGTCATTTGCTCGGACCCTACCTCTTTGGAGGTGGACTTTATGTTGGAGTCTCGGGAGGGACTTCCACTTGAGCTCTGCCCCACTTCAAATGTTTGTTCCAAGAAACCCTAAACATGACATCGATTTCATAAGAAAAAGTATGACTGTTAGCTTGTACACCAAATGAAGAAAGAAGCATAAAGTACCCCTTACCCAGAGAGCTACCGACTTTAGTTTCTATGAGACTTAAGCCAAAAGTGATAGAGTAGCCTCTCCTCAATGAGTAAGTTGATGTCGAAGCTCAAGTCAGATAATACCTCAGCTATTTCTCGATAAGGGGCAAGCTCCTGGTAGCGCCTCAATTTGGGCGACGAGGGGTAGTTCCATCTGCAAATCGATGGGCCAATCAAAAGAGGGAACATGTCGAATGTAGAAATACCAAGATTTTCAGTACTTGTGGGAGATAATAAGGTTGGTTAGAAATTTGGTGGGGCGTCCAACGGTGAAATAAAAGACCCGAGTTCTTTTCTCTTCGGAGTGAAAAAGAAATGGAATGTCTCGACGCTCAAAGGGAGATGACAGAAACTAAAGATGATAACAAGCCTACAGATAAGGCTAATGGAGTTGGGAGTTAGTTGTAGCACAGGGATACAAAAGTAGGCGGAGAGCTCACCAAAAAAGGGGGGAAGGGGGAAGGGGGAAGTGAAGATCTGTAATTAGTTGGCCATGGAATCCGTCAGGAGAGGGAAGTGTGAGGAAGTTGGTATGGTCGTGGTATCCATAGTCGATAGGAGCTAGGAAGTTCGAAGGCTACCTTAAGGGTTGCTCTGTTCTCAAAGTCAAAAGGCAGTGGAGGTGTTTTCGTACCAAAGGGATGAACTCTCAGCCATTAAAAAGGAGAAGGAAAAGAGACTTATGGAGCGATGAGGAAGGTCGAAGCCACGAGCAAAAGAAAGGTTGGAGCATACAACAACGCTAAGGATGAAAAGAACCCTAACTTGGCAATGCTTTATAAAGAAAAAAGGTAGTGGTAGTCGTCCGATCAGTGGGTGTGGATGTCAAGGGACGATCTAAGGCATCGAATCAACCATAATTACTTAGGAAATCCCTGTCGCCGCATCAGATCTTCAGATCTCGACTATCCCATCAAAGGAAAATCGACGTGACGCATGTAGGTCGGCATGACACATGTAAACTACCGAGAGGGTCTCAAGGGGTTCAAAGGGGGAAGTGGAAACCATCTTTTTGGATCTCGCCATTAATTGTCCATATCTCGCATGATCCCTAGGTTATGACACGTGTAGATCAACGAAAAGGTTCGGGCAAGTCCAGAGAACAAAGAGGTAATCAACACCATATTGAAGAGAAGATTTAGAGGTGAGTCTAGTCAGTCGTATCTTATCATTATGGCCGGTTCGACTGCCGTGAGTCGACTTGAGTTCGATCTGCTTAAGAGCCGAATCGTTTAGCAATGATCGCTTCATCGAGCAATGAATCGATGTCTACGGCACGATCGCTACCACCACATTCGAGCACAAAATGCTCAGAGTCGATCGCGCGACTGCCAAGAGATCCGTTGGAGTTTTTCCAGCGTGGATCGAGCCGTTGTCTCACGACAACAGTGACATCAGTCGACTGGTGACTTATGACAGTCGACTGATGGGCGGAAATCCAGGTCGCGCGGAAGGATAAAAGGAGCTCGACGGGAGGATTTTTGGCAATGGTTTCTTGAGCATCTTTGGGGCGATTTGTTGCTGCAAATCAGAGTCTCCAAGACCACTCTTCAAGCAACCAAAAGCAAGCGATCCAAAGCATTTGTAAAGTGTTTTCTTTACTTGTATTGCATTATTCTTCATTGTATTTGCTTGTTGCTTTTAGATTATTGTTGTAATCTATTGTAAGAGGTTTCTCCACCTCCGACTTGTGTCGAGAAGGAGTATTTGTGATTAGTGATTGCATTGACATCGCTAGAGCTCGTTAGAGTTCAATCCGTGGAGTAGGAATCGTTTCGGTTCCGAACCACGTTATATCTCGTGTTGTGTTTGTGTTCGTGATTGTTTGTATTTCGTTATTGCTTTCATTTCTATATTCCGCTGCGCTAACGAAATTGTAGACACGATCACGATCGAATTCCATCTACGTACGAATTCAACGCTATTCACCCCCCTCTAGCGGCGTCAAATCTCCAACAATGTCTCCCCATATCATCTCCGTACAGTTGTCTATCCATATTAATGAGGTAATGTTTCCTCATATCATCTTCGTACAGTTGTCTCTCCATATTAATGAGGACATGTCTCCCTATGTCCTCTCCATATAGTTGTCTCTCCACATTAATGAAATCGTGCCTCCTACAACCTTTTAGCAAGATCCACGTCATCAGGTTTCTCTTACTTTGTTTTCTATATAAAAGTAACAAGGACAAGGAAAAAGGATATCTAATCTTCAACTTTGCTCTTTAAGCATTTTTTTCCACTTTTCTCCACATTTTAACTTGAGGGTAGGAGGGACTTTGTTGAGGTGTCTCTCGGTCCCCTTGCTCACTTATTTGTGAGTCTCCTCAAGTTCGGATCCTTACAACTCTAGCGATATCTCCGACGATGATTTGGGTCCAAATCCCTGCAATTCCGACAATTGATCCTAAAGAAGAAGAAAACATCTCGACCTGTACTCAGCCAACCTCTTTCACCTCGCTCGTCAGGACTTTGCCGAGCCATCCCATCTCGCAATCTTAGATCGAAATAATGACCTTTTAATTTATGTCGGTGGGATAAAACTTTATAACCATCAGCATTGTTTTAGAGGAAAATATATTTTTTTTCCTTTTTAAAATAGTACATATTTAGAAGCAAATGCATTTTTTTTTCCTTTTAAAAAAAAAAAAATATTAAAAATATATTTACATAAATATATACTAGAAAATATAAAAGCTTCATAAATCCTATTAATTTAAACTAAACTTAAGTTAATAGTATTTAGTTAGAATTTTATCCTTGAAAAAGTTCGCGTTACTGGGAAAAGGCATGAATTCGATGAGTCTGGGAAGTAAATCGATTGCTTGACACGTGGATAGGAGTCAGATAGGATTGTGGTCTAGCGGTGTGAAACTTAACATGGAGACTGTGCCAATTGCCGGTTTGCGGACGAGTCACGCCCTAACCGGCTACTCCGCCTCCCCTCTTTTTTCTTTCTCCGTATCGGTCGATCGATCGATTGCGTATTCGCCCGGGAATCGCGGTGAGAGCAAACCCACAGATCGAGCGAAACCACATTCCCTGCTCGGCTGCTCCATTGAGCGGAGATCAGAGAGAGAGCGAACCCACAGATTGAGCGAAACAGCCTCCGTTGCCCCGGAATCGGTCGCAGGCAGCCCACGGAGAAGCGGGGAGTGCAACAGAAAAATATCTACATATTCCGGCGCCAAGATCCACCACTGTTCCTCTATCTCCACCAAATCCCATTTTATTTCCAATTCGAGCTCCAAATACCGTCTCCCGCCCATTCTTGGCTTCTTGCCGCTTTATTGACCAAAGCCGGAGAGAGAAGAAGAAGATAAAAGGGGAGCTCAAGCAATAGCCAGCGAGCCAAGGGGATCTCACGATGCCCAGAGGGAGGAAAAAGAAGGGGGAGCAGGAGCATCAGCGGCTTGACACAGTGAACACGTCTGCCTCTTCAAGAACTCTCAGACGAAGAGCCAGGGAACCTCCCCCCTCTAAAGTCCATGACGCCGCCTCGATCAATTTCCCCAAACAATGCCGCGCTAAGCATTTGGATGCTGATGTATGATTTGACCTCCTTTGTCCTAAGTCCTAACGTTGATGCCCTCTTCCTTTGCTACTTGTGTTCAGACCCGTGGATTCAATGTAAAGAAGTATCTTTTAAGCGCATTTGTCATCATTTCGTCTTCTGGATTTTCTGTTTTCGATAACCCCTTGTTTTGGTTCCTAACGTATGATTTAAACTCGTCTCTCAGACGTGTTTATTTTACTTATCCGTCACTGGTTGATGCCTCTTCCTTTTACTACTCTTTGTTGGTCTCTTGGATTCAATGTGAAGGTAGCAATTCTCAAGCACGTTTGTTATCATTTCGTCTGATGTTTTACCTGTTAATGGTAACCCTTCGCTTCGCGTAACGAGTGTAAACTTAACCTAGGAAGCATTCTTTCAAATACTTTTTGTGTTGGAAAAGAACATTTGTTTACTTTGTTTATCCTGTTATTTTTGCTAATGTCTCATTGGGAATTAGGAATTCGTTGATCATCTGTAGTCTGATATATGGTCTGTTTCAATATAATAGGGCAACCCAATGGAATCCACTATGTGTCACCAATGCCAGAGAAATGATAAGGGTCGGGTTGTTCGCTGTACGACGTGCAAGACCAAGAGATACTGCATCCAATGTATCTCCCGATGGTACACCCATTTCTTATGCTGTTTTTTCTTTTGTTGCTGCACAAATGCTTACTCAAAGCTCTTGCTTTATGCCCATCTTTGTTAATTGTCTTCAAATTTGATCGATAATTTGATGTATGGTCCAGTTCTTAACCAAAAAAAAAATACTGAATATGGTTCCTTAAAGTTCAGGCAAGACTAAGTTCTAAGATTTTATTCATTGATGTATAGGACTTTAAATTAAATGCCATTCTTCTACACCAGATATAGTTTGTTTTATTGGTTCCTAGTTGTTGTTTTTAAGAGGATTTAATTTGTGGTGCATTTGTATGAATCTTTTACACAGTCATTTGAATTGTTATGTACATTCAATTAAGGAGAATTGGTTTCAGTTGATAGAATGCTCTTGCATAAGAAGTAAGCTATTTCTTTCCTTGATATGGAATTAGTTGTTTAGGCATATACTTTTACTATTGAGTTTTCAAACTAAACTTTTGCTGGCTCTAATAATTGCACAAAAACATCTGAAATAATATATAGGTTGTGAAGATATGATTGTGCGATGCTGCTTAGTATAATCAAAAAAATCAACTAAGGAAGCTAAAATTTTTGAAAAAAAATATGTTACGCAGTTGCTCACAATTCATGTAATCCAAAAAGCCATGATATGCATGTGAGAATGATAAGTACTTATCACATATGCATAGTGTTTGACCATTCCAATGTAATAGTAATCCTTGGTTCACAGGCTCACAGCTCCTGTCCTTGATATCTTCAATGTGGTACTCCTAAATATATATTTCATTTTGATATGGTTTGAAAAATTCAACATAGTAATGTTTTGAAGAAAAACTATTTGGTTGGGATCTGTTATATTGCTAGTTTAATTTATATAATTGGTGGCGAAAAATTAGGTTACACTAGGTGTGGACATGGGTTGAGTCTGATTATTTGTTCAATAAAAAATTTAACTTGATCTGATTTGATTTGGGTTCTAAAAATATTTCTATACTCGGGCACATTCTCCACAAAAAAAGAGGAAAAAAACCAAACCATAATTTTTTAGTTCGGTTTGGGTTTTGGGGATTTTAGAATTTTGAAGATTCCAAGGATTTTGTTTTTCTTACTAGTTTTATCACGAATTCACAATTATAAATATAAAGTGGGACTTGTATAGAATAAAACTATTGAAAAATTCTAGTAATAGAATTATAACAAATACAAAAGAAGTCTATAATTCACAAAATTATACAAGGACTAGTTATTGAATGGAAAACTTGGAACTTATTATAGCTACATAAGAACTATATTAGAATTGTGGATGAAAAATAATTATCATAACATTAGCTATTATCTTTCATTTGAAAGCTATTACTGTTAATGTAAAATAAATTGAGTTCTTACTGAAGATCAAGTATCTTACTTTGTTGAATGAAAGTGTAAACAATGAATAATAAATTATTATGAGCTATTTTCCACAGATCATGATTATCTTAAATGCAAGTGTTAAGAAGAGTGCTAAAAAGGACACTCGAAATGAAAATGCATGCTGAGTAGATTTATATAATAAACCCAAAAGAAGGGAGGACAACAAAGGTGAGGGCAAAGGCATGCAATAATCTCATAGAAAGCCGAAGGGAAGTGAGGCTAGATAAGAAGTTAAGCAAAAAGGAACAAGGGCAGTGAAGCATAGCTAAACAAATTCTCTAAAATTAACTAGATTAATGATATGCAAGTGATATTTGATAATATGAAACATGTAAATATAAAATTATTAATTAATTATATAAAATATTTAGTAAATATATCATATTAACATATATTATAAATATAAAACTTGTAATTCTGACCCAAAATATAAAAAAATATTGAATACTCAAAATCTGACCTAAAACCTGAAAAAAACCTAGATTTTTTGGGTTAGTACAGTCTTTGGTTTGGATCAGATGTATCAGATTTTATTCCCGCCCCTAGTTGACACTTCTAAAACAACAATCTCATTGGGCAATTGAAAGCATAGTATTAACACAAAAAGTTATAATTAATTGATCACAAGCTGTAATATTTCACTAAAAGCTTGATTTCTGAAGAAATTATTAACTATTAAGTGAAGATTTTTTTTCCATTGATTTCATAGATCATGGTTAGTTGATTATGTAAAAGCAAAAAAAAAAGTTCTTTAGGATGATTAGAAAGTCGAAGATTTCTTTTGATTATAACAAAGCCATTACTCTAACAACTTCTCAATGTCCAAAGGAATCTGCCATTTTCAAATAATCATTCAAATTTTTTTAACATATCCAAGTATTTGTATATCCTGGATATGCTTCGCTTTCTTTAACAATGAACTCTTGGTACTAAATCAATTTTTTTAATTTCTCATTTTTATGTATAGATTGAAGCAGTCATTTCATGTTTTATAAAGTCGCTTCTATGATACCAAGTATATTTCACTGTCCCATAAAAGTTTCTTTAGTCATCTACTTATCTAGCATCTATGGAGTCTCTTTTGAAGTGTTGGCTAATTCTTCCCGACTAGTGTTGTCCATTCTTTCTAAGTAACATGTATAACTTTACCTAACTTTGGTCAATGATTCACTAGGTATGCAAGTACAATAGGCAGTTGCATTCCAATAATTGTAATGATATGGAAGGTTTTTAATTTTCTTGAAAGTTACAATTGTTCTATACATTTGAAGTTGAAACTTTGATGATAGTTTATCAACAAAATGTTTAACTATGATTTGAGGTTTTTTTCAATATATTCATTGTTATTTCTAGTAGGGCGTTCCACTTGTTAATGAATTGGCAATTTATAGGTACCCTCAATCAACTGAGGAGATGATTGCTGAGGCTTGCCCTGTTTGTCGAGGAAACTGCAACTGTAAAGCATGCTTACGCATGGATGCACGTTTAAGAGTCTGTTTTTTGGGTTAAAATCTTCTAGTGCTCTAGATCATTTCACCATGGTGCTTAAAAATAATAATGTTACTGCATTTTTTTTTTTTTGGCAGGATTTGATGAAGCCAGATGTTAAATTTAGTGATGATGAGAAGTTGAAACACTCTGCTTATTTTCTACAATTTCTTCTCCCTGTTCTTAAACAGATAAATGAAGAGCAGATGTTGGAGAAGGAACTCGAAGCTAAGATATGCGGTACTCTTTTATCGGTTATTTTGGAAGTGATCCTCATTTTTCAGTCTTCTTGTGATGTACTTTTTTTTAACTTGTGTGGTTAATTATTATTGCAGCAGAGCTGGACTGTGTTATTATTCTTTTCAATTTGATTTGATGGATTGACCAAAAAAACAACACATGCTTTTTAGTCTATTTAACTATTTATCGTTGGTACTGTATGGTCTGAATAATTTAATATTGTAGTGGTCAGAATTAAACAGCGGAAGTAGGCTTTTGCAGGGTAATCCTACATACATTGACCTTCTGTGTGAACTGGCATTCACCTTTTAGATACAATTCAATTGACCTAGATTTGTATCTATTGTTATCCAATCCATTTATCTGTTGGATATGCAGACCTGATTGCCATTATATCACCATCAAACTTTTTATTTGTCTTTTTATTCAATCAGTGTTTTGTCATGTTATCTAAACAAATTGGATCTTGTTTTGTCCTATGCAATTGTTTGGGAACTAGTTAAAAGGGCAGTTTGATATATGAAGCTCTCGTCAATGCGGAGTTTTGGAGAAAGAGTCTATTGTACGCAATCTAATCCTGTTTTACAAGAGACTATTTTCAAGACTCAAATTTGTGACCTTTAGGTCACACGACAATAATTTTATCGTTGCACCGAAGCTTTCCTTTAGTTTGGGAATTGATTGTAATAAGAAAATCAACAATCTCTCATCGTTTCCTGTTGGCCATTATTTGCATTGCCAGTGAGTGTAATTACTTGAGGGTATGTGATAGATATTTCTTGAAGATTTATATGGTCTGAATGATGCTTGATTGCAGGACTTGTAGCATGTGGTCTCAATTGTGGTTTTACTAAGAATTCTTGGAGATGAGCTCATTTACGATGTTTTTTTTTAAACCAGAAATATTTGTTGGATTTCTTTTGTTCTAGCTAACATGATCAGTCATAATATTTGGCAACTCAGACTTTTTAAATTTGAAATGGAACAACTTTTTTGGAAGTCAAAACATTTGTCAACCAAAGTAGTTCTATGTTGGCACAGGGGCATCCGAACTAAAGATTTTTCAAGCTGGCTGGGGTCTTGATGAACGTGTATATTGGTAATAGAGATAGCTCTCTCTCCAATTAATTCTTCAGAATGTTATATAAGGGGCTAATTGCCATTTTGTTTCCAACAGTGACAATTGCCGAACTTCCATCTTTGATTACCACAGAAGTTGTGCAAACTGTTCATATGATCTCTGTCTTGCTTGTTGTCATGAGATTCGTGAAGGCCATGCACAAGGAGTTGTAGAAGAAGTTGTGGATTATGTTGATTATGGATACAAGTATTTACATGGTGGTCCTTGTGTTGAACGTCGTCCTCAGGTTAAGTTGGATATCGATGCTAGTGTATCTATTGGCTCGGAGGATGCCTCCAAGTCAGAAGTTGTATGGAATGCAAAATCTGACAGTGGCATCCCGTGTCCTCCACAATCTATGGGTGGCTGTGGAGATGGCATTCTAGAATTAAGGAGTGCTTTTTCTGATGATCGAATTTCAGATCTGGTAAAGAGAACTGAGGAATTTCTGAAGAGCTATAAAACTGAGGGCATTCCTGTATTTTCAGAGCAGGATTGCTCTTGTATTGCATCGGAAGGCATGCTTAACCATAATATTGTAAGGAAAGCTGCATCTCGGAATGATTCTTGTGATAATTATTTATTCTGTCCAAATGCACTCAAAGTTCATGATGAGGACCTGAAGCATTTCCAATATCACTGGATCAAGGGTGAGCCTGTCATTGTAAGCAATGTTCTGGAAACTACATCAGGATTGAGCTGGGAACCAATGGTGATGTGGCGTGCATTTCGCCAAATTACCAATGTCAAACATGGCCAACATTTGGATGTAACTGCAATTGATTGTTTGGACTGGGCAGAGGTCAGTTTTCTGTCATTCATCTCCTTTGGTTTGTTAAATTTACTTGTTTCTCTTCAAAGACTTTGTACCTTAGTACTAGAACTATTCTAATAGATACATTCAGGACAACACTTGTCATAGACATGAATAATTCTTCTTAAATGGTCCATCTGTCATGAGGATTTCAAGAACCAGAAAATTTTCTCTTTTGTTTCTCAAATAGTCAGATATAATTTGTCTATAGTCTATACTGCTTTTTTATGTAGAGCCATATATTCTGGGATTAGGCAATTCAATTCTGATGTACAATCTCATATAAACATCTGTGTGTGTGTGTACAATTGGGCTTAGACAATGTGGTCAGAACATGTTTATGATGTTGATTTCTCATGTGCTAATTTTTTTTTTTTTTTTTTTTCATTTTTTGTTGTTTTGCAGGTTGATGTTAATATTCATCATTTCTTCACAGGGTATTCTAAGGGTAACGTTGATACCTCTGGTTGGCCTGAGATATTGAAGTTAAAAGATTGGCCACCATCTAACTCATTTGAGGAGCGTTTGCCACGGCATGGTGCTGAGTTTATCAATTCCTTGCCTTTTAAGGAGTATACACATCCTGAAAGAAAAATTTTTAGCAATAGAGGGCGTAAAAAGGACAAGGGTGAACAAGAGAGCTCACAATCTAGATTTGGTTTTCATAATCTTGCTGTCAAATTGCCTGAGAACAGTCTGAAGCCAGACTTAGGGCCAAAAACATACATTGCCTATGGAGTTCTACAAGAGCTGGGACGTGGAGATTCAGTTACCAAACTTCACTGTGATATGTCTGATGCAGTATGTTTATCTGACACATTGAAAAGTTTCAAATTTGTCTATTTTTAATTTTTTAAATTGTATTTTTCAGCTTTTTTAATGTTTTCCTAATTTTGTAACTCAAAAAATAATAAATCATTATCATGTAATTGGAAATTTAATGATGGATCTTCACTGTTCACTTACTACGCTCAGGGCAATAGAGGTGTTTAAGCTTTAGAGTTGTATGCTGATTGCTAGTTTATGTCTTCAGTGTTTGCTTTTGCCATAACAGTTGAGATTTTTGTTTGTGTTTAATATCACGGATTGCATTATGGGAATGACTAATTCGAACTATATATGTTTGCTAAATAAATTAGGGATAGGATAGACATTATTTTTCCAACTTCTTTATTTAGGTAATTTACTGCTTTAACTCTTTTAATTGCACTTGGTTGCATGGTATTTCTTAATAGTTATTGACATGTTGCCAATTCTTTGTAGATCTTCCTTGCCATTTTCTAGATTAAAAAGTTAACCTAGAATCACAATAGATCAATCATTACTCATCAATATGCTTGATTCAAGCTTATCTTCTCAAAAGAATATTGTGTTTGTTTGTTTATTTATTATTCCAGTTGCTTAAAAACATAATATTGAATACAATAATAATCAAGTCTTATTCCAATAAGTGGAGTCGGTTATATAAATTTTTTTACGTCATTAAACTCTATCCCCTACTCTATTATCATTTATATTTAAATAAATTTTATCTTGCTTTATTATTGCTAATCAAGCCTTTTTTGATCTTCCTCTTTTTCGTTTGATGTGTAAGTGTTAGTTTTACATCGCTTAATTGGAGCATTTATTAGTCATTTAAGTATATATTTGTACCATTTTAAAAGTGTCTCTCGGTGTTTTTCTTCAATAGATGCAACTTCAACTTTCTCTTTAATGCTCTCATTTTGTATTATGTCCATCTTCGTATGTCCACATCCACCTTAACATCTTTATTTTTGCAACTTTCATCTTCTGTTTATGTGCTTGAGTCATAGCTAACATTTAGCGTCATATAATATAGTTGATCTAACCATCATTTTGTAGAACTTCTTTTTAAATTTTAGAAGTATTTTATGATGACATAAAACATCCGATACTTTTCTCCATTTCAATCTTCTTATTTGTATTATATGTAAGACATCTCGTTTAATTCTTTTATTGTCTTGCAAAAATGATTCTAAATACTTAAAGTTCTCAGTTCTAGATAACTCGTCATCTTCTTTTTTAACATGTCTCGTTACATCTAATATTGTTAAATTTAAATTTCATATATTATGTCTTTATTTTATTAAATCTAAAACCTTTCACTCCTAATATTTCCTATCAAAATTCCAATTTAACATTTACCCCTTCATATGTCTCATCTACAAATAATATGTACCATGGTATTGTGTTTTGAATGTGTTCAGTGAGTTTATTTATGATTAGTATAAAACGATAAAGATTTAGAGATGATCTTTGATGTAATTTTATTTTTATTGGAAATACTTAAGTTAATCCGTCTAAAGTTTTCACTTTGGTCGTTACTTTCTTATACCTATTCTTAATTAGTTCAATATATATTATCGTTAACACCTTTCTTTTTTAGAATTTTTCATATAATTTCTCTTGGGATTCTATCATAAGTTTTTTCTAAGTTAATAAATTTATATGTAGATTTTGTTTTTGATCTCAATGCTTTCTAATTAGTTGTTTGAGAAGATGTATAATTTTTATTGTTGATCTTTCAGGCATGAATACAAATTGATTTTCGAAAACCATAGTCTCTTTTTTTATTTTTTATTATTATTCTTTCTAAAGTTTCATGGTATAACTCATTAGTTTAATACTTCTATAATATGCACAAGTTTGTATGTCTCTTTTATTCTTATATAAGAGAATTAGAATACTTATTTTTCATTGATTAGATATTTTTTTTGTTTTCAATATTATGTTAAATAAATTTGTAAGCATTCAATATCTTATTTCCCTAGGCACTTTTATATTTCTATCGAAATATCATCCGGTCTAATAGCTTTTCCATTTTACATCCTATTTAAAATTTATTCTAGTTTTGGGATTTGAATTCTATGATAAAATTTTAAATTTTTATACTTATTTGATTTACTTAAATTATCTGAGTTATGTTGGTTATCGAAATTGTCATTAAAAAGTTAATGAAAATACTTCTTTCACTGTTTTTTATTTCTTCATCATTTACTAATATCTTATTGTATTCATCTTTAATACATTTTATTCGGATAAGATCTTTTGTCTTTTTATCTCTCACACTTTAGCTATTTTATAAATATTTTTTTTCTTTTTTTTTAATCTAATTTTCAATATAACGTTTCAAAAGTTTTATTCTTAGCTTTATTCACTACTTTCTTAGTCTTTTTTTTTTTATTATTGTATATTTTTTTAAGTTTTCCTTGTTCTTATAAATATATAATTACTTATAGGCTATTCGTTTTTCCTCCATTTTTTCTTGTACTCTCATTTCATTATTTTCTTAGTTTCTTTCTTGGATATTGAATGTTTTTTAAGTTTTTTTTTATTTTTACAAATATATAATTCCTTATAGACCGTTCATTTTTCCTTTACTTTTTCCTTAGTTCTCATTCCACCACCAATATTGAATGCATATTTATATTATTTGAGTATGAAAACAGACATTTTGAAGCCTATCTAAAACTGTAAACTATTCGGACAGTACTTGAATTATCATCTTATCATGATTTATGATGTATTTCTTAGTGTAAGTATTTTTTTAGTTCCATAAATATTTGAATCATTTCATATAAACATCCAAGCCTATTAAACTTCTAATTTTTGTTCTTAGGTAAATCTATTGACACATACAGCAGATGTGAAATTGACTGCCGATCAACTCAATTGCGTAAATGAGTTGAAACAAAAGCATTCCCTTCAGGATCAAAAAGAAATTTACAAAAATATTCAAGCAAAGAACAATTTAGAGTCAATTAACGAAATCTTTGATGGTGAGAAGAGTCATGAGATCCTGCAAAATAATGATCAACCAAATGCTTTAGGTAAGTTGATTCTATCAAGATATATCGGATCAATCTAAGCATGGTGATGAAAATGGTGAATCCTGTTCTCTTGCAGAAGACAGCTCTGCTTGCATTCTGTTAGAGAAAAATGGAATAACCAATGGGATGAAAATGCCTAAATGCGGAAAGTGGTCAAAACCTTCTGGAGGAAATTCTTCGACATTAAGAGTGAAGAATCATGGTGATGCCAATGACCAGCTTGAACAAACTGAAATCAAAGAAGTGATGACAAATGCTGATGCTAACACACATATTCATGAGGATCAAGCTGTTGTCTCTATTGAGAATGGCATGCCAATCCATGGGCAGTCAATGCCTCAATCCTCTCATGAGGGTCAAGCTGCTATCTCTTTTGAGAATGGCATGCCAGTCTATGAGTTTTTAATGCCTCAACGTGGAAAGAGGAAAAGGGGAGATCCTTCTATTGGAAAATCTAGGACTGTAGAAGTGATGACTCATGTTTATGCTGATGATCATCTGGATCATACTGCCTACGAGGAAGTGACAGCAAGGGTCGATTCCAAATCAGACTCAAGTGTACAAGAGGGTTTGGCTGATGTGCCTAAACATGGCATGGAGTCTATGGTTCATCGGGATACAGTTCAGGGTGGTGTAGCTGCTGAAACTGCCAGCTATGATGGGTTAGAATATGAAGAAGGGGGTGCCTTGTGGGACATCTTCAGGAGGCAAGATGTTCCAAAGTTGCAGGAATATCTTCTCAAGCATTTCAGAGAATTTAGGCATATCCATTGTAACCCATTGCGCAAGGTATTTAAATTGTTTGTTGCAATGCTTCATTTGTTGTGATATTTGAAATGATCTCCATTTACTGTGTTTTAATCATGGTTGCTTGGTTGGTATTTATAGGTATGAAACCATTCATAGTATGTCTATGTATATGTATATGCATATGCATGTATTTGTATATATGCATATATATGTGTGTGTATGATCATTTGGGCTCAAACTGATTCTTCTACAGTTATGAGAAACCATTAGGTGGTAATTATTCTAATTTATGGTCCATCTAATTACAGTATAAAATGGGCTGAACCATTTTGATATTATTTAAACTTCTGTTGTTACGCTTTCTCCTTGTTCCTTGTATTAACCCACTATATCTTAAATACAGCCTCAGTTTGTTTTTGATAAAAAAATATTTAATATCTGTAGAATGGAGCGATTATTCTAGGCTCATGTTTGGTTGTGATATTTATCTTATTTTAAACTATGTGATGCCTATACATGAAAAAGATAACTACACTAAATTTGTAATTGACACAGGTTACTCATCCAATTCATGATCAGACTATGTATTTGACTGTTGAGCATAAAAGGAAGCTCAAGGAGGAATATGGTTAGCTTATGGATAGCCTTTATGACTGGGATGTGTCATGTTTAGTTCCTGAGTGATGATGATGGGTATTTGTACTCCGTGGTGCAGGAATTGAGCCATGGACATTTGTTCAGAAGCTTGGAGATGCTGTTTTCATTCCTGCTGGTTGTCCTCACCAAGTCAGGAATTTGAAGGTGATACAGTTTGCACATTTGCAAAATGTTTTTTGCAATATAGTTATCTAGCAAAGTAAGAGCCACACAACATGCTTCTCTCATTTATTATGGACAAAATATTTGATGTTTCCAAGAAATGTAATTTGTATTTTGGTTTTGAAGCGGAGACAACTTGTTATTGAATCTGATGCCTTAGTTCTAGCTGCCATTAGGTTCACAGAAAGGTGGTTTTACGTTACTGAAACTGAGGTTATTTATTACTTCCAAGTTTATCTGATTGCTTACCCGTGCTTCCTTTTTTATTAGCGCTTTAACATAGCATTTATTATCTTGGGACATATTATTTCAATTGTTTGGTGTTTATTTTTCCATCTTACTACCCTTCTATCTAATTAAATGATTTATTACTTTGTTTCTGTTATGGTACAAATATTCTGTGTCAAATGACCAGCGCCTGCATATGCATATACTATGCAAAGTGTTTTCTCTAGTTTTTCATAATGTTTAAATAAAGTGTTAGGAGACATGTTTTAAAATTAATGCTGCAATGAAATTCCTTGCAAAATTTAGAAAGTGCGTGTGCCTCACCTCATACCCTTCTTACCTCTCTAGTCATGCATAAAAGTTGCACTCGACTTTGTGTCTCCTGAAAATGTCAAGGAGTGTCTCCATCTGACGGAGGAATTTCGTGTACTTCCAACCTATCACAGAGCGAAGGAAGACAAATTGGAGGTAAATTTCTCCTGATCAAGTGGCTCAAATTTTTTTGGTTATGAATATTAACATTTTTATTTGTTATAATTATATTATCTGCTTTAAGATCCAGCAATCAAATGGAAATTAATTGATGTTCCAAATCTCTTTAATTTCCATTGTTCAAATTAGATTATTAACAGCTACAAGGTTTGATGCATTACGAACCAATTCCAGGCACTATACAACAAAATGTTTATTATTTAGCTTTCCAATTGGAATCTACATCCTTAATTCCTCGTATTTTATGGTTTTAATGGGAAATTTAGTTCTTACATCCAGCTTAATAGACGACTGCTTCGCAGTAGTCAAATGAAGGACCTCAACTTGTTCCATACTTTGCTGATGTCTTGATAATAGACACAATTCTTTCCTTTTCATTTCCTAAAAGTTTGATGCTGCATTAAGAATGTTGATTTCTCATTTCCACTTTCCAAGTTTTCTTAAGCTTGAATTATCATTTAGATCTATCTCCTTTCTCCTGTTTCAGCAGTTATACTGTGAAGCACATTTGTCTCAAGTATTCAATTTTGCAGGTCAAGAAAATGGTAATTTATGCAGCGCAATGCGTTTTGGATGACCTTAAAGGTTTTCTGCCAGGTGGATGATAAATCATGCTTATGCTCGCTTTCCTTGTATTGTTTTGTCAGTTTTAGCTCGGTTTGTTTGCTTGAGCTAGATGATGATCTTCTCAAGGCTTCAGTTAATTTTGATGGATAGCAACATCCATAAGGAAATAAGAAAAAGAAGGCTTTGCAAGGGATACTTGATTTATCCTCGTGGATTTAAATCTCATGCTTTGTTGGTCAGCATAGGGTGAATTTCGTTCTACTTGCTGATTGACAAATAATAGTTATAAAATATTAAGAATTATTTTAAACTTTTAAGATAATTTTAAAAATTAATAAAGTATTTTATAAAATAATTTATTATATGTTGAAAATTGAATGTGAATTTAAAATGATCTAAAAATTTTCTAAAATATAATTCTTAAACATTTATAATAAATTTGAAAATATTAAAAATTTATAATTACATTTAAAAAATAATTTAAAACCTTCAAATAATTTTATAGTTATTTTTGAGCCTTCAAATAATTTTATAATTTAAGATTTAGTTTTGAATTTTGAGAATTACTTATTTTTTAAATAGTTTTGAAATTTATACCATTCTGTAGCTACTGCAATAGGTCTTATTTTATGAGAAAATGTTGAAATTTGAACTTGACATCTCAAAACTTGAAACTATAACATCATTTATGATTGGCGATTGTTGTCTGTCATTGTAAATAAATGTGTACTGATTCTTCTAATAGTTGTTACTTGGGCATGCTTCATCATCCTCCAAGAATTACATTGCTTAAACTCACTAGTTCATTCTTCTTTTTCTTAGTCGATTGCATTATCAAGTGTCTGAAACGTAATTTACATGATTGATTAGGTGAAGAAAATGGGAGTGCAGCCATGCAGACTGAAGGTATCTAAATGTCTGCCTAGGTCTCCAGTGAACCATGCTTTCTTCGGTAAGATTTAGATACTCCTGTAGCATTTTGTTCCATTTGAAATCTTCAAATTGCAAATTGCATTAACTCTATAGTCTTAATTCTTGCCTGATCCTGTTTCATCAAATTATTGCAGTAATTCCCCTTTTGAGCAGTGATCTGTTTTCATTTTCTGAGCATGTCTGGTCTTTGATCCTGCCATCTCATTGTCTCAATGACTTCCATTCTTGTGATTGCTCTCATCTCACTGCAAACTAATAGTCTAGATTTGCATCTGGGTTTTACATTGAGGCCATCGACCCATAGTAAATCAATTATTTTCACATTTTAAACAAACTTTTTCCTTTTCAATGGCAGTTCAGTGTTGTTGACACGCCTTCAGAGAAAGCAGAAGAATGAACCTGCGGTTGCTGTCTTTTTTGTGTTATAGCTCGCCTTTTTGATGCATCAGATTACCTCAAATCTGATGGCAGCTAATATCTATTTGAATCATCGTTTTTTTCTCTCGTGTATCTACGACCATCTTTCACGTACCTTAATCATGTCTATATTCCTTCTACCTTTCAGTCTCCGCTTTGAGTTTCTTTATTGAGCTTATTATGTGTGTGAGATGGTCTTAACTTGTAGTAATGTAGTTTCTGATTATATACGATCTTTTCAAGCATCGGTACATTAATTTGACTTATGGTCTTTAAACGATGAACTTCAGTACTATACTGCAATGTACGGATCAGGCTGTATTTGAGAAAGTTAATTAATGCCTGCCTATACAATTTTTATTATCAAGTTTGTATCTAAACTCGCAATCCCAGCATAATAAATGTATCAATTCAGTACCAAGTACTAAGTCTATCAATTGATTCCCATTAGATTCTTGGACGCCAAAAAATGGTGTCACTAGAGATGTTTCAAAAATAAATGTCTGTTGGTCTTCGTTAAATTATATTTATTTTTCATGTGATTATTTTATTTTATTTCTTCTTTAGCTTGTTTAAATTAAGAGATGTTAATTGGTTGAGCCATTCTTAGCCTGACTTATCATGACAAGCCACACAGTGACCATCTTATTTGAGCCATCTCTTTTTGGCTTGACTCGACATGACTAAATTTGAAGCTTGCTAAGAGCCAATTTGATCTAGCACAATTAGTTGAATTTGTGATTAAGTGTGAGCCTTCTTGCCGTGGATTCGATGCGATACAAAATTTTATTGTTTTTATAAACAATTTCTTTAGCCTTTGAAATTAACAAGAAAGCAATTTTTGCTATAAAAATTAATTGTAATATATGGATTGATTCTTAATTTTTTAGATTCTTTCAATTCAATTGAATTGTTGGCAATGTGTCTTCCATTTTAATAATTATCAATTCCCTTAAATGACAATAATTGAACTATTTCTGAGATTTATTTTTTGATTATGATATTTTGAACGAAGGGAACATCTATCATTCATTGGAAAACGTTTGATTGTAATTAAAAGTTTTAAATATTTAAGATTATTTTTTAAAAGGATAGAGATATTAAAAAAAATGTTTTATATAGAATATAAATAAAATGATTAAAATGAAAAAAAATATGGATAATGGATTGTATTGTTGTGTTATTATGATATCAAATATTTATATACTAATGTAGTATAAAGATGACTTAGATTATTTTTCAATGAGTGTAATTAATTTCATTCGAAAATGAGGTTTGGATTTTTATCTTGTAATTGGGGGTGAAAATGAGGTTTGGATTTTTATCTTGTAATTGGGGGTTTTAGAAGGAAAGCAATGCAGGTAAGGAAACTAACCTAGCTAACCTATGGTTGCAAGGAAGTTAACGAGATCTTAAGCATTCAACGAAACAACCAATCGCTTAATGGAATCTAATTTAAGCTAATCTAATTACATCCAAATAAATGACAAAACATCAAAACATTAAACAAATAAGACATTCAAAAATTTGAAGAAAATAAAATATATTAGAAAAATTAAGTAAAGTGTAAGAGACAATTTAATAAACACATGACATGTACCAAAGAAATCTAAGTTAAATCAACACAAATGTAAGAAGCATTTTTAACAAACACATGTATGCATAAAAGTAAAATAGGATGGGGATAAAACAAAGAAAGTAAGTGGAGATCTTTCTCTTCGGTGGCAGATTCAGATGGATGAAGACGAAAGCATCTCTCCTAATTTAGATGAGGGCTTATCGATGCAGAAGAAGATCCTCGTGGATGAAGGCCGACATCGATAGATGGAACAAACTTTGTAATCCGAGAACTTGGTGGAGAATTTGAACTCTCCCTAATCCGTTCGAGCTCAGAGAATATCATCGAAGGTGAGATGTACTCTCCTCTCCTAATCAGGTAGAAGAGAGGGGAATTGTCAATGGAGATCGCTAGAGTTTAATCCTCGAGGATAAGCAAACTTTCCACTCTAATATGAGAAAGAGAGGTGGACTCCCTTCCTCCTAATCTGGCGGAAGGAAGGTGGAGATGGATGAACTCTCCCTTCTAATTTGAGAAAGAGAGGTGAAGATGGAGGTGGCTAGGGTTGATGGGGGAAGAAGGAGATTCTCCCTTGACTTGAACCAATTTTTCCTCTTTATATTTGGCCCTTGAATCGCTCCAATTTGTGAACCGTGGCTCAAATCGTGCACCAAAGAGCCCTTGGCATGACCTAGCCATGCCAAGAGCTATTCATTCATTCATGGCATAATTGTGCCCAATGACACGGGCAAACCAAGTCAAACTCTATGAGCTCCGAATTAATGGAAATCAAAGGGATTAATAAAGGACACGATTTGGTCATGTCAAAGAGCATGATTAGATCATATTCCTCACTGATTAGACTCCAAAATTCCTCGGTATGCTCTTCAAATGTTTTACAAAATAAAGTTCAATCAAATTAGTCAATAGAACAATCGATTAGATGATAATTGCATTAAGACACTAAACAATTTAATACTCCTAAAACATAATAAATAATGCAATTTAACCATAAAAGTGGACTAAAATCTCAATGAATGAATCAAAATAAATATTAAAATGTGACTTATCAAATATCGAGTTTTCTTTGCTGATACTCCTGTAACCCGACCTGAGGAATAAAGGAAGAAATAACGAAGGGCTAAAAGGGGAGAGGGTAAGATCAAATGAATGAGGCTACAGTTTGAGGTATATATTCGAATCAAATAGAGCCTAGCTTGGAAGGTTAAGCCAGGTTGAGGGGGTGACAACTCGGGGAGCTGAGTTGGGTTGGCGGTCAAAACAATGATGAACAACAACTCGGGAAGCCAAGGTGGGTTATAAGCGCATGTGTCCGATTTCGATCCTCGAGCCAAAATAGGAAATGTATACAAAATAAAGTAAAATATGCATGAAACAAATATAAAATACAATAAGATTGAGCGAAAACTACTCTTAAAACTCTATATATTTTGCTCACATCACGGATCACTCCCTCAACCTTTCCACTAAATTTCTCCTTTAGCTCAACACAAGCTGGAGAAAACCTTCTTACACAAACTCTCCCTCTTACAATATGATAGAGATAGAATTAGGGAAGAGGAGAGTAAAAACGTTTAGGAGGCTTGGAGCAATGTTAGGTGTGAAAACATTAGCCCCTCTAAGGCTCCCAAGTACTTTTATAGAGAGGAGGGATTTCTTTCCGTTGGGCATACAATAGTTGGTATCGTTATGTAGACCGACTCGATGACTTGACCAAGCGATCGTGGTCGTCACAACTCAGCGGTAACACGGATCGACTAATCAACTACCGATTGTTATTCGATCGACTACGAGAAGTTACGTGCGAATCCACTTATAATAGTCATTGTCATCACAAACCCTAACGATCGGGGCCACAAACCACACAACTCTCAACTAATCGTCGATTTGATACTAGTCGATCGATACTATATCACCGATCATTGTCAGGTAAATCTTAAACAACAAGTTGTTTAAGCATCTGACCGTCGGGTAAAATCTCAAACACAGATATTTGAGCATCCGACACTTGATCTTAGTCATTTGGCCAAGTTCACCTAAATTGAGCTACCCCGTCCCGGATTACAATCACTCAACTCTTATTTCCCATGGAGTCTCCCATTGAAGCTATCTTCTTTCGGCCTGTGTCTCTCGGATGCACCAAGTTCACGACTTCTCCCCGTGTCATCCTTTGCGTCTTGGCTTGAAGTATGCTTCCTTTGGCTCAACTCCATTGCTCTTCGTCCGACGATCCCTCGGATGCATCAAGCTTACGACTTTTCCCTAAGCCATGAGATGATGAGCTTGCCACTGCTTCATCAAGCTACTCATGTGTGATTCATCAAGTCCTGCACAACTTGAACACATACATCAAAAGCATAACATACTAACTTAAACTCTTTGAAACACACATCAAAATCAAAATCATACTTGGGTTGATTGCCCTGACACAAGGTAGATGCACTATTGAAAATGACGGAAGTAAAAAATTATTCCGATATGACTTGGCGAAGCCCTAAGTTAAATCGTCACTATTTTTACAACTTGGCCTCAGCCAAAGCTCTTATCCCTGTGCAGTGATGGATCGGAGGAATTGGGTTCAAGATAGATACACTATTGAAGATGACGGAAGTAAAACATTCATTTCGATTTGACCAGGTGAAGCCCTAAATCATATTGTCACTATTTTTGCAGCTTGATGATAGTCGAAGCTTTTATCCGAATGTAATGGCAGATCAGGGGAGTTAGGTTCAAGATAGATGCACTGTTGAAGATGACGGAAGTAAAAAATTATTCCGATATGATTAGGTAAAACTCTAGGTCAGATCATCACTAATTGTATAGCTTGGTCTCAGCCGAAGTTGTTATCCCCGTTTGGTGGCAGATCAGTAGAGTTGGGTTCAAAGTAGATGCATTGCTGAAGAGGACGAAAGTAAAAAATTATTTCGATCTGACTAAGCGAAGCCTTAGGTCAGATCGTCACTATTTTTACAGCTCGGCTTTAGCCAGAGCTTTTATCCCTGTGTAGTGGTGGATCGGAAGAGTCGAGTTCCAATTCGACTTTAATTGAAGTTTTATCCCCGTGTGGTAGCGGATCAGAAGAGTCAGCGAGTTGAAGTAAGGGAGGACTTTGGGAAATACATTGGCAAATGGAGGACACTATTATACATGGTGAATGTGGGGCTCGAAGAAGGGATTCTGCAGGTACCTTTTATTAAGGGAGGTATGTTGTTTAATGGCGTCAAGGGTAAAATTTTCTTATGAAGCACCATATTCCTTTGGAATAAGATAGAAAGGCTTGCACAATATATTTATTTAGAGTTCTAGCAAACATTACAATTATGCCAAAGAAGAGAAAAAACTAAGATGTTTCATAAATGATCTTTTCTTCTGTGGGAATGTTGGGGGTGAATTAGCGGCGCAGAGAGAGGCCGCTAGCATGTACCGACTTCTGAGAGTTCGGTGTGCTGCAGGAAGTCTTGCTACACTATGCTGAGCAATGAGCATCTCTTGGCAAAGGGTGTAAGCTTGTGTGGAGGATATTTGGAGGCAATTTGTCAGATCTCTTGTTATATTCTCTAGCTCTTCTATGCGTTGTTGGTCTTCCGTGAGAGGTTCTAGAGAAATAGCCATACCTTCTGGTTCGGAGGGGTTGGTCATTGGCAAAGTTGAAAGGGGGAGGTAGTATGAAGACAGAATGTTTCACATGAGGTATTTGTAGAAGGGAAGGGACATTAATTCATTTTCTTGAAAAAGAGAAAAAATATAGAATGACGAGAGGGGTAATTGAAGGGTTGGTGTTGGGAATGGCCAAGACATTGACAAAGAGATGACTAATCATATTTCTGGCAAAGGGAATAAGTGCTTGTCAAATATGATCCGATTCGATGCCCTGGAAGAAGTGGATCTTGCTTACTTGGGGAATGACTCGGGATCATTTGAAGGTATATCATTATCGAATTTATCAGAGTAACCTTTATGGTGGTAGAGTGTCAGTCGATTGACACCGAAAAAATCTCTAGCAAGAGTTAATTGAGCATAAAAAAGGGAGGGTATCTACTCAGAAGTTAAAATATAGTTATCGAGACAGTAATAATTTAGCAATCTAAGAAAGTAAAGAAATGCAAGATACTTTATAAAAAATTCAGTAATTCGTACATGTCTTATTTCAGTTCTTGAAAGAATCATTCATTACAATCCAAAGAAAGGAAGTTTCATAAGTTGAAGACGTTGTCTGGATACTCATCTATAGCGGTCTCCACATTCAAAAAGCTGGTATCTATGCCTGGGGGGATATCCATGAGTGGCATGCTGCTTGCTGGCTCCCTTAAAACCTAGATAAATAACTCAGTTGCCTTATCACCATATTTTGTTAGCAACTCCTGCTCCTACGCCTTCCACCGAGCTTCCTTAGTGGCTATTTAAGTAGCAAGAGCAGCCTTCAACTTGTCTCTCTCTCTCTTTGACGACGACTATAGTATGCTAGCTCAAGGAAGTCATGGCTTGGGCGTGTTCTAGTTGTAATGCATGCATTTGCTTGGTTATCTCTGTCAGAGCCCTTGGGAATGTAGATACTTTGGAGGAAAGACCTTCTAGCTGTGTCCGACTTGATTCTTAGGAGGCCTCCAAAGTTTTGATAATATATTGAGTCTTTAGCAGTTTAGCAGAAGACTCAGATTTTCTGGCATGTATTTCTCAGAGTTGAACTTGGCACTCTAATAGTTCTTGGGTCAGGGCATTGACATGTTAGATTTTCTTGGTTTGGAGGAATAGTTGAACCTGAAGGGAATTGACTGTTCTGAGGGTTTCCTCTTTATCACGCCCATTTGTCGTCAGTTGAGTATTCAACTCTTCACAAGAAGCAGCTAAAGCAGCTTCTCGATGTTTGCTTTCAGCCAGCTATTGAGCCATCTTTTTCAGTTGAACCTGGGAGGCACTATGGCGAGCCGCCATTGTGGATTAGTAATCGGCTAAATGTTGGCCCTCTTCATTGTAATTGGTGGCTGCCTGTATAATGGGAAGAAATATTTCAGAGGCAAATACTAGGATATTTCAAGTATAGTAGGGTTAAGGGAAGATACATCTGATAAATTTTTCCACAGACATTCAAAGGGGTCTTGTACTTCCGACTGGTTGAAGAGTTTCACTTCCTGAGGAGTACGAATCTTAAGCATGGACCCGAGGGTGGTAGTTGGAGGGCTAGGAGAAAGAATCCCCATAGGAAAAAAGAGGTTCTTCCCCAAGGAAGGAGGGATCAAGGGAGGAAGAATCAGGAAGTGAGGAAGTAGGATGAGTTAGTTATAGGGGTGCAATCGGAAGATGAGAAGACATAGGAGGATCAATCTCCATACTGAAAGAAGCGGGAATTGAAGAGGTAGGTAAAATGGGAGAATTCTCTCTGGGAACAAGGGGGGAGTTGTCAGAAGAACGAATGCCCTCCTCAATGGGATCAGAAGTAATAAGATGGCGACATCGATGAAGCAGGAGAGGAGGGGGCTAAGAGATCGAGAGGGCGAAGTTGTAAGAAGAGTTGTGGAGCTGGCAGGGCCCCCTTTATGTAAGTAGAGTTTCTTAGGAGGAGAAGAGGGGGAAACAGGGGATTTTCCCCTTATGCATTTTTCTATGGGCTTGTTAGCCATGGTCTTTTCCACGCTATCCCGAGCCCTCTGCATTAGATCGTCTGCGGTGCAATATAAACAAAATAATAGACAATAATAGCAAGAATTAACAGACATTATCCATAAAGTTCTGGTAGCATTCCACCTATTATGGCTGGATCGTCCAGGTGGAAGGGAACAATTCGTAGTGGTGCAGAATGTGAGCATATAATAAAAGGTCAGAATTATAGCGGTGTTCTTTCAATACCTTATGAACCTCAGTAAAAGGGCATTGAAGTCGACAATCCTGAAAGGGAGGTAAGTCTAGAAGGGCAATCTTTCAAGTGTCGGAGTAGGGGAGTGGAGTAGGGAGTTGGGCAAAGAAATATAATTCCCTCTAGCCTTTATGGGAGGAGGGCTTATTAGTAAGAAATTAATAATTTGGATGACTAACAAAGTAAAAAATATCTATCTTTGAAGATTTTAGTTGAAAAAGGCAGTGGAACATTAGAGGGGACAAAGGGAGTCCTAAATGTTTGAAAACTATGACAGTTCTTGCCAATAGTTGGAAGACATTGGGGGCTAGTTGGTTAATAAGTATCTTATAGAAATCTAAAATCTCAAAGTAAATAGGGGGTATGGGCAGTCGAAGGCCATTTTCTAGCTGCTTTGAAAAGAAACGGTGATGGTTGGGGGGGGGGGAGATGTGGCCAATAAGAGGAGAAAGTAAAAAGACATTTTACAGTAGGGTCTATAAACAGGTCTTTAACGTTGAGGAAGTAATGGTTACCGTCTATGCGTGAAAAAGTATCTTCGTATCAAGGAGTCGAGCTAGGTTTTGTCAGAGAAGGAGCCATAGCAGGGAAGACAGGGTGACACCTTCTTGTGGTTGAGATGAAGCGATCGTTGGAAGAAAGAAGACTCCTAGATGCCGAAGGTTTAGGCGTGGGACAGTCACTGGCGAAAATTGCTGGAGGAAGAAGAAGAGTCGGGATAGAAGAAGAAAAAGTTGTCGTGTGGAGATAGGGTTTCTGAGGATTTTAGCTTTTAAACTTCCTCCTAATATGGGAAAGCGGGGCCCATCAGCCCAACAAAAGGATTAATATGCTTAGGGATAAGTAATGAAGAGGAAGATCCCAACCCAATAAGTTAAATAAAACTAGTAAGAGATGAGAAGACGGTTAAGTTATGGCTAAGGAAGGGTGATTAAGGGGGATTCATAATTTAACAAGTCAGACCAAGGGATTAGTTAACTATTTTGGAGGGAGAGAGTGACTAATGATACTCCTGTAACCTGACCTGAGGAATAAAGGAAGAAATAATGAAGGGTTAAAAGGGGAGAGGATAAGATCAAATGAATGCGACTATAGTTCGAGATATATATCCAAATCAAGTAGGCACTACAAAAAAACTATTTTTTGGCGACGAACTTTGGCAACGAATTATTTTCGTTGCAAATCTGCAACAATATTAGCGACGAATTTTATGTTTCGTCGCAAATTTGTAACGAAATTTTCGACGGAAAAAAATTTGTTGAGAAAATTAAAAAATTTCCAACATTCAAATTTCGTTGCAAAATTCGTCGCATATTGGCGACGAAAAATAATTTTCGTCGCCAATTAGCGACGAAATAATAAATTCGTCGCACATTTCTGCAACGAATTCAAAATTCGTTGCAAAATCTGCGACGAATTTATTTTCGTTGCAAATTGGCGACGAAAATTATTTTCTTCGCAAAAATTTGCGACGAATTTATTTTTTTCGTCGCTGATTTAGCGACGAAATCATAATTCGTCGCAGATTTTTATTTTATTAAAAAAAATAAAAAATAAGTTCTCGTGAACGAGTTTCTTTTTAAATATTTTGCAACAAATCCTAGGATTCGTTGCAAACTCTTATTTTTAGAAAAAAAAATTAAAAATTCGTCGAAGCCGATTAAGTGACTTAGAGAGTTCAGAATGAGATGAAACAAGCTCTATGTGTTCGTCTAGTTCCCCTGATTATATATATATTTTTAAAAATAAATTTTACCAAAAATATTGCGATACGTGAATTTTTGAACGTGAATTAGATTTCTCAAACAGATCGATATTC
This sequence comes from Wurfbainia villosa, assembly GCA_025175895.1. Taxonomy (NCBI): domain Eukaryota; kingdom Viridiplantae; phylum Streptophyta; class Magnoliopsida; order Zingiberales; family Zingiberaceae; genus Wurfbainia; species Wurfbainia villosa. The sequence continues at coordinate 179,215 of JAKLTH010000042.1, forward strand.
GAAAATTCCCGGATTAAAACATTTTTGACGATGTTTATATAATGAGGAGAACTAGACGAACATATTGACACTGATTTTATCTTATTCGGAGATCTGTAAGTTAGTTAACGAATTTTAAGTATTTTATTTATTTTAAAATAAAAAATTATTTGCAACGAATCTCTGGATTCGTTGCTAATTTTGCAATGAATCCACAGATTCGTTGCAATTTTTTAAATTTATAAAAAAAAATATTAAAAAAATCAGAACATTTTCAAATTTTTAAATTTTTTTTTTAAAAATTTACAACGAATCTGTGATTCGTTGCAAATTTGCAACGAATCACAGATTCGTTGCAAACTTTTCAAATTTTTTAATTTTTTTTTTTAAAATTTGCAACGAATCTTTAGATTCGTTGTAAATTTGCAACGAATCCAAAGATTCGTTGGAATTTTTTTTAACTTTTCCAGTCCGCGTACCCCGGTCGCGAGCCAGCCGTCGCCGCGTCGGCCGCCCGGCCGTCGCGCCCGAGCCGCCGCCGCGAGCTCGGGCCAGCCGCCTCGTCGCCGCTGAGCCGCCGTCGCCCGCCGCGATGGCGCCCCGGCTGGTCTGCCGTCCGGCCTCGCCGTCGCGCCCGCCTCGCCGTCGGCCTTGCTGCCGTCGCCCGCCAGCCGCCGCGCCTGGCCGCCCATGAGCCTCGCTCCGGCCGCTGCGCCAGCGGCCATGTCGCCGCCTTTGTCGCGATTCGGCCGCCGTCTGACAGCGATTCCGGCATTCGACCAGCCGTGACAGACACGCGTCGAGCGTATGGCCTAGCATGGCCGGTAAAATCCCATTCCTTATTTGAGTAACACTTGGTCAATTTGTTGCATGCTATTCATCGAATCGCAATCTGAGTTCATCAAAATATCCTTTTTTTGATGCCATCTTTAATATTGAAAATATATCTTTCTGATGATATATCATTGCAGTGAGTGAATCACATGATCTTGTCGTAAAGAGATCAATAAGTGAATATAGAAAGGTATAAAGTTTAACCCTTTTAAGTGAAGTATCTGTGATAATCTTTCATCAAATCCAGTTAGTGTAAAAATTATGGTTTTTATCTTTAAGAAGAGAAGCTAACACAGTCATGTCTTGTCTCAGCGAGAGACATGCTCAAACTTCCATTCACCACAATTTTGAGTATCTTGAGTTAGAGATGTTTGCATTGCTTTGTAGTTCCCGCAAAGCAAGGGTTATTTATAGTTGCAATGGAAGAATCATTATTTCGATGTTGTCTCCTCTATAATTGACTTTTCAAAGGACAAGATCTTGACTTTGAGCAGATTTGAAAACTTTGTAGGTTAATGGTGAATCTGTCAATGATAGAGATGTGTTATCAACTAGTGAGCATCTAGTGAGCATGTAGTCTTATTCAATGACACCAAAAATGTAGATTTCTTATAGTCATCTCATTGTCTCTTCAATTTAGTGTTAAAGGAAAAGTAGTTCACAAAATTTCTTTCTTTTTCGTTTTTTTCATTAATAGATTCTTAGACTCACCCATATGTAAATACTAGTGAATAATATTTTTCCAGATCCTATTATTTCTAATTTATTATAGGAATACATGAAACAATTTTTTTTCATGAACAGATTTTGCAGATGGTGGCTCTATCATGGATTGTCCGAAGTCACTTGGGATGTTCTATCTTCTATTGGCCAGTACGATTTTTATGTTCCTTGGGAAAATATGGTACAAGTATAGAAGTCCCTTTATATTTGAACTTCTGAATGAATAATTGGTTGCATTCTATGTTATTTGCTTAAGTTGAGAAATAACCTGATTTATACTAAGTAGTAACTAATATTACTGTTAAACTAGGACTGAATCTTAAATCACCATTATCTCAAGTTGGTTATGTTGGTGCAATTGACCCAGGTCACGATTGACCAGATTCGAGTAGAACTCGAGTAGTGTTTTGATGTTTGACATTGTATTTGAGTGTAGATGAAAGTATGACTATGGGATGGTATGAGACATCCGTAGTTATATGGAGATGAGTGAAATCCAAGTCGGTCAAGGGTGACCGGATATTTGGTGTTAGAAAGTCCAATTGAAAGTTGACAAGGGAAGTCCAGGTCGATCAAGGTTGATTGGACACCTGGCATGAGGAGAGTGAAGTCCTGATAGGTAAAGAGTGACCGGATGACTAGGCAAGGGAAGACCAGACTGATCAAGGAGATCGAGCTTGGCAGTGGAAGTCTTGGTAAGTCACAGTTGACTGGATGCTAGGCAAGCAAGGAAAGTCAAAGTATGGATATTTGACAAAAGGATATTAGGTATGGGTTCTCTGAGCAGAATGCATAATGTTCCTCGTAAATCTATTTCTTCTACTCCACCAGCAGTAGCAGCACAGATACATAACTTAACTGAGGAGGTTAGCAATTTGAAGGGCATAATACTTGAAAGAGATCAGCAAATTCTAGAAATACAACAACAAAACTCACAAAGGGATCAAGAAATGATAGAAATGCGACGACAACAAGCTTTTCTTATGCGACAGTTTCAGCAATTTAGTTCCGGTCCAAGTCATATTCCTCCTAGTAATGAGGATGATGGTGGCGACGATGATGATATTGTATGCATATTTGTAATTAGTACTTTTACCATTTTTTAGTTTATTGAGTTTGTTAATCCTTCATTTTTTTAATTTTTGATTAGTACTTTTTATTTTGCTTTAAACAGGAATGATGAAGTCAATCCTTATGCCGGTTGAAAATGCACATCTGAGTAAGTCTTTGCATATTTATTTTCGTGTTAGTATATAGTTTTTTTTTAATGTATGATACTTTTTGTTTGTTTCTTTTCTAATACAGGTAGAAGAATGACGACTCTTGCTCTGTAGATGATCTTTTCTTTTTTCTTTTGCATGTATTGAGATATTTTGAGTGGACATTATTATTTGGATATCAGAACTATGTTGATGTTTGGAATGTTGTAGGATATAACTTTGGTGTTTGGAATGTTGTATTGTTCTTAGCTTATTGTGTTAGTTTGTATTTATTTGGATATGAAATTTTTTTGGATATTATTGAATGTTATTTTGTTGTATTGAATGTTATTTTGTTGTATTGAATGTGTTTTGTTTGTATTAAACAGGTTGTGTGAAATTTGTATATACAATAAAATATCAAAACGGATGGAACATGCTAAAAAAATTTTTATTTAGCGACTAATTTAGCGACAAAAATACAAATTCGTTGCTAAATTCTGGAAATTCTGCGACGACATCTGCGACGAATTTTGTTTTCATCGCAAATTAGCGACGAATTTAGCAACGAAACTAACCTGCAACAAATTCTGCAACGACTTTTGCGACAAATTTTGCGACGAAAACAAAATTCGTCGCAGATGTTTAGCAACGAAAAATGAGTTCGTCGAAAAATTTGCGACGAAAACAAAATTCGTCGCAGATGTTTGGCAACGAAAAATGAATTCGTCGGAAAATTTGGTTTTTTGCGACGAATTTTGCGACGAATTTTTTTTTGGTCGCGAAAATTAGCAACAAAAACACTTAATTCGTCGCAGAAATTTGCGTCGAAATTACAATTCGTCGCAAATTTCTGCGACGAATTTTGCGACGAAATTTTGGATTTGTCGTAACGTTTGCAACGAAATTAGCGACGAAAATTTAAATTCGTCGCGAATTTTCGTCGCTAAAATTCGTCGCAAGAATTCATCGCTATTTTTGTCGCTAATATTTGCGACGCTTTATCTGCAACGAAAATATTTTTGTCGCTAAATTCGTCGCTAATGACTATATTTTTTGTAGTGAGGGCCTAGCTTGGAAGGTTAAGCCAAGTTGAGAGAGTGACAACTCGAGGAGCCGAGTTAGGCTGGTGGCCTGAACAATGACGAACAATAACTCGGGAAGCCAAGGTGGGTTATAAGCGCATATGCCCGGTCGATGGCCAGAATAAGATCAAATAGCAACTCGGAGGGCCGAGTTGAGTTATATGCACCTCGACTTAAATGACCAGAATGGTGTAGGAAAGCAAGTCGGGAAAATGAACCAAATCAGTAACAGGATAACTCGGAAAACAAAGCAGAGTTTGGGTGTGAATAAGGAGGGGTCCATTAGTAAAATGAAGGTAAGGAGGGAGGGTCCATACTAAGTTTTCTCATGAGAGTTTGTTATGCAACATAACAAACCAAGCCACATGGACGACCCCATAGAAGATTCTTAATAACCCTCACTCGCTAATATCATAACAAAATTATTCTTCAGACTGGGATGCCCCTCCATATGGATAGTGATCCAGGTGGTTTGTTACACGACAACTAACATCAGGGGTGGCAAGGATAAAAGGAAGGAAGGAAGAATGAGACTCTCTCTCTCTGACTGGTTAGCTTTCTTAACGGAGACTCACTATTGGAGAGGAGGAACCATCCTGGACGAAGGAAGAGGGGGGCGAACCATACGAGTTTTATTTCCCTTTACCTTGTATAAGATCTTCTCTATAAGGGATTTCTCCACCTCCGAAAGTACTTTCGAGGAGGGATTATAGTAAAGATGTCTAGCGTCGGAACTCACTCGTGGAGTAGGAATTTGAATTTCGAACCACGTTAAATCTCTTGTCATCACTCTTTCATTTACTATTGTGGTCGGAGAGGACCCCCAAACTTCTCTGACATCTTCGTTCTAAAGGAGGTAGAAAATCCGTGCTGCATCATTTGTAATCATAAAATACCTTTAAAATTTAAATGAAAATTTTACAAGATGACAGTTAGACCTACTATATTATATAGAGTCGAATGTTAAGTTATGACTCGAGCACATGAGCAAAGATGAGGATGTTAAGATGGATGTATGAACATACGAGAATGAATAAAATAAGAAATGAGAACATTAGAGTAAAAGTTGAAATTACACTTATTAACGAAAACTTCAAGAGATACATTTAAGATGGTATAGACATATACTTAGATGACCGATAAATACTCTAGTTAGGTAATGTTAAACTATTACAAATATACAAATCAAATGAGAAAGAGGAAGATCAAAGAAACTTGATTAATAACGATAAAATAAGATAAATTTTATTTAAATATAAACGATGATATAGTAGAAGATAGAGTTTAATGATATAGAAAAATTTATATAGCCTACTTTATCTAATAAGATAATACTTGATTGCAGTGAATTTCTCAAAATAATATTGCACAAGGGAACCTTTATTGTATTTATTTTCATAATTTGACATATTAACTTCTAAAGTCTTCCAAAGATTCAAACCTCCCAGAGACTTCATTTTAATTAATTAAATTTGATCACCATTAAGGCTGTGTTTGATAGGTCATAATCTGTCTTGTAATATAATCCAGATTACATTACAAGGTCGTTTTAAAATTGTAATATAATATAATCTGGATTATAAAAGTCACTAAAATTTTGTAATATGAATTACAAGACAAAACTTATGTAATCCGATTACATTACAAGTTGTAATCTAAAAAATATTTGATACTCAACAATCGAAGTCGATCGTTGCCGTCCATTGTCGCCACCGATCGGTCAGCCACCGTCGTCGCCCGGCCGCCGTCGCCGACCGACCCGTCGCCACCCGCCGGTCACCACCGTCGTCGATCGGCCGGTCGTCGTCGGTCGACCATCGTCGTCATCGTCATCGTTGCTATCGATCGATTCCTATTATCTTTGTAATGAACACCAAATAAAAAAATATAATTACCTTTATAATCCAAGATTACATATAATTTTTATTCAAACATAGTAATGTAATCAATATTACATTGCATTCCATTACAGTTTGGATTATATTATAACTTGAATTATATTATGTCTTATCAAACGTAGCCTAAATGTTACTTTATATAACGGCGGATTGGTAGTTTGTCATTACCTTTTGCTCCTCCTATTTTATGCATTAACTGCTAACGTCGGTGCATTTATCATACAAACATAAGATAAATCACTAAACGTAATTACTATCTTTAAGTCAGCTTACTATCTCAATATCTCGACCTAGTTAGATTTTATCTTCTAATCAATTTCACATTTTCCTCTTCATAATATTATGTTTCAATCGCCTCTAAAAGTAAACATGGAAGATTTACTTTATCAGAAAAAAGAAATTTTTATTTCAACGTTTTCAGCTACTTTTTCTCCCATGTAAATAGAGCTAATAATTCAACTTATGAAAGAAAAGGTTCGAGATTATGTTGCATAAGCCATTCTTGCATATAACAAAAAAAAAAAAAAACAATCTACAGCTTCTAAAACGCACTATTTTGTGTTCATTCATCTTTAATTTTATTTAGAAATAATACAATTTTTTATTTGTCCTTCCTAGTGTGATCTGGTGTTAGCTGAGCTCTGTATACAACAATCACAACCGAACAACACTTCAGACTTCAACTTGTACTAAACAACGTTGCAAAAGTACAAAGTCTCATCTAAATTTCCGCTCACAAAAGAAAAAAGAAAGGTTCATCTTAAATTTGTGGGCTTCACATAGAAGTCTATAACTTGTATGATTGTATCCCCTTGTCCTCTAGATATTAAGGAGGTGTTTGATTCGTAGAAAATTTTTTATTTTTTATTTTCATTCTTTTTTTTTTTCAAAAAATATAAAATATTTTTTTATTTTTTTAAAAAAAATTATTTATTTTCTAAAAAATGAAAATAAAAAATAAGAATCAAACATATTTTTTTTTATTTTTACAGAAAATAAAAATAAAAAATGAAAACGCTTTTAGATACTTTTGTCTCACACATGTGGATCCATAGGTGCGTGTGTGAACATGTTTCGCGACGAGGCTAATTATGAGTGCAGGGATGAAGTGTACGAAATTCATCGATCAAATTATTTTTTGGAAAAATCATTATCTTGATGATTGGATGTCTACTTAACTGGAAGTAAGCGTATTGTCACTTTCGTTGTCTTCTACTCTGCTATCGATCAAGCTTTATTTTCATACATTTTCTAAACGAATAGTCAATCATTCGTATAGAAAGTGATGGGGCCATAATGTATTGCGAAACACATAACAAACTGAAGTTATTTGGAAAAAAAAAATCTTCACTAGTTCTGATCAGTATCAGAAGTTTGATAGTTCATAATAGAAGAGGTCTTCAAGGGGGTACATGGTCTCCCATGGCGGAAAAGAATCACTCATACTAAGTACAGTGTCCGTCGAAGAGCGAGTCATCAGTTGCGAAGGAAGAGTTGCAGCTTCCAAAAGTGTCAACAATCTGTGGCTTAATTTCTGCATTCGAGCTCTCACTTGATGTTCAATTGCTTTGACTCTGATTGCATCTGTCCGCCAGGCTCAGTTCGATTTTGTTTGATTTCACGACCGATTCTGATACGACATCGGCGTCCATCTCTTTGGCTCGTGAAGAAATGCTGGAGAGTTGATGATTGACGCGGTTATCAGGCTGATTGATGAGTGTGCGAGCCACTGGATTCAATTCCTGGAATTTAAATCTCTTCTTGATCCGGTTTTCCAGTGGTTCTTGATTTCATTGTCAGTGCGGCTGCTATCTTGGACCACCTAAGCGATGTCATTGACACAACAATAAAGATTCAAGCAAACTGATGCAACGATTAGGCGAGCTCGTCGAATGCGAATACCGGATACCGAAGCGCGAATGAAGTTGAATGATTTGGTCCTCTTCTTCTTGAGAAATGACCCCTCATTTTAGGTCGGGACGAAGGTAATTAGTCCATCGCAATCTGCAACTCTTCCCACATCTCATCAAACCTGCAAAGGCAAGAGAACCTGCATTGCAGTGAGCGATGTTTGGATGCAACAAAGCATAAGCTCCATCGCCGCTCCGAAACCTATTGATGGAGACGAACATATATACCTGCAAGCTTTGGCACGAGGCGCCAACAATGGATGCCATTGCTGAGGATGAAATTGGCGAGTTTCTGATCCTCGTCAAGTGTCCAGAGACCTCGCTTCAGCCCTGACTTATCGCAGCATGGTTGCCTCCCCATCTCCAACAAGAGAGAGCCATCTTATCCCAACAGAAGTGAGTGAAAAAGCTACAACAAAGTAGAGCAGTTCTGGGGCCAGGTGTTTATCCTGGACCTCAAGATGCTGCCAATTTATCTTCTCCTCAAATGATTGAACTTGGAGCGCACATGATTGAACTTGAAGTATCAAGTCTAACCTTCACGAGTGAGGCCTTTGATATACTTGCTTAAAGATTGTTTGACAAGGATTAGAATAAGATGGTGGTTGAGGTGGAAGAAAACAAGCACACATGTTTGCTGAATTCTCTCGGCGAATAGTTCAGATTCCTTTAATGGTCCACCAGGAAGAGGGTAAAGATTTTGTCTACGGTAGCGGCCTGCCATTTGCGCACAATGAGAAGAGGAGACAAGGTGAAACAACTACAAGATGCTGTCAATATACCATTTAGCAAATTTAAAAAGCAGGATGCGACTTTTCAAATGAGATAAATATTTTAGAGATAAAATGTGCATAAATTATACTTTAAATCAAGGATTAAGTTGAACGAATGAATTATTAAAAAAAGAGAGGAAGGTCTCTTTTTAAGTATTTTATAATTTTAAGACGCCCTTTAGTAAGTTCTTTGTTTCATATCAGGATCGGATTTCATACTTAAATATACCGACAGAACTTATGAGTTCCCTTGCACAACAAAGGCCCAAATCTTATTCTTTTAAAATTCATTAAGAAAAATTCAAGATCTCTAGTTATTGATTGTTATTACCTAAGCTAATCAATGATGAAATAGTGAGCATGAAACTCTGATCGAGAGGATTTGCTGCACTGTTTGTTTCTGGATTTTTTTTTTATTTTCAGTTTTTTTATTAAAACATTTAAAGTTCAACAAATAAAACAAATTGTTAGCATTAATTTATTTTTTCAGTAACAAAAAAAAACACTTTTTTTTTATGTATTTAGCTTGTTTATTTTCAAATTTCCGATAGAAAGTCACGGACAGAGAATTCCTAAAATCTCCAATAATTACATTAATTCTGAGTCTGACAAGTCAAGTTGCGGGTTCGGATTTCGGATGAACCGGATCCGGTGAATTCCATGGTTGTTGTCCGCTGTCGTTTCCTCGTTCCCAGCAGGTCCCACTACCCTAATAAATCTGAAGGTCGTCAACATTTTCTGCCCTAACAAATCTCAAAGAAGGGACTAGCGCCGATCGAGGGCGGCGCGGAATCCGGTGCCTGGTGGGAGGTATTAATTTATCTCCCACGTCTCCATTTTTTCAGATCTGGATCATACTAAATTTCTTTTGAATTGTATGGTCACGTGCCGATTTGGTTAATCTGCTGATTTGGATCATTTCCTTGCCTTTGATCTATGACTTCTGTTTGATTTCTATTTGATCCGATCTGCTTCGTTTTCATTTTCCTAGATCATGGTTTTTCCTGCACCTGCGTTGTTCGTCATCCATTCACTTTAACGTTTCATTGCCCTGTGATTGATACTGTTAGTTTTCTTTGCATTAAATCGATATAATTTTCTAATTTTTCTATAACGAAATAATCATCATGAGGATAGTGATGTGAATGAAAATAACTTTGCTGTTCATTTAGTATTTCCTTTCTCGATCTCATAGATGCTTGCATGACTACGTAAGATTAGCGTTCAAGTGATGTATTTTTTTTCTTTTTGCCATGGAGAAGATCCTTGGCATCTTTCAAGGCGAAACACATTCTCTTCCTAATCATGTATTTGCTAGATTACGGTTGATTTTAGCAGCTTGATATCTAGGACGAGAAATCAGAATCTTTAGCCGATTGGAGGTTATTCTTGTCTGTTCCTAAACACAATATCTGACATGCTATTTTAATTTTTTAACCAAAACCATTAACTAATTTTTTAGTTTACAATACATGATAATAGTTTTGCAGCAGGTTGGCTTTCATTGAAACCCTTTCTAAAATCCTGGTCATGAATATATATTGCTGGTAGAGAATGCTATCAGATTCTATTATGTAAACTGATTTGATAAGTGGCATTCAGTTAGTTATTAATAATGTAGATAAAGTTTGTTTTATTTTTCACAAGATGATCTAGATAAACTAATATTTCTTTTAGACTAAATTATCTATATGCTAATGTCTTTTATTTGTGCATAAATTGTTTCATATCTCTCACAAGGATAATTGAAAGATATGTCCGCATTTCTATCCTTATACAAAAGCGTTCCTGCCTGTCTTTTGTTTCTTGTGATGTGGACAAAGCAATAGTAACCTCTTACTCACTTTATTATTGGCTTTTGGTCATTCTGTTATGCAGTTTTGGTTTGCTGTTGTGAAGTTGCTAGGATATGGCAGGTGGCTTCAGGGTGCTTCATCTTGTTAGGCCATTTTTGGCTTTTTTGCCTGAAGTTCAGAGTGCTGATCGAAAAATTCCATTTAGAGAAAAGGTCATATACACTGTTATTTCCCTCTTTATCTTTCTGGTTTGCAGTCAGCTACCCCTTTATGGAATTCATTCAACTACTGGAGCGGATCCTTTTTACTGGATGCGTGTTATTCTTGCATCAAATCGTGGAACTGTTATGGAACTTGGAATTACTCCAATTGTGACTTCTGGGTTGGTGATGCAACTTTTGGTCGGTTCCAAGATTATTGAAGTCGATAACAGTGTTCGAGAGGATCGGGCTCTTTTGTAAGTCGTTCTTATGAATTATTGGACATATTTAGTGTACCAATGCAAGTAGTTCAAACTAATTAATGTCTGAATGTTTGTTGAAAATAATATGAAACAGAGCTATAAAATATATCTTCATTTTGTGTCTTTACAGTAGTCAAGTTGCACCATTTTAAAGAAAAATACATTCATTTCCTCAACTCCTGGATTCTCATTGATAACTTAAAATAAACGACTAAAGAATAAGGACTTCCATTCAAAAACAAAAACAAAAAATAGTGGGAAGGTTGCTATATGATTAATAATGATATATAGGATGTTTGAGTAAGGGCATCTATATTTTGTTGCTTTTTAACTTAAATGTATTCTAGTTCATTGGATTTATATTTCCAGTCAGTCTCTAATCTTAGATTTTTAAGATTATGAACTTTGATATATGCATTCCTATCAGAATTGTTTGCTACCAGCAACATGGTTACATATTACCTTTGAGATCCCTGTATGTTTTGAAAATGGAGAGGCAAAGAGCAATATAGAGGAACACTATTGGAAAATGAAAGGACTGAACAAATATGTTTAGGAGATATGATTATAGCAACTTCTTCCTTTGCCTCGCTGCTGCAGTACTTGCCCTCCCTAACTACTCACATGCTGGTATCCTCCCAAGTGGATGAATGACCCGCTCTTTATGTATAATATGGTAGCTGGTGGTTTACTGGAAAAGATGTGATGGAAGAAGGGTTTCTATCTTCTCTTGTCTTCGGTTTTCTGGTAAGGTATGAGAGTCATGTAAGGATAGGTATGGGAAGTGAATGAAAATGAATATCACAAAAAATGTCATTGGGGTGCCTTACTGATTGGGACAAAGACAGAAAGGGTGAAGAGGTGCAAGTGTCCATTGCTTTTAACGCAATGGAGACCGGATGGAATGGAATACACTTCCCAATAAGATTTTTGAGCAATTAAAATAATAATCAGGGTTGGACTGAGTTTTCTGTGCCATAGGGTTCATTGAGGGCACAGAAAATCCACATTATTTAGAAGTATTATATGTATTTATAACCAAAGGAATTTATTGTAGATCAGTTTTCTTGGAAAATATTGTTTAGGCAGTCTGTGAATTTTAACTGATCAGTTCATTCTTCTTATATTAAATGGAATGCTCGTGGCTTTAGATGCATTGCAGGAAAGTCTACTGCAAAGAAAGTTTGTTTGGGCAAGATATTTCAGAAGAAAATATCCCCTTTCTGTGAAATCATTTCAGCTATATGCATGTTTACATGCTGCTACTTGTTTACAGTGATTAAATATATACTACATGGGAGGGGTTATAATTTTGACACTAAAATATTGTAGGTGTCTGTAAGCTATAAAATAGTTCCCTATCTCGAATATACTAGTAAAAAAGACAGCCTGGTGCATGAAGCTCCCGTCATATGGGATATTAGGGAAGAATTTATTCTACGCAACCTTATTCTCCTTTGTGTTAGAGGTATTTTCAAGATTCGAACCCGTGATTTCTAGATTAGAAGGCAACAACTTTACCGTTGCGCCAAGACTCCCTTTCATATCTAGAATATACTAATGTGGGAGAAAAATTGAGAATGGCTGAGTTGTTTGTGTCTTTTACCTTTCTTTCTCTAATTTTTACATTAGCTTGTGACCATTGTGCCTAAAGTGTAATTGGTGACTTCCGATAAATTAGATTTGATTTCATGATATTGGTGTTCAGCCTCAGTGTAATTGTTGTTATCTTTTCCAGAAATGGTGCACAAAAGTTGCTTGGTATCCTAATTGCCATTGGAGAGGCAGTTGCGTATGTTCTATCTGGAATGTATGGTAGTGTCAGCCAACTTGGTACTGGGAATGCTATTCTCATTATACTGCAGCTTTTCTTTGCTGGCATCATCGTCATCTGTTTGGATGAACTTCTCCAAAAAGGATACGGTCTTGGTTCTGGAATTTCTTTATTCATAGCAACTAATATCTGGTAAGGCTCAACAGTTTCCATTCTTAGGTTTGTACGATAGTTAAGCCTATTTAATTTCACACATTCTGCAGTGAAAACATTATCTGGAAGGCATTTAGCCCAACGACCATCAACAGTGGGCGTGGTGCTGAATTTGAAGGTGCTGTTATTGCCCTATTCCATCTACTGATTACTCGAACAGACAAAGTCCGTGCTCTTCGTGAAGCTTTCTACCGTCAGAATCTTCCAAATGTGACAAACTTACTTGCCACAGTCTTGGTCTTTTTGATTGTCATTTACTTCCAAGGCTTTCGGGTTGTGTTGCCTGTCAGGTCAAAGAATGCTCGTGGGCAGCAAGGCTCTTACCCTATCAAGCTGTTCTACACCTCTAACATGCCCATCATCTTACAGTCAGCTCTTGTCTCAAACCTTTATTTCATCTCCCAGGTACATCTCTACCAGCATATGCATCTTTAAGGCTATAGCATCCTGCACCCTATGTTAACTGAACTCTTGTTTGTCCACTACAGTTGTTGTACAGGAGGTACAGTGGAAATTTCCTTGTCAATCTGCTAGGTAAGTGGAAAGAATCAGAGTACTCTGGTCAATCCGTTCCTGTTGGTGGTATAGCTTACTACATTACTGCTCCATCAAGGTGATCATCTCTCTATTCCCGTTCAATTTGAAGTTGTCTACGCAAAGAGTGTTTAACTAATTCTGAACTAAATTATGCAGTTTGGCGGATATGGCAGCAAACCCATTTCATGCACTTTTCTATATAGTCTTTATGCTCTCAGCTTGTGCTCTTTTCTCCAAAACTTGGATAGAGGTTTCTGGTTCATCTGCAAGGGATGTGGCTAAGCAACTTAAGGTACAACTATAACATTATTCCATTGCATTCGTGGTTGCTGCTGACATTTTTAAACACTGGTTGATTATGGAGTATACACCAGATATTTGATTGACAATTGTATTTTTACCTAGCAATCTAACCTTTTAGATCGGATAGAATAGATTAGTAAGTTAAATTGTTTTTGAATCTGGTGATCCACAGGAACAACAAATGGTTATGCCAGGTCATCGGGAGTCCAATTTACAGAAGGAATTGAATCGTTACATCCCTACTGCTGCAGCATTTGGTGGGATGTGCATTGGTGCATTGACAGTTCTAGCTGATTTTATGGGTGCAATTGGTTCTGGGACTGGAATCCTTCTAGCTGTCACAATCATATATCAATACTTTGAGACATTTGAGAAGGAGAGAGCCAGTGAGCTTGGGTTCTTTGGCCTTTGATTTCCAAATGTTTGGCGTCTTTCTGAACTTCTATCACAGTTTTGATTAAAGCTGAAACAGATAGGAGTCAATGGTAGTCAAGATTTCAGCGGCTAAACGGAAGCTGTTTCCAAAACTTTCTTGGAGAGTTTGTATGTCTACTCTAGTAAGCGTATCCTAAATTAACAATTGGGCCAATTCCTGAATTGCAACGATGCTCCTCTGTTTTTTGGCCTGATATCCCTTTTCTGAGTTATGGTATGGAGCTAAGGGTGGCTATTATTCGGTTGAAAAGAGAAAAGTTGAATTGAATTGAACTAATAATTTGTTTTGATTTGATTGTTTGGTTAAATCGGTTTGGTTTGAACGGATCAAAACCTAAGGATATTTCAATTCGGTTTCTTATGAGTTTTTTATATAATATTTATTTATCATTGATATTTGTTTTGGGGAATTCAATGTCTCTGAAAATTTATATTAAAAATTCCAAAAATTCGTCTTGATTAAATTTTTTATGATGGTATTTGCAGATGAAGTAAGCATTTGAACAAATCATGTACTTACGGTAGTTTCCTCTTGTATATATTGCTTGTCATACATTCATGTTCGAGCAGTCTCAAATCATCTCTTTCAACTACATACCTGATACAAGTTTTTTTTGGTTTTTTTTTACTGTGTGGACCAGTAGGTCTTGTGATATGCTGGTCTTGGTCTTGCCAATCCTTAGAAAAGTCCTACAAACTCTTTGTGCTTTACAAGTGCCTGAACATAGCATTTGTTTGAGTTCATGCCAAACATTTCATATCCTGTTCGTCAAACGATTTCCACGTTGCAAGTTTTCAATAATTACATTATGAAGAAAAGTATAACCCTCTTTGGTTTTATTTGCGGATTATTATTAATCGCCTCATTCAACCATCTCATTATGTAAAGTCCAGGATTTCTTTTACGTGTCACGTCTCTGTTTAGGTGTGGAAACTGGTGACACAGAAGACCCGGTTTGGTATAACAACGCCAACCGATGCTTCGTACACATTGCCTATTGCCGTGCAGGCTTATTTCTTACCAAATATCTATATGATCTCTCTGCACAGCGTAATTGACTTCTATTTTGATCTGTTCAGCTACATATGTTTTTTAAGCAAGATAGAGAAGAATGCAAGTAATGGCAAATAGGGCCAATTCGCCGAGATACTAAAAGTCCAATTAATAATCGATTTAATATTTGGGTTACATTTCATTCTAAGACCAAATGGTAATGACATCTGAATAATGAACTCATTTGCCTGCCTAGTTATTCATCCAATTTTTCTTGGAAGTTTCTTACCTCAATAAAACCAACGACTTTTTCCCTGATCTGTGAGGGATGACCTTGACTCCATTGTTCTCCAGCAATCCTATAAGAGGCAGAAGATGGCAGTCATTTCATCTCGCAGAAACCAAATCTCTCCTGCAAATTTATTCTAGCTGAAGATGGCAGCAGGTAGAACAAATTTTGCCACCAGTTTCTTTATCCTCTTTATGGTGGTTCTTTTTACAAGTACCATGGTCATGGCCGCCGACGGCCCTGCACCACCACCAACCCAGAACTTGTCCGTTCGAGAGCTTCCTTCCGTTGGTTTGGCTGTCTCTGCTGTCTTTGCCTTGATGTTCTCCATGGCCTACTAGACAGTTTCATCTATTGATGCGAGTTGCAGGACTGCCGGATTGTTGTTGTTCTACTACGCTACATATTTACGTTTATTATCATTCTTCTGTTGTGCTTATTGTTCTCAGGATATTCTATTAGCTCATTGTACTTTTGTTCATGAGGATTATATATTGTTTTGCTCGTCTTAGTTATATTGATTTCTGTTTCTGTTATTGTTTAAATATATATAGTAACTCAGATGAATCGGTTAATGAAGTGAAGGAACTGAGCCTCCAAAATATGACAGCTTAATTACTCGATAAGTTGATTCGCAAGTGATATCAAATTGCTTTTATCCTTTGATGTTCAATTCATAGCAGCCAAGAAAGAAAATGAGGAAACAAATTAAACCTCTAAAATAAAATTTCAATATCTATAATATAACTTGTAGCTTCTAAACTATAATTTCAATAACACCTACACTACGAATTTAGTAATATATGATATTTAATTAAGTAATAGGTAAGATTCAATTTGGCAAATTAATTTTACACATAAATTTACTTGAAAATTTATTTAAGAAAAAACAGTACCCCTTCATATAATCCCGAGTAAAAAGGGATTTCACATCATTGCTTAGGGTTATAAATGAATTAAGTGTTCGTGATTAAATTTAATGTTTTATTTGGTAAAAATTCATTTATATTCATTCAATAGACATCAAAATCAATTAAATGAACATGTTTGATGACATATGTGTTCAATTTATTAAATGTTTATGAACAATATTCATGCGTCCTCACGAGAGGATCAAATGGCTAGTACGAATGATAGAATTGTCTTAAGGAGCAAAGCTTTTCGAGGTGCTTACTCTTTCGCCGTGTCAGGCGATGAGGGACGTCTGAGGTGAACACATCACTTTTTGTTCTTCACCTTTTGCTCAAATGAATAATATTCATAAATAGTATTCACGATCACTAGTGAACTATGTATATGAACAAATTAAAACTCATAAATTCATGATCAAATTCATTTACGAACTCATTTATAAACTTGTTTATACTAATCAATCGAATAAATATTAAAATTTAAATCAAACAAAAAAGACTTGAAAATAGAATTTAATAATATTTAAATAAATTTAGATAAGTTTGATTCGAACTTAAACTAATATTGATTTAGAAATTTAATATCAATTAAATAAGTCAAATTAAATTGAAACTCGAACCAAACTCTATCTAAAAAGAAAATAAATAAAATTTGAATAATTTAGTTAATTTTAAATTTGGCTGAGCTCTTCAATTATCTTATCAAATAATTTAACAGTATAAAATTTATTTGGTCCTACCGCTGCTATCCCATCCAACACCTTTTAACACTGATAGCTGTCGTCGGTTTTCTATTTGATTTTTTTGTTATTTATTTCGAAAGCGATAAAAAAGTGAAGAGATGATTGATTCACAAAGAGCAAACAAAGACTTATTTTTCTATTAGTCATATGAATGAGCGTGCTCTCTTTATATTTCTAGAGAGTAGTGACGACAAACAAAGACCAAGGAGCAAACAATAGATTGACACAATTCTATCGCACGGATTAAGAACTCCCCAGCAGGACTGGAATAAGATAATTATCACTCGAGACAAACTCGATTTGCTCGCAAGCACATTCAAACAGCACAGTAACTTATTGTCAACAAAATAGGGCTGCCAACATAATAATTAATACTAGCAAAATTGAGTACTCCGAATCTGGAACTTCACTTGGCCTTTGAAATGTGACGGATCAGGTCGACCACACGGGAACTGTAAATCATCAAAAAGATGTAGAAATTTAGAAAGCAGATGCACCCAGTTCTTTAATTGCGTGCATGTTTAAATTTACCTGTAACCCCATTCATTGTCGTACCAAGAGACGAGCTTAACAAAGTTATCGTTCAGAGAAATCCCAGCCTTGGCGTCGAAAATGCTCGACCTGACCAAAGAAACCGATTCAAGTCGCGTGGAAATTTGAAACAGAAATTGCTTGTATGTTAGATGAACAAATAAATTTCACCTGCAATCGCCCACGAAATCCATCGAAACCAAGTCCTCATCAACATAGCCCAGAATTCCTTTCAGTTTGCCCTCGGATGCTTCCCTGTTTGGTGAACGAAGAACAGAAAATGTAAGAAACAGAAAGTGAAATGTTCAGTCTGGGAAGAGAAGATGACGCATACTTGATTGCAGCCTTTATCTGATCATATGAAGCAGCTTTCTCAATCCTAACAGTGAGGTCCACAACGGAGACATCCACTGTAGGAACGCGGAAAGCCATACCTGTAAGTTTGCCATTCAAAGCAGGGAGGACTTTTCCAACAGCCTAGGCGATAAGAGAGAAGACTAAGTAACGGATTTGATCAAACTATGAGAACAATTAGAACCAAGTGAGCAGACATTAAGACCAATGTCAACTGTGTGACGATGAAAATGGCTCAACTAAATAAAAACAGATTTTATTAAGCATACCTTGGCAGCTCCAGTACTGCTAGGAATAATGTTAAAGCTTGCGGCTCTCCCACCCCTCCAGTCCTTGCTAGATGGTCCATCAACAGTTTTCTGGGTGGCTGAAAGGCAAAAGGAAAAAATACAAGTTCAGTGAGTAACATTAACGTAGTAGTAACAAACATAAACTTTCAAGCTGCTACTCCATTTTTACCAGTAATTGAGTGTACTGTTGTCATTAAACCCTCGACAATGCCAAACTTATCATGAATGACCTGCCGTGATTCACACTTTAATTAGCTAAAATATAATTCCGTTAGCCGTGTCATTTATGCAAGGGAAAAGGAAACCAAACCTTGGCCAATGGAGCTAGACAATTGGTCGTGCAACTGGCGTTAGAGACTATGGTGAGATCAGGCTTGTAATCTTCTTCATTCACACCGACCACGAACATTGGAGCATCCTTGCTAGGAGCCGAGATAATCACCTTCTTGGCACCACCCTGTTCTCATTAAAACAAATTTAATGATAAAATTAATCAAACAATTCTTATATCTTAAAATTATGGGAGGAAAACGGACTTTTGAAAATCCGATAACATTGGGAAGGAATATTAAAAAAAATGAAATACCTTCAGGTGGGCAGCGGCTTTGTCCTTGTCAGTAAAAACTCCAGTTGACTCAACAACGAACTCAGCACCTGCCTCGCCCCACGGAATCTCCTCAGGATTGCTAGATTAAAAAAGTATTTGAGTTACTTGTAGTCTCGAATATAAAAGAGCAAGATTAATGATCATTAAAAGAGAGGATTGAGTCTAGATCGGCCTCACCGAAGGCCATAAACCGTGACCGATTTATCACCAAGGAGAAGTGTCTTAGAGTCCTTAACCTTGATATCATTGTGTTTCCAAGGACCGTGCACAGTATCGTACTTAAACATGTACGTCTGCAAAGAGTGGAAGAGCGCCATTAAGCAACTACTCCGTGAAATATTTGAAGCCAGTCAAAGTATTGGATCGAATCACATGAATTTGTTTTTTTTTAAATAAAAATAAAATAAATTGACCACAGGGCAGACGCAATCAGGATTCAGTATTGTGCACTATTGCAATCCACTTATCCACAGAAATTAGGAAGATACTATGAGACTCGCAAGATTAACAGGACATACTACGAAATTTCTGAGAGCAATACGATCGATTTGATGGACAAGCGATGATGGCTAAACTACCAGATGAACGCACGATGCATAAAACAGAGACTCAACCGATAATTAAAAAGAAATAAAATAAAAATCTCACAAACTAATAAAGACCTTGCATGGACCTCACCGAAGAGACGTATCATACCATGTAATCTGTGGTGATGAAAGGATCATTAACAGCGACGAGCTCCACATCATCGCTCTGGATCGCCACTCTCGCGACCAATCGACCAATCCTACCGAATCCTGCACACTCTCACTGATCAGAATCCATTCACATTTACGAATCAAAATCCCTAATCCAAAAGGCACACAACCGCAAAAAGGAAAAGGAAAATGCATACCATTGATGCCGATCTTGATCTTAGCTGAAACATGGATCCAAAGCAGCACCAACAACAACATGAATCGGATCAGAGACAAATACACAAAGAAGAGAAATAACAACGAATTGAGAAGGGACGCATCAATTACCCATAGCGATTAGGAAAAAGAATAACTGAAACGAGTGAGAAGCAGCAGGAGAAAGTGTACAAGTGACGGAGGAAGACGAGGGGTGATGGTGCCTTTAAATAAGACGGGGAAGAAGGGTGATCAGTTTTAGCGTGTAGGAATACGTACGACGACAGAGTGGGTCCTATGACGGGTTGATCGCGTGGGTGCGTGAAGGATTATTAACGATTTTCCTCCGCCCATGGCTGGTTCTTTGACCGTTTCGAGCAGGAAAACAGCGCCACGTGGGGAGGATTTGAACAGTTGACCTGGTTGTAGGCAGTTGATTGCAGAATAGTTGCTTGCATCCGTGTGACCAGGCGAGAAGAAAAAAAAAAGGTGATAGTCCACGTAAGTGGGTAATTGTATGGATACTTGCCATCAATAAATACAAAATGACTTGTTGAATTTTTAATTTTTCCAATGTAAATGGATCATTTTATCGAGTAAATCCTTTGTAATTTATTATTCTTTGTTAAATTGATGGCGAGAGATGATTAACGTGAATATTATCATGTTTTACCACGTGAAAAATAAGACGGATAAAATAAAAATATATAACTAATTGTAGATTTTAATTTACATTGTACATAAACTTTTGACATATATTATTCTTGAATAATTTTTTATAAAAATGTCTATATGTTTTAAAATGTTCAAGTTAATCCATAAATAAATTTATTTTTTTATAAAAATCTTAATATCTTAATCAAAGCTCAATCTAATTTTTTTGTAAAAAAAAAAAATCAAGCCCTGTATATGCATTCAAAGCTCAATCTAGTTTTTGCAAATAATCTCCAATTAAGTTATTGAGATAATTACTAATGTACCATATGCATAAAATAAAATTCTAATGTTTTATTGAACCTATGATATACTTTCAAATATAATGTTACGTTTTACATGCATAAATTTTTAATTTTATAACAAATCTAGCACTGAAATGTTAACGAATACATGGAGAGAGAGAGAGAGAGAGAGAGAGTAAAGTAGCAGTTGAACTTGTAATTTCTCTCCCTTCCTTGCGGGGTTGCACTTCTCCAACTCTGGAATTGCATTTATTCAATTTGTCTTGCTGCATTTAACAAGAGCCATATTTTCACTGCTCATATTATCAATTGTGATGCACACAAATTAAGAAACACTCTTAAGAAGTCGATCTGATCTTGATAGAGTTCCACAGAAGAATTAAAAGCAGCATTTTCATAACATTAAATCTCAACCTACAAGAGACAGTTATGCACCTCAGGTGCCAAACTCACTCCGTCGATACATGTTATTAACTGCGAAGATGAACACGCTAACGTAGAAGGTGCTTTAATTAATATAGACAATAATTAAAATATCAGTTTGACATTCAGAGGTAAGTAAGATGTAGCACGAAGAGATCAAGAACCTCTACAAAGCATGTCCCCGTTGAAGGCCATACTTGGTGAGGATCTGAGCCAATTTATCTTTTGTCAGGGGCTGCAATGGCAAACCAAGAGAACAACAACTAAATAAATAATCTCTCTTTATTTTGATCGAATGACCAGGCCATGAAATTAATATATGCATATACCTTCTCTATGAATTCGTCGGCTCCGGCTTGGAGAAACAAATCCTTATCGCACTGCTGTGTGTCCGCCGAGAGAGCTACGATGGGGGCCTTCACTCCCAGTAATCGGAGCTGCTTGGTAGCCTGTAACCAATTCTAGTGATCAAAATATGTAAAGGACTGCACGATAAAGGAGCTGAAAGAGAAACTGACGCATGGTACGTACCTCATGGCCGTCCATGACTGGCATTTCCCTATCCATGAGGATGAGGTTGTAGGACTTGCCTCCCCTGACCGACTCCACGGCCGCCTTCCCGTTCTCCGCCTCCTCCAATGCCATCCCCTGCTCCATCATCAGCTTACTCACCACCACCTGCAGCCACCGCGCGATCGACGACGGTTCACTACTGTCAAGTATAGCTAGATTAATTGAAGAGCAAGTAAAATATTCATAAACTCACCCGGACGATCGCATTGTCCTCGACGAGGAGCGCTGAGAACACCGAGTTCGCCATGGGAATAAAAGCAAAGCAGGGAGAGGGTGCGGACTAAAAGTGGCTACTCGAAGTGCATGTTCGTTGGCGTGGCCGGGTCCGCGTGTGCGCGATGTCGCCCACGCGGCAGCGCGCGCTGCGATAGTGGCCGGATATGGCAACCCGGTGAGCGTCCTCCGCGCGCTGTATTAATTAACGCTTGAAGCGCGGACAACACGGGTGACGTAGCGCGTGGCCCCGCATCCGCCGCCGTCGTCATCGTTCTACCGGGGCCGGTCCTCATCCCTGCCCCCATCCACTAGGTGGGGCCCGGCGGCGTAGACGACTGCACTGTGCATTCCCAAATTTGGCAAGCATTGTCCTAATGCGCAAGTTGCTACCCCCGCTACTGCGAAAAAAACGGCCGTCTGAGTCTCCACAGAGTAAACGCCATGGCCTTGCTGTTGATCAAATCTGTTCTACAACCATTTAATTTGGACCATTGTTACGCAGTGCAAAGATGGAAGCAAACATTTCAAGCATCATTTGCGTGCAGCAAGAACAACTTGCTCCCCCACACGGCCACATTTCGACCAGTGAAGAGGCCAACAAGTGCTGATGGTCCTTTCTCTATGCCCTCAACGATGTCCTCCCCACGAACCACTGCAGCACCAGTAACTAAATTAATATAAACAGAAAGTTAGCTATTACCGACTGATGTCGCATTCCTTAATTAGACGGTTATGATTGGCTAGAGGTTAGAAGTTACAAGGAACGCAACTCTTGAGTTTCCAAGGTCGTTCATTGTTTTGGTACAGATCAACGGATGATTGGAGTCTGGAAACAAGTCTCAGATATTCAATAAAGGAATTCACGCAGGAAATATCAAATGTTTTCTTTCAGTGTCTTAACAGTCACATAGATGCATAAAGGGAAAACATTAGCACTGAGTCAAGTCGTTTTGTTTAGATAACGAAAGAAGATGATTAGAAACAAAAGGATGCAAGAAATTTTTGAGCACCCTATATATGTAATTCAATGTTTCAAAGTTCAAGCAGACCATGAATTGTTAGACCTCTGTAAGTCTAAGATGTCGACCTTTTTAAGGCAGCATCGAGATCCCATTTTGTGTGAGAAATACGAAGTATAAGATGAGAAAAACAAATAAAAATTCAGGAAGAAATCATTTCGTGGGAGGAGTTAAAGGGTATCATTAGGAATTTTAACTTTGGTCATTTCTGAGCTAAATAAGGAATAGTTTGATATCTATCCAGACATTTTGTTGTTTAAATAAAAAAAATTATGTTTAATAAAACTATTAAATTAATATATATTCTTTTATGTTCATCCAAACAGAATCGTACCTAAAATAAAAAATATATTCATGAATTATTTTTTTTAATTTTTATATTAATTTTTATTCTCTTTGAAAACGATTTGAGCTATTTTAAAAATGAAATTGAGATGATAGCAATAAATATGAGATTATTTTTCAAAATAATAAAGTCAAAACTCCCCCTAATAATATTATTATATAATAATAATAGCAATTTCCTTTTAATCCTAAAAAATAGAAAAGTACATACTCCATATCATGTCAACCTTTACCCCATACCCACATAAATAATTGATGCGATCATATATATAAATTTTCTAGCTTCTTTTCAACGTCGAGGTGTGTACTGCAAACTTGAGGTTCTCTTTCGACCGCAACAGTAATAAAATACGACGGAAAGCACGAACAACCAAAGAAGAGAACAGAGACATAGAATTTACCGTGGTTTGGAATAAGGATTCCTACTCCACTGGGGTGAGCTCTCCCACGAGCTACGGTGCCAAAATACTTTCACTATGAATTTTCTCCTTTGTGGAAAAAGCTTCCGGAGGCGAAGGAAAAAAACCTCTTACAATTGGCTTAGTGTACAAAGGTTGAAAGAAAATGGAACTTGCTACTCTTCTCCTCTCCTTCTTCCTTTCTTCTTCTTCCTCTCCGACGATGTGGTAGCTCTCCTCTTCCGGTATGCCTTTGTCTCTCACTTTTGGAAGTTGCGGATCTCCCTTCTTTTTGCTCCTCCTCTGTCTTTTATCCTCCTCCTCTTTCCTGGACAATTGTCACGTAATAAACATCTTCCATCACCGTATACATGACCACCTTGCTTACTTGGAGAATCATTCTGTTACATAAATGGAGAGTGGAGACTCCTCCGAATATTATGTGGGGTCCTAATCCGTTATGTAGCAAGCTCTCATAAGCATTTTGAGAAAGATTCTAACCTTTCCTTTTCACCTTCTTGCCCTTCGTGAAGCTAGTCTAAACCTACCGCCTAGGTTTAGTATAGCTCTTAGACTCCCTACCTTAGACTTCCTATAATAGCCCGAGCCAACTCCTATATTCCTTGTACAGAGCCAATCTTCAGACCTATGCCGCCGAACCGGTTCTCCCAGACCTACTTCACCGAGTCATTTCTCTCAGACCTACTTTACCAAGTCATTTATCTCAGATCTACTTTGCCGAACCGGTTCAGACAATGTCTTCCACATGAATTCTTTCATTTCACTTGCATATAAATTATTTTACGAATTTATCATTTAAAAATTTTAATTTACAAATATAACATTGTAAAATTTAGAATTTTACATGTAAAAAACAACACTGCCTTTTGTCTTTGAAGTCTAATAGGAAGTGTCTTCTAATTTGATTTATTATGCACAAAACGTCCCTAATTTTCATCAAATTTTCTTAAACGTACACTTCATTAAAAATTGCAAACAAAGTCACTAGAATATTCTCTATTTTTTATTTATAACCTTCACTCACCTTAATAAAGACAACTTTTTATTTTTTTTCACTAATCACGCTCAGAAAAATTGCTTGCAATATATGTTTCTAATGGCTTTAAATTTTAGCATTACATTCTCTAATAACATTACTAGTACTTACACAAATTTTTATACTAAAATGGTATACATTTATACTTTAGTTGTTTTAATATAGGATCTTATTTTAACTTATTGGCAAAATGTAATTTTATTAAATTTAATAATATAAATATAAATATTGGTTTCATATGAACTTGTGATAAAAACATGGTTAGAAAAAAGAAAAAAGAATGCAGCATCGGAGTGGTTCAATGCATCAAGTTGGGCAAGATATCAAATCCTGACTTATTTCGATGCCAATTTGTTTTTTTTTATTTTTCAAATTGCTGTTATTTACTTGGGATATGGGGAACATTGAATGTGGAAGTGAGATATAATGCACTTGCCAGCATTTGTTCAACATTCTCTCAAGTTGCATCACTGAATTGAAAAGGTAGCTTGGAAAGAAGAAAAAAATGGTCGTCATACAGCACATTTTTATTCCAATAGAGCAAAAGATGTTCTTGACAAGGAAATGAGGATAAAACTAAAAGAAAATAAAAATGAAAAAAAAGAAGTAAAATTAGGAATGACAATCTTAAAGTTGGTGCACAAAACACTATCTTGATTCAATACATGGCCTCTATAACAAATTAGGAAATAGAGTAGATAACATAAATCACAAAACAGACGAGTAAGAAAAAAGGAAGAAGTAGATCCCGCCTCGAAGAATGAAAACAAATTTGGCTGCAAGCAATTATAAAACAAGGCGTGTGCCAAGTTGGCCAACTTGTTATTTATTTAACGTTTCGCTAAGCGAATCATGATAATATTAGTTTAACGTCTCCACATGACTGCCTTGGTGTTGGTGCGCAGCTGCTTTTTCTGAGACGAAGAAATCCAGAGTTCATCCACCACTTCTTTCACTCATCTCCTTTTCTACGAGACCAAGTTCCAAGGCTTAATTAGGAAGAAGCAAAGCGATATGTTATCAAACAAAATATTATCAGATAATAACTTGATGAAATTTCTGCTTTTGATCCGATAGGAATATCACAGGCACAACTGCACAAGAGACTGTATTAACACAATTTGGTCTTAATTGTTTTTCTCATTCTTTTATTTGTGATGTCTGAAGTGAACTTGTCATTTATTTAAGATAGTTAAAAATGACTGTTGTTTGTGTCTCTAGTCTTAATGACTTGATAAGATAATTTTCCAACATGTTTATAGTAAATCAAATGTTTCCAGACAGAGTACCTGGAAACCAAAGACTCTAGTCTTCTTTGCTTAGCCACCCTCCATGCCTCGAATTTATCCTTTCTCTTTGCAGCCCACCTTGGATTTTTGGATTTGTTTTGGCATGTTGACCTCTTGCTCATTCAACTTTTCATTTTCTTCGCGATCCACCTAAGCAAATTGTACAAAATTACGAATTTTCGACTTGTTTTGACCTGTTGAAGCCTTGTTCATTAAGTTTGGATGAAAGGGAGGGGACTGAGATTCCTAAATAGAAAATAACAATATAACAGGGATGTAAGAAAGTGACATCTGGAGCCTGTTGCATGTTCAACACGTTTGGCAACAAAGAATCAAGAAAAAAGATGACATGAGCTCTGTCAAAGCTTGCTATTGGAACACGAGTTCTGCGATTAAAATCAGTTGTCTTATGGTCCCATTTAGACCCATAGATTAAGCATAAGAATATTGGAAATTCATCCAAAAAAAAGGAAAAAAAGAATAGGATTTCAAATTACCAGTAAAAAAACTCTTAGTGCCCAATGGTAAATTTTTCACAGAAAAGAATCATTGCTTTTACAAATTTGACCGGCATCTTTTTTTTGTTACAAGTACAAAGGGACTGGATCAGTGAACAGCGGAGATACGGAATAGTTTTTGGTAAATATTCTGTATTGAAAAGCGTAGATGGTGCAAAAGCCCATTACTCAAAAGAGTGGGCATATCCTAAAAACACTAATCCCAGTGGCATAATGATAATATCCAAATGCTAGGGGCAACTCTATGAAGAATGAATATATTAGAGTGAAGGTCCCATTTTCATCTGAGTTTTGCACGATGCATTGAAATCTGTCAAGAAGCATAGCTGCTCCATAAAACCGTAAGCCCAAAACTTCCTTTTGTATGTTTGCTTTATCTTTTTTACTTCTCTTCTACTTTCTGAAGCCCAAGACAAGATGAGGAAGCTATCTTCATATCTTGACTGGTGGTAGGATCTGGAAATGGACAGGGGAAGGACATCACTCCTATATTGTTTCCACGAGGCAAAAAAAATAAATCATTAGTATGACCCACCACTGCTCAAGGTGCATGGGAATCCCTGTTGTGAAAAATGGGATGCAGTGTATCTGCGCCCATATATAGAGACACACGAGACTAGAAACCTTCTCGCTAAACACACCTAATAAAGGCAGCGCCAGAAGCCAAGACAATTCGGTTCACCTCTCTCGTCTTCTCCCAACCATTTTTCAACAATTCTCCTCTATTTTTTTTTCTCTCCTTGTGCTATTCTTTCACCTGTCTCAAATCTTCAGCAAAAGAGTGAGGCAAGCAATTATCTAATCTTATTCCCTAATTAGAATTCTAGATATAAAATCATAAACAGGTTCGTTTCTGGTTTTGGGAAGGTATTGCTTCAACTATTACTATCACAGTATTATAGCTCTTTTTATGCGATATATTTAAGGCTATCTTCAAATCAATAAGTTTTTAGATTACATGGATCTTTTTCATAGTTTATATTTGAGTTTTCTAGAACTCCCTTCTCAGGTTATCTTATTTGCTTTATTTTCTGTATGAAGTTATGTTGACTTTTTATAGACGTAGATCGATTTAAAGCAACAGAGAAACAAAAAAAAAAACAAGTATATAATAACGTAATGAACTTAATATAAAAGACTAAGAAATCTCGGTGATTTTCTCATTATTATTTTTTTAAGGAATTGTTCTAACCATCTTTCCTTTTTCCTCTTTTTTTTTTTTTGCCTATTTTTTTCGGATTGCATAGAATGTCCTCTTCAGGGATTCAAATCAAAGTTCTATGCCATAGTTAGAAAAGTCCTATGCACAGACAAAACAGGTGAATCTTATGGTTCAAACATCATATTCAGAGAACTAACCTCACTTTGCTGGTATTGTTGACAGGCATCGTATGGTTGAAACATCTTGGGCTTGGTGTGGTCAGTGCTATCTTTCAGCATAAGAAGCTCACGTCACAGGTTTCTCGCCAGGACACAAATCATGACAGCCTTCTTTCAGATCTCAGATTCTGGGAAGCATGAATTCCTTCAAAACTCCTGATCTTGGTTCCAGATTATTAAATAAAACCTGCAATCGGAGTAATTGTATTTTGAGTTTTTGAATTATCAGTCGAGTACTATTAAATCATTTTGAGATAAAAACTAACGGCTAGGAAGATCAAATGGGAAGCAGCATGAGAGGAACCAGAATGGCAACCAGTTCAGGCATGAGGCTTTCGAAAACCCAGCTACAAGAGCAAGATCTCAAATCTAATCCATCTACCTATTTCAACATGGAATCCTATCTGCTACTCCTCTTCCTCACGGCATCACTGTTGATACTTCCTCTCATACTACCTCCCTTGCCTCCTCCCCCTTCCATGCTGCTTCTAGTTCCCATTGGCCTGCTCGTTGTACTTTTGATTCTAGCTTTTATGCCTACAGATGTACGTAACATTGCGTCCTCTTACCTATAAATATGTTGCATAAGCTCTCACTTTCCATACGAGTTCAGCATATTTTCTTCCTTTATTCTTATGAATGATACCAAAAAAAGGCTCCCAACATGCCAATCGATATGCTTAGCTGCGAAACTGTGTTTACGCTGTTACTGATTAAACTTTCAACATGACACAGAGACCCCTGCAATAGTTTCTTTGGAGGTTGAATGGATGATTCTGTAAGTCAATGGTTTTGCAACAAGCAGATAAATAGCTCCAGCTGAGAATCCCAAGGCTCCTGAACAGACTGCAAATATGCAGTTTTGTCAGAGAAACTAGATATGAAATGTCGTGGACTAAAACTCGTAAATAACCAGGAAGGTTTTTGGTGTTTTGTCAACAGGAGAGAGTTTCGTTTCCATATGTCAATGGTTTATTCATCTGCATCGTGTAATTGTAGATGTTGAAAAGAAAAAAATCAATCTCCAATTTTATCGCAGAACAACTCTCTATCGCTACTAGATTTTTCAGTAGCCTCTGTAACCACTTGTTTTTCCTTTTTCAAACTCAATTCTGAGCTAGAATGCAACTACAAATTTGGAACAAGTCATGCTCTTATACAAATAGCATTGATGGGCAAAGATATTCCTAATATATTATTCACGTACCTAATTCACATTTGCTTTACCTTGCATCCCACAAGTTATAAGCCAATATTTTCCAAATTGCATTGGGTTATTTGAGATCATGCTCGTCCTACCAATTCCATTATGTTCGTCTGGTCTTTTAGAGAACGTTCGAGCATAATAAAAGGTCGCAAAGTTTCTCTAGAAGCTAGTAAAATATACAAGTACTAAGTGGATAAGGACTACAGGGAACTGCTAAAAGAAGGTCGACGATGTCAACTTTTTTGATCAATGAATTAATGACTATGATAGTGAAAGCCATCAATTTGGGCATGTGTTTTTTAGATTAATTCAAAATTCACGACCAAATTCATTAGTCATGAACTCATAATTGTTCATATAAAATTAAATTTAGGATGTCACCACTCATCTAAGCAGCAATTATAGGCAACAACCTCTATGGATATAGTGGAGCTATAAAGCACTCAAAGAAACAATAAAAGGATCAAGATTCAAAATCCAAATGGGACGAATATATTGAAGGTTGAATTTTGAATATGCATAAGCTTTGCTTCGGATTTCTCTAGCTTTAGATTTATGCAATATGAGAATCAAGAGGAAGACCTTCTTCCTTTAGGATTAGTCAAATTCTCAAATAGGAAGTCTTCTTTGCAGATGGATGTTAGTCAGTGGCATCCACCTGAAGCCAAACTGCTATGCTAGATTTTGTCACACGAACCTTGAGATTTCAGTTCCTTGTTTCAGTGGGGTGATGGGGTTGCATGAAATGTTCGACAGATATAGGATACATGTTAACATGCGAAACAACATGATTGATCGTATGCTCTTCACGAAGAAAGATAACTGTAACAAGAGAGGAAACGCAAACAACAGTTTCGTGTATCATAAAGAGCGAAACAGACCAAAACAGAAAACATACAGAGAAACCATAGGCAATGAGATCCTAGGATGAATTGTATATATGCTAGAACAAGTTTTCTTGGATAACTGTGCGATATCTGAATTTCCATAATAACTTGGTGCCTTCTGAATTTCTAGTTAAACCGCCATCTCTTACAATTAGCAAATTTATTTTTGAGTAGCCTTACTAAACATTCGTCTCGAGTTGTCAAAAAAAAAAAAAAAAAAACAGAAACAAAATGTACACCTCTTTTGGACTTTTCAACCGGTAAACTTTATGCTTCTCAGGGCACTACAAGTCAAGATGTTGTTTATGGGACTAGGAGAACTAGATCGTCTAACCATGAAGTGAAGGCTGTTGATATTCCAAGGACAGACAAGGTCATGTGTGAATTGATGGATACACAATTATTAACTCTTGTAGTAGAACGACGACAATTAATTGATTTGATGTTGCCCGTTTAATGTTTTCTTCTAAATTGTCTTTCCTGCGAAGACATTCATGTCTCATGATGCTGTGCAAATAAAGGTGTAACATATCTCTGAGTCATTCATGACTACAAGACGTAGAGGATAGTGATATCGAGGTATATCCTCCAAAAATCAAGCAGGAAGGTCGAAATATAAATAAAATACAGAGGAAGGTGATGTGTCGCATGGCTAGGATAACAAAATGGTCCTGGATGGCAATTGTAAGTTCCAGAAAGGGTAGAAGTCAATAAATTTGAAGTCTAAAAAATTAGCCAAAAGGCTTGTGACATCCTCTCCGGCTCATTCATGATCACAGAGGTGAAATCAAGATATAACCTCTAAGTATTAGGCACAAAGAAGAGAAAGGAGACCTAATGGGATGTAGCAGAAGTTCAAAGTGGCAGGCTAGGATAACAACTGGTATTGGATTTGAGAGTAACACTGACAATTTGATTAAAAATAATTAAATTCATCTTCTAGAAAGAGAAGTAAATAGCAATAGTTTAAGAAATTTGGACGGTTTTTTTTTTCAAGAAGAAAATTTAGCTAAAAAGCTCCTAAGATTCTCTTCTACCCATTCATAGAATATTAAGTAGATGACCATCCCCTGATTCTCCTACCGAGTAAATCCGAAGCACAACTTATACATTTCAGAAGTTGACCTCTAAAATATTCATCCATAATAAGATTCAAACCCTTCTCTTCTACTCATTCATGGTTATAGAGGAAGGTAATACCAAGATATCGCTTGTAAAAACAAAGAGACAAGGTATCTAGATGGGATATAATAGAAGGCAATATGTGGACCAACTGGTCATGTGATTTAAAAAAACCAAATTTAGCTTCTAGAGAGGGAAAAAAAATGTAACGACGTTGGAGTAAAAATATTTGGAAGGAGGTTTCAAGAAGTAAATCTAGACAAGTCCAGCTCCTGCGATACAGCTAAATCTAGCAAAAGAAAGAGAAAATATTCAGAATGTCAATTAATGTTTTATCTGGCATCTATTAAAAAAATCCTGTCCTGTTAAACGTACTAGATTATTTACTAGCTGTTTCACCTCAGCCTCATCAAAAACTCACTGTAGGAAACAATGAGTTATTTTGCACAATGAATATCAGCAATTAGAAATTATACGATGACCACAAATATTAGACAACCTATATCCTGTTCTTCTGTCTTTATCTGTTTCAGAGATTTTAACGGCAACATATCTCATGTCCGGCGTTGCAAAGTTAAACAACTAAATAACGGAAGACATAAAAGGAAAGTATGTTAGCAGTTGAATTATAGCTGATAATGTAGCTTACAAAGTATGTAGAAGGCTAGAAGCAGAAAATTAAACAGCACGATTTTGATTCAGGAAGACTAAACTTCCATCTGACGACCATTGTGAACTTCGAATTTCAAACTTCAACCCTTTTCAGTCTAATGCGATCTTTCCCTTCTCTCGAAGGCACTGAAAAGTTTTTTTTTTTTTTTTGTCTCTGACCATACACCAGGGGTCTTGTAGGTCAAACGAGAAAAGATTATAAATGCTCCATAAAGTGCATGATGTTCATCTAGAACAGGAATAACTCCAATTATATCCAGCATGGAAGCTACTCGCGTCTCTCGTCTAGTCTGCGTATGTCTAACGCCCTCTTATATTTCTCATTGTCTGGAGTAACAAAGTACACCGTTTTATTCCCAGCATCTATGGTCCTACGATCAGTCGCGTTCAAACTCTCTCTCACTTTCTCTCCAAAATAAATAAATCAGCACGCTGCGCGTCATTCGTACATCTTAGTTGCCTAGATAAACCCCAAACATTTCATAATTTTTTGTCAATTGTGAAAAATTACAACGAAAAGATTGCAAGAAAAGAGAGAAAGAGAGATGAGGAAGGAGAAGAGCGCGCAGGAACTCATACCGGGTTTACCGAATGATGTAGCCTTGAATTGCCTCGCCCGAGTTCCGCACCGATTTCACTCGGGTCTCCGACTCGTCTCTCGCGGCTGGCGGAATCTGGTCACCGCTCCCTGCTTCTACCAGCACCGGGAGCGAATCGAGGCGAAGGAGGACCTGATATTCCTCGTCCAAGCCCTCCTCGGAAAAAACTCTGGCGACGCCGGTGAGGACAAGGAAGAGCATGTGGAGGAGAAGGGCGACGGCGCCACTGTAAGCAGTCCGCCGGCTTACTGCCTTAGCATTTACAATGCGACGGATGGATCGTGGCACCAGTTAGCGACTCCGAAGCCGATTCCGCTGTTTGCACAAGTCGCAGCGGTCGACGAGAAGCTGGTGGTGATGGGTGGCTGGGACCCGATAACCCTGGAGCCGGTGACGGAGGTTCAGGTGCTGAATCTCAAGAGGGGCAAGTGGCGGATGGGAGCGTCCATGGTTGTGACACGGAGCTTCTTCGCGTGCGCGGCGGTGGCTGGGAAAGTGTACGTCGCAGGGGGGCACGATTCCTGGAAGAACGCGCTTCAGGAGGCGGAGGCGTACGACGTCGCGGAGGACCGGTGGTTGAATCTGCCGGCCATGGGGGAGAAGCGGGACGAGTGTAAGGGGGTGGCGGCAGGGGGCCGGTTTTGGGCGGTGAGTGGGTATGGGACGGAGGGCCAGGGAAGGTTCGTGGGAGCGGCCGAGTGGTACGACGCGGACGCGGGGAAATGGAAGAGGGAAGAGGGAATATGGCAATGGGAGGAGGGAGTCTGCGTGGGGGTGACCGGGGGGCGGATGTGGAGCGTGGAGTGCTGCGGCGGGAGGGAGAGTATGGTGAGGGAGTACAAGGGGAATGGGAACGGATGGAGAGAGGTAGCACCGCTCCCGGAACGGGCGAGGGTGAGCCCTTGTGCGGAGGCCATCGACGGCGGAGAGAGGGTGTTCCTCGTGGCGGAGGTGGAGGCTGAGGGGGGAATGCGGGCCAGCCGAGGCTGGATTCTGGAGGTGGCCTCCGCCAAGTGGACCCGGATTGACATTCCATCTCGGTTCAACCGGTTCACCTTTTCAACAGCTGCGGCCGGCTTTAATTGACAAGAGTTTTCGTAGTTAATTGATGTCCTTCTTCCTCTCTCTTCTTTTTTTTTTTTTTTTTTTTTTTGGTACAATTTAGTAATACAAAAATTTCTATATTTCAAATTAGCCAATTTGATAAAAAATTTATACCACCCTTAAGAGATTCTTTGAAGGGGGGCAGTCCGCTAATGCGACCGTTTCAATTTTTTTTTTCAAGGGAAGGTCAATGCGAGACATATCCCAATCCATGTTTTAAAGTCATGCAAATTCGAATTTGCAAGAAAACCAAAAAAAAAAAAATTAACTGAATTGGCACATATGTGGGAGAAAACAATAAAAAATGTAACGTCATCGTAGTGGTAGGCAAAGTTCCGGATTCACAAACACCAGCTAAACAATGCCCTGAAACAATTACAAAACCATTGGCAACCAGCTAAACTCAATAGATTAAGAAAAGAGCTCTGAGAAACTAAAGTCTCCTTCCTCTTCTCCCACCCTTCTTCCCACCCTTCGAGTAGTGTATGTGGGGATGAGAGTTACGTCTTCAGCAGTACCAGAGAGAATTTTAGCGATAATAATTGACAGGCACAAGAAACTCGCGAACCAAGCTCCGTATATCCTGAGCAATGTCAAGAATAAGATAATGGCGCAAACATTCATGCTTGTAGCTATCAAAGAATTTACCAATGATATTTCAATGGCTAGATAAGGTCTACATAGTCAGTCTTTACTGTTAGGATTTTCAGGTTTATGGTCACAACCATAAAAAATAAATGTATAGTGAAGAAAGCAGATAGGCGAAATGGCATTTGCATATGCCAGAATGAGTTGATATATGCACGTTGAAAAGCAACAGACTTGACTAACCCACAATGGTTCTACCACTGGTGCCATCAAAAGGCAAACAAAAAAAACACACACACAAAAAAAGAAGATATTATAGTAACAAGCGCGAGCAAGAGCCCTTTAAAGCAGATTGAGCACCAGGACCAGGTGTTTTGTCCTGTTTCCTCCAGTGGCTCTGAACTCAATACGCAAAGCGGTAATCGCAAGTTCCTGGAAAAGAAAACAGTACAAACTATTACATCACCGTATCAGTTAACTAGAGTACAGATATAATCAGGAAAGAAACAATTCAATAGAAATACTTTGCGGCGCTTTGCAACATCTTGTGCTGCAAGCATAGCTGCATACGGTGATGATTCGTCCCTGGTCATCTTTGACCTTCTTTCCACCTAAAAAAGTAAAATATCCATATTCAAAACATGTGTTGAATCAACAAAAGAAAGGCATTGCTAAGTTGACAACCTAATAAATATGACAATAATCATTTTGAGGATAAGCAAATAGAGTATCTTTTATCAGTATTTAAAACACATAAGATGAAAAGGACTGGATCTTAATATGTTCCTCTTCCATAAACAGGCAATCACAAGAGCATTGGAAAGCTATATCCAATGAACAAAAATAGATTATGCAGTTTGTAAGTTCCTTGGACCTTGCTAATGAACATATTAGGTTGCTCCTCTTTCCGTATGGTTGGCCCCTCCTTCTGAGGATCCCTAGTCTTTTTTCTTTCAGACTACATAACCAGCAGGTACAAGCAATCAAACATCATACTTCACAGTAAGCCTAAAGAACATAGATCACATGGCTAGTAGATTTTTAAAAAAAGACAAGAACAAAAATAGCAAATCACTAACCATGGTGGAGAGAGATGGAAAAGCGCTGAGAAGGAGACGACTATAGAACCCAAGATCTGAACTTCTTTGAGGCAAAACATGGAGGCCTAATCACCTCAGTCATTTTATATTGAGTCCGTGTTACAGTTCTGCCATGTGAGTATACCCTAAATCACTAAAATACCTTTGTCATGTGCACTAATCTCCATTCAGCTCATGTTGTTGACCTTACAAAACATATATGAAGGCATCAAGCAGTGCTGAGGTACTCAACTGTTCCACAACTAAACATATATGATAACAATTTAAGTTGAATATTTGAGCTATCTTGTGAAACTACTGGTGTCTTCAGTATCATTTTCCAACTGAGGCTAAGGATCCAACTACTGGTCTATATCAGAACACAAAGGCAATCTTGTGAGATTCACCATTTTTCTTATAAAAATGCATATTTGCCATCATGGTCTATATCAGAACATAAAGGCAATCAATTAGGAATAATAAACTGCAATATTTATTGCTAATCTCTTAAGCCACAAGAGGCAAATGCTACTACATAATCTTTGACTGCTAGAATATAAAGTTGACAAAAGTTATTTGATCAAATGTGCCAGGTCTGGATCATCCATGTCCAGATCTAGCCATCCATATAGCCTCATGTACTCGATGTAATGATCTGGTGGCTTTATGGCACGGGGCTTTCTGGGGGCAAAGTCGTGTAATCTTCGAACATCGCGAACCAGCCATCTTGCAAAAGCCCGGTCTATTGGAGGCATTGCTTTCACCAAAATTTCATCTCTTGCATTCGCCTGTCTTGCATGCTTATTGCCCATGGTGCAAGATTGGCTTTGCTGAATCAGGGGAAAATAAGAACACAAATAATAAAAACAATCAGAAGAATTAGATACTCAAGTGAATAAACTCGAAAGCTAGCTAGATAAAACAGATAGAATCAAGAATAGTCATTAGATGCAAAACAGTCATGTATTAAATGAGATCAAAGAACTAGTAGGCTTTTTTTTTGTTTCAAAAACTAAGAAACATAAGTCGCTTGATCAGCTAAAATGCAATTCTTGGTGATTAGGATAATTGGAATTTATTTACATTAAGCATAGAGGTGGTTTCAACTACAGTAGTTGTCCATTTAATTAGAAAATTAGCAACTTAATTATTTCTTCCATGAGTTTATTCTTCCAGTGCTATCATTCTTCATTTAGTTGTTTGCTTAACAAGCAAATTAGCAGATTTATTATTTCTTCCTTGAATCCGTTCTGCCACTGATATCCTTCTCCATCATACAACTAAACAAAATTTTGCATTTCAAGTTAAGGTAGAATAAAATATAGTAACTGATCCAACTGCAGAGTTTGGAGTTAAATAATTATCCATTAGTTTTATATAAATGACTTGGGCGAACAATTGATTTCCCATATTAGTATCTAGAGTCCAATGGTGTATGTCATAGGCTTTCATCGTGAATAACTTCTAAGGTTATTTGTTTTTTCCTTTTCTTCTTAGTCGGGCAACAGCTATCAGCACTCAACCTGATAAATATCATACAGGCGTCAAGCAGCTCAACTGGCAAAAGTAAAATTTTCTTCCAAATTTATCAGTTGTTGCATTTGTTATTAAACCTCCTGAAAACCAACAACCTGTTTACTTCGACAATATACAGTTTCGATATTAACTATACAGCTAATATCGCAAAAACCTCTAGAAAATTTGCCAGACCTAAACAACTAGTCCATGGATAAACAATACAGCTAGTGAAAACCCTAGAAAATCTCATTTGAGTGGATGACCAAACAAGTAATGGCGTTTCTTAATAACCATCTCTAAATCGCATATTATCCTTTCAATATGTATTGCACCATGGAGAGCATTCACCCTCTTCTGATCAAAAAACGAAATAATACTAGAATTTTGGGATCAAAACAGGAGAATGAATCCCAGTGAACAGCAAACCGCGAAAGGATATGCAAGTTCTAGGAGGATTAAACAAACAATACTGGGTTGTGAATCAACGCAGCTGCTCCTGCTGGCTGCTAGTCTTCCACTTTCCGATCTTATCCCGCAACTCCGAAACAGTTCGTCTTATCGTCCAGAGACAAAGCCACAAAAGCGTGGAAGAAAGAGGATGAGGTGCTCCACCCGAGCACGCTAATAATCCGTTCAGACGCTTCTCGGGAACATCAGACGCAAACTAAATGGTTCACCACCTGATTCATATCGTGTACCGAAGGATCACTAGGCGCACTCAAGCCTTTTCTCTTTATTAATTCTTCCGTGGTCGACATGCTTCATGGGCCTTAACTGTTCGAGTCCGTTTAAAGCGGATTTCTATAATCTACTAACGGTCCGGCCCGATACAGCTTGACCCGTGCTGGGCCTGTCACATCCGTTTGATTATTTTTATTATTTTCTCTAAATTTAACAACTTTGAAATTTTAATAATATTTACAGAGAAATATTATCCTTGAATATTCGTATGTATTTTCATTATAATAAAATTTTTGAACTTAAAAAATTGAACAGTAAATAATAAAAATATTTATGGATGAATTATATAGGATAATATTTTTAAATATTTACTTATAAATTAAACTTGAGTCATATTCAAATTGTTGATACTTTGGATTCACGCCTAATCGTTTAAAATATCAAACGGTTGGCAAGGAATTAAACTTTAAATCAACTAATTGATGGTAGAATGTTCAATTTACTATGATTTGATTCCTGATTTAAAATTATTATTATTATTTTTATTTTCTATTATAAATATATATATATATATAATACACATAGTCTATCTATTCATTTAGAATATAAAAATAATTAAAATCATATTAATTTCTACTCTATTAAAAAAAAATTATTTCGTATTCTAAATATTATATGTTTTTTAATTTTCTTTAATCATCACATCACCTAATATTTAAGCTTTTAAAATCTTAGAGTAGAACAAGAAAAATATATTGAAGAAATAAATAAAATAAATAATTTATTAGAAAAATTAAATGAGATTAAATTTAATAATTTAAAATTTAAAAAATATTAAAAAATGTATTTAAATATATTAGAATAATAGTTCCACATTAAAATAAATTTATGTTGAATTATATCATTAAAATGTTACAAATAATATTATATAAAAAATAGTATTTAAACAATAATTTTTTAAAATTATTAACGGATATGATTTAATAGTCAATTTAATTTCAGATTAAAATGAGTACGAGCAGTAATCAATCCTCGCGCATTAAACCCTAAATTAGTTAAAATGTGTCAATGGATAATTGATCCCTTTTTTTCTGATCAAATCCGACCGTGGGCAGGTCTAATTGATGATGGTTCCTTATTTTTTTTATTTTTATCGTAGAATCTTAAATTATATTGACCAAATTAAAAATATATTTTTAATCGTTGGTGTATAAAAGATGATGCATTCGTTTTTAATATTTATTTTTAATCGATTTTATAATTAATACGAAGAAGATAAATTATACCGAATATATTATCTAATTCAAAACTAATATACATCCTAAAAAATTTAAAATCTAATTTTTATTTATCAGTACAACAATATGTTTTTAGAAATCCGAGGCACAACCGATGAACGTACAAAAAAAGGGCACTTCTTATATATATATACAAAAGTGTTTACATATAATTCTCCCTATATAGATATATCTATATATATATATAATGTATATAAACACTGCCCCCACGCCTTGGCCTTTTGAGCTTCACGACACTTCCTACATTTCTCGGGCGCCATGAGTGGATTCACCAAGCTTGGTTTTCCATTGATCTTCATACTATTAATCTTCTCCCTCCTCGGCCTCGCCGCCAAGTTCCTCTACCACCGCTGCTCTCGCTTCCCCGCTGATCCCGAGCGCTCCTACCCCTTCGGCGACGGGCCCGCCCCTGGGGCGCTTCTCATTCGAGCGCTCTGCTTCAAGTTCAAGCACCGATCCCGCATCGAGCCCGCCTCCGCCGTCGACTCGTCGCGGACGAAGGCGCCGCTAGCGCAGACTGGAGAGGAGTGCGACCTCGCTCGGTGGCACGCCGTCTGCTTGGGGCCTTCGAGGGCGCTCTATACCATCAAGGAAGAGACCGAGGAGGAGGATGACGACGCAGATGAGACGCCATTCGCAACGCCCTGCGCGTCCTTCCAATTCTACTCCGAAGCGCCGTCTCTACCGTCTGAAGCGTTGGAGGTGGTAGCCGACGCCGGAGAGGCGGAGAGCTTGCGCCAGCGGACCATCGGGGCATGGAGCTCACAAGCGTTGCGTGGGGATAAATGTACGGTCGTCAGTGGGGAAATTCATGACAAAGTTATTATTATTTCCTAGCTTAGTCTTTCATTATATTCCGCTAGACGTGGCTCTTAGTTTCATCTTTGTCAATAATTTATCATAATTTACTGTTGGTTGCTATTGTAAATTAACTTAGAGGCGTGTCACAAGTAAATAATAATGAGAGTGAACAACGGGCCGGGAGTGGTTACGTGTGCATTAAATACTCATGTATTGAAATGCCTTTCCATTTATGTGGAATCTTGTGGGCAGAACTAATGGTCCAATTCGTGCACCAACTGCTCTAATTAATATGCACTTGAACATAGATAAAGAGTAGCAGAACTACTTACATTAATTTAGCAGGCACAGGAGCACGGAAAGCTAGAGAAACAAAATCTTTGATGCCTCTGAAAAGTGGGGAGCACTCTCGTCTCTCTCGAGCCAGCTTTATGGCGACTGTACCATTATCAGATCGTTGTGTCACTTTTGCTTTGCAGGTTCCTTATGAGTTTGCCTGCTTTTATAGCTTGACTTTATTTTGTATGAGTTCCCTCTACAATCTCAGACTTCAGCTTGATTCCCAAGTAGTTTTCTAACGACACAAAGCGGCAGCCTCTGCTTTGCACTTAATCTACTGCAATGATTCGAAGTCCTGAAGTTAAAGTATCACAGAATCACAATGCATGCTTTTGCCAAGCCAATAAGAACTGCATGGCTGCTCTTTTCAATTAGGCATGATGCACCTTTGTCAACAATTGGTCGACAATGGAAACAAAAATTGATAACTTTAAGCTTCTAAGGCGTCCGGGTGCATGATAGAATCTAACCCTATCATTCCTGTAACTTATTGACATTCAAATAAATAAAATCCGAAGGGATTGCAATTTGCAGCTGGAGAATGGGTGATGAGACATCAATCAAGCCAAAATAATAACTCTCTTGGTTTCATAATAGGCTGTCTCTAATATTTATTTTTGACCTACCATCCATAAAGATAAATCCAACCGATGGCCTTCAAGAATGTTAAAGCATGTGAAATTTCCTTGACAAAGACAGGCAGATCTAAAGTGGCGTATCAAACATCAAATATACAATTCTTTTGACATGTCGGAAACAGGAAATTCTGCTTTTATCATGTACCCTCATAGTATTTGTGTAGAATAGGGTCTGATTAATGTACAAATATTATACAGACGAACACAACCAAACCATTTATTCAAATTTTCAACTTGTACTATGTTCACTTGCAATTTACTGATTAACTAGAAAAATAATGGACCATAAAATTGTTTCAGTTGCTTGGGTCCTTGCCAAAACCCATCAGGACATGAGTGATCAACATGGAACCCCTGCGTGTAACTTCGGCTAGCCTCCCTGTTAAAGCTAGACTGGCTGTTTCCCTGTTTTTCAGAGGCTTCCTATCCCACCTGTGCAGTATTAATGTGAAACAGTTTCGATCACATTATTTGTCGGAATCTCTCAAAATATACACTTATGAATGCTGATACTACCATCTGACATAAAATAACGAGAGAGCGTGGACTAACCAGTCTTCATGGCGAACAACTTTCCCTTCTTCGACTTTCAGCCTAATAAGCGATACTAGGTCAATAGCCTTCCCGAAGATTTTGTAGTGTTGCTTATTATCAATCAAAATCTGAAAATAAACAACAAAGGACATTGCTATTGAGAGATAGTGATACGTACAAACATGTGGGTGCATTAGTAAGTTGGTATTTAGTCATTATGGCATGTTGGTGGCGCCAACGTGAGTATGACAACATGGATTTTCCATCAAGAGAAAGGCATAGTTTAAAAGCAGAATAAAACCACAAACCTCAACTTTTCCAGGTCCAGTTGAATTTTCTTCTACCGTATATTCAACAATCTTGGACTCACTGAATAACTGCGAAGAAAAGTTGTGTTTCAAATAAAAAATGACTACAAATGACAGGTTAAATTCTTGAAAGCTAACAGCTTCTGTAACTCTCCGACATTAATTAACCAGTACTAAAGCAAACAATATGTGCGCTATAAATACTTAATGCACATCCAAGTAGAATCTATGGATAATGAGTTCATTAACTTGGAAAATAACAAATTGAACATCATAAACTAACATAAAGTTCACATTACTGGCAGTACTCTAACAGCACTTATAGCATTTATAATCTACTAGCCGACATTGAATAATTTGGAGACCCTGCTTGTAATTATTTCATAATCTACTTTTATGTCCTGATATTCAGTATTAGTCAACTCCAATGTACTGAGATTGTCGGTTGCAAAGTTTCTACTTGAACATAATGATTGCAATAATTAATCTACATGTATCACTTAAAGAAAAACTACTGTCACAGGCATAAACCGTCACTGATGTTCACAAAAAATGTAATTGCAATGGAAAAAAGAATAGTCAGCATTGTCCGAACACCATCACAAATGGGATTTCCAAAGGAAACATTTCCACCGCAAGCTATGATGATGTATTCTGTCACGATGAGAAATTAACTGTAACGGAAAATCATCGTGGAAGTTGTATTATGACCAAATAACTATTGCAACTTCCATTGCACAAGGTCTGCTACATCGAATGACAAAAAGCTGAACAAACATAATTTATTAAATTGAATGACCTAAGTGGTTGGTCCATCAAAAAGTTTGCCTTGCCTTGATTGACCGAACTCAAAATACAGAGATACCAATGGTCACATTTATTACAAACTCAAAAAGTTTGTAAATATTTATTTTAGACTATTTATTTTGTATTTTCCTAATTAATGTGTAAGGCTGTAAATAAAGAGAAATCAGCCACAATTAATTTGTATGACTTCAAATAGAGAGATATCAATCATAATTAATTTGTATGGTTGTAAATAGAGAGGAATCAATATTCAAATCCCTGTAAAGTCTTTAATTGTTGTACATTCATCTAAATGAAAGGCAAAAGTATCAAGCCATTTAATCAAGAAAATTTATCATGATATCAAAGACCTCATCTTAAGAGTTTTGAAACTTCTAGTTGTTATTTTGGAGTTTCAAGTCACTGGAAATTGCAAGCTTAGTCTAGCTTCCTTAGTATTTTGGTTGAGGTCGCTCGATATTTTGGAATGAGAGAAATTTCACTATTCTGGTAAAAAATTTATTGAGTCATGTTGGGTTGTTTATTTTCTACTTGTCATATTTTTTGCTTGTCTGCTAAAATGGTTCGTAACAACTCTGAATTTTGTGCTAAATTTATGGGGAAAAATTATTCAACATGGGAATTTCAATTTCGATTATATGTTACTGGAAAAGAGTTGTGAGGACATATGATGACACTAATCCAACCCCTATAGATGCTACTCAATTAGCCCAATGAAAAATTAAAGATGCTAGGACGATGTCTTGGATTATTATATCATGTGATCCTCAAATTATTCTTAATGACCCTATAAATCTGCTCAAATAATGTGAGAATATTTTTAAAATCTTTATAATCAAACAAATTTAGTAAGAAGATTTCAATTGGAATGTGAGATTGCAAATTATAGAAAGGGGAGTCTATCTATTTAGGAGTATTTTTTGGCTTTTAAAATGTATGGGTTGAATTTTTTGATATTGTTTGTACTGATGTGTCTAAAGATTTTATAGATGATATTTTGGATGCACATGAGATTAGCAAGCGTGATCAGTTTTTGATGAAGCTTTGGCCAGATTTTGAAAATGTTGGTCTAATTTGATAAATTGTTATCCTCCTCCTACCTTGGATGTATGCTTCAGCGAACTACTCCGTGAAGAACAGTGTCTTCTTACATAAATTACTCTTGAACAAAAGAAAATGATTACAGCACACATGGTATTGCTCAAGAAAAAGACAAGGGCAGAGATATGAGCAAGGTTAAATGTTTTAGCTACAAGAATTATGAGCATATTGCTGCAAATTGCACCAAAAAAATTGCAATTATTGCAAAAAAGCAATGACACATCATCAAGGAGTATTCAATTCATCCATAAAATCACTAGACCATTGCTTTTCAAGCAAATGTTGATAACACTTCCACTAAACCAACTCAAACTAGTTCCTCGACTATGTCAGCAGTCAATCAAAATGCTCGAACTACTGCTCTTGCTCCTAAAATTGTGCAACAAATGATAGTTCAAACCCCCTCAGCTTTGGGGCTTTAGAGCAATAGTAATCCTTTATCTAAGTCTTGGCATGTTGATTTTGTGACATCAAATCACATGACTAATTCAACTAATTTACTGAAAAATATTCCCACATACCATGATTCAGAATATACTAAAGTTGGTACGGAAATAATTTGCCCATTACTATTGTTAGTGATATGACTCCTATTTTCAGCGATGCTTTTGTTTCCCAGGCTTTTCTAATGATCTTTTTTCAGTTGGTCAATTAGTTGAAAATAACTATGATGTGCATTTTTCCCGTGATGGTTGTCGTGTGTAAGATTAGATCTCAAGGATGGTGATCATGAAGGGGACTAAAGGT
The DNA here is from genome assembly GCA_025175895.1 of Wurfbainia villosa. Lineage (NCBI taxonomy): Eukaryota > Viridiplantae > Streptophyta > Magnoliopsida > Zingiberales > Zingiberaceae > Wurfbainia > Wurfbainia villosa. Next base: position 222,956 of record JAKLTH010000042.1, read on the forward strand.
GGACATTTGTTTCCTCTACATATTCTTAGTCATATTTCTTTTGGCTTGTTTTGCTATCACGAATAAAAGTAAGGTGTGATATAAACATTTGGGACACCCTAATTATGTCGTATTGTCTCATTTAATGAATTATGGTTTATTAGGCAATAATAATCAATTTTCAAGTCCTTTTGATTGCTCAACTTGCAAATTGAAAAAAGTTATTCTTCCTTTTCTTTTTGTTGGTAGTCATGCAATTAAGTACTTTGATATTATTTATAGTGATGTATGGGGATTCACACTTGTTATATCTCATGCACATTATAAATATTTTGCGACATTCATTGAAGATTATTGTCAGTTACTTAGATTTATTTTCTTCGCTCCAAATTTGAGGTCTTTTCGATCTTCAAGACTTCTATTGCATATGTTGAAATTCAATTTTCTACGGTTATTAAAATTCTTCGATTTGATTCTGGATAACAATACATGTTTACTGAACCTCATAATTTTTTGAATGAAAAATGAATTCTCTCACAGTGCTCTTGTCCGCACACACCTAACAAAATGGTACGACAAAGCGAAAGAATCATCATCTTCTAGAAGTTGTATGTACTTTGTTACTTGAGTCTTTCGTTCTGTCTAAGTTTTGGGTAGAAGCTTTATCTAAAGCGCTTTATCTTTATCAATAGACCACCTTTTCAAACACTTCATGTTGAATCTCTTTATTTTTGTCTTCATCAATAACATCCTCAGTATAGGCATTTGCATACATTTGACTATGTTTGTTTCAATCATTTATGTCATTATGAATGCCATAAGTTTTCTATTCAATCTATTAAATATGCATTTATGGGATGTAGTACTCAACACTAGGACATTGTTTGCTATCATCCTTCTGCTAAGAAGCTTCGTGTTTCTAGTAATGTTTTTTTTCTTTGAAAATCAATAATTCTTTCCAACTTGTGATCAGTCATCCCTGATATTGCTATTCTTCCAAGTTTCGATGAATTGTCCTCCTTACCTAATCGAGTCGAGGGTATGTGAATGAACAACATCCTTCTTCACGGCTCCTTCCTAATCTAGATCCGCCAATTGATCCTACTAGAATCCCCTATCCTCCTAATTCGTAGGAATCTTATCAAACATCATTCAGTGCTTTATCCTCTATTTCAATTCCCTCTTCTTGGTCACAAGTAATTAAGCACATGCGCTGGCAACAAGCAATGCAAGAAGAACTTCAGGCTCTTTAAGGTAATTATACATGGGGTATTGTTCCATGTCTACTCAATGTCAAACCTATTGGGTGCACACAATTAAATTTCGTTTTGATGGGACTCTAGAACGCTATAAGGCGAGGTTGGTTGCTCTAAGTAATCAACAAGAATATGGTGTTGCCTATAAGGAGACATATGTTCCTATGGCTAAAATTATTGTGCAAATAATCCTAGCTATTGTTGTTTCTCGAGGATGATCAATTTATCAAATGGATGTGAAAAATATTTTTCTTCATGGTGATCTCAAAGAAACTATCTACATGACACCTCCTTCTGATTTGTGATCCTCTCCCACTTCAAAAGTGTGCAAGTTAAGACACTTATTATATGACTTAAAAAGGCTCCCCGTGCTTGGTTTGAGAAGTTTTGTTCTACCTTGCTTCAGTTTAAATTTGTGCAAAGTCAATATAATTATTCTTTATTTCTTTATAAAACTTCAGTTAGAATTGCCTCTCTACTCTATGTTGATGACATAGTTATAATGGTAATAAAATCTTTATTGATTATTCAACTTCAGCAACACCTTCAAGCTTCATTTCATATGAAGAATCTTGGAAATCTTACACATTTCTTGGAGTTGGAAGTTCACTATAACCCTTCTGGTATATTCCTACATCAGCATAAATATATTTTATATTGGGTTACTTTGGCTGGACTTCAAGACTCTTCATTCGTTGATACTTCTCTAGAAGTGAATGTTAAGTATCACATGGATAAACGAAAGCTACTTTCTGACCTATCTTTGTATTGCCAAGTAAAGGGTAATTTAAAATACCTAACTATTACCAGAGTTGATATTTCATTTGTTGTCTAGCAAATTAGTCAATTTATGCACTCTCTTTGGCATTTTCATTTAGCTACAGTTGATCGCATCATAAGATATCTTAGGGGTACTTCACAGTTCACATTGTGGTTTATTCTTTCGTGTTGGATCTTCTATGCACCTCAGTGTTTTTAGCAATGTTGATTGGGTTAGTTGTCTAAACACTCGTCGCTCTATCACAGGTTGGTGCATGTTTCTTAGAGATTCTATGATATCGTGGAAGAGTAAGAAACAATATCAAGTCTCCAAATCTTCCACTAAATCTGAATATCATGCTATGTCTACTACATGCTTTGAAATTACTTGGCTTAGGGGATTATTGTTTGAGCTTGGACTTTCTCAATCTGAACCCACTTCTCTCCATGCTGTTCAAATTGCTACTAATCAGTCTATTATGAGCCCACCAAGCATATTGAAGTTGATTGTTACTATATTCGAGAAGTTGTAAACACTCATATCATTTCTCTTCCACATGTTTCCATAGTTGAACAGACTACTAACGTATTTACCAAATCTCTAACTCAACAACGTCACCAATTTCTTATTGCCAAATAAATGCTTCTTGATAGACCAACATCAATTTAAGGGGGGATGTCGTCATGTGTAACAAATATTTATTTTGGATTTCCCTAATTAATCTGTAAGGTTATAAATAGAAAGAAATCAGCCAAATTTAATTCGTATGGTTTCAAATAGAGAGAAACCAATCACAATTAATTCGTATGGCTACAAATAGAGAGGAATCAATATTCAAATCCTTGTAAATTAGCAATTAGGTTATACTCCATCTTCCTAAAATTAGCAATTAGGGAGAAATGCACATTAGAGCAATTGTAAAATTAAGCTTAGGTTCGACATCATCTTCCTAATATATGACCCTTCCCGTCTAGATACTAACTATTCTTATCACGATTTTGCATCTGATAATATTTTCAAATTTACTGAGCAGAACATCAAACCTGAGGCTGGATTAAAAGATAAGATTGGCTTCAACCAAATACGAAAGCTTGAGATAGATTTAGACATATAACTACAGCAGGAAAACTTAATTTGTAACTCTGAACCTTGGGCAGAGAATAGAACGCTGATTTGATCTGCTTCACTCTGCAAATAACATTTAAACTCAACGGATGAAACAACGCATGAGAGGGGAGGGGGGGTTGGTTGGGAAGGAACTTAGCCTCACCCATGAGCGCACATCAGCGGATCCTCGAATGTCGCATTCGGAGAGTAGATTTCAAAGTCCCGCGCCGTCGCACGCGATCCGTATCTGATCCGGAAATAAAGAAGAAGAAAAAAACAAACCAAAACAATAAAGAAAGAGGAGACGTATCGAGTAGAAAAAGAATTCGGAAAAAATCCTAACAATTTGAGGAGATGGGGTATGAAAAGGTCAGAGATTCCCTCGCCGTCAATGCGGCCTCCAGTTACGCTGCGATATTTGAAGTCCTTCGCTCGCTGCTCGTTTTCCATGAATGAGGACTTAACCTTGCTCTGAATCGAGGATGGCAGGAGATGACTAAGAACCCTAATTCTAAGGGGAACAACAGGACTTAGCGCCATTGGAATAAAAGAGAAAGGAGCGGGAAGCTTCGGAACGACAATAGGCAACATAATGAAACACTAGCTTATATACGGACACACATTGTACACGGATTCTCATTGATTGAAAGAAATTTAGCAAGTAGCTCCCACAGGCTCCGTCGAATGATTGATTGTATCTTTGGCGGGTGGGGGACAGTACAGTAAGTGTAGGTGGCGGAAGAAAGTGCCGTGGAAACCGTGACACGTGGCGAAAGATGGAGGTTTTTGGGGGCTTTGGCAACGGACGCTCCACGTATCAAAAAGATCAATCAAATATTTTTTTTTAAATCGTAAATTAATTATCAAACAGAAGAATGAGTTATTCGGATAAAAATTTACTTGGAAGAGAAAGGGCAAAAAATGGAAAAGAGATGAAAGGATTCATGGAATTGACCTGGTAGGCAATTATATTTTACCACTTTGCCTTGATTATTTAGATCTGAGATTTACACTTGAGATGATATTGCATCATTTAGTAGTCTCCATCGCCAACATTTAAAGGCACAACATGAATTCCTTCACAAATGAGACAAGACTAGCATTGAACAAGTTTATTCGTATACGTGAAACAGCCCTTGTACGTTCTATCTTAATTATATCTAGATTAAATCATATGAAATAGGTGAATTGGATGTCCACGCAAAGTAAATGGTCAACCAACTCGTCGATCACCATGTGACGACTAAGTGACATATGTACTTCAATAACTTATTAATTTACGTAGAGAAGAACAAAGTCAACGTATTCCATTTAATGGGAGGTATTCGTCATCTCAAAAACAATTTTCCATTTCTAATATTCATCAAATTGAAACTTACACTATTTAGTATTTAGAAAGAAATTAAACCTCCCTTTTCACGTTTTAATTAATCTAATCTTCATGGACGATATTAAATTGCATCGGGATTGGCATTAATTCACCCCATCAAACACTTGTGCTGCAAGAAGTGCCGTGGAGGAACCGGAGAACGGGGACGCCGCCTAAGGAGTTGGTGAAGGAGAAGAAGGCGGGGCAGGATACCTCGAGGCGGTAGTGGCCGGAGGTCCAGGACCCGACCTTCCACCGGATGCGCCCGTCCATCTTGACGTAGAGCAGGAGAATGCCGGCGGCCTCGTCATTCTGGAGGGCGCTGCAGAGGTACGGCGCCACCGGCACGGAGGTGCCGGTGAGGTACGGCGACCAGACGTTGATGTCTTCGTGGCCTTGGTAGAAGGGCGGTATGGCAGTGGCTACCGTAATTTGCTGGTCCTGGAATCGAAAAGCAAGTTCGCTTAATTAAATGTTTACAATGAGCGGCGATTATGTAGGGGGACCTGGTAGGTGGCGAAGACGTCGAGGCGGTCGTAGTAGACGCCGATCCGGCCGTTAGAATTATGGGATGCGACGGTGGCCTGCGCGACGGTGCCGAGGAGGTTGTCGGAGAGGGAAAGGTTGAACTGGAAGAGGGTGGCGTCGCGGAGGTAGAAGGTGGGTTTGGTGGGGCGCAGCGCCAGCCAGACGATGAGGATGGTGAGGCTGACCAGGAAGAGAATGCCACCGACGATCGACGCCACGATGCGCAGCCTGCGGGTGCGCTCCTCGCAGCATTCGCAGCATTCGCAGGAGTCGTCGCCGCCGCGGCCGCAGCAGAGGATGGAGTAGCATTTGATGCGGAGGTAATCGCAGCAGCCGTCGCGGTGCTGGTGGTCGCAACCGGCGCCCATGCTGGCTTTGGGAGTAATGATAGGGATTAATAGGGAAGGAGGATCAGGTTAAGTGGGTGGAAAATGGAAGGAATGAGGGAGAGATTATAAAGAGGGATGGAGAATTGAATGAGAATATGTGTGAGATGGAGTTTTTATTTTTTTTTTATTTTCAGAAAAATAGAAAAAGACCAAACGCTGATGTAGTGGAATGTGCTTGGGGAACGCGATTCCAACGTGCGCAGTACCCCCATTGTTAAACTCGGCTAGTTAATTAGTTAGGATGAGAAACGCAAGGTGAGAGTTTGGATAATTTAATTAACCGGGTTAATTCAGGTTAGTTAGACGGAAGGGGCAAGCGAACCAGGAACCACACAGTGCCCGATCAAGTCAACCATGTTCCACCCGCTAGATAAGTTGAATGGAGTCAATGGACTAACCAGTCTGATGAGTAAGTTGACCAGATTATTCGGTCGGGGAAAGTTAGTCAAGTTCTACACTAGCTGAGCAAACTGAACAGATCAAGTAGGGTCGATTGGTCAGGTGTTGTAATTAAGGAACGTTTATTTGACAGTTTCAACTGATTGGGAAAGAAAAGAAGAAAATCCAACCTAAAAATATGATTAAGATCTATGTTTATTTGACAGTTTCAATTGATTGGGAAAGAAAAGAAGAAAATCCAATCTGAAATATAATTAAGATCTATGTTTATTTGACAGTTTCAATTGATTGGGAAAGAAAAGAAGAAAATCCAATCTGAAATATAAAAAAAATTGATTTTGTCATTGGTATGGAAAATATGATAGCATGCAAATATAATTGCAATGCACCATAAGTATTGGATTCATTCTTTAAGCCGGACATGAATCTCTCACTATTATTTCTCTCTTAATCATTGTCTTAGAAGTCAGACTTTACATGATGCAACACATTTTACGTATTCCCAGTTTTTTAATAAGTAAATAAATATATATCACCAACCGTTCTATACGAACCTTTACTCCTATAAATATTAAAAAAAAAAGTTCATAAGTGATTGCCATTCTTTTTCGTCAATTCTCCCCTGATATTTACTTCTTAAACTTGTCTCAGTTGAAGTAATTAAGTTCTCTGTCAAATCTTTGGTACATTCCTAATATTCTATATGTATACCAAAAAAAAAAAAATTAACTAGGAAGAGACCATGCAAGGTTTAATTTGCAAGCTTACAGTACCTGTTAAATATTTTAGTATTTGGGAACAATGTGATGAGTTATTTTAGTATCAAGCTTTTTTGATTGCACATGGGATTGATTGATTGATTGAGAGAAAAAAGGCCAAACGTTGACCTAAAATAATTGTATCACGTTAAAGGTTTTGCTGAAAAAGTAACTACTCAGAATGCTGCATCATCAGATGGATGGATGGATAGATATTCTAAGTTTTTATATGACTTGTATTTTGTTAAATTATTTATCCTATAGAATGACAAAGTTGGCAAATATATATGAATTATGATCATGAATTGGAACGTTCTATCCATTTTATCTTTCTTTTATTCCTTTCCTACCTACATTGAACGATGCTGACTGTCACAAGGGCCAAGCCCAAAATCTACATCTCAATGGCCTAAGCAACATTTGGCCCACTAAAAGATGAAAATAACAGTGCACAAGGGAAGGAAAAAAAAAAACTCAATTGAGATCCCCATTAGAACCAAGTTAGACATGGTGAGAGAAAAGATTGTCCCATTTTGTGAGCACTTTTAAGCAATGCAGAGAAGGGGACCAGTGCGTGATTGATAGCCACAGATCAGTACTTAGATCATGAAATGGGACTCAGAGAGATGAATGCAATGGTAGATTTCTCGGGACAGATCGATGAACAGATGTATGCAACAATGATGGTTCTATCCATATATATTGGTTCAGTTTTTATGTGTAAAAGGAAAGAAAATAATGTCATCACCTTATTTTGCACAATGTTGCAAGATGCCCATCTTTGCAATACATTCAAAGCCTTGTTTTACTTAAATAGCTTTTCATTAAAATCTCGGATCATAATAATAACTTTTAAAACTCTTTGCAATTAGACTAATTAGCATCATCAAAATAAGAAACTAAGTGGACTACATGAACAGTTAAAGCAGGAACATCTCATGGTAGGTGGAAAAGCTAATGAAATATGGACAAGAAGAAATGCCTTCCATCCAACTTTCCACTTCTGTTGGCGATCAATGTAGTAATTGCAGTCACACTAGCAATAATTATGTGCTTGATGTTTCCATTTGATATTTCTTAGTGCACTTGGGATGTGGATCAGCCACTACACCTCCTCCATCTTACTGATTGAAAAGGACCAAGCAAATTGACAGGCCAAACTAATTGTGTGGACCAGCTGTGCTGAATAAACTGAACAAATTGACTGAACCGATTCAGTGGGTTAGACAGAGTAGGCCGAACGAGTTTATCAAAGGGGCCAACTGAACTATCCCCAATCGGTTTATGAATTATTTTATCTTTGTAAATATTTAACTCTCTTCCATCACTTGCATTTTTTTACACATCAAACATATAATCAAGACAAATATCAACCAATTTTATTTCTCAAATTAAAATAATAAATGCCATCAACAAACTCACTCTTGTTTAGGCCCACTAATATCTTCCTAAAGCTTTCTACCAGTTGCTGCAGCTTGACTTGCAGCTTTAATGGTCCCTGAATGAGTACAGCTAAAATATTTACAGACCATTAACTTTTTAACACAAAATAAACCATTTCCTTTTTCCATCCAAGTAAATGATGCTTCCATCAGAAGTGGCTATACTGTTTCAGAAATCAAGAAGAAATATTCTCATCCATTAGAGTACGTTTCCCCATGTCATTCCAAATGTCACAGAGCTATCTACTTATCATTATATATCTCACATCTACTACTTTACTCCCAGTCTCACATTTCACTGTAGGAGTTTGTACTAGCTTGTCCACGAATTCTGATATGATGAGTAACAGAAACAAAGTAAATTAGATGGAGTTTCTGATAATCCTAATTAGCAGGATATGAGTTGCAGAAGCAAATATTCTTAGTTTGATTACTGAAACAATCAAAAACTAGTTTTAAAAAAAAATATGGTGAAAAATAACAGATGAAAGAGACAATTCTCCAATCTTTTATCTTATCATAATATTGATTTAACAGTTTGTTTTGGGCCATATGTGAACCATTGTTTGAACCTCCACCAACGCTACACGGCATATTTGCAGTGGTCCGTAGTTAACAATCTAAAAGTACATAATATATAACTGATGCGAAATTAAATTCAGACCTCCCAACAATATTTTTCCATATTATATATAAATATTCTGTTATTTTACGGGATATATGTATATATATAATGGTTTAAGTCCAAACAAAACAAAAGTGCATGCCAATTGACATCATCAAGCACAATTGTTTGAGACTTTACTGAGCCATCTAAAAAGAAAGTGGGATCCACAATTATCATTGGTGTGAACCACCCTCATTCATTTACTTGTCTTTCTCGTGATTATATCACTCCCAAAATTAGTGGGGCTTAGATTGAGTAACAATCAACTAAGGACTAGCTTCATATCACCTCCCTAAGTCAAGATTTTCATACTGATATGTCTTTTAGTCGCCTCTTTCCTTTTTCACAATTTTCATGCTTCTGGAAGCACTCCACTAAGGCACTAAGAATTAGATTAGTCATCCTTGGCATCCACATCATGATGATTAAGTTGTTAACACCCTTTAGATGTCGAACTCATAGCTAGCTAATTGCCATCAAGGCAATCAAGTATTCTGCCCTTCCAAGATCATATTTTAATATGTTTAAGAATCAAATCTTTCACTTTTAGGAATGAGATTATGAGCCCCAAAGACTCTTAAGTTAAAGATGATTTCATTGAATTATTACCTATTATAAAACCAAAAAGGGAAGGGGAGCTAACGGTAAAATTATTATCGTGTGATCTAAAAATTATAGATTTGAGTATTAATGTAAGACTACATACAATAAACTTTTTTCTGGGACTTACATGAATCAAGAACATAAGAATTCTGGAGGCTTTGATATCATGAGTCGTGTCCTTGTGCTAGCAATCAAGGGGGAATCTAGATTATAGAGGTGTATATATATCAATTTATATAGATTTTGGTATTTCGCCAACCATCCATTGGACAAACATCTATAGACCTTGTGTTTGAAGTAAAAAATGGACACCATCGGAATCATATCAATTGACAACAGAGTAGAAAATGTAACCGCATCAACGAATACTTCACGTGAAAAAAGAAATCAAACAAATGCAGCAGCATCGAAACCTACTTCAGAAGGAGAAGGGGAAACCTGGAAAGGGCCATGAACTGCTGAAATTTTTAGTAGTTTAAGCAAAAGGAGGTGACAAGGACTGGGCGTGGTGTGTCAGTATTGCTTCTACTCATCCTACCAAGTACCAACACGCCATTCGATCGCCCACTTTCGTCGTTTTGAAAAGAATGCCCCAATCGTTACCCCACCATTAAAAGACTATATGATTGCTTGTTATACAGAGATAAAGAAATGCTTTGCCTTTTAAAAAGCCTCCGTCCCGGCCTTCTTCCTCTGCTTGGCTCTCCTCGTAATTTATGGCCATCATCGTGGCCCAAAGTCCGGAACCTGTCCTTCTCCCGACCGCCCGGAAGCTGCGCACGAAATGAAGCTCAGATGACGCCTACGAGAAGACCGCATGAAGACTTATATGCGACTCTACATCCCGCCGGTGATTGGCCGCCAAACGCATCTCGAGCGCACGCGTTCAGTCGCCTTGAGCGCCGGTTTTTTGGTGCAAACCGAGGCTTGTGAATGGCTTGGGCTGCGAGTTTCTGTCGTTACCCGTGCCGTGATTGGAGAGAATGAGTGGGTCCGAGATAAGCAATTTCCTAGACCGAAAACGTGGTAACTTTTTAAATTCATCGGTTGCTGAGTGGGCAGTATAATTATGCGACTCGGATTTCCGGTTTTGCCCTCGAAGGGCATGAATGATGACGACCGAGGTTGTGCTTTAATTTTTAAGAAGGTTGGCTCTCCGTGAAACGCCTCATTTCTGTCCTTAAGGTGCTCGCTCCGAGGAGGAGCCCGCGAAACCTCCCTGGCGGTCAAGCTCGTCGATGGGTGTCTGGCGACCCGCTGCAAAGGAGGAGGAGGGAAAGGCGGCGCGGAACAGAAGGAAGAGGGGCGGCGGGGTGCGGACCATGCAGGCCGGGCGGGGCTCTTGCCGCGGCAGTTAGGCACGCTTGGAATATAGCTGTAGTGCCGAAGCGTTGGCATTTGTGCTTCCTTACTCGATCTTTCTTACACATCTCTCCGTTTTGGTACTTCCCGGCTGCGGCAAAGTTTGGTTCTTTTGGTTCAGAACAGAGTGCGGTTCCTTATGGGGATGTCACTGAGAGAGGGGCTGAAGAGACTATGTCTTGAGTCAGGGTGGTCTTACGCTGTTATCTGGAAGCCGGTTGCCTTCGAGCGTCGAGTGTAAGATTCATGCCTCAATTACTGTCACTTGTAATTTCTTCGGATAAGATTTGGCTGTGATAAGGTTTGTTAGCTTCATAGCTTGCCTTTGATGGGCCTGGCAAATATCGAAAAGGTTTCCACTTTAGTTCAATCTGTTAGTTAATGACGAGTTAAATCTAACATAGAGGTGGGTTAGGTAGGAAGAATAAGTTCTTGTTAGTTGAAGACACAACATACAGTGAAATTTTTGAATCTCTTTCATGTCTGAACTACATGTTCCGGCTGTTGTTCATGGAACCTTTTCTGAAATTACAGGCATTTGATCTGGCAAGATGGGTACTGCAACAAGAATCTCAATATCTCAAGCTTCGAGATTTCTAATTTCCTTCATAAGGAAGAAGATGTGGGTATCAGGAGGGACGGCTTAAAGCTAGGCTGTGAGAAGCATGATGAAACACACGCTCTGGTTCACAAGATTTTGGCATCCCAGGTCCATGTTGTCGGAGATGGGTGTGTGCATATGCGCCATTCTTGATATTGCATTTCTCGTTTGATTTTTTTTCTTTTCTTTTTGTGTGCGACACTGACTTCTCACTCCTTGTTAAGTTTAATTAATCAAATTTATTTCAGGTTAATTGGACAAGCAGCTCTATCAGGAAAATATAAGTGGATCAACACAGACAAATTTAGTCCTGAATCAGAGGTATATATCTTAATGTCTTGTCATGTAGTTGAACTAATCTATAGCTCCTAATCGTCTCCATGTGCACATTTTACACGTGAGAGCATTGTCGTTTAAATTCGTCTTGCTTGCTTTAGCATCCAAAACACAGTATCTTTTTATAGCTCCTTATTTGGTTGACACATGAGTCTTCTCGTTTGGAGGAGGTTAGCTAGGTTATCAGCTACTTTGTCCAACCCTACCTGCAAGTGATGACCATCTTGTCATCGTCCTGTTGCTTTTTTTTTTTTTTAATCTTTTAAGCTTTTTTTTGAAGATGTCAAAGTGACTCAAAAGATCCTGATATCTGCAACAATATTGTAGGGTAAGATCTGTATAGCTGATCCAGAATAATTCAAACTCATTGGATTTTTTTTATTTTTGTTGGATTTTGTAGATCCATTAAGATAGCACTAGCTATTGCTACCGTAACTTCTCCTGTTGAAATGATAAAGGGTCTGTCAATTTTGTTTGAAAATCTGAATCAGATGCTCAATTTATTTGGTATTATATCTCTGATTCCCAGAATATGCAAGTAATTCGATTAGCATTGTTCGCTAGAATGTCTACGACTGGACTATTCACTATGCAAGCCAGTGTATGAATTGAATGGGAAGTTAGAGATCCATGAATAAGCCCTCATGTTATATCTCCCTCTTCCTTTGTGTATGAATTACTTTTCTAGCCTTGATTAAATTTGAAAACATCTAAGGTTCTAAGATTTTGACTAAGTGCTCCTTCATTATACTGTTTTTTTTTTTTTTTCCTTTTGCATCCTAACTGATTTTACTGCATTCTGCAAGGGCCTTGCTGAGATTAACTGTCAGATAGAAGCAGGCATGCAGGTAAGATATTTCACTTTTCTGTTTCTTATTTTTCTTATTTGTTCTAAAGCTTTAGTCTTTGTTTTTCACTTAAGTTTGTTATTCTTAAGTTCTGATGACTTTATTGTTTGGCAGACTATTGTAATTCTCCCTGTGCTTCCTTATGGTATAATACAACTTGGTTCTACTCAAATGGTACTCTTATTTCCACTATACTACTTCTGAATATATCCTATTTTTACATTGTTTTGTCCTTTAGTTTTTACTTATTGCTTCAACTTTCAAACAAATAGTTAACACAATAAAGTCTGAAATGTTAGCTTTCAGGCACTTCATAAAATGACATGGGGTTGCACCAACAAACTAGGAATTGACTTGCAAATGGTCACTATTTTTCTGAAAAATAGTTGAAAGTATTTCCAATTGCACCTTTAATATTTAGTCCAAGATGCTACATCATCATTGTTGATTAAAAAATGCTGCAGAAACATACATTTCATTATAAAGTGATTTCTTAAGATTTCTTTTACTTTTGTGCAGCAACATCCATCTATTCTTGTTAATGGTAGAGGGGATTTATACTAATGGGTGTAGGTGGTATTGAGTGCAAGGTCTAAAATTTCGAGTTGTTTTAGAGTTTCATTATATGATCGGAATGATGTGATTTCAGTATTGTATCGTGTCATGCCGATATGGTTTTGATACTTTTTTTAATGTAAAATATATTAAATAAAAATATTTTTTATTAATATTTAAGTGTGATAAATACTTATTATTAAGTTATAATTGAGATGTTGAATTTAAGTTTTTATATTATCTCATGAAATATTTGATTTTTATTGAGTAAAAATCTATTTAATTTAGATATATCTTAATTAGATTAAAATTAAATCTAATTTGTTTATTAGTAGTAATATATTTTATAAAGTTAGAAATTATATTATATTTAATTTTTTTATCTAAGAAAGGAAAAGAATAATAATTTTTAAAGAGGTTTTGTTTTTCTTTTATTTACCTTAAAAGATATTTGTTTGTTTAGTTTGATGGAGAAAAAAATAATAAATTAAAGAAGAAAAAATTAAAAAAACAGTTTTTTTTTACCTTAAAAGATTTTTTTAAAAGAAAAAATTAATAAGGAAAAATTATTGGATAAAAGAGAGAGAAAAAAGGGAAAAGAAAATATCGATTAAAAAAAAAAAAAAAGGAAAATCAGCCACGACCACATAGGTCCCGTGGGGATCACGGCAGCATTTGCTCCCCATGATGGCTCACATGGGGGTCGTGGAAGTGTCGGTAGTATGCCAGTGCCGGTCAGAGTGATAAATTCCACCCGGGCCAACCAATACAACACGAAATTAAAAACCTTGTTTGAGTGTGTGCTTATTTTATCTGCTAATTTGATTGTATATGTTAATTGCAGATTATGGAAAACATTGGATTGGTTCAGCACATAAAACGTTTGTTTGCAAAGCTAGATTATGGTTCAAGTGATGTTCTATCTAGTAATACCCAGAAAGCTTGGAGGGAAGATCATCAAACATATAGTTCATATGGGCTAGCTCTTGGTACTCATTCTCAAAATCCTTGGCTTAATGTGGATGAGAAATTACATTTCATTGCTAATCAATGCAACACTGAGTTACTCAATTGTTCAACTCCAAGAACTTTCTCCGAATCTGTTTCTCTAATTCAATCTCAGTTAAATAAGAAAATCCTTTCTAGTGATTCTGAAGTAGTGCAAACTGAACAGACTGCAAAGATGGCATACCCTTTAGGTAAGCTTATTTTGCGAAGTGCTGACTACATATTTCCAAAGGTAGGCATACAACCTACATCACAGGTTCTACCTGATGATTCAAAATCTGAGTGTCAAAATAGACACTCTGATTTTAACTCATTTTTATTGTCTAATAATTTAAACATCTTAGAAGAAGAGCTTATGTTTGCAACGGCTATTGGAGCATCTGAATCTACAAATGTTGTTTATGATATTAGCAATCCTAGATCAATGACAAATCCACACAGAGTTACTAAATTCTCAACCTCATCTGGTGTAATTGAGACAACTTCAAATTTAGGCCAAAGTGCCCAAGCACTCAGATTTAGAAACACATCTATATCAGAGGTTTCCAGGAAGGACAAGCCTTTCCTATTAAGTGAAGGTGAACATACCCGGTCAAATCTTGAGATCAAAGAAAATGATGATTTAGTTCAAGCTTCTCATGTTTTCTCCTCTGAATCTAAAGTTTCTTGCTCTGATATGCTCTCTGGCATTCTCCAAGAACATGCAATAAGCTACTCAAAACCTGTCCGGAATGACCAAATAAATGAAAATGTTGATTATGTAGAAAATGACACTTGTAGATCGGAGATCATTCAGTGTACAGGAGATTTGAAAGAGTACAGGCTTCTGCCTTCATTGAAAAGTAGAACTTTGTTTGCTTCAGAAAATGATATGTTTCACATGTTGGATGCTGATCACAAGATATATAGGGCAAATGGAAGTTTGGCTGACGTGGTAGTGCATAAGAATATTACAAATGCTTGTGACCTTGTCACAGATGTAGCCATGCTTCCAGAAGAATCATATGCTTGTCCCAACTATGATTCCTTAACTGAACAGATGTCTTGTTCTGGGTTGTTTCCCATAGATGATAGTGATCAATTATTGGATGCAGTAATTACAAAGATCAATTTGTGTTCCAAACAGGGTTCAGATAGTAATGTTTCTCAGAATGTATTCATGGATCCTTGTAGTTCACATGATGCTAGATTTCCCAGTCACAGTGAAGTACAGTTGTCTAATCACGAGAAAGATGAACCTGTAGGTTTTTCACCACTAGTAGTAAAATTAGAGCCTTCATGCATAAGTTTTAGCAAGTCTTCGTGCAACTTTGAGAAAGATGGAGAGTGCAATCAGAAATCTGGGGTTCATAAGCCTCAAATCAACGCATTGATTGAAAGCTGTCAAAGTGCTATGAATGATTGTGCACCGGATTCAAATAGTAAAAGAGTTCCAGAACTAGGTAAGCAGAGCCGGAAGAGACCTAGACCAGGAGAGTGGCCTAGACCACGGCCAAAAGATAGACAGTTGATACAAGACCGTATCAAGGAACTTCGAGAAATAGTCCCCAATGGGGCAAAGGTACTTGTTTTAATATGAAGATTAAATCCTTATCTTTTGCAAATTTTGCTTGTATTTAGGAGTCCTACTTAACATATTTTTGCCCCTTGTTGTTGATGAGTGAATAGTGCAGCATTGATGCATTGTTGGAGAAGACTATCAAACACATGTTTTTCTTGCAAAGTGTGACAAAGCATGCCGACAAGCTGAAGGTTTCTGGAGAACCCAAGGTCGGACTTTCACTCCTAACTTGTATGCTGTGTCTTGTCCATCTATTCTAAAGTTTCGGTTAAAACTTTTTTTTAGCTAAATAACACAGCAGCATTTCCAATGCGTGATAGAGTTAATTACAATGGTAGTTTGGAATTTCTTCAGGATGAAAACGCATCTGAACTTTGACAAATTTTGAAACAAATGATTTTTACTGTTGGGTTTTACTGTTAATATATGACTGTCTACTCTAATGTCATGTCTTTCTTGATAAATCAGTTAATTTTGTTCATGGTTGCATGTCAAGATTCATTGTGATTTTCCTGTGATATCAGATTGTTGGACCATGGGAATGTTTAATCAACAATTCCATTCTCATGCAGATAAGCAATGAGGAGGGTGGTTTACTTATGAAAGACAACTTTGAGGATGGTGCAACATGGGCGTTTGAAGTAGGAACACAACCGATGATTTGTCCCATTGTGGTGGAGGATCTAAACCCTCCTCGTCAACTGCAAGTAGAAGTAAATCGTACCTTGCTTTGGTACAAGTAATTTCATGTTTATTAATCATCAATGACGAGAACGTTTAAAGATGCATTTCCTTGTAGATGCTCTGCAAGGAGCGTGGTTCTTTTCTGGAGATCGCTGAGTTCATCAGAGGCTTGGGTTTGACCATATTGAATGGGGTGATAGAGTCACGCAAAAGCAAAGTTTGGGCACGTTTTGTTGTAGAGGTATTTCCAGCACTCTTCTCACTAAAAACAACACTGTTGATATGTAAAAACATGGACATACTTCTATTGTCATATGCAGACAAACCAGGATGTAACTCGAATGGAGATATTCCTTTCACTCGTGCAATTGCTAGAATCATCAGCTGGAAGCAACATGGCACTGCATACTGCTGGTAACAACAACATGGCTTACGCCATTTTCTAACAAACCTCTGTGCCTGCTAGAGTCATTTGATGATCTTCAGTGAGTGGTCTCTCAGAACCATTGTTCTGATTTAAAAAGGTTAGGAGGCAAGGTTGGCTTCTGCCACCATGACTACCTCTCACTCCAACATTAGCGACAAAATTAGGCATTCTTTTGTCTGCTTCATCAACAATGCCCACTTGTGTGCGCCGGCATCTCCAACAGCAAAGACAACCTACTGTTTCAGTTGCCCAGAATTTGTTTACCTTCAATTTGGTGTTAGCTATAAAGCCTTCCTGAGCTGTCATTGTTATGAGGTTAGCTCAGCGTAATTGTATTTCCAATTTCAAGATTTTTGAATCTTCTACCTCGTGCAATGCAACTCGCTACTGTTTGTGTCTGTCCAAATTGGGGGCATTTTTTAATGAACTTTGATAGATTACAATTTGTTTGATTTACTAGCAACATATAAAAATTTAAGGATGTATTGTTCAACAACAAATTTGAACCTGTCATACAATCAGGAACTTAACAACATTGGATCAGATCTTTCTGTCAGGTCTAGTCACATGAATAAATTAAGAGGAATTTTGTTCTGGCACAATGAATTTATTGCAAGGGAAAAGTCAAGAATTTAGTAAGTTATTTTGCATTTTTATATGATAAGTATTCAAAATCGTGGAAGCCACCTGAATCATTCTCTTGCTTCTTTGGTAGGAGAATAGCGGCTGCTAATAGTGTATGTTTTCCATTATTGCACCCTTACACTCGACTAAAGGATGAAGGGATATGAATAGGTGGATGGATGAAATTGAATGAAGCACCAACTACTCCGCACCGCCGTGCTCTTGCTGTTCCTATCAATTACATTTCATGAATCAACCGTAGCACCAATATCTCATTACCTCAATCAATATGGTTTCTTGAAGGAGCACTGTGGACCAAGAACTGCCCGACAAACTCAGATTCTGTTTGCTTCGCCATGGTCCATGGTCCATGGTCTTGGAATCGAGCTGTAACTTCAAATGATATCAGCCATACCTTATTTATTACCGCCTTCGTGATCATGACCTGTTTTCTGTACTGTCGGGAGGGGAATCCTCAAAGTTCACAAACGACTGATAGCCATGATCTGCCAGTGGATCCATCTCACACTTTTTGTACTGACCTTAACTTGTAAACAGTTCGTATGTTCAGGGAACCTGCACTTTAGGTTTGTCGGCCCCACGGCCACGGTGCTCACTGCGTTCCTTCTGAATTATTGCACTATCATTGGTATTTCTGCTCCGTAAACAACCCAATTGATTTGATGCAGCCTTTGTCGTCCAATTTTCTAAGATTATTTATCTAAGTTTTAGATGAATAATCTGAATTTAAATTTATCTATGACTTTTTTTTATTGAGTAATCGAGTTGTTGAATATTGAATTGACTGAGATATTGAATTATTGATTGTCAAGCTGACTTAGTTGTTTGAGTATCGAATTGACCGAGCTGACTAAGCAGTTGAGTGTCGAGTTGACAGTATTACTGAGTGCAAAGTTGGTCAATTGGACAAGTTGTCGAGTGTCGAGCTAATATAATTGCTGAGTGTCAAGCTGATTAGATTGTTGAGTGTCGAACTGACAAAATAGATAAGTACTTAAATTGACTGAATACTTGAGTTGGTTAAGATGGTAGAGTGTCAAGTAGATTGAATACCTAAGCTGGTTGAGTGTCGAAGTCACGCCGAGTGGCTAAGTCACTCGAGTTATCGAGTTGCTCGAGTGGTCCAAGTTGCTTGATGATCGAGTTGTTGAATGGTCAAAGTCACCAAGTGAATGAGTCGCTAGAGTTGTTGAGCACCTGAGCTAGTTGAGTGTTGAGTACTCGAATTGACTGAGTAGTTGAAATTTATATTGACATAGTTTTCTTTCAACAGTGCTTTGAGGATACAACAGATGTTTGTTTTCCAAAATACAATCACAGGATCATGTATATAACTAAGCACAAATTATTCACAACGAATTAAACATATACTCAAATGTTATAATGGAAGAACTACCGAGTGGAACACTCAAAAGGGAGGATGAGAATATGGGGCAATGAAGTTGGATGAAGAGTTTATTTATGTTGTCTGACCTACCCCAAATTGTAGTATACTTATGTAGGCTTCTAATCTTTGACTACATTGAATTGTTTAATACCTAATCGATTATAGGTTTGAAAATTATTTTCAACCATTACAAATTCAGAAATTAATGCATCTATTATATATTTAAGCAGATAACAAAATAAATTCGGATGACAAAAAATAGATTGCTCTATTTGGACAAAAAAAATTTCAGATCGATTCAACATTCAACGTGTATAGATCGTGAAAATACACAAGTCACTTAACTTGAGTACAATCCGAGCTCTTGATTTATATCCCAACTGGTGCATGTGTAAAAGGAAACTTCTCGCCTATACATATTATAATTCAATATAAATCATCTTTAATACTATAAAACTCAGAGTGGAAAACTAAAATACCATATATATAAATCTCATTTTATTCATTCATTTCTTTTACATTTAAATTTTCAACCGGTTTTCAATACTATTGACTTGTATGGAATGGTATACCTGCGTGAAACCAGTCCAGTAACCTTGCTCTTTATGCTATGCACTTCTGGAATCCCACACCGTCGGCAGTCATGCATTCTTACATGTATCCGTAGTCTTCTCGTCGGAACACTATTCATACCAAGTTGAACTGCCAACAAGAAATTAACCTCTCTTCCCCACGTATGCATAATCGACGAAACCCTCTTCGAGCATCCTGCGCATTATCATCACTGCGCCGGAAGATTGATGTGATCATCTTCAACCTCCTGCCCATATGCTCTCACTTTGCAGGAAAGATGTTTGCCCATTTGCCAACGAGAGGTTTTCAGTGTGTTGCAGACCAAGAGTGGGAGAGACGGCGTTGCCGGAGAACCTGGGAGCCAACTGCTCTGCCGCAAACCCGCTAAGTTCGACAATTGGATCTGCTCCGAAGCTACCACCGCCACGGTCGGTGGCGCCTGCCATGAACCTCATCAACAGTTCTTGGTTGTTTGTCTCCTCCGGTTTTGGCTCAATGGATCCGAGCAGGGAGTTACTGTTGTTCTTAGCTTTCTTGATTACTGTTGTCTCTTCAGTTGCCTTATGAGCAACATTGGGCTTGGAAGTGGAGCTTCCATTGTCGTTAGTACTCTTGCTCGGGCCCTCCTCCTCTTTATTCCTGATCTGCTCATGGTCCTTGATCTCTTCCATGTACATCTCTTCCACCATCGGCTTCCACAGCCGCACTCTAGCGTTTATAAACCAGTTTGACACCTGAAAAATTATAAGCACTTCTTATTTCGAGAGGAAGATGTGGTCTCATTCCAGGTACCTGGTTCCTTGTGAGTCCTGTTTGTTTGGCTAGGATAAGTTTGTCTGAATCCTTTGGATATCTGCAATATATTATAAGAATTAATGCTTTTTTTTTTGTGCTCTGTTACTTAATTAGTTTTTAAAACTTGAGGTTTTCTCAAATTTATTTGTAGAATTATGATATAAATACTTTTGACTCACGGATGCAGGAAGTGATCCAAGAGCCAGGCGCGGAGAATGGAAACAGAATGCTCCGGCAGCCCACGCTGCGGCCGCCAACTGTTATGCTGCATCATCCCAAGCTGTTGCAGTGCCTGCTGCTGCCGGAAATGCTGATCGATGAAGCGAAGTTTCGACCCTCGGCACTTGTCATCTTCCTCTCCCAAGCTCCTTCCACTTGCCCGGACTTGGCCGGAGATCGCGTCTCGCAGGCACCGGATCGGAAGTGCTTTGATATCGTCCGAAGGGCAAGCAGGGTGTAGGCTCTCGACGATCCATAGCCGGCGATAGCCTCGAACGAGGACACTACGACTTGCATTTGTTGGCGGTACTGCACGTACCTCTCTTCCAACTGCGAATTGGAAATTTTGCACACATGAATCGAGTAAAGGTCGGCTTTTACCAGTAAACATTATATTTTCTCTCTGTTGTACATACTCGTCTAATTCGAATTCAATCAATATAATTTTACCTCCTTGAGCATGTCCGCTAGCTTCTCCTTCTTCATCTGCAGCTCCTGCATGCCTTTCGGCGGCAGTAAGATTTGCAACGACCGCTGCCACGTTGCCGACGCCGTCTGCTTCAGCCGCCGGATTCTTTGAAGTAGCCCCCTTTCCGATCTTCACATCTTTGATTCGCTCGCAAACGTTGATTAACTCGTCGAGCAACCGCTGCGCTGCTTTCAAGTACTTGGATCCCACAAAAAAAGACGCAAAGCTCTTCCCCTGCTCGGTGATCACCGGAGTCATATGCGTCGCGACTGCCACTTCATCATGCTCAGACAGGCCGAGTGAGAGCGTTCCTAGCCGAGCCGTCGCCGTCAAGAAGGGCGCACTCCAGAGGTTGTGAGGTAGCGGAGCGGCCGGTTGGAGCGGGACGGCGCCGACCAAGTGCTGGGGCTGGTGATCGATCGGATTCGCAGAATTGCTCGTTGCCGAGTTGAGGAGGAGCATGTTCGACGGAGCCGCTGCTGCATCAGCGTATCCATTGCTGAAGGCGCCGGAATTCATGAGGTAGAGCGTCTGCAAGCCGTCGACGGCCTGCACCTCCGGTGCTCCGCGGAAGTAGGTCGCCATCGATGGCAAGTCGAAGTCTGTGGAATTTATTTGAATGAATTCTCCAAGTCAAAGGGGGACAAGCTCGAATCAATGCAAGCTGGACGCAAAAAATGCCCGAGAAAGAGAGACGGAACAAAGTGAGCGAGTGTTAACTCAGCCATGTCAACTCAGCTCATGATTCATACATCATAACATCATGAGTGTTAATTACACAGTACAGGATTTTTTTTTTTACTGCGGGATTAATAAAACGCACCTGAAACCCTAAATTTACTGTAGTCAAATCCTCGTGTTAAATCACACAGAGAAATTAATTGAAAGCCTGCTTAAATCTATACAAATATAGAAAACTAAAAATAAATAAATTTTCACGTTTAAGCTTTATTTAAAGAAAAAATGTCTCGATATCACTGACTATTTGAATGACGATAAAATAACATTTAAATTAGGAATGTACTTGTTTATTTCAATATTTATTTATTCTGGATTATCAAGAAATAAAATAAAATAATAATATTTCTACTTTTCGGTGCAAAGACGATTCACTCAATTTCAATATTGATCAGTCAATTCCATGGCTAATACAGAGGATAAATATTCTAAAAAATTTATAGCATTCGAAGATGAATCTTTGTTCATTGATACAATTTTATTGTCTCACTATTCTTTCTATGGACAATAATATTTCTTTATTGAAGATTATATTCGGAGTCAAATGCATCCTACTTCATCACTTTTAATGTATAATAAACTACATAATCATCACATATAATTAATTGATATACGAAGACCTTTCATTTAATATTTTTCTAACATTTTAAGGTGCAATTTGGCACTAGTCTCCGCAAAAATGCATCTTTCTTTCTCAAGAGAGTAAAAGTGCAAGCAGAATGAAAAGGAGACGGGAGTTCATGTTCATCAGCTACAGAAAAAAATCGATGAAAATTTTCCTATATTCACAGGAAAATACAAAACTCCAGTGAGGTCTCTTATTTTCCTAAATAACTCTCTGTTATTAGTCGGCTTAATTTGGCTTTGTTATAGTTTTATTAACAATAGAGAGTGGTTCAATGCTTCTGTTGGGCGGATGGAAACTAATTTGATGCTCTAATGCTTTAATTCGAGTGAGATTTTTTTTTTTTTTTTTAAATGAAAGCAGAATATATCCTTAAAACATACCCAGTAAAAAATTGGATGTGCCTTCGCCAAACCTCTCCAGGAAAAGAAGAGATGAGAAGCGAACAAAAAATTCAGAGAGAATGAAGACTGTAGCATGTTCAGCTTCTCGGTCTGCAACTTCCCCCTTCCTAACGAAAAGGAAAAGCAATAAAGACACCACTACCTCGCCTTATTTATCACAGGGCCTCAACTCTCTTTCCGTCCCATTCGACGCGTAGCTTTCTCCTTTTGTTTGTCTTCCCATCTCCAATCAATGAGACATTTTGGCTTGGATATATGATAAAATAATATTATTGCATCTATATGAATATGATTAGGGTATAAGAGCTGCAAATACCTGCGGGCGGATCAAAAGAAGGTAACAGGGTGGCTCACTCTGATTCGACCCACTTTGTTCCTCATCATCTCATCATTCACCTGCAGGCGTGCTCATGTATTCTTCTGCAATTGTTTTACACTTCGTTGTTGGTCAGCAACTTTTTGTTGCTTATGAGTGGATCATGCTGCTCAACCAGAAAGGCCAAATCTTGGGGACGACTCGTCGAGTCAACACTCATTGTGTTGTGCCAATCACTGAGCAAACGTTTCACATGTTGCAGTTTGGTTTGTTCGTACGTAGTAAATAGCGATTTTCAATCATTTTTATTTTGTTTATCCTGGCAGAGCCTTGATTTTTTGTTGATCTCTCTTTCTTGGATCCCTTATTTTTTTTTTGCATTGACAAATGAGATCATCATGACCTCACGGAATTTGGAAAAGGGGAAAAACAAATAAAGAATCCTGTAGAGGTTGAATAACCGTGGGCATGCAATGCTAATTGCTGAGCAGGGTCATGGCATACTAGTGTTGACTATGAACAGCCGAGATAGTGACATTGGTTAGAGTATCTGCTTTCTTTTATCTTCACCGTATGGGAAAAGTATTCCCTTTCTCAGACATTTATAGAACCGAACTTCACTTTTATTTCATGATTATGAACTGATAGCACTCTAATCTGGAGGATTTCCCATACAGTTTTTCTGATCAGTCCCTCATGCCTCTTGGGGAACAACATCCGAGTGATCTCCTGTCGCTTCTTTGGCCCCTGTGCGAGTTTTCCCATCTTCAATTGAGAATTCAGAAGACACGCTCTCTTTGCCTTTTCCCCACAGAACGCTATAGAGGCCCACAACCATTAGAATTCCACCTAAAAGACTGAAATTTCAAGTGTTATGGCAAAGAATAATTCTATTTGGAAAACAAAAATAATTCAAAAGGAGTCAGTTCGGAATATGTTACCTTCCTAGATAAATAATTTCTCCTAAGAAAACAGTGGAACATATCAACGTAAAAACAAGAGCCAAAGGTGTGAACATTGCTGTAAAAACAGGGCCCTTCTTCTCGATACAAAAGCTTTGTAAATAGATGTTAAGTCCTGTTATGACACAGCCCTGGCATACAAAGTCTTGTTATTCATCTTTTCTTTAGGAGAAAATAAATCTGATTCGACTGTAATGAATTTTTTATAAATAAATAAATAACAGAACTTCTAAATGGAAGATTATCAAACAATTGGTACATAGCCCAAGAAAAGGTTTTTACTATGAAATCAAGAGATTGTTGCGCTCAGTAAACGTACAGAGTATAAAATAGCCAGTAGACCCAAATCCAAATGCAAGGTCCACTTGGAACTGTCTCTCTCAAATACCAGTGCAACGAAAACCGACTGAAAGGTGCTGAAGAGACACTGGAGGGTAGTGAAAATAAGCTTAGAGGGGTATTCCTTTAACACAATTCCCTGTCAAAGAGACATGATCAATATCTAACACAGACACACACACACACACCATGTTAATTTTTAGATAGCGTCAACAATAAAGATACCTGTAGAACTAACCACATGGACCAAGTCATATTGGCAAATATCATGAAGATACACCCTTTGATCCAGTTTCTTTTAGGAATAAACACATTGTTTCGGTACTTGGTATTTTGGCCGAAGTGATGATGAAGATTCAAAGGATGGATGCGAGTGCCTCTATATAGTGCAATTGTGATGACACCAGCCAGGCAAAATGCGACTCCTAGTACCTTGCCGATTCCTGAAAGGCTTCTGAATTTGATGGTCTCCATCCTAAAAACATAAATGCACGTACTGAGACATATATAGTTGCGAGCTAGCAGCTAGAGTTATTCACGGATGTTCGAAAATGATCTGACATGCTATAAACTTCTAGAACATAAGCCGACCAGTTTGAATCAAACTTAAGTGTTCATCAAACAGCTAAAATATTGAATGGGCAAAAGAAGCGTGTAAATTGTGGTTTTCCTAACACATCATAATTAGGTGTTTAGTTTTTTTTTTTAATTATCATGAGTAGTTACGAGTTATCCTGTTGAGGTCTCATCTCAATGATCCCTCGTGACAGATATGCTAACTTCAAAAAGGAGATGTGCATTAGTGGATTCAGCAGTGCTGGTTTCTTAATTTTACTGTTAACGCCAACAATAAGAGGAGAGGAGTGGAGATGCTGCTTTTAGGGCTGTAGACTGATATTTTTTCAGCAGAAAAATAACTCTTCCTAAACAAATGAAGCTTACGAAGAGCCACAAACCTGAGGAAAATGGCAAAAAAGAAAGTAAATACTGGAATGGAGTTTGTAGCTGCTGAAGCCATTGATGCTGAAGTATACTTCAAGCCTATGCTATAGAAGTTTAAGCTCCATGTAAGCCTAAAGCGTTGTGCAACAGTATCAGTCATATATAGTGAAACAAAACACTTAAAGACCCTTAACATACCCAAGCAATGCAAGGCAGAACAGCTTCAGCAATATCATAAACGTCAGAGGCGGATAGCTTTTCCTGAAAGAATGACAAAGGCTGCAGCTAAATCTAAAACGAGAGAGAATTTCGGAGAGCTTTAAAACGTGACACGTCTACCTTTCAAGAACAAAAGCAAGCGGTGCTAATAGCATAGAGGCAACTGCTTGCCGATAGAAGATGAACACAAAGGTGCTCATACCCGTATCAAAAGCAGCCTTGGATAGCACATAGAACCCAGCATATGCTAGTTGTATAAGGATTGCAGCAATATAAGGTTTCTTTGCATCCATGTATCTCAAACAAGCCATTGGTTAGGAAGAACGTTAAGGTCTGTTTGAGAGAAGGTGTTTGGGAGGAGGTGAGGGAAGGATAAATAAAAGAAGAGAAAATTTTAAACTTTGTTTGGAAAGGGGTGAGGGAAGGAAGGGAAGGAGAGGGAATGGTAATTTTTACTCTTCCTTATTCATAAAAAGGAAAAAATAATTTACCCCCTAAGTTTTTCCCTCCCTTTTCTTCCTTTTCTTTTCCATTACTGAATCTCTTATCACCCCATTCAAATTGGCCCTTAGACCATTACGAGGAATGGACGAGAAAATGGAATGCCTATCTATCTTTAAAAAGGCTTAATAGCTGTCCCACTTTAGCATCATCTTTAGGTCATGCAACCAACACTTGCACTGTTTGTGCAGAACATGTGGTGACTTTACATCGCGTATTAATTAGGTTTCACTAGTTTATGTTTTCTTTGTTATGCGAATGATTATGTATGCTAAGGAACATTTATCCGTGTATATCCATTTAATGGCTTGCTGAAAGTATAGTGGATTCTTTTATTGGTCAAGTAATTCTTCGAGGTTTTCATCATGCGAATGGACAATTGTACCATTTTTTCGCCTAACCGGACGGCCACCTGTCGGGTCTTCCATTTGATTAGTCCTTGAGTGTATTAGTTCACGAAAAT
Organism: Wurfbainia villosa; assembly: GCA_025175895.1. NCBI lineage: Eukaryota > Viridiplantae > Streptophyta > Magnoliopsida > Zingiberales > Zingiberaceae > Wurfbainia > Wurfbainia villosa. Next base: position 249,192 of record JAKLTH010000042.1, read on the forward strand.
GAGGAGTGGACAAGAGCCTAGACAGGTTATAACAGGGTCTACGAGATTATTATTTGAACGTAAATAGGATATTTTATTTTCTACTACTTACATCATAGATACATAAAATGTGCCCTTTTCCTACTAAATTACTTTGTAGGGCACATTAAACCTGATAGTGCTTCTATTAATTATGTCACATCAGTTATTCACCAGTGCGTTAATCATCGAAACGTGGACTAATACTTAATTGCCCTTAGCTTTAGAATCTCTGGGTGCTACTTGAATAGCTTAATTAATGCTGCAATATTCATCTTGTGTAATATGAAAGATTTTTTCTACAAAACATTTGCAATTCTGATTAATCTATAGCTTCTAGGGTCCTTTTGTTCTACTATCATACAGTCGTCCATTAGCTGAAATAGGCCACCTCGATCAAACTATATATATGTTCGAATATGTTCTTCAGATGAAAATAAACCAATAAAAAGCCAGTTCACTCCGATCGATGCTTCCACATTTTACCTCATTGTCTCAAAAATTCTTCTGTACTTGACCAGACATGAAATCACCTTGATATCATGACTGACCAGCACTCATTGATTCCTTCAAATCCACTTATACCTGTCTTACCTATGCTTATCTTGCATTAGAATGTTGCATGAGAGGATCTGTAGGTTTATGGTGAAACAGAGCTTTCAACAGCTTCTGCCACTTGAAAGGTTTTGCAACGTGATTGAATTTGTGTGGCCACATCTGAAGATTGAAGCTGGACCTCAGCTATCCAGTGTAGTGGAACCAATATTGGATGTGTTCACTATATATGCACGATCATAACATTATTTTACTACATTAGCAGCCGTTTTCCTACCCCAACCTATCGATTTGTGGTGGCACCCATCTGGAGAAAGAAATCAATGTTGCATCCAATTTCATGGAGCGAAAATGATCCCTCAATTGGAGTTCTTTTTCATGTCCAAGTCCAACTTTACTAACAACGAAGGATAAGCATGAAGAGTGCGAAAGCGATGAGAGACGTGATGGAAAAATAGCCAATAAGATGATGGTAATTTACCCACGCGTAGGTAGCATTGGAGGCAAACAAAATTTTAAAAAAATATTGGACATGCCACTCATTGTGAGTCAATATCGCATATCTGAACTCTAGGGCAAGATGCCAGACAAATCTGAGACTTTTCCTGGAAGGGACTGCATACTCAACCAGTAGCATGCGTAAATCACCAAGATGACTTGCGATGATAGCACTGTTTCAAGCTGAAACATTCAGGTAAACATTTGTACTACTGGCTCTTGTGATTGTATCATACTGAAGAAACTTATGTGAACTGACAGGAATGGTGGTATTCATGGCGATTGATTCGTTTCTGAAACATGGTGTGGGTGGTGCAATGATGGTAAACCATTTTCAGTTTGAATAGTGCGAAGGTCAAATGATAAATGTCAAAATTCCCTTTGACTTGTTCCTTCAGGATAAGCAAATTACATTTTTTTTACAGTATATTGATATAGTTGACAAGATATATTGAGATTGAATATCATTTCGATCTTGAAAAAGATGTTGGATAATAAAATTGATGAACACCAACCTCACAGAGAGAATCTCACAAAAAGAAGAGAAGCAAAATTATTTCGATCGGGAAACACGTGTTGGACAGTAAAATTCAACTCAGGAAGGTGAACAGTAAAATAATGAGATAGATGATGAACCCTTCAAAGATTTCATGTCGAATTTGGGCTTCAAACGATCTCACTGCAAGATTCTTTCACGCCAAGGTCAAACTTCGAATACGATTATTATGTTTAAGTGAGGAAAGTGAAAAGTAAATGACCTGACATACTTTTGTAAATTTCTGTTTAAAAAATGGACCCTGTGACCCATCACCCCCGCATCAGGTAGTGCCACCCATTTGTTTATAGGTTGTTGGTGGGCATAAACAAAATTGATGATATTACTTATATTAGTCAACGAATAATACACATAACTATTATAAAATATAATACTTTACTATTGTAATATTTATATACAATGATTTAGTTGTTTCTAAAAAAAATTACAATAAGTTTTTTAAAAATGAACATTTTTGAATCACTAAGACTATAATTAACTTTAAATTTGCTCCAAAAGAGAAAAGAAAAAAATGGAACAAGTCTTGGAAACAATTACAATTTACAATTAGCAATTCGTACAAGTGGAAATATTGGTGCCGGTCAGGATTCTTGAGATATGGAAGGCATCTTAAAATTCTTTATTTATTTATTGAATGGAGTAATTCCTATCTGCAACAATTGCAAGGCTCTCTCAATCCATCAAAAGTCAACTCTTTCATAAATAAGACGTAATAAATAATCGAAGAAGATCAGCCGAAAGATTACAGAGTGAATAATCGAAGAACATGCATACCAAAAAAAGTATACAATAAGGGTTATCATGGTTTTGAAATTGTCGATTTCGTTTATCATTCAATGGAATCGGAACCAAATCGTTCATCAACGATTTTAATTTTGATTCCTTACAATTCGATTTTGATTTTGGAATTGTCGATTCTAGTTTTCATTCACTGAAATCGAAATCGAACTGTTAATTGACGATTTCGATTCCTTACGATTCGATTTTAATTTGAACCGTTTAAAATCAAAATTTAAATTATTTAATTTTAAGTCTCTTATTTCTTTAATAAATGATTTAAATGTATTATTTTTTAATTTATTAATGCAGTCTATTTATTTTAATTTAAAATATATTTAAATTTAAATTTTATATATAGAAATTTAATTTACGTTTAAATCAAATATTTATCATAAAAAATTATAATCAAAACATATTTAATTAATAAATTCAAATCAATAAATTAATATATATATATATATATATATATATATATATATATATATAACATCTCTCATTCTTTGATTTAACATATAAAAAAAAAAAGCTTAAATTTAATTTATATAAATTAAGTTGTCTGTATTTTTTTTTTCTCTAAAGGAATTAAAATCTTTGTAATTCATATACCATTTAAATGACTTTGATTTTTATAAATATACAATATATTGCATCTCTTATTCTTTAATTTAACACTTAAAAAAAAAGAAAGAAAAGAATTTAAACTATTTTTTTTTGTCTGAAGGAATCAAAGCCTTAGCTCACGTACCATTTAAATGACTTATAAATATATTTTTTTTATAATTGTGATGCAACAATAAAAAATTTAAATTTTAAATATTTTAATTTTTTTTACATGTTAATTAGGATAGATGTTATCAAATATGAATTTTAAATGATTTTAATTTTGATTTATATATATATTTATTATTATAATTGTGATACATTTATAAAAATTTAAATTTTAAATATATTTTTTTTCAAAATAAATATCAAATTATTTTTAAAAATTTAATTTCGATTTTAATAAAAAAATATTCAGTTCAGATTCCGATTCGATTTCGATTCGGTTTCAAAAATTTAAAAATCGGAATTGAATTATATGACTCCAATTCTGATTTCAATTTCGGAATCAAAATTAAAAAAATAATTTCAATTCAATTTCTAAGTCATCGATTCCGATTCACTGTTAAAATCAAACCTTGATCACCCCTAGTATAGAACTTGTCCTAAAATACATAAAAGTCTAACCGTATTAGACATGGAGGAGAAGATCCAATGGACAAGATCATTTAATATGCATAACATAATAGAGTCCCACAAGACTTGGTCAATGTGTATAGCTGACAACAGGACAGCATTTCAAATCTCCATCGCTCTTCTTCCTTCGTTTCCGCCACGATGTGTCTTCCTCTTTGACACCCCTCATTTCTCTTCATTCCCTTCTCTTCTCAATCTTTTTTTCCCCTTGTGACAAACAACTAACCACCGATGGAGAGAAACCACCCTCATCTCCCTCAAAAATGCAGCAGCTTCACCTCCATCGGCGACGAGAAGCACCGCGAGTTGGACCGCAACCTCTCCTTGGGCAATATCAAAATGGAGTTTGGCCACGAGAAGAAAGAGAGGCACGCGGGGGACACGATTCAAGAGGAGGGCGAGGGAGAGGAGGCAATAGAGAACTCGAATGCAGAGCAACCCAAAGCCAGCCTCAGCACCATCTCCGACGATATCGACAAATTCATCGCTCTTCTTCTCTCCGTCAACGACGGCGAAGAGAGGCCGGAGATCCCTGAGTCTACCATCAGCAAATTTGTGGAGTTGGTGGAGAAGGAGATAGCCAAGTACGAGTCCGGCGAGGCGAAGTGGACGGGCGAAGAGGAGGAGGAAGAACTGTCGCTTCTTCATGCGATTGAGAGGGTATATAAGCTGACGGAGGCGGTGAGCAGCTTCTCGTCGGAGACCAATTACTTCCAAACAATGAACCGTGCCGGCGTCCTGCTTCACCAAGCAATGTGCTTGCTCGAGGACGAGTTCTACGCTCTGCTTCAAGATCCACACGCAATTAAGCCTGATCCCGGAAGCTGCAGCACGAAGGGGAAGGGCCCGATCTCGTTTGCTCAAGTCCAAGACTCTCCGGAAACCACTGCCTGCGAGTTGCCACTGCCCTACCCACCGGAGACAGTGCAGCGGCTGCATAAGGTCGCGCGCACCATGGTCGGCGCAGGCTACTCGATCGAGTGCTGCCAGGTGTTCGCAATGGCGCGGCGGAACTCCTTCGAGGCGGCTTTGCCGAGGCTTGGCTTCGAAAAGGTTAGCATCGAGGACGTGTCAAAGATGGCATGGGAGTCGCTCGAGGGCGAGGTAGGGTCGTGGATCAAGGCCTTCCAACACGCCACGACTACCGTCTTTCCTGCTGAGCACGCTCTCTGCGAGGCCGTCTTCACCGGCCATCGCGACGTCTCCGATAGCTTGTTCCGTACCTTCTCGCGCGCTGCCGTCATCCAGCTGCTCACCTTCCCGGAGGCTGTCTCCATGACTAAGCGCTCCGCCGAGAAGCTTTTCAAGGTGCTTGACATCTACGAGGCGCTGCGAGACGCGTCGCCGTGTGTGGATGCTCTGCTTCCCAATGCGCCGGAAGCAGGGCGAGACGAGGGCTCTTGCACGGAATGGATCGCCGATCCCAAGACGGAGATCATGGCTGTAAAGTGCCGAATAGGGGAGGCGGCGGCTGCTATCTTCTGCGACTTGGAGAGTAGCATCAAGGCGGACAACAACAAGATGCCGGTGCCGGGAGGCGCCGTGCACCCGCTCACTCGCTACGTGATGAACTACCTAAAGTACGCATGCGAATACGGGGCGACGCTGGAGCAGGTATTTAGAGAGCACAAACACTCGGAGAATTCGTCGGCCTGCGATGAAGAAGGCAGCAGAAATGGCGCCGCCGAGAACGAGGAGCCTTTCTCGGTGCAGCTGTTGGAAGCGATGAATCTACTGCACTCAAACGTAGAGGCAAAGTCGAGGCTGTACAAGGACCTGGCGCTCTGCAACATCTTCATGATGAACAACGGACGGTACGTGGCGAAGAAGGTGAAAGGATCGCCGGAGATCCACCAGATATTAGGGGAGAACTGGTACCGGCGGCGATCCTCAGAACTCCGCCAATACCACAAAAACTATCAGCGGGAGACGTGGTCGCGGGTGCTGTCGTGCCTTCGAGACGAAGGGCTGACGACGCACGGTAAGAGCGGCAGCGGGGTCGCGAAGCCAGTGCTGAAGGAGAGGTTCAAGAGCTTCAACGCCATGATCGACGACATTCACAAGACGCAGAGCGCGTGGGTGGTCAGCGACGAGCAGCTGCAATCGGAGCTCCGCGTGTCGGTGTCGGCGGTGATCGTGCCGGCCTACCGCTCCTTCCTCGGCCGCTTCTCGCAGTACCTCGATCCTGGAAGGCAGACCGAAAAGTACATCAAGTTCGCGCCGGAGGACCTCGAGAGCCTGATTGATGAGCTGTTCGAGGGTAACCAATCGGCCACGCCCAGTAAACGGAGGCCGTGAGATATCGCCGGCGACGACAAGAAGAAAGATGTTATAATCGATCGATTGATTAATCCATTTTTTGTGGTGTGCAGTATCGAAAGATATTAATTCTGCTGTTTCATTTGTAATCAATTAAGAAGCTTTGCGACATGAATGGAAGAGTGCGGCATCTAGTTATTGTTGTTGTAGATCTTGAGATGGATCATGTGCACAATATGCAATTTAGGAAATATTCAACAATCATTACAATAAAAAAAATAAATCATAAGACTAATATTTCAACACACGTTGGGAGGGTGATGTACTTGTACATGGTTGAAAATGGAAATGATCTAGTGGAGAATGATTAACATCGTTGACTTAAAATCTCAAATGTGGCATATACAAATACAGTGCGGTTGTATATTATTAAATAACATCAAAATATACTAATCATAACGTCGATGGAAACTCTAATGGCGACAATGCTTCCTTCGTTAATTAACATTGCGGGGTAGCTCGGGAACAAAAAGGGATGACTCTGGGCTTCAACCGCCACCAGTAGGCAACGGTGGCGCTTACCGGCATAACCCTTCCCCAGTTTTGCTCTCGCCGCCCGTCCACCTGCTAAGCGACCAGCGTCATCGTCATGTTGTACTACCAACAGATGCGATCCCTCTGTCCGACTCCTCATGGAGACACGCCGCTCCGAGCCAGAAGGCCCCCTCTCAACTCGCGTTGCCGCAGTCGACGATGCGCCACTAACGCCGCCAGCCTCGACGACCGGGCGAAGGAAGGCTGGTCCGGTTAGGGAGTGGTTAATTGTCCCCGTGTCTGGGTTGTCGTACCAGGAGGAGGTTGGGAAGCACTCGATCATGCGCCGCACGGGTCTCCCCTCCCGCGATCTGCGGGCCCTCGACACGATGCTGTCGTACCCTTCCACTATATTCGGACGGGAGCGTGCCGTTGTGATCAAACTGGAGCATATTCGGGTGATCGTCACCGCCACGGAGGTCCTCATCCCCAACTTCAGGGACCCCCTGGTAGCCACCTTCGTCCAGGATCTCAAATCCAAGGCCTCCATTTCGATCAACCCGCAACAGGTAGTATCTAGTTATTCTAATTAAGAAATTATGCTTGCAGTCTCTGCACTCGGAATCAAACATTATTCACTTGCAAGTTCGGTGTCTTATTCTTCTTAAAAAAATGAAAACTACTGAACGCAATTTGTTTTAACTATGATCGCTGTAAGTTGGATAGCATCTGCTTCTCATCAACATGTAGAAGATACAAAGTTTCATGCAATAGTTTAACTGACTGTCCGAGAAAAATCGTGTCTGGATCATGCATTGCACTGGAAAATCAACTCTCCAGTTGTGGTTGACTTTATGATCCATACAAAATTGAGTTGACTTTTAACTTAATTCATTTGTGCAAAGACAAACTAATGTTGACCTTTGGCTAACTGTTGGGCCTCTGTCTTCTGGAAGGATGCCAGCACTTCACCATCTCCTCCATTTCCTGATGCTTGTGGATCACCCACACAGACTGCAAGGGATTCTTCAAATGATTGTATGACATTGCAAAGTATCATGTCAGATCATGATAAGCAGGAGCCCAGCACTGGGATCAAAATGGATGAAGCGGGATATATGGGGACAAAAGTTTTACCTTTTGAATTCCGAGCACTTGAAGTGTGCCTTGAATCTGCCTGCAAATTTTTAGAATCAGAGGTCTATTTTACTATATGGCTAAGTTTCTCTTTCTTATTCTGCTTAAATTTCTATAAAACGATCAAAATAAAATAATAGCGATGGTTTAAATGTTCAGTAAAACAAAGGGACAACTGGAGTGATTGCATATGAATGATTTTCATGTAATAACTGTCTGCAATAAATTCCAAGCATTGGGTACATTGTGTTAATTTTAGCTATTGTCTTAAATGCTTAGCTTAGCTAAACCCTCTAACCTTGAGCCTTTTCGGTTACAAATGAGTTATCTCTTGAATTTATACCTTTTTACATGCTACAATATTTCTTAGACTCATAACCTTGCGCCTTTATAGAATTTATCTTCTGATGACTTAGTAGAATATATTATTTTGGTTTTAAATAAAAATAAGTAAAGGAATAGAATAGCCATATATATTCTGAAATTCTGATTCTAAAAGAACCAATCATGAAAAAAGATTGGATATGAATAAGCTTAATAGTTTCTCTTCTGAATTTGTCTTCTATTACATAAATTAAGAAAGCTCAGTGGACTTCATATCATAACCCATAGCATTTATTATGAAGTTGTTTTCTAGTTCTGTACCCCATACACAATCGTTTTACAAATTGCAGTGAACTTGAGTTCTTATACTCTTCTTTTCAGGCTTCCGAACTAGAGAAAGAGGCGTATCCAACTTTAGATGAGTTGACTTCTCAAATCAGCACTCTGAATCTTGAGCGAGTTAGACAGATAAAAAGTCACTTGGTTGCACTATCAGTGCGCGTGCAGAAGGTGAAGGGAACCTAGAATTGCAAACTGCGTTGGTTCTGTCATAAAAAATTTCTCTCATGTTCATAATAAATGTGAAAAATAATGAAGGAATATTGTCTTTACTGATAACTTCATTTCTCAATTTTTACATAGGTTTTATCTTCTTGTTCAGATATAGATCTTGGTAGAAATAGCAAACACTTTGTTGAATGTCCATATCATAAATTCTTTAGATTCATATGTATTGAAAATATTCCAACAGTGTGGTTTTCAGTCAGAGTGTTTTACCATATTTCCGGAAGTTTATTGTCTTGCCATAGCCCAGTAATTTGATGAATACCAAACTTTCTCCACGATTGCTTGTTACAGTTATTGTTACCTCGACAAAATATATACTTGTTTTTTATACCTTGTATATTAACATGTGTGAAACTTTAGACGGGCTTATCAGAGTTCAATTGGTGATGTATGATTATGAAAGATTAGGTAGTTTTCAATCCATGGACACTATGCTTCAAATAAATATACTAATGGAGTTCATTGTTTTATGGCAGCTACCATGGAATACTTTCATTCATTATTTCATTTAATCTAATGACTTGTATTCATGGAGTGCAGAGTTGTATTAACTCTTCTACGAGATAATGTCATCTGAATGCATTCCAGTAATCATTTCAATATTAAACTTCATTCTGTCTTAGTTATATCTATTATTATTATTATTTTTATTCTCTCTTATGTGTTATTATGCCCTTATTGAAGAAATGAGAGCATTAGAGAAAAAGTTGGTGTTGCATCTATTGAAGGAAAGCTCCGAGAGACACGTTTAAGGTGGTACGGACATGTACTTAGACGGCCAATAAATGCTCCAGTTAGGCGATGTGAAACGATACCAAATATACACATCAAACGAGGAAGAGGAAGACCAAAAAAGACTTGGTTAGCAACAATAAAACAAGATAAAATTTATTTAAATATAGATGATGATATAGTAGGGGATAGAGTCCTAGCCGACCCCACCTAGTGGGATAAGGCTTTGTTGTTGTTGTTGTTGTTGTATGTGTTATTATGCCCTTCTAGTTGACTTAAAATGGCAAATTTCATACAAATCCATCTTTTGGGGTTTCCATCACCATGGTTTTTGTAAATTTTTAACAGGTAAGGGATGAAATTGAACATTTATTGGATGATGACATGGACATGGCTGAAATGTACTTGACAGAGAAGCTCCTCCATCAGTCAGAAAGGGGATCATCAAAACTTGAAAACTCCGTTGAGCCCGATGAAGAAAGGTATGTACATTCTATTAGTATAGAAAAGAGGGGAAGAAGGTGAATTCATTTTATTATTCGTTTCAGTAGTTATTGCACATTCCAAAATAACTGTGTCAATTCAAAATTATAGCAGCATAATGTGTTGTCTATTTGTCTGTTATAAATCAGCTTCAGTAACTTGTTCCATTTATAGTGTCAGTGCCTAAGCGAGCAAGCTTAGAGTGGTAGTGAGACTTAAGAGGAATAAATTAGTATCATACTCAGGATGATAAGAGAACCATTACACTCATATAGGTCTGTAAAATAACTCAAATAACTTAATATTCAATGACATGTTGGACCAAACATATAAATACTAACATTCATATAACTATCAAGCTTCAGTAGGTAATTTGTTCCATTTACAGCACCACTAAGTTGTTCCATTTATAGCGCCAGTACCTAAGTGAACAAGTTTAGATTGATAGTTTGTGAGACTTAAGAGGAATAAATTAGTATCATACTCTGGATGATAAGAGAACCATTACACTCACATAGGTGTTTAAAATAACTCATAATAACTTAATATCCAAAGACATGTTGGACTAAACATATAAATATACTAACATTCATATAACTATCAACTCTATTTCTCTTCCTCATGTTGGAGAGTCAATATTAACCTATGTCCAGCTTTTCACAAAAAAGATAATTATAATAATAACACCAAGATGCTTGCCAAAAATCACAAAGAGGTGAAGCTAACATAGATGTAATATTGTTAGAATAGTTTGACAATGTCAACTTAATTCTCTGGACTAAATTGTAGGGCTGCTTTTGATCTTCAAAATTATTCTCGAGTACAATCCTCCTTGACTCTCCTCTACTGCGAATGTTATTAATTTAAAAGTAGAAAGTCAAATGACAATTGTGTTGGTTTATAGAGTGATAAATTAAGGTTACAGTTTCTTCTCTTGTGACATAAACAAGAAGAAAATGTTGAGTGAAACAATTAGATAAAATTCTCTCTCTCTCATGAGACTGGAAAACATTTCAAAGTAGGTCGAGGAGAGTTCTGAGACTTTCTGACAATTAGATAAATGTTTATCATCATGTAGTTTTGAGTTGTATTTTAATTTCAGTTATTTTGTTTTTGTTTCCATTTCCAGCGATGAACTAGAGTCTGATGCTGAAAGTGGCAAAGAGAATGCTGGTGCTTTTGACCCTGACATCCATGAACTCGAAATGCTCTTGGAGGCTTACTTTGTGCAGATTGATGGTACTTTACACAAACTATCCACGGTATAAATTATTTTGACTGTAGAGCTAACAATTGAGATTGTTATCTATCTGAGTTGTCCTGTAATTATTAGCTCTGATGTGATCTTCTGATAACAAATATCTGTACTTTCCTAAAGCTAAGAGACTACGTCGATGACACTGAGGATTACATCAACATCATGCTTGATGACAAGCAGAACCATCTGCTACAGATGGGAGTCATCCTCAGCATAGCCACCGTTATAATAACCGCTGGCATCCTCGTGACAGGTATATTTGCGATCAACATACACATCCCACTGTACGATTCTCCATATGTCAAGTTCGAGGAAACCGTGGGAGCTCTTGTAGGGGGTAGCATAATTTTGTTCATATTAGCCATTTGGTGGGGCAGAAGAAGTGGGATACTGTAGTAAATATATGCTCATTCGATAATGCGACCAGGGGAGCTAGTGTCTTATTTATGAGTTGAAGGCCGATTCCACACGAGTTGGAGCAGATTGTTTATTGTTGCTGTTTTAAGTGTTTAATTACGTATTGAAGCAGATAATTGCAGGGCGGGCATTGTTTGTCGAACCTAGCTAAGTACAATTGTATAATTACTTGATTGACTTACTAAGCAAATATTAGAGTATTCGCTAGCTACGTACTCCTCTTGCACTATTGCATCGTGCAACTGGTAACATTGCTCTGGATTAATTTTGTGGATCATTTTAGTGTGTCACTGGAGTTGTTTTTTCCCCCTAAGAATGCCTTCTGAATTAATTCGTTGAACTTAGTTCCTTTTGGTACAAATATGATTTAGGGTTTTAGTTTTCAAAAATTCTAATGAGGACGTTCTTATGAGATGCACAGTTAAGAGAGTCTTGTGTCAATGTGTGCATGATATACACAGGAATTTTAAAGCTTACTAGTCACACATTTCAAATATGATGCAAATGAATGATTAACTTCTCACTAAGTACCTGAGTCGATTAAAAATGTAACGCCCATTAGTACTAAATTAAATAAAACGACTATAAATTATTAAGATTGTATTTTAGTAAGTCGTGGCACCACCTTGTAGTATTAAATTGCAACACTTAAATGCATTAAGTGAGAAAGTATGATATTTGTATCTACTAAAATGGACATCTTTAAATATTTAGTGTAAAACTTATAAATTTAAAAATTGTGCATATTCAAAGTTGGGCGTATGGATGGTCCCTTCGACTAGTGCATAGTCAATGAGAAGTCCAGAATAGTTTTGTTCAAACCGAGCTACCTACTTTATAGCTTTGGTCAGTCTATCATCCATGTACACGCGTCCGCATACAAGTCTTTCTAAGAAGCAGTCTTGGTAAAATTAGGGGTGATAGTTCAATGGAAATCGCTTGGATTCGCTCTCATTTCTTCGCCTCATGTTGCCGCCGGTTACGTTGAAGCCCATCAATTTCCTCGCTCCTATGCTCGCCTCCGCCCTCTTCCTCCTCCTTCTCTTCTCCGGCTACATCGAGCTCCCCTCCCTCTCCTACTCCGCCCCCCTCCCCGTCTCCTCCAGTTCTTCCACCGCCGTTGACCGCCCAAAGTTCGCTTTCACCGATCTCGCTTCCGCCTTCGATCTCTGGGACTCCCATGTCGGATGCGATCGATTCCGCGCTGCGCACACAAGATGGTCCGCTAACGCCTCTGCGTTGCAGGCCGGTGGTGACGCAGGCGATTGCAGGGCAGACGGGGCGAGCCACGTCAGCGTGCTTGTCAAGGAGTGGACTTGGATCCCCGACAACATGGATAATTTATACTCCTGCCGCTGTGGATTGACCTGCCTATGGACCAAATCGCCCATCCTAGCCGATAATCCAGATGCGGTTTTATTCGAGAGCGTGACGCCGCCAGCCACGGTGATTGTGCTTGTGTTGATGAACAATTCTTTCCATGATATCTTAACTGTGTTTGTTGATTAGCTATTCAGCTTAAATTTTGAACAAACAAGTATACCAAGTGATTTTTTGGCAAAAGTTATAGCTTTAAGAAATCGCTGCTTTCTCTTTGAGTAACATCTTAGACCTGATTCAACCTATTTATCGAGCATTTTTTCCAGAGTTTATTTTTGTAATTATTTCATCGATTCGAGAGTACATCTTGTCGTTATATATTCTTATGTGTATCAGTTGTGTTTAATGCTGCATATAGGGAATGCTGGATCTTTTATGGTTTGTCTTGCCACGTAATTGACTAACATTTGACCAAAGACGCTGTATGTTTATTCAGTGGATGGTAAGACAAAGTTATAAAAAACTTTATATTTTGCATGACGGATGATGCTGATCTATGTAACTTAGTCGTGTCAATGGAGATATGAGGCTTTCCTTGAAGAAATTGTTCAATGTTATTTGATAATGGTTTGAGTCTCTATAGTTTCCTTAAAGGGTTTCTTTTGTCAGTGTCTCGGTGATACCTTAGAGACAAAGTGAGTACGAGAAGAGGCAAAGATGATAGAAAATTCAAGTTTTAAATTATGGTACATAGGAAAGAGTAGAACACGAAATAGAGTAGCTATTGTTATAGATAATTCATTAAAGGATGAAGTAGTAGAAGTAATTAGAAAAGAGGATAGAATTATAGCTCTCAAGATAATGATAGCAAAAGAAATTATTAATATAATTAGTATATATGCACCTCAAGTTGAATTAGATGAAAATACTAAAACTAAATTTTGGAGAGATTTAGATGAGATGTTACAAAGAATTCTGTTGAATGAAATGATATATTTGAGGAGATTTGAATGGGCACATAGGAGTAAAAAATATGGAATATAATAGGATGCATGAGAGTTATGAGTTTGGAACAAATAATAAAGAATAAAAAATTCTATTAGATTTTGCAATAGCATATGAACTTATACTAGTTAATATGTTTTTTAAAAAAAGAGAAGAATATTTGATCACATTTAAAAGTGACAATGATGCAAATTGACTTTCTTACAGCGAGAAATAATAATAGAAAGATTTGTAAAGATGGTAAAGTCATTCTTGGAGAAAACTTGACTATCCAATATAGGTTGATAGTGTTGGATATGCTCCTTAAGCATAGTATTAATAAAAGTAAAACTTGTATGACTCCTAGAATTAAATGGTGGAAATTAAAAGATGAGAAACAAAACATATTTAAAAAGATGATAGGAGTCTAAGTATTAGAAGAGATACATAATGACTCAAATACAACATGGGATAAGATGACATTAAAGTTAAAAATGATAGCTAAAGGTCTACTAGGTGAGTCAAAAGGATGTTCATCACCAAGTAAAGAATTTTGATGGTGGAATGAGAAAGTACAAGAAAAAGTAAAAGAAAATGAAAATCCTATAAGGTATTATACACTTGTAAGAATGAGGAAAGCTTAAAAAAGTATACAATAACCAAGAAGGAGGCTAAAAAAGTAGTAAGTGAGGCTAAGAATGAAACTTTTGAATGTTTATATCAACAACTGAATACAAAAGAAAAGAAAAAAGATATTTATAGAATAGCTATAAATAGAGAAAGAAAGATTAGAGATTTTTTCCAAATAAGATGCATTAAAAATAAATGCAATAGGGTACTAGTGGACAATGAGGAAATAAAAAAGCGATGGAAAAGGTATTTTCATCAAGTTTTTAATAAAGATTTAAGTGATCAAATTAACTTAGGTAATTTAAGTAGATCAAAAGAATATAGAAATTTAAATTTTTATCGTAGAATTCAACCTTCAAAAGTAGAATATGCTTTAAATAGAATGCAAAATGGAAAAGTAGTTGGACCAAATGATATTCTGATAGAGATATGGAAATGCATAGGTAAGAAAGGTATCGAATGACTTACAAAGTTATTCAACTTGATATTGAAAATGAAAAAAACCTGATCAATGGAGAATAAGTTCTCTAGTTCTTTTATATTAAAATAAAGGAGACATACAAAATTGTACAAATTATACGAGTATTATACTAATGAGTCGTACTATGAAACTATATGTGAATCTACAAGGCCAAGAGCAGCTATAGTCCATTATGCATGTGATGTGAAGTGTGAATGATGAATTCATACTCCTTTATGCCTACCCAATTAAGACAGACATTTTTTAGTTCTAGAGGCTTGTTAGATGAAAATTTCTTGTTATATTTCTTTGTGGCTCGATTACAATCTTTTGAGTGATTGGGCCACTAGACATAAGTATTGCACACATGATAGATGAAGAATGCCAATTTTAAAGATTTTATCATTGAAACAAATATGGTTAATCTTGGAATTGCATTCTATTCCTAACCATGATGGATGACATAGCACATGATGCTACAGTTGTAAACTTTGACAATTGTATGATGTGTCATTAGGTAATCATGTTAACATAGATTGTGTTGAATTTAGTATTCCAAGGATAAACACATACCAAGAAATACCGTGTAAACAAACATAGAGTGTGTTGAACTTAGTATATTTCTTTGGCATGAACTAGCGCTTGTTCTTGTAAAAGCATTAATGGCTCTTGTTTGTTGCACCAATCAATTTTGATGCCTCTTACATTTATACTTTGAATCTGTTCATGCTTAATGTGTAATATGGAGATAACTTGTTTCGAATTGCTCATTGGGATTTTGGCTAAAGGTGATATTTTTGTTCTTGCAATTCTGCTTGCTTAATTTGTGCTAAATTTCTTGAAACTTCAATGGGTTAATGGATGTATCAGTCTGAGAATCCATATCATATTGGTAATAA
Organism: Wurfbainia villosa; assembly: GCA_025175895.1. NCBI lineage: Eukaryota > Viridiplantae > Streptophyta > Magnoliopsida > Zingiberales > Zingiberaceae > Wurfbainia > Wurfbainia villosa. Next base: position 264,839 of record JAKLTH010000042.1, read on the forward strand.
ATAAATCTAGAGAAATTTTCGTTATCAAAAAGTTAAAGTGGGTACTGCATTTCTCTTATTATTTAGATATGTATGCATGCTCTCTCTTTACTATCCTTTTCTATTTTTCCTTTCATGTATGTATCTACATTGCTGTAACTACTTGAATTCCAACAATAGCTGTTATTGGTTTCTAAAACATATCTGTTGTACAGAGGAAGAAAGGTGATCCACTCCGTGTTTATATGGATCTTGAAGCCAGTCGAAAACCTTCAGGATTTGAGGATATATTTATTGGTTACCATGTCAAGGATGATGTTCAATCCACATATGCTGGGACTCTTTTTCACAAGAGTCGTAATTACCATGTGTCCTCTCTGAAAAGGACGGTAAGATCTACCTCACACTTCAAGATCTTTATTTCTGATCAACCCCTCGGTTGCGATACTTCATCTTCAACTTCAATGTCATTATGCTATAGGGATATAATGTTATATGACATACAAGTGGTGACCTACCTGTGTTTTTAATGTTTGCTTGAATGTGACCATTTCCTCTCGTTCCTAAAGAATGGAATGTGTTTCAAGCATCAAACTACTGGATAGCTCATGACTAAAAGCGCTTCTTAATGGATAGATCCTAAAACTGTATGCAATATGCTTGACACAATGTGATGCACACAGACTGCCAAAATATTGATATGGCTGTTAGTTATGGTTCTTAGGCAGGGTCATGATTTTTCATTTTCTTCGAAAATAAAACAATATATTTGTGAGGGGCAATGGTTATAAATGTTGCATTTGTTGGTGAATTTTTATTCCATCGCTAATGACTTCTTTCACTGCTTATATTGTAACAGGATGTCCTTGTGTACTGGTCTTCTTCTAGGTGCCTTCCCCGGCGAAACCAACTTGCCACGAAATTCCTTTCCCTCGTTACTTATCATTCATTTGGCAAATGTTTGAACAACGTTGGTGGCCCTAATGTTGCACTCTCTCTCTACCCACAATGTGCCATGGGTGACAAGTCAGTTCCTCAGTGGTGGGACCATCTACATTGCGCCATGTCACATTACAAGTTTGTCCTCGCCATAGAAAACACCATGACCGAGAGCTATGTCACTGAGAAACTCTACTATGCTCTTGATGCCGGTGCAGTGCCCATCTATTTTGGAGCACCCAACGTGTGGGACTTCGTACCTCCAAATTCAATAATAGACGCATCCAAGTTTAGCTCTATAGAGGAGTTGGCTTCATATGTAAAAGAATTAGCAGAGGATCCGATTGCGTATGCAGAGTACCATGCGTGGAGGAGATGCGGTGTAATGGGAAATTATGGAAAGACTCGAGCCACAAGTCTCGACACATTACCATGCAGGTTGTGTGAGTTTGTGAGCAGGAAAGGAGGGAGGAGTGCAAGAGCAATTTAGTGTTGTGATTATAAGGCCTTCATTCATATGTGACTGCCTTGAGCTTTGTTCTAATACCTCCACAAGTAGATTTCACAGGGTTCTTTCTTTTCTTTTTATTATGCTCTTTAGATTGATCTTATAGTTATTGCAATCGATGGTTGTTCTCTGACATTCTAGATAAAAGCTTTACTTGAGAAGGGGAAGAGAACTTCAATCTTTCTTACACTTGACAATTCTTTGTTATATTGTCCTAAACTCTCTTTACTTGAGCTTCCACAAAGAAAACGAAATTAATTTATACTGGCAAAGTAATTCAATTGAAGAAAAAATATATTATAAATTCACTTCTTTTTGGTTGGTCCAGTCTCGAATTATGCCATGCCTTTCCACACGAGTACAATGTTTTGACAAGTAAAAGGTTATTCTTGTTCTGAGTGTGCTTCAATATTTACGTTATACCTATCCAATTCTTGTAGCTTCTAATACATAGATTAGAAAGTTAAACCATCTCTGTCAGCAATTAATCACACAATAAACTATGAATTTAATTATACATGAGCTGATTTAAATCATGTTAATATCGTGGCACACGCTAATCTCATATGAAAATGACGGTGGAAGTCGTTCGTCCAACTATTATTAACGTCATCATATTTCACTCTCATCCATCTATTTGTTTCAATGAAATAATTAGGAAAGAAATTATAGCCCATGAACTTTGAGTAAGAAAATAAAGTTGGGCAAAATTTTTAACAGCAAACCTAATTAATTGCAACTATTTGGAAGAATAAACATTTGACGAGTTCATAAATTGAGAAGTATCAAAGAAGCCAAAAGACATGCCATTGCCAATGGTCCCATGGTGAGCTATGCATAGTTTCTTATATCAAATAGGAAAGGAGTTGATAAATAAAGATCGAGTCGTACCACAACCAAGAAGATGAGAATAGGAGAAAGGTAGGTGACCAATTTGATAGATAGATATACCTCGTGACCCTTCTTAGCTTTTTCCCACAATACCCACACAATAAAAGTGAGGCTTTCTAGAACCCCTAAAGAAGAAGAAGATAGGTATTATTTTTATTTTCCAACAGGGATAAATAAATAAATAATCCAAATTTTTTTAATAAAATAAAGAGAAAAAACAGCATCCTCACACAAAAAGTAACCCTACCTAACAAATCCAGCCCCTACTTTATGGCCAATAACTCATTCATGTCACTAAAACAAAAAAAAAAAAAAGAGTCAAACAACCCAAATGAATCAAGTCAAAGTCCATTCTCATCTTACCTTTCACTCTTATAAATCCACTGTCAGACCTCTCTCTCTCTCTCCTCTCCTCTGTTCCAATTTCTCTCCTCTTTTTACTCCCTCTTTCTTCACTTTGTTCTCCAATTTCGCTCCGCTTTTTGATTGATTTGTGTGTTCGAGGCATGGGTAGGTCTCCGTGTTGTGAGAAGGCTCACACCAACAGAGGATCTTGGAGCAAGGAAGAAGACCAAAAGCTCATCTCCTACATCAAAACCCATGGTGAAGGTTGCTGGAGATCACTCCCTAAAGCTGCAGGTTGAATGTTTAATCAATTTCACCTCCATTACTGATGCATTAATATGATATATATTATATACTCTCTTTTTTTTTTTCGTTGAAAAAAAAAACATGTATATATTTTATAGGTTTGCTTCGTTGTGGGAAGAGTTGCAGGCTCAGGTGGATAAACTACCTTCGGCCCGATCTCAAGCGTGGCAATTTCACGGAGGAGGAAGATGAACTCATCATCAAGTTGCACGGCTTGCTTGGAAATAAGTATGTATTCTTGATAATATTCTTCTTTTTAAAAATACTAGAATTTTGGTTAGTTCTTGCATGAGCAGTGGTTGTGTTGTATTAATTGGTTTAGGTGGTCTGTAATAGCTGCAAGATTACCAGGAAGAACAGATAACGAGATCAAGAACTACTGGAACACGTACATCAAGCGGAAACTCCTCGGCCGAGGCATTGATCCTCAAAACCATGGCCCTATCAATCACGTTACCACCTTGGAAACCCATCCAGCAGTTGTAATCCAAACTATAGGCAAAGGAGTTGCCAACGATGAAGCCGCCACCGAGAAAGGAGGCAATGAAAGAGATAGCCCCCTTGAGCTCGACCTCAATCTTTCTATAGGCCTGCCCCACTGCTCTCCAGGTGTTCTCATTCACAGACTAATTTAGAAACAAACAAGCAAGCAACCCGTTCTGACTCACAGATTAATTGTGGAGGTAGCTGATGGCCTTGTAAATTAATCTACAGCTTCCATTTTGGTTTCACGCAGATGCGGAGTGGCCGGGGAAGCTTGTAACTGCCTAATTAAATTCCTACAATAATCCACATGTATTAAGAGCTTGGAACTCTGATCAATGTGATTTCATCATGATTTTAATGCTCAGTTATATTGTGATTGTGAAATGGTGGTCAAAATTAAGGTGATAAAAAATGGCGTGGAGGAAAGAATTAATTGGATCATCATCTCAAATGCAACCTTGGTTGGTTTGTGTGGCTGAGCTAATAATATAAATGAATAATATAATTAAATCATTAATACTATATATATAATAATATGATTATTTTATTTATGTAGCATTAAAGTTATAGACTAATTAAATAATAATCGAAACAAATAATTAACTTTCATTAATTATACATGTGATTTTAATATTCGAACATATCTATATTGTCTATTTTTTATTGATTGTCTTCGGTTTTTAACTCTATAGAACTACTAAAAATTATACTACCAAATCAAGAATAAAAGCTTTCAACAACTCGATCAAAATGACAAACTCTCAATTTATTATTTAATGCTTACAAATCAATGTTAATTCATGGAGTATTCGTGTGATTTTTTATTTTTTTTTTACAACTCAAATACACATTTTATTTTCATATTCAGATACACATTTTAAACATATATCAACATCTTCACGTACGTATATAGTAACAACTTAATTATATGAGTGAAAATCTCCAAGTAACCATGGATGGGACCTTCAGAATAACAGTGCTGCACAGCCATGCTTCTAGATGGAAGGTCCACTCGAAGAAGAAGAAAATAAAAAATGGCAATTAAAGGAAAAGTTTGCAATTGGTTTTGTGGTAGTTGGTGGTAGGTTGGTAAATGAATGACACCACATCCCATCTCAACTGCCACCCCCACAATTAACAAATTTCATTAAATTCAGGATTATGTTTGTGATTTGACCACTTAAATAATTTTGCCTTCTCACACAACTTTGACTTGAAATGGACTTTTATAGAGTTTAATGATTACCCACAAAAAGTTGAGAATTCTTTTTTTTATTCTAGAATGCCAATCCCACCCACCATATTGGTGCTTTGGCTTTACTATGCTGCAAACTATCTCCACCAAGCTATGTAAAAAGAAAATAATAATAATAATTATTATTATTATTATTATAATAATAAGAGCATGGCCTTGGAAAAGGTGTAGCCGTTCATAATCTATTTATTGTTGAAGAACAATGAATAAACAGCAACAGTTTATCTTAGTTGTTGCCAGTCAAAATGAAGATGCATAAAGAATACGCACACCGTTCGATTGTAGTTGAAGAGAGTACTCAAGAAATCCGTGGTTACGTTCAAATTAAAGCCCTGAACATTAATTCAAAGCATGATCAGATAACTGGGAGTGACAGTATTAACATCTCTAAAGCATACACTAAAGATGAAGTTTTATGTTTAGTTCATATATGGCAGCTCCTTGAAAATCAGAAGCAAACTTAACGAGATGGGGAAAAAAATTGTTTATTGGAAGAGTCAATCCATTCTTGAGAGAACTTGATCATTCCTGAAACGCTGATTCTTGAAAGCCGCTGTCGAAACATTATTCCAGGATTCTGTCAAATGAAGATAATCATCATAAATAGGCTACTAGATCGAGAGAGGTCTGAATCTGATAAATGTATTTATTTCTATATTAGAATTGTGAATTGTTTATTAAAACGAAGATTATGTTGCAAGAGAAATTACTATTGGAAAGAAAATTTCTTTCCACCGTCTAATAATTAGTTAAACGGCAATCTATCAAACACAGCTTCTAAAGTTCGGAATTGTCCAAAAAGCACAACATGATTTCAGATTTACCAAATCGCGCACCTAATTCCCCTTTTACCTCTCCCGTCAAACAGACCTGCAATTTAATGATGAGAGAGAATTTTCATGCATCCGAGCCATTACTGGAAATTCCGAACCATCTAAACGTGGTGCTGGGAATTCAAATCCCAGCACCACAGTATTCCTGAGAATATAATTCTCAGCACCACCTTTTTTTATCTGATTTCTAATTTATATCGGTCTGATTTCTGAAATATTGCTGTGAATATCTAATAAAACCTCAAATATTAAAAATTTTGACCACGGATACACAGAGGGACACTACTCAAACTCAATGGACTTGGATTGGATCGAAAAATAGGTGAATAAACCATCAATGAGTTTTGACCGAAACCCATTGATGGATTTAAAGGAATCCAAATTTCGAAATCTTGACATAGACTGAAAGATCTTACAACATGAATTTTTGATATGTCGAGGAAACTTAGTTTTAATCCTCCTATCTCCCAATTTTAACTTGTGTCGAAAAAAAAATGGTACTGAAAGTTGAGAAACTAGTGGAAGATGATGGTAGTGGTGCTGGAATTGTAAATTCGGACCAATGTGTGGATCCTGCACCACCACGTGGTCTTTGGAATTCCAATCCGGCACCGTAGTGGTGTTGAAATTTCAATTAAAGATTGATGGTCTTGAATTGCAATTCCAAAGATACGTGGTGATGAATATATTTTTCATCATTAATTTTTCATCAAATTTTAATTAGCAAGAAACAACTCGATCTGAAGAAAAGAAGCTGAACTGTATTCTTAATACAAATTGGAGATAAAAACTAACCTTGTGATCAGAAACTGAGAGGAAGTCTGAGGACACCAAGAGAATATTTTTCAGGCTTTAGATCCGTATAGATAAGTCATAGATCATCGTGCATGACTACAATGAGAATAAAAAGAAGAATTATCGTCTTAGTTTATAGTTTTGAAACATATTCCCCTGATAACGATAGGAAGTGACTAATATTTCACAAACCTACAATAGACTTCAGCAGTTGTCTATCGATATCGCGGACTAGATCAAGTGGCAAGGATCGATCGCCATTCTTCCGAAGAAGATCATGTAGACTCGACCTGAGCTTCTCAAATACCTATTATTTTTTTTTCAAAAAAGAAAAGATTAAAATCACATTAAACTAATAAGAAATCAGAGAAATGGTTAACGTTATGGACTTACTATGCATACGTGATGACGATAGTTGAAGTAATTTCGAACTCGCACAAAACTACAAGAACAGAGTGTTTAGCATGTGAGTTAGCTAATTTCAATTTTAAGATTGTCAAATGCAATTAATTATAATTAATTAATGACGTATTATAATTGAACTGTGATGCTGAAAAATATATTCATCACCACAGAGGTGCTGAAATTGTGAATTCCAAAGACGTCTTGAAATTGAAATTTTCAACACATTTGTGGTCTTTGGGATTGAATTCTCAGCGTGGTGTGCAGGATCCCAACAGCGGTGGTGGTGCAGGGATCCCAACACCACAGTGGTGTTGGAAATTCCAATTCCAGCACGTGCTGAAATTTGCAATTCCACCAATTTCTCAACTTCTAGTACCATCTTTTTTTCGACACAAGTTAAAATTGGGAGATAGGAGGATTAAAACTAAGTTTCCTCGACATATCAAAAATTTATAGTGTAAGATCTTTCAGTCTATGTCAAGATTTCGAAATTTGAACTCCTCTAAGTCCATCAATGAGTTTCGGTCAAAGCCCATTGATGGTCATATTCACCTCTTTTTCGATCCAATCCAAATCCATTGAGTTTGAGTAATGTCCCTCTGTGTATTCGGAGAGGAATTGTCGAGATCCTTCTCGGCGTTTCCTTTCACAATGCTTTTTTTTTTCTAAGGCCTTGCTCCTGGCTCCTATGGTGGTCACCAGCCAACATCTACTAAAGAAGCTACCATCCTCCGGAGAAACTTCTCCATCCTAAGTGCTCCTTGTGCGGCATCACCAATGACCTTGGCCGCCTTCGTCGTGCTCCTTGGCTTGCTCCCCTCTCACTGAATCATCTAGGCTCTGATATTGTTGACACCAAAATACTTCCACACTATGATCCAAATTGAACCCGAGCTCTTTGTCACTCGGATTTAGGTCGAGTCGTGCCACGTCTCCGCGTTTCAACCACAACACTAAATAAAAGTGGCAAAAATAAACATTATTTACTATTTTATGAAATCATAGAATTGTAGAAAGCAAAACATGAGCTCTAAAGGTGGACGCCCAAATCATGACTACACAAATCCTCTAAAACCAATAAGATCATCAATTAATCACAACTATCAACTAAGGAATGAGATATAATTTAATTAATATGGAATATATAATATACATTGTATAAATTGTATAAATTATAGGATTAGATTTTTCTTGGCTTTATATAAAAAACCAATCCAAAATATCAACATCCAGCTAATCGGCCTCTCTCTCTTCCTAATTATTCCGCAAGATAAGAATTCCTCAGATTTTTTCCATTTCTGCCGTGCCCTAGCTCCTCTCTTCCGCCGTCACTTTCTCTTCCCCGTGCCCACCACCGCGCGCCGCGCTAGTTGCCAGTCGCCAACCCCTCTCACTCACGCGCTGCGCTGGGCGCCTGTGCACCGTCGTTGTCTCTCTTCTCCTCTTTTGTCTGGCGATTAATTCATCGTAAATTTCGTCGGCACGATGCTCTCTGTGCAAGGCACTGCTCCCCTCCCGTGTTCGCTTCCGTTAAAATCCCTTCATATATATAGCTCTAAATCTAGCTTGGTTCATGCGAGGGCAACCCATATGAGCTCCATCGCCGCCGCCGCTGCCGTCGTGTCTGCTGCACCTTCGCCACTCGTCCAGACGCCGGCTCAAACCCGGGTCGACGTCTTGTCGGAGTCTCTTCCCTTCATTCAGAAGTTCCGCGGCAAGACGATCGTGGTCAAATACGGCGGTGCGGCCATGACATCCGCTGATCTTCAGTCGTCCGTTATCAACGATCTCGTTCTCCTCTCTTGTGTCGGTCTCCGTCCAGTCCTGGTCCATGGAGGCGGCCCGGAGATCAACTCCTGGCTCCTCCGCCTCGGTCATCAGCCACAGTTCCACAATGGTCTCCGCGTCACCGACGCGCTCACCATGGAGGTTGTCGAGATGGTTCTGGTAGGAAAGGTAAACAAGTCCCTAGTTTCCCTTATTAACAGAGCAGGCGCCACAGCCGTAGGCCTTTGCGGCAAGGATGCTCGCCTCCTCACGGCACGACCCTCTGCGGACGCTGCCGCCCTAGGGTTTGTAGGGGATGTTTCTCGCGTAGATCCTGCAATTCTCGTTCCCATTCTCGCAGACGGGCATATTCCCGTCATCGCGTCAGTGGCTGCGGACGATCATGGGCAGAGCTACAATGTGAACGCTGATACTGCCGCAGGGGAGATTGCTGCAGCCGTGGGGGCTGAGAAGTTGATACTGCTTACGGATGTGGCCGGAATCTTGGAGGACCGAAATGATCCAGGCAGCCTTGTGAAGGAGATAGATATTAGTGGTATCAGAAAAATGGTGGCGGAGGGGAAGGTGGCTGGCGGAATGATCCCCAAGGTAAATTGCTGTGTGAGATCGCTGGCCCAGGGGGTGCGCACTGCTAGTATCATCGATGGCCGGGTGCCACACTCTCTTCTCCTTGAGATTATGACTGATGAGGGGGCAGGGACAATGATCACTGGATGAGTGATCTGTTGCTAGAGAATAAACCTGATCACAGGAAGAGTATCAAACCCTGTTGTTTGATCTAGCAAACATGGATTTACGACTCAAAGTTTTTCAAGAGAAAAGTGCTAAGAAAAAACATATGCTGTTGTTTATGTTTTCCAAGTATATATTATAAGAAATTATTAAAATAGTAACGAATTAATAATTCTTTCCTAAATAATATTAATATCGAATCATCCTAAATAATCGTATTAAACCATTTTCAGAAGTAATAATTAACAAAGACGGTATTTTGAGTTAGATTGCTTAATAATTAATTTTCTTTTACATCCAAAATTTGTTATTGAGATATATATTATTTTACTACGATAAAATAACATTTTATAGTTTTTATCTGAATTTTAGTTTTTTGCCGTTGTTTTGACAGAAAGATAAACATGCTAGATCTAAAGTATGAAATATTTTACAATATTAGAATTTGAATCAGGGAAAGTGTTGTATACAGATATTTTTTCTTTGAATTACATGTCCAACAGTATTAACATCTCTAAAGCATACACTAAAGATGAAGTTTTATGTTTAGTTCATATATGGCAGCTCCTTGAAAATCAGAAGCAAGCTTAACAAGATGGGGAAAAAAATTTGTTTATTGGAAGAGTCAATCCGTTTGAGAGAACTTGATCATTCCTGAAACGCTGATTCTTGAGAGCTGCTGTTGAAACATTATTCCAGGATTCTGTCAAATGAAGATAATCATCATAAATCCGTAAAAGTTGAAATCTGTCGATCTAACGATCTTTATTGGTCTATTTCACGATTATTATGAAGGAGATAAATCACAGAGGATTCTATGAACTTTGACGTGATGATCAAGATATGTGGAGTTCATCTGAATTCAAGGAAGAACTTTAGACCTCCTTCGAAATCGATTTTTATTTTATCCGTAAACTTCGTCGTGTCTTAATTACCATGTCATATTCGTGGAGACAAGATAATCATCAATTAATCACACTTGTCAACTAAGGAATGAGATATAATTTAATTAATATGGTTTATATAAGATACATTGTATAAATTATACAAATCGTTAGGATTAGATTTTTTTGGCTTTATATAAAAGAAACAACCCAAAATATCAGTTTTTAGCGTATATATTATCATATACAATTCATCTGAACATCTCTATTATTTACCGTTCAATCGTTTGTGTATTATAATTTAATTCTTAAATCTTAAAAGATTGAACGATGAATAATAAAAATTTATATATATATATATATAAAAGAACCTCGGATGAACTTATAGGATTAAGTTTTTGTTTTGTATTATTGCATACAAAATCCAAATGAAGATTGGACGAGACACACATCACTATATAATAACAAATTTGAAAGAGCACACGTGGATATTAAATTAGAGCACTGAATACTCTGCATATGAAACTAATAGAACAACGCATTATTAATATGAAAGGAAAAAAAGGAAAATCAATCACTTTTTTGAGCTGCTATAGGTAGCAGAGAAATGACTGTCATTAGCACAAATCTGTAAAGCATTTGAAGTCATAGATTACAAGAGAAGAATGACTAGGGAACAATGCAACTCACCTAATTCATATACACCACAGAACAAACAACTGGAACAAAACCAAACTGATAAATATGCCCTTTATTGCACTAACGCTGGCGAAAAAGACAATAATAAAATGGACGATCTTCACACCCAAAACTGATCAACGGGTTCCTAGAGTGTTGGGTGCCTTGGGTGATGAAGATGATTTGGCCTTTGCAAAGTCGACCAAGTCTTTGAAGAGAACATCCTCATGCTTGGTTTGACTGGTTGTCGGTGCCACTTCCTGGCTTCCAAAGCTTCGTTGGTTATGATGTGAATCCAAACTTGAAGTATCGTGAGTAGAAGAGGGATTCTGATACTGCATTATTGGCACCCCACCTGATGGGTCATGCTTCTGAAGGTCAAAAACCTGCTCTCTTTGACTATAATCCAGTACTGGGGGTGGCAGGGGACCAATAGTCTGGGATCCTCTCCAAGGAGCCTTTGGTAGTTCGACAGTGGATCTCTCTGCTTGAATAGGCTCATCATATCTGGGCAAGCTAGAAGACTCCAGAAATGGAGTTGAATCGGAAGATTTGAGCAGAGATGAAGTAGGTTGCAGTGGCGGGTTAATAGAATTGCCAAATGACTGTACTGATTTGTAACCATCACCACTCAGATAGTCTACTTCGCTTACCTCTTTGCCAATTGGAGGTGGGGGGAGAAGAGGGCTTGGTGGTTTGGCACTATCATTCCCAGTAGCATTGTACCTAGGACCCCTGGAGCATTCAAAAGTTTTAGAAGATCAGGTTATGTATACATATTGCATCCATTCAAAGGAAAATTGACAAATTGTAGCTTGCCGTTGGTAGAGTTGAACCAACATTTATTGGAAATTGAAATTCTGAAACAACCTAATTTAACTTTGCTTGATAATAAATTTTTAAAATTGTCAATGATATAAGACACATAATGGTTAGAGAGGTATCAGACGATACTAAGAAGCTATAAATGATCTACAAAAATTGCATGGAGTAGATGTTTAAATCACAGATATGGCTGTACATATGATGATAATATAATAAATGAACCCATTGAAAAAGGTAACAATTTCATCCTAGTCGAGCAAGAGTGTCAACCAAGTTGATGAATCATCATTCTATTTTAAACACATATCGATAACAAGCTAAATTGTCTCATTTGTTTAGTGTAACTGCACAATTTAATCTTAGAGCTAATTTTACTTGTTGAATGCAGTGCTGAGCTTAAGTTGTTTACTTTCTTACCTTGCATTTTCTATGGGATGCAGAGATAATTTATTTGTTCTCAAACAGGAAGAAATATGATGCTATTGTCAAACAGAGAACAACGTGAGAGTGTCTCAGCTACTGTTAAACAGGAGAGGGTTTACTTCACATTCTTTCTAGTGTAGCAACCAGAAATATGACAATGAATTCTTTACAGACAGGCACTATCTACTCCGATGAACATTGAAAGACAAGCAGGACATGCACCATTAGAGTGAGACATTATTCACAGCATCCAAGCTCATAATCTGTAACCGAATAATTGGTATTTCTAAGTGGTGCATAGAAAACCATGTGTTAATAAAATGGAGGGCAACTCCACCCAAATGAATAATCATAGACACCTGCCTGACTAGCAACAATCCAGCATGACAATCCTTGGTTTGGGAGGTGATTTAAATTTAGCTTGAATGTGCCTATAAGTAACTCAATGGACTACAGATTCTCTAGGACATCAAAATGCATTCAGTAGCTGAACAAAAACCACATTTTCATCATAGTATGTAACTTCTTGAGACGAAGAATCACAAGGAATAAGGAGCATGAAGGTGCCAATCGAAAACAAAAACAAATGGATCCCAAAAGATGGAAACATATTAGTTCCTGCAACATAGGTATGGTTAAAAATATTTAAATTTGAGAAAAAAAATCAATTTTACCTAAACTACATAAACAGGAAGGCAATAAGAATCAACTTGACGTTTGGAGTATTGTAATTTCCATTTAGTTTGGAATGGTTGAACACTACGTGGTGGAGATGAAACAAGAAAGAAGTGAAAACTCTCAAGTCTACTATTGATTGGACAATAACATAATATTTAATTTGCAAAAACCACTAAAAAGTATTACGTAAGAAATAACTGGATTATAGATAATATTGTATAATCTATTATTCATTTTAAAGCAAAAAGTCCTAACTGAGCCAAACATAAAACACTGTTTGAGCATAGTTTCTAGTATATGATGTAGATAATTCAAAGTTGACGTAAAACTAGATGCAGAAAGATAGACATAAAAGAGGTGGAAAACTTTTATAAATGATACCTGAGAGACAACTGCAGGGAGAAATCCTCCTCCAGCTCATCATCCTCGTGATTTACATTAATAATAGGCAGAGATGAAGCCACTGGAGGTACACCACTGGAAGAAGTTCCCTTGATGATATCATCATGTCGTTGAAGTACACGCTCAAGTTCGTCATTAAGTGCCAGACCTTGACCAAGAAGTTCTTCATCCCTGTAACAATTAAGATAATAAAATAACATTATCAGTTCATAGGACTCTCCACTGAATAATACATTAGCTGATTTTCGCAATTCTAGACGTACCCAGTATTATTCAGAAGAGTCACGACTCGCTTTTTATAAGAATTGCATTGCTCAACAAGGTCAATGATAACTTCTTCCTTTATGCCCTGTCATGCAAAAGTATTTGATTCATAAGGATGTATTCATCTGTGATGCCTAACTTCTTTCAGAACTTGGAGATTTCAATAAAGAGTAAGATATCATGAGGAACAAAAGAAATGTCGAAAAAATTAACAAAACTAAAATCTGACAGTTAACCCACCAACCAACTCCACAAGTTCCTACAGTTCATTAAGCAAGCACTTTTAAAGCTTCTACATTCTAGCCTAAGCAATGAGAATACATCATCCTATAGCATTAAAGATCATGCTCATAATATATGATCTATATCATTGCCAGCGATTATAAGTAAAACCACATGTCTAAACTTTCCTCTTTCTTTCATGGAAAATAAGGAAGGTGAATAATATGACATAGTTTCAAAAAAGATGTTTACATTATCCTAACTTCAATGTTTGAAAGAGTTACCAGCGAAACTCTCACCTCTTGATTTTTGGGATCCAATGCATTAAGCATCTCAGATAACACATCTGCTAATCCTCGAGCATTCTGAATGTCTTGCAAGCTGCATGAAGAAAATAGGTTACTTCTAAACTATAAACCTCAACAAAAGAATATTATAGATGAGGACGGTTGAAGTAGCTTTAGATGATAGTGGTCCATGAAACATTGTATCATAAGGCTAATTGATAAACAAATTATGTTGCATGCTCATGATTTAGAAAAACACGGTTTATACATTAGCTATTGTAATTCTTGGCTGTTTGCACTTTTTCCTGATTAATTTTTACTTGTTCGTGTGTCAAATTTAATAATTTAATTCATCAAGGCATCGTTTGCTTTCAACAAAGATAAAAGTCAGTTCCCTAATTAGCTCCTACTAATTCCTGTAACCAAAAGAAAGTACAGCCATAGATCCCAACTATTTGAGGGTAGTTAGAGGAATCTCTTCAGGTCACTATCTTAATTAGCCAGCCTAGCCACCCAACCAACTAGACAGGTCAACTTGGGTTTATCATAATTTTGACATGTGAAGTAACCAGCCCAGCTGGAGCCATTAACAAGGATTTCCAGTTGGCCCAACTGTGTAGCCTGGGTCAAAAAACAATTTGCAGGAACAGTTGTATGTTTGATCTGTAGCGGTTCGATGGAACTACATGTTGTTCCAAAGTAGATATAATGATTTGAGATTTGTACAACCATGTGTATAAATGTCCTCCTCACTTCCAACCAGTCTAAAAGATAACTGACAAAAAAAAATCAGAATACTATTATCGCCTATGTAGAAGGGTTAAGATAGCTTAAATAGTATAATGGTAGACAATAAGAAAAAGTAAACCAAAAACCTGAGAGAAGAAATTTCTGACTGAAGTGAAGCTTCTAAAGCGCCATTTTCATATGTTGGTTGATGTGCAACAGGGTGTGTCTGAGGAGGGGTGAACAATGGAACAACATTTTCTATACGGGGTGGAAACTCAACTCCAGCAGCCTACATAGACAAAAAGAAGGATTCTTTGAAAAACCTTCCATTGTTGGAAATCAAAACTGATAAGTTATCTCAATAAAAAAAGTAGAATATGCAAGGAATTGAATTATTGATAATATAAGTTAACCATAGGTGAGAAAATTTGTTAGCAGATAGGAATTGGTGATAGAAAGAAAAAGCAAATACATATCTCATTCCAAGCCAAAAAGATACAGTACAAAAATGCACCCTTTGTGCAGAAAATCTTATCAGATACAAGGACACAAGAAAATTAAAGAAATATATAATTCAACAATAGTCAATACTCGTATGACATCAATTTTCCAAAATTCAAAATTACTTAGTAAACCTGAGATGTGCAAAGCATATGAATCTATGGAACTAATTATTAATGCTCAAATAAGGGAATGAAGTTTTGTTATTATATTGAGAAAAATTCTTTAGTAAAAAAAATTATATAGTCGCCTTTTAGGGATGGTTTTTTTTTTGGAACTAAAAACCATGTGATTATTTTCATACTTGAGTATATATAATGTTCAAATAAATTCTATGAAGAGATTCATTTTTTTATGAAATTTGAGAGCTAAAAGATTATAAGGAATCATCGAATATAGATTAATTTCAAGTTTTTCATCAGAGCAAATATATAATAAAGACAAAAGATGGAAACTAATAAACATTAAGGGAATGATTTGTCATACAAGTTAGAACATTAAGAAAATAAACATGTGTCATATGGGCAAAAAAGCATTATTCCCACGGGTGTGGTGCAGTGCTAAAGTACTCAGAGGAACAAGTAAAAGAATCTGAGTTTAAATCTCATTAGGAATAAATATTTTGGAGGTTGGCATCTAAGTGTACATAAACTATGCTCTGAATTTATCCAATAGGCGAACTTGGGGGAAAGTCATCTACCTCCAAGATTAGTCAAGTAAAACCCAGACACTTGATTATCAAATAAAAAAACATACCCTAAGTTCTTGGTATGCAGCACGATATTGAGGATGTCGTCCTCCTGATTCTCCAAAAGCATCTTGCCAAGTATCTATCAAAACTAATATCTTCTCTCTTACATTTAAAGTAGGCTGCTAGTATGATTTAAAAATAGAATTAGTATCATGAAGCAAAAGTGTAACAATGCCAAAATAACTGATAGAATCAGGTCTATCAACTGTTAGAACAATGTCTCCACAATTTTTACTTAGAGTCTCCAGCACCTAATTGGAATTTGAACATTAGTAGTACATGATATTACAAAGATATGGGTACTTTTCTGTGAAAAAGATAAATAAGCCAAAATACATAAACTTAATGTTTCATGAAAACATAGTCCATCCCAAGTTTATTTATTTATCGGCAAACATGCATTAATATGGCTACCAAATATATTCATATTAAGCTTCGTTATAATCCATCCTTCCATCTGTTTGCTTATCAGTAAGTATAATTTCTTCCATGAATGAATTATACAGTTTCATGTCAAGCTATCATTAAATAGACATGCTTGAGCAATTTATCTCAAGTGCAAAGCTGATACTAATTGTTCTTCCATAATTTTGAGCTCATGCATTGCACAAACATGACTGGTAGATTAAGGTTGTCTGACAGCACTCACTTTTATATTATAGACATAAAGTTCTATAAACATTTATGTCGTGTACCAGAACAAAAGCAAGTGACATGGAGAAAATTTATATATAACTTTAGTAGAGAATATCAACAAAAAAACTGCTTAAACTCGTGCATCAGTAGTAGTTGAAGATAAACCTCTTTAAGATGCAACAATGTTAATGTACTCACAGAAAGTGTCAGGAGTTGAACATTTGGACTTTTGCTTCCAAGACGCTTCTTAAGTGCTTTCAATGCCTCCTTTGTTTGCCTACTCACAAGAGAGGTTTATGGAAGAAGTTTTAGCAATTAAAATTTTCACTCATCGAAACCAAACAACCTCAAAAGAGAACTATAATAAAGCACATGGGAATAAAAATGAAACAAAAGTTTCTCCAGAAGTAAAAGTAGAGGAATAAAGATATAACAAAGTAGAGTCAAGAAATTGTGCTCAATGTATTGATAATACATCGAGTGTCATGTCAAGCAAGCTTGTATATTTGCTTCCAATTTGTCTTTCTTAATTCGCAACAAACCATGCATATTTGTTAAAATTCATGGTGATCTTAAGTAGAGAATAAATGTGTTGCATGTGTATAAAAGCTTACTCCTAAAAGCATATCGGTAGAAACTACAATTTCTCATGTACCGAAAACTCGGATCCCAACAATTTATATCAACTTAATTAACTTGGAAAACTATACCCAAAGTAATTATCCTGTCTTTGATTGCTTAAGGTGCCATAAGCATCCTGCTTTCGCGGAAAATGCTTAGGTATATAATATTACCTAATTGGTTTCATTAACACATCAGAGCAACTGCTTTGGAGGTTCAACAGGTAGAAGTCATGCTCGAATACATGTACGTTCGCTATGATACGGAATCAAAGTGAAGTTTGCTCTATTACAAACACAACCATGGAAGCAATAGCAAACCAAAACCCTACCCAGGATCCGTATTGAGAATGTCGCACAACTCCATATTGATCGCCCAGTCCGGGCCGATCAACTTGTCGCTTGTCGCTCGCTCCGCACACGCCGCAGCCACAGTCATCGCAACTGTACCTGCAATGATCCACCGCCGATGCTCAAAAAAATCTCGGTACTACCATTCAATACGCATACAAAAACCGAAAATTGGTAAAAATCTTTGCCGACCCTAAAAAGGCAGCTTTTGGAATCCAAATAATAAACCAGATAAAATCCAAACCAACCACGCAGTACTTAAGGATTCCAATTTCCCTAATACGCCAGGTTTCAAGGCATAGAGGTACCAGAAGCAAAGGTCTCGCCTTTACGCCGCAAAGAGAGACGGGGAAGAGGCTTTTCCTTGCCTTCCGAGGAATTCTTATCTTGCGGAATAATTAAGAAGAGAGAGAGAGAGAGAGACAGACAGACAGAGAGAGAGGCCATTACCTCATCATGGATGCTGACATTAAGAGAAGAGAACAAGGCGTCGCGAGATCGAAAAGAAAAAACTTGGCCAGCGTTGACTTTTTCAATCTTTCCTTCTTTCTGCGTAGTTTCTTCTTGTCTGCTTCGCCATCTTCAAATTGGCATTTAAGACAATTTTTAGACTTCAGAGACAACGTTTGAAGAACATTGAGGCTCTCTTTCAGGATTTAGATATTTTCAAATTTTATTTTTGCTCTTTCTATTTTGATAGAAATGTAAAAGAGATCAGTGTTAAAACAAAATTGACATTTTAAAAAAATCAACGTTTTGCAAAGCTATTTCCGAACTTCCAAATTTTCAGAAGTAATAATTATATTTTGAGTTAGATTGTTTAATAATTAATTTTCTTTTACATCCAAAATTTGTTATTGAGATATATATTATTTTACTACGATAAAATAACATTTTATAGTTTTTATTTGAATTGAGTTTTTTGCTGTTTGTTTTGACAGAAAGATAAACATGCGAGATCTAAGGTATGAAATATTTTACAATATTAGAATTTGAATTAGGGAAAGTGTTGTATACAGATATTATTTTTCTTTGAATTACATGTCCAAATTAAAATATTTTCCTTTGAATTAAGGACCCAAATTAAATTAAAGGGAAAAAAAAATAACCCTCTTATGTTATTGTAGTTTAATATTTCAGCAATGTTTCAAAGGAGTTACCAAATGAGTCATGGAACAAATTCCTCCTTTGTTAATCGGATTGGGCGAAGCAAAAAATATCGGGTCGCATCAGGTTGACTAGGGTATTGCAATACCCTAGCCATATCTTCTTTGCTAAGTTTTTAAACCTTACCATTTGGTTAACCTAATTCTATCTTGACATTTGATCGTTGATTTATTTTATTCACACCGAAAGAATTGTCCTTTCGTCTCTAGTTTCGAAAGAATGGATTTAGCGGAAGAAAATTATATATATATATACACTATAATTTAATAATGGAAGTGCTCTCGAAGTTTTCTGTGCACTCGTGCACGAATGGAAAAATGTATAGTAACATCACTCACGACTCATTCCGTCCAAGTACTGACAACTCGAAATCATTAATAGACAATCAGATTTCGACTACAATCTGATTGGAATTCTATCGTGGTCTGACCGAAATCCACATGTGATTCGACAAATATCGGATTTCGATTAGATTGCGGTCGGAATCCAAAACGAATCGTGATCGGAATTGACCACAATTGCGACTAGCAGTGGTCGTAACACTGGAGATCGCAATTCGATTGGATTCTGACCGTGATTTGACTAACACTGGAGTCCAATTGGATCACGGTCGAATTCTGACCGAATCACGATTAGAGTCTGATGGGATCGCAGTCGAATTCAGACCAAATTATGACCAAAATCGACCACAATTTTGACCGTAATCCGATCAGAATCCGATCACGATCCGATCAACTACGATGACCTCGACAGATTGGATTATAGTGCTCACCATGAAAGAAGTCACGACGGCAATGCACTGTGCATTTTCCATTACTGTGCAATCACGATAATTGGACAGTGGAAAAGTTATCGTGTCGATTGGACGATGGATAACAAAGGTGCTCACGAATGAGGTGCATATATATAAAAGAAAGATCTCCTATACAATTCAACCCATGAAAACTTCCATTATCCACTGTTCAATCAAGTGAGCATTATAACCCAATCTTTAAATCCTAGAAGATCGAACGATGGACAATAAAGATGCTCACGGATACTCACGGAAGAGTTGTGTAGCATTATATATATATTTTTTTACACTCTAAGAGATTAAACGGTGAATAATAAAGATGATCACGGATGAATTGATATCTATATACACTGGACGTGCACCGACATCAACGACTGAGAGGAAATGAACAGTATTTTCACCGTTCACACAAATAGTGAAAATACTATTCACCTCAATCGCTAAAGCTAGGCGTGGATTGTGCACACCCAATATATCATCGACCTATAAAAGAATCATACGCACATGAAAATG
This sequence comes from Wurfbainia villosa, assembly GCA_025175895.1. Taxonomy (NCBI): domain Eukaryota; kingdom Viridiplantae; phylum Streptophyta; class Magnoliopsida; order Zingiberales; family Zingiberaceae; genus Wurfbainia; species Wurfbainia villosa. The sequence goes on from JAKLTH010000042.1 coordinate 284,825, forward strand.
AATACACAGTAAAAATTATTATGCATGCCTTAGTTAATGTGTACCACATCAAGACATGCTCGTAGTCACACATGAGATGACACTCAAGCCATCATCTATAAAGGTAATACGTTGGATGCACGCCCAATAAGACCGTAAACGAGTCAAGCCAAACCAAACTAAATTTTGCAGTGTTCAGACTTGTTTGATAAGATAATCAAGTCGAGTCGAGCCAAGTCTAAAATTAACCAAGTTACTGAAAAACTTGTTCAAGCTTGATTTGGTATTTATTTTTTTGAGTTTGAGTTTGACTTGAGCTTGAATTGAACTTGACTTGTTTAATGAGTATCAAACTTCTAATCAAACTTGATTCAAACTTGTTTAAATTTGATTTATTTAAATGTTATCATCCTCTTAAGTTAAACTTGTTTGTTTATTTAAAATTGTACTAATTTAACTCTGATTTAAAAATGAGTATAAATAAATTTAAAAAATAAATTTTAAAAGAGTATAATCATAAATCAACTTGTTAATGTTCACAAACACTGTTCAAGAACACTATTCACGAACACCGTTCACGAACATTGTTCATAAACACTGTTCACGAACATTAACAAGCTGAACATATACGTGTTCAAACTTATTTATTTAATTTATCAAATTGTTTAAACTTGTTTATTAATTGACTTTGATGCATATTGAACGAACATAAACGAGCTCTTATCGAGTTGAACACCAAACTCGTTCATGAACGCTTGATTCATTTACAGCCCTAACGCCCAACATGTATGAGTGAGAGAAAATGAACAATATTTTCATCCGAATAATTTTTTTTTTAAATTCATCGTCGAACAATATTATAATAAAAAATTAAACTATATTTTATTATAAAATATCTCTCTGAAACCCTTCAGGAGCTACAATGAATCGTGTCTCATTCCCTTCACTCATCTTATACCCACTTGATTCATGACATGGTCTATAGTATTAATCTCCATTAGGCTAACTACGTCACACCTAGCCCAAGTATCATTTTCTCGTCCTACGGATTCTAATTACTGCACATGTATCCTAGAGTACCTTACTATAAACATATAATACTTTGGCCAAAGACTTTAGTAACAATCTGACGAGAACAATTTTTTGAACTATATCTACTTGCCTCTATCCTTTCTAAGAAACACACCATTAAGTTGTTTCCATACATTTTCCATTTTATTTGGTTTTTTAATTTATTGGCCAGCGTCCAAACCATCCATGGACTACTTTCCTTTGAATATCCTCCCACTTGAAACTTTCCTATAAACTGCATTCGTAGTCAGCTTCGATTATTTTAAAAAAATTGTGCTAAATTGAATGTATTTCTCCAACATAACAAACATTAAAGAAGTTAAAAGGCTCACAAAGATCATCAGTCAAAACTTTAATAAAAATTTTAAAATTACAACACAACTAGATGAAGAAAATGAAATCATCGTAACGTGAAAGTAATTAGCATAATGAAGATGAAACTTTCACAATTATCTTAACTTTTTAGTTAAATGAACATCGGATAATAAATTCCGTGATCCAACTAAAATTAAAACAACCTGCCACACTGACTCGACTTGGGAGCTGCATGGATACATCAAAAGACAGAAAACTTGCCTATTGAATTAAAAATGGGAACAACAAAAAAAGATACAATCATAGAATCAAATATTAAGAAATAGAAAAAGATGAATGATAACGAAGCATCGCTTTAAGACTGGTTTGAGAATCTGCGTAAGATTCTTTTGGCAATGCTGAGGTGGCCAAAAAGGCATTAGGGGACCATGAAGCAATACCTTATTTGCAATGTACCTCGTAGTCCTTTTTGCTGAATATTCCTGTTGAACAAGTTCTGCAGAAGTCTCTAAAAAATTCTCCTAATATTCCTGCTGAACAAGTTCTGCATAGTCAGTCTTGAAAGAGTTTTCAATCAGACCATGATGTTCATTGCATAATGTCTGATTATTATGTTGGTGCAGTTAATAGATCAAGGGAGAACATGTAATTTGATATATTGCTATCCGAACAAGGGAAAATACATTCGCACAGCACGAAACAGTCTCCAAGAACTGAGAGATTTTGCTCAAAGCGTTATTTCTTCTTAGACAAGGTCAAACTCCAACAGAAAATATAATTAGTTGTGAACTTATCAATGATAAACAACCTACCAATAAGGTCAAACTCCATAACCATAGAAAATAACAGTTTTCAGCCCAAGATGCAAGCTTGCATGTTATAAATATCTTTTTATCAATAAAACTTGCATACATACTAGACCCTAGTAGAGGACCACTGAAGGAAGCTTAGATAAAACCTTTCAAGTACCAGACTACAACAAATATAGGTAAAGGAGCTTGGGTTATCGTAGCAAAAGTGATGCACTCTCCTGATATTAAGCATCAGTGAGTGAATTAGATTACCTTTCTGAGAAGAGAACTATAGAGCACTTGTGCACCAGAAGCAAACAATGACCCACCGCATCTGACCAGTCAACTCTTGCAAACACAGTAAAAAAATCAAAAATATCGGAATGAAATATGATCAACATCAATAAATGCTTGGCGTTATGAATTTTAAGAAGCAGCCGTTACAATATTCCAGACAAATGTAGAGCATATGTCATAGGGAATTAACCAAAGTGTTATAAGTTAAATACATCACACCTTAAAGATGCATTATATATATGGTTGGTGCTGCAAAAAAAGCCCTTGACATGGCTATTGCTGTTTTGGTGGGTAAAGGAGACACTTTCCTTTATCAAGTGCCTGCTAAACAAGATTATCAATTGCTGTCTGACATCAAGTCACACAATGTCACAAGACTAATGTCTCACATAGGGTATTACCGAATAAATGTTGTTTAGGTGTCTTCTAGCCAAATCAGATAGAAAGACATAGGTGAACTACTGCAATGCCTGGCAAGTATTCTCTATCCAAATAGGGTAAAAAGACCAAGATCACCTTGCTGTAGTTCCTTCTGCTGCTGCTCCGCGAGTGGATCTGGGCTCTTCATTATTCTCCTTAGACGTCTGAAATTAATATGAAACTCATGGATAGGTCACATATAGAAGAAACTACGAAAGCTGTTGTTAAGCTTATTTTTATCGAACAGCTTTACACACCGGTCTTGGGCATGTCGAGCAGGAAAAGTAGGCATGAATTCTTTTGACTTTGGTAAAGGAACCTCCTGGAACCATGGATGATTTAGAGCAGCTTCTGCAGTTATTCGCTGCATTCAGAGCAGACAAGTTAATATTGCAAACAGGATAATAGAGACATGGGGTAATAGATTTGCCTTGGTCAAATTATTCACGTTATTTCAGGATTTACCTTATCAGGGTCGTATGTCAAAAGTTTGTTTAATAATTCAAAACCAGCTTCAGAAAGGGTTGGACCTCCAATAAAGGATGTAGGAGGAAACTTTTCACGTAGCTTATTATACCTGAAAAAAGAAATAGTTTGAAAAATTAACTAAGAAAACAAAAAACACTTCACCTAATTGAAAGCCAACAAAGTAAGACATGTAGCTTAGGCATAATCAACCATAGCTCTAGACCTGAAAAAGAATGTCAAAATGAAGCAAACAAAGGCACACATTTTGAAGATTCATGGAATAACCAAATGAATACAGTAACAGAAACACAATACATACGGTTGCTTGACAAAGTTTACTTTAACACCAGGTAATTTAGCAAATCCAGGCCAGATGCTTTGGTTAGGGGTACCAAGTGTCCTGAATATCTGTAAGGAAGACTATCTTAATGAAGAAAAACATAATAACATAAAGCTAAAAGTGTACAAGATTTTTTTGAACATAGACCTTGTCAAGTTGATCACGCTCAGATTTCCCACAGAATAATGGTTCCTTTGATAGGAGTTCTGCCATTATGCATCCTAAAGACCACATGTCAATCGCAGTAGAATATTCTTTAGCCCCCAGTAGAAGTTCAGGTGCCCTATCAAGAAAACAATTAAGGACATTAGGAACCAGAAATGCACAATATAAAAGAAATGATGTTATCTGATTCGCATAGAAAGAGAATAATATCGAACACAAAAGAAAACAGCAAGAACACTAGATGAAGCAAAAGATAAGCAGAGGGTAAACATCACATGCTACATACCTATACCACAATGTAACCACCAACGGAGTGTAAGGTTTCAATGGACTTCCATATTGGCGAGATAAACCAAAGTCGCATATCTTTAGCTCTCCACGATTGTTCAAAAGAATATTTGACGTCTTCAAATCCCTGAAAGAAGGGAAATTGATACATTATTTAAAAAGAAAGAAAAAAGAGGGCAATACATGTCATATTTGTCCCAACTATTGGGGTTAGCTACGTGAAATTTTGTCCCAATCCTTCCATTGAACTTTATGCAATGCTATATTACTAGTGATATGGAGATGAATATCTACAACATCATAAAGATTGAAATTTGAGAATACCTATGGAGTACCCAGTTGTCATGAAGATACTTGACACCTGAAAGCAGCTGCAACATCAAGCATTTTACCTCACTCTGACTAAATGGTTGTTTCATAGTTTCCATCAGTGCTTTTAGATCATGTTCCATATACTCCATAACCATAAAAATCTTGTCTAGATCACTACCTACTACAACCTCCTTAACATCCACAATTGAAGGATGATGAAAAGATAATAAAATATTTATCTCCCTAAGCGAGGTAAGAGGAAAGCCCTCCTTTTCCTTTTCCATTTTAACTTTTTTCAATGCCACTATCTCCCCTGTCTTTTTATCCTTTGCTCTATAGACAACCCCATAGGTGCCTTCATCTATTTTATTAAGCCTCTCAAACTCGTCAACACTTCTACAACCTTGCAGCATGTTTATACATCTTTTAGGTGGTTCTGCTGGTTCTGGTGTCTTAGATCTACCATCTTCATCCTCAGCATTGGTGTCAAAACTTTGATCACTTGTACTAGACTCAATACCATCAGCGCTCATATGATCGTTCCTATCCAACTCAGCGTCTAAACCATCATATTCATGCTCTCTTGAATAAGATTTGGAAAAATCAACTCCAGAATTTTCTGCCATGATAACATCACCCAGCTCAGGACTAACTGTTTTTTTATGCAAATGCTGCCCAGATGAACCAGATAAAGGGGTATTCTTTTTCTTTTTTGGCACCACATCCATCTCGAGACTTTCATCCCCATCATCAGAATCAATATTCCTGTCTGCCCATCTGGAGGAGGAAATACTCCTAACAGGAGCAGGTTCATCTTCAAAATCGTCCAACAACTTTGCCTCCTGATAATTACTTGCCGACAGTGGTTGAGGTGATTCAACTGAGATATCCACATCTGAAGGGGATGCATTGGTACCAAATTGTTGAACTGCATCTATAGAATCTGCCGGAACAAAGCCCAGAAGCCATGGAGGAGGTGGAGGCAAGGTATCATTCTCAATCATGGTGCTCTTACTGACAGCAGACCGCTTACTATCACTCCTATCCCAAATGATTGGAGAGAGTTTTCTCTTCCTGTTATCCATGTAAGAGTTCCCATTGTCATCAATCGCAGTTCCATTATCCCTTATCTTTGAAATAGGTGCTTCGGCATCATCTGATCCGCTGCCACTGGACAACTCCCCAGTCTCGCGATCCACGTCTTTGCCAGAGAGGTGGTTCAAATTCTGACTATTCTTACTTCCTCCGCTAGAATTGCTCGAAAGGGGGGAGTGATAGTAATCATTAATCACTCCCCTCCTCTCGATGTCTCGTTGGGCAACCCCAATCCTATCACGCAAATCGTGGTGGGGGTGGGGGTGACCTCTATTGAGACCGCCATCATGTAGTCGATCTCGGTAATAATCCTTCCTCCTAGAGAGCTTCACATCCGCCTCGCGATCCCTGAACTCATAATCCCGGTACCAACTATGTCGATCAGCTGCCATAGGCCAGGGGCCAAAGAAACCCTAAAAATCGGGTGTTGACCACGAAACCCTAGATCCACAAAAGGGGCAAAGGCAACGAGAAAACCTAGCGGGGAGAATCAGAAAACCCCTAATATATCTCACAAAATCAAGATATAACTAGATTCGGCTCCAAACAATCGGCAACAGAGCGAACAACCAGAAGAGTCAATGAATCTAACGACGAACAAGCGCCGACCGAGAAGGAACCGGACGATAAGGTAGTAGATAGGAGGGAGCGCCGGGGAAACAGACCTGAGCAGTGCAATCCAGGATTCCGAGAGTCAACGACGGCGACGGCGACGGCGACGGCGATGATGACGACGGTGGCGATGATGACGAAGGCGGCGACGATGACGGCGGCGACGACGCAAAGCGGGTGATACGAAAGTTTGATGCCACGCTCTCCTCGAAGACGCAAAGGCTGAGGCGGTGTTTTTTTTTTTTTTATATTGCGGAACAAAGATTGTTCCGACTCGGATGCGGGCGCGAACTTCGACCACGAAAAGGGTTGGAACTCATCAATAAGTTGTGTACCAGACTCTAATGGGTACCAAGTTATTTATTGGATTTGTGATGAGCTCTGCTAGGTCTTAGTTGCCAAATATAGTGGAGTATAACAATGGGTGTTCGTGGACCCATTAGTTTTAGAGCCAGTAGTATTGCTTAGCGAATCGGATCTGGATTCCAAGTTGGACACGAATATTTTACGGTTGTATCGAATCCGGTAAGGTAACCCGAAATTTTAGTTAGTAATTGAATTATAATTTATTAGATAGTTATTAAAATCAGAATAAACGAAAAGAATTAATTACCCCGAATCATATTATATGAAGATTAAACATATGTTTTTTGCAAAATTTTAAGCCAATTTGAGCATGGAAGTGACTAAGATTGTAGACCTGATTAAAATTTTCGCCTAAACAATTGCACGAAGCCACGGAACAAGTTGCCTCGCACTCGTGATATTATGGAATACACATGGCATAATTAATTGATCAGCAAGTCTCTCGTCTCTATAAAAAAAATTAGAATCGTCAATCTAGCGATTCCTATTAATCTGTTCTACAATTATTATAAGGGATATATATCACGGAGAGTCCTATGAATTTTGACATGGTAACCAAGATAAGTGAGAATCATCTGAATCCAGAAAAGAATTTTAGATCTCCTCCGAAATAAATTAATGTCATTTCTACATGTACCATCATACCTTAACCACCACATCATCCCGTAGGAACAACAAGTCTGAAGTCTCGAAGTCAGGAAAATGATAATTTTTTCAAACATCATCTCTAACCAAATGATTATAAGAATATCTTAAATATTTCATATTTTTAAATGCTTTGTGACCGCCTCTCTTTAAAATCATCTGCTTATTTTGTAAAAAGTTGAAACTGTTAATCTAGTGATCTCCACTGATTTGTTTCACGACCATTGTGAGAAAGGTAAATCACGAATAGTCTTTGACCTTGATACGATTGGTTAGGACAGATAAAGGTCATTTGAGCCCAAAAAAAGATTTTAAATCCTCCTCTGAAATCGATCCGTGTTCATTTCATAAGTATCATTTTGCCCCAACTAACACGTCATCCCCACACACATTACATATGCCTATTATCATGGCACCCAAACGTTACGACTATTCATTACATGTTATAATTATATTACTTAACATGACATTATTAAAAAAAATCATTAACAATTTCTTTTTTTCCAAAGAGAATTCTCTTATTAGATGTTTAATATTGACTATAGATCACTCAATTGCACCACATTTATAGTTTTTGGACTATGATGCAATGGTAGAATAGAATGTCCATACAAATAATTAGGAACTCCTGGATCAATCCCTAACTATAATATATTTGTGAACTTTTTTTTCAAATAGAGATTCACACTCGCTCTTTCTTTTGACGAGGAGCAAAGGAAACTGCTACGGTGACATTTCCCTTTTTTTTAGGGAGAAGCATCTGCATATTGTACTATAATAGGGATATCATTAGCAGGTAACTTCGATTTTAACTTGCTGAACAAAACCAAAATGGCACCTCAGTGGCATTATGTAAAAGAGATCCGTGTAGATAATGAAGATTACCTCGCCTAAGCCCTCTTTTTGTTTTTAATCTAGGGAACTTGCTCCTTCACAACTCCTAAACTGCTTTGCAAATTTCCCTCTGTCAAAGATGAAGCTAAATGGTCTATTCCATGTTTTTCAGCAAATAGAGCAGAAGAAATGGACAAAGCAGAGCCGAAACCTTAGAGCCTGTGTTAGCTTGTTAATCCTGTCATAAAAACATTAATTAAATTCAATAAAATAATCTAATGCATGTTTTATAATGAGTTTAATATATTAGATGTGGATTACGTTATGTGCTTCATTGGAACGGCTTTCGGGCCCAGTCGCATTGGTATTGCTGTTCATGAATCCTTTGGTTTTGATTTGTTATAAAACATTTTCACCTTGGGTTACATCTTATATGTGCTTTGCAACTGGTAAAAGAACACCAAGTAATTCAATGCTGTACATTGAAAAGATACTGAAAGCCAAAGTACTCGAGCTTCACTAAAGAATGCACAAAGGGATCAGTTTATTAGGACTTCATTTGCAGTATGTAGAATGAAGATTAACGCATAAAGCAAAAGACAGATCATTTAACAGGAAGTTCCATGTTCATCCCTTGGTAGCAATGATTCAGTGCCCCAGTTTCATTACCTATACTCTGAAGGTCCCACCTAAAGATTGTTAAACAAACAATGAACGATTTGAAGTTTAGAAATACCACTTTAGAAAAAGCTGTGTTTACAAATGCATATAAGCATCGAAGGACCAACAATGATGTCTGCTTGAGAGATTAAGAGCATCATAATATTGTAATGACCAAGCATACAAAACTATTAAACATATGTAAACATATCAGATCATATACAACTACCACTTCCCCACTTTAGAGGAATGAAGTAAAAGAAGATTAAGAAAGGAGCTCCACTCACCTTACTTTCTGTTTATTTTCATGCTGAATACCTGGATCTGGAGCAGGCACCAGAATATATGACATCCTACAGCTTTCATGCCATGATTTCTGCCACAATCAGACTGGGTGGCTGCCAAACCACCCTTCCCTGCCTCCCCTCTCCTTCCCCCACAGAAAAAGTGATAGACCCCAACAACAACAAAAAGAAATGAAACAAGAGAAGGACCCCAGAAAAACCTGGGTCCAGGAGGCAGGTTCCATCAATAGACTGCTTTGAAACACTCTCAAGCAACCACCAAAACACAGAACCAGGAGCTCATTTTCACATGGTAATGGTATACCAAGTGATTTGCAAGCTCATTTAATTACTGTGGGCATCATTGTAACAGAATTTGAAACTGCCCTTCATCCCAGTAATGTATCGTCCATCTGCCAAGTAAATAATTTTAAGCGAATTACTAACGACATTAGATTTTGAAACTCATGCCCTCACTCTAAATTTTAGAATGTAAAAAAGAAACATAAAGTATATATGGCTTCTGAATGGCAAATCCTATTGTTATTTCCAATATGTTGGGTGTGTGTATCCACGAATGCATTTGCTTGCAATTTATGTTTTTTGTTTTTCAGATACATTCCATTTATGAGAAACAAAATTAAGACGAAAGGTCAAACACCATTCCAGGCATATATGAATGAGCTTGATAAGCAAAAAAACATTTGTATGCACACAATAGTAACACACCAACTAAAATAGATAATCAGCCTTAATATTTACCTTATGTTTATGCTAAGGTGATGAAGCAAGAACATTAAATGAGTTCCTGGCTCGACGTTCCACACTCCGCAGATCATGAAGATGTTCTACAATTTCTTGAAGGAGATGAATTCCTTTGTCTCCTTTATTCAAGGAATTGATGCAGTGCTTGAGGAACTCTCCATCACCCTCAAGAGCATCTAGCCTATCATAGAGGTTGTCAACCTCTTCCATAATTGCAAGATTCTGTTGATCTCCTATAGGATTTGAAAGTGTTTCAGGTGCACCATCAACTGTGTTGTCCTCAGTGCACACATCATCTTCATTTTCATCACTCAATGCATCAAAGATAGGAAGAAGCTTCTTTCCTTGACAACCCATGCTCCTTGTTTCAATTTGCAGCTTTCTGCCGGCTTCTAAACTGTTTGAAAAACCATTTGCATAATCATGCATGTCACCTTCCATCACAGATTCTGAATTTTGGGGCTCTTCATCGTCCATTGTAATCAGCTTCCTTTCCAATGCCCTAAGTTGCTCAAGAATAGAAAGCCTCTCTTCCTCAAAATCAGCCAATGATTCGTTAAGGATGAGTAGGTGCTTTGTGGTGCCTGGATCTGTTCCTGAGCTTAATAGATCATCAGCAGGAGTACTTTGACGGTTTTCATCAACAACTAACTCATCTCTTTCATGTGTTTCAAACGAGAGATCATCACTGTCTTGAGCACTTGAAGAGACAGAAGATGTTCCATACCTACCGTTGGCATGGTTTCCTATTTGTCTCCTCTCTTTCACTTCATAACGAAGCACTTTCCTTTTATATATTTCAAGTTCCTTCTCTAACTCTTGTTTCTCCTTCTCCCTCTTCATCATCATCTCATTTAGAAGATGCAAAGCTTCCTGGTCATACTCTGATTGCTCCTCCATCATCCGCTGATACTGCAATGCTTCCATCTGCATAGCAGCTTTCTCTTCTTGAAGCCTCGTTATCATTGCCATAGTTTGGTTAGCAGAAATGGCAGCTGCACTTCTCTCTTCCTCAAGCTCAGCATACAATGTACTCAGGGTCTTTCGTTCTTGTTGCAGAGCAGCTTTAAGCTGATCTACATTCAATGTATCCCAGCCTTCAAACTCACTAGTAACACTTCCATCTGTGGACTCTGTCCCTAGCTCTCTTCTGCAGATCAAGAACCTCTTATTCATGCCACAAATACTATCAATATAAGTTGGTGTCTCAAGTGCTCTCTCCTCTTCAATTTCATTGTTTTCTGAAGATACAGATATATGGCCTGCACTCCCTAAAGTAGCTAGAACTGGTTCAGTTTCACTTCTGACTGTTTCTTCAACATGCAAATAACAATTAGGCCAGCAGTGAAGAACTTAGATAGTCGTATGTAATAGACAAATGTATCGACATAGAAGACAAGGCTAAAGGAATAATCTGAAACTCTTACCTGGTTCCACGGCATTCTTCTCATTATTGTTCAAAAAGTCTTGATCTCGCATGCTTTCTGAAAGTAAAATCTGCATCTGAAGATGTTCGTCTTCGGAGTGTTGACTGTCATATATTGCACTCCCAATAGATATGTCACAATTAGCATCTGAGCCAATAAATTTAATATCTTCTCAGTCAAATCAAGTTGATAAAAGTTGGAAAAATATTGACAAACTCAACGACACTGAATAAAAAACATAATAAAATTGATTTTAAGTTGTTTTCTTAAGAATGAATTATCCTACCTTTTGTTCCAGAAAGATCTTCCTCACTCGTTACTATTTTGGCTTGAACATAGACATCTTCAAGTTCAATAATCGCTGTTACCTGACAAGTAGTGAATGGATAATCAAGCGAACAATAAAAAATGAGCTCTGACAGAGGAACAAGTGCAAAATTCTCTTAAAAGAATTTAGTCTGTTTCAATCCTTGAGTTTAGTACCTTTTCTTCTTCTGAGAAATTTCCTATATCGTGAGTTATGAAACAGTGTTCAGCTCCATTTATCTCTTGTGAAATTGCTTCAATAGCTTCAGCCATCACTTGATTCACTTCTGAGGCTCCATCTGTCACAAAAGTGTCGACTTCAATGCTTCCAGACCTCTCTTCTGCAGAGGCCAATGTCTTTTCGTCCTCTGAGATGCATCTTTTATTAAGAGATACGGAGCATTGTTGATTTTTAACTATGCCTGAATAAGTATTCTCACTACTTTCATTCATTTCCTTGGAGTGCAATGCCTTTTGTTCTTGAGGAATGCTCCATGTATCAGGAGTATCAGCATTATGAACTTCTGATGCTTTCCCTTGAATGAAAACTGAATTCCCATCGGCTAAAATCAATACACTTTCTTTCTCTGTAATCTTCCAAACATCAATAGCTCTGGCATGATGGTCCACTTCAAGTTCAAAGGAACTCGGCTCGAAGGCATTAGTCCTATCTGGATCAGAAGCCACAAACCTTTTCTCTTCTGCTTCAACATCATCAAGGTCCTTCTGATCGTCTTTACCAAGAACAGACATAAGAGGGATCTTGGTCATAGAATCAATCAACTCAACCGGGACCAACCGATCCACCTCTGCGCATATGCACATCGGCGTGGAAATGGCAAATTCTTCAGAAGAGTCATCCACCAAAAGGCAGGTATCAGATAAGTGGATAAGGAAAGATTCTTCTTCCACAGCTTTCATGGAATCGAGAGCAGTTGTCGCGTCCCCTCTGCCCACATCCTCTTCATTTTTTTCAATCTCTTCCTCTCCAGTAAATCCGTCTGCTTGATGCGGAGAGACCAACTCCCACTCTTCCAACTTTTTACCACGCAAGGTGGCGTCTTTTTCAAAGTCTCGTTGGCCATCGACAGCAATAAGCTCGATCAAATCCCCCGTCTGTTCGTACTCCGTCAGGCCCCAAGACTGCTCGAAGAGGGCGTAGGGCGAGTGCAACCTGCTACCTAGGCCGACACCACAGCACGAGCATCGCAGATCCTTCACCTCCTCCTCGCTCCGCTTTATCCACCCTAGCACGCCCGCAGCGTCAGCTGACCTCGACGACGTCTGCCAGCAATCCTCGCACATCTCCCCGACCTCCGCCAGGTTCCGGTGGCGTTCATAGTATCCCAACCCCGAAACCTCGGCAGCATGGTCCGAGCACACGAGGTCGCGGCAAGCTGTCCGCCGCCTCCGGCGACGGCCGTCGTCGTCTTTCTCAAAGAGGTGGTCCACCCGGGAGCAGAAGACGCAAGGCGGTTGGAGACGAAAGAAGGCGGCGAAACGGGCGATGAGGTAGGCAAAGAGGCCGTTAAGGAGGAGCAGCACGATCAGCGTCCATTCCAGGACAGCGTACACCAGTACCACCGTCATCTTGTGGGTGTTCCGGTGCAAGAAAACAGCAAACTTGTCGGCTGCCATGGCTGTGTGGATGGTCTCCTCTTATTCACGGTCACACTCACTTGTACCGAGAACCTACTTCGACGTGATGGAGATGGAAGATTGGAAAGGCTTCTAAGACGATGTGGGAGAAGAAAACAAAGGAAAAGAAGCAAACTTGCAAGGATGCAAAGGCGAATCCTTCGAGTCGGGAAGAAGAAGAAGAAGGAGGAGGAGGAGAAAAGAGAAAGCAAAGAGGAGCCTGACTGATACACGCGCAACAGTCGAACAAATTCTGTTAATTGCGTATTGCCTCATGTATTACATACACTAATCGCTACTTAATTATCCTCTGTACAAAATTATCCTCTTCGATTTCTTATAAAATAAAATATACGGAAAGGGTTTGAACTCTAATACTCTATTAAGCAACTCTAATACTTTGTTTTATTAATGGAATAATAAAGCATTGGAAAACAAATTGCATCGTTGCCGGCACATTGCAGGACAATTTCAACCTTTTAAAAAGTCATGGTCCTCAGACAATTAATCTGTAATTTCAAATTTTAATATTATGTGGCCCCGATAAACTGACCAGCAGCACTTTTTAATCTTTGACGGGGCATCATTTGTTCGTGACAAAAGGCGGTAACTTTCATCCTAAGATTTTTCATCTTTCGATTATGATGATGAAAAAAAAATAAACAAATTATGGATAATGGACAATACTCTTGGCCTGCCCATGGTTTAAAACGACAAAGATTCTGTTAAGTTCAGAAAAGATTTTAATCTTCTTCGAAATTGAATCTACGCCGTTTTAACTACCAGGTCAGTCAGAGGGGACTTTGATGGAGCATCATTGAATTGACTGACGTGGTAAAAAAAATCTCACTTAAATTTATCAAGAAGGATGACTAAAATATGGCTCTCGAATAGATTCAAAATTATCGCATGTAAGTATGTAAAACAAGAAAAAGAAAACGCTTTGGATTCTGAAGAACAAAAACGTTGGGATGCCGTGCTTAGGCGACGCACAGGCAGGGCCTTGCAATTGGATCTGAGGATGATGGAGGGCCCACGTCGCTCGAATCATTTGACGCCTTTCCAATTTCCTGGCCACAAGTAACGTGAGATTGAAGTCGAAGACTAACCCCTTCATCACTCGGAGAGATGGATTGAAGGAAAAGGAACTTAAAAGGAAAAAAAAAAATCTCTACAGAACGAACAGAAAAAATAAATACAACAACGATCTCGTTAGCTGTCTGCAGACCCACGACAATGCGAGACGATTTTGTGATCGCGAATGGAGAGAAATTCAATTATATCATTGGGAGGATTTTCGTTGGATAAAAAAATATATATGAAAATAAATATCTTATAAAATTGTGTCCAATAAATTATTTTTTAGAATTCCGTAGCAGTAGAAGCTCAGTACACTGAGCTGCTTTTTTTTTTTTTTGGATGAAAAAAAAATCAAATAATCATAAGATAGAAAAATAAAAATAAAATAACCACATGCATCATGTTAAGTGCAGTTCAGCATAAACAGCAACATTCTAATTTTATTTAATCAAAAGGATTGACAAACTCATCCGCCGAAATGATTATAATAATAGCCCATGGGGGGTTTCAGACTAGCGACGAAACAATCGCATATGCATATTGATATTAATTATATATATGGCCCATGTTTTATTATGATTATTTCGTCGAAGATGGATATAGATCCTCACTTCGAACGTCAACACGCAGGTCAATCAATGACCCTTCCACGAAGACAAAGGAGGAGTCTCTGATTCTCTCCATGTGCCTATAGTAGAGGCATATCGATCGCCTTTCACGGCATCTGCTGCGGCGTACGATTCGAGTTCAGCCATTTCTTTGGGTGTGAGCTTCACTGAGAGAGCTCCAATATTTTGGTCCAAGTTCTCGACCTTTGTAGTGCCAGGTATGGGGCACACATCGGGACCTTGATGGTGAAGCCATGCCAAGGCTAGTTGTGAAGTGGTGCATCCCTTTCGTTTTGCCATATCGTTCACGCGTTCGAAAATAAGTGCATTTTGAGCGAGATTCTCAGCTTGAAATCTCGGCACCATCTGTGGTCGGTCATATGAAAGAACCACTCAGAGATATATGAATTAAAATCATGTCATGAGGCAAGTTATTTGAAAAATGATTACCTTTCGAAAATCATATTCGGTTAAAGTTTCAGCTAATTTTGGTCCAGAAGAAAAGAAGCCCCTTCCGAGGGGACTATATGCAACGATCCCTATGCCAAGTTCCCTAACAAATCCAATCGACAAAAAAAAATTAATTAATATGCAAAAAAGAATATAAATATGGGTGAGTATTATGGTTCACCTGCAAGTAGGAATTATATCTTCTTCTACATCTCTCGACCATAAAGACCATTCAAGCTGGATTGCAGTGATTGGATGAACAGCGTGTGCTCTCCTGATTGTCGAAGCAGAGGCCTCGGACAATCCGATGTACTTAATTTTTCCTTCTTCCACTAGTTTCTTCAGCTCTCCGATCTTGAATAATCGATTAAAAAAATTTATATAGAGTGACACACAAAACAGAGAAAAATTTTATGGCCGAATGATCGATTTCTGCTCGAGAATGACACTCACCGTGACCTCGATGGGAACTCGAGTGTCGATGCGATGTTGATAGTAAAGATCGATGCAATCGATGCCGAGCCGCTTCAAACTGCCCTCGCAAGCTGCTCTGACGTAGGCAGGCTCACCCCGAATGTCAAAGTTTCCACCGTCCAAGTTAATACCAAATTTGGTGGCCACTTCAACCTTTTCCCTCACTCCCCCTTGCAATGCCTGCATACATAAAAAGCAGAGCATGCAGTTTGATTCTTGAATTTATAAGCACCTCTCATGCATGCCTTGATTTCTCGCCACTATAACTTTGCTTTCAATGATGATTATGGAAGGTAGAGTGATAATTTTGCCCAAAAATAAAGTGCAGAGTTGGATATGGATCCCTTCTTTGTCCTTGATTTTACTTCTAAATCCTCCCATTTTCTTTTGTTTCTCCTTCCATGTCTAATTTTGTCCCTTAGTCTTTGCAAAAGTATACTGTTTTAAACTCATTAATTTAATATCGATTGGCCAATGCAACAGGGCAAAGCGACAGGCTATGCTGTCGATTGACTTGGTCGACCATTTTCTCTTGAGCTTAAGAATTAATGTTAAGGCTGTGCAAAGTTTGAACTTGGTCGACAATTTTGTGAAGAACGAAAGGAGAGGAGAGAAGATGAGTGAGAGTTGACTACCTTGCCGAGAAGGATCTCGTTGGTGTGGGGGCCGTACATGTCGGAGGTGTCGAAAAGGGTGACGCCGGAGGCGATGGCGTGGTGGATGAGGGTGATCATATCCGGCTCCGGCTTGGGAGGACCGTACAACATAGACATGCCCATGCAACCCAGCCCCTGCCGAGATACCACGAGCCCCTGCGAGCCCAGCTTCATCCGCCCCACAACCACCATCTTCCCTTCACTTCACTTTCGTAGCTTCCTCTTCAATGTCAAAGCCGATTGTGCGGAGTCAGTGGATGCACGTCGTTTGCTTTATAGACTTTCGAAAGGAGAGTAATTGGTGATGTGCTTGATCCTCTACGCCATCTCTCCGCCCATTTGCCACTTCGTCAACCAGCGGGTTGACTAAGGAAGGTTCCCGGAAAGTGAGATGAATTGAAAATTGCGAGATAATATTTTGTCAGATAGAAAAATCTATTAGAACCTTCTGCGGAGGGTTGAAATCAAAGGTCAATAATTGTCATAATCACATTATTATTTATATAATCGTTATGGAAGTAGGAAAAAAGGGCACCGAAATGGGAAAAAAATATCTCAATATTGCCCAGGTCGTACGCACAAGGTGCAAGCGCCACGAACTAAGGTTCCCGTTTCAAGGGGGTCCGGAGAACAAATGGCCCACGAGATCTCGATTTAACGATGTTGCGGATTTAATCAAGGGTCTCACTCCCTCCGTCAAATCTAATCTACGCCGTTAATAATTACTTTGTTCATTAAATACCAGTGGTCAAAACTTGAATCCCAGCGGATCAGACACTAAAAAAAAATAACAAAAAAAGTCATCTTGGCACACAGTAAGGTGTTGACCCAACAAACAGTTGCACCATCGACATTTGCAATAGTGCCAATGCCAACCCTTACTCTGGAGCTCTTCACACACTCTTAACACCAATCCATTGAAAGAACCCTTCATACGTGCAGCCTCGTTTCACGTCAAATTGTTTGAAGGGCCACCTTTCCTACTGTTGGATCCGACAGGTTTTCGGAGTATAGGTCAAATTTTCCTATTTCAACAATTCTTAGATCAGAACTATTTTTTTCTCTTTATTTTGAACGATACCCCTCGAGTTCCTTGAGCTACGATTTAGTTAACTTTGCTTCCTCCATAATCACCCAGATGCCGACTCGTTAGCCGCTTTATCGCTCTCTTTCATGCACGACTGAAATTTTTTCGCGAGAAACACAAACCAGGATTTCCATACGATAATACCCACAAACCATAGCCCGCTTTATAATCTTATTGAATACACCGAAATACTAACATGCTGTTGTACTAAACGGAAGCCTGATCATCTATTGACATTGCCAGCCACAACAACATTGCCATCAGCGGATCCACATCACACTGATGAAGCTGGATAGAGTGATATTTAAGATGATAGTTATATATAGAAGTAGAAGAAGCATGAGTAGCAATCATGCAGTAGTAGCAGCATTGGAGGCATCCGCTGGAGTACCTTCCTCCCAAAATGAAGTCTTTTTGCCAGTCTTTGAAACAGTTTGAAGAACAGCTTCTGGTTGTACATTGCCTTTGACAGTCACTTTCTGCCCCTTCAGATCCACATCAAAGGATTCAACACCTGAAATCGATGAGAAAAAGTGTACACAATGTCAAATCTAGTTGAAATGATATTTCATTTTACTAAAAGGATACATGTCATGCCTCCTGAGTCATCAATAGAGTTAGATGTATGAAATCACTTAATATGGCAGCACAACTTGCTATTGAGCTTCTCATGTCGGTGAATACATTGCAAACAAGACTAATGAAACAATAAGCTCCGAGAAAGCCAAACATCTAGAAATAATACAGCAAAGAGAGCATTGACCTTCCATTTTGGTAAGAACCCTCTTAACAGCTCCAGCACAACCTTCACATGACATACCGACCTTAAGGACGACAGTCTGCAATACAGAATTACATCAATTATGCAGACATCAGATACAATAAACATCTTCAAGACTAGCATCTTAACCCAATAGTTTATCACCAAATCAAACGCAAGTTGATATTTTGGCTAAAATTCAAAGGAAGAAATAATACTGAGATATGAATATGAAGAAGACAACTGTAATTGAACTAAAAAGAAGCATCTGATCCTTCAGTTTTTCATAGTATTAGAAAGAATGAATGTAGAGAGAAAGCACGGGTATTGTACTACATCAACAAGTCAATGGAAAATAAAACATCATCAGAAAAGAAGCTATTGTTTTTCAAAGAAACAAAAAAAAAGTACAAAATTTAATACCACAAAAAAAAAAGTCACGGTATGAAAGCAAGGATTCAAATTTGTCCCATACAAGGCCCTTAAGTACTAGCTAAGCAGTTTTTCATGTTGAATTTCTCAAATTAAAGAAGAGAATATAAAAGGTATTCGCATCACAATGAACGGTGATGTCGGGTAAAACTACTGTGTCTACATGTTAGGTAATTCATCTCGGTACATCTAAAGCCGAATAAGGAGATCAGCTTAGTCGGACTCTTCAGCTTGACCCATGCATTATTTCAGACGCTCCGCGTCTCGGTTCGGACTTCTATTATGTCAGACGCCCTGCGTCTCGGCTCGGACTTCTCTCACATATACCAGACGCCCTGTGACTCGGCTTGGATTTCTCTCACATATACCAGACGCCCTACGTCTCGGCTCGGACTTCTCTCACATATACCAGACGCCCCGCGTCTCGACTCGGATTTCCTTTGTATCAGGCTCCCCACCTCTGAAATATAAGAATCGTATAAAAAAGGATCCATTTTATTGTAAGCTAAAGGAGGAAGGCCATGTCATCAAGTTGAAGGAGCATATTCCCCTTTGAAAAGATAAATCACTGACAAGGTTCAGAGGAATGTCTGCGGCATTAATAGAGAATGGTCTCCTATCAGCCACGCACCGTGTATTAATTACTGCTCTCGTCCAAGGGCAGATTTCCCTGCCAAGATCTCAAGGGATTAGCCGCAACATTAATTGAGACTTGTCTCCCATCAACCGCACGACGTGTAGTAATGGCAGCCCACGCGCGGAATGCAGTCCAAGTAACAATGATTATACTGTACGGTCCATTAGGCTCCGTCACTTCTGTGGACAGAGCTCCTCGAGAACAGAGCTTCCCTTCTATATATAGGACCCTCCTGGGAAAGGAGGAGGTAAGCTTTTCCAAACATTGATACTAGTTGTTCTAAGTTCATTTTTCCTCTTCCAACTAAGCTGTCTTGAGCGTCGGAGGGGCCGTGCCGAGATCTCTCTCGGCGCCCTTAACCAATTGCTACTGCGCAGGCTCTCCATTCGGCTCGGTCCACATCATTCTGCTCGGCTATCTGACGGCATTGATCTTCCGTAATCACCGGCGACATGGGTCATGATCTCTCCGAAAGCATCCACGATTAGCACGCTACGGACACCTCGCCATCACGGTCTCGACAAGCATCATAAATGGCGCCGTCTGTGGGAAACAAAATAAATAACGCCTGAGGCAAAGATGGGAGACCAAGGAGCGAACTCCGGTAACCACAACTCCACTGAAGGGAATATGACCAAGGAGAGCATCATAGCCCTTGTCAAGACCACCATGAAGAAGGCGTTATGCGACCTTACGCCTCGGAGCTACCCCAAGGTCTGAGCTTCTCCTAGCCGGTCAGGTCCAACGTCGATTTACATGCGCTCCACTCTAAAAGCCGGGGCAGCCTCGTGAACTTCGATGCGGCTGAGTTGTCATCATCAACTGCCTCATTGCCATAATTTTCAGAGGAAGAGCCTTCTTGTACACCGAGGAAAAGAGATCCCAAAAAGGGCAAGACTTCGGTAATCAACATGGAGTCTCCCCTTGCTCCTAGCATTATAGCTGACAAGATGCCAAGTCTTTCGAGCAAATCTCTATAGTAGAATATACCGGCTCGTCCTCCCAGTATCCCTCAGCTCATACTCCGCGGTTGGCCAGAGAAGGTAATTCATGCTACTCAGTAATATTTTATGAAGGTACACTCGCGTCGACCTTCTCCGTATTTGCCGAGAGGCAATTCGTAAGTCCTCGCGTCGACCTTCTCCGTATTTCGGCCGAGGCAGTTCGTAAGCCCTCGCGCCGACCTTTCTTGGCATTTCGGCCGAGGCAGTTCGTAAGCCCTCGCGCCGACCTTCTTCGCATTTCGGCCAAGGCAGTTCGTAAGCCCTCGCGCCGACCTTTCTTGGCATTTCGGCCAAGGCAGTTCGTAAGCCCTCGCGCCGACCTTCTTCGCATTTCGGCCGAGGCAGTTCGTAAGCCCTCGCGCCGACCTTTCTTGGCATTCCGGCCGAGGCAATTCGTAAGCCCTCGTGCCCATCTTCTCAAAATTTCGGCCGAGGCAATTCGTAAGCCCTCGCGCCGACCTTCTCCGTATTTCGGCCGAGGCAGTTCGTAAGCCCTCGCGTCGACCTTCTTCGTATTTCGGCCGAGGCAATTCGTAAGCCCTCGCGTCGACCTTTCTTGGCATTCCGGCCGAGGCAATTCGTAAGCCCTCGTGCCCAAGTGTTATCTATTCGGCTATCTTCCTTGGGTATCGCTTACCACAGCTGGTCCCAAGTACAGCCATTCGATCTTCTCCTTGGGTATCGCTTATCATAGCTGGTCCCAAGTGTTATCTATTCGGCTATCTTCCTTGGGTATCGCTTACACCACCGGTCCCAAGTACTGATCATTCGATTTTCTTCCTTGGTATCGCTTATACATTGGTCAAGTGTTATCTATTCTATCTTCCTTGGTATCGCTGCTGATTGGTCCCAATCTGACCATTCGATCTTCTCCTTGGGTATCGCTTATTATAGCTGGTCCCAAGTGTTATCTATTCGGCTATCTTCCTTGGGTATCGCTTACCACAGCTGGTCCCAAGTACAACCATTCGATTTTCTTCCTACGCTATCATATCGCCATTTGGTCTCAAGTGTTATCTATTCTTATCTTCCTTGGGTATCGCTACATTGGTCCCAAGTACAACCATTCGATTTTCTTCCTTGGGTATCGCTTATCATAGGTCCCAAGTGTTATCTATTTTATCTTCCTAGTATCGCTACTACATTTGGTCCCAAGTACAACCATTCGATCTTCTCCTCGGGTATCGCTTATTATAGTTGGTCCCAAGTGTTATCTATTCAATTTATCTTCCTTGGTATCGCTATACATTTGGTCTCTGGCAAAATGACCATTGATCCTCTCCTTGGGTATCGCTTATTATAGCTGGTCCCAAGTGTTATCTATTCGGCTATCTTCCTTGGGTATCGCTTACCACAGCTGGTCCTAAGTACAACCATTCGATTATTCTTCCTTGGGTATCGCTTATCATAGCTAGTCCCAAGTGTTATCTATTCTGCTATCTTCCTTGGGTATCGCTTATCATAGATGATCCCAAGTATAGCCTATGCGACCTTCTTCCTTGGGAATCGTTCATCACAACTAGTCCCAAGTGTATGTTATCCGGCTTTCGGTCTTCTTCCTTGGATATCGCCTATCACGGTTTGTTTCAAGTATTTTTATCTCAACAGCATTGTATCTCAGCAGAAACATCAATATCCCTTACAGACTCGTCTTTTTATGTTCTACACAAGTCTAGTCAGTCAGACTTACGCCTCCTTCAACTAGACTTTGGGGGGGATGTCTATGATGCCGGGTAAAACTACCGTGTCTACATGTTAGGTAATTCATCTCGTACATCCGGCGAATAAGGAGATCAGCTTAGTCGGACTCTTCAGCTTGACCCATGCATTATTTCAGACGCTCCGCGTCTCGGTTCGGACTTCTATTATGTCAGACGTCATACGTCTCAGCTCGGACTCCTATTATGCTGAATGACTTTTCGTTTCATCCACCTTACATCTCGGCAAAGACACGTCATCTCTGATGTACGACTTCTCCATATAAATTATCTTATTCAAACAAAAGAGAAGGCGGTTATTTCATACTCACAAGCTGATCTAGCAATCCTCATCATCATCATCTCTCTCTGACAAAAAGGCGAACCCCTCTGTCAGGGTTCAGATGGATGTCTGCGGCATTAATTAGGATTTGTCTCCTATCAATTGTGCGATGTGCATTAATTGCAGCCCACGCGCCTGCTATAGTTGCGAGGGTAATGATCGTGGTGTACGTCTCTCTGAGGTCATGTCACATTCACTGACAGTATCCATTGGCGGGGTAACTCCCCCTCTATATATATGGCTTTCCCTGAGAAGAAAAGGGGGGGGGCACATTCTTAACTTCATCTCTACATTTCTCTTCTTCATCTTCATACTGATTCCCTGCCTTGAGCGTCGGAGGGGCCTTGCCGAGATCTCTCTCGGCGCCCTTAACCGCTTGTTGTCTTGCAGGACTCTCATTCAGCTCGGCTCACGACCGAGACGACATCCCTGCTGTTCCTGCTTTCCCTCCGCGTCAGCCCTCTTCATCCGAGTTGTCGGCCCTTGTTGTCTTCGCCACCGGGACACCTCACCATCATCGTCTCGACAGGCATCAAACGGAATGTGTGGCATGATAACTAATGGACATCTTGAAGAGCAAAGTACAAAATCAATTGGTTAAATCATGCCAAGAAGCAACCAAACAATATCTGTGCAATGTTATTCACAGCTATAAAAGTCAGACCCTAATTGATATTTCTCCTATACTGCAAATCTTAATGTCTAGTTGAAATAAGCCATATCTTAACATTATTGAGAAACCAAGATCCTCAGCAAATAAAATATTTGCTATCAGCTATATTTTTAAATTTTTTCTAAGCAGCCAAAACAATTCCATTTAACAAAACAAAATAATAGCATAATCCCTTCATATCTGGCTGTTGAGTATTGGACAACAAAAGATCATCTTTTGCTTCGTACTTTTTTGGAACATGAACAGTAAATGTAGAACAATTTGACTATGTGAAACACCATTTTTGATCCGTTAAAAAAATCTTGCCATGTTTCTGAGGAAGTTAAAATCTACAACTAATCATTCCACGATATATATAAATGTCACGGATTTTCCTATTTCCATACATGAATCAACCCCTACAACATGTAACTTTTGTACTTACCTGAGAGCTTTGTATGTAAAGCCAGAAAAGGGAGAGAGAAAAAAAACTCTTAAGTAAAAACGAAACACCGACCCGTAATCAATAAACTTAAAATAGTCCTCCTTTCCCCCTAAAAAATCGGCAAATTAAGATTTGGAGCGTAACCATAAGTCAAGGCCAACCATCTCAAACCCTAGTTTATATCCGATTTCTTAGAGAGAGAGAGAGAGAGAGAGCGCTGACAAATCGATGGAAGAACCGATCACGCTCAGGGCTCGGCATAGAGGGATTATACAACATAGATAAATAACTACGGGAAGCCCCAATGATCTGAATGCATTAAAAAAGGAAACCTCAAATCACGGAGACAAAGTAGCCGGGGAAGATTGAGAAACTATGAAATATAATAGAGCAATCGACCCTTCATCCACTCTTGTTCCCGTTAAAGAGATCGAATGAATACCTGCGACATCGGGAAAAAAAGGAAGAAGGAGACCTCTGACGCAGCGCAGAATTGGGGACGCACAATGGAAACTGTGAACAATGTCATTTTATAAATAGAAAATGTCATTACATTTTCATATCACTTCAATATTTTCCAACTATTACTTTTGCGCAAGGATTAAAACCGATTAGGGAGGGGCTGAGCCCTGAGGATGTGCGATCTTTGTAGGGCAAAGCGATTTTTACGAATTGAGGTGGAAATTGGCAATTTTTTTAGTAAAACCGAGGATGCCCACCCATTAGAATACTTGCACACGTGGCAAGAAAGCTTGATTAAAGTAAAACGCCGTCTCATGCGAGGGGGCGCAACGAGATTTGCGGCCCCAAAATTACACCCAATTTAGTTAATCACCCGGTTGTCAGCGGACACGGCCACTCGCCGCGTCACCCGCGCCCAAATCCCACCGCTAAATGTCGCGGTCAGCCCCGGCGAAAATTTCACCGGCCGACCCGCATCCAGAACCTCGACTTCGAACTGCCTCAACACGGCGACCACCACCTTCCGTATCTCCATCAGTGCGAGCTCTTTGCCGAGGCAAACCCGATTACCAGCCTGGAACACAGGGTACTTGAAGAGGCTCTCCGCGGCGAACCCTTTCCCGAGGAGCCACCGCTCCGGCCGGAACTCGGCGTAGTCGGTTCCCCATATGCTCTCCATCCGCCCCATCGCGTAGGGGTGGTACATCACCCTCGTCCCCTGGCCCACGAAGGTCCCGTCTGGAAGCACGTCGTCTTCCACACACCACTTGGAGTCGAACTGCACCGGCGGGTACAAGCGCATGCTCTCATGGATGGCCGCCTGCACATAGTCTCGGCCGGAAGAGCTCAAGTTTTCCCCGCCTGCGTTTATTTCCTCGCCAAGCCGCGCAGCCACTTGCGGGTTGCGCGCGAGGAGCAGGAAGAGGCCTGTCAGCGCGGAGGCGACAGCGTCGCGCCCCGCGAGGAGGAAGCTGACGACGATGTCGCGCAGGTACTCGTCGTCGTCCAGCGCCGAGCTCATGAACAGCGACAGCAGGTCGCGGTAACCGTCGTAACCCAGCTTCCGCCGATGCCGGATCACCCCCTTCGCCAGCTCGTTGATCATCGAGATCGCACGACGCAGTTCCCTCTCCGTTCCCACGTTAAGTATCCGCTTCAGCTTCCACACCGCCGGAGCCACCGCGGATGCCCGCATCGCCGAAAATCTCGAAGCAGTGTCGAATGCCGCGGCAAACTCCTCCATTGGCACCGGAAGCTCGACACATCCCCTCTCGAGCCCAAACGAGATCCGGCAGATGGCGTCGAACGTGAACCTCCTGAACACGTCCTGCAAGTCGATAATGCTGCCGGTCTCAGCCGCCGCTGCGAGCCGTGGCAGGATGCCGGAAGAGATCTCCTCGGCGACGATGCCGGAGGCGTACTCTCGCACGTTGACGCTGCCGAGCGCGAGGCTGGCCCCCTTGCGCTGGAAGCACCAGGCTTCGCCGTCAACGTTGAAGATGCCCTGGCCGAGGAGATCGCGGAGGATGGCGGAGAAGGGCTCGCCCTTGGGGAAGTTATCGAACCGGGTCCGGAGCATGTACTCGACGTTGGCCGGGTTGGCTGTCACCGTTTTGCTGAGCACGTGGATGTGGATGGTGCCGGTCGGCGACTTCTGCAGCATGTGCGCGTACCAATCGCTGAGGTTGTCGAACTCCACCGCCCACGAGCCGCGCAGAGTCGCCCGACAAACGCTGCAGCAGCACCAGGGGCGCTTCCGCAGCAGCAGCAGGACCGCCGCGAAGGCGAAGAATCCTGCAGCAAAGGAGAAAAAGACAAAGGCGAGTTGGCTGGTTTCGAATTCCACCATTGCAGCTCCTATTACTAAATCAGTTCACAACTGGGCCTTGAGTGAGGCTGTGAAGCAACGAGGTTGGCCACTTGTTTATAATGGCTTGAGGTGGGTTAATTGATCTAATATACACCTCGTGGAACATATTTAATTGAAGCTATAAAAACACGTGAAAAGGATGGACAAATGTGGTTTTTCCGTCTTGTCAATTCTCATGCAGTGTTTAAAGGTATCTATAGCTTCGAGTTTTTCTGGGCAATTAAGGCACGAGGAAATCGTGATCAGAAAGACTGTGGGAGAAGAGGATGGGGCTTAATACTCATCCCCGGCGGGCCAATGTCAAACGGACAGCACACGTAGTCATTTTCTTTAACATTTATTTTGCCACAGTCATAGTTAAAATACATTTAAGAATCGATTAGGATATCCCAAGAATTATTAGGTGTTACAATAAAAGACTGTCGGATGGGATGACATGGTAAAATATTCACGATCGAGATGAGAGGCCGATTGAGCACAGGTTTAGATGACTTTCTCTTCATCTGGATCAGTTGTCGGAGTCGTCGCAGGGATTTGGACCTAAATCGTCGTTGGAGACATTGTCGGAGCCGTCGCCGAGATCGGAACCTGAGGAAACTCATGAATGGGTGAGAAAGGAGAAGCAGATGGCGACCTTGGCCAAACCCCTCAGACGCCCAAGTCAAAAAGTGACGAATATGAAGAAAGTTGCTTAAAGAAGTAAAGTTGAAGATTAAAAATTATCGGAGTCTATTTTTCTCATCCTTGTTACCTTTATATAGGCGATGAAGCCAAGGAAATATGGTGATATGGCTCCTGATGGGAATGTGACTTCGCAAATATTTTGGGAGACATGATATAATCATAACGGAGATATGGCGGTACGGAGAAAATCTTGGGAGGCATTGTCTCATTATGATGAAAATGTGACTGTTCGAAAAAGATCTTAGAAAGTCTAACCTCATTTATGATAGAGATATAACTTAATAATAGAGAATGTGGAGATGTCTCTTTCAGACAGAGACACAAACATCTAGCTGGCGAACTGAGTTGATGTGATAGGTCAAGTTGAGACATCAGGCCGAGATATCTGATTGAGATATCAGGTTGAGACATCAGGCCGAGATATCTGATTGAGATATCAGGTTGAGACATCAGGCCTAGACATTAGGCTGAGCTGAAACATCAGGTTGATATAGTCTGTCGAGGTAGAGACATAAGAGTGTCTGCTGAGATAAAAACATAAGAGTGAAGTAGTCTGCCAAGGTAGCGATATAAGAGTGTCTATCAAAACATAGACATAGGAGTAAAGTAGTCTTCCAGATGGTGGGAAACATCGGAGTTGAGACGTTGAGATGGGGGTTGCCTTAATGTCAGATGGTCCAGAGCTCTTCCGAAAGATTTTCCTAAGCTCGTCTCAAAGTTCTCTACAGAAGATGTCTCTCCCATAGCTCTTCCCAAGTTAGCTCTTCCAAAGTTTTCTCTTTCCAGAGTTCTCTTCCGAAGATATCTCTTCCCGATCTCTTCTCAAAGTCTTCTCTGCCAAAGATCTCTTCCAGAGCTCTTCCGAAGTTGGATCTTCCCAAGTCAGATCTTCAAAAGTTAGCTCTTACATAGCTCTTCAAAAATATCTCTTCTAAAAGCTCTTCCAAAATTAAATCTTTAAGAGCTCTTCAAAGATCTCTTTCAGAGTTCTTTCCAAAGTTATTTCTTTTGAAGTTCTCTTCTAGAGCTCTTCAAAAGTTAGCTCTTCCCGAGCTATCTCAAAGCTAGCTCTTCCAGAGCTATTCCAAATTTAGCTCTTCCGAGATTTTCTCAAAGTTAGTTATTCCAAAGTTCTCTTCCCGAATCTCTCTTTTAAAGATATCTCTTTCAGAGCTCTTCCCAAAGAGCTTCTCAAAAGTTAGCTCTCCATGAGCTATCCCAAATCTAGCTCTTCTTAAGCTCTTCCAAAGTTAGCTCTTCCGAGCTCTTCTCAAAGATAGCTCTCCTGAAGTTTTCTTCCCGAGCTCTTCAAAAGTTAGCTATCAATGAGCTCTTCCAAAGATAGATCTTTTCAAGTTAAATCTGATGAAGTTGGATCTGTCCAGGTCAGCTGGATTTTTTGTTTTACTTTTTTCTTGTCCATTTATGTTTTGTACTACTACATTACCTGATCAAATTTGATGGAGAGTCAAATTTATTATTCTCTCCTTAACTCCGTAGATCTTCGAGAGTCAAGGATCGAGCTTACTTATGATTCTCTCATCAATTTTGCGGATCTTCGAGAGTCGATGGATCAAACTTATTCCCTTAGTCTCGGACTAAGGTGTCCTTCGATATTCTCTAGTCTCGAACCAAGACGTCCATCAGCAAAGTCACCCTCGCAACGCCGTCTATTCTCTCTGGTCTCGGACCGGGACATCCATCAACAAAGTCACCCCTGCGGTGCCATATAATCCCTCTGGTCTCAGACCGAGACATTCATCAAAAAAGTCGCCCTCGTAATGCCGCCTATTCCCTCTGGTCTTGGATCGAGGCATCCATCAGCAAAGTCGCCCCTGTTGCGCCGTCTATTCTTTCTGGTCTCGGACCGAGGCATCTATCAGCAAAGTTGCCCTTGCAACACCATCTATTTCCTCTGGTCTCAGACTGAGGTATTTATCAGCAAAGTCGCCCTCGCAGTGTCGTCTATTCCCTCTGTTCTCAGACCGAGACATCTATTAGCAAAGTCAGCCTCGCGGCGTCGTTTATTCCCTTTGGTCTCGAACTGAGGCATCCATCAGCAAAGTCACCCTTTGCGGTAATGTATATTCCCTTTGGTCTTGGACTGAGATGTTCATCAGCAAAATCACCCATGCGGTGTCATTTATTCCCTCTGGTCTCGGACCGAGGCATCTATCAGCAAAGTCGCTCCCACAGCGCCGTCTATTCCCTCTGGTCTCGGACTAAGACGTTCACAACAAAGCCACCGTTCCATGCATTATATTCCCTTAGTCTCGGACTACGGCATCCAACAAGAAAGTCATCATTCGGCGCACTATATTCGCTTAGTATCAGATTATGATGTCCATCAATAAAGTTGTCGTTCGACGCATTATATTCTCGTAGTCAGTCGGACTAAAGTGTCCATCAATAAAGTCATTAGTTCGACGTAATCTATTATTTCCTTAGTCTCAGACTAAGATATATATTCTCTCTGTCTCATACTACATCGTCCAGTTATTCAGCATATATAATGTCTCTTGGCATTTTTTCCATCGATAATCCCCTCTGATCTCCACTTCAACATCTTCACTAATCTCCATCTTAGTAACAGAGGTCAACTTTGCATGTTTCTTTCATGTTCGATACAAGTTTAGTGTCGGACTTACGCCTCCTTCGATGTGGTGAAAATATCCCTTGTCGTGTGGTAGAGTCGGATTAGTAGTCAAGCTCAAGTGGAACCGAAGGTTTAATTTGATTAAAGCAAACACAAGTTGACTTTAAACTGCAACTTTACCTCGGCTCGATCAAGTATTAGCTTTATCTCGGCTCAGGAAAGCATTGTCTCGGCTCGGCCATAACTTACCTCGGTCACCTTGGCAGCATACTGCGACTACCTCAGTATAGCTTATCTTGGCCACCTTGGCACAACTTACCTTGGTCACCTCAGCCATATCATAATTCGATAGACACTCTTATGTCTCTACCTTGGCATGTCTTTGTCTCAACGAACACTCTTATGTTTCTACCTCGACAGACTAGATCAACCTGATGTCTCGGCTTGATATCTTGGTCTGATGTCTCAGCTCGACCTGATGTCTCAGCTCAGCCTGATGTCTCGGTCTGCTGCCTCAGCTCGCCCTGATGTCTCGGTTTGATGTCTCAGCTCGACATGATATCTTAACTCAACCTATCACATCAGCTCAATTCGTCAGCTAGATGTTTGTGTCTCTATCCGGAAGAGATCTTTCTGCGGTCTCTATTATTAAGTCACATCTTCATCATAATAAGGTTATACCTTTCAAGATCTCTTCAAAACAGTCACATCTTCATCATAACAAGACAATGCCTCTCACGATCCTCTCCGTGCCATCAAATCTTCGTTATGATTAGATCATGTCTTCCAATATCTCCTTTGCGAAGTCACACCTCCACCAGGAGTCACGTCACCAGATTTCCCTTGCTTCATCGCCTATATAAAAGGTAACAGGAGGAAGAAAAGAGGCTTCGATAATCTTTAATCTTCAGCTTTGCTTCTTTATGCAGCTTTCTCCATATTCATCATATTCTGACTTGGGCATCGGAGGGGCTCGGCCGAGATCCCCCTCACCCCCCTTTCTCACCCATTTGTGAGTCTCCTCAGATTCCGGTCCCGACAATAGCTCTGACGATATCTTCGACGATGATTTGGATTAAAATCCCTGTGACTCCGACAACTGATTCAGATGAAGAATAAGTCATCTCGACCTGTACTCAATCGGTCTCTCACCTCAACCGTGAGTACTTTGTCACATCATTCAATTCGACAATCTCAGCTGCAACATTAGTTTTTTTTTACAAAAATAAAAATAGCTCTCCACGTTCAACAAATCATCAAATAAATATCCTTTTTATAAAAATTATCAAATGAATATATCATCGTATATTTTAACTCGAGAATATCTTTACTTTTTAATGTTATTGTAATAGCCATTACAAGATATGTTATCATATATAATTCATTAGTATGCATTTCTATTATTAATCGTTTGATTGTTTGTGTATTGTAGTTCAATTTTTGAATCCTAAGAGATCGAACGATCAATAATAAAAATGCACAAAGATACTCACGGATGAATTTTATAAGATAATATTTTCGTTGTCATTACAATGCAAGAAAATATAACATTAAATTTTAATCAAAATTATTATATATAAAATATTATTATATTAAAATATTCAATTTATTCAAAATTATTTTAATATTGTCAAAAAATTTATCTACATAGCTATTCTATATATAGCAAAATTTTAAAGTGATTTTAATCAAATTAAAATGCTTTTAATGGATTTTAAATAATTTTGACTAAATTGATAAAGAATATTTTTGATATAATAATTTTCTATATATGATAATTTTAGTTAAAATAAAAACGCTGTATGTTATCAAGTCTTAGAATTATATTAGATTATTAGTCATAGCTGTCGTATGAAAGTAAGGATATTATTGTAATAAAACATACATATATACAGTGTTCTAAAAATCGACGATTTTATCCGATTAGGCGGCGGCTAGGCGGTAGACGTTCGTCCACCGCTCCGACATTCACAGAGGCGACGCCACCAGGCGTCGCCGCATTCATCGGCGGCGTCGCCGCTTTAATCGGCGCCCAGAGCGATTAATCGACATTAATCGGGGCGATCGACCGATTAATCAGGAGTTCCAGCGCTCAACAGCAACCGACACGCCCCCGACACGCCCATGCCACAGGCGACACGCCCGTGTCAAATGAGGGCACAGGCGTGTCGTACGGAGAATCGCGCACGCGTCGAATGAGGAGCGTGTCGCGCCGGTGAGAAATGTGCGACACGCCCATGCCAAGGCGTGTCGCACATTTGATATGGGTGTGTCGTACATTTTCAATTCTTATTATTATTATTGCAATGGATTTTTAATATTTTTTGCAATTATGTTTTTAATTCTTATATTTTGCAATTTTTATTGTTTACTATCTTAAACGTTTTTAATATTCTTGTTACTTGTTGAGTTATTGTTAGTTGTTATTTATTACATGCATTTGGAGGTTATAAAGTGAGTTTTGACTTTTGAGTGCCCCTAATATATTAATTTTTTTATATATTATTATATTTAAAATATTAAAAAAATCGACCGCCTAGAAACCGCCTAGGCGGTCGCCCGTCTACCGTCTAACGCTTTTTAGAACACTGCATATATATATAAGGGTCCTTAAAAAAATATAAGCGTTTTTTAGAACACTGCATATATATACTTAATGTAAGGTCAAAGAGGCGATCGTCTTAGATCCATTTTTAAAATAGATTAAATGTCTCTTTAAAAGGGCCCTTAAAAAAATATAAAGGGTCCAAAAATAATTCATCAATATATTTTTTAAAATTCAATTCGCACAGCTCTCATTAATTATATATATATATATATATGTATATATATATACTCATTTAATAATTCATTAAACGTAGGCCGTTCTTTTGATATATATATATATATATATATAAACGGATGAGGTTCATGTAACACATGGGATAATTCAGGAGAAGTTGAAGTGCTCGAGTCGGCGGCCAGCGCAAGAGGATTGTTGAATTAGGCGTGCCGGGGGTTGTATCGAGGTGGTCAATTTTCTGGTAGTCCGTGGTTTTCCGCCGAACTAATTCTGAGTTTTGCAAATGCATGCCATGTTGTGATGATTTTAATTAATTATCATCGTACCAGACAATATAATACGTACTAGTGTTCTCTTCCCCAGTGGATGGGATGGGATGGGGCGCTAGCTCCTTTAATTTGAGAGCTGTGGGAATCTATAATATACAACAGAGGATCCATCCATAGATCGAGCATCATTTAATTTCTGTATCTTCCAAATGCCCATCCATCGCTATATTATCTCAGTTAATCTTCAGTTCGCCATCGAGGACGATCGAACATAATGATTCCTAGACAGTTGTGATCACTTGGTACCAGTTGAATTTTATTTCTCCATTCGATGACAAATTAACACAACGAACAAACCTATTTACTGTATTAAATTGTAGATTTATATTATTAAATAAGTATTATACGTGTAAAATTTATTAATTCATTTCCATTAGCATCATGGGTTATACATATACATATATATATATATATATATATATATATATATATATATATATATATATATATATATATATATATATATATGACAATGTCTATGAATTTAGATTCAATTTTATGCTCGTCGTTGTTTTTTGCCTTGTGTTTGGTGCTATGAACATATGTATGATAATTAATCAGATTCCGTATACAATTATTTCGGTTTAATTTGGTTGCATGAAGATAGAACGATTCATTAAACCAATCAAGTGATTTTAGAACCATAGATTTAGAATTATTATTTGTCCCCTGGAATGATATGTTGGTAAGTGCTAGAATTTATACAAAGAGTAAGGTCAATTTATATAAATCAATCAGCGGACTGTTTAATATTCATGTCGAGCTACGTCCTCCATTGTATTTGTCAACGCATCGAGGTCAATATAATGACCACTTGTAATTTATTCTCTTTCATACTTGTGAGGTCGCTAGATTGACGGTTTCAATCTTTTGCACAAAAAATTATTATCATATTTATAGCGTTAGATTTTTTTATTATTTATGTCCGAATGCATATATATGTTTTACGTTAGATTCGGATCTAAAAGGTCAAAACGATGTAGTCATCTATTGTTTATTTAGAAAACTTAGCTGATTTCAATTTTTTCTTATTTTTCTACAAAGAACAGTATCAGATTTTTATAATTGTTATTATTTTTGTGAAAATCATCATGTTTAATATGTAAAAATTGAACTATATACATTATAAATAAATCGATAGACTCAATCAGTCAACTTATATATGTTAAATTGTGTACATAATATTTTTCTAATACATTGTTATATTTGACTTAGTTGATCAATTGATTGCAAGAAATAATTAGTTAATTGATATACACAAAATCATGCACAAAATATTTTTTTCTTGAACAATATACTCGATTGAGTCATTCGATTGTCATAAAGATCAATCGACTATTTTCAAATTAAATAGTGCACTTGACTGTTTCAATCAATCGATTGTCATTTAGGATTAATCAACTATCGTATACATGGTTGACTTAATGTGGAACAATTTTCAATCGATTAGGACATTCAATTGATTCAATCAATTAATTACCATTAAGAATTAGTTGACTATTTGTGTTTGATTCAAAAGCACACAAAGTTTGATAGTTAATCAACAAACTCAATTGCTAGTGACGGTCTACTATAATACTTGGCTAATATGGTTGAGTTGAGCACAACATGTTGAGCAATTGAATGCTACACAAAATCAATCGACTATTAGATCATGACTCAATTGCTATTGAGATACAATCTATTAATATTATTCGATTGAGTTTTTTAGAATTTCTTATGTATCTATTAAGTAGATTTAATGTGTTTTATATGAATAGGCATATATCTATCCTAAAATAATTAGTCCAAAGGAGAGTAGTCTAGATATATATTTAAAGCAATTCACATCTAAAGTATAAATTTTATTGATCATTTACATAATATATCAGCCTAAACGAAAGCAATGTAGCTGATTAAAACTTTTATAAATTATAATTGGAAAAACATACATGTTAATTTAGCTTATAACAAAAGTTATTTCATTGATCACGTGTATAATGAGTCAGCTTAACGGAAGACATATTATATGATCATAAAAGTTGTCATGAGTTATGATTAGAGAGTATCATTAATAAATTATAATTTAATCCAAAGATTAAATATAATATAGTACTTGGTATCTTGTTAAATGATCCTTACTTATGTATATTTTTATGTTACATTCATTTGTTTATAATAGTGCACTCGATGGATGCTAACATTAACAATATCTCTATGCTTATTAGCGCTGACTTTACTCGGTGGAAAGAGTATGTTATGGTTGTCCTGAACGGTATGGATCTAGACTATGCATTTAGATAATATCATTCCGCAATTCTAACTAGTGCAATTGATCTAGGTCACGAATGACCAGACTTGAGTATGACTTAAGTAGTATTTTGATCTTTAACAATGTGCTCGACTGGGACTCGAGTAGTGTTTTGATCTTTAACAATGTGCTCGACTGGGACTCGAGTTGGAGTTGGGTTTGAGCATGGATGATAATACGACTATGAGATGGTATGAGACATTCATAGTTATATGGAGATGAGCATGAAGTCAAAGAAGTCAAGATTTACCAGATATTTGACGAGGAAAAAATCCAAGTCGATCAAGGGTGATCAGATACTTAGTGTTGGAAAGTTCAATTGGGAGTTGACAAGAAAAATCCAAGTAGGTTAAGGGAGACTGAACACTTGGTGAAGTGAAGTCTCGACATATCACAGTGTGACTGTGCTTGACAAAGGAAGTCCCGACAGGTCACAGAGTGACTGTGCTTGGCAAAGGAAGTTTCGACATGTCTGGGAGATTATGTCTGGCAAGGAAAGACCCGGCTGATCAGAGGATCAAGCTTGACAAGAGAATTCCTAACAGGTCACAGTTGACTAGAGGTTAAGTATGGATGTTTGACAAAGAGAAAGACCAAGGATAGAGCTTTGGCAGTGGAAGTTTCAGAGGCAAGACCTCTTAGCAATGAGGAAGTCCTAGAGGCATGACCTTTTGGTAAAGGTAGATCCGTTAGCATGACGAAGCCGACTGAAGCACTTGAAGGCTAATGCAAGAATGAATGAGTTGTGGAGGACTCAGATGGATCCTAGAAGCGCGACGTTAATGGAAGTGAGTAAAAAGCTTAGGTCTAAAATAAGGGCACCTAATGGCATGACAACCGATAGAAGCACTTGAAGACTAACGTGAAAAGTGAACGAGTCGTGGAGGACTCAGATAGACTCTGAGGGTGTGAGACTGATAAAGGTGACTATAAGGCTTAGGTCTAGGTCAATGATGATTGATCAAGTACGAAAGGGATTATACTTAAGTCAAATCCCATGTTTGAGGTTTAACAGTCGATTGGAGGTTTTGCCTAGTTGACTGGTCCAGTGTGGCCAACTTTTGCTGTGGGGTTCAATTTTCAAACTGGATACTTGGCACTATGTGGCTCAAAAAATAGTCATGCTGCTCGATAGTCAATTGATGTTAGAGAGCAGTCGACTGACCACTGTGAGCTCAGGACTCAAACTAAGTGCTCGACATTTGGTGAGTCAGTAAATGAGCTAGGTGCTTAGTAGTCGACTGTTGTTAGAGAGCAGTCGAATGACCACTGGTGCTCAAGAAGTCTAAGGAGATGCTTGGGCGATTGAGAAACAATAGCTCCGACTGTTGTGGTAGAGCAGTCGATTGAGGACATTATAGCAGGCAATCAGAAGCGAGACAGACTCGACCAATGCCTCGACTATGTGGACAACATTCCACTAGGGTTGTGAGCAGTCGACTGTTTTGTATTCGTTGAGCGGTGATCCGGAAAGCGATGGTTTTGATGGTCGTTGAATTGGCGACGATCGGTAGCGATGATGGCGATTGGTTGGTATCGATGAAAGCGATCGACCGCGATGCTTATAAAAGGAGCTCGATGGAGCGATTTTCTGAGGATTTTAAAGGGGAAATGTTGTTGCTTTCTAGACTTTTAAGGCATCTAAAGCAACCAAAAGATATCAAGTAAAAGTGTTCTTCATTATAAAATGTTTTTACATTTGTATTTGCTTTTACTTGTATTTGGTTGTTCTTTCTTTTATAAGTTCTATTGTACAAGATTTCTCCACATCCGATGTATTGTCAAGAAGGAGAAGAGTTTATAGCGATGATAGATTACTAGAACGCTATCGTAGAGTAGAAACTTGAGTTTCTAACCATATAAAACATTGTGTCTTGTGCTTGTGCTTGTTTCTTTTGTATTTGTCTCTATTTGTTTTATTTCTACTGTGTTAATGCTTTGTAGAGACGAGTATGACCGAAACGATCGAACATCAAAGAATCGAGCGATCGCTATTCACCCCCTCTAGCGCATATTGACGATCCCAACACAAGTACTAATGATTAAAGGACTAAATTTGAGAAGTGAGAACAATCTAATGGTATGAGTTTAAGAATCATGAAGTTATTCATTCTGGCACCTACTAGGGTCTCAATAATTGAGGAGGAAGATTCCAAAACTTTTCTAAATGAATTAGTATACCAACTCGCCTCAAATAAAAAGGTCCACACAACTATGCTTCATATGAAGCTTATCTCAATGTAGTATAAGGGAACAAGTAATATAAGAGAATACATTATGAAGATGTTTAATTTAGTCATAAGACTACGGATACTCAAATTAGAGATGTCTGAAAATGACCTTATGAACTTGGTATTGACATTTCTTCTTGCATAATTCACTCTTTTAAATATAAACTACAACACAAAAAGGAAAAAATAGACATTAATCGAGCTTGTCGCTCTATGTGTGCAAGAGAAGAAAAGACTAAGATATGAGATATCTAAAAGTGTTCATCTTACATCCACCTCTCAGGGTATAAGCAAGAAGAAAAGGAAAACCACTAAGGTAAAGATAAACAAAGGCTTTAGATTATGTTTGGATAGTTGGAGGTTCACTTTATTAGGCTATATTTTCATATTTGTTGAAGGAGTTATCTAATAGAAAAGCATCAAATAGACATTCATAATCACTTTCACTATAGAGGTAAAATTTATGGTTTACTATGAAATATTCAATCACAGGATATTACTGTGGAACTTCTTCACACATTGTAAATTGTTAATGATATTTACATGCCATTAAAAATTAACTATGATAATAAAGTTACAGAATTATTTTTCAAAATAATCACAGTTCGGCGAAATCTAAACACATTGATATCAAATTTCTAGTAGTTAAAAAAAGAGTTTAGAATAATCAGATGACAATAAAACAAATTAGCACAAAATTTATGTTGATGAATTTGTTTATCAAAGGTTTGTCATCCAAAGGTATTTCATCAATATGTGATGAATATGAGATTCTTTTGGATGAAATACCCATTTAATAGAAGTTTATATTTAGTATTTAATGCTCTATATTAATGAACATGTGTATATTTTATTTTATCGTACTTACTAATATTTACAAATACATGTGTATTTTATTTTAACAAAATAAATTAAAGGTATCGTTATTTACTATTATAGTTTTACATATAGTATTTGTAAATGTGAGATAGGACTTTGATTTGAGTCATAAAGGTAAAAATTATGATTTGCCATTGTGGTTTAACATTAAATACTTGTAAATATAAACATTATGGTTTACTACTATGCATCGTATAGTATAAGTTATTTATAAATATGATTTGGACTCTTTTAGATCATAAGAAGGATCAATTCAAAATAGACGAGTGTAGATCATATTTCATATAATTTTTATGCATCTATCTATATCAAATATATATTATTGATAACATTGATATTGTAATTCCTGTTATAATTTATCACAAATGAGTTAATTATGATCTCTTTAGTTTGTATACTAATTAAATTAATGGATCAGATTGTTCTAAAGGATTATTCAACCCATAAAGTTTGTCATTATTAAGTTTAATTAAGATTTTAATTGTGTGTAGAATCACATTAAATTTTGAAATTTTCAATATAGGACTAAATCTCATACATATTAAAATTAAATATTCTTTATCCATTCCACCTCTTTTTCCTAACAAACTATTATTTAAATATATGTACCAATGTTTTTTTTTTTTTTGTCGTCTTACAGTGTCTGAACAGTGGGCTATTGTTTTCTATTTCATGTAGGCAGGAAAGGCAAGTTGAGTCTGAAATTATCATGTCCTTGCACTGAATTTCTGTTTCATGTTGAGTTTATAACTCAACATCAGTGATTTGTATGTTGAGTATAACCATCTAAACATAGGGTATCCGGATTTAATTTGTTGATTCAGTATCACAATTCCTCGAACTGCATATCTAGATTATGGTTATTTTTTAAAGATTCAAGTCGCTCATTTTGATATCTGCGAGTGGACAAGCTCTGTATAATTCTGGAACTTCACTGCAAACCAGTGGTCGTCTTTTTTGTTTTCTATAGCTCATTTTGGATCAGATAAACACTAACAAGGTACAGCAATTGTTGAGGAAAAACACTACTTGGAAAGATATCTTTTAGTAGTTGTTGAGCAACCTTGCTGATCTGAGATTTGCAGAAGTTTTTGTCAGATTTCTTTAATCCTAGTTGGAAGCACAAATAACTGATAGGTAAAACAATTTTGCATCCGGAGACTTGGGCCAATCTACTGCTCATCTACAGTATTGTTGCCAACATAGCCGTCGAACTTTTATTATAGTTTATTTTCAGTCCACTATACGGTGAGAAGCGAGCTAATATTATCTTCAAATTGCATCATCAACTTCTTCTCAGAAGTTGCTAATATTGATCCTGGAGCCATGCAAAGAACCCCTTAATTCCTCTAACATTGACTAGCACAAAAAAGCCTGCTTGTTACCTTCCTCTTTTTTCCACCATTTATGTCTAGCCATCATTTTGTATCAGACTTGCCAACATCACCATACTCGAATCCCCCACCTTACCCTTTTTATCCACTCATCATTTAATAACATCATTCATTTAATCACGCACAGCAACGAAATGAAACGGCGTTATGATATACTATCTGCCTCACCTTTTGTCTGCATCCTCACTGCCTTATATTTTGCTAGGTTCATGGATCAACATGAGATTCGGCTATGAGGGGAACCAATTCATGTGGTGCTTGAGAAACGGCTATGAGATTAGAATGAAGTGGCCAACCGGAGGAGAGATCAGATCAGTGGTGATTTTTCCTTTAAGAAACCAAGAGCTAATGATAGGGTGCGCTTTACTTGCTATGATTTTTTTTTTTTTTTTGTCTGTAGCCAACCAATCGCCGACCTCGAATCAGGTGTAACAAAGATCGTTAACAATGCTCTGTTCACCAGTGTTCAGTGTAAAAGTGAAAAAAAAAATAGATTAAATAAAAGTGAAAATGTAGAATTAATGGAGAAGAAAGCGAGATAGTAATGTGAAAGAAAAATATATATATATATAAAGAAGATCGACGGAAGGGGGGCGTCATTATTGCGAATCTTTGGGACGACCGTTTCACCTTCATCATCATCATCACGTGGAGGTGGCGCCCCCAGACAACCAACGTCATCATCACGTGACGCCACCCTGCTCCTCCTCCTCCTTGCATGTCCGGCCGCCTACCTCCTCTCTTCGATCGCCTCTGCCAACGTCCCACATGTCTCCCTCCTCTGTCTCTCTGCTTCTCTCCCTCTCCCTTTGTTTTTAAAGCAGAGTTTTTTAAAACACAGAGAGAGAAAAAAAGAGAGCAAATCTCTCTCGCATCTTCCGCAATATAAATACGCCCATACCCCCTCAGCCCCCCAGGCCATCACCACAAGTTCAGCCCTCGTTCTGTCTCACTTTAATTTCTCTCATCCAATTCTCGTATAAGAAGGTACGTAATAAGTGATGCAATTGCTAGCCTAACTCCTGTTGTTTGAGCAATGCGTTTCAGAAAGTTGGCATCTTGTTGGTACAGTTACAGTATGATACAGTATCACATTGCCTTTGAAGTGGACGGTCACGCTGCTATTCTCATTGCTGATCTACTGTTGTTCGGAGAAGTCTTATTTAAGATGCATGCTAAATAGAAACTTAAATTTTCTCATTTAGAAATCCATGCGATTCTTATTACGTTGCCAGCTTCTATTTATTCTTTGACAAGAGTTTTTCGTTGGAACTTGTGTCTTTTTGCTTGTTGGATCGAGTTATTTTCATTGTTGTCAACCAACAATTAACCACCTCTATTTCATTAGCTAGCTAAATGGATGTCTGTTATTTTCCATGCTCATGCTGATGGACACACAGAGTCGAGTCTTCGTCAGGTCACAGAGAAGCTTTGAGATCGATTTACTTTAGAAGGTTCAGGTTCAGTTTCAGTTATGCATGTCTCCGTTTGTTGCCTTTTGCATATTTTTGTTCTCGACTAGATTTCTTACGCTGCAGTACCTTTACTTTTTATCTACTTTTGGGGAAAAGTAACCGTGACATCTTAAAAATAAAATCTTTTTTGGATCCACTTCCACATACAGTCTAACTAGAGTCAGATTTCCCACCGGACTTTCACTTAAACAATAATATATTTCTTTCTTGACTCAAGGTCTACGTACGTTCCCTCGATGGAGAGGCTCAACACCAACCTCTACTTGCAGAACTGCTACATCATGAAGGAGAACGACAGGCTCAGGAAGAAAGCACAGCTGTTGAATCAGGAGAACCAAACTCTGTTATCTGAGTTGAAGCAGAAACTGGCTAAAACCAACAGTAACTCTAACTCCGGTGCTAACCCTAACATTCCTGACCTCAACACTTCACCTCCAGCTTCCAATGGAAGCAGCAAGCACTCATCTCAGTAGCACTATATAAGTTATTTTTGGATGTTTTCGATACTAGCTAGTGTGGCCTGTAGGCTATGAAAGCAGTTCGTCATCTGTATCATCTAAAGCTAAAATTTAGCTGGAACATGAAACCTTTGTATTGCTCAGTTTCCACCACGTCTTTGCATGCAGGAGACATAAATAAGGATATAATTCCAACCTATTTGGATAGGATCAAAGAACTCTGATTTAATCCATGGGCTACGTCTTTTCTCGAGATGTAATGATAGATACGTACTGACGAGAGATCAAGAGTCAAAGATTCTTGTCACGTAAATTCTGTGCGAGATTGCGAATAAGTGAAAATCGTTAGTCAAAGTGGAGAAAGAAATAAGGTCGAAATATGAAGGTTGCAGTACTTGAACTAGATTCGTACGACGGGAAGACATGACCTTTGGTCTTCGATCCCATCGATCGAAGTCGTTGACCTGGAGTCCTGGATCGAGTAACCTCCTTACGTCACAGACACTCGAGTTGCATGTCCTATCAGAGATCTTGCCCACAATGATCATGTCAAAACAACCGAGTCCTGGAAGAATATATGATTAAAATGTCAGATAAATAGGAAAAGTCAAAAACATATGGGAGCTCGGTACCCAACAAAAGCATCGGCGAGTTTTTTTGTTTAGTTTTGTTTTTAATATATTGCTAGCTATTATCATTATTTTTTGCATGAGAATGTGTAGCAATATAAAGATGAGTAAACAAACAATTAAAAAAAAATACTTGGGTTGAAAGATTCAGACGCGAGATAATGTTTTCCTCGAGGCAAAAGCAAAAATAAAGAGTAAACTTCTACTCTTTTTTTTTCTTCTTATTCCAAAGCTTCGAACCAACAATTTGTCTCTATGCAGCTTGTTACACGAGTCATATATTGTCTCTCTATTTACTTTTGGTAAATAGCAACGAACTTTCCTAAGATCCCTAAAACAAATGTCAAGTTCTTCGTCCCTAGAAAATTTGTAAATTACAATCCGTTCCAGGAT
Source organism: Wurfbainia villosa (assembly GCA_025175895.1). Classification (NCBI taxonomy): domain Eukaryota; kingdom Viridiplantae; phylum Streptophyta; class Magnoliopsida; order Zingiberales; family Zingiberaceae; genus Wurfbainia; species Wurfbainia villosa. Next base: position 326,700 of record JAKLTH010000042.1, read on the forward strand.
TTTAAGTATCTGAAGACCTTCAAGCAACTGAAGATCAGCTAAGTATGAATGCATCCATTCCTGAATACTATTGAGATACCAATAGAGGAGTATCAAGTATGTGTGGGCAGGCAGGCAGCCCTAGCAGGGCCGTTATGTCTTGTTATTTGTAAATTCTCTCTTTAATTTAAAGCATCTTCTCGCATAGCCTAAAGAAGAATTATCCAGAATGAGTGAGAAAAATCAAATTAACATTAGGATGATCCTCAATTGTCTCTTTTTCACATGCTGCAGCAGTCTTCTGATCGATCAATCAACGAACATTCACCCTTTTCGCCACCACTCATGGTCGTGCTCTCATACGTTACTTTTGCTACCTCTGTTTCTTCCTCCGATAGAGAATTCGGTTGCCTGGCAAGATTCCGTGACCATATCTATCAGGCGAAAGGATTCAAAAAAATTAAAAAAATGGATTGAGAATACGAATTTCTCAAAACCTATGTGAATTACGCCGATGTAAAAGTCCACAGCCAAGGAGTGCTCGCCATTCCCCTATTTTCTTAGCTTTCAGAATGTTATCTGATATATAACATACCCGGTTCGTACAACAAGACATTTATTACTGAAAACAAAACTAGTGCTTTGAGAAAGTGTCGCTCGATCACCTCTTTTGTTTGTTTTGAGGATGCCATATGCCTATCTGCTTCCCGAGGATTTTGCAGCTTTTACAACGTCCATAACAACATCAGGAGTTAGAGAAGTTAACAAAAGTTTTAAACTCCCTCAATAGCACTGATTTTTTTCTCCAGATTTTAATTTAATTTGATTCTCAATGCAACCAACGCTGCCCGCGGCTGTCGCCTAGCTTGGCTGCGCGCGCGGTCAACTCGCGAGCCCGGCCGCGGCAATGGCGCCGGAAGATGCGGCGGGTACCGCGCGAGAAAATCGAAGAGAGGAACAGCAGCGATTAGACAGGTATATTTTCGATTTGTAATTATAGGTATTTATATATTTTTTGTTTATAAAAAATTGATTTTTTTTTTCAAAACTATTTTAAATTTGGTCTGGAATTCTTTTCAAATATTATATTTAATTAAAATGAAACGAATTAAATCCTCTTATGATATATTTAAATCTAAAATAAATTTTAATTTCTTTAAAATTAAAATTCGATTCTGAAATCCTGTTTTGTTTTCTCGCATGGCATGTCCATGATTACTAATACTTGGTGGTGGTCAATAAAGATGGAGGAAGAGTTGGATCAGGTTTTTAATTTGGTTCGTAGCCGAGTGGATGAGCTGCGGTTGCAGCCTCTGTCTTCCAAAGCTAATCCTGGATCCATGGACTGCGGCTCCTGCTTTCCACAATGCTTAGCTGCTGCACTCGTTCTGTATCTGCAATAATCTAATCTCCATCGAGTTCAAGAGAACAACACGCTTCATGCAGGTTAAGCTTACTCTTCATAATTACCCAAAAAAATTTCCTAACATTAATCACATGCATAAACGACGATCCTGAAAGATATATCATGATGGATATATCAGAATGACTGGTTGCAATACGTCGCCTCTTTTTGTTGAAGTTTATGCGAGCAAGATCACCTTAGCTCTGAGGTAGGTAGTTGTCATTTTTGCAGCTCCATCTCCTGCCATATATATAATTTAAAGATCACTTGTTTAAGAGTTCAGCGGGGGGAAATTAACACACAACCAGAAACATATATAATGCAGTTGCATGAGTGATAATATTGATGCAAATCGTTTTCTGCAGGTACTAGCTCGATTTCAGCGAGCAGCAACTCATGCTTCCAAGATTGCAAACTCACAAGTTAGAACCAATTTCATGAAACAAAATGTTAGACATAATACGATAGCTAGAAAGAATAGGCAGGATTAAAATTTAATTCCTGAGTTTCAATTAGTCGAGCAATAGAACATAGCAGCTGTACAACAACACAACGGCCTCAGGGCGTGGCTCAGTTGATAAATAGTGCATGGAAATGAATTGTAAAGATCTAAAATTCGATTTTCAATGAGCGTGTTCCTTGTCTATACACTTCCCAATATAGATTTTTGATTTACTTTACTCCTTAAAAATATGGAATAATTATAGAGGGAACATTTTTTTTTTTTTTTTTTTTAAAACAACAGAATGAGTTGCAGTTAATCAAGCTTAATTAAGCTCTATTGTGCATGCATTTATTACTGTTTAAAAGAAGCAAATCAACCTGAAAACTTTGCTTCTGAATATATATATATATACCCGGCAGAGTTCGAGCCGATGGATCGAGCCGAAGGACCGCAGCCGCGATTCCTCGGCCAGATCGCCTAGGGTCGATTCTACGGACCGACGACGGCCGGCAGCGGCGGCCATCGCGCCGCGATCGGGCCGGATTCCGGCCGAATCGCAGCGGAATCCGGCCGGGAAGGACCGCCCGGCGGTCCTTCCCCGAGGTGGTGCGGCCGGGATTCGGCCGCGATCCGGCCGAATCGCGACCGAATTGCGCCGGCTTCCGGCCGCCATCCGGCCGGAGCCGAGCCTTCCGATCCGGCGATGCGCCTAACGACTCTCCGGCTGACGGACGGTGGCTACAGCGGGCGATGTTCGGCGCCGGTTATCTGGCATTTCTTGGTCATGACGCGCAGTGATCATTTCTCTCTCTCTCTCTCTCTCTCTATATATATATATATATATATATATATATATATATATATATATATATATATATATATATATATTCACGTGGTGTGGAAATCAAAGATGTGAACAAGATCACATATCATGTGGTGAATAAAGGATCATTGTTCACGCCAGATATATATATATATATATATATATATATATATTCGCTTTGTCATTTCTATAAAAACAAATAACGAATTCATCTTGCTGAGAGTGCATTAATTGTTGTACAAAAATTCCTTCTTCATAAGGGAGAGAGCTGCTGCAATAACTGGACATTTTCTTCACACAATGAGTAAATTCGTGATACAATGTGTGGCGACGTTAGGCTAACGAATTCATCTTGCTGAGAGTGCATTAACTGTTGTACAAAAATTCCTTCTTCACAAGGGAGAGAGCTGCAATAACCCGAGACCCTTTCACCACAATGAGTAAATTCAGCAGAGCTAATTTAATGAGCCGATCCGGAAGAGCCAATTGACAGAGCCGGCGTAACTGTGGCGAATCAAGCGAGGCGTAACGGCGGCAGTAACTGAGGCGAATCGACAGGCGTAACTAGTGCGATGTAACGAGTGACGTTAAGCCAGCAGTAACCACGCGAATAGAGTGGCAGAATCGGTTAGCGTAATCGGGCTGTAACAACAAAGCGGCGAGAATCGTTAAGCGGTAAGCGAGAGACGCTTGCTATTCCGCAAAGACCACTCGGTGTCGAGGCATGTGGTTTCCACAGTGTCCTTAAAACAGATTCATCCCCTCTTCCGTGCTTTCGAGAGTGATGAACGATTATTTCCCAGGATATAACGACGGAACCAGGAAGCGATCAAGCACAGATCATCTTTCCGGCGAACTAAGCGCACACAGAAAGCTATCACCAAAGCAGGGGGGAGGAAAAAGGAGGACATACCAGAAAAAAATAAACGCATATCTCCAACGCTTCCTCTTTTATAACTTCGTAGCATATCTCCAATTAATTACGTAATTAATGGATTAATGACTCACTTTTGAAACGTCTACAAATAAACTCGACCGTTTCAACGCTAAGTATTAATGCATACGTTACAAAAAATGGAATGGATTAGTAAAAGGTCGGTTGGATCCACTTGGGCAAATTATGCCTCGATCGGTCGTATATTCGACGCGCGCAGATCGCACTCGCACACGAGTCGCCTTGCGGTAGTGCAATCCGAGCCTTGGATTCACACCCCCCTGTGCACCCACACGTGAGAGAGAGCCTCTTCCCGTGCATATATTCACAACTATAATGCTTGTGATACATTATAAACCAACCAAGTTGTCCCTCAACTTCCAATGTGGGACTAAACTCCTCCACAAGAGGGTTTCTCTATCCTTCCATTTCTTTGTTTCCATTCACATTTCTAACAATCCCCCACATGAATAGAAACTGATATGTGATAGCTTTCAACAGTAAAGTCCGGCATAAGATAGGTAGGTTTTATCCTTTGAACCTTCCCTTATGATAATATGTTTGCTTACTAGTTGATTTAGTAGACGCGATGTCTTTGAACTATTCGACCCTTCATATAAGCATTGACACATTTCACACGGGACTTTTCCATATGTCCTTCAGTTCTCATGAGTGTGTTCATTTTTGGCCATTAACACGTCTGGTTCTGCGAAAAGATTTAAGATTTGTGTCTTCCATATCCCTTCGAAGCGGCCCCGATTCTTTCTCGCATAGGTGACCCTTTTAAGAGTATTCCATACCGCTCTATTGGATCATTAAAAGTCATATGCTTATCTTCCATCTTATCACTGTTTCATTATCTCATAACCCCCACAGTGATCCTTCTTAGTCGATGCAGTTAGGTTGTCCCTTTGAACCTAGTTCTTGGGATCTCCAATCTCCGTAGGTTGGGTTTCCTTTGCATCGACATTCGTTTTCGACATCAAACCCATCATTCAAGATGAGCTCGCAACTAACTCTCTATTTAACCCTTTGGTTAGCGGATCCGCAAGGTTATCCTTTGACTTTATATAGTCAATAGTGATAACTCCCATTGAGAGCAGTTGTCTAATAGTGTTATGTCTACGACGCATATATCTAGACTTTCCATTATACAAATGACTTTGTGCCCGTCCAATCGTTGACTGACTGTCACAGTGTATGCATATTGCGGGCACGGGTTTTGGCCATCTAGGAATATCTTCTAAAAATTGTCGTAATCATTCAGCCTCTTCACCACATTTGTCAAGAGCCACAAACTCAGATTCATCGTGGATCTAATTATTATGGTTTGTTTAGAAGATTTCCATGACACAACTGTACCCCCTAAAGTGAACAAATATCCACTTGTAGACTTAGAGTCTTTCACTTCAGATATCTAATTAGCATCACTGTATCCCTCGATCACAGCTGGATATCTTGTATAATGCAACCCATAATCACGAGTATATCTCAAGTATCTCAGTACTCTTGTTATCCCTTTCCAATGCTCAACACCAGGATTACTCGTGTATCTACTCAGTTTGCTTACTATGTAGGCTAAGTCTGGTCGTGTACAATTCATTAGGTACATCAGACTTCCAATCACTCTAGAGTACTCTATCTGAGAGCTACTCTCTCCTCGATTTTTCGATAGATGTTGACTCATATCTATCGGAGTTTGTGCCAATGCAGCATCATTCTTGTTGAACTTCTCAAGAATTTTATCCGCATAGTGGGACTGACTAAGAACAAGTCCTTCCACTGTTCTAAGAATCTTAATTCCTAGAATCATATCAGCTAGGCCCATGTCCTTCATGTCGAATCTTGAATTCAATATTTCCTTAGTAGATTTAATTATCTTATCATTATTTCTAATGATAAGTATGTCATCTACATAAAGATATAAGATGACAAAACCATTTTCTATATTTTTACTGTAGATACATTTATCACACTCATTGATTCTAAATCCATTATTTAGCATGACATTGTCAAATTTCTCATGCCACTGCTTAGGAGCTTGTTTCAAGCCATATAGTGACTTGACCAATCTACATACCATGTTTTCCTGTTCAGGAGCAGAAAAATCTTCAAGTTGTTCCATATAGATTTCTTCTTCTAAATTTCCATTTAGAAAAGTAGTCTTCACATCCATTTGATGTATTTCCAAATTCCACAATGTGGCAATTGCTAATAACACTCTAATAGATGTTATTCTTGATACCGGAGCATATGTATCAAAATAGTCAAGGCCTTCACGCTGTCGGTAACCCTTAATTACTAATCTAGCCTTGTATCTATCTATTGTACCATCTGATTTCTTCTTTCTCTTAAAAATCCACTTATAGCCTAATGGCTTACTTCCCGGAGGAAGATCCACAAGCTCCCAAGTATGATTTTGTAAGATAGAAGTGATCTCAGATGCAATCGCTTCTTTCTAGTGAGGTCCCTCAGAAGATCTTAAAGCTTCTGGATAGTTTTGTGGTTCACTTTCCAACATGAAAGTGATAAAATCCGATCCAAAGGATTTTTCTGTACGAGCTCTTTTACTTCGTCTAGGCTCTACCTCTACCGATTCACCCTTATGCTCTTCTTCTTGTATTTCAAAGGTCATTTTTGAGGAATTTGCTTCCTCTCTAGACTTATACGGAAACACATCTTCAAAGAATGAAGCATTTCTCGATTCAATTATCGAGTTCTTATGAATTTCTGGAATTAGCGACTCATTCACTAGGAATTGATAGACACTGCTATTTTGTGCATATCCTAGGAATATGCAATCAACAGTTTTTGGTCCTATTTTAATTCTTTTTGGATTAGACACCAATACTTTAGCAAGACACCCCCACACTCGTAAGTATTTATAGGATGATTTTCTATCATTCCATAATTCATAAGGGCTCTTGTCTATATTTTTCCGGGGTATCTTATTTAATAGGTAATTCGTTGTCAGAACAGCCTCTCCCCATAAATTTTCTGGTAGTCCAAAACTTAATAAAAGAGTATTCATCATCTCTTTTAAAATATGATTTTTTCTCTCAGCAACATCATTTTGCTGAGGAGTATATGGAGTTGTTGTTTCGTGTCTGATTCCATGTTCAACACACAACTCAGCGAACGGTGAAACATATTCACCTCCTCGATCACTTCGAATCACCTTAATCTTCTTATTAAGATGATTTTCAACTTCATTTTTATAGAAAATAAATTTCTCTATAGCCTCATCTTTACTTTTTAGAAGATATACATAACAAAATTTTATGTTATCATCTATAAAAGTAATGAAATATTTATTTTCACCGCGCGTCGGAACCCCTTTTAGGTCGCATACGTATGTGTGGATCAGGCCAAGTGGTTATGTATTCCTTGCAACATGTTGGAAAGATGACCTTGTCATCTTTGCTTCGACATAAGTCTTACACTTGTGTTTCGGGTCTAGGAGGAATGTCGGAATGTTTTGCATATTAATTAATCTTCGCAATGAATTATAATTAATATGTCCTAGTCTACTATGCCACAACACAGATGACTCAAGCATATAAGAGGGAAGAACTTTCAATTTTATTCATTTTAGGCCTAATGACCATTACACTGAGCTTAAAAAACCCATCATTTTCATACCCCTTGCCTACAAACATTTCACTCTTAGACAGAACAACTCTGTCCGACTCAAATACAATGCGAAAGCCATGCTTGCTTAAAAGTGATCCGGACACCAGATTCATTCGGATCTCCGGAACATACAACATATTGTTAAGGGTTAAATCCTTGTCCGAAGTCATCTTCAGCACCACTTTTCCACGACCCTTGATCTCCGAGGTTGCTGAATTCCCCATATACAGTTTGTCTTCATCTTTAACTTCTTCAAAGTTATGAAGCAGCTCCTTGTTGCAGCACACATGTTTGGTGGCTCCTGTATCAATCCACCACTACCGCGGATTCGAACCAATGAGGTTCACTTCAGAAATTACGGCGCACAGATCTATGTCCGGCCCTTCACTCACATTAGCCTCCTGCTTCTTCTTTGGCTTTCTACAGTCCGAAGATTTGTGACCAACACGGTCACAATTGAAGTATTTTCCTGTGAATTTCTTCTTGCTAATGCCTCCATTAGGCTCCAGTTTGGAAGCTTTTGACTTCTTCCGTTGTGAGCCCTCGCCATGTTCAACCACATTGGTTTTGATCACTGCTTGAGTGAATGATCGTCTGTCCGAGCTCCTGTTGTCTTCCTCAATCCTGAGTCGGACGATGAGCTCCTCGATATTCATCTCCTTTCTTTTGTGCTTCAAGTAATTCTTGAAGTCCTTCCAGCCGAGAGGGAGCTTTTCTATGATTGCTGCCACTTAGAAGGTCTCACTCAGCATCATGCCTTCAGAGTGGATCTCATGCAGGATCACTTGAAGCTCCTGGACTTGGCTAATCACCGTCTTAGAGTCCACCATTTTGAAGTCCAGGAATCGGCCAACAATAAATTTCTTGGCCCCCGCATCCTCTGTTCTGTACTTCCGGTCTAAGGATTCACATAATTCCTTAGTCGTTTTTTCTTTGTGCAATATACATTATATAACGCGTCTGCCAAACAGTTGATGATATAGTTTCTACAAAGAAACTCCGAGTATTTCCAAGCCTCCACAGCGTTGAAGGTTTGGGTATCCAAAGTACCCTCAGGTTGGTTCTTCTGTCAAGAACCTCGCCAGATTAAGAGTGGTCAGGTAGAAAAGCATTTTCTGTTGCCACCTCTTGAAATTCAATCCAATGAATTTCTCTGGCCTCTAGACGTGGTTGATTGGGACGGTCCCAATCGTTACATTAGGAGTAGTTACCTGAACCTGTTGAGTAGTAGGTTGCGCTACCATCATCTCAACTTGGTCCGTCGCCATCATAAGAGAGTAGAATATGTTTTAAGTTTTGTTGTACAAAAGTTTCTTCTTCACAAGGGAGAGAGCTGCTGCAATGGCTTCGGACAGTCCTTTCAGCGTCGGCGGAGTCAATTCAGCAGAGCTAATTTGACAGAACTGGTTAGGTAGAACCAGTGCGGCAACGGAGAGGCGCTCGGTTGTTCCGCAGCACCACTCGGTGTCGAGGCCTGTGGTTCGTCCCCCTCTTCCGTGCTTTCGAGGGTGATGGACGACTATTTCCCAGGATACAACGACGGAACCGGGAAGCGATAAAACACCGACGAACTGAGCGCACACAAAAAGCTATCACCAAAGCAAACGGATTAGCAAAAGGTTGGTTGTATCCACTTGGGAAAATTATGCCTCGACCGGTCGTACATTCGACGCGCACAGGTCGCGCTCGCACACGAGTTGCCTTGCGGTAGTGCAATCCGGGCCCTGAATTCGCACCCCCCGTGCGCACCCACGCGTGAGAGAGAGTCTCTTCCCTTGCATATATTCACAACTATAATGCTTGTGATACATTATAAACCAACCAAGTTGTCCCTCAACTTCCAATGTAAAACTAAACTCCTCCCCAAAAGAATTTCTCTATCTTTCCATTTCTTTATTTCCATTCACATTTCCAACATTAACTTCATTCATTCTTCATCGATTGCATAACAGCCTTCACAATGAGACTCTTAAACAATTTTGACAGAAAGTAAAAGAACAAGTACTGATCCAGCTAGCAAAAGTTAAATTTGTATCCATGGATCCCAAACACTTACCCATGTCACTCCAATAAAAAGTTCCATGCGTACCGAAATAAGCATGCCTGCCTTAATCTGTTACCAGTTCTTTTATTATAATATGTCGTAATGTTACTGATCGTTTAATACTGGCTTTTGGTAGATGATGTGCACAGCCTTAGCCTTCACCAAAGTATTGAAAGTAACTCGTGCAGAAATTTTATCCGCCCAAATTAAACATATTCATTTCGCGATTCTCTCAAATATCTCTATGAACACATACTATGAACTCCAACATTTAATGCAAAAGAATCATAAATAAACCTACTTTGGTTATTGTATATCCATCTCAAATTCCTAAATTGCTTTCTAGCTTCCATAAATCCATGGCAATCATGTATCTAAAAAAAGTGCGAAGAAATTACGAAAAATTTCATGCTGAATCATAAAATCAGATCTAGTTCTGTCAGTGAAGAGAAAATCTCAATTAGTTAATTCCCGAGACCTAAAAAGTTGAAATTTCTTCCAGCTAGCTCTTCGACACCATAGTAAAACTTTACTAATTAAGCTCGAAAGGTAGAAACCAAATGCGAGATATAAAAACTTTGATCGAACACCTCAAATTAACCCAAGAAGCTCACGGAGCTTGATCAGTCAGATTGCGCAGCGTCGTCGTCCCTCTTTATTGACCACTGCTCTCCCTGTTCGTTTTGCTTTTAACCTCACTCGTGCCCTCCCCTTATGGTGATGGAGCACTGGCAAAATGATGACTCCCTTCTCGCCTCCCCTAACGTTCTGGATAACGCATCAGTTCGCGCGGAACATCGACATCGTACGCGAGTGGTGAAGATAACGGGGATGCAGGGCACCTGCTTCGCGTGTGGTGTCCGAACCGTACCATGGACCGGGTTCTTGCTTTTTTAGGTTGCCGAATCGTAAGAAGAAGACCGGAGTCAGCAATTGGGAACGGCCTAATTGGGTTAAACCGGTGTGGTAACTTGTAAATAAATATTATTGGGAATGAGATTAAACTTAGGCCGTGTCCATCTGGATCCAGAATCCAACCCAATCATTTGAGTTGTCCTCTATTCGATAAGAACACGTTAACAAATTACTACTCGATTGCTCACTAATTTGCATGGCTTATCTGGTGCACATGGCCTTTATCGGTTCCGGATCTTGCAGTGCCGAACCCAAAATGCCACCGATATACCGATAGAGCTCCCACGCTGGCCTTTCAAACCCCACCTGCTTAGCGGATGTTATTTTAGGCATAATCATGAGCGACCCGGTAACTCCGATCCAGTCGCTGCTCGACGCCACCATCATCGGCGCGACGCGCCACCGTGGCCGCCACCACCACTTCCTCTTCTTCTCGCCTCAACTCCGACCGTCTCCCAGCTCAGATCTTGAATCGGGCAACATCAAATGGTTAATCATGCCTAGATCGGACTGAAGAAGGAGGCGCGGCGGTGGCTCTTGATCGGATCGACATGGAACGGTTGCCGTCGGTGTCGCTGCGACGGGACCCTTCTGGGAGACTGCCGAGCGCAGACCCGGTGGCTATGCGGCCGTGGGTGTTGGCCTTTTGCATCATCCGCTTCGACCTGGAGCAGGGGCAGACGGTGGAGGAATGTTTTCCCCCGGATGCGCTCCCTCAAAACCAACTGCTCCTCGTCGCCTTCTCCTCCTTTCCCGATTCGATGTCTCACCACCACCTCAACCCTAACCCCTCCCGCCGGGCCTCTTCGTCGTCGATCCACGACTCCATCTTCTCCTTTCGCTTCCCCGCCACAGCCGCCGGAGAGTTTCTCTACGGGTACGTCTTTAACCGGAGGCGCCAAGACGAGCGGCTTCGCCGCGGCGGCGAGCAGAAGTCGGTTGTCATCCTCTCCGGCTGTCCTTATTCATCCCTCTTCCGGCCCCTGCTCCAGATCCTGGGCCCCCTGTGCTTCGACATCGGCCCCTCCGCCCTCGGTCTCGTCGCCTCCCACGTAGCCGCCTGGCCGCCCCCCGTTCCCGGTACCCTCATGGACCTCCCTATCGGAAGCGCCGCTCTCAGGGTGCATCTACCACCGAAGCCCAACGATCCGGCCGCCCCTTTTCCCCCTACCAACCCTTCCGTTCCCCACGGTCTCTTCCACGACGCTGACCTCTTCGGAAGCTTCCGCGGCCTCCTCCTCCACCTCTGGACTCTTTGGGAACTCATGCTCGCTGGAGAGCCCATCCTTGTTTTCGCCCCCACTCCGCCGCAGTGCTCAGAGGCCGTCGCGGCCCTAGTAAGCCTGGTTGCCCCGCTTCCTTTTGCAGTTGACTTTCGGCCTTACTTCACCATCCATGATCCTGACTTCGCCCGCCTCAATTCTCTCGGTGAAGGAGAGGCGTTCCCTCCGATTGTCCTTGGAGTTACCAACCTCTTCTTCCTAAAGTCCCTTCGTAACATTCCTCATGTCGTTTCTGTGGGAAGCACCGGCGCTAATACCACACGGAATCTTTCTGCTGGAGGCCGTTTTGCTTCAATTGGGGGCCTCGGGAACAACTTTGGGCCGGGAAAGCTCAACCTTGACCAGCTGTCCCTGAAGAAGTTTTCCCCTTCTGGCTTCCTGAATGCGATGAAGCTGAGAAAAGAAGGTCCACTATGCCTGATGACGGAGCACAAGGAAGCTGTTTGGAGCCCCCACGCAGCTGCAACGAAGCCAGACACTGCTGTTCTTAATAGGCTGATTGACTCTCCAAGGGTTGAGGAGTCTATGTCAGTGGCAAATAATGAGATATTGCGGCGTCATTTTCTAGAGCTCACGACAAACTTCCTTGCTCCTTTCGGTCCTTATTTGAGGGTAACCACCCCTTTAGAAGGAGCTTCGCCTTTCATGGAGCCACCACCTTTGCCTCCGTTTGATGCTCATGACTTTCTCAATGGTTTGGCCACTCGAGGGCCGGGGAAGTTCTTGTCAAAAAGGATGAGGTCAAATTGGCTGGAGCTGTACAGGTGACAATGCTAATTTTTGATGGGCTTCACCACACTTTAACATGCTAGTAATGGTTTTGTCTTGTTTCTGATTGTTTCTTCTCCATCAGACGGTTTTTGGAAGGGAAAAATTTTATGCCCTGGTTCCAAAAGAGGCGGGCAGTTGCAGAACAAGAACAGCACAGGTTATGGAGGCAGGCTCGGTTGAACACGGACATAAATAAGCTTATATCTACTATGTCTGAAGTGGAGATTGTGGATTCTTTCAATGTTATTGAAAGACATTTGCTCGCAGAGATACAGGTTTCTTCGTCTATCTGATGATGGATAAACTGTTGTAAAAAATTAAAACTGTTACTGTGTTTGATATTGCCACGAATTGAAGTTAAAAAACAAATATGTTATGAATTTCATATTACAATAACACAACTGGAATTTTATTTAAACATTTTTTTGTGGTATCAACTCTCATCGTTCTTCATCTTATAATTAAAATGGAAATTTATCTGCATCCTTTTGTTTTATTGCCATCTGACCTTTCATCATTTCCTATTTGCATATGTATTGCAAAATAATTTATACTTGTATCTATGATATTATCTTTTGTGCAGTACAAAATGTATTTCATTATATCTGTCCATAATTTGACTGCAATGGGATTTTTTTTTTCCCATAATATCTGAGGAACTGTTTTATGCACTTTGTTTACCTTGCAATGCCGTTCACCTTTGGTGGATCTTCCTTTACGTCTTCCATATTACTTTTCTTACATAGATATAACTATCCAATTTCCTACATAAATATCTCTAAGTGTTCTAAATGCTCTTTTAGAAACTTGCTTATACAAAATCAAATCCAATTGGAGTTGGAAGTGTGGGGATACGAGGGAGATCAGTTACAGTTGGTTTTAATTCCTTTAGCTCAAGGTTGTAGAAGTTGTATGCAAGTGGTATGCTGTGATAGCACATAGTGGATATATGCTATGTTGATATACGGATTTTCTTTGTTTTCAAATTATTTAAAATTGGTTACATTCCTCAAAAGTATTCTAGTGGTGGAAAACAGAAAAATTAATAAATTGAGTGCATTACGTATTTCTTCACTTAAATTTGGCCGTATATGGACTTAGTAATGGGATCTGAATGCTAAGAATATTACTGGCACTGTGTCCTTACATGATAAGGGTAGATCCAGCAACCATTAAGTTTCTAGATCTCAAAACCTAATGAGATTTCTATCTATCCCATGTTTGTCTACAGCAAAAAGTACCTATGAGCTCAATTGGTGGTTGGGGAAAATTGTTTATAATTGGGCTTTATTGGAAGGAATCAACATGGTCTTTAGATTCTTAAGTAAGGTTAGGTGACGATTGAGCATCTGTATCATGATATGTCTCAATTAAGTGTTACATGTAGGTGCTGGACATTAGAGTATGAAATTCATGTTTTAAATCCTAGTCTTTAGGATGTTGGTGCTAAAGTTTAGTTTCTTTATTCTAATACTTTTTCTTAAGAATGCATATATAGATCAGAGAAGCTTTTTTTAATGTTATGTTGGTTGTATGTTAACCTTTGCCAATTAAAAATCCTGATATAGTGAATCACTTTCTTACATAGAATCTAGTATCGGTCTAGGGAAAATATATAATTCGGTTTATGCTGCTGCTGGGTACGTAACTCTACAAAATTACTTCAATTTTAAGTGTAATTGACTTTATATGGTTTATGATTGCTCCCTCATTGCCTTCGACCCTAACAGTGGTGTCACCCTGTTGGAATATAGAAGGCGCTACTGCTTCTTACCAACCCCGATCAAGATAAACTTTGAAGCTAGACCTCTTTGTGCCTGGGCTCAGAATCCATGTAGCACATGAATCAAAGGTCATGACTACTCCCAAATATCAGCCCTCTATTAACTTGTAAATTTTTTATCTTCAGGAGTTTTAATAGCTCCCATATGATCATGGTGGAACCAGGAAGAATTTGAGGATTTGTGTTATTCATATTAATCATCTTAAATGTTATAAGCGTTAGCCCCCTATGATTGAACTTTTAGCTTCTGGTTATCTTGGCAATGATGGTTCTCTGGTAAAATGAACGAAGGAAAGAAGAGGTTATTCTTTGATTTTCATTGTCTCCTAGTTCAGGCTTAATTAAATACCTGACAAACAAATTAGAGTTGAGGGTCATGATTTCTTAGTTTCCAAAATAATGGCATCATCATTGTTGGTTTTTCCATTTAAGCGACTTCTATCCATTTTTCTTGATTTTGCCTTTTTTTAACTTCCTTTACAATTAGTTGTTATTGGTCTTATTAGCAATAACATTAATTTATCCTAAACTAACAAAGTTTGAAGTTCTCTTCAGGACTCTTTATCCATTTTCATGATTTCCTCTGAGAAGATGGATTGGTATCCAGTCCCTTCAACATTATAATAGACATATTACGTTTTTACTGATTTATGTACTATAGGCATTCGCTTCTGCTCTTTTTGCATGGCAGTGTAGCTGTTAAAAAGGTATTCTGCTCAACCAGAATTTTGTTGGTTGGATCTGACATTCCATCTTTTCAATTTTCTATAGTTGCGTAAGCGTATAACTTATTGCTTCTTTCACCTCTGAGCACAAATGCAAACATTAAATTAATATGTATAATCTAGAACCTTAATCGTTCAACAGTAGCTCTGCCCATATGCTTCGGTTGAGCATGGTCCTGCATTTAATCTCTTGCATGTTCCTATGCAGCAACAGGGATCTGCTACTGAAAACTCTGCAGCAACAACATCCGAGAAGCTGAAAGGAGACCTTCAAGTTGTATTTAATATGCTTCCAAAAGACATGCAACAGCTCATGGTTTCGAATCCTAAAAGGGCTGCACTCCTTCAAGCCAGCACAGAGCCAGTGAAGACTCCTAAGCATTCTGCTATGCGGTGGATCAGTAGCTGAGATGAAGATGTCATTCCTATCATTGGTATCATAGAATACCTTCCATCTTGCTTGGCTGGTGAATCTGAATGATCCAATTGCAGTCTTGAACAAGCTTGATCCCTTTGTGTTCTGTTCATGGAGGAACTAGATGTCAAAGGGTAAAAGGTTCAAAAATGAAAGCACAGAAGAGTGAGGAGAAAACAGAGAGGCGAGGAGAAAGAATCAGGAGCACAGGCCAAAAGTAGCCACATTACTTGAGCTGAGTCTTCTCTGTACGTTAGAATGAATGTGTAGTTCGATTCTTTCGATCAAGTTATTGGAGCAACAGCTACCCGAAATTGAGTCACTCATGATTAGGATTTATTTCGTCTTTGATTAAGCTGCTTGGGTCCTCTCCTTTTTTTTTTTTTTTTATATATTATCCTACTCACTTGGGCTCCAATGAGATTGACTAACTGTAGCATGCCTCCATTATTGATCTTGTCGATCCTTCTTGTTAGTTGTTACACATTAAGTGTATGTTAGATATGCCTCTTTTTACCTATTGCAGTTAGAACAATGATCCCATACTCTCTTAGTTGTCATCAATTTTTTAGCATTATCGAATGAATTTATTTATTTTTTTACCCTGATACCTACAACAAATTTATCCAAAAATTCTTTCCTTCTTCTTAGACTTTAGAGTTTGAAAATTGCATTTTTGAACAAGGCTGATAGTTTTTCTGTAAATTAATGAAAAATGAAGAACAAAACAAACAGAGCCATAGAATGGAATATATGGAGACACTTCGAACTTTTTTGTTTTTCTTTATAAATTATTTTATCTGCATGAAATAGCACAATTACGAAATGACACGCAACATATATTGCGTGCAGTAAAATATTACCATTACTTCTTTTCCATCCAAAACATGTGTCATTAAGCTCTTCGTTAGGTTCTTTGGCCTTTCAATTCCTTTACAGCTCCTAGATTATTCATCTGCAGACTGCAGTAATCCAGAATGATATAAGGTTCACAACCACAAATGCTGTGCTATTCCTGTTCCTCTAGTTTAATTATCTCGCAATTAAGTTATAATTAACCAAAGTTGATTTGCCTCATTAATTAATCCTCTTCCATCAAGATCGTTGCCTAAAACACATGTTAGTGCAGAGCTAAGGAATCTTCCACTCTTTTGTTCCTCTGTGCTTTCTTTGACATTTTAAAAGTAGATCTCCTACAATTAGAGCCATAACCCAATCCTCAAAAATTGTTATTTAATTCATGAAAAGATTGGTTGACTTTGCATCCCTAAATCATTCGTCCATGCGTTAACTTCAGATGAGTTGACTTTGTACGATTGAGATGAATATTTACTCGGAAGAAATTGAAGGTGTTGGGATATGTTACTAGGTATTGATATATACCTGTATCGATATTTTTATTAATAATACAAAGTTAACAAACACTGAGGTAAACAGTCAAGAGAACATGATATACACTCAGTGTTGAAATGAGATTATATTTAAAAAAAAAATCAAACAATTTAGAAGATTAAAAAAAATAAATCTAAATTGCCTTTTTCACCAAGTTATTCTCCTTTAGTTCTGCATATAGTTGAGTAAAACTGTTCTGGATGTCACAGTTGAGAGATGTTTAAGTCAATGCCAAGGTTCATGCCATTGTATGCAATGGGAGCATACATCCACAGATCATCAGAGCTCAACAACTGCACGAGTTAAATTATAACTTCAGATGCTGAAACAACGAGCTAGTTTGACTTCAAAAATTCAATAATTAGAGCAGAATTAGTAATGTAACTAAGTATAACCTTAATTTGGAGCTGCAAGAACTTGACATACTGTACTGCTTCTTCAAGCATTGTGCTAATGTCTACCTGTTACAGTCAATAATTTGTTAGCTCTTCTATTAACCTAGCTGAGGCCGAGGAAGCAGAATGCTTACTTTTGTTCCATTTGGAACCAAGTTTTGCAGGGTTTTCAGCTTCTCATTGATCCTTTCTCTCCTCTTCTGTAAAACATATTAGATCGATAACAGTACTTTATTGGGAAAAAGAATTAAAGAAAGAAGAAAAGGCAAAGTTAAATCTATAATCTTTTTTCTTTGTTAATAAATTTAAAAATTACCCTTGCATACAGGCTTTGGGGATCAGTTGCTGCTCCTCTACCAGCTCTTTTCTTTGCATTCGTTGCTCCTTTCTGCTCGTGGGAGTCATCCTCCGAGCTGTAGCAGCTGGAATTCTGTGAATTATTTATGTCCTCATGCACAGTAGCGTCACTCTTCTCAATCCTCTTGGACAGTGAATCCTTCTTCCCCTTCTTAGAAACCTAAGAAACACCAAAAAAAAAAAAAAAAAAAATCATACATCATTTGTGTATTAGTAATGCTTCACAATTGAAAATGCTCACGTACGGGGGCCGACTCCTTTGCCTTTTTCTTAGGAACTTCGAACATCGTAGCATCCTCCTCTATCTTTGCGGGCATTTCTGCATCCTCACCATTCAACTTTCTCTTCATGGTTTGTGAAAGTGGAGGCAGATGATCCGCCATTTCCGAGCTCATATTGGTTTTGCTCAAGTAGTTATCTCCTACATAATTGGCATCTACGTGAGGAAGAACACTAGCAGAGCTGGTGGCAGCTGCACAGCTGCCTCGGTTCCAATCAAAAAGATCACAGTAAGAACTGTGATCGGACCAAAACATCTCCTGAGAACCGAACAATTGCGCCATGACTTGGGATTCCTCCCCGACCATTGCAGCATCAAATGAGCTCCAACTCGAGCCCAATCCCTGAAAATCCATGTTGGCTGTGAAGACTTTTGAGGCGGAGAAGAAAGGGTCGATCGAGGAGAAGCACTGTTGGTGTCGCAACAACCTAATTCAGGGAGAGAATTTATATTTAGTAGCCAAAACATGGACTCTTCCATTTCACCATGTACATGCTCATCACAATACAGCTAAGAAAGCTCCAATTATGCATTATAAAAACAAAGGGTGGATAAAAATAAAGGAGGCAGGATTTGCTGCCGGGGAATATTTTTAAATGGGAAGTTATGATCTTGCTAAAAAAATGGAATTCAAATGATTGAATGAGGACGAAGTGATAGTTAACTGAGGTGTAAAAGGGTGATAGGGAGGAATATAATTATCGGACAATCGAGATTGGAAACGACGTGGGAAGAGAATGTAGTAGCTGAGGCAAATTGATGCTTAGAAATTGATAAAGAAATGGAGAAAGATCGAAGTCGGCAAGTCATGGCGAGAGCTGAAGAATATAATTCCCCATGAAGGACAGAGCATGCATCAACTGTTTCTGTTTGTTTCCGACAAGGAGGACGCAGCCTGGCCCACTGTTTCTGGTTTGTTCTTGAGTTCTTATAATCTCACTACCAAACTGAGATTCTTCATGCATGACATGAATCAACATTGAGTTGCTAGATTTGTATTAAACCGAACCCCAATTACTTCGTTAACTCACATTTATATGTAAAACCAACACGTAATTAAAACAATTTGTTGCATAAATTAAGAAGAGAAAAAAATCCTAGTCAAAACTTTAAGGGGTCTAATTACTTACTTTATGCGGTCATAAGAATATTTTTCAATGAGTTACAAAATTTTGCCAGCTTGCATGTTGGACGAGACAAAGTCTACTGCGTAACTAATTTAAAAATTAAATTACATATAGATATTTAAAAAAACTAAATTTTATAAAAAAAAACAAAGTACACATCAATTAACTATTATTATTATTATTATTATTATTATTATTATTATTGGAAGAGAACAGCGATCTCTATCTCTTCTTTAATTTCAGTTTATCATATTAATTTGTTGTATTTCCAAGTGAAGGCGAATTAGATCGGTAGCTCTTGGAGGAGGGCTAAGGGTATAAGAGTGGCCGGATGTAGTTAATATTAATTATGGTAGAGCTGTTGCTTAGTTGGATATTATCCATGGACTCTGATTCGTGATCCACAATCTATAACTATATCTAATTTGATCTGAGATTTAATTAAATCCTTAATTTCTTTAATGATCGAATTAAAGTCTTTTAATGACAGTTGTAGCTAGTATCATTTAATTTGGGCAACAAAAATCACAAAGCGTGAGCGTTTATTCCTAATTTAAAATCAAATAAAATGGCAGAAGACATGGTTCTTACAAATAATTATTCACATGTTCCATCAGTGATTAATCAAGTTCAGCTCGAGTAATAATTGAGTATATTATTTGGAAAAGAAATAAAGGTTGTTGCAAGTAGCTAGAGACACAGGACTTGTAGGCGGGCACCTTAATCCCTTCGTATATTATTTGAAAATTTATAGGCATGTTAATACTTTTCTCTTCCTTCTGATCATAGCCTTGCATTGATCAGTACTATTCAATGATGTTATCTTTGGGCAAGGCAAAAGGTAAAATTAGTTGACCGTCCGTACCGATGGATCTCATAATTATTAATGTAAAAGAAATAAATTGGTAAGAATGACATTTTGTCCAATCAATTGTTAATCACTAATTAGCAAGAACTCAATAATATATATTATCTTTGAACAATGGAAATAGAAGCTCCCAGAGTAAATCCAGATGGCTAGCACAGTCATATTAAGATTTGAAAGGGTAAGGAGTCGATTTCTAGTGGTGACGATCAGACTATCAATGACTCTGTATTTCTGCGCTAGCTTACCTCCCTTCACACGTAGAGGCAGCGGTGGAGAACTGCTAATGTTGACGGTGTTATATTTTTTTTTTTTAACAATGGAAATAGAGATTGTTATAGTATCTTCATTTATAGGTGTTATATATATTTTTTTTTTTTCTTTGTAATTATCTTGTTATTGTTTAATGAGAACTTCTACTTTAATTGACTTAATTGATTGTTGAATTGAATTTGGCATGGTGTCATCTTGCATTTCATTAATAGTTTTTTATATTTCATCTCTTCGATTGAATCTTCTATTGGTTCAATAAATTCGATGCCATTTATTTTTTTTTTTTGTACATCCCTATTAATTTTCTCTTTTTGTAATCAGATAAATATTTTAATTGACATCAAATATTCAGATCCTCTGTTTGATTAATTCTGAAGATGATCAATTCGATTTCATAGAATTTTTTTATCGATCATCAAAACAAATCAACATTCTAAGATTTATTATTATATTTAAAAAAAAATTATAAATGAATCGCAGTTGAAAATCAAATCGAAATTATTTGAAAAATTATATGGACATTTTGCCAATGCATGATTGCCCGTGGGTGTTAGGATGAAGTAGTTACTTAAATAAAAGTATGTAATAATTTTAGTTTTCGCCGGTCACGAGTTCGATCGATTAAAGATCGATGGAGTCGAAGCATATAATGAGTCCCCTCTCAGTACTTCTCTCTCCAGATGTGTTTGCCTTTTTCACCGAAGCTATAATATAATTAATTGGCTTAATTTTCTGCTTTTTATTTCTTTTCTACATGAAGTCTAGTCGAATGTGATAATTATCTCTATATATTCGTCATCGAGTTGGCCTTCATTTTCCAAATTAATTAAAAATGAGATCTCGTTGCTTTTTCCTAATGCTGTACTCGCTTCTTAATTTGGAGACGAGGGAGTATATATAGTAGGAGAAAAGAAGAGAATTTCGATATAAGAAAAAAGGATTAA
This sequence comes from Wurfbainia villosa, assembly GCA_025175895.1. NCBI lineage: Eukaryota > Viridiplantae > Streptophyta > Magnoliopsida > Zingiberales > Zingiberaceae > Wurfbainia > Wurfbainia villosa. The sequence continues at coordinate 347,488 of JAKLTH010000042.1, forward strand.
TTATTAAATCTAATTAATAAATTTTCATCCATTTTATTTGACGAGGTGGAATTGTACGTAAGAAAGTAAATATTGTGCTTATGAGATAATTTTTCGTCCACTTAATTTCATCCGTTGCCAAATTAATTAGCATCAAAGTGAGCTTAATTAATCCATTAATTAATTGGTATGTTGGGATGTTTGTACAAGAACTGAGAGCATGTGATATATATGATATGGCGTAATCACCATATAGAACTTCAAATGCTCGATCGCGATTAGAATGATTTTGAGTTATGGGTTTGGGTCTCGTCAAGCCTAGCTAGCTACAAGTGATGGAGATTAATTCTGAATTTTTTAGGCTAATTGAATTCACTAAGTAGCCTAGATAAATTTAATTTGCATGTGGTTAATTATGGACTTCAGCTTAAGTATTTTTTGAGATTCAAACCATTAATTAATTTAATTGTTAGCATTACTCTTTTTCATTCGTTGCCAATCATTCTTAATTACTTCTCTCCACAATTTCATATCTTTCTTTTTTTCTTCTTTTGAAATTAAAGCAAAATTCTTAACCTCATGACTCAATTGGACTCGTGCTCGTCAATCATAAGCTCCAAGTCGATCCATGCTCAGTGCTACCGGCCTATCACCGACTCAGTTTTACTTCGTCATGTAATAAAAATGGGTCGATTCGATCGACTTAGCTTGACGATCCAGCTAGTCTGACCTTGGTCGAGCTGTTTTGACCAATTGACTCGTTGATTCTTTAGATTCCATTCCAAAGTTTGCCTTGATATATATATCCTTCGTAACATATGCATGGAATTAGTCCATTTGCCATGCATTTTTATTTAATTTTTACTTTTTTGAGTTACACGATAACCTAGCTAGCTAAATAAGCCACAAATATATAGTTAGTTATTGGGGTTTTTTACTCGTGTCATAAGATAATTAATTTACCAATTCGATAACTTAAAACAATCCATCGATGTCATTTAATTAATTCGGAATCATAATATAGTTATTTTCTAATTCAACAAATTAAATCATGTGATGTTAATTATTAGTCTTAAATATATATTTAAGCACAGTTAGAGGAATAAGTAAAATTAATTTTCTAATGAAAACGTACATTTAAAAGAGATGGATCGATATAAAAACACATTACAATAATTAATTTCCAGATTTTTCAGAACGCAATTTGATTTAATCCAATTATAATTCAAAAATAAAATCAAAAAATTAATTGAATATGCCTTTGAATTAATTCGAAAATAAAATGAAATTGACCAATGCTAAAAACTAATTCCTTCCGTTAAGCGTAAGGTTTTTTTTTTCTTATTTACACAAAAAAGAAATACATTTACATAATATAAAAAATATTTCCACGAAACCAATAATTATTCTAAACTCGACCGAGATAAAAAAGAATTAAAATAATGAATTGAATAACCCAGTCAGAATTTTTTTTTCTTGTTAACAAACTTTCTCAAAAGAAAAGTTCCCTAGAAATTAGATCGCAACGGACATTTTGAAATTAATTAGTTTTTTTTTTCCTTCCCTATCATTAAATCTATAAATACACACCTTGATTTAATTCGTCATCTTCTAGGAATACGTATTCTGATTGCTTCTTCGCCTCGTCATCTGCAAGGTATTTTCTACTCTTTTTATCGCATGCAGCAGTTAATTAGTTCATAAGTTTTGATTTTGATTCTTGGAATTTTGTGTTCGATTCCTTATTAGCTGCTGGAACAATCTGACTGCTGCATGGAAAAATATATGGACGTCTCGGGTTACAACTATTCGCTGTCGTTTTCAGATGAGAGGAAGAAGACGACGATGATATCCATCGACGTGGAGAGGCTCGCCGTGGACGTGAGTGCTCGCGTAGAATCGTTTCGCATGCATCCATGTGTTTTACAATCGATAGCAGTCGTAACTAAATTAGAACTCGATCGTCGGAACTTGTATGCTCTGCAGACTAAATTGCGGCTGGGCTTGACGATCGGCAACGACGATTGGCCGGCCGAAAATGGCAAGTCAGCGGCTGACGAAGAGGACAACAAAGCGATACCCGTGGTCGTGGAGACGCAGCGACTACTGGAAGCCAAGCTACAGAGGGTGAATGAAGAGAACCAAATGCTGCACGAGTCATTAAGCCACCGCACCGCTGAGAACGACTGCCTCCGTAGCCAAATCGCCCTTCTTCTGGAAAAGCAGCCTGAAATCCATCAAGAAGACGACCAATTCCCGGAACAACGACGACGACAACAACAACGACAACTTGTCATCGCCGAGTCGTCCCGCTCCATGACGGGCGGTTCTGCTGGAGAGGGGTCTCTGCTGTTGGCCAGCCACGCAGCCGAGGTTGCAGTGACGACATCCGAATCCAGAAAAGGCAAAGAAAAGATTGAATATCATGTGGAGAAGGATGACGACCAGAACAAAAAGCTCAAGCTGTCTCCTAACAATTCCGATATTGAGAACCCGCGAGAAGCAGCCAAGATGAGAAAAGCTCGCGTCTGCGTGCGAGTGAAATCTGAAGCAGAGAAGGTAAGAGCAACAAGTTGATGGGTTATATATATATACAGGTTAATTGATTCTAATTCAATGGGGTTAACCAAATAGAATCAAGATGGCTGCCAATGGAGAAAGTACGGGCAGAAGACCGCTAAAGGAAACCCGATGCCCCGTGCCTATTACCGCTGTTCGATGGCCAAAGAATGCCCTGTCCGAAAGCAGGTAGTTTTTGAATTAGTCAATTCAGTGATTTCTCACTCGATTCGATTCGACTAATGATGAATTTATAGGTGCAAAGGTGCTCGGAGGACGACTCGGTTTTGCTAGTCACGTACGAAGGCGCGCACAACCACCCACTGCCGCCGCCGGCTTTAGCGATGGCGAAAGCCACCTCCGACGCCGCGGCGATGCTATCGTCGGGCTCCATGCAAAGCGGCAGCATGTTGATGAACCCGTTGATTTCCTTCCCCTACGGCAACGCCAGCCTCTCCTCCTCCGCGCCGTTCCCCACCGTGATGCTGGACCTCACACGAGACCCCAACAACCTGGACTTTCCCTCCGGCCAGTTTCCGACGCTGCCATCCTCCGTCGTTGGCGGTGCTTCCCGAGTGGCGCCGGCGGCGCAACCGAATGCCCAATCGTCGGTGCAACCAAGCAGCGCTAACGGCCTGCCGCCTTCTGTGCTGGACTGGTTGAGACAGAACGTGATGCTCAATCCCCACTTCACGGCTTCGATCCATGCAGCCATCAACGGCCGTGCAGGCCTAAGTAATCGGCAACCAGCAAGCAATAGCACTGCCAATGGTGGCTGCGACGACGCTGGCAGTTCGACGAAATCGGAATAATTTATCACAGACCCAAACTATGCACGTCGACAGCTTTTGTTTGTCTGTGTTTTTACATTTCTGTATGTTCTTTTTAGTTTAGTATTATTATTATTTGTTTATTTTTTCTTTGTCTAATTATCAGTTATTAAAACTGAAAATAGATTATTTTTCTTGGGAAACAAATTCGATGGAGTTTTCATCTTTCGATACGTATCCAGCTTTTGGTATGTTACGTGATTTTGATAGTTTAGATCAGATTGAAAAAATCCTTGATAATTTTAAATGCCAAATTGAGAGATTATAAACACTGAAGCAATATTAAAGCGAAAAAAAGTGGAGATGAATTGGAGAAAAAGTAATATGGTAAAAATAGATTTAATAATTATTCTTCTGTGCTATATGGTAAAAATCTATTTATTTTTTAAAATCATAAAGTCAACTCCCATTTTAAATATTAATCTAAGGGACAACGCTGATGTATCCGTCACCTCTTTACCCCAAATTATTGTTCTAAAAATAATTTTATTTAAATTGTCCCCATTTTATTTAATTAGATTTCTCAAACATACAAAAGCAAACAATTTTACAAACTCTTCACTTTTACGATTTACTAATTTGAGATAAAAACATTCCTAACTCCACCTATATATAGTAAACAATTAGTCTAAAGTTTAAAATGCACTTTTGTTAAAACTAAAAAACATATATTTCAATAAAACTATTAAATCATAATGAAGGACATAATGCACACATTAGAGGTGACAGATAAAAGTTAAGACAATCAACGTTGTCAAGATTGCAAAAGGGTAAACAAGACTCTTGACCTTTGCTGTCACGAAACATTTGAATCTGACAATTAGCAACTTTTCTGGATGACATTTTCAAAAGCCAATTCACAAAGCTGTCAGCTCAGCCTTTGACAATAAGGATTTTAGAAATAGGCAATGCCAAAATTCAGAATTATAGGTTGCAATACCAAAATATTTCTTGCGAGAACAAAAATTCAGACTTGTAGGTTGCATCCTTTGCTATCTTCTCAAAGAAACTAGACTAGGGAGGAAATTTTCACAAAAGAAGCACAAGTGACCATCCCATTAACTAGTCTATCCAATCAAAGGAAATTACAGACAGGTTTCAGAATGCATGTTACATTACTGTTGTCTAGTGTATGATTTTAAATCATCTGCTATTTGGCTATGTTCAGAGCCAAGGACAATGCTTGCCCAATTTGACGACCTGTGAACAATCCTCGATGGAATCCGATCACTATCTTCGCCTCCAGATGCTTCATATCCATCACTGGTCGATCTTGACAGCTGAATACCCTTGGGTGGAACATTGCCTGATGCAGAAAAAGAATTCATGCCTTGTACTTCTTCGGTTCCCGATGAGGATATCCGAAATGGATGGAGGTCAGGGGAGTCCAAACTGCTCTCGGGAGAAGAGGAAACAGCTCTGGTCAATGACATTGGCATGCTCGGTCGAAAAGCATTCCTAGCTTCAAGCTGAAGAGGTGCTAAACTGGTGGATGTCTCTGGAGCCAGGTCACTTGCATTGCTATCAGTTGCACTAGCAGAAATTTTGGCAAGAGGTTCAAGAGGAAGATCCACAGGAACCCTTCCCCTTTTGTTAATCCGCTTTCGATTATCAGACCGCAGGGCCATTCTTCCACTTGCACTACCAACACTGCTCTCTGTCTCTTGCTCCTGCAGAGTTTCTCGTCTAACAATTGGCTGCAGTATCTTGGATCTCTTCCTTGCCTGGGCAACAGCTTTTGAAACTTCTTCGGCATTGAGGCGTGCAAGTGTCCATGGATTAATTTTGACAGTTCCAGGATTTCTTCTCTTCATTGGTTCCTCAGCCATCTTCTTGTTTGTCTGATTTGCAGATGAGCCAATTTCGGGGGGTACTACATCAAACTGGGAAAAAGAGGAAACTTAGCATGACTCTTGAAAGCAAATGCTTTGCAAAACATGAATAGAATAATTTATTTTTGGCATTATGTTAGTTAGGAGGTTACAAAATGCCACTATCTGTTTAAGTTCGGCCTAAATATAGCCATCTGCCTTTCTGTTGTAGACTAGTTTGGGCAAACACAAAGCCTGGAAGTTTGGGTAGTTCCATAATTGTATCCAACAGCAATCATTGAACCAGAACTTATGTCAAAAATGCCTTTAGTCACCTCATGATGTTCTCCTCTATCAGTTTTCTTATTGCAGCCCATGGCTCATGGCACAAACAACCCTCGAGCTCCCTATTCACAACTCACCGGTGAAGAGAAAGGGTAATCTGATACCCAGTTAATCCCCGGATAGACTATCCATGAATCCTTAATGCTTGTTCACTTTGTGGGAATGCCCTTTATCGTATGCATCCCCATATTATTCTCTACTTAATAAGGGACCAAAGGATGAAATACCCTTAAACATTTGGTTCTTGGAGTACTAGCACCTGTGAAACTTTTGAAGGACCTCAGTAATAGCTAAATGGCTGTGATAGAATCAGGAATTAACAAGGAAGATATAGTTCATGTGCAAGCCATAGAACGACTAGCTTAATCTTGAACTAGAATTTCTGTAACAGAATCAAGCTTAAGTTCTACCATGAGATTGACAATCATTTACACAATTGAGCTGAAGCAAGGTAAAAGTTCAACTTGCCATTACTCAATCAGAGTCCTAAAATTGAAGATGACATTCTATTGTCTTCCAACACCCATGCATTGTGGAAATAAATATATTAAAGAACCGTAGATATTATCCTATGATTAAATCCTCAGAAGTTGGCAATGGAATGTGGATGCAGTTCAATTTATGAATAGCTAATGATCAACTAAGCTAATTATTAGTTAGCTTTCCAGTGGGAGTTTGAATAAGAAATCACATGCACCTTACAAGTTTCTTAGTTCAAGAAATCCCATAAAAACGGGTTAATGATAACAACATTAACTACATATTAAAAAATACATTGCGTCTTTCAAAATGAAGAGGAGCCTTGGCACAACAATAAAGTTGTTGAAACTTGCAAAGCAGAATAAGACTGCATACAATAAATCCTTTCTCGGGACCCGTATTGGGGAGCTTCATGCACTAGATTGCTCTTTTATTGAATCTTTCAAAATAAGTTCACAATAAACAAATCATCTAAAGAGGTCAATGCATGAAAAGAACATCCAAACAGCACACTAAGCACCATCTAGAGGTCACACCTAAGTTCGCTGACCATTGAACCAAATGAACAATATGCAAGTGGATTGCATTTTTAGTTCAATTTTTATTAAGAGATATCATAATGATGAATAAGGAGAAATGAGTGAAGTGCTGATAAAGCTACGCAAATACTTTTCCTTCTACCAAGAAGAAACTTTTTAATTAAATCAATTAGCCTCATACAGTTAAAAAAAAAAATCTTATTAAAAGATTTTTCAAAAATAATCTTAACCATGGTAAATTAAATTCACAAGAACTTTCTAACTAATGAAAGTATGATACCTGATCCTCAAGGAATAATCTTGGTGGAGTACACCATGCACCCCTATGGAATGCATTGAAAGAACTGGTGCTGCTTAGTCCAGTAAAAGAGCTCACTTGGGACATTTGTGGACTTTGCTGCCCACCAACAGCAAGTTGCTCCTGCTCCTGCTCCTGATCTTGCTCCCTCAAAGCAATAATGTAATCGTAGGTGCTGATTCCCTGTAGCACTTCCATGTTAAGTAGCATGAGCCAGTTTGGAAGTGTCAATTTTCTCCAGAATTGATGAATCAACAACACTAATTCATTCAAATTCTACTATTTGTTTTCCACTCTACGGAAGTTAAATTACATGTTGTAATAGTTTAGTTGGATAATAAGTTTCAGTAACGCTCAGTGTGTATGGATGAATGCAAAGAATTTGAAAATATAAAAGTTATATTCCTTCAATTAAAGTTGCTATATTCTAAAATAGAATAGAGCTATTTGACCAGTTGCATATCTTTGTTTTATATAAATGTAGAAGAAGCTGTGTAACAGGTAGAGCGTTTGCTATGTCACAAGTAGAAATATGAAAGTACTGCACCTTTTTTATTAGAAGAATATGGAAGAAGAAAAGTTGTGCAACTGGAAGAGTAGCAACCATGGCTAATAAAGTGCACACAGCCTGCATTATAGACACACGATATTAAATTAGTAGCAGAACCTTGAAAAATCCTCATTATGATGCGTGATTTTCATTCGTTTTCTCCTCTGAGTACTCACCACCACAATGACAAAGGGTGCCAAAGAAAAGCTACTACCCAGCTTTGAAACAATTTCAGCAGAAAATCTCCTTCGCTCAACAAAACACAGGATCAGCACAAGCATCCCAACAGCCCACTGCAGAATAAGCTGGCCCAAGGTGCACAAAGCATGGAGACCAATCAATAGTCAATCAGAATGAAAAGGACCTGACATAAAATGCATTCTATGAATCAGGTCCTTCACGTACTAAGAAAATAGTATCTTGTAGGTTGATGCACACAGATGATAAATCTACACTAAGAAAATAGTGTCAATCACTGTGATTGATGAATACAACTATTGGGATGGTAGGAAATATCTGTACTTACCAAAAGAAGAGCAAACACCATAAGGATAAAGAACCTTCTGTAATTTTTTCTTCCTATGCAGTTATTGATCCACTACAAGGAAAGATAAATATTGCATATTACTACAAGATAACAAAACATATAAGGTTGTGAATGGAGAAAACTCTCACCCTGCAGTGATGATCAAAGCCATCAACACATTTGTCACAGACTCTACAATGTTTACTATATTTTAGAACCTGCAATACATTCAGATAGAAATCATTACAGAAAAACCAAGTTAATATAAAGCACATGAGAACTTTCTTTTCTTGAAAAGGATGCATGGCTCGTCATAAATGAGACATCTCTATCACCTTTCTCCCGAATAACCAATATTCTGATGTATTATCCATCTTTTATGGTTATACATTCATCCAAAGGGCATCTAAGTTTGATCATGCAATTGAAAAAAGTAAATTACTCATCTTACTCTCCTATTCTTTTAAAGATGTCCTACTGCACCACATGAGAAGAAGCACCCCCATTGCTTTGGTTATCCTAGAAAGTGGCAACTTATCACCTCCAATCCCAACAGCACAATTTTTCCATCCATTAGCAATCCAAACACCAGAACAGGGAATGGTAAAGAAATATTACCTTAGGTCAGATGGAAGATTAAAAGTATCAATCAGGAAGAGGCCAATAGCTTTGGATGCCTCGAAGTTTTAAATTTTGTCCATGCTGGTTGGCATGGGGAAAAATTTTCATCTCATCTGCCAACCGGCATGTGAAAAAGAACAAAACTACTGGTACACTCCTACGAACTGCACCACCGTTTGCCACCTAACACCCCATGTGTTCCTCTTCATTGGTCGAAACCTACTATGTTTCCTCATTTCAACTTGAAATGCACTGCGCCCCCTCATGAACAGTCTTCTGAACAACAACCCACTGAATGAGACCAATAGCTTTGAATGCCTTGAACACATGGTTTTAGATCTTGTTTGTGTCACTTGACACAGACAAAACTTTTCATTATGCCAGCAGACTGACACATGAGAAAGCATAAAACTACTGGTGCGCTAATTTGGAACCCACCATTGATCGCTGTTTGACACCTCATGCATCCCCTCTTTGTCGATCAAAATTTTCCGTGTTTCCTCATTTTTGATCAAAACTCGCAATATCCCCTCATTGCTGATCAAACCCACCAGTTTTCTTATTCTTCTTTGCTCACCACTTGACACCTCATGTGCCCCTTTTTCACCAATCAAAACCTGCTATGTTCCCTCATCGTCGATTGAAACCCATTGTGTCCCCTCATTGTTGATCGAACCCATTGATATTCTTCTTCTTCTTAGTCGCATCCCCTCTTCGATGATTGAACCCTCCTTCTTTCAATGTTTCTTCTCTGCCCCTTCCCTCTTCTTTGGTGCCACCAGCACCACATATCTGCAGCATTGGCACGATACCAATAGAACCTTGTTCCGGTCAGGGACCAAAACCCAGGCTCAAAATCAAATTTCACACCTTGCTCAAACAAAAAATAACATAGCTATTCTTGTCGGGTAACCCCTCATTATACCTTCTATTAGTCAAGCCATTTCAATGGAAATAACTTACTATGTAGCAGAAACAGCAGCAGAAGATAGAGCTGGAAACTGCAAAGCATTATCAGCAACTGTATGTTTCAGTTTCCAGCAAGCAAGAGAAGTAGAGTGGACTCACAATTGCACATTCCAAATCAAGAAACACCAGTGACAACTCATCAAGAAGCCATAAGTCCCAATTAATAGCAACGACAAATATTACAGAAAAATAAAAATTTCTATGTTCTTAAATTGATTTCGTAATAAGATTCAGAATTGAAAACAGCATTAAGAATGAGAAAACTCTGTGGATTTTCCCCAAAAACAGGTCAGTAGACTAAAGAAGAAACTTCATATAATCATCATATCATACCTCAACTTCACACAGGCTGCAGTAAAACATGCCTTCGTCACTTAGTTGCTGTTCCGAAGACTGCTCATGTGATTGACACAAATTACAGAGAAAAGATAAACCACACCAGCTCAAAAGTATTGCCAAAAATGTAGTAATGCAACCAGGTAATATTCCAGTTTCGAGTTCTGAATGCAATTCATGCCTAGCTGAACTGACGCTCCCATCAAGTTGCTTTGCTACGGTTGTTTCAGCATTTAGTTCCTTTGTCGAATCTTCTGGCTTAGACTCTTTGGAAAATGTTTGTTCTCTGTAGTCCCCTACTTTAAGGGACTTCTTTGGTTTGAAAATGCCAGGATCAGCAGGATCTGTTGCAGCACACCATAGGTATAAAAAGAAGACAGACATAACCTGCAAAGAAGCACTGACAGTGTCAGTTTCCTTGAGTAGACTCCTCTCTATATCTTTGAAATCAGATCTCATAAAAAAAATGACGGAACTGTATGCCGCATAGTACATCCAGTTTATATGCAAATTTTCATACAATTTATGAAGTATGGCCAACTGAAAGTCCAACAGACAAAGAAATGAGTATCATCTAAAAATAAAAAATCACAAATATGTTATTTAAAAAACATCACACACCATGACCTTCTCATGCTGCCAGATAAAACATGGTAATTTTCAGGTACTTTGCTTTTGAGGAACATCTCATCAGGTCCTAAGTATCCAGTGTAACCCAAATTGGTTTGTCCATTTACCAACAACATCATTCATAAATGGTCTACCTAGTTGATGAAATATTCAGGAGTTGTCCTAGTAATTGCCTATTTGGACCTATTTGTGTGCGCTTTGAGACAACCAAGTGGTGCTAGAGCAGTATCCAACCCCATCTAGTGGTATAAGACAGCACTTATTATCCCAATACAAGCAAGTTTTCCCAACATAGTAAGATTCCTCCACCGAGTGAATACACATCTCCAGTCATAGTTTTATAAGGATTTAAAGTATCATATATACCAGCACCTACCTACTACGATGTGACCACTAAATTTCAATAGCTAGGAAACGAAATGCAGCAACGGCATCATCCTTCTATTAATATCGTAGTTGCCACTGTCAAATTAATCAATTTAGAATATGGAGGGAATCTCGTATCAGTTAATGATTAAAAATGTAGCTTGTAACTTAATGTTTAGGGTAAACTAGAAATTTTTTTTGTTAAAATTAGAAGATGAGGATCAACATTGCTCGTAACTAATTTTAATATGCAATTGATTGAAACAAGAGGATTCCAAAAAAAAAAAAAAAGCAGAAAGAGATGTGAGAGTTGAGAGATCTATCACAAGGTGAGAAGACAAAGAAATGAACAGCTCAAGAGAAGAATGACGTACCAGAGGAGTGTAAAGCCCCATTACCACATACTGAAACAGCTTCTTCCCAACGAAAGGAACAAAGAACACATAGAAAGCAAAACCGAGAGCAAGAAAAACAGCTATCGCTACCACCTGCACACAGTCGAGCAAAAAAAAAAAAAAAAAAGAAGGGAGATGAATCGCAACTAAACCATAAGGAAAGAAATAATAAGAGAAAAATGAAAAGAAAATATATAGAAACCTGGAGAGGATGATAAGGAAGCTGCCATCCATGCTTCCTCATCTTTCACTCCTGGATCAAGGCACAACCGCAAAGCTGAGATGTTGCAAGATTTAGATTTCACACCACCAAATCTAACTAGAACCCACCCAAAAGCCAAAGATATCTCTTTTTCCTCTAAATCTCTTCTCCACGGGAAAAATAAGGTGAAATAATGTAACCTAAGTTGCAGACAACAGGCCTCCAGCGCTACCCTCTCAGCAATGATGCCATTGACAAAGAAAAACAGCGAAGATCACCCAAGATTTAACAAAATCGGATATTTATGCGACCATAACCTTTCAAATCCCCACAAAAAAAAAAAAAAAGGAAACAAAACATGTCACAGGAGGCGGCGGCAGCAAGCCCCGAGCCTGAAATGCGAGAACCTCAACAGTGACGATGGCAATGGCAGAGAGCAAAGCCGAGAAATATCTGTGGGAAGTGAGAGGAGCAAGGGGATTGTTGGTTCAGGAGCCATAAATGCGGTGAGAGGTGCAGAGACATGGGGAGACGCAATGAGCTGTTTGGTTGCTCTAATCCTGTGAACCTTTGCTCAAAGATCTGGTTGGTGGTGTAGAGGTAAACATCATCAATGAGGAGACGTAGCAGAGGGGGGGACGCGTTGCTTTTACCCTCAACTGTTCACATAATTATCAAGACACCACGTTTGCCTTTGGGTCTCGGCTCGGGCACCAGTTGCCGGGTCCATGCCAGGGCTTCTCCGGCGCTCCAGGGCACAGGTTTCAGACAAGAGACAGGAAGGTCTGAGACAATAAAGGGCGAACGCACAGTCGCACATGGAGCGGCCACTACTACTGGGTGCCTCCGATCTCCTCGACTCTCACTCCTGTCCTCTCTCACTCTCTCTCCCGATTCATCAGCAGACCAGATCGTGACTTTTGGGTTAAATTTAAAACTAAAAACCATACAAAAGAGAGAACTTCCCGTAAATTTCATAATAAATGCAGTGAAATTTCATAAAAGAGGTATTGGAAAAGGACAAACGAACCCCTCGAGCAGTGTCTAGCGGTCCAACCGGATTAAACCGGAGAAGAATTGAAGGTTGGACTAAAGATTCAGTAGGGTCATTGCCCATCCAATGGAATGCAACTCAAGGAGTGGATGATTATTAATTGGGTAATTTTTCAGCTCTCTGTCTTTTTTTTTTCTCTCTTCATCTAGAACATGTCCGGATTTTTCATCACAAAGTTTGATAGCTCATTTGTTTAGTGAATGGATTTTTTTTCTTCTTTATTTCGATCATATATATATGCCTTCGAGGATAAAGTAGAGTAATAAATGAATCATGAATTTTACCTACTTACATTTGCTTGCTCAGATGTTATCTAATCACTGAACTAAATAGCATCATTTGTAAAGGGGAAAAAAAAGGAGAAGTAAGAATCTTTAATTTGTAATAATAAAAATATACGCATATATTAATCGCATCATTTACCTCTACCAAAATTATTAACTGTTTTTTGTAACTCTTCACAACTTCAAATTTATTTTTTTATATATAAATAATTTCTAGCAGAATAAGAAAACTTCTCAAAATAATAATAATTATTATAATTATAATAATTAGATTAGGCTACCCCATATTTTCCTAGCTGTCCTCTCTCCTGCAAGGGAAAAAAAAACCCTGCAATTTGTGGAAGTTGATTGTCTTTAGCAAAGGCCATCTTGCATTTGTCATGTCTTCTTTACCCTCAATCATTCGAGCACAAATCCACAGCTGCTGTTTTATCCCTACCATTTTGAGCCCATTCACAGACAAGATTCTTCCTTTTTTAAATAGTAGAAAAATGCCAGAAAAATAGGAAGTCTTCTCTTTCACGTGAGGTTGGTTATCCATGAATCCGCGTTACCTGCCGAAATCATGGAATCTCTGTTTTTATGTTTTGAGATCGACCAAGATGAGATGCCTCTAAGAGGCTGCGTTCCAGTACGGCTCTTATCCCTCTGTCTACTGAACCGTTTAGGAGATGCGAGCTGTGTGTTTTTGGCATGGTTTTGTGTGTGGTTTAACTCGCAGTGGGAAACCGAGTACAAAGCGAGTCATGTATTCGTTTGATAATTGGCTTCTAACAGAGTTTGATACCTCAGAGTGGGTCTCTCAGGGATAATTTGTGCGTTTGTCGATATCCTATCACACAAAATGATTTTTGCTGACCAAATAGATCTACAAACTCTTTTATCGAAGAATGAAACCAAACACCCGACGATTTTATAGGGTTTTATCCAAGAAGAGACATGACTGAGTGAGATGGGATCCAAACAAGTTACCGCTGCAAACTAGACACACTAGATTAGCATGACAACTTTCCTGCCTGGTAGGAGACCGATCATTTTTCACGTGAAAAAAAGGGGAAAACAATCGACCCAAGCATGCCTGAGACTCTAGCTTGGGCCTATACTTTGAGTCGACTAAAGTGAGATAGGCATGTTGTTATTTTCCTCACTGTCATCAATGGGGTATGGTAGTGCTTCATTCTAATTGAAATTCTCGTTCCTTTCCTTTTCGACCTTTAACAGTTATCGAGAAAAGGGGCCATCACGCAGCAGTAGCGTCAGGCAAGTACAAGTGATTGAAGCCGGATGGGGAGGGCCAAGCAGTAGAGAATTTATTTTTTCCCGTAAACCGGAAAGGGTGGATTATTAGAAAAAGAAAGAAAAAAAAAGAGTTTTATTATTAAAGAAGAAGAACCCCTTGCCATTCCTACAAATTTAACGAGCCAACGCAGGCAGGATGATTGACTACTCCAATTTGAATTAGACGCGAAATGATAATTCAAGCATGGGTTTATTTATTCATCTCCAACTGTTCTGATCCCAATTTAAGATACCAAAGTCAAAAAGACAAGATCGAATGAATTAAAATCCTTGCAATAAATAAATGTGTTTGTTTCTCCCCCAATACGACGTTCGTTGCTCACAATAGCAAACTGCTAAAATGCAAAAGCAGCGACTACAAGATGAGATCTACTTGGGACCAATGTCCTTCAGCGCACAGATCTGCTCTTCACCCATCGCAGACATGACAGTCACCACCAGATCCTTCCCTTCTGCAAAACCATCTTTGATCTGCATGACGCAAAAAAAAACCAAAGTCAACCAAGCTTTTAGCTCTATTTGAAATGACTTTTGCAGCGAGTATTGCAGAACATTTGCGGCCAGCCAGAATTCAAAATTCTGGAAACACCAACAATGTAGTACATTTACCATTGAAAAATTTATATTTTCTTTTCCAAAAATGATATTGCAATATATATACACGAGCATATTCCACCAACTGACAGAAAGGTCCACTAAAAATATGTGACAACCATCAAATACACTCCCCCAACCCAAACCATGGTAGGATTGCTCAATGTTTTAAGTCGAGTAAAACTGAATATAGATTGTGCATTCTTATGGCATGCTTCTTCAAGATAGAACACCTAAAAAAATTTTAGGAGCATGATTGATTCTACAACCTCCATCTTGTCTAGTACAGGCAGTTGACATGATAAAGCTAAACTTAGAATGCTGTGCTCTTAAATCAGCATATGCCATTACCGATGCCTACGACAAACAATTGCAGTGGCGAGCAACAGAGAAGTAAAAAACTGTCAGTTGTACAAGTCACCCTCAAGTTGAAGTTATCCATATAGATAAATTATGGAGAATCTAGAACAACAAAATAAAAAAATGTTGAACCAAGCGATCAAAGAACAAAATGAAGCAACACTACACGACATCAGCAGTCATAAAACAAAACCAGCATCTCTTAAGCACAATACAATTAGGTTGATTTTTTGGCAAAACATTATTTGCACAAGGTTGAACTTTTTATTCTGAATATCGTGTCATGGGACTTGGGATAAAGTAAAATCAGCAATAGGATGGTCAAAGAATAAACCCATGTCTAAAGTAAGTCAAAGAATAGCCACTAATCACCAGCAATGGGATGGTAATTGACAAATATATACACATGCTTCTGTGGAGATACATACAAGTTCCAACCAGTGCTAATAAATAAGCAAAGGGAAATATTGACAATGCATGCACAAATAAGCTGGGTGCATGTAGCGTTTGAACCTGAGCAAGTAAAGTTTCATCAGTTGGGAGTCTCAAGTCGTCTTTGGTGCCTCCATTGTCAGTCAACAGACTAACCTGCAACGTGCAGGAAAAGTTCGAGTTCAACCAACGAACCGATCAATTAAAGAAGCTTTATAAAGCACATTGATATCATACAAATCCATCCTCAGAGATGTCAATAAGTTGATAATCGGTACGAGTGACATGAGGAACCTGCAATAGAATGGAAAAAGCATTAGCCTTCATAGGCAAAAATTTCTGGAGATAAAAACTATTAGGCACTTACATCACAGTTATGAGAAGAAGGGACGATATCTTCTAGTTTTTTGCCATTGAAGATATCAATAGCCACAAAGTGGCATTTGGCATGACCATGTTTTCCAGTCTTAGAGGTTGAAACCTCTACAACCTAGTGGAAGTGTGGAACAATCAACAATATAAACAAAAGCATAGAATAATAAAATGACTGGTACATGCATAAATTAAATAAAGATGAAAACTTGGAATTCATATCACATAAATTTGCTATTTTTGTTGTGATAATTTGGTGCAACAGCTAAAATTCATCCAATTTCCTCACATGCACTTGGAAATAATATCCAAAATTTCTTAATTTTACAGTTGGATCATTCTAAAACTTAAAATTTAGCATATAAGCCATTATTGAGTTTATGATTATATTCGATAATATTGCCTTTTACTTTAAAGGTTATACTAATGCATTTTCAATTTAGAAAGTTATCAATGTTCTTTATCAAATTTTCAAGTATATTTACTTAATTTTTCAGAATGACATTTGAATATGAAGAAAATGATCGAGAGGAAATAAAATGTAAAGCAAGAGCTAAAAAATAGACTAAATTAAATAGTTATCTCGATTTTTACGAGGGCAATTTGTGTGTATAATTTTGACCAAACATCATTAATCATAGTCTGCTTTAAACTAATGGGAAAACTTTATAGATTTGGAAGGATACATATCTAGTATTATATTTTGTAAACTTTTATTATTTATTACAGTAGTTAAAAGAACGGAGGACAATTGAAGATTTTAGTCTTTGTTCCCTTAATCTGTTATCAAGCAACTAGAGTAGATTTGTACATTAACTAAGATGGTACCTTCAAAGCTTCAAATCAATGCAACTTATAAAAATGCCGTACCCATTCTTCAGAATAAAATATGAAAACTATAATTGTTTTAATTTCTAAAACAAACAGTTACTATTAATCCTAGGATCTGCATCGAAGTTTTTGGCACTTCCTGATTTGAATATATATACATATAAATATATAAGAAAAGCATTTGGAACTACAAATTACTAAACTGCAAATTAACCGAACAGAAGGAGAAGGAGAAATAGGATAAGTGGACAAGTGAAATAACAGAAGTGAAACAGATGACTCTAGATATGTAAGGTTCAAGGCGAGACCTTAAGTGCGATAAACAGAAAATTATCCTTCCCAGTAGATCACAACCAAAAACGGCGACGGTGAAAAAAAATCAATGCTTTCATCAAGCAAACAACAAATATGAGATCGGATCTAATTACGACCAACCTTGCACGCTCTTCCCTTGATTACGATGTGCCCATTCTTACGGATGGCACCGGCTTGCTGCGGGTAGGTCTTGGATGCCCCAGCGTCCGCCTTCGACTCAAAATGATGCTCCTCGTCCGACATGTTTCCTTCCGCGGACGATATCTGCATGTCACCCAAAGATATCAAACCGACAGCAGCCGAATTCAATCGATCGCTGGATTGACCAAATAGAAGAAAACATAGATCTGAAACCAAAAGAGAAGGGCATGAAAATGCAGAAACTAGAACTATCGCCTTCGCTACCAATTCAAGTCGCCGAAAAGGATGTCGAAAGACGGGCAGAGGAGGCGACGCAAGTTGCGTAAGCAGCTTAAATAACGGCGTCCGGCCACCGCTTAGGTCTTCGATTAAACTCACCCTAATCCTTTCGTAGCGTCCGGCCTGATCCACCCGTCGGATGCAGAACACACGGTCGTACGGCAAAAGAGCGCGCAGACCCGTCGTTCGATTCCACTTTCCTTTGAAGGCGAAAAGCCGAGCCAAAGCGGCCAAGTCAATTCAGACCACTGAGCCGAATTGGACTGGGCCGAACTAAACCGAGTCACCCTTTCGTCTCTGTCTGCGCATTCATGGCTACTTTCCCATCTCTCTGTGCGGTTCGTACAGTTATAAACGAGTTAAGTCCAGATAAATTTTATAATATTTAGATTTATTCGATAAGATAATTAAGTCGAGTCGAGCCGAGCTTAAAATTAACCAAATTATTGAAAAATCTGTTCAAATTTGATTTGATATTTTTTTTTTAGCTTAAGTTTGATTTGAATTTGACTTGTTTAATAGATATCAAGCTTTTAATCAAAATTTATTTAAATTTGATTTATTTAAACGTTATCAAGCTCTTAAATCAAACTTGTTTGTTATTTAAAATTTTACTAATTTAATTCTGATTTATAAATTAGTATAAATAAATTCAAAAATAATTTTTAAAAAAATATAATTATAAATCAGTTTGTTAATGTTTATGAACATTATTCACGAACAGTATTCATGAATATTGTTTACGAATACGATTTACGAACACTGTTTATGAATATTATTCACGAATATTAACAAGCTGAATATATACATGTTTAAGCTTGTTTATTTAATTTATCAAGTTTTTTAAGTTTATTTATTAATTAACTTTGATGTATATTAAACGAATGTAAACGAGTTCTTACCGATTCGAACATCAAGTTCGTTCATGAACGTTTGATTCGTTTAAGGCGCTGACGGCTCGTCCGATGAAGCTCGTACCTTCTCCCTCCCGCTCATCGACTCCCTCCGACACTCATTCGCCAGCATCGATCACACCATCCTCCTCTCTCTGTCACACCACCATCGTCTCCCCTGCCTGCCATCATCGAGCCGTCTCCGTATTGAAGCTTTAGAACGAGGAAGATGCCCGGATGGAGACCCTAGCTTCGCAGCGCCAAAGGAAAGACTCCTTGAATTTGCGAGGAGGTGAGCCAATGATGAGGCGAGCAGATGAGATTTTAGGAGTCTGAATAATCAAGGTGAGGAAAATCACAGATTGAGAAAAAGGAAAGATCTTAGTGCTGAGATTAATGGTTTAGTTGTTCAGGCTGCAGTATTTTGCTTTCAGTCTGTTGTAGTTGCTGATCTATATAGTCTTCGCTGCTTCTTATATTTGACACATCTATATAGGTGGGTGAACTATTACTATGGTTCCCCGTTCCTCTCATCCTTTTTCAAGAAAAAAAAAGGTATCTTGGCAATTCGGTGAAGATTTGGTTTGACTCTCTCTGTTTTAGCTGTTTCAAGTCGATTGGAAAAGACCTCCATTTGATTAGACGGTCAAATCCATTGAAATTTAATTGCTCTAAAAACAATTGGCTCCTATATGTTCTAATTGAAAAAAAAATCTGCTGAAATTGTCCTTGTCAGATTCCATCGTCCTTTCAAGATGCTCGGTGAAAGGGAGTTGTCATGTAAATTTTATTCGAACTGGATGGTTTCTGAGACGAGACAGCTACGCAGCCATCGTCACGTTGTCACTGCTCGTACTAAATCAACTTAGAATCTCGGTGGAGATACAACAATGAGAACAGATCAGCCATCGAGATGGAGATTTAGTAAATATCGACAAGTCAACGTCATGCAGATTCCACGAATTGTCGGCATCGATCGTTTCCAGAATTCCATCTCTTTTATACAGTGACAGCAACTTGCACTGTAGTGGATAGCGTTCACAGATAATAAAAATTCATCGACAAAAATTGTCATTGCTGATGCTAAATTGACAGATTGAATAACCTCGATGGTCATGCTTAATGGGCACATCCGAATCGACTAGTCAAATTAGTTTTTTTTTCTTCCTTAAAACAAAACATTGACTGTCGTCCTGTTCTTGTAGAAATCAACAAATTATTCCATCGAATCTACAAAACTAACTAAAAGCGAGTGAAAATAGGTCCAAATCAAGACCAACATTTACAGTGTTTGTCATCTCTAAGTCTACTGATTTAACTCGGAAATACTGTTATTCCTTGACAACGACGACAAGGATTCTTGTGCTCCAAAGCTACATTCTTAGGGAGCACGGGCATTTGCTGTTCTTTGCCTTGCACACCTCCTTGTTGTCCTCCCCCATCCAATTATGCTGCTCCCTACATTCTCCAACTCTGTGTTAATAGGTTGCACTAGAGGGGGGCTATTGTGCATTTCTGCATTTGCCACGGTCAAATTTCTCAATCGTCTCCTCCCCCTTTGAGAACGCGACTTGTTTTTGTTCCTATTTGTCTTTGTAGAAACGGTCAGTCGTGACTTTCCTGCGCTAGTTATCCCTCCAAGCATCCGGAGATCCTCGGTCACTTCATGCCTCGACAATGATGTGAGTGCTGGAAGGACGTCATTCTTGAAATCTTTCCTTTGCCTTCTCTTCCTCGTCTGAGCCCTGTGAGGCCTTGAAAGCATCGAGCACGTCGACTTCTCACCATCCTTTGTCTTCTCTTGCTTAAAAGATTCGCAACAGTATTCATCTGCCTTGAGTTCTTCGAGCTTCAATGTCATTGACTCGAAGAAATCCAATCCATCACCAGAAGCTTCAAATGCCTCCGGCATACATGTAGCCATCTCTGACAACAAATGCAAGGAATCACAAGTAGATGGTGTGGGGGGAATATTTGTGATCCTAACTAAATGAGCATGTGCATATATGGACATTGAAACAATAGCATCTGCAGCTGATGTGATGCAAAAATCCAGGGAGGAGTTCTTCTCCCCTAACATGTCAACCGTAGCAATTGGTTGATTGATATCAATGTCCATATTATCATCTTCCAGTTCATCAGCTGGTATTTCCAGATCAATTTGGCAAGTCGATTTGCCAACAGCCGCTGACATAGGAAGTGAAGATGGAATTCCTACAGTTGAAGCTCCACGCAATTCATTTTCAGTAACAGGTATGAGCTCACAATTCAGATTAATCTCGTTTTCTAAACCTTGCTCGCAAATTCTGATTGATTTTCCTTTTCCATAATTGATTGCATGATCCTGGTTCTTGATTTTTAATCCTTGAAACTCAATGTTAAAATGGACATTTGATGTTGTTTCATTTTCTTTTCTGTCAGCATAGCCATTGCAAGATGACCATTTTCTAAGCCAAACAAAACTGTCAGAAGCTTCATTATGCTTTCTAGCTAGACTTTCTTGTTCTGAAAAATCATGTTCAATGCCACACAAGAGTGCCTGGTTCAAATTCAAACCCTTCACAGACTGAAAATCAACAAACTTTGAATCCTTCAAGGGTCTTTGATATTCAAACCCATTACTGTCACTGAGATTTGGCTTCCCAAGGTTGTTTTGCAAATTTTGTATTCTGATCCAAGAAGTTGAATTCATTTGAATAGCATGATGATGATCGTCTGCACGGGATAATAATAAATTATTAGGTTCCATCTGTGGCTGCCAATCCCCATTGCATTGTTCTTTGTTACATTCAGGAATGCTGCTTTGTTTAAATGCATCTGAGTTCTTGAAGCAAGAAAGCCCTTGAAGTGAAACTGGATTTTGGCCTATAATCTGCATTCTCTCTGTGCTAATCAAAGCGGGTGGAGATGCAGCAACATGGTTTAAGGACAACAGATTCATCAATGGAGGAGCGAATTGTGAAGCTTTAAATCTTGGATTATTCAAGTTAGCTGCTAGACTAGCAGAATTTTCAACAGGGACAGTTTTCTCTCGAAACCAAGTGCCCGTTGTATCTTGCTCAGGCAAAAAACTCGATTTATTAAATTTCAACTTTAGTTGCTCAAAGGAACTCGGATATTCATTGCTAACAGCTCTACTTTGCCCTGTGGAAAACAAAGAGTGAATTACTGCATATCAAACTGTCAGCAGCATAAACAGCAAATATGAGCACATGAGTTGACGATTGGGATATTTATAGTTACAGAGGCATGAATCATCATCGGAAAAAAAAAAAAAGAGGTACGTGAAAACAACATGCTCTTGTAAGCTAAAACTATGAAAGTGAATGACTTGAGATGTGTTGTCTTGTAATTCAACTCTTATAGAGAAATAATGCTTCATAAGTTCACAAATATTGACCATTGATCTTACCAGAACAATTGTCCAGCATTTGTTGTTGTTCTTGTGTTATCCCAAAAGTGAGCGTGCCAAGGTTGTTTGAGTTGTCACCATTGGAGAGATAATCATGCGAAAACTTTGTTTTTGATTCTATTGATAGACAAGGCTTTGCAACTTCTTTTGAGAGTATATTCAGACCATCCAATTTATAGATATTTGAATTTACTGCTTCAGTCTCCCAAGAATCCCTAATAGGCTCATTCAGATCAGCCAACCCATGAATTGATTGACCATCTGAATGGCAGTTTGATTTTAGACTAGCTTTTCCGATTCCATTAATCCTGTCACTGCCAAGTGTTAACTTGACACCATTATCATCCTGAATGCCATGAACATTTTCTCTTCCAATTTTTTCTGTGTCTTCTTCCTTTTCTATGTAAACGTCGGCAGGAAGATCGAGATCCAAAATTCTTCCAGTAAACCTCTTTAGTTCAGTTTCCTCTGGTTTGCTACTCTCGACACATTTCCCATGTTTACTTGGACTCGTGTCTTCCTTCAGAAAGTATAAAGAGGCTTTGTTGTCATCAATAAATTCAATAACGTTTGATGTAGTCGTTAGCTGATGAGATGCATGCCATCTCTTTTCATCCAATTCAGAATGCAATGGAGATACAAGCATGCTTGAATTAGTTGTCTGAAAATATCTGTCCATTTGCATTTTCTTTAGCTCATGCATCAGCTCCTTTTGTATTCTATAAAGACGATGAAGCTCGTAAACCTGGACCACAGATTGAAATTTTAACTTTTAGGAATTCGTGGAGACATTCTTTTATCTGAAAATTATAGGCAAAATAATTGAACTTCTTCCATGAAATAGATAAATACAATCTTCTAAATAAGGAAAAACATCAATACTCATCGAATCTAATGCATTTTTGCTTCTTGAACAAACCTGTTTTCGGAATATAGCTTCATGCTCAAGCATTGTTCTCTTCAACATGTCTTTGTTGTATCCCAAACAGCTTCCGGACGCCCTTGGTTTGAATTCGTCGAACAGTTGCCTGTTGACAGATTTATGTTCACAGAACAGTGTCCAGCTGAAGTTTGTATCTTCATTTAGATCTCTTGCTGGCTGATAACCTGGAAGGTAGCTTTTGGAGTGCACTTTTGTTCCCATTCCTATAAATTTTCAAGAAAAAAATTAATGGCAATCTTAGGATAACACACAGCGAGTGCAATCCCCATATTTCTAAGAGCTCTTCGGACGAAGGCAGCATTAATTGTAGTATGAGAACTCTGGGATTACTTTCTTTGTGATAATTCTTTTTTATTAAGCAGAATACTAATTTACTAAATCCACAAGAAAGAATTGATATTCTTGCATTATTAGAATATAATATTTTCACAAGTGGTAAATTGCAGAAGAAGCATCTTTCAGCTCGATGCCTCGATTCCCAAACACTAGTTGAATTTTGGGCGAATATAGTGCGCCCCAAGATCACGAAAAAAAAAAAATGGAGGACTTGTCAAATGGAAAAAGTAGTTCAAGTTCACATCACTCGTCAAAGCAAAGATCATAAACAGGCGAAATCGAAGGTGCCACCTTTCCTTGCACAAGAATTATGAACTTTTGCAACAAAATTATTGCTGTAGATTGTGAGGCCTGCAATCCTTTCAGAAAAAAAAAAAAGTTGGAAATTTCCATTCAGAAACTATACTGAATTGTCATACTAAACAGGTTAACAAAGAATTGCGTTGTTCATCAATGTTCTTGCAACAACGAGGAGGAAAAATAAACTATAGTTTATCTCTAAGCTAACTAATGAAGCAGATCTAACGCAAGAGTCAAAGAAGCGGCCGCTTTGTTTTCTGCAATGAGAAAAAAGGTACAACAAAACCAAACCAGAATCCAGATGAAGAAACCAAACTCTCCGTTTAACGCCAGAAAATGTTAAAAAAGCAAAATCCAAAAGGAAAGTCAATTGCAAAGAACGCCTGAAAATTAACTTTCCAAACACAGCACAAAGGGAGGAGGAGAAGTATTAAAACAAAACCCCATAGCCAAAAAAGTGTTCCTTTTTTGCAAAGCAATCAAACACGAAGTATGAAGACAAGGAGCTACAAAGAACCAAAAGATGCGAATTTTACCTCTGTGAACAAGTGATGATTCCTAGAGAGAGAGAGAGAGAGAATTTAATCTGTTGCGGAACAGCAATGGAAGAAGAAAAGGCCGCAGATCTTCATCTGGTTTTCGAAGGCACATCAGTCGCAAAGATGGAGAAGCAAGAGGAGGTGGAGGAAGAGGAGGAGAGGGAAAGGAAGAGGCTTGAAAGGAGGGCAAGGAGATCCCAGAGAAGAAAATCTCCACAACAACAAATGGCCTTCCAAGAACAGTGACAGGAAACTTGTCAACCTCAGTTCTCAATATTCTCTTTCTCTCTCATGCTTTTTTTTTTTCCTTTGGATTTTCTCACCTACAATATACGCTTTCCTGGAATCCCACAATACTTCTGTAACAGGGTTGGAGTTTAGGATTCTCATCCGCTCTCCCCCACCTTCCTTATTTCCTGGTGCTGAAACAGTGAGAGAACCAAAAAGAAAGTAATAAACATGCATCCAAGGCTGCTTGTTTTTTTGGTTCCGAGCAGCAAAAGAGAAGAGGAACTAAAGGACAATAACAGAACTCAAACTAAAAGAGCAGCATCTTTTCGTTCTTTATTGCATATAGTTGCAGGCCTCGTCTCGTGGATGTGTAGTAGATTTGGACAGATTGGAATCGAGGGGCCAACAAGCTCCAGTGCAAACCCATTGACGTTTAAGATTATTGCTGGATAGGGAAGCTGGATTGACTCAGCTGCCCCTCGAGAGATATCTATGAATGGACCATTAAAATTTGGAGAAATCTCTAACAAATCTAATTCTTTTAATGACAAGTTCAGGTTGCTTACTCAAGAATTATTCTTAAAGAGAAAAAAAGGGGTTGTTAAGTGGGGGCTTTTCAGTGAAAATCCACGTACGAGTTTTTTTTTTCCCCCCCAAGGAAAAGATAAAAAGTTTTGATCGTTAGCTCTTTCTCCGTAAAAAAGCTAATTTTATTCCGATTGGAATTGACCAAAAGGCAGAAGGTGGGTTGTGTTGTTAGGAATTGGAATCTGATGAATTGATTAAGTGAATAATAATGTCAAGCCTCAAGCCTCCACAGCTCAGAGTCATGAAGAGCGCATGAACACCTTGAAGTTGAAGCAATGGCGAGGTCAGGGAAATCATGGTCGGGTAGCCTTCAAGGTGCATAAAGCAACTGGACGTGGTGTGTCTCCAGGGTCGCCCGACATCTATCTTTATCAGGAAATAGGAGAGAGAACCCACCATTTTTTACATATTTATATGTATTTAATTTTATTTAATATCTAAAAATAATATATTTTTAAAATTTATTAAGAAGTTCTTTTTTTTTAAAAGTGATCTTCCTTCCAATTTGAGAAGCCCGATTTGTTATTGCCTAACGAATATTATTCCAGTATTTTTCTAAGTTTATTATTTATTTATTTAAATTGAGCCTTAAAAACATCATAAAAAACTTTTTCTAAAACTTTAGTAATTCTGTAGCAGCAACTTTAAAACTTTAGCAATTAAAGTTAGTCAGGGAACGAGTAATAATTCATTGCCAGATTATTAGATTTTAAATTGCAAAATTAATCTTATTTTTATAAATATTAATTGTTAACTATTAATTTTTTTTTCTCTAGCAATAAGATTGTAATGTACTTTAGTATCCTATAATTGTATTATCATAAAGGAATTTAATTATATATAGGCGAAGAGACAAATAAGCCAAACCAATGATCTGTTGGTTTGCAATCATATTAGAAACATCGACTTTTCTTGAAGTGGATATTAATTGTTAAAATCCATAAATCCAACCGAAAATGCTAAGATGTATACGTATCTTAACACCTTTATTTCTTTGAAGGAGTAAATTGCTTACGGATCTAAATACCGAAAAGATTCCCGCATAAGATTTAATTTATATCGAATTTTACAACACACACTACAAATAAAATAAACATGGATGACAAACCACCAAATCAGAATACAGTGATATCGTCATCGTTTCACGTCAAAATTAAATCCTATAATTAAAATGAGGGATTAATTAGAATAACAATATTCTCCTTACCGATAAAAAAAATAACAAAGATATTTTAAATACTCAATCATATGAAAATCATGCCCCTATATATCTTTTCTGTTAGCAATTCATTGATAATAATAGACTGAGAATTTTTATACATATACAATTTATATTCAATCATCTAAATTCACAAATGTATTAATTAAATCCAATTTGATTGGAATGGCAATTTAATATGTAAACCCATTGAATAAAATCCAGCATCTTTCCCTCATTCAATGTTATTTTTAAAAAAATAAAAGGTATAGTTAACCGATGGGAGACTTTTCTATTAACTAGATTAATTAACAGACTCTCAATGTTTAACATAATGAACTAATTAATTAATTAATCAAAGTGAAGGAGACTAGCTTAGTAAACTTACTGATCACAATTTGATTGATTAATCAGTGACCAGATCAATTGAAAAGCTACTAGCAGTTGATAAAAAAAAAAGTCTTCTCTGTGTCACACTTGTTTTTGAGATCAGCAACTCCACTTAATTAAAAACAACATCCTAATTGTGCTGGTGCCAAAGGATAAAGATATATATATAGCCTGGTGTAATTATCTTACACTTGCAGATTGAGGTGAAATAGAATTAGAGAATGAATTCGAATATTTTTGTCGAACTTTTTATGATTTTTCATCAGTGTCTTTCAAATCATTCTCCTAAATTGTTTGGAGTAGGAGCTGCCATGGCAGGGCTATACCTTCTAAATTTAATTTTAAAAAAATATATCAATAAATTAATTTTTAAGTCTGTCATATTAATTATTAATTTTTGAATCTCTTTTAAGGGTCTTTTGGCTTTACTCTGATCACGAGCTCATCGACATGTTAACCGTTTGTTGAAATGTTTTCTTAGAGCATTTGCTAATTCGTTTCGTTCGTTGATAAAAATTTTAATGTTATGACGTTGTATGCGAAATTATTTTTCATTCGGACAGAAAGAAATGATTCGATTTAAAGCTGACTCAGATTAAAGATGAAACTTGCACAAATTTCTGAAAATAATTATTAAACTATGGAGTTTAGAAAGGTTTCTTTTTCTCGTCAAATAATAATATTAAAAAAAAGTGATAATATTCATCCAAACATCTTTCAAATCAGTTGCACAAAAAAGAATAAATTATGATGAGCAAATGAAAATGAAAGAGCATCTTTCCCGTGAAATAATAGTAATAGCGAAGGAATGGAGGTTAGAACTTCTTCCCTCCGATTTTGATCAGACGGTCGAGGATGGATTGTGCTTATCCTCATTTCAATCCCCCCCTCCCTTCCCCAATCGCGTCGCTGCGTTGGATCCTCGTTCAGAAAGCAAACCGCCGATCCACGCTGTTGAGTAAACCCATCGAACTCAATATTTAGCGGAGAGGAAAAGCGACCGGCATCTCTCTCAAGTTGAGAAATTTCCAACCCAACCTAACCTTGGGCGGTCGGATTGCGGACTAACCCATGGCCACACAAATTTTAAAAATATATTTAAAATTACTAAGGTGTTGAGGGCTTAAGGTAATAATTTGTAAGACAAATAGAGTACCATGATTAAAAAAATAAATATTTGAAGTAACTAAAATCTTATAATTGTGATTCAATTATCGACTTACAAAATTAAGTACCGATATTTTTGATTCCTTTCTAATGATCTAAAATATTTAAATCTTAATAATATGTAAATATAAATTTTTACTCTTTCAAATAGAGATTCAATTGAAATTTTTTAACTTGGGTAATTATTTGATTTTGATATGTTATTATTTCTTATATCACTGTATAGAATTTAAGATAATAAAAGTAATTGAGATAAAAAATATTCTTTTGCTTTTTTACTCTTAACTTTTTTATACTTTCATGTTTCAGACAAATACAACATCAGAATAAAAAAATTTGTCTTTTCGATATCTGGATCCTCGTTCAAAAGCTTCGGCTACTCCGATGACCCGACGCTGTTGAAGTAAACACCAAACAAGCAGCTTCTGCCCTTATCTCTTCTCGCCCAATCGAGCAGGAGGAAAAGCGATGGCGAGCGTCGCAGGTGTTGGGGTCTCATGGAGGTCGGCCAAACCAGCCCTCCTGCAGCTGCCGGCGAAACCCTCGCGAGCCGCCACGCGCCTTGCCTTTACCATTCGAAACGCCGTCTCGGTCGAGAGGAACTACACGCTCCGGAAATCTGAGGAGATCTTTAGCGCCGCAAAGGTTAGCCTTTCTCGACGCCGCTTTGGAACCAGATTATTAGATCAACTCTTACTGATTGCAAATTGGTCAGCTGATACTTCATGAATCATCTCATAAGGCAGAAGAATCCCCGTTTACGTGCATGATAATGACTTGTAACTGAAATTTTTGTAGCAAAGTGTTGGCAGTGATTTACTTGTGAATCTTGGCGTAACCAAAGATATACTTTTTTTCTTTTATAAAAAAAAACATTACTGATAACCTTGAACGGTTGAGTGTTTTCCTACGTTCAAGGAGATTACACACACACACACACACAACCTATTTAAGCAAGCATAATTTTTTTGATGATAGCAAAATTTATCAATCTTTCGTCACTAAAGAATTTTGGCTGGTTTGTTAATTTTTTGTTTTCAATTATGCAAGTGAGGAAAGGTTAACCAGTTGGATTGTCTCAACTTGAGGTACTACTTCACTTGCTAACCTCACGTATCAAGTTCCTTTTAAATCTTTACAAAGATACACTAGTGGCTAGTGACTTCATCTCTCAATTAACACACTGTAATTTGGGAGTCTTGCTGTGCCTTTTATTTTCTTTTATTGTATTTCAACAGTAATTATCCTTATTAGGCATAGCTTTGACCTGCAACGTTTGAGACAAATACCTGGATCATTATGTGATATGATCCTATAGAATCAATGGCTATTTTTTTTGTTATAAATCGATAATTCATGCTTTAGAATTGAAATTTTGATGTGACCTAAACCTTCTGTACATTATCTAAACTCATGGGATGGACTCTTGAAGTTGTGCATACCTACCTTTTTGGCAACGTATGTGCCAATCCTTTTCATTCATATTATTGTGAAAAATGAAGGTCCATGCAAGAATTTGATTATGGTGTAAATGGAGTTTACATTTTGAACACTGATCCTCTTTTAACTTAGGTAGTACTACTGCTGGACTAATAAAGCTCATAGAGGAATAACATATGCTTAGCTAATCCCTTTCTAGTTCAAATACAAATCTTGTTGTAGTTGTTTAATACTGATCAAAATGTCATATTCTAGAATGTTCCACATTATAGTTTCTCTAATTTTTGTGGCCACAAGATTTACTCATAGGTTAGATGTTGGTCAATTTTTTGAGGACATCTATTTAAGAAAAAAATAAAGCCACTAAACTATTTTTCTCTCCATTTCACAGTTGGCTTTGAATAGCTGGCATTTTTTTCTTGTATCTGTTTGACCATCTTTTGCTAATTAACTTTCGGGTTGAGTGAAGATATTCAATTAACTTTCTGTATACCACATTACTGAACTATTTAAGCTCAAGTTAATGGTTTGAAACTCATCTTGGTCTATGTGCTAATTCAAGTAGCCTCTCCTTAATGAACTAACCTGGGTGTCACAATTTACCATGTTACTTAGGTTTGACTGGACAATATCAACTTATACTTGGGATCGAACCCTAATTAGTATGTGAGATGCAAAAGCAACTCCATCCACTGCTGGTGTTCACTTTCAATTGACTAAACAATTTCATTTATAGGTGTTATTATTTATCCATCCAGTCTTGTAAATCAGTTGCACATTTTTTTCTATGTACATGGAATTTTCAACATTATAACGAGATTCTTCAATTATCATATTTTTGGAGTGATTAATATGTTGTTGTAGGTAGCTGCTTTCATACTCTGTTTTCATCTTTGGCTAGCTGACGGTTTGTCAAGTAATATTGCTATTAATTTTGAAGTGAACTGATGGAAGAAAAACTTTGTCAGGAATTGATGCCTGGAGGTGTAAATTCCCCTGTTCGAGCCTTCAAATCAGTGGGTGGGCAACCAATAGTCTTTGATTCTGTTAAAGGTTCTCGTATGTGGGACGTGGATGGTAATGAATACATAGACTATGTTGGTTCATGGGGTCCTGCTATTATCGGGCATGCAAATGACAAGGTACCTTCCATTTTCTACTTCTCTTATTGGCTTGTAAAAGTATAATGTTTGACGTTCTCTTTCAAACAAATTCTTCATTAAAACGAAAGGGCATTCTTGAAATACCCTGCTCATATCCATTGGGAGGTCGAAACCATCTATTAAACATTCTGAGAATATAGCAAACATATTTCAAGAAGAAAATGAAAATTTAGATTATCATTTGACGATAGTTAATCACCACGCCTAAGAAATGGAACAATACCACTAGTATTTTAGTGTGGATTTGTTTCCCTGATGTTTACTTGTTGAAATAATTGCAATTCTCTTAGTTCCTTTGTTATCCATTTTGGTTCTTAGACATGATAATGTGTAGGTAAGTGGTATTTGCACAGTTCTTGGATTCTGTTGAGGAATCGGCTAGCTTTGATCATTAGTCTCTCTCTCTCTCTCTCTTGTGCAATATCAGTTTGTATGGGCAGCATAGTTTTGTTATTCGCATGAAGGCTGATGTTGAGAAGTGCCTAAGCAGTATGGCAAAGTATTACCCAACTATATTGATCTTAATACCTGTTTGCCCTTTTGGCTTTTTCATTTTAGGTGAATGCTGCCTTGATTGAGGCCCTGAAGAAAGGCACAAGTTTTGGTGCTCCCTGTGTCTTAGAGAATGTTCTGGCTGAGATGGTCATCTCAGCAGTGCCTAGTATTGAAATGGTTCGCTTTGTTAACTCAGGCACAGAAGCTTGTATGGGTGTTCTTCGTCTTGCTCGTGCATTCACTGCCCGGCAAAAGCTCATCAAATTTGAAGGCTGCTATCATGGGCATGCCAATGCATTCCTAGTTAAGGCTGGCAGTGGAGTTGCCACTCTTGGTCTCCCTGACTCCCCTGGTGTTCCTAGGGGAGCCACAGTGGATACACTAACCTCTCCATATAATGACCTTGAAACTGTAAAGAAACTATTTGAAACCCACAAAGGTGAGATTGCTGCTGTCATCCTCGAACCAGTTGTGGGGAATGCTGGCTTCATCCCTCCAAAGCTAGAATTCTTGAATGGCCTCCGTGAAATCACAAAACAAGATGGTGCTCTCCTTATATTTGATGAGGTGATGACCGGATTCCGTCTGGCTTATGGTGGAGCTCAAGAGTATTTTGGCATAACTCCTGATCTAACCACCCTTGGAAAAGTGATTGGGGGTGGTCTTCCAGTTGGAGCTTATGGAGGTAGGAAAGACATCATGCAGATGGTAGCTCCTGCAGGACCAATGTACCAAGCAGGAACTCTTAGCGGCAACCCATTGGCTATGACTGCAGGCATTCACACTCTCAAGAGGTTAACAGAGCCAGGAACATACGAGTACCTAGACAAAATTACCTCTGATCTTACAAATGGAATTACAGATGCTGGGAAGAGAGCTGGACATGAAATATGTGGTGGCTATATTCGCGGAATGTTTGGGTTCTTCTTCAACGCTGGGCCAGTCCACAATTTTGATGATGCAAAAAGGAGCGACACCGCTAAGTTTGCAAGGTTTCACAGGGGTATGCTGGAGGAAGGTGTGTACCTTGCTCCCTCACAATTCGAAGCAGGATTTACAAGCTTAGCACATACTTCGAAAGATATTGCGCAAACAATTGAGGCAGCTGAGAGAGTGCTTAAAAGGATTTGAGTGACTGAATCACCTCCCGAGTCATTAGAACTCTTTATTATCTTTGTTCAACTTTTTTGTAGCTGATTTTGTATGCATGTGTTGTAGTTCCATGAAATCCATCTCGTAGTGAATCGATAATGTCTGTACCGAGTTCTTTGTGGTGCATTAGGAGAAGTCTTTTTGCAACAAATGAATGAACATGTATTCTTGTTCAAATGGCTTTTATTATTTCCATGAAAATAATAATGTATCGCAGCAACAGATCTACAAAATTGCTAGGCATATAGACCTTGCATGTTAACTTGCCAGAACCTTAAATTCTATGGTAAAACTTTTCAAACTGAACTGATTCATTTCCAAAAACATTTGCCTTGTTCAGGTTGATGAGCTAAAACTATTTTTTTTTAAAAAAAAAAACGCTAATAAAAGCTGCTCATATACCCCCATGTCGTTTCCTGTGACCATAATATTCTCAAAATTTCACGTTCCTTCATAACCAAATAAACCCTGTGGTACCAGAAATATTCTTCACAACTGGTCCACCATCACTGCTTGAGCTTATCTTGATTTGTTATTCGGAAAATATTATTTTTTT
Source organism: Wurfbainia villosa (assembly GCA_025175895.1). Classification (NCBI taxonomy): domain Eukaryota; kingdom Viridiplantae; phylum Streptophyta; class Magnoliopsida; order Zingiberales; family Zingiberaceae; genus Wurfbainia; species Wurfbainia villosa. The sequence continues at coordinate 379,688 of JAKLTH010000042.1, forward strand.
AAGTTCCAGTGGTATTAAATACTGGGAAAAGGTTCTGCTCAATCAATATAGATTCAAACTCAAACAGTAGTAGCAAAAGGCGTCGTTGATATGCTAGAAAGATCACGAAAATGATCTCCCCTCTGTACGCATCAATTTTGGAGCCGAAAGTGCATCTAATTCCTACATATATATTAGACTTTGACAACGACACATGCCCTTGAAGACAATTATGTTTGTCGCATTCTAATAAGTCTCTTCTCCTGTCAAAACTGAGCATAGGCAACCAGTCACAGTGCCTTACCTTTTTTGTTTTTTCTTCGCATATTAATTATATAAACTTGCTTTTCTCTGACACTTGAAAACCTTGACCTTAGCGGATTGCTAAGGTCAGAAACAATTTGGAGAAGGCCTAATCTAAAGATTGAGACTTTATTTATTTGTCTTCCATCCACTTGGTCGATCGTATCACTTGAGAGAAGATAATTAAATAGGTATTTAAAAGATGGAATATGTTTTTCCAATTTAGGTAAGAAGAACATATGCATATGATGAAAAAGCAAATATATATAAACATATATACGTGTGGTCAAATCAAAAAATAATAGAGAGCTAAAAGGAACTAGTTGCATTAATGTTGTCATAGATTTACACTACATTTGCTTCACATAATGAAATTTGGCGATCGATGAACAGGATAATTATATTATTCTCGAGTAATAAATAGAGCAAGAACAAAATGAGAATCTGTGTTGAAATCACAGTTTCAACATATTAAAATAAATATTACTAGGTTTAATATAAGGAATACTGAACTACTGAAGGATTGAGAGAGAATAATAATTCTTCGAGAAATAGTATTCTATAGGTTCATTTTGGGATTCATTACAGATGAAATAACTATTCCTAGCTGTAATCCAAACATATATGTAGACCATTGTAAATTTACTATAGTTGTAAGATATTATGTTACATTGTGCAGAAAAATCAGTTCGATACATTATCCAAACTACTAAGATAAAATTAACACCATATTTGGCAGGAGCATATATATCCAAAGAGCAGTGGTAGGATTGCTTGTAATTAACTGTCAATGCGACAATGGAGGTGCTCTAACTAAATGAAACCTTCAATCATTTACAGGGAGGATCTCTAACAAAACCAAGGGAGAAATTACAAGATTAATCTACTCGTGCTATACTGAATTGTAAGACTATTTGTTGATACCTACATTAATTAAATCAGCATAAAATTAGTAGAATGAGTGACCACACATAATATATACCATTCGTTGAAATTCAGTAGAATATATTCTGTATGGAGAAAGATTGAGAATAGACCAGCAATATGGCTAAGAGAAAATGACTTGTAGATGAGAGAATTAGATATTGAAAATTTTTTGAGCTCGATCTCTTTTCCTTCATTATATATAGAGGTAAATTTCTGAAGGACTCTTGTGTCAGCGGACTCGGTCCTCAAGAAATAAGCAAGCAGAAGAGTGGCCTTGCATGAAGATAAGATCCTTTCCTTTGGTAGCCAAGGATGACTTGCCTATGATCTCTCTGAGATCTTTATTTAGAAATGCCTGCGTTCAAATCTGCGTGGTTTATAGGCAGTCTCCTTGGCTACTCTAAGTGGTTCTTATTATTCATGCTTGACCATGTTACTCTTCTAAGATTTCCAATCCCTTTGAATCTAAGTTAGAACCTATCGAGAAGGCAACTCTACAAATTGATTAACGTGTTGTTTGAATTGTCAGTTAGTGTTTTGTCAAAATCATGCAGTTAATAAATTCTAATCTCTCTTTTTATTGTCCTGCATAATGATCCTCTGTACCAGAGTTTTGGCCTTTCTCAATAAAGCAGCAAGGAAACTAAGTTATCTCAAGATTCTCAACCCTTCTTATGTTCAGTCACAATTATATATGCTTCTTCTCGAAGTTTTTCCCTTCAATCAAACTGAAAGTGAGATTGGCTGTGCAAGTTTCCTAAAAAGTATGACCTTAATTATGTTGTTAGGAAACTGCTTAGTGAGATCTGTTTCCTAAAAAATATTTATTTAATTATTTTTATCTTGGTTTGTTTTTTTTTTTTTAAATCTATGTTGATTATTTGTTCCACCCATTATAAAGCTCTAACTGCACTGCTCCTTTAATTTGATAATTTGTGATCTAATTCAATTTGCTGTGATTGTACCACTCTAGCAACCCTTGTTGATTAGCTACTATCAAAAGAATTGTTGATAGGATATCAATACTAGAAAAAACTTAAATCTGTCAGCTCGAACGACGCTTCTCCTATGCATATATTCATATGCGCGCTGCTATATTTTTGAGACTTGCTATCATACTTAATTAGCTCTGTAACCACTTCTTATATGTTATTATTTGAGCTCATAAATTTTGTATCTACACTTGACGTTATTCTAGGAAAGACCTACTATACTTATCATGTTACTATTACATTGCAATTATTTACTTTTGTTTTTAACATAAATTATTGTAAGCAAACCTATGTTCAATATCTATTAGTGGAGTGGTCAAAAAATTGAGATTTATAGATAGGTACTTGATTTCACTTCTTTGTGTAGCTTAAACAGATGGATTTTGTACGAATGATATGATTTTATCATTAGATTATTTTGAGGTGTAACGGAGAAACTTAGACAAGTCTCCTGCTCACCCAATGTATGAAAAGTCCTCTCAATATTCTCCAAATTACTATCTCAATATTTTATGAAACAATGACCTTTTTATTTCATGGTAAAATGATGAAATAATTTTTGGGGTAACAGATGATGCACTTATTTCAGATATTTTTTATCGCCGATCTCACAAGCTAGATGAAGAAAAGTAAATTACGAGGGTTATTTTTCCTAATCAAGAATTAGTATGACAGGAAAATAGACATCCCAAAAAATTTTATAACTCTCGAAAATTTACTTTTGTTCATTGGGACAATTCTATCATCCGTGTTAGCCACTTGATCCTCTCACAGGGACAACTTTTAAATGGGTCTGATTATACATATGTTAGTCAATATTTTCTTTCAAAAATTATTTGTCCTAATCTTACTGGAATAATAATCGAATTTTTTTACCGAAAATAAATTCAAACTTATTTATTAACACTACAAGAAAAACTCAATTTAGAGACCGATTTAGAGACCGAAAATCGGTCTCTAAAATGTATTAGAGACCGTTTTAGAAACCAAAACTTTCAGTCCCTAAATTCATGGTCTCTAATCTTAGAGACCGATTTTGTGATCGGTCTCTAATTTTAGAGACCGATCCGAAAATCGGTCTCTAAATTTAGAGACCGATTTTTCGATCGGTCTCTAAAATTAGAGACCGATCACAAAATCGGTCTCTAAATTTAGAGACCGATATGAAAATCGGTCTCTAATCTTATAAACCAAATTTATTACAAATTTAATTCATATGTGATTAACTTGTATATTATAAATCTAATTAATATCAACTACAATATTTACTTCTAACATCCAATCAATCATAAATAAATAAATTATTTTTATTAATTTTCATATGTACACAATGACAAAATATCCATAATGAATAATTACAACTACATTATTAATTGTAAAACTCCTTCGACCTCAAAAATATCTTATCCACTCCATTGCTTCACGACCTTATGAAGTTCAACCTCATGAAGCGGCGTTGTTCATGGATGTGGCCAAGACGCGTCGTCGAGGCCTCGCGCTTTTGTTGGGGTATACGCCGCATGATACTTCTTCACATTGAGCCTGACGGTAATGAAAAGGAGTGATTGGACAATATTTTTTTACATAAAATTGGAAAAAGAACAAAATAAGCTAGCTCGTAATTTCACTTTGCGCTTTTGCGATGGCCACAGATAAAGCAATCTTGTGTATCTTTCTGTTTGGTCTGCACATAATATATTTTTTTTGAGCCCTCCTGCATATGGCAAACCAAAAATCAATAAAACAAATAAAAGTCAAGTTTAATATATTTTGAGAATTATCGTGATCAAAACAACACAAAGGCGTACACGGAGGACACGTCCGTGTCAGAGGTCCAGGACTCAACACACCCGGGGTGTGTTAGCCGACACGCCTCATCTCTAATGGGCGACACGCCCATGTTCCTTGACACACCCGGGGTGTGTTAGCCAACACACCCGGGGTGTGTTAGGGTAAATTGGCGACACGCCCATGCTCTCCATGCCATGGGCGTGTCGGCCTATTTCCAAGGAGCAAAATTGGCGACACGCCCATGCTCTCCATTGGCATGGGCGTGTCGCCCTATTTCCATTGGCATGGCCGGGTAAAGTCATCGTACCAAAGTTTGTCATATGAAAATGATACTTCACCGTAGCTCTAACCTGTGTAAATTATGTTTCAAAACATATACAAGATATGCAATGAAATATAGAAATTTAAAACAAAATCAAAGAACAATATAAAAAAGAATACCTTTCATCCAATAATATCCAGAACGTCTTCAAACATCATTATTGAGTTCCTTTGATCAATATAGCAGTCATTGATATTTTTTTCATTTTTCACAAAATTTACTCAATCATTAAGAAAGAGACATGTTCAACTGTACATACTACAATAATATGATATTGTTTGTAATTACAAAATATTACACATTGCAAAAAGATCCTAGCATATCAAAAAATAGGAATGGTTAATACAATATTGTGGAGCATATCAAAAAGAAACAACTAAATGTACCATTACAATCTCCTTGAAACACCTTAAACATCTTTACTTGGTAGGCTGCAAATATTGACAAAGAATATATATTTACATTTGAATAAAAATTGCATAGAGAGTAGTATAAATTCAACAGATGAATAATGGTGTGAGAAGATTAAGAAAGGAAAAGTAATAATGTATTACCTCAACCATTGCAAAATCGATGATAAACTAAACCTAAGAAGAGTTGCCTCCGTCGTTACCATTTGGATCTTGAGTTTCTTGCGATGCAATACTGCGAGGGGTTGGGAAAAAGAAAGGGCTCATTGATGGTTGTGAAGGCATAAAACGAGCTATGAAAGCTTGCATTGATTGTTCGACTGCTTGGTTGACCCGATCTTCAATAGTTTCCTCTAATGCCGTGAATTTTTGTTTCAAGTATTCATTTTCCTTTCGTAATTCCTCCATTTGGTGAGCTGTAGAACTCGATGCACCCTTGAGTCTAGGAGTAGACATATCGAATACCACTTTTGCATGGGAGCCTAGGCCATAGAGGGAGTTTTTTTTGCTTCCACCTACAACCTCATAGTATATGGCATTTATATCATTGTGCGATGGAGTCTGTAAATCACCTCCCTCTATCCAATGTGCAGCCTGTGCAACTTTCTCGGCTATTTGGTCCTACATAAAAGTATATATGATTAGTATAGTATAGTAAAATAACAAAGAAAAATCTTACATCTATGGCCTGTGATTTTTGATCTACAAAAGTCCCATCTTTCCGCTGGTGGGTACTACAAAAAAGCTCCCAACAATTAGTTGGTCGTTGTAGTGTGTCTTCTGCATATGAAAAATATTAAGTTTAAAAAATAACTCATGTTATTTATATTTCGGTAAATAAATAATCAAGAAAACACAATCATCATAAGAGCATGCTCTATACTAGAGCCGAGAGCCACGATGCTTTAAATGAGAATCAGGCTTTCTATTATTTTGTGCAGTTGAATTTTTTTCCATTGAGGTCGGTCCCAAATTTTTTTCCATTCATCCCACAATTCATCTGGTATATGAGATGGTTTTGTCTTTACTTTTCTCCATTTATATAGCAACGACTTGTATCGTTTGCGACAATATAGATTCCATATGTCTTTAAATTTAGTTTCTTGACCTGGCTCCCATGTATATCTTTTCTGAAAAAAATTCTCAAAATTAGCATAAAGGGATATTATACAATTACAATAATAATCGAAAACTCACCACAAATTCTTTAAAATAGAAATCCTTCGTGTGTGGGTCTACATTCTTCCATGAGTAGCCTGTAGTGGATTGACGTTCTTTGAATATTTTAGTTATATATGATGAAATACCATGACCATTGGGAGTAAAGCTGCAATGATAAAATTTCTGCTATTATGACACACTTAATACCTTTATGACTATAAATTACGATAAAATCTTACCTATCGCCTATAATTTTCAACGTGACCTGATCTTTTTGTATTCTATCTGTCATTAATATATCTCTGTAGAAAATGTAGTGTCATAGACAATTCGAAATAATAATATATTTCATACTCATATTTTCAAACCAGATGTAAAAAAACATGTTATCCAACAATTTTCAAATAATTTAACAACAATACATATATTAATTGCTTGATATTTAACAAATCATATGACTAATATAAACATTCCAAGTTTCATCATTTGAGAAAATGCCATAAGCATAGTTTGCAAGCATAATTCATGAATCTCATTACAATCAGCAGATATCGTCGCTAGATGCTATTGAAATAATATCTAATTCATCACTACTAGACATCTCTTTGTCATCTAATTCCTCATAGCTAGCATTTATATCTACAAGTTGTTGGGTTATGGAATAAGATGGTGAAACAACTGAATGCCTCTCCACTCCTTCATTTTGAAATGGATCATGATTTTAAAGCGAGGACATTCGGCATTTCTATTAATGAGCGGTTTCATTTGACAAATGCTAACCATTCACTATATCCGCTTCTCTTCGTAGGATATGTAAGATAAATAACTTGTCTTATCTTTATGCAAAAATGAAGGGCTCAAATATATTGAACCGTCTATTTCCATTCACTTCAACTAGATTGTAGTTTGGATGTGTTCTTGTACCTGTTCTTGGATTAGGATCATACCATGAACATTTGAATAATACACATCTTTTTATAGGCAACGCGGGATATTCAACTTCGATGATTTCCTCAAGTATATCATAATAATCAATATGACTATTAGAGTTGTTGCAACAACCTTTTACGTAAACACCTGAATTATTAGTAATTGTCTCTAAATTGCGTTGTGCAACGTGAAATTTGTAGTCATTAACATAATATCCAGAGTATACTTTTATATTACGAAGAGGTCCTGCTGCAAGATCCTTGATCCTTTGATCATATTCATTTATTGATCTTGGGTCGTTCACCTACATTTTTAGGTATAGGTATGAAAATTTTATTCTAATTAAAAAAAAAAGGCAAATAAGGAAAACTTATAACTAAAACTTACTAGGTTTTCAAACCATTTTGCGAATTCCATCTCTATCTTTTTATCAACTTCACTTTCTTCAATTGATGGATTTTGTAGGTGCAAGTGTTGCTCGTACAAGCTATAATGGAAGGATTAAAATAATATGGCATGGCAGAACAGACCCACACATTAAGGGATTGCAAGTTTTAATATAAAAGTAACTTACTTGATGTATGGTTTGACCTCATCACAATTAAGGAGTATATAGTTTCGAGCAGCATAATATTCCTGGTGATTTAGCCATCTGCGCACAAATTTACCGATTGGTTTGCCCGATAACTTGAAAATAGAAAGCATCTATGTGTCTATTGGTTTAGTTTCATATGATTTTCGAGGACACTTGCGATGTCTGGTTTTCACATGATCAGCAAAATAATAGGAGCAGAAAGACGATGCTTCTTCAACCAAATAAGCATTGCAAATTGACCCCTCAACTCTTGCTTTATTACGAACATTATTCTTTAATCTCCTCAAAAATCTTTCAAAAGGATACATCCATCACATCGTATCAGACAGACCTCCCATTCGTGCCTCATATGGTAAATGAACTGGTAAGTGTTCCATTGAATCAAAAAAACTTGGTGGAAATATACGCTCAAGTTTACATATTATAAGAGGAATGTCTTTTTCTAGGCGAAGCATTTCGGTCGTCATAATAACCCTTGATGACAAATCTGTGAAAAAAAGACTCAATTCTGTAAGTGCTTCCCATACATTATTTGGAAGTAGATCATGAAAAGCTATTGGAATAAGTCTTTGCATGAAGACATGACAATCATGACTCTTCATCCCAAACATTTTTAATTTGTTGCTATCCACACATCGGGCCATATTTGAGACATAACCATCGAAAATTTTATTTCTTTCAACTGTACATAAAGCCAACTTACTTTCTTTGTCGATGTATAGCAAGCCTTTGGAAATTTATTGGTTGTTTCATTCCTCTACATCTCAGGTCTATTGACAAATTGATTCAATTCTTCCCTTGATTTGGTTGTGTCCTTTATTTTTCCATTAACATTCATCACAGTATTAAAAATATTATCGAAGAAGTTCTTCAACATGCATAACATCTATATTATGTCGAATTAGCAGATACTTCCAATAGGGCAATTCCCAAAATATACTTCGTTTCCTCCATCCACACTTACTCCCTCTAACAATAGATTTATTTAAGTGAGCATAACACATGCGAGTAGTGTAGCAGATCCATAGGTGTCAATTTCTTCAAGGATTTGCTCTCGACTTGATTATTGGTGGGAGTTTTGAACTACTTCATTCTTTAAGAAATCTTTCTTATTTCTCGGAAAGGATGTTGCAATGGTAAAAACTTACGATGATTGTCGAACCAAGATATTTTTCCACTACAAGGTAATGCAAAAGTATCACTTTCAGTCATGCAATATGGACATGCTAACTTACCACACGTGCTCCATCCTGACAACATTGAGTATGCAGGAAAATCACTTATTGTCCATAATAAAGCATGCATTGTAAAATTACTTTTACTCGAAATATCATAAGTTTCTGACCCTACAATCCATAACTATTTCAATTCGGCAATTAGAGGTTGCATAAAAACATCAAGTTTTTCTTTTGGATTCTTTGGACCCGGAATAATGACCGTAAGGAACATATGCTCGTCTTTCATGCACATCCAAGGGGGTAAATTGTATGGTGTTAATATCCGCCAAGAAGAATATTGTTGTCCTCTGATTGTCCAAATGGTCAAATCCATCCGCAGAAGGCCCAATCTAACATTACGAGATTCTATTGCAAATGAGGAAAATGTTGTATCCAAGTGTTTCCATGCAGGGAATCGCAAGGATGACACATTATATCTCCTTCGTATATGATCTTGATGTCACCTCATGTGCAGATGCATACAAGCGTTGGAGTCTAAGAGTTATGGGGAAGTAATACATAACTTTGTATGCTATTCTCTTTTTCTTCCCTAATATGGGATTGCGGTCCTTGTAACGAGGGTGGTTGCAAAATCTACATTCATTCAATTCAACGTCTGTTTTCCAAAAAATCATACAGTTATTGTTACAGCAGTCAATCTTTTCTACCGGTAAACCTAAGCTCCTGACGATTTTTTTTGTATTGTAAAAGCTATCAGTCATTATATTATCAGCAGGGAGCAACTCTGAGATCAATTGACATATCTCATCATAACATCGCCATACGAGATATGATATTACGCCTTAATATTCAATAATCTTGCAATAGCCGATTTGTGAATGACCGTATGAACTCCTTCCCAAACTTCTCTTTGGCTAGCCTCTAACATAGTATACAAATTCTCGATCATTGGTGTTGGTATATTATACGTATGCGAATGAGCAGCGCACTCATCGCATCGTAAACCATTGGTTGCAATGTATGCTCGTTGCTAGATGATTTCTCGACTCTAATTTCGGTAGACGTTGAAGCAACAAAATTTCCAATAGGCTCATCCAAATAAGCCTCTCCATGACAATACCAATTGTAATAATTTGGGACAAAACCATTTTTGCAAATATGTACTGTGACAAAGATTTTCATCCCGAAATGTTGTATTTATTTGCAATGATTGCACCGGACAACGATTTTGTCACCGATCCATACATCTTGGATGACTCTTAGCAAAGTTAACAAATGCCTCAACGCCATCAAAATATTCGTCAGCTATAAATCCATTAACTAGTCTATTGTACATCCAAGTTTTGTTAATACTCATTGAAACCTACAAGATATTACAATAAAAAAATTGGTAATAATATTATATAGTAAGAAAATGTTTAACGATTAACAATTATATATCATCTGTAAATAAATATACAATAGTTTAAGATTATTCATTATATCCTATACGACACAATTGTAAGCTACAGATAAAGAACATTGATATGTAGTACCATGCATTAAAATTTAAGCTACTAACATCAACCTGGTGGAAATGATCATTGAAGAAAGTCTCGAGCTCCTGCCAGCACTAAGACCTCGCGCCAGCAGATAGGACCTTCATCAGGAAAAAAATATATAAAGACAACATCTCGTTTTTATAACAGTAAACCTTCTACCCTGCCGACCTAGGTCAATGCCAAGACATCGCACAATCACAACATCACAACGATATTGCAGCCGTGTCAATCGTGCTTCCAAGCACGCTACCACGACAGGGGATCGAGATAGGTGGACCAGTCAAAATCTTGGCCACCCTTTCCCTAACTCGACACAAGTCGACTAACACCGAGGTCGTTACTAATGCACCAATGCACGACCTACCTTGGATGGGGAGAGGCTATACAAAAGCTATACAGAGAAGGCGAGAAGTGCTTACCGTGATGGAGAAATCGAAGTTGCCGATCGAGGTATCCGCGATGGAAGTTTAGGCGCTTAATTTTATCGGGGTCTAAATATGAGATTTTAAGTAAGTTATAAATTTATAATTTTATCAATTTATCGAACAAGACGCCATGCTTATGGTTACCGACAGCCATTCCCGAATTCAACACGGGTTGGGTGTGCTGTTTGGCACGCCCGTGGCGATGACACGCCTGGGTTGCGCGACACGTGCATGTCGCCCATTTCCCACAATGCGACATGCAGGCATCATGTCGCCCATTTCCACACGGTCGTGGTGTTTCGCACGCTGTCGCCATTACCGAATGCAACACGGCTGGGCTGTGGTGTTTGGCACGCGCGTGTTAAACAATTAGTTCTCTAATTTAGAGACCGAATCTAAATCGGTCTCTAAAATTAGAGACCGACTTATATTCGGTCTCTAAAATTAGAGACCGACTTATATTCGGTCTCTAAATTAGAGACCGATTCTTAAATCGGTCTCTAATTAGAGACCCACTATAATTCGGTCTCTAAATAGAGACCGATTTTGAAATCGGTATCTAAATTAGAGACCGATTCTCAAAACGGTATCTAAATTAGAGACCGTTTTGGAAATCGGTCTCTAATTAGAGTCCGATTTTGAAATCGGTCTCTAATTAGAGACCGCTTTTTGTTCGGTCTTTAATTAGAAACCGACTTTTAATCGGTATCTAATTAGAGACCGATTTTAAAAAATCGGTCTCTAATTAGAGACCGAATTTTATTCGGTTTCTAATACGGTCCCAAATATGAGATTTTCTTGTAGTGTAAGATGGATATAATTTTTTTAAAAATAGATTGTAATTTGAGCTCTGGGATTTACACCTCTCTACGCGGGAGAAAGGACCTCACTTATACATGTACACAACTTCATATGTTATGATTCAATATAAATCAATTAATTTATCCCTCAACTATTAATATGAGATTAAAACTCCTTCGTGAGGGAGGGCCTTCCACCCCTCATTCCATTCATTTTTCTAATAATATATTAGTTCCGATGATAGTAAACAAGATTATCTGTATCAGATCTCTATTGCTGTCAGTGCTTTTAGATCTATGTGTAGGGGCTTAGGTATTAATAGTTCTGTTGATTGCTCCAAGTCATTTGCTATTGGCTCCTTCCCCTGCTCTATTATGCTTTTATTGAGGATTGAGTTGTCCGTGTTCATTTGGCTTTATAAAGCAAGAAGCAATGATCTGCTATCAATGGTTCAAGATGGCATATGGTTATTGGAAGGTTGACTTCATCTTCACAACGCATGCACATCTCCCAAGTTTTTTCCTTTTAGAAACTCTCTTTAGAACCTGGTTTATGTGAATTTTCAGGGCTTTGCTTTCCCCCTTCGTGATTTCCTATTGACTTAAAATGAAAGGTTCAGTGCAGCAGTCAGTATGGTCAAATAATTGAGTTTCGATCTTGATTTCTAAATGATTGCTACGTTTGGAAAACGATCTCTTGGATTCAGGTCGACAACCGAATGATTGCCTCATGGACGGGAGTTAATGCAGTCATTTTCCAGATTATAACACTTTGTCCATAACTTATTGTTTTTTCTCCCTGAAAGGTATTGCTTTGCAGTGCTCGTTCATGAATATAATGGTCCCACTATATGGAGATATGTTGTCGATGCAAATCAGGAATAAATTAAATTTTGAATTTCGAATTCAATTAATTTAAAATAATTTGATTTGTTTGGCAATTTGTCCTTTCAATTTGTTATCTTTCATTTAGAGAAGTCAATTAATTGAGATTATTTTCTAATTTTTATTAAAGTTAGTTCTGTAAAAATAAAAATTAAATTAAAGTCCTGTAGTAATTATCATCTTACAATCAATAAGAATTCAATTTCATTTTTACCTATTTCTGTGTACAAGTTTTCCTCTCGGCGAGGATATAGTTTATTCATTCGTCTACATGATCAGCTTTAATTTTGTTCTGAAAACACTCGATCGTATGATAACTACTCATGCATGAGATCTCCTTTTTAAACAAATTATGAGAGTTTTATTTGCTGTTTCAATATAATTATATTCCTAATTAAATTACACCCCAAAAAATTATAAGACAGTTTTATAGATTTACAGGGGAATTAATTAAGAATTCAAGGCAGGAAGTAAAGAATTTGTTCCAACATTGGATGAAGCAGATAGCTAGAAGGAAACTAGAATTTGCAATTAGCAAATTAGCTGAGAAAAAGAAGAAAAAAAGAAAAAATTAGTGCACTACTGAAAGGTGTGTTTTGCAAACTTCTTGTGCTGTAATTTCTCTTTGGTTGTTGCTGAATTAAATTGGCCGATGGAGACAGATCTGAACAAGACTCATGAAAACATCAGCGGAATGCTACATGAGCGTGGCCCAGAAATGTAACGGATGCTTACTTCTCCTGTACTGTAATGTCATGACGTGATCGATTGACGGCGAGTTAGCAGTCATGATCATCATTGAATTGCCTGAGCACCAAATGGTATCGCGAACATACTGCAATCTCAACAAGGGATGAAGCTGTTGATCTCTGCATGTGATCTCCACCTGATTCGAGCTGATCATCAGAGTTCAGTTGAATATATATATATATATATATATATATATGTATGTATGGATTATGCGCATAATATAATACAGTGAAATTAACTGAGAAAAGGTTCAGATCGATATATACGATGGTCAAATTAACTATTGATTGCATGCAATGTCTACGTTAGGCTGTCGCTTTTCTATAGGTATAGGCAACCAACCTCCTCTCTTAATTCTCTTCTTCAATGAGAATAAAAGAAAAAAAAAACAATTTAATGCGGAAGCCAATTGGTGAGGATTCTCCATCACCAATGTGAGAATTGAAAAGTGGTCCTTCATGCGTAGAGTTTTAATATCTACAATTTGATGCTTACTTCTCCACCTAACATTAAATGAATCATCATTATCGACCATGCATTCATTAGTTTTTTCTCTCCCCAATCCTTTTTATTTTTATTTTATTTTATTTTTTATGATGCAGGGCAGCACCAATCAAGAACTTGAGATCTCGATGCAGGCCAGGGCCTTCCAATGATATTTCTGAACTTATAATGTGTGAGGCGTAGGGTCTGATTAATAATTGCATGCAGTTAACGTGAGACCAGCAAGAGCATGACAGTACTGTGCGACGACAGGCTTGTGAATTAGCACCTAGTTAGCTTGTTGCTTCATTCATCATAATTAAGCATCAATTATAATTGCACTTAATATAACGGGCCGGGTCTATTGTGACACGAGATGATCATGGTGATTCAATATATATATATTTCAATCAGTGAGGCGTGGCCAGTAATATGAAACTATGTGCTCTTGGGTCAAATGAGTCAATCAAGTAGGTACTTCTTGACCTTCTCCATCCCTCGTAGACAAAATGCATTAAGCCATATATATATATATATATATATGGTTAAGTGTAAGAATGACAATTTCCTAGTCTCCTATCGATACGGTTTAGAGGATCGGAGTCATTTCTTGGCTACCAGTCATAAGGCAACTGATGTCAACACTCAACATGGGCACGGTTCGAGCACTGATAGAGATGTATCCGCCATCAAAAGCTAAGAATGTTATAACAAAATGACTGAATATATATAATATCATCTACTTTAATTTCTTTTCTTGGCCAGTTGAGTTGGGCGAGTTCGACATTATGTATATATATGTCCCTACACTTAATTAATTAGTATCATGTATGGTTCATTGGCTGTGCGTGTGACAATGAAAACTCGATGCAAGAACACAAGGATAATCACAATGAAGTACTAGCTAGTGGCAATCTCATTGGAAGAATATTCGATTTTATATATATATTCCAACGAGAGAGATGAACGAGACGTGCATTCTCCATCACGATTCTTTATATATCAGTGAAAAATGATGTGCCACCAAAATACCAACATCGACTCGACTCAACTAAACTCGATCGATCCTCCCATTTTACTTCCCATGTTTCATTTACCATATCCCATGCATGCACCAACGGTATGAGCATTAATTTGTGCAAAAATTATCATGGAAAAAAATTAAAACTATATAAAAACAATAACAACAACTAATAGGCAGAAAAATTTATTTTCTTTCACAAATTAATGTCTTATAGCCAACTGTTCACTTACTTTGTTAATTAATTCTTTGATGCATGCTATATCTTTCTTTCTGAAGAGTCATGGATAGTACATTGCATGCGATTTTCATTCAAATAGACTACAACAATATATCGCATTTTAAGATATCGGCTTTACCTCTGATTCATCCTCCAATCCTAGTTTCTTCACTAAGTACTTCTTGAGCAAACTGAGAGTTGATCTCCCATCCCTATATGATCATTGAGAATAATAAAACAATTAAATTATTAAAAACATGATCAGAAACTAGGGTTATAAGCCTATATATATTTACTTTATCCTCAAATAGTTCTTGGCTATCTGGGGCAAGTAGGGTTCTCTACCTGATCTGCATGAACCATATAATCAACACAATTATTTTTTTTTTAAAAAAAATGCATGTTAATATTAATTCTAATCATCTACATGAACGTTCGACTTACTGATTTTGAGCAGCTTGAAGTATGAGCCAAACACCAGGTTGTGATCTTCTCGGTGGACTCACCACCCTCATTCTCACACCCGGACCCGGTGGTGCGAACTCCGGCGCCCTCATAAAAAACTCCGACCTCAGCTGTGGCCCTCCAGTTACATCACTAGAATCACCACGACTCCACAGCATGCGCGGCTGGGGTCGCCGTGTCACCGGCGGTGCCTCTGATAAAAAATTAGGCTGTCGGCCCGACGATGTCGCGAGGGCCAATTTCAGCCAGTCACTATTTGGCGCATCCTCCTCCTCTTTCTCTTTCTCTTTCTCTTCCTCTTCCTCTTCCTCTTCCTCTTGCTCTTCCTGTTCTTCATGGAGTAATATGGTAGGAGAGCGGTCTTGCTCGTCCATGGAGAGCAATTAGAATGGTTCTTGGTAGGATATTGACCATGGAGGAAACATGAGCATCTATACAACAAATTAAGTAGAGAGTTTGAGTTATCCTAAACACACACGCACACATATATCTTCTACCTTATCTTAAGGTAGTTAATCACGAGGGGAATTAATTAGCAGGCAAATAATATATCTTAATTCGAACTTAAAAAGCAAAAAGCAATCGAAGTTGGATGGCAGCGGCTAAGAAGCAGGAAGAAGAGAGATTAATTACCTGCAGATCAATTATTCTAGTCAGCTTATGGGAAGTGATGCATACGATCGAGCAGTCTACGTACGCTCATCCATCACAACGACGATCAGGATCAAATCCAGATTAAATCGACGGCTGACAGTTTGTTTGAATGTCCCTCTGCCTCCAAAGAATCCACTATCATTTTCTTTGAATGTTCATCTTAATTATTCGATTGATAATCAAATTCAAACAGATCATTGATCATATGTTTTTAAATTTGCAATGAATTTCTCACTTTCCAAACAAATTCAGATTTTTTTTTATGAATATCCATGTTAATTCATTAATTTAAAACAATTTATTTTAAAATAAAAAAAAATCATAAAATTAACTGATTTAGTTTGAATAGTTTCTAATTTCTACAAATATTAATGTATAAAATATATAATCGTTAAAGAGTTTACTGGTGTATATATAAAAATGACGTACAATGCTATGAGAAAATTAATAATTCTACAGGAAACCGTGGACAACTATGTGTTTGTTGTAATATAATTATATAATTAAGGTAAAACTACACTTTATTAAAATTATCATGTTGAGATAGTTGACTGGCATATTTTCATCAATATATAATTTAGTTTTGCGGATCTATATATATTTCCTGAGCAGAATCGTCCATTTATATTAATTTGGATTGGCTTGACTCACTTTAATAGCCTTCGTACAAAAGTATATTATAACGACTGGGGCTTAATTTGCAAGATGTTATTCTACTCAAAAATCTTATTTGTGAGCATGAAAGGAGATTTAAGATTAATTATTATTTAATATACTATGATCCCTGGGGTGTTATTCGTTCGAGTGAATATATATATATATATATATATATATATATATATATATATATAATGGAAAGACAAATTATGATCCTTATTATCACTTTGTCAAATATGTGACAGCTCAACTGAATATTTTTGTCAAAATTTTACCACTTTGAAAGATATTTTTAACATCGCACACCTAATAAATATTTTTTACATCAATATAGGTACGTATTTTTTGGGGAAAAAAATCATTAAACATTGGAAGATAATTTAAAACATTGTCCTTTTCTTTTTTCTAAAAACAATAATTGTTTTCCTTTTCTTTTACTAAATAAATAAATAAATATCCACCTGCGTCCGGGGAAGCTTATGACCAAAGTCGTGATGCTTCAGCATTGATAGCCTGTGTCTTTCTTTGAGACGGTGGACTCTTGGCCGACGATGAAAGCCCAGACAGGTACTCTCTCCACCACAATCCTAATTTCTCTGATCCCAATCCAAACTCTCCGCGAATTCTTCACCTCAGCCCAAACCATCCCCCGCAATCCTCCTCGAATCTCATTTTATCCCAGCATACCACACACACCAACCACATCCCACCCACCTTCCGCTACAACTAATATTGCACAACCAAGCAATATCCAACTTGACCGAAGACAAACCAGTTTAAGCAAACATAACTCTACGCTTATCCAATTCAATCGAACCATTCGAAGGCCAACTCCAAACCAGGCTCTAAGTCTTAATCATTTGTAATATGATCATAACAATCCCAAACATAGGGAACACCCATGAAAATACATCTGATTCGCAGCTAACTAACTAATTTTGATAAGAGAATCAAAAGATGTAAATCGTATAAAATTCACCAAAGCCACCATTAAAATGCCACTTGCAATCTTGGCTGCAAAGCTTACGTCTCACCTCAGTCCTATCTTTAAATTATCGCTTACTATGTTACTACACGTGATATTCTTTTTAGTATTCGGAGGATGTGAATGGAGGAGCTGAATACTGTAGCAAAAGTTCAAAGATTTAGCTTGAGCCGTAGTAGCTCTATCCTACTCTGACTGTTCCGATTCTATACAGGAATAGCTGGGGGAACTGATTCAGGCAAGCCGCTCCCACCATTTAGAACAGTGACATTTCCTTCGGAATCGACATCGACAATTGCTGAGTCTCCCTCCTTGATCTCCCCAGCAAGCATTTTCTCAGCCAAGCTATCCTCCAGGAGCCTCATTATGGCTCTTCTCAGTGGCCTGGCTCCATAACTTGGGTTGTAACCTTCATCCACCACCCTATCCTTGAATCTCTCTGTCACCTGTAGTTCAATATCCTTGGCTTTCAGCCTGTCAAAGACCTCCTTGAGCATTATATCGGCTATCTCCTTGACTTCCAGTTTGGTCAACTGTCGGAAGACAATCATTTCATCAAGCCGATTAAGGAACTCTGGACGAAAGTATTGTTTCAACTCCTCTGTCACGAGGCTTTTAATTCGGTTGTAGCTGCTGTCCTTTTCATCGTAGTCAAGGTCAAATCCAATTCTCCGCCCACCCTTTTCAATAACACTGCTCCCAACATTGGAGGTCATGATTAGGAGGGTATTCTTAAAGTCCACTGTCCGCCCCTTGCTGTCTGTCAACCTCCCATCTTCCAAAATCTGGAGCATCATGTTGAAGACGTCGGGGTGAGCTTTCTCTATCTCATCAAAGAGGACAACGGTGTAAGGGCGGCGACGAACTGCTTCGGTAAGCTGACCACCTTCAGTGTAACCAACATAGCCTGGCGGTGAGCCAATGAGCTTTGAAACAGTATGTCTCTCCATAAATTCACTCATGTCAAGCCTGATCATAGCTTCCTCAGAGCCAAAATAATAAGCAGCTAGTGCCTTTGCCAATTCTGATTTTCCAACACCGGTCGGACCAGAAAATATGAAGCTAGCAATAGGGCGATTGGGATTCTTAAGACCCACACGAGCTCTACGAATGGCACGACTTATAGCTTGAACAGCTTCATCCTGCCCAATAACACGTTTATGGAGAGTTTCTTCCATTTTGAGGAGGCGATCAGACTCATCAGTAGAGACTTTCTCTACAGGAATTCCAGTCCATGAAGATACAATATGTTGGATGTCTGCTTCTGTTACCAGAGGACCACCATCACCGGCCTCACTCTCTGCTTTGCTTAGTTCTTTGCCCTTATCTATCAGAGCTGAAATCTGAGCCTTCAGCTCCATCTCCCTATCACGTAGTTCCCCTGCCTGTAAAAGATTTGCCGAAATATATGGGTAGCTTAGATTCAGATATACAGGAAGTAAGAACAGCTACAGGATATGCACAAAACCACGAAAATGGTATTAAGTATTTGGTCACAAAGCATAATTGTGAGTTGGAGATGATCCACTGGATGATATATGCTTAAACAGATCATCCAGGTCACCAACTCAGTACTAAAAAACTTTGATTGAAATAGATTTACCTTTTCAAAATCTTGACCACGAACTGCATCATTCTTTTCTTTGGTGATCTGCCTAAGCTCTTTGTCCAGTTCCCTGGCTTCCTCAGGAAGCTGTCAAAGAAATATTAATTTGATGCAGATATGAAAGAACACCATGCTAGAAAGGTACCAAGTTACCTGTGCATGGCGAAGCCTAACACGAGATCCTGCTTCATCAATCAAGTCAATGGCTTTATCCGGTAAAAATCGATCACTGAAGCCATAGCAGAATATATAAGCACTATACAACTAGGAATAACTGCAGAGATCATAATAGAAACATGGTATGTAGAATTCCTTTGGGGGAAAAAAATTATGTTTGTAAGCCATTAGTTTGTCTGTAAAATTAAGAAAAATGAAAATCAAATACTTTGTAGAACTCAATGAGATAGGAACATTACAATTCAAACATGGAACCAATTACCAAGCCATGTTGCCTAGCAAGGCAAAAAGGTTCACCCCAATCTTACACCGGGACATGAAATTCATTGGCACAGGATATATTACCCTCTGTTGCTTGTACCATGCGTGTTGATTGTGCTTTTATAGTTCCATATAATACAGGTTATTCTCTCAGTTGGTCACATGTGATCTTAACCAACACGTGATGTGACAAAAGGAATTAGATTTGATTTCTAATGTTGATTACAGGTCAGAAAATAGGAGTCGAGGATATAGATTGGAGGAAGGGATGAAGATATTACCAACAGGGAATCAAAGCAGCAGCATCAACATAGAGGTATTGAAACATCAGAGGAATGAGCGAACTTAGCAGACAAATCAAGGAAGGCTGCATCGGCATCACGACTGAGAAGGGAAGCAGCGGTCATTGGCATCTTGAATGGGGGTGGAAGCTCGTGTCTCCGTCATTACGAATAATGGGACTTCTTCGAGGAGGAACTCATAGTTTCACAATTTGGAAACTCATGATTCCATAATTATATATGTATGTATGTTGTATATTACACATAAGATATAACATATAACAAACATTATAGGAGTGGCAAATAAAATGAAACCCATCATTGTCAAGATATAAGAAAATATTCAGGAGTGTTTAAGTGAGATTTATTATGATCAAGGTTCACTGTACTTCTTGCTTATTATAACTCTATGCATTATATGGTACATCCATCATATGAGAACATCATATGCATCATATCAGAGCATTATACAGTGATCCATCATATCAGAGCTCTATAAAATATGTGTATCATTATCCTATGATTGTATCAGTTCCAATTCCAATTGTGTCAGTTGAATTGAGATATGCTGATAAAAATTTGGAGAAATTAATGTTAATACTACATGCCTATGCCCTGGTATAATTATTTAATTTGGGTTCACACTACTTTTAGTATTACCATGATGTTTGCGATATCAATAATTTATATCCTATTAGTCTCGAGTATCAACAAAATATATTTTGTAATTGATAAACACTTATATTTGAAAGTAAATAAGTATTGATACCATACTGCCATGACACAATATGGTATCAAACCTGTATCGCTAAAGACTGAAATTCCTATACGACTCAATTTTAAATCTTGGATTTTACACATTAGTCATGAGGAGCAACATTTTTTTTACAGAAAATATAAAAAGTGGCACAATTTAGCAAAATAGTTTCTAAAAAATAAGTTGAATAATCTTTAAGATAATATGAATGACATATAAAGTAATGGCAAATTGCCAGGGGTGATAGAGGCAGAATTCTGGAACTTGGTAAAGCACACTAACATGAACCCAACCCAGTTACATTTTAGTACAAGTAAACATTGTTGTTCCTCAAATTGACACCGCAATGCAAGAGAATTTATAATGATTCTGGTGGCAGAAATATCCCTACTGCAATTTCTATTCTAATTCTCAATTATCTAGAATGCATCACTCTGCATGAAATACATATATACATAGCAGCACTGAAATTCACATGCCTTCAAATAGATTGAACCTGTATAGTTCAGAAATATATAGAATAAACACACACACACACAAAAAAAACAGCACTTCGGACAATTCCTTGTAAACTAATAATAACTATGATGGGCCATAGGTAACTATGCACTTGTTTAAAAAGTAAAAGGAGAAGCAACAAAAAAAACATAAAATCTTGCAAAGTTCTGGGTGGTAGACAAGTCAATCAAAGGCTATATAGAATAGAGGCAAGGATTATTGCAAAATAAAAAGGGTGTATCAGAATACAATGCACTAACCTAATGTACTGATAGGACAATTGAGCGGCAGCAACTAAGGCCTCATCAGTGTAACGAAGTTTGTGGTGAATCTCGTATCTTTCCCGTAGCCCTCTAAGAATCAGTATTGTTTCGTCCACTGTTGGTTCAGGAACTCTTACAGGTTGAAAACGTCTTTCCAAAGCAGGATCCTTCTCAATGTGTTTCCTGTATTCATCAAGTGTTGTGGCTCCAATACACTACCACAAAGTTAATAACTTATAACTTGGATTTAATAGGTTCATATACTCTACAATAGGAAAATTGAGCAACGGCCATACCTGCAATTCACCTCTTGCAAGAGCTGGTTTTAAGATATTAGCAGCATCTATGGCACCCTCTGCTGCTCCTGCTCCAATTAATGTGTGTACTTCATCAATGAATAGTATTATTTCATCACTTTGTTTAATTTCTTCCATTAACTTTTTTAACCTTTCTTCAAACTCTCCACGATATTTAGTACCAGCAACAAGAAGTCCCATATCAAGAGTAATCACCTAAATTACAACGTTAGAAATTAATAATCCCAAAAGTTCATAATACAGAATGATATAGAAATCAAGAATCTTATATGTTCACTAAGGTTTTCCTGGTCACTATGTGACTGCAACTGCTTCATGAAACATCACAATGACTGATAAATAGTTAAGCACCTTTTTCCCTTCAATTGTTTCTGGAACATCACCATTTGCTATGCGCTGAGCAAGTCCCTCTGCAATAGCTGTCTTTCCGACACCAGGCTCCCCAATTAGACAGGGATTATTCTTTGTACGCCTGCCCAAAATTTGTGTAACTCGTTCAATTTGTTCTTGCCTGCCAACAACTGGATCTAGCTTTCCCTGTGTAGTTATCAAGTTGCTCAGATGCTTGATGTTTATGATAATAATAAAACAAGAATTTGTCGAAGGATCCAAAGATTACCTCCTCTGCTAACTTTGTTAAATTAGTTCCATACTCCTCAAGCGTAGGCATCTTATTGCCGCTGCTTCCTCCACCTACCCCTGCACCAACTGCTTCAGTGCTTTCTCCTACCATTCGAATGACCTATTCGATATGGAAGATCAAAGTTACCTCAGCAGTAGGCTTATATTAATATGAAACAAAGTTAAACAATATTTTACCTGGGTACGAATGTTGCTAGGATCAGCTCCAAGACTCTCAAGCACACGTGCAGCTACACCTTCACCCTCCCTAAGAAGCCCAAGAAGTAAATGTTCGGATCCTATGTAGTTATGTCCTGAAGTTTTACAATATAGGCAATGAATTCCAAGTTAAAAGCCCAAAAGATAAGGAAAAAGGAAGAAACCAAAGAAGCAAGAGGTAAGCAGAAAAGCTACTATCATTCATGCATGGTACTGGTTGATAAATTAGGAACAATCAAAGCACATTATGAACATTTATTGTGAAGTAAATAAATGCTTAATCATGCCAAAACTAGAGTTTGGTGGCAAAGTAGTTATGTTAGTGCCTCCATGGTTTTACAGGCAGTTTGTTCGCAGAAACTGACAATAGTTTTCGCTTCCCAACATTTTTATGGAAAATTTTCTTGTTTTGAGGTGAAGACCAAGTAATTTCCAGGTAGAAAAATAAATTATTATAAGAAAAGTTTTGATGAAAATGTTTTTTTTTTTCAGTTTTCTTGTTCAATTTCCAAATTCCCATTCTTTTCTTGACACTGGACACTGGAAAGTTTCCGTCAATTAAACACAGTTGGTGCAAGTGAGATAGGTAGCATTACATAATAACCCCAAATAGAATGATCCAGGAATATGAAATTTGCTAAAGTTTCTAACTTGTTAGCTCTTCACAGCTATGATGTAAATGATAATTATTCTAATTCTGGACATGTTAGCAGTATAGTGCTTGCATGATTTCTCTTCAATCACTAAAATTAACATAATATATCCAGGATTTTAACCAAGTGACAAAAATCTTGAACAGACTAGAAACAAGCAGATTGGTAAAACATAATTCTTTAAACATAGATAATTAAATTCAAGAAAAACAAGTTCTGGAAATAAGGTGTGTAACAGAAATCTACAAATGAGAGTTATCTGAAATTACCAAGCTGCCGAGCTTCCTCTAATGAGAGTTCTAAAACACGCTTTGCACGAGGTGTAAAAGGTATCTCAACAGCCACAAATCCACTTCCCCTTCCAATGATCTTTTCCACTTCCACTCTAGCATCTTTAAGATTAATTCCCATTGATTTCAAAACTTTTGCAGCGATACCTGTTCCTTCACCGATAAGGCCTAACAGTATTTGTTCTGTCCCAACAAAATTATGACCTAGACGCCTTGCCTCTTCTTGAGCAAGCATTATTACTTTAATCGCCTTCTCTGTAAATCGTTCAAACATAGCTTTGGCAACTCCTCGACTGGTTTTTCCCCGGGGATAAGATATATATTTCGAAACCACGGAACAAAAATCATGATTACATCTTGAAGAAGTGCCCAGGTTATCTACTCGTCTTAATCCTGAGAAGCACTGCAATTGTAACGGTGTACTTTGATGGTGTATCATCATTGCACCCCTTTTAGCTTTTCCAGAGCCTCGCAGATGCCTTTGTCCTCTGTTCACTGCAACAGTGGGAAGAATTGCTGATTGAACCAAAGAACCAGCCATCAGCCCTTTTAACAAGAGACAAATACCCTTGGATCCTCACAGCACCTGCAGACATAAATTATTACATATTAATACAGCACCATGCCAAGAAATTGATAAGCACCCTCAACTCTTAAGCTTGAAATCCTTAGGTAAGACAGAAATTGTAAAATCCAATAGAACAGCTAGACACTCCAAAATTAGTACCCCACATTCTCATTAAATAGAAAGGGTGAATGAGGAGATGATCAAGTTTAAACCATATCCAAGTTTCAAGACGATAAAAAACAGTTAGATGCTAAATAATTAGAATGGTACCATTTTATTTTCATACACAAATATTCAATGTCTGGGAGATAAAAATATACGATATGAGCTACATTGCTTGTGGTTGAGGCAGTAGGACTAATTCCCCAAATGTGCACAAGTACAATTAACAGCACAGGATGGAGTAATTTCAGCCCACATGTACGGTCGCTCATAGACCATGTACACAAACCAATTTCATTTAGAGTTATAATTAACAAGAACCCAAACTTTATGGGCATGTGGTGCAACTTTATTTTTGGGCCAGGCCCAACAGAATTCAGGTCATAATCTCTATCATGTATAACTTTTGTTATGAGGGATGTCCATCCAAGTAGAAGCAAACTAGAAAGTTATTCATCGCCAATGGGAACTCAAAACATAAAGAAAGCCTGATTCATAAGAGTTATCCCGCTGTAAAACAGGTATCTAATCCTCATATCAACTTCAGAACACCAAATGCATCTTCCACTCCGAGCATAAAAGCAGCGTCCCCCTTTGAAGCGGGCACTACGACAGGACATCAAACTCGAATCACGCATTCCAAACAGCCACTCGAAATTGAAATGGATGAATTACAAAAGGGACGACAGCAATAATGCGCATCGCGACAATTTTCTTTCTTGCGAGCAACATCTTACCGCACATGCTGATCGCAAGCCAAAAAAAAAAAAAAAACTAAATCAAATCAAATACTAGATCTCTAATTGACAATCAGATCAATCACAATAAAGTACACTAATATCAACATGTCCTAAGACGAAATGTTAAAAAGGAGAGAAATCCCCTAAAAGTACTCAAATTTGCCAACATAACATATCGACAAGAACAGGATTCAACGCTTAGAATTGCAACTGTGAGAGGAGAATTAGCTCAAACTCCAAAAGAGAAGCAGAGAAGCGAAAGAGCTACCTCCGAAGAGAGACGAAGCTCCGATGCGGAGGCGGAGGAAAAGAAGAAGAGCTAGTTCTTCGTCCTCTCGACCAATAGATAAATAGAAAAAAACGATACGGGAAAGAAACGAGACGAGAGGAGGAAGAAACTTATCTCGATGAACATTCCAAATTCTTTTGGTACAGCCTGCACGATGCTCGTTTTTCTTACCTTATTTTTCATTTGACTTGTCACTGGGCCCCGTTAGTCATTAGAATCTCCAGACTAAGGTTCTTTGGGTGGGTAATCTAAATCAGATAAAGATAGAAGAGTGTGGATGGTTCGTCATTTTTTTTTAAGGAGAGAAATTATTCGAGGACTTTAGGATTTGCGCACGAAACTAATCCGACGGCGTCAGATTTTTACCAGATAAATGTTTGGAAGCGTTTAGAAGAGCCGATTTTCAAAGAGCGACGTGGACAAACATGCGCCGCGTCGCTCGTTTCTCATCCGGCGCGGCCGAGCATCCTTATCCGTTGGATAACTGAATAGTGTAAAAATATCTGTGCGTTGGAAATTCAATGGTCCAGATCCGACGCCTCTCGATTTTTTTTTAAGGAAGCGCGACGTGGATAGTAATAAGCCGAATCGGGTTAAATAAGGACCGACCGGCCCAATTTTATTTGGGCCATAATGGGTTGGACCGGATGTTTAAAGCAAAATAGACCAAAGTCAATTCGCATGATATAGTCAAATTAGTAAACTATTGTACCTATTTGATCACTCTCGTTTTTTTTTTCTTTCAGGACTGTAAAACGTGAATTATATAAGGAATCGATAGCATTGATTATAACTGCATGACTGCATTTATGCTGTACGAGTTTGCTTGCAATGGAGGCAACACGATTGATTAATATGTACAGAGTAAGTAGTTAGCATTAAAGAGAGGAATAGGCTCTGAGAGGTGTGGCTTGCAGTCTTTCTTACCTCATGCATCGCCTCGATTAACAAATGAATTCGCTGCTCTGCAAACATGAACAGCAGTAAAAGTAACATACTTCATAGGATCCCTCCAATGAATGTTTCGGTGTTGCAGCTTCTTCAATTATCAACTAACCAGATGCGAGATAAATTTAATTTACCATTTGTTCTTCAGTTAATGCGTAAATGTAGTACTATTCGGCTCTTCCTGGCCTAGGATTGCACATGCATCTTTACTGCGTTTCTGATTCGAATGTAGATGTTGTAAAAGGATCGATGCATATATAGTGTCTTCAGATCAGATCAACCCTTCTCCATGCATACTTTGTCTGCATGTTTTTATGACCATTAAATGCACCAGATCAACGACTCTTTATATATACTGCGCTCGTTTTATATTTCTAACAAAACCACAATTTAATTAGGTATACACCATGATCAAGCAATATCAGTTGAGATCGAGTGAATAGCTTTCGACCTTGATTTGTTCTACAGAAAGGCAAACTGAGTCCCGTGAGGCGCCGCACAGATGCTGGCCCAAACCAAGTTAGTAGTAGAAGTCTACGACGCAGAATGCAGCAAAGCGATGGACAACGAGGAAGGAAGATTATGGGGAAGAATGATTAGGCAATGAGAAAGGAAGAGGCGACTGTGAGTTTGCATGAAGACGAAGGAAACCGATGCATCCAAATAATAGTGAAGTTGCAGTCACGAGAATCCTGGGCTCCCCCATCCTTAATTTTCTCTCTCTCCAATTTATTCCCACCCTGCAGTTGATTCGGCACGCCCAGTGTGTCAACTTTTCAACTTCGTCTGCGTGTTTGCCTGATATGCCATTTATAACGGAGGCTTAGCTTGGGACCTCGCCATTAAAGCACAGCCACACCTCTCGCATCTCCCTCAATGTTGTCGAATCGATGGCTCGTCAAACTCTTCGTTCTCACCCATTTAACAGGGCAGAAAGAGCAGAAGATGGCATAGAACTCCAAAGTCTGGTCCAAAATATATATATATATATATATATATATAAAGTTGATATTCTGCTGATGCCTCTTGGGCGATTTCATCTTCATCGTTTAATTCGCAATTTGTATATAATGCACAGTTTTTTTAATCGAACGTGCTGTAATTTATTCTTGAATCAATCAGAGTCACGGGCACCGTCCTCGCCATTGGCAGCAGACTCACAGTCGTGATCGAACTGTTGTTGCACGCGATCAAGTCGGAATTCAATTTGATCGTGGGCGCAATATCGCCCGATTTGTGGCTACGATCAGGTCGGATTTTGTCCTTGATCCGATCCGAATCCGATCGAATTACGATCACAGTTGAATTTCGAGCGCTCAGTGGAGATGCATAGCGGCATAGGCGCGAGGAGTCAGGTGGAGTTATTGTGCATTTTTCATTACGTTGCTATGCTCGCTCACGCACGAGTGTACAGATATCTGTCGCGCAGTTTGGATACCTACTCGACTACTCCCTGCGCATCCATGTGTGACTCGCGATTTGACATCCATTCCTCTCCTGCAACTGTCCGATCTGCAACTTGTATTCGTCTCTTCCGATCCATACTAAAGCCTAACCCTTGAACCCTAGTTGGTCGTCTGCGCCATCCTCTCGTGGAGATCGGGCACGACTGATCCAACCGCGATGTGGTGGCGATCCGATTGCGACGTGCTCATGACGTTGCAACTACGATTCCGACTATGATCCGATTGAATTTTTGTCATGAACGATTGTGGTGAGAGGACAGTGCATGCATCGGAATCGTGGTCGCGACATTGCGATGGGGATATGCATCGTGCGTTCGGGTCTGAATCCGATCACCATCCGACGAGAGGGACGACGACGATGACCCCGACAGGTTCAGGGAACTGGCTATAGTGTTTATCAGAGTAATCATTGTGGGTGGAAGCCTTGTACATTTTTGATTATTATGTAATTTCGTAGATCGGATGATAGAAAAGAAATCACACACGTGAGAAACAGAATATGACATCCAAGAGATTAGTTTTATATATATATATATATATATATATACCATTAGATCGCTAATTAAAACGTTAGTGTATTAAATTTTATATTTTAATTTTTTTGCCTCCACATTTAACAACATCCGTATTTTTAAGCCGCTTATATATTTATATTTATAAGCGAACTAAAATGTGTCAATGTGAAAATGAGATAAAGATTGTTCAATATAGTAATTATTATTGCAATATTAAAGTTGGCCGACCTTCAGTTGAATTTAATTTTTTAACAATATATATTGATTACTTAACAATATTCTTAAGAGGAGATTGTTGATTAAAGATGACCAAATTCAATTTAAATTTGTCGAAGAAATTATTGGAGAGAAAAACCATTCACTTAATGATTAAACAAGATGAGAAGTGAAGCTCAAATAGATCATAGAAAATCGAACACTTGATACAAGATGAAAAGTTAAACCTAAGCCCCAGTGGCTAGTTAGAAGTGCAAGAACTTTTAAGCGAGTCAATTTTATGTCATGACTCTGGGTCATCGACGGACCCTCTCCTTTGCACTTTTCACCTGAGTCCTGATTTACCTCTTCCGCCGATAGGGGCAGCCGGAGGGGGCCGCTAATGTGACGGTTCCATATTTTTTTGAAAAGTTAAACCTAAGTGGTTACATTTGACACAAGATGAGAAATGAAACTCAAATGAATCATGAAAAACTAAATATTTGACACGAGATGAGATATGAAATCTAAGTATCATGGAGGTAATAGATAAAAAAAAGTCCAAATTGATCGTGGAAAATTATATATTTGATATGTGACAAAAGCGTCACGGAGAATTGAATGTTAGATACGTAGATGAAAATTTTAATAAGTCAAGAAGGATTGATTGTTAGCGTGAGATAAAAAAGTCTAAACAAATCAAATAAGAATCTATATTTCTCAAATAAAGTTTTTGATGTCAAGGTTAACTGAATTAATACTAAGTAAATGAAATCTTAAATATTCAAGGATGACTAAATGTTAAATAAGAGAAGTTCAAATAAATTAAGGTCAATTAGATACTAGTCAAAATGATATTTCAATATTGGAAAATACTGAAATAGAAATATCAGTTGATTATTGTAGAGTAACAATCGTCTTATGGATGACAAACTCCAAAATTGAAAGTTAATTTAAAAAGATTGATAATGGTTTTAGATGCGAGCAATTATTGTTGGGTATTAGTAGTTGACCATTTCACCATTCAAGTTGTACACTTGACTAATATTACTATTCGAGCGAATAAGAAAATTTAAAACTTAGTTATCTAACTCGATTGATCATCATCAGTCGATTGTTGAAGAGGCGCAATCGATTGATATCACTATTCGAATAAATAGAAAGTTTAGATTACGAGACTTGATTATTTAGGCAATAGTCGATTGATGATAATAAAAAGTTGACTGATATGGTCAAATATGAGTTACAAAGAACGATTTTGTAAATGAAAGGGTCGAATTTATAGTAGAATGATTAATTGATGGTGATAAATAATCAACTATTAAATGAAAATCAACCACAACTTGAAACTTATAAAAGAGGATTTTATGAAAAAATATGAAATTAATGCTTAAAGTAAAAATGTTTCATTTGTATTATTTTTATTATTTATTAGAACTTAAAGATTTGTAAGAAATTTTTTCATAAGATATTCGATAAAGAGAAAGTATAATAGACTATCGCTAGGATATTAAATTGTGAAATAGAAAATGAAAATTTCGAACCACTTAAAACTTAAAAATTGATTTATATACAACTATGCCTCGTAACGTATTAATCTTTTATAAACGAATATTAAATTAATAAGATATTAATTCTCATCTTGAGTTTACATTTGATTTGTTTTGCCTCTCCTACAACCCCCAAGTAGAAACAACAGCATCCTCAAAAAAGGCCTGCATCTGCATTTGTATGTTTGCTACTGGTTTCAGCAACTGCAGGAGTAGTAGCCTTTGGAATTTATTACTTGTTTCGCTTAACTCCAAGCGGTGCAGTTCCTCTCGACCTTCTCAAAAATAGCACCACATTTGCAACGAGAACAAGCTTCCAATCGTGGCTCGATCCGATCTGAATTTCCAACTTTGGATTATTAGAGAAAACCAAGTTCACAAAGTCTCTTCTCCCAAACTAACTCTCTCGGTACTGGAGTGTCTCGATCGAAATTATTATAAAGAAGGATACAAAAGATTTCAAAACCAGCTTGTTAATGGTAGAATTATGCAAAATTTGTTAAGAAACTAATTGTATTGCCACTCGAAATCTCAGCCAATCACATCTAAAATGTACATATAGATCTTTTTGTCTTGACCACAGAGTGAGTTTAAACATTAAGAATGATCATTTTATGCAGTAGGTAAATGGGAGGTGTATTTCTGATACAAAGGCGAAAACTGAAACCTGTCCCTTTGTTTTTTTTTGTTTTTTGTTTTTACTTTTTCTCCCTTAGAAAGATATATTGCGTGATAAACTTTGGCATATCCAGATTCTGTTGGGTGGTAATTATAAGGGCTATCAGTAGGTCTCATGTGCCTAAAGGATTTAAATTTGGCGCTATCAGATATCTCATAATGAAGAACAACAGATTTCTGAAAATTGCTTGGTATTTTTGTGTCCAATGAGTTAGATAACTATTTTTTTAAATTAATAATGAAGTGACTTAGTAATTTTTCTGAACAGAGGCTATGATTAAAAATGACTTGACTTACCAATGCCAGTTACGTTCTACCTCTCCATCAGTTTCACATCGCCACTAAAACTCAGCTTTATTTCCTTCACATGAAGAAGGCTGACCTCATTTGTTCGTATATGCATTACTGATTGCCACCACATGGACCATTGCCAACATGCAACTACTCTTCCCCTAACAGTGCCATTCATCGCTGCTAGCTCCATCAATAACTCCATATGTGATCATCAAATTACTAAGCACATTCTTCATTTCATTCGACACTCGTTCGTTTTCTTAATTAGCTAGTGATATATGACTAGTGTAATATTAACTTGTGCATGCATACGACCTTAATTACAAATTTAAGTTTTATGGAAAAATAATGAAGTTCTTGCATGTGTGTTATCTCTTAGTTGAGTTTTTATTATTATTATTTTCCTTCACTTTGTTATATTTATTGAACATTTTGGAATGATGATATGCGTTATTAAATGCTCGTAGTGATTGTCGATCGTAAATATAAGTATTTTAAAAATTTCAAAGAGTAAAAGATTTATTTGTTAAAATGTGTTGATCTTCCTCGCGTCTCGGTAAAATGATAGCCGCTTTTGTAATATTCACTGCTAGTGGAAATTTATGGTTGAAAGTAACTGGCCAAAAGCATGAACAAAGGAGCTGTAATTTTCCAGTTTTTAAGTTTTTTTACTAAAAATGAGGAGTCTTCCATCGCTTCGGTAGACGCGCAATTTGAAGCTTTAAGAGCGCAGTAATTAAGAGCAGAGCAGCAGCATACGACGCAGTCAACCTTCATAAACGAAACGTAACGTTCCAAAGCCATCCCCTCTGTTACAAGGGGTAGTGGAGAGCGACCTCTGCTGCAGCAAAGCCCGACCTGCTCTGTCTCTCTCTCTCTCTCTCTTGGCTGAAACGGAGGAGCGAGCACATGCTTTCGAGGATGAATGGCGTCGCATGGGCCGACGAGGGAGGCGACGAGGAAGGCGCTGCCTCGTGGACGAGAATGAACGCAGCCTCCGTCGCCGGTGGTAGCGGCGGAGCGATGGGCGATGGCAAGGACGAGCTCGGGCTCCCGAGCTTGAAGTCCATGCTCGACGACGACTGGTACTTGGGGGGTACTACTGCGGCCGCTGCCCACAACCTGCTGCCGGCGTCGGGCATCGCTCATCATCCCTTCGACGGCTTCCAGCCGCATGCGGAGCTCAAAGATGTGACCTTTCCCACGAACCCTAAGTCGCATGAGGCCTTAATGCTCCAGCCCGCCGATGACCTCGACCAAAATCCGCCTTTTTTCCCTGGAAAATCGAGCTTTGCCTCTCTCTTCGGCGCGGTTTGTTCGAGTCCCTTCGACGCCGGGCTCGATCTCGGGTGCGATCCGCAGGGGTTTCTTCCGGCTTCACACGTGTCCGCCTCCTCTGTCTTGATGAACAGAGGCGTCGGAGTCGGCGGCAACGAGGAGGGAGTCCAGGGGTTCGCCGGGTTGGGAGCGAGCGACCAACTCGTTTGTGCCGATCTGAGCTCAAGAGGCGAGTTTTCCGGCGTCCGTATCCTTTCGCCATCCGAGAACTGTGCTGGTTCCATCTCCGGCGCCGGCTTTAGCCCCATGGGCTTCAACAGCTTCGAGAATTCTCCATTTCTCAACAGGTCCAAATTATTGAGGCCGCTGGAGATATTTCCACCGGTAGGAGCGCAGCCGACTCTGTTCCAGAAGCGTGCGGCCGCCGCTCTGCGGCAGAATTCAGCCACGGTCGGTGAAAAAGTCAGCTTCCGAGGGCTATGGGACCCGGAAGGAGCTGGGCAGGGCAACTGGGGGAAGTCCTCTTTCGAAGTAGAGATCGAAAAGAACACGAAGGGCAATGACGAATATGAAATGGACGATGGAAGCATGGACGCGTCGGGGTTGAATTATGACACAGATGAAGGCGCTACAGAGAATGCCAGAGGCGAGGAGAATGCAAAAGAAGGTGGCGCAGGAAGCAACTCGATTGCCAACAGCACGGTGACCGGTGGCGGAGGCGACCAAAAAGGGAAAAGGAAGGGCCTCCCTGCCAAGAACTTGATGGCGGAGAGGAGGAGGAGAAAGAAACTCAATGACCGGCTTTACATGCTAAGATCTGTGGTTCCCAAAATCAGCAAGGTGAAGATTCACATCGTCCACTTCATGTTTGCAGTATCCAAATTTCATAAAATTATCCTCTTTTTTTTTCCTCTCTCACTCTTTTTCAAGTGATTGATCGATTCTCAAGAAATTCTTCTTTTTGGCTTGGCAAATTGTCCAGCTGCTGAATAATTTGTATGGGATATGGCAAAAATGCTCTTTGGGGATGATCCTGACCAGTGGTCCCTTAGTTCATGTGGTCACCGTTTCATGGAATTAAACCAGCGTTGAATCCGTAAAGGAAGCCTGGGTGCTAATTATCTGACTATTTTTTAAAAAATACTTCATCCATTCTCATTATCATTCGAGTTCCTATAATCGAAAAGCTACTTTATGAAATTGTATCCCATGATCACTGCACCTGCTTTTGGTAGTACTTTTGGCTTCTCAGTTACTATTTAATTGATAATGTTGTCAATATATTGATATGATTAAACTGCTCTATGTACTCTTTTTTTTTTCTGTCACTTGTTTGAATGCCTTGGCTTTTATGCATTATGCTCTTTTGTGACATTTGTTGCCACTCTGGAAAATAAACATGAAGGAGTAATAATTACACTTATTGTCCTTCTATCTTGTAAGAGTTGTAGTTACAAATTCCAATTCATCCTATCTATTCTTCAAAGCTTCACTCTTTCACACAAATCTGGACATGTTGGAGAAGTAACAAATTTTGGTCCTCCTTCCCAATCACTTGAAAAAAAAAATTGCCTTGTTATATGCATTTTATCTTATCTAGTGAATTCCTCTTATCCTCGTAGATGGACAGAGCTTCCATTCTTGGTGATGCTATTGAGTACTTAAAGGAGCTTTTGCAAAGGATCAATGACCTTCATCATGAACTAGAGTCGACGCCTTCGAATTCTTCGGTAGTTGGTACTAGTGCGGCTAGCTTTCACCCTTTAACTCCAACGTTGCCCGCTCTACCTTGCCGTGTGAAGGAGGAGCTTTGTCCAAGCTCTTTACCAAGCCCAACTAGTCAGCCAGCAACGGTTTGTGCCTTCTTCCTGATCTTATCTTTCTTTTTCATTGTAGTTTACACTCAAAGATCCTGACTTTATTTACTCAAGAAGGTTATTGTCAACATAGTTTACAATGGTTATCAGGTGGGAACTAGTTTAATTATGACTAGGTGGACTAGAGATTCAATTGCCGAAAATATGGATAGCAAAAACTTGTTGGAGTTTCATATGGGCTGAATTGCCATTTACTAAGACAGTTCTGTGCAACTGAGCATCCATATAGAGTTCCTTTAGATTGTGAATAACAGTATATGGTAAACCTATGTTCAAAGTTGCAATAATCAAAAGCAACTTAGGCTTGAGGTCAATCACAATCTAGGATCAGCATGATTGCTAATGTTAATAGAATGCAGTTTAGTGGTTATAAAACTCACACGTTATCTCAAATTTTGGCATGCATTACTTATGCTCGAAACTATGGATTTGACAGATCGAGGTTAAGCTAAGAGAAGGCCACACCGTTAACATCCATATGTTTTGTGCCCGTCGACCCGGCCTGTTGCTCTCCACCATGAGGGCACTTGATGGTCTGGGGCTTGACATCCAGCAGGCTGTCATCAGCTGTTTCAATGGATTCGCATTGGATGTTTTCCGGGCCGAGGTAAGCTTTCCTTTGATCATATCTTCCTAAAGGTAAAATCAATCTCATTATCTTGGGCATGCTGCTTAAGATTCTTATTCTTTTGCCTCTTTTCAGCAATGCAAAGAGGGCTCAAATGCCCTGCCAGAAGAAATCAAAGCGGTGCTCTTGCATTCTGCAGGGTTTGATAACACAAGGTTGTGAGAAATAAACAAGGAAAGAAAAAAAATCTGAGATTCTATTTGTCCAAGTGGTTACTTATGTTCCTTAGTCATCTTACAAGTAGTAATGAAATTGGTGAATTAATTAGCGCTCCAGCAGTTTAATCTTAGAATTTGTATCTTGAATCTTGTGGTTGGAAAGCTGCATGTGTCTGCTGATAACAATGTTCTACCCTTTCTCATCCTAGAATAGAATTTTACACTTCACTGGCAGTTTGCATTGTCAACATCTCTATTTGTGTTTGTTTAAGTGAGCAAGCCATAATGGATCTTGAAAATAAAAAATGAACAGTTGATTATGAAGCTCGAATTCTATGAAAATTGCAATACTAATGGTTAATAAAAAGGCACATAGCTTGAAGGTTTCAATGATGATTGGGTTTGCGTTTCGCATTTAATGGCATTGGATAAGTTGAATTTGATTAGAAGCTAGTTTCCTACTCAGTCTCATTAACTCCACGAATATCATGTGTTTTTCATCCTCTTTTAAAATTTTATCAGTCAGTTCAAGAAGCAGATCGACCACAGAAAGTATTTTGTTGACAAGATTCTAAGATTATCACTGTTTCCTCTAGCATGTTCCTATCTTTCCATCCTTCTCCGCGATGCCTCACGGTGCCGACGATTAATTATTCAAATAAATAATAATTCTCCCTTCGTTGTAAAATCACTGAGTTTTTGCATCCAGCATCCCCATGCATAATTTACGTAGGTTTCACTCGTTTGACTCTGGCCTCTTCTGCTTGGATCTATTGGTACCAAAAAAGTTAAGAATCAAGAATATAATATATAAAAAGTTGAAAACTTTCTCTTTCCCTTTGGATGTTGCATCACAGAACTTCATGCAGCTTTAATAGACATAAATACCAAAAGAGTGTTTACTTGGACTCTTCTTCTTGTATTCATTCACATAAAGATTTATAGGATTGAGGAAGACATTTATAACCGTGGATTGAAATCATTGATCCAAATAAACTCAGAAAAATTGCGTAAATGTTATTTGATTGGCAGGTACTATGATACCAGTGAGATCCATGTGTGATATTTTAGCAGAAAGGAGAGCAATTAGAGGTGGCACACTGACATGCAGTTTCAGTAATTGGCCTTTTGCACCATTTATTATGGTGTGTAGGAGTTAAACATTATAAGAAACACTAAACAGTGCCTCAGTGCTAGTACGGTTTGACTCAATCAAAAGACATGGTTTGAATTCATGGGATGGTACCCATATCACACGCGTTTCAATGATTTTTATTGTAGCTTAAACATCTTTCTATATCAATTCTACCTCGATACGGAAAAAAAAAAATCATGATCATCATATTGATGCTTAATCACAATGACATTCTAATTGATATTTCTATCTAGTAACAAAATTGATTGTTGCTTGATTTTTGCACATTTTGTGAATCTATATTGAATTAGCCATTCGACTTGATCCATGCAGACTTGTTATAATGTTGTTATAAAATTAGAATTTCTATAAAAGTTTATATGCACGTAGAAAATCTAAATAGATAATATTTAAGTACAATAAATTAGGATAAACATATTTTACACATCTTTTATAAAGGTCCATTAATCTTTTTTTTTTCCTCTTTCTATTATCTACCAGTAGTCTAGTCTTTTATAACTTTTAATACACTCCATTGCATTTCCTAGACTGTGAAATGTTCTAACATTGATTAAAAATATGTAGACTGACTGAAACATTGATATAACAATAATTTTAAATATTTTCAAAACTGCAAGCTCAGTGTCTGCATTTCCACGTCAGAAATAAATGCAGAGACTGAGCTGCACTTTTGAGGTGAAAGTTGTATTTCTTGAGACTTGAAACTTTATAATGGGGAACAAATGTTCACTGTTCTTCCTCGAAATGAGGAAAAAAAACCTCCTAGCACAGATACCAATCGTTCGTCAAGTAAAGTTGATTCTCAGTAATTTGCGTAACAGTTGATCAGTCTTATAAATCTAATCAATCAAAACAAAACTTTAAATTATATTCCTTGAAAAACTTCATCTATACCAATAATCAGCCAAAAAGGGGGTGAATCGCAAAGACATCAATCGGTTGAAAATGGTATTAGATCCATGGATGGAATTAGCAACTTCCTTTACTGTGCTCCTCGGAAACAGAATAAGCGAGAATGTAGCAGAAAATAAAGCTTCTCAGAGCTTCTGCTTCTCATTCTCCAGATCAGTCATGCACTTTTCTCGGTTCTATGTCGCTTGCACGGAGGGTCAGAGTCTGTCAAGCTTGGGGTGTCTAGCGTACCATTCTCACCGGTTACAGCTGAATTAAGAACATCACCATCAGACTTCGCCCAGGTATCATGCTTGCCATTCTCCGTGTTGTTGAGCTCTTCTACACACAACGTTGGGCCCTCGATGATATCTCCATCCCTATCATGGTTTTCGAGTTCACGAGCAACTCTTCCATCCATTTCAACAGATGCTTCTTCACTGGACTTCCCATTCGAACCATCTTCTGCATTTTGCTCCCCTTCATTCTCCTCTTCCATCTTTTGTTGGAGTGACACTATCAACTCCATCAATTCCCTGTTGACCTGCAAGAAGCATATCCTTCAGCAACAATATAATACAATTACATGATCGTTTTTATCAGTGGAAGGACACAGATTAAATAGTAATTACCTGGGGCGTCTGCAGGAAGTCGGATATATCAGCTGCGCAAGAAGGGCATTTTTTAACAATCTTCTGAGCTCGGAGGGACCGACCACCTGCACAAGTCCTTTGCCGCACAAAAGATTTATCGGCGAATTGTCCAAGCAAACAAGACTTGCAAAAATTATGACCACAGGGAGTAGTAAGCGGCTTAGTCATCACTTTCCGGCATAGAAGACAACAGAATTCTGTGGACCAAATAGTGAGATAGTACAATAACAAAAAATTTAACCATGTTTGCTTTGCGGACCAATAGATAAGGAATAGAGTACTTATTCTTGAGAAATGAAATAGAATTGGAACAAAATAAGAATTAGTATTGGATGGTCATAAGTTGCTCTTGCTCCATAGTCATAGAATAATATAAGTAATAGATAGGAAGAAGATCCATAATATAACAAATATCCATCCATGTAACCAGAAAGATTCTTTTTCACATTTTGTAAAAGAACCAATCTGATAAGTGCGAACAGTGGCTACTCGGGTCGATAAGAGAAAAAAACTAAGCTAAATAGTGAAAAGAAGATAGTTCCTGTTGGAAATGATATTCTGAGTTTA
The DNA here is from genome assembly GCA_025175895.1 of Wurfbainia villosa. Taxonomy (NCBI): domain Eukaryota; kingdom Viridiplantae; phylum Streptophyta; class Magnoliopsida; order Zingiberales; family Zingiberaceae; genus Wurfbainia; species Wurfbainia villosa. The sequence continues at coordinate 417,718 of JAKLTH010000042.1, forward strand.
ATTTTTGAGCCAAACATGGAAACAGTCGATCAGAAACTCACTGGGGACGGAATGTCATTCATGTAAACCAAACATCTGGCAGAAAGGAAATAGCAAAAATAAATAAATAATAGAGAGAATCCTATAACTTTCGGGTGCATTCAGAGTTATCATGAATAACTTTGGTTATCAATTTAAGATTATCTATAATAATCTTGTTTAGTTCAAGGGATAAGTGATTCCCAAATAATGAAGCATGACCGCCGCATCAGCAAATGGAGCATGTAATATGGAATCACATTATCTAGGAGAGGGTAAGGTTTTTCTTGATTCCGAGGTTAACAAATATTTTTTTTCAAAATTATCTCTCAATTTTATCAAATCTCAATTTCGTCCTAATATAATAAAAAATCTTAGCGTGCATGATCGTAATCGTCGATGTTGTCGCCGCCGTCAATCGCTGTCGATGCCGTTGCCGATAAATCATCATCGCCTCCGTTGTCGTCGGTGCCGTCGACGGTTGTCAGTTACCGCCGTCGATACCGATACCAATATCACTATCTTTCAGCGTAAACAGAACTTTAGGGTTGAATCAAAGATAATACAGTAAAACATTAAACTAGGTTATATACTAAAACCTCCAAACAAACAGGTTTTTATTGCATTATTTAGGATTGAACCAAACAACATAAGTTATGTTTCATTCTCCATAATTTTAATTATCTGATTATTTGGTAATCAGATAATCAAGATTATGCATGATAATTTGGATCATTATCTTTGACGACATAGGGTATAAAGAACATAAGAGCACTAACTTTGCTATATAAAAAACATGGGTTAGTTATCGAGGCAGACCTTTCAGTAATCTCTCCCTTATAGACGAGCTCGGAGCACGCCTTGTTGCTTTTCTTACACTTTTTTCAGCATCCGGTTTGCCATTAGTCAATGGCTTTCTGCTCACGGGAGGGGGTTTTATCCATCTCCAGCCACGTTCGTCCTATTAGTGCAACAAATACAAAAACATTATTTGGCTGAAAGGTCTTCTTAAAGTGATTGTACGTCTACTAAAAGAGAAATCATTTTGGGTAAAATCAGTGCTTGGTATTGCTAAAAAGAAAACGTTATCTTATTTCCCAAAAAAGCAGCATGAAATTGATTAGGAAAATGGAATAAGACTAACAATAAATGCTACATCAGGAAACAAGTGCACTATTACATCAATTTCAAGAAGTGATAATTATATTGAAGTAAGAAAGATGAACCATACATCGAAGTCCCATGCAGGACTTTCCTTTCTAACAGTAATATCAGTTGCGCCATTCAGTTCTTCAACTTTCGGCAAGCTGCGGGGACGATCACCATGCTCGTCACTGAATTTAAAATTAATTCGAGCTTGCTTTCAGATAACTCAGATTATCTTATAATGAAATAAAAATATGACAAGTGGATAAAGTAGTTATCTATAACACTACCTGGTCCATGGCGCAGGCTCATTGTCACAACGAACAAAGAGATATCTACAGACCTTGAATCCCTGGAAAAATATGAACAAACAGTAACAACCAAAAGAATTACTTTCTTCAAGTATCTGCTAAAATATTGAGATAACCAACGCAGAAAAGCAACAAGATTTTGGTAAGTCAGGTATATCACATACTTGCACTCCAACTTTTCTCCAACATTTCTCAATCCTGTATATTCCATCATATCGAACACCAGTTTCAGGAGCATATGAAGAGCGCTTCTCTTTGTGAGACCTTTCAGTGAAAACATTTTTGTTAGCCTACAATAAGAATAAATTCCAGGTACATTGAGATTACAACATACCCAAAGCATGTTAGAGTAAACTAGATAAAAATAATAAAAGGAACAATAACCGATTTTGATGCGGATGTCAGCAAGACTCTAATTGCTATATTATCTAATTGATCACTAAGCAACTTCCATAACCAAATGTTTCTTTCTAACCAATTGTCAAGTATCTATGTTGACAAATTTGAAAAAATCACTATTCCATCTTTGCACTTGTTTTCTGTATCTTTGCAGAATTAGACACCAGAATATGGAAGCGCAATATGCACATCACCATCATTTAATCGGGTTAGCTCAGAGTGATCTTAGATTGATACACAAATATGCTTACAGATACACAGCCAGGCTAGTTGACTAGACAGTTTTTATGCTAAATTAGTCATTAGTGTCAGCAGAGTGAAGATCGCAGAGTGTCACCAGAAAGCAGAATCAGAGTCTCCCTCAAGATTTTAGTTTCTTGCTATTGTACACTTTTAGCAAAAACATATCCCAATGAAGAGAATATCTTTGAGAGGCAACAATTAAAGATGATGATCCACCTTTAATGAGATGGAAAGTTGCAAACAAACAGGCAAAGATTTTTTGAACTAATAGCACATACCAAAACCATATTCTTGTGAACATACTAATTTCTATCTAAGCAATAAAAAAGACTGCCTACCTTACAACTCTGACAGGATAACCTTTCAGGCAACTAACTCTTAGTGCTGCATTAAGTTTCTCAAACTTCTGGTCAAATGCCTGCTCCTTGTTTGTGCGTTTGTTTCCACTTAAATCACGACCACCACTTCCAGTTTAAGGTGCAATCACAAAGTCAGGTATGCATATAGTTACAATAATGAGGAGAAAAAAAAAAAGATGAGCAAGGTGACAAAGTAAATGACGATGGAGCTGTTGTCTGTTAAAGAATAAAAGGCAGAATTTCATAGAAACACCAAAAAATAAAATGATCTACTATAAACTTCTCCAGGAAAATAATACCTGCCAGTGTAAAGGAACCACTCTCCATGATCTTCATCATCTTCATATCCTCCTGAGAGTGCAACAGATTGAGCACCGTAATCTGACTGCCCAGCAATGCCTGCTACATGAGGGAAGTGGGCTCCCCATTGCCTACACTCCATGCGGTCTTCCCATGTCTCTCCAACCAAAACACCTTGACTTCTCTTAGGGTCATTCTCAGCTAGAATTGGGCCAAAATGATCTGGAGGGATAGTAACAAATATCTGACCGCTACATGCATTGGCTTTACCAGCTTTCTTAGCCCTCTCAGTAGTAAATGCCTTCTCAGGTCTGTTTTCATTCTGAATGAAATGGTAAACATTTGTTGTACCACCTGATGTGGTTGACTTGGCAGTCTTTGCCATACGTATAGCCACAACAAGGACTGAGTTGATTCGTGGCTGAGCCACCATCTTGGAAGGGATAGAAGATCGACACTTTGCACATGTATATTTACCCTGTGAAATCCACTTCTGGAAACATTTTAAGCAGAAATTGTGTCCGCATGGTGTCTATCAAACAAGAGAACATAATACATGTGAGTTTACAATTTATTTGAAAATGCATGCATTATCAATTTAAAATTCACAACTAATGCGAGAATGAATATCAAAACCTATCTTCTTATATTTTACTTGAAAACTAACTAAATTGATGAAAAAAGATCAAAAACTATTGCATGATCACCCTGCCCTTCTTGTACAAAAAGGCTCGTTATGTATTAAAAATTGACAGATTTAGTAAAGCCATTAAAACAATTAAGTAATACGAGACTGTACTAATCAAGAAGACTAATGACCATGACAGCAAATCTGGAAATGAGTGATTGTTTGGCTAAATTTATTTGCACGGTCATAAAAACATCACGAGTTCAAATAACATTATCTCAGGAAATCCACAGTATGGCAATATCGTGGGTATCTACTGTGAATTCTCTTATTTCTAAATCCATCAATTCCCATGGTTTTAAATCTAAGCTCAGTTATGCTTCACCAAGACATAGTGCAACCATGAGATGCAACACCCTTGAATGCGTCTTGAGGCAGCGACGATGACACTTATTTTTCTCCATCATTAATGCTTGGCTGCAAAGTTATTTCTCTCAACATGGAATGTGTGCTGGCGTAAGTCAACACAGGTGTGGAACCAAAAATTTTCGCACCTTTTTCTCCACCATTAGTGCTTGGTTGCATGGTTCTAAGAACATGTAACACAGGTGCAAAACCCTCAGAGATTTTTCCTAAACCTGTAATTTTCGAACCTTGTTTCTGCGATAAAATGGTTCCAAGAGTTATAAGAATTGTTATTTTGCATATCAAACCAAGAAACTGAAATTCCATTAGGTGATATTACATGCCAAATACAGTATCAAGAGTGAAAATGTTGCATCGATGAAGTCCATGTTATCACAATTAAAGAAAACGTTATAATTTGTCCATAATCTAAACAAAGAATGAAATAGGAATATAAAATTTAAATCACGGCATTAAATCTTGTGCCACATCCTTGATATGGGTGAGACATATGGCTTTGAACCTACATTGAGAAGTGGAACATGTTGAAAATATGAGACGATGTTGGGTGCACCATTTCACATTGTCGACTGTGCAAAGTTAATCTCAATTGGGAAGTGTTGATGATGGCCCAATGGAACATTGCTAGCGATTGGGAATAACAAGCAATTTCTCTAACAAAACTTGGTTTCAAAGACCGCAACGACAACCAGTACAATTCGCTCATTGATCACCTTCTCTTTAATTCAAATAGTCGTTAGCAATGAACTAAAACTCATGATCAATAGTATTCAAGCATAACTTGTCTAATCAACTAGAACCATGATAAGTTAATAACACAATAACAATCACCATTAATAAGTTAACAAATCCTAGTAGCTAATGGTATAAAGAGGTTCACTGATCAATGAGGAGGTGGTTTTGCAAGTGATTTTTGAAATGAGCACATGGTATGAGGAATTGTACCATATGCTAACTCAATTATGAGATTAACTAGTGTCCTTTTGGGAGAGTGTTAGCTAGCTCAACTGGTAAGGAAGCATATGTTCCCAAAGTTTTGGGGTTCTAAAACCACCTTCATCAGAAATGGAAACTTGAGGGCTTCCATCATATGTTAAATCTTAAAAAAAAAAACTTGCCAATAGCACGACCACTATGATGGTGTTGCATAGTGCTCGTAAATATGGCAAAATCCATATCCATTAGAGAAGTGTGCCGACGTGCAATTGAGAAAACTTTCAAATACGCAGTAGTTTAACATAGTAATCAAAACAGTTAGTGTAATGTACATATCCTTTTGTGTTTTGGGCACGGATTTTAAAATGGAAGGATGTGCAAGGGGAACTTATTACATATTTCATGAGGACCCAATATGTAATGGACAAGAAGGTGGTCAAGTTGCACTAAATCAAGGTCATATAGGCAAAGTGCTTATGCAAACTAAATCATGATGATCAAAATCAGCTGATTTTGATACACATCTACCGAGTTTTGTTGGAATCAACAAAGGCAAATTCTCTCTTTCCAAAGTTTATCATCTCAAAAACATTAATGGAGAAATTAAGAAATCTACATCAAAAGAATATCGGTGAATAGTAGTTAAAGTCATTTGAATGAAAATTAGGCAACATGCAATTTGACCACCATATAGAGCATGCATAGCTTATGATGGTGCATATGCAAATTCGTATGACATTGATGATCCTTTTTTTTTTAAAAAAAAGATCAATTTATCTCCATAAAATTAATTCAAGTCATCAACCATCCATAGAAATAGTAATGATCGATTTCATCTCTCAAAATCGATTTCATAATACTTGACGATAAAAAAATCATATAACAGTTATAGGAAAAACCTTAAACATAAACATTTTCTAGGAAACAAATTATTTGACAAATGGCATTCTCATCAAATTCCTAGCACTCCTTGCTTGCTCCACAAGAGAAGAAATATGAAGAAGTGTTAAATCATCGGGCCAACCTCATTTCAAATATTGTTCCTATTGATTTATAAAAGAAATTAAGCTTGAAGTTAATTGCTTTGACAAATTATCTAGTTCATAATCAATAAGTTATGTTGGACTTAGAGATTCAAGTAAAGATAAAAATAACATATAATTCACCAATGTCCTTTGTGTCATATGTTGAATCTTCTATCTGATTTCAACGATTCAGTGAACCAATGAATATGCATATCTTCAACATATGCAATTGCATACACGGTTGCATTCACTGCTTTAAAAATAATACTATCAATAGCTTAGTTTGATTAACCATGTTATTGCAAACCAATAAGCATGCCATTTAAAGTTCCACTTTATGTTCCTTATAATTTTCTACCGGACGACTGATACTAGAAGTGGCATCATAGACTACCATGGGAAATATATTAACTTATTAAGAGAAAGCATATTGGTACCAATTAGTCAATCTAAAGTAGTCGAGAGTGACACCTCTCGTTGATGTTGCTATAATATTGATACACTTTAAGGATCTTAGATTGCCAATGAAGTTTAAGGATTCTCAAATACTACAAATAATGACAAAATGCTTGCCTCATTGAGTCTCAAAGGCACAAAAAAGGACACAGATGTTTGGGGATGAGATGCTCTAAAAGTGGTAACATAGGCAATGACTCCCTTAAATAATAAAGTAATTCAAGCAACAAATCAATATTACTATTATGAACAATAAACAAGATGGTATAAGAAACATCTAATCCAATAGAAAGAGATACTACCTTTGTAACTCATGGATTAAATTAAATATGAACTAACAACTTACCTTAATTCCACAGAGTTAATTAAAAGCCAAAATCAGCTTTTGTTTATAAATACCAACATTTCAAGGGAGATTTGAAGAATGATCTAATATACTTTCCATTCCTCATCTTCTTTGTGAATAAATCTCATTATTCTGTCCTAGAAGAAAGGCACATGCCAATCTTCTTTGCCATCACTTTTCTAAATAACCTCTTTCTTCACCTCCATTCACCACCGTGTCATCTTTGATAATTCATTTATACTTCTGAACTCGCAAATCATTGTACATGCACAACATCGTAATATGCATTGTGCCTCTCAAAACTTGAAACTTCTGAAGCCATCTTGTGTTGATAATGACCTAACCACCCATTCTGACAAACAAAATGGCATTGTTGTACACCATTTCTACATTTGATAAGAGCTTTGGAACTCAATCAAATCATTGACTTCCGTCTTTCTTTAAGCTCATTAACTGCATAGTTAGTCACAAAGCAATAAGGGGGGAAAATTCTTTTGAGATGATTCATGTCTTAAAGCCAATCTGCCATGACATATCTAGTGCATCCATAGGAATACAAATTGAAGTTGATATAGATGAACCATGTATTCGTTGTTACAAAAGAAGAAACTATAATGGTTTCATAATTATCTATTGTTGAAGGTGGAAATAATGTTTATATACATAGTCATAGATAGCAGTGAGTAATAAATTGAGTTGCTAGCCCAACTTAGTATTGGAACTAACCATGTGGGGTAATTGAGTAGATGTTTGGTTTTGTTAACCATGCACCTCTAATCCACAAACAAAAAAAAAAAGGAAAAAAGAATGAAACATGGTGAAGACAACAAGGACAGTACAAATCTATGCTAGTCTCTCCTAGCAACTAGCAAGAAAAAAATCATTCCATTTTATTGTACAAATTAGAAGCATGAAAAGAAAATATTGAAGTCTTCAAAACAAAAAACAGAGAGACTTCCAACTTGCACTTCAACATGCCAAGAATTTCATCCTTCCAACAAGTCCAAGTGCATGTCACTGATTCATATCCATTATATTTCTTAGCTAGTTATTATCTATGTTCATGCCTATGGAAAATCTTTGAAACTTATGGCAGCCACAAGTTATCAAAAATAAGAAAAACATAATAAATTACATGGGCAAAGATTCAAAAGGGTAATAGGATAAAAATAAACAAATCTAGTATTTATATTTCACAATTTGCATCTCCAGATTTTCTCTCCCCCTTGTTTCAAGTTGATATACCATTTGATTCTATCTCACCATCTTTCATTCATCCTATGTGCATGACTAAAGATGAGATTATGTATTTTGTGTCTCTTCTAACATCTCTCTTCTATTAGTATCAATGTGTCTCCTAAAATTTCTCACTTGGAATAAAATGACTACAAAAATGTTGGAACCATTATTGCACCTTTTTCTGCAACACTTTTATCAGTCTCCTTGACTATTGCAACTTCAAAAAGGTTAATTCATCTTTGTCTCTTCCAATATCCTTCCCTATAATAATGATAATATCAAACTTCACATCTTCTCCTCATCTCTTGGTGATACTTGTCAATCTCTCTCGATATTGTCTCCTCTTCTCAAGAGTAGATTTTAAAATTTTAATGTATCCCCTTCACTTTGTAGCCTTTCACAATAAAACTTCAAAATCCCATGTTATCTTCTATTGGAAAGGGAAGTTAATGAAGAAAGTTATGTCAAGTCATTTGAAGAGCACCAGCTTCACCATTTTAAAATATATCTCTTAAGATTCATGATAAAACCCAAGGTTTATTCATCTGAGTTTTGTTTCCCTGGCCACAACAAATCGTGTCAGTGGTGCCATACAATTGCTAGTGCTTGTACCAAGTGCTAACCCTTCGCATGTTCAGTTGGGTTGGTGAATCCTTTTAGGGAGTTTGTGATTAAACTTCACAATTAAATTTCACTTTTTCAGTTGGATTTGAAGTAAAAAAATTAGACATGATCTAAACCTGAATTCCAAAAATAAACAATTGGTTTGAATCCCATCCAAGATCCAAAAAAACTCTAGTTCCAGACTATTTCTTTGGATAATCTGAATTTTCAAAGCGCTCGCCATTTGGCATAGAGCATTGTGTACCAAGGAAAAACCCTTGAACTAACCCGAGGCAAAAGCATTTTTAACCAATTACAGACAAAGTGATCTCAACCAAGGTAATATTATAAAGTAATGTGCATACTTTTGTAACTTGTTTTCTACCAAAGAAAGAAACTCCGCTCATGGCGAATACTCCGCCATGGCTAGTTCCAAACCTGGATAAAGGAGAAGAGTTGTGTTATGTTGCCAACCAGGGTAAAACATAGGCAAATGTTATGTATAAGATGATCTATATAGTCGATTCCACTTAGCGTGTTAAAGGTTTGATGTTGTTGTTGTTTGTTGTCTACCAAATAAGAATTTTTATCTAAAACAAAAGAAGTGGCAAACTAAGCTTGATTTCTTAAACAACAACGAAAAAAACACACATGAAGATATCCACAACAATGGTGCGTGTCGATGTCTAAATTTTCTACTAAAATATTAGGATCATAGCAAATAAGAGTATGTGCTATTTCTGAAAGCTCATTTAGTACATAGCAAGCAAAAGAGCTACCATCATCATATAGTATAGGAGAGAAATCGAAAGTAACATGCTAAGGAAATGAATTCCACAAAAATTAAAGAGAAGAAAAAAATCAAAATTCAATAAGATATCACCAAAAATAAATGTCCATCTAGAACATGAAGAACTGGATAGATAAGAGGAAAAATTCTAAAAATAATTAAGTTTATTAGTAAATAACACTCTAAAGTCTAAACAAGATGCAAAAGAATGATGAAGGGATCAACATGTGAATAAGTTGAATGGAAATTTGAAAAATGAAACAAAAATTTCGAAGCGTCATATTCAAGAATTTCCAATTCTAATACATATATAGCATAGATGCACACGGAAACTCTTCTATCTCCATAAATTTATCACTCTCTTAACTTTTCATTTAGAATTCACTAGAAATAAATAGTCGAAAGAGCAACAAGTGAAAAAAAAATGCACTAAAATAATTCAAGAAGTGAATCAGATTGTCAAGGCCAAAAGAAGGAAGCGGTGACAAAGTACTCAATGAAGCATTTATTGGCGTCAAGAAAGACTTACGGTAACAGGCCGGTCCGGCAACTGCATGCAGAAGGCACAGCTGAACTTTTCATCGAACAGATCGAGAAAATCGTTGCCGCCGCACGCTTTTTTGTTCCTCCTCCCGTCCTCTTCGTCTCCATCCTCCTCGACCATAACTTTTCCGCCGCTCAATAATACCTGCCGCCGTTTGGCTTTCTCTCGTTCGGTCAGGGAATCATCCGTTTCGATCGAACGGATTGCAGCGATCAGGTCGGCCTTGTCTCCCGCCGCAGTCGGCACGGAAGAAGTCGAGGGAGCACCGGTTGCGCCGTCCTCCTCTGGCTCGCAATCTGGGCACTGCCACTCCGCGATGATCGCGAGGGTCGCTGGGGGAGCCGAGAGACACTGCGCGTGCCACGGCGTGGTGCACGTGCGGCATACGACGATCTCCGACTCGGGCGGCGTCGAACGACACACCATGCAGGCGCCTTCGCTATCGCAAGGAAGGTCGGGGGCCATCGGCAGGGTAGCGGCGGGAGGAGAAGCGGAGCGAGGGGCTTTGACTTTCGAGAAGAAAAGAGGAGAACCGGTTTGAAACTTTTCCGCAAATGCGGTCGAAGAGAGAGGGCTTAGTGTCCTAAATCTCAATGCCCGGTTTGTTTTATATTGTTATAGCGCATCGCGAATGGATTTCAAATATTTTTTTATTGTGCCACATCTTTTTCGAAATCATTAAATCTTAAACAACAAGCAACAAAAAGGAAAATCACAACATAATTATTTTTATTTATTTACCGCTATGAAAAGAAGGTACTTTACTTTCAAATAGGAAGGCAATTCTTTTTAAAAAATGCAACACCTCAATCCCTGTCACAAATTTAGGAAAGGAATTAGTTTTTAGACGAACCAAATTGCATGCATCTTCTTCTTCTTCTTCTTCTTTTTCCAAATTCCAATTATAAAATTTTTTGGCACGCATTTAATTGTTTTCCTTTTACTCGAATAAGCAAGCGATCAAATTCAGTAATAAAAGAAATTATTAAGTTGATTTCTTTATTATTGATTCTCTAAATTTTAGAGAGGACTAGAATAAATCAATAGAAAGGCGTTACTGTTTGATTCGTCCTGATATAAAGTCAATTTATCGCACACGCATCGTGTTCGCGCGAAGGTCTCTTTGTAAGGGTAGGCGTGCGAGTTGACACGTGGGGGCAAAGACATGATTTTCCGCGCAGCTACAAGTTGTTGTCACGTGGCGGCCAGTCGTCATGCCAATGGGTACGTAACACGGCGTTATGTCATTACTAACAACTGGTAACGTGACACGTGTGAGAAAAGGTCCACTGGTTGGTGGTTACGTCACTTGGGCCATGCGGGCAACAACTGCCTTGGGACTCACTCGTGTGAGTGATTCTGCCAGCATAAACGAGACAAAGCACCGCTTTGCAAATAGCAAAGCAGAATAACCACAACGGCACCTGGATGGCAATTTGTTTGGATGAAGATAACAAAATCATAATAACGAAATGCAAAAATATAGTTAGTTATAGAATTTGTTTCGCCAAAGTAGTAATCATCGCACGTCAGAGATATCATTTCTTCATTGAAGATATTTAATTGCTTTCGATCGAGTTTATGAATCGAACACTAGTCCACGGTGAATGCCATGAAAGAATAACAACGCTTCGATGGCTCACAGATAGGATAAGAATAACATAAAAAAGTTTCTTCGTGCAGAATTAATATCGAATATATAATTTAATAACATTCAATGTATACTTTAATAATATTTATAATATAATTTAACAATTATTAAATAGAACTTGACACATAATTTGGTGACATTAAATCCTAGTTAATTTAAGATGCAAAGCGGCAAAGGGAAAATTCTGGTCCCTAATTAACTTATTTTTGCTGTTGAATCCCAACCCGATTCAAATCCTTTGAACTGGAAACAAGGGAAAACCAGAATTTTTGATAGAGTTATGTCAACCCTTTGCAGGACACAGGAAATCAAATACAAATTTTTGCTCCCTCTAATTCGAGTTGCATTGCTTTTTATTTAAAATCGCAGAGCAAATGTGCTGGCAAGGAATTTTTCAGTCAAAAAAAAAAAACCTAAACTAAACTAAAACAAAAGGTGAAGGATCAGACAGAACCAATGTCGAAAATTTGAGGCAACACTAAAACAGCGATACCAAAGATGGGGAAAAAATTGCATTCTAATTCTCTACTTTTTAGGAAACGGAATTTGAAATTTTCAAAAATATATGTATATATTTTCTAAATTTTATTTCACATTATGAAATAAGATTACTATTTACATTAAAAATGTTTTCACTTCACTAAAAACAAGAAGAAGAAAAAAAATACTACTATACAGACGAATTCATGGTTTCGTTAAAAGCATGATTTACAGATCCAGATTCATGAAAATTCGACCTTACACAATTAGTTATAGAATTCTAGCATTTAATTTAGTACGATAAATTCGAAAGGATATATTTTGTGTATTGGGTATCGAGTTGAAATGGCTTCAGTATCTTTATTGCAAATCAAATACAGATAAAACCAACACGGATGCCTAATTGAGAACAATGGCGTTTCTTTATCTAGAAATGGTGTTGATGGTCTCTCAGATTTCAGCATGATAGCAAAGAAGCAAATGTATTTCCTGCTTTAGGCATCGACACAAGTATCCCCTGCAGTTCATGAGAAGATTAATCGTTTAACTCTCGTCAGATGCACTGTACAGAAGAAACAAGAAAGACCTTGAACAAGCTTCGATTATAGGGGTGGCATCTGCTCCACCTTAAAACCTCAAGGTCACTTTCCCTTTATCCAATCAACAAAATTGTCTAAAATTAAGGGCCACGCAAGCTCCTCATCGTAGTTGTCGAGAGATGGGAAGTTTATCTATGACAAAACGAATGTCCAGTGGTAGCATTTCAACACTCAAAAATTAGAAAAAACGCAAAAGAAGAAGAAAAAAAAGATAACCTCTTAGGTTCCAGTGAAAAAATGCATAAAAGAACTCAGCACAATGTCCTGAAAGTTTACCTCATTGCAGAATCTAAGAAAGCTTGTCCATTGGTCCATGTTTATAACCTTGTAATCACGTTGGGACTGGTGTTTAGCAGATTCAACATCACATTAGCAATTGATATAGAATATATATTACACAGGAATATTGTTAGTATGATTAGCAAAAATACTAATCGGCAATAAAAAAAAAGGTCCTAAAAAAGAGCAAAATAGGTGAAAGCATTACTTTAAGGTATTCAACAAGTTTGTCAACTTGAAGTCGGTATTGCGAGGCTAGTACAAGCTCAAGCAGTTGACAAGCACTTTCAATGTCAATGGACTTTTGTTTATCTTCTGATAATACATAGACATAACAAGTCAAGGATGTCAGTGAACTATAATATTGCTAAGCTAATTTGTACTACCAAAGATTTGGAATTGAACTACCTGTCAAGCAATAGCGGAATGAATACGAGAAGAAAACTGAGAAATTTGATGGTCTTGCCACCTGTAAAATTTGTATGACACATCATAAACCAGTCAGATTGCTCTTCTCAGTCTATTTCAGTTTCTCCTCAGTTATATATGGATCAGTACATCTGAATGTCAAAGCATATTTCAAAATACAATTACCAGTTATTTCAGAATCCACAAAAAATGTCATTCTTTCTATTTTTGGTCAAAATCTGAGGTCAGCTTGGCATTTAAAAAATGCAGTTTTAGCAGAGTAAGAACATCGTTCATGGTCAAAACATACAAAAATTTGCTTTTACTTTGGTTCACAGTAAAAATTAGCTCTCAAAATAGTAGTGGAGAAAGAAACTATGAATGTACTTAGTGCATATACACCTTAAATAGAATTAGATGAAGATACCAAATCAAAATTTTGGGACAACCTAGATAAAATATTACAAAATATTCCGTCAAATGACGTGATTTTAATAGGAGGCAATTTAAATGAACATGTCGGAGTGAAAAATGAGAAATATGAAAAGATGCATAGGGATTATGAGTTTGGAACAAGAAATGAAAAAGATAAAATTATATTGGATTTTGCGATAACATATGACCTTATATTAGCTAATATATTTTGTAAGAAAAGAGAAAAGTAGTTAGTCACATTCAAAAGTAGGAATAATAAATAGCAAATCGACTTTCTTATGATTAGAAAGAGAGATAGAAAGATTTATAAAGATTACAAAATCATTCATAGGGAAAGATTAACTATCCAACGTTAGTAGTATTTGATATACGCCTCAAACATAGTATTAAAACTACAATCCGGTGCACGAAGCTCCCGCCACATGGGATACCGGAGAAGGAATCCATTGTACGCAGCTTTACCTTGCTTTTTTGCAAGAGATTGTTTCCAAGATTTGAACCCGCGACCTCTTAGTCACAAGGCAGCAATCTTACCGTCGTGCCAAGGCTCCCTTCTCTCAAGCATAGTATTAATAGAAAAAAATATACACGACTCCTAGAATTAAGTGGTGGAAATTAAAGGATAGAAAACAGAATATATTTAAAGAGAATGTAGGAGTACAAGTATTAGGTAAAATATACAATGACCATATCGAAAATTAAATACAAAAGAAAAGGAAAGAAACATTTATAGAATAGCTAAAGTGAGAGAGAGGAAGATAAAAGATCTTGTCCAAATAAGATGTATTAAAGATGAATGCAATAGATACTAGTAAATGATAAAGAAATAAAAGAGCAATGGAAGAGGTATTTTTATCATCTTTTTAATGAAGGTTTAGGTGATCAACTTAATTTAGATAATTTAAGTAGGTCAAATGAGTATAGAAATTTAAAATTTTAATGTAGAATTCAAATTTCAGAAGTAGAACAAGCTTTAAATGGGATGTAAATAGAAAAATCATTGGACCAGATGATATTCCGATAAAGATATGGAAGTTGAATGATTTACAAGATTATTTAATATGATATTAAAAATTAAAAAAATGTCTGATCAATGAAAGGTAAGTACTCTAATTCTCTTATATAAAAATAAAGGGAATGTACAAACTTGTACAAACTATAAAGGTATTAAACTAATGAATCATACCATGAACTTTGAAAAAGAATAATAGAAAAAAGATTAAGGGAGGAGACCGTGATTTCCAAAAATCAATTTGGGTTCATGCCTGAAAGATTGACAGCAGAAGTTATACATCTTATCAGACAATTAATTGAAAAGTACCGAGAGCAAAAGCAAGATCTACATAAGGTATTCATTGACTTAAAAAAAGCTTATAATAGAGTCCTAAGAGAAATTATATGGAAAATTCTAAAAGAGAGAGGTATTAACGTAGCATATATTGAACTAATTAAGGATATGTACGAGGAAGCAATGACTAGAGTAAAGACTTCAATTGGATTAACTGAAACATTTCCAATAAAAATAGTGTTACATCAAGGATCCGCTTTAAGTCTATCTTTTTACACTAATCATGGGTGAACTCACTGGTTACATTTAAGACACAGTGTCGTGGCATATGTTGTTTACAAATGATATTATTTTGGTAGATGAGACACGTGAAATAATGACCAGAGTAAAAACTTCAAGCGGGTTAACTGAAACATTTCCAATAAAATAGTATTACATTAAGGATCAGCTCTAAGTCTCTATCTTTTTATACTAATTATGGGCAAACTCACTGGACACATTCAAGGTACAGTACTGTAGTGTATGTTGTTTGCAGATGATATTATTTTAGTAAATGAGACAAGTGAAAAAGTAAATGCTAAATTAAAATCTTGACGGAAAACACTAAAAGTGAAAGGTTTTAGGCTTAGTAGAGTAAAGACAAAATATATCGAATTCAAGTTTAGCAATATTAGACATAATGAGACAAATGTTAAGATAGGAGATGATGAATTGTTTAGAACTGAGCTTTAAGTATTTATGATTATTTTTTCAAGACGATAGAGGTATTGAGAGAGATGTCTTATATAGAATACAAGTAGGACGATTAAAATAGAGAAAAGCATCGGGTGTTTTATGTGATCGTAAAATACCTCTAAAACTTAAAAAGTTCTACAAAACGACGATTAGACCTGCCATGCTATATGACGTTGAATGTTGGACTATGACTCAAGCACATGAGCACCAGATGAGAGTTGCAGAGATGATGATGTTAAGGTGGATGTGTGGACAAGCGAGGATGGGCAAAATAAGAAATAAAAGCATTAAAGAGAAAATCGAAATTATATCTATTGAGGAAAGACTACGACAAATACATTTAAGGTGATACGAAGATGTAGTTAGGCGACCAAAAAGTGCTCTAGTTAGATGATGAGAAGTGATGACAAATACGCATATCAAACGAGGAAGAGGAAGACCAAAAAAGACTTGATTAACAATAATAAAATAAGATAAAATTTATTTAAGTATAGATGATGATATAGTAGGAGATAGAGTCCAATGACGTAGAAAAATCTATATAGCCAACCTCACCTAGTGGGATAAGACTTGGTTGTTGTTATTTGGTTCACAGTAAAAACGTTTAGAAATTGGCATCTACTTTGGGTACGATGTGCCTTGAACTCTTCTCCTCCGTGCCAAAACCGAAACCCTAGCTTCGTCCAGCGTCGGCTAGCTCCTCCACTCAAGGTTAGTTCATTTCTTCCTCTTCTTCATATTCCTCCAACACCAATGTTCTTCCTACTCTTCTTCCTCTTCCTCTAACATTGGCATCCCCTTCTCCTTTGGCACACATCTAAAACCAATACCAGCTCCTCCTCCTCTTCCTCTTCCTCTTCCCCTTTCTCCTCTTTCGGCACATCTTTGGCACCCACTTGAACAGCCAGGGACCAAAAAGGCTCAACTAAGATTTCAATCGCACATATACATATCCAAATCTATATCTTCACATTTTCTTAGTTGCTGAATTCATATATCTTATCTATCAAAAAACTTTGACAAACTAGAAGGTATCAGTGCAGACATTTACCATTAAGTACTATACCTCTTTTTCCAATTCCGGCAGTGCCTTTTTCAGTTTGCTTACAGTATCAGCATGTAGTGCTTTTAATCCTCTACGCCATTCTTCCTATTGCAAACACAAACAGTGTAGAAAAGAAATAATAATAATCTAAATTTTAGTGCAGCTTTATTAAGAATCTGGATTCTCAAAGACGTACTAGAGTGAAGTATCCTTGTTTCTCAGCTTTCATTTTCCTGCAAAAAGAGAGTTTCACTATAGAACAAGATCGCAAAGGTAAGATAGTACATTGACATGTTCAGGATATATTAAGAATGGAATTCATACCATGCCAGCATAAGTATCCTGACATCCGTACAATCAACTTCCAGATCAGAACAGAAAGACTCAATGCCTTCAGGGCTGTTGACAAGAATCAAACATCAGCAACATAAAGACAAGAACAAACCACTAAGAAAGCCAAGATTAATTAATATTAGTATATAGTTGAACAAAACACATGGGAAGCCATCAGAGTACCTTACTGAGTTGTCTTAATTCACAAAATTAAGTCTGTCTTAGGCTGAATTTCAAGGAGCAAAATAAACAGGGGACTGAAAATTGGGTTACAAAGGCACCTCGGATTTTTAATTGATGTATTATTACAGAAAATGGATGCACAAACAAATACAATTTCACAGGGTAGCAGCCAAATGTCATAGGCTACCCAAGCAGATAAAAATTCATAACGGAAATTGCCATGTAAGTTATAAGTCTAAAGCCTTGATTTCCAAAAAAACAGGATTAAGCATTTGGTTCACAGTGGAAGAAATGCCCACCATGGCTCCAATAAGGTTGCATGCCTGAGTCATAGCATCATCATATAGAATAAATAAGGTTAACGGGGACCACTAAAGTAAAGCCTCAGACCAAATTGTCCCAAATAGGATGGTAGACTGATTCAAAGAAAATTAGCTATATAAATTTATGTTTTTAAAATAAGTCATCTGACCCATTGAGAAATGGACATGGATCAATCTATATACTAAACCAATTGATGCAGATATGGAAGGATTTGATTTGGCCAAATTATGAATTCCAATTGTTCGGAAATAATATGTAGAACAATTTGATTTGGCCAAATATAAAATTTCAAATGTTGAGAAATGATTTGAATTATTTGATAATTTGTCATCTCTATTTGCTATATTTTACTTTGGTAGTCATATGTTGAGAAATGATTTGAATTGTTAGGTAATTTGTCATCTCTATTTGCTATATTTTATTTTGGTAATCAATTAAAATAGGTAGACTGATTCAAAGAAAATTAGCTATATAAATTTATGTTTTTAAAATAAGTCATCTGACCCATTGGGAAATGGACATGGATCAATCTATATACTAAACCAATTGATGTAGATATAGAAGGATTTGATTTGGCCAAATTATGAATTCCAATTGTTCGGAAATAATATGAAGAACAATTTGATTTGGCCAAATATAAAATTTCAAATGTTGAGAAATGATTTAAATTGTTTGGTAATTTGTCATCTCTATTTGCTATAGTTTACTTTGGTAGTCATATGTTGAGAAATGATTTGAATTGTTTGGTAATTTGTCATCTCTATTTGCTATATTTTATTTTGGTAGTCAATTAATTGGGGATATTGTATTTTCCAATCTGCTTGTTTCATTTGGGACAGTCAATTAATTGCTTATTTCACAATTGATTATTGGCAGTCAATTAATTGGGGATATGTGTTTCCACAATTGCTTATTTCCTAGTTTGCAAAGTTGAAGTGTAGTTTATAATAGTGTCGATTCAATGTAGTCATCATCTTGCAATTAATGAAATTTCAATTTATCTTCCAGCGTGGAAGTTATTTTTCCCTCTGTGTTACCATGTGAGGTTCTACTTATTCACCCACTGTGATACATCACCAATTCACCAATATGAAGCTACATTTTGCAAAAATAGCAGCCAAAGTTAAGATGCCTAATTTGCATTTCATAATAATGACCATTGGAAGCTTATTGACCTTTTCCTCCAATCTTTGTTAATTTCCACCAGATTCTTCCAAACTCTATCAATTTATACTTGTTTGGATGCTTATTGCCCTTTTCCTTATCATTTATTTGGTCGTGTTTCCTACAATGGGAGCACCTGAGGATAATTTACAGTTTGGGGAAGAATTTAAGCCACCTTATTATGTTGTGTTTACTTTGAGGGAAGGAAACAGAATGGAAGTTAAATGAGTTCAAATGAAATGAAAGAATTCTATTATCTTCTTTCCCATCTATTCCATGTATCTTGTTTACTTAGAATTAAAGGGAGAAAAATACTCAGTTATTTGTTTATAAGATGTGTAAATTTCATTCTGTCTGATTTAGGCAAAATTAAATAGAGGAAATATATGGAATTTGATTCCTTCCACTTCTCTAGTTTAATTCCTAGTAAATACGAGTAACTGATCATTTTATTTCATGTTCTCTCTTATTTTTATCCAAGCAAAAATAGCATTAGTGTTTTGATCATACATACACCTGACAGATCAGAAAAGATCAGGCTGGAGTCGATCGGGCAATTACTATTGATGCAGTCAAGAATTTAATTTATTCAAAGTTGCTTGAGTTGTTAATTTTTATAATTAGTTGAAACTTTTAAAAAAGTTGTTTAATTTTTTAGAAAAGCCTGTGCTGCATCAACTATCCAACTTAAAATTGGTATCAGTTGAACTTTCATACTATTTCCTAATTGTAATATTAGCTTTATGCAAAAACCAGGCAATGTATTTAAAATTTCAGTACGGATTCATGATGGAGTGCAAGATGTAATTTTATTCTTAAGCAATGTAAGTAGTGGTTTTTAAGGCATCTACAAAATTTCAGAAGATTTTCTAGCCTTAACGCTAACAAGTAAAAGGCAGCGGATACAACACCAGTATGCCTCACAGAATCAGAGCAAATAAAGAAATCTTATCTTTGAACTTTAGTTAGCAAATTTTGGTTTTTTCTTGTCATGTTTACGCACTTGCTACACCCTATGTAAGGTTAGCACGGAATTATCACTACAACAACTACATGGAATTTACTTAGAACACATTGAATATGGATAAAGTTGCTTTATGTCGAAACCATTTCAAGAAAACTAGCAGAAAATTTGAATGTGAATTGTGAACTCACCACAAACTAAAATTTCTGACTGAAATTTCTTCAAGCTTAATAAAAGGCAGTACCCAATATCTAACTAAACCAATCAAAATCCCATTCCAATGTTTGCTGAACTAACTAAATACATGGCAAAACTTATAACTAAGATATGATAAGGAAAAAGGGTCTATGTAGTAGCACAAACAGAACTGAAATTTCACCTTCACCAATGATCTTATATATAACTGTTAAGACAATGCACTACTGCTGTATTACACAAACATCGAATAATAACTCAAGAAAATCCACAACACAATTGCTAAAAATATTGAAGACAACTTTAAATGACGGTGTGAGATATCATGCATCATGGTATAAGCTTACAGACATAAATAGTAGAACTGATGTATGCTTACTCGATCAAGCCAGACAAAGCATCTGCATATGTATAAAAAAGGTTGTCAATGCGTTCCACTTCCTTTGAAACAGCTTTGCCAGAAGCTAAACAACAAGGACCGACTTAACTTTGGATAAAATATCCGCATCAAAAATATGGACAATGATAATATGCATGGAGTCAGATTATAGAATTTTTTTAAAATGAAGTACTTAACGAAACTAAGTCAATTTCTAATAACAACAACAACCAAGCCTTGTCCCACTAGGTGGAACTAAACCAATTTCTGATGAGAAGAAAAAAAGCAGAATCCATCTCACTGATATTAAATAATTATAAACATGTTCTTAGCCTTCACGGTTATATTCTCACATTTATTTGAACTCCTTTTAGTTGATGGAAATAAAGGTTGTCTTCAGGTCTATAGTTGCTTGCTCAACGCATGCACCACTTTAAGAAAGACTCAAAAGTTTCACTTGAACAGAAGAACAGTAGGAGACTATAACACATATCCATCAAGAAGGTCTCAACAGCAAAGGACAAGAGAGGATGAATGTCAATGAAAAAAAATTAATGGTAGAAATACAGAACTTTAAAAGAACCAAAGGACATATAATCCTGACCATAATAGGACAAGAAATAGCATTAATTGCTCCAAAAAACACGATTATTGTTAAATAAAAGCATCAATCGCATGTTACCAACTATAGTAGTTAAAGCAAACACTGTTTCAAGTGGCTTCAAGAGTAACATAAGCTTTTACTAGATGAAACTCAATTACTGAATGACTGATGACGGATATCTTGAAGGATTTTGGCAAGTAACAAGCCGTCCAAATTTTTCAGTATGTACTCAATTTTCCTCTAATGATGTATAACCTGTACCAACTCTGAATGCATTTAAAAGAAGAGATCTTAATCCATTTCAATAGGTTAGTAATCCCAATTCCAAAAGTTTTTAAATTCTTTTCCGTATCAATCAATTGGTTCGGATTCTGTCCTCCGGAAGATATAACTACAGTAGTGGACACAGAGAGATTTATAATCACCGCTTAAAAGTTAAAACCCTGCATCATCTTGTCTAGTGGTATGCATCCTCAAACATCACAGTAGGAAAAGCTTCCTCTCCATATGCATGTCAAAGAACACCGCTACATCCTAATAGGAAAAAGCCTCTTCTCCATATACATGTCAAGAACACCGCTTCTTCGGACCAACATTGACAAAATCACCAAATATCAACAAAAGGAAACCATTTTTTTTCAATTACTTAGAAACTCAGGCATCGGAAGCAGAGCATCGTCACCGCCTGCCAGTAGAAGGCTGGTCAAATTCACAACCGCAACGGAGTCAAACTCACAAGGGAAACTCACGAGTAAACACGAAATCCAGAGCACCGATAGAGCCAGTTTCGAAGAGAGATGTGGATGGATCTGGATGACCATTTCACCGCTTACCTGCACGGTAGGCATAGGACGAGCCGGAGGAGGGGTTGACAGCGGCGGCGGAGCCAGACTTCCGGGTGGAGGAGCGCCTCATTCCCTTCCGACGGGGGATCGAACCGAGGACGAAGGAAGAGACAAGGCGTGGGTTTTGTTGAGGGATTCGAATCAAATCGGACGGGAATGGGAGAATTAGGTTTCCCCTCGTCGATTGCTATCTTTAAACAATCCAGAGGCGAAGACGGAGAGCGAAACGATACGTTACGCTACGAATTCGGTTACCCGTGAAGGATTGTCATCTCATCTACCACCCAGGCAACGAATATATTATTGAAAATAAAGATATTTGACCTTTCTCTGAAAATATATATTTATTAAATTAAAATTTTATTTTATTAGATAAGATTGACTACAAATCCTTGTATCTCATTAAATTTTATTGTTTACTATATCATCATCAAATTTTTTTAATATTTTCATTTTTTATTTTATCCGTATTCATTTTTATTCTTAATTCTCATCTAAAATATATTATAAAAAACTAAAATAATATTGATTATTATTTTACATAAAATAGACTACCTTAATATTATTGCAAAAAAAAAAAACAAACATTCTCAACCACTCGTAATTTTAATTTATTATATGAGCCAAAAAAATGAAAATATTTAGACGCAAGCATTAGAAAAAAAACTCGATCAACCATCACGGAAATGTCATCCCTAATACCTCTATAATAAAATTGATACATTTTGAATGCTAATTTTGAGGTTGATATGATTCAGTTTTTTGAAATCATTGTCAAAATTGACAATGATAGCAAGACAACAGCAGAACTTTAGGAAGAACAATAATTGTGCAATTGTGCAACACAATTATAGTTCTTACGGTACTATTCGACTCTTGGATATTGACAATTTGATTTTCATGAATTTATAAAAAATTTCTTTGAATGAAATGATAAATTAAAAAAACTCAAACTGCTAAAATTAGCTCGTGTGAATATTTTCTGATTTACTTCTCTCTTTCATACATATAACTATCGTAGCGAGCCGCTAATACAAATTATTGGCGTATCATCAGTTGTTTCCTGTGACAAGCAACAACATCCTCGTATACGAGAGATCACCTCCAAAGTTATCCAGAGCACTGCCAACTGTGACACCAACACGTCTCGTCTTTATCTTGTCCAGTCTGCCATTGTGCGTTCCAATTAGGAGCACAAAATGATTTGCCATAAAGAATTCAACAAACTAAGAGCAGAGATCTGCCGCGAAGAATTCGACAAACTAAGATCAACTATCCAAATTTCACTGCGGTGTGCATGCATGATTTTATATCATAGATACAGGTTCAGACTCAAATTTAGTACTAAACGAAACATTGATTGAATATTCAAATCATGCAATATGTAACTATAGGAATTAGGAAACTACAATTTTCACTCTGCAAAAATTCCTTCCTTTTTTTTTTTTTTTTTTTTTTGATAATGATGATGATAGTTGAAAGACCAGACTCCCCTCACTAATTTTTGGCTATAACAAGGAAATATGTGAAAATAAAAAATAAAAAGACAAGTGAAGATAGAGGGAATCAAATAAATTTTCAATAAAATTATTGTCATAGAAAAAGAAGAAAGACAAGCAATACATGTGAGTGAATAACCGCCGAGTAATATCGCAAGTTCTTCATCAATTCCAAGCCTACAACAATACAAATATGTAAATGTCAGACTTCATGCCAAATTATGTTTCTCAAATCAGTTATACCTGGAATTTTACCAAAACAAGAAACCAAAACCAAGGTAATATACAAATCACAGAATATTATTGTCGCTCCTTGCAGAATTGGCAAAAAGAAAAAAGATGCGTGTGGCGCATGTCAGATCGAAGATAACTCAAACTAGAAACCAATACTAAATAATTTGAGTTGTCAAGTGGTTGTTTCTTGAACAGGAAACCAAGAATTAATAGAAAGCAAAGAAGCACAAAACAACATGACGATCATGGGTCAATGATCATAAGAATTGAAAGGATGTTCTCGATCACGTACTTTATCGGATGCTAAGCATATCTTATTAAACAAATCCATACATTTTTTTAGGCAACCCTACCAAACTTAGAAAATACCTTAGCTATGTATGCTTCTTACTTATTAATATGAAATGCAACATTCGTGATTAGACAGCAAGGTAAATTCCAAGAAAACCTATAAGTTATGATGTCTAAATGGTTAACATTTCAAGTAAACAATGAATAAATAGTGAAGCGTAAGATAATAAAATATCTACATTGAAATTTCAAGGGAAAAAAATTGGAATACATGTGTGCTAAACTTCTTTGTCATAATACAACAAGAGAGAGAATGCAAACCCAAATATAATCATCATTTTGTAAAAAGATGAGTCAGATTGTAAGTTCAGATGTAAGGAAAATATAAAACATTTGCCACAATGCATTGCCTACAAGATGTACACCCTGAATTATTAATTCAAATAGAGATAGCCGATATTCACTATTCGGCAAATGAAATGAAGGAACAACTTCATTAACAAACTTCTTAAAAAACATGGAAGCAGCTTGGAAGCCCCCGGGGCTCCGATGCAGCGGCGGGACATCAACAGTATAAAATTAGGCACCAAGGTTCAATCCCTAGCTTTGGCGTATTTGTAAGAATTTCCTCTAAATAGAGTGACAAACCGCGGATGCTGGATTGTTGGCTTGCCCACCACGAGCACTTCTCGATTTACCCAAGTGGCCGATGGAAAACTTCCATGGGGTCGGATCGACCACCCCCAGGATTAGTCGGGTCAAAGGCCTAGATACTTAGTGTCAACTAAAAAAGATAGAAGCAGCTTGGAAACAGGACATGAATAGTACATATGCAGCATAATTATGCATCTATGGTCAATATCAAAAAAATCATTTGGCTGTGTATTTGTGTTAATCTACAAGGGAATTCAAGATTTCCTTAAACATACTCCTCGCCCAAAAAAATGAATTGCAAGCATTAACCTTTTTTTTTTCAGTTGACACCAGGTATACAGGCCTTCTAATCCTGCCCAGATTACTGATTCGGCCCCATGGAAATTTTTCACCGGCCAAGGTAAATTGGAATGTGGTAGGGATATGTGAACTGTAGCTTCTTGGTGGAGATAGCTTTTATCTTCTAAAACTTCTGCAATTAAATCCACATCAAGCCTGATGCTAATATAGTCACATTTTTCTATATATGATTACTCTTCCACAACAGTCACATTTTTAAGATAAGAGATAGCATCTCCTCTTATTTAGTCGACTGTATGTATATAGGATCATCATTTTGTACAGTTTACTCTCGAGTTCCAAGCAGGGGTCACAGTAGAAGGTCCAGAATCGTTTCCTAACACCAACCCATGAGGGATGTCAGGCAAGACAAGATTATCCTTGCCAATCAAATTGACAAGATGTTTAATCCGTTCAAGGTCCATTTTCCCAGCATTAAAAACATATTGCAGCAGAAGAACAAAGTATCACATAGTATCTCAACCTTGTATGGATGTAGTCCGAGCATATAAAGATAATTCAGTAGGTCGTTTTATCAGATCAGGATAAAGCATCACAGAACTTTCAACTACCACCGGTATGTAAACAATGAAACATGCTTCTTAATCTCGCACTCATATAAAAATCACGAAACTAAGACTGTCCTTAGACTTTTCCAAGTAAATTTTCAACTCTTGTCATTATACTTAAAAAGCAAAATCTAGTGAAAAGATCTAGCATCTCTGGGGAATAGGATCAAGTTGACACTAGTACATAGCCTCATGCACTATATCCCTTCAACCCTTTGAGAGAAATATGGCAAGGAAAGAAAATACTTCAATTGACCCCATCATCACCCCCCATGAGAACCACGAGATCACTCCATGGATGCCTTTGGCATCTTTGGATCGTAGGCCGGTGTGGACCAATTCCATTAATGTCATGTATCTAAGCATGTAATAGAATTATTATTCTACATTTTAAGTAAATAACATATGACATTGATGGTAACACCATTTAGTAGAGGCGAGAGATGATATTTATTATGTGCAGGAAATAATACATCCTGATGTGACTATCACATGACTAGCCCCTTCCATAAGATAAACTTTGGCATTATATGCATTGATTCCACCTCCAATTCGCATACGACCTGTGTGATTATTGAACGAGGAAAAAAAATGACCGACTAAACCTATCAAGTATATTACTTCAACAAATTTATTGTGCTGCTAGACAGAAACCGAAAAAAGAATTCACATTTGCTAAAAAAAGGGAACTAAGAATAGTCAGTGAATGGATACTTTTAACAAAGAATACATTTTAATCTGTCAAACAAATTACCAATGTGATATAAAGCAAAGTATGCTCTCGAAAAGGGAATACAAGATGGCTGTGGATATGCATCAAGTTACCAGGATAAGCATGTAAGGCCTCAATGGCTGCAAATTGGCTGGCAACATCAGCACCAAGCATAATGGCATGTCCACCAGTAAACCCATCTTTCCTGTACAATTAAGCTAATTCTGCAGGGGACTTGTCTGTCTCGAAATTAGTCACAAGGGCAGTTGCACCACCATCAGAGCCCAAATCTTTAAGGGTGGATCCAACAATTTACTTCACATTACCCTGACATTTTTATATATTAATCCACTATATCGCGGCAAGAAAATACATGAAGAAAGGAATGATAATAAAATATGAGTACCTTGTGAATATCAACGCAAGGGTGAAAAAGAGCCATACAAGAGATTGAACAAGAGAAAAAAATCTTCGTTCTTGCATGCCCAAAAAATGAAGGCAAGACAATGAATTTCGAATAGGGTTTACAGTTGGAGGAGATGAACTAAGGGCATGGACAGTGCTATTAAGCACTGTCATTATGTCTCAGGTATGCAGCTACAAAAGAAATTAGCAAACTAAGCATCAATAAAAACATCAATGATGAGACAACATTTAAGGGAAAAAAATTAATCTGTCCTTGGTGTTGTAACCTAATTTTTAAAAAAGTGAAAATTTGAAATTTGAATAAGTATACAGAAAATTTTCAATTATCTAGTGAAGGGAAAACAGGGAAATGATTAATTAGTTTCCATGTTGTTACTTAATTCCTTGCTCTGCAAGAAACTCTCCATATAATTGAACCACTAGCTTCTCTCCTATAGTCCAATATATATATATAAAGTGGTGAGGTGAAACAACAGAGGAGAAAAAGGGACTTCTGCACGTATACCATTCCCTCTTCATTTATTCATCTCTAAAATATGCAAGGGCTATGTACGTCCATGGCTATGTACGTCCATGGAAACACCTCAAGCTCAATACGCGGGTTACTAGTTGGGTGTGACTCCCATGTCAACCAAAGGAGCAGATAGGCATCTCATTAAAGTCAGCATGCTTAATAATTACGAGCCCACAATATCTCTCAATGATGCACATGATATCTAGCTAAGTGTTTACAGCACTTAACCAACACATGCCCCAAGTATCTCATAACAATGTATGCCTCCAATTAGGTGTCGAAATAACCTAACCATCCTGAGGCCCAAAATATCTCGTAACAGCCCACATGACCACCAGTTAAATATTGACAGTACCTAACTCTTTTGAGCTTCAAGAAACTTGTAATGATATTTATGATCTTACAGTTAGGTGTCGAGAATATTTAAACTCACACCTGCAAACCTCATCCTAATTAATAAGGCACTCTACAATCTCTTGGCTAAAGAGTCAACCAGACAGTATCACACCTTTCACTATATGCAACATGTAGGTATCTCAAGTATACTAGTAACTTCATTATCTTCTAATGTTATCACAAGCAGTTCATTCTAAAATTCTCCGAGTATGCATCATCTAGTTATAACCATTTCTAACATGCATCAGTAAGAGAATAACATCAATTTATATTGTATATGATCAAAATAATATCACCCTAGCGCACAACATCAAAATAGCTTCGAACATGAAAATAAATGGATGATACAATAAGCATTGCCATGCACAAAAACCCAACTTAATGAGAAAGTAACTCAAGTAAAGGATAAGCGAAAGATAAAGTGGTGACCATCAAGCTAGGGTTTTAACAAGTATTCCGGGACCATCTAAACTCAAGGCGGAGCCTTAACTTTTAGCATTTGGGGTTTCTTTATACCAAACAGAATGAACACCGGACTTCCATCTCCTTACAAGCTCTCAGGTTCCAATGCAAAACTCCCCTTCTTATTTTTTTTAGTCACCCAAATGAATAAAAACACTTTCACATCCTCACTCACACCATCCTCATCGAGCATTGCTCACGCAGCATCTTCAAAGGCAACAGTCATAACATCACATGATTTGAGGAGAAGAACCTTTCATGATGATCCTATCTTTTCAATAGGATACCCAAAAGATCGCTAATACCTTGGTTGACCGCCTAACTCAACAGAAATGCCCTTCAAGCAAGTGTGCGGATCTTACCCGAACGAAGGATTGTTGACTTAGAAAAACAACTCGAAGTCGATGTTCGAAGCCGATTAATTCCTCCTGTAGCAGCTTCCCTAAATCGGGAGAACAAAGGTTTTAGGAATAAACCAAAACAGTGAAAAGGAGGAAAGGAAAACACCAACTCTTGATTTCTCACCTTATGCCAAATTGTTACTCAATCGGAGAAGAGGAAGGGGCTTCCGGCTCACGATTTATCAAACGACAAGTCGTTGGCGTTGCCTGCAACTCAGAAAAGAGGACGGCTCAGCTTCGGTCAGCAACACGAAGGAAAGAGACGTGGGCACGCCCAATGTCGACGCAGCCATGCAGAATAACTTTTGTATATATATATATATATATACACACAGAGGAAAGCTATGTTGGACGTCAGATTTTTGTGAAAACCGCGATTAACAGTGATTTTACTATTCATCACTGGTAAATTATGAAATCATTATTCACAGTTTCATTCCGGACACTAACACAGCAACTACGTGTGTGTATATATATACATATATATATTATTTTTATAGTAATTTTAAAAAATAATTTATTTTTTTATTTAAAAAAAATAAACTTAATGAACCTAGATCGGACCAGACATGGCATCCTTAGACCACGAGCTTAAACAGAACCGATGTGCGGGCCCGGACCGGTTCTTAGCAAGCCTGCTGCCCAGACTGGTTTAATATGTCCCGTCCAATCAACTTCATCCGCTGTTGTCCAACGTGCTCCACCGCTTCATCCGCCGACGTGCCCTCCTCCGCTAGTCCCGACTCCATCGCATGCATTTCGCTAATTTTGGCGATCCTCACTTCGTTGTCGAGTACCTCGTGAATTCATTCGGGTTCTCCGCGGAGGAGGCGAAGAAGGCCTCCGAGCCCCTTGCCCGTCTCCAATCGACCGAGAAGCCCGACGCCGTTGTTGCCTTCTTCAGATCTCAGGGCATTGATGGCGCTAACCTGAGGAAGATAATATCTTACAAGGCAAGATTCCTCTGCTGGGATCTGGGATCAAAGCTTGCCGCTAAGTTTCAGTGCTTACGCGATCTGTGTTTGTCGGAATCCGACCTTGTCGATGTCCTTATGGTGCACCCATACGTGATATCCTTCAACGTCCAGCATACGCTTCTCCCCAAATTTAACATATGGGAAAGTCTCTTTGGATCAAGGGAGCTGCTCCTCAGGAATCTGAGGAAGTGCAGTTGGTTTCTCCGCAACAACATTGAGAGGGTGTTACGTACTAACCTGAATTTCTTACGGGATGAGTGTGGTATTCCTCCCGAAACGGCATCACTTGTCATCAAAATACACCCAACCTTCATTGTACAAAATCCAGATTCGCTCCGGGCTCTGGTGGACAGAGCAGAGGGAATGGGATTTACAAGGGGATCTCGGAATTTCATCTGGATCTTGACGTTCTGGTTGGGGTCAGCAGGGTGAAAGTTGAGGCTCATGAACAGCTTTGGGTGGTCGAAATCCGAATTCTGTAATGCAATCGAGAAACAACCAAACTTTTTTACAAGCTTCCA
This sequence comes from Wurfbainia villosa, assembly GCA_025175895.1. NCBI lineage: Eukaryota > Viridiplantae > Streptophyta > Magnoliopsida > Zingiberales > Zingiberaceae > Wurfbainia > Wurfbainia villosa. The sequence goes on from JAKLTH010000042.1 coordinate 447,393, forward strand.
TGGAACTCTTGCAGAGAAAGATGGAATTTTTGGTCAAGGATATTGGGTTTACACCGTCCGACATTGCTATCCGGCCGAAGCTCTTAGCATCGGGTTTGAAAACGAAGTTAATTCCTCCGTTTCAGGTAATGAATGTACTAGAATCGGAACGGTTATGGACTTCACAGGTCAAGCTACATATTTATGTTTTTCTCAATATCGCATCCAAAATTTCAGGAGAAATTTGTTCTCCCTTACAAAGATAAAATCCCTAAACTTCTTGACATTTTCGAGAATTGTGGTAGCTGAATCGTAGTTGGATAGTCAAAACTGCAAGTGAACAAGGATTTACATGGGTGTGATCTTTTATGAGCGAATGAAAAAAAAAAGCATGTCGAACCAATAGCGTAGCATGTCCATTTAGTATTTTGATTGAGTTTTAGAAAGCTTGTTTATTTTAGGATATTGATGGCTGCAGTCTGCACTCTATGTAAATCAATCAAGTCATTCAACCTCTTTTTCCTTGTTAGAGTAGCGATTTCTTGTGATTTTTGTAGTTTATTCTCTTGTGATTTGTGTAGAATTTTAATATTTCTTCTACCGGATCCTGAGACTTATGTATCTGCACCAACTAAATACATGCATGATGAATCAGACCTACAAATTAATAGTAGGTGATGTTATAATCCATATGTTGCTCGATATGAAGCCTTCGTCCTCCTCAAGTTAGCATCAAATGTTCACGGTTGTCTTGACCCAAAACACTAACAATTAACTTAGACAACCAACCTGGTGAGGCACGAACCGAGGGATGAAGGCCCCTGAACTAGAAAGCAATTCTCAAATTGATAATTTGAATAGCAAATTAAATCAGAGTAAGAACAAACTAAATAATCTTGCAGAGAATTTCTGAATGTTTGTTTCAAAAAAATAATAATAATAAATTCATGAGACATACCTCAATGACTTTTCTGGTGACTGAGGAGAAGAGACTGGACTCCTTTGTCGGGAGCATCAGGTTCCTTGAACTGAAAAAGGCACTAGACTTGACGAGGGCTACACATCCAACAGAATTTTCCCTGATGTTTCAGTGCATTTTGTCAAGAAGCATGCGATAAGTAACACTCTCATGTACAGTCATCCGCATTATAATTTATTAGGAAATTAAATTAGCCAAGAATTAAAAAAATGCTATTCTGCCTTGCCATTCGGGAGGAATAATAGTTTATCAACTAACAAACAGAAAGCATCAATGAAGTTTGGATGTGAGTCATGACTCCACCACGCCTGCAGAAACTATTGTAGAATATTCTCTTGATTCAACTTCGTTGAGAAATGGGCACTTGCATTCAATCAGAGAGATGGACGGATGAACATAAACAACACCATAGTCTTTAATTAAATTCATTTCGACAATCACAATAATGGAGACGACGTGCAGTGTCAGGTAAAAAAAATCGTGTATGCCTCGAAGATATTGTGTTTTAGAAACCAGAAAATGAGATTTCATCCTGAGATTCTTGGATTTCTATCTATAGTGTTGGAACAACACAATCTTTTGGGAGGGTTCAATGTGTTGAACACCTAAACCTCTTGACCAGTTGTCCCTTGTGTTTCTGCTTTTATAATGTGTCGAATACCATGCCAGATAGCCATGATGAAGACCGAGTAAAAATTTCATTGCTCATTTTTTACTTGCATGCATATCTGACTACTTTCAGTTGCAGAAATTTGGCACTCATCATTTTGATTATTTCTGAGTGTTAGAATTTCACAAGCATTTAAAGCATTACAGGAACGATTATGATACTGTAAAAACGAAACAATTAAGAGAGATGTGTCATAGAAATGTGCGTATATGTGTATGCTAACAAACAGATTTAAGATGACATGAAAATAACATGCTGACGAGAGAACAAATACCTTTCACAATCGATAAACATTCTGTCAAATACCCTAAAACACAAATATTCACAAATCACAAGAAAGAGAATAAACTACAAGTTATATGGAAGTAATGATGTTTATAATATATATTATCCCGCAGCTCACTTTGAACCCCACACCATGCTGCTGGAATAAGGAAAAAGGTGCAATATCTTGATCAGTATAGAATCCACCAGGTTTCAAGGTTCTACTCTTTGCATTGCAGAAATCCAGTCCTCCTTTTGACAAAAAAGGTTCTACTCCTTTCGACCAGATAAAAGGTCGCATTTAGTATATAGTTCTTGATGGATTTACATCCTGAAACACGGCTGTTGATGTACCCAACAAAAAGAGAATGATTCAAATCCAAAGAATTCAAATATCAAGGACCTGACAGTTTACAAGCTCTGCTGTCCCAAAATCCTTAGAAGCAATCACTTTCCAAACTTCAGGTTCATCCTCTGTCCAAGAAACAGAGATTTCATTCCTGGAATCACTTGAAGCACTAGATGAAGTTGAAATATTTGAGCATTTAGATTTCTGTAAATCAGCCTCCAATATCACAATATGGTCGTTGGTACCTTTAGTAATAACATGGAGAGTCCCAAGAAAACCAGCAAGCAAATATGGAGATTCAGAGTCGGTAAAATGATGAATTGGAACCTTTTCTATAACATCTCTCCAAACATCCTCCTGGTAATCATACATCTTTATCTTTCCATTATCCAAGTATCTAGAAGGATCCAAGGCATATAAATCTCCATTGACAACACAACCCAGCTTTGTCCCTGCCTGCTTTGTAGGCCAACCATCACCCATGCCAGGAGCCATTTCTGACCAACAATTTATTTCTGGGTTATAAACCTCTCCACCAATATCATAAAAGAAGGGCCAGGAATATAAGCTCTGAGGCACACATAATCTTCCCCTATATGAAGCCATTCCAGTGGCGATAGGCTTCAACATGTCAGTTAAGAAAGCATTAGGCAATACTTGAGTTTTCAAAAAAGGCATGCTTGGCAACTCAGTCCAAAGACCTGTTACAGGATCAAAGACTTCAGTTGTTCGTAAAGGAGTTAAGCCATTTTTGCCCCTGATAACCCCTCCTGCAACATAGAGTTTGTTGTTTAACAGGCCTGTCTTACAAAAAGCTCTAGCACTAGTCATGGAACTAACTTCCTGCCATAAGTTAAGGCATGGATCATATTTCCAAACACAATTGATCGCAGAATCTTGAGAAAATCCCCCTAACACATAGAGGCAACCATTGACACTACCAACAGCACAACCACAAAAGGGCATTTGATCCAAGCTATCCCTCTGTCCAAGCCAACTCCTTATGATACCAGCAAGTTTGATGCTAGACCCCACTGCACTCGACATTTTAAGTCCAAGTAACCCCCTCTTTGATTCCTTACTGACAATATGTGGCATTGGAGGCAACCGTTGCCACCTACGCAAACGAGGGTCCAATGCGTGCCAAGAGAATTTGTCTGATTCAGCCTTTGTCATCACATATAACCATTCTTCAGTCACCCCCAGTTCTCTCCTTGTCCGAAAAAGCTCATCACTCATGATTGCTACCTCCCAACTCCGTGAAACCATTTTAGCATTCAAGTAGTAAATTCTAGGCAATCTTGCAAGTATTTGCATCGAGATTTCATCTGGAAGACTAACAAACAGCCTTGGCTTGTCATCCAAACAGGACATCCTCATCCTCTTGTTTGAATCACCATTGGATGTGCTGCAACTCTCACCTACTGCAATAGACTTGCTGACAGACGCACTTGAGAGATTCCCCATCAAGACCCTCTTAATATATCATCAATCTTTGAGGAAGAAATCGAAGCCTACGCAACAAAATCTTAACATTATTCAATCCCTAGTTTAGCAAAAGCATGCAACCAAAATTAGTACACAACGACAAGATTCAATAAAGGTAGACTACCTAGAGCGGAATCGATTCCAAATCAAACAATTTCCCTAAAACGGACACCTCTTTGGTATCTGGAAGCTGTTAATCTTTTAAAAAAGATGAGAAAGTCCAAACCAATCTACCTATAGTGAAACCCAACAACTCTAATCCCCAAGCACTGCCGCATACATAGGGCATGGGTTCAAAATCGAAGCACAATTGAAAATATCTTGTAGAAACACGAACCAGAGAGAGAAAAAAAAGAGGAAAAAACATGAACAAAGGCATGGAAACAAATCAAGAAAGGATTTACCTATTTCGTGACAGATCCGGAAGGAATGAACCTTGCTAAGCTCTACCCGTTTCCTTGTTTTTTCCCCATTTCGCTTTCTTCCTTGCCGTGCGACGAAGACTAGCCGCAATCGTCTCGCTGCTCGGGTTCATAGACCACGACTTGGGAACCGACAATTGACGTGGCAAACATCAAGATTCGAGGCCATATTGAATATGCTGCTCTGGTTAGGCATAGCCGTGGCTTAAGTCGCTGCGAAAGAGTTTCTGCTGACTTTTTTTTTTTTCTCTCTCAACTTCATCCCCAAACCGCTTAAAAGGCAGCGGCCGTCAAATTAAATTAGAGAAATAGATTGAATTGAAATTTTAGCAATCCTCTATTTTAATTTTATGAGCTTAAGTAAATCAATCCGTGCGAATTATGTATTTAGATGAGTTAGCTCACGATAGACTTGAGTTGATTTGTAGAGTGAAAAATATTAAAAGAAGATAAAATCAATAAAAGAAAAATAATTAAATTTTTTTTACTAATATTCTAATATTAATAAGTTCATAATTATAATCTTCTTCTATCACACATATAACAAAGTGTAGAAAAATTTAAAGAAAATAATAAAAAAAACATTTGATTGGAAATTTCTAAATCCTAAACCCTAATTCGCAATCCATATTGGGTTGAATTGGATTGAAAATTTCTCAACCCATATCTCCTGGCTAAATGTTGGATTTATGACGAATTGATCCGTTCCACCATGAGTCGGTCTATTTGACAGCTCAATTCCGAGGACTAACTCAGTTAATAAATATGGATAATTTTTAAATGGGTAGGAATTAATTCTCAAAAATTTATTATATTGGACTATCAATCGACCTTCTCCTCTGTATTTGTCATTCCTGATTTACCTCCTCCACCGATAAAAGCAACGAGAGAAGATCGCTAATGTAACAGTTCCATATTTTTTTAAAGGACATGTTGTCAGCCTTCAGGACTAGCCTAATCGGTAAGTGCAAAAGGATAACTCTTAAGTGGATAAAGATCAATTCCTAAGGAGGTCAGCTATCGATTAATCTCCTCCTTTGCACTTGTCATCTAGGTTCCTGATTTACCTCCTCCACAGATAGAGACAACCGGAGGAGACTGCTAATGGGGGTAACTCTTAAGTGAACGGGGATCAATTCTCAAGGGTTTTACTGCCTTGGACTATCGACTGACCCCTCCTTTGCACTTGCCACATGAGATTTTGATTTACCTCCTCCATCGGTAAAGGCAACCGGAGGGAGTCGTTAATATGACGGTTTCATATTTTTTTTAAAAAGATACATTGTCAATCTTAGGCTAACTTAGTTGGTAAATGCACATGGTAACTCTTAAACTGATAAGAGTCAATTCTTAGAGATTTCACCGTCCTAAGCTATCGACCATCCCCTCCTCTGTACTTGCCAATCAGATTCCTGATTTACCTCCTCTATCGGTAGAGGCAGTGGGAGGGAGTTGCTAACGTGACGGTTCTATATTTTTTTAAAAGGACACGTCATCAGCCTCAGGACTAGTCCAGTTGATAGATAACTCTTAAATGGATAGAGATCAATTCTCAGGGGTTTCACCATCCTTGATCTATCGATCGACCTCTTCCTTTGCACTTGTCAATTGAGTTTCTGATTTACTTTCTCCATCGATAGGAGCAGTCGCAGGGGCCACTAATATGACGGCTCTATATTTTTTTTAAAAGATATATTTATTTATTTTTATTGATATAGACAGTTCGAGAGAATCGTTAATGTGACTATTTTTTTTAAGGACACATCGTAATTTTTTTTAATTTTCCAAAAACTTACTTCTTTTTTAAAAATTTCTTCTTTCATTAAAAAAATCTTTAAAAATTAAAAAAACACACACACACAAATCTCTATAGCAACCTGATTATCTGTCAGATGATCAGGACAAAAATAAAATACACGAAATCATAACAAATTAATCCATCACTAAAAAAAATACAGTGATACATTGCACGAATCAAATCTATTAAATTTGTCCTTTTCTATGAATACAAACAAAGTGTTAAAATAAAAAAAAAAATCAAAACAAAGTTAAATCTGCCTTGAATGCAAACAAACCCGTAAAAAAAAAAAATCAAAAACCGTTTTAAGTCGTCTCGTTTAGTTCCATGTCGTTTTTTCCCCATTATAACGCTCAAGAATATTATAATATTATTTACTAAAAATTTAATACCGCGTACTTATTCCAATCATTCCGCATTATTTTTGACGAATCTTGATCATCACAGTTTGACAGGTATATATCGATGTAAAAGATAATTCGTTCGTCCATATCTTTAGAATTTACTTTTGAGCTCTGATTTTGCTTTAGAATATACTTTTGAGTTGTAAAGTCTTGTTATACTGTTTCTTTGTGTGAGTAGCTTTAGGAAAAATCTAGATGACTAGTACAACCGTATTAAAATTTGAAATGGTAAGGGGTCGATTTCTGGAGATAATGACTAGACTACCGATGACTCTACATTTCTGCGCTAGTCACTTGACACCTGATTTACCCCCTCCACATGTAGGGACAGACCGCTAATGTGGCGGTTCCATATTCCTCATATTGTCTAAGTTTCTGTTCTGGGTGGATGTGGTTAAACTTGGAGTATCCTGCAGATGTGAAATTATCATGTTGGTTATGTATTCTCTGTCAGTGATTTGATTAGATTTTTTAAGTAACCATCTAAAATGTCGTCTTTTGTATTGTTCTACTAATTTACTATTTTTTGTATGATATTTAAAAGGGAAAAATTGATTTCCCCATGTAAATTGGCCAGTGTACTTAACTTGTTCTGGGATTTGGATTATTCCTTCCCAATTTTCTTTTGGATCATTGGGGAACACTTCTTTAATTGTTTTTGGCTAGTACACTATTTATTTTGTTCTTATCTTAATGACATGTCTGACTGGTTCTATTTTATGATCTATCCATTCCGGAGGAGTACTTTGGATGAAGCACGCCACATAACTGTCAAAAGATTTCATTTCTAAGAGCATTCTAATGGTATTTCCAAGCTTGTATGGAAAATCATATGTAATATCCCTATTTTGCAATCAAAGTTCGTTCAAGATGCTATGATCTAATAGAATAAAAAGAGTTATTTCCAGACCTACGAAGAGACGCTTAAGTTTATATTTTCCTTCCAGATGACATATAATAATTGACATTTGCATCCTCCATTTATTTTTAGAATTTATTCTGACATCTTGATTTGAAATTGTGTTCAATTATGTTATGTCTATATGGAGCTCCACTTGTAACCATTGTAATACTTCTTATAGAATGATGAAAATCCTACATGCTTCTTGTTACGCACAAACACAGAGAGAAGAGAGAAAAGAGAAATCGTAATTACGTGGTTCGGTCACACGACCTACGTCCACAACAGGCAAGAAGATTAATTTACTGAGAGTCTTTACAGCAACCTACGAATCCTTATTTAATAGAAATAAAACGAATTCGGGTTACTAACGGGTCGGCCCACAATCCGGATCCGCCCAATATTATTCAAGACAAATAACAATTCTCCACCTTGACTTGAATCTTCCTGCCATCCATGCCCTGAAAGACATTATGCTATGCGAACATTCACCAAGTCCAAGCTATGCTTGAACTTCTCTGTAGGCAACGACTTTGTCAACATATCTGCTGGATTATCAACTGTGGCTATCTTCTCTATGGAAAATGATTGATCCTCTATGACATCTCGAATGAAATTTAACCTGACATCAATATGTTTTGATCTTTCATGATATACTGAATTTTTCGCCAAGCTCAATGCACTTTGACTATCACAATAAATGATAGGTTTCTGTACATCCAAACCCAAGCTATCAATAAGACCATGCAACCACATACCTTCTTTTACTCCTTCTGTCAATGACATGTATTCCGCAGAGTAGACAAAGCAATCAGAGGCGTTGCTTTCCAACTAATAGCACATCCATAAAGAGTAAAGATATAACATGTCAGGGATCTCCTTCTCATAAGATCTCCACCATAGTCAGAATCTGCATAGCCAATAAGACTTCTGGTATATCCATTAATACCATAAACCAAACAAATATCACTCGTGCCTTTCAAGTATCGCATAATCCACTTAACTGCCTCCCAGTGAGCTTTTCCAGAATTACTCATAAACCTGCTTACCACACTAACAGCATGAGCTAAATCTGGTCTAGTGCATATCATACATCAAGCTTCCAACAGCACTTGAATAAGGAACTCTACTCATGTAATTCCTTTCTTCATCAGTACTAGGTAATGCACTAGCATCAAGTTTAAAGTGTGCTGCCAAGGGAGTACTAACCGGCTTAGATTGTTCCATCTGGAAAAACTGCAGTACCTTCTCAATGTATTTCTGCTGAGATACATACAGTAGGCCTGCTTTCCTATCTCTCAAAATTTCCATGGCTAAAATTTTCTTGGTTGCACCCAAATCCTTCATTTTAAACTCACTGCTCAACAAACTCTTAAGATTGTTAACATCAATCTTATTTTTCGCTACAATTAGCATGTCATCCACATATAACAACAAATAAATAAATGAACCATCAGACAGTTTTCTAGAGTAAACACAGTTATCAAAGGAATTTAACAAACTCGGAAGATCATAAATGCATCAAACCTCTTGTACCACTGCCTAGGAGACTGTTTCAACCCATATAAGGATTTATTCAGCAAACACACATGGTCTTCCTTTTCAGAATCAAGAAATCCCTCTGGCTGTGACATATAAATCTGCTCCTCTAGATTCCCATGTAAGAAAGCAGTTTTCACATCAAGTTGTTCTAACTCAAGGTTAAATGTACTCACCATGGCTAGAAGAACTCGAATGGTCTTATGCTTCACAACTGGTGAGAACACTTCGTGATAATCAATTCCCTCCTTTTGTGAAAAACCTTTCGCCACAAGCCTTGCCTTGAACCGAGCTGGTTCAACCCCAGGAATACCTTCTTTCTTCTTGAATACCCATTTGCATCCCACTGGTTTCACACCCCTTGGTAATGGTACTATATCTCATGTTTTGTTCTTTGAAAGTGATTGCATCTCCTCATTCATGGCAATTAACCATGTCACTGCTTCTTTACTCTGTACTGCCTCCTTGTATGACTTTGGTTCATCAGAATCAATATTCTGAGCAACTGTCAAAGCAAATGCAACAGTATTAGTATCAATACCCTCAACACATTCTGCATATCTTGAAGGCTTTCTGATTTCCCTCCTTGACCTCCTTGTTGCTATATTTTCTGACTCTTCGTCTTGCACATCTACGGGTACATTTCTATAGGATTTGTAGTCATCCTTTTAGGAGTTTCAATCTCAAACTCCACCTTCTGGTCAGCACCCTTATATCTCTTACCTGCAAGATCACCAAGCTCCTCTTTCTGGCCAAACATAGCAGACTCATCAAATGTGACATCTCTGCTAATAATAAATTTTGGAGTTCTATCATTTTCAATACACCATAACCTATACCCTTTAACTCCAGCAGCATACCCTAGAAATATGCATTTCATTGCCCTAGCCTCAAGTTTACCATCATTAACATGGGCATATGCAGGACAACCAAATATACGCAAGCCAGAATAATCAGAGGAAGTACCGTACCATACCTCTTGAGGAGTCTTCAAATCAATTGCAGTTGATGGAGATCTATTTACCAGATAGCAAGCAGTATTAACTGCTTCAGCCCAAAATTGTTTCGAAAGTCCAGCGTTTAATCGCATGCATCGAGCACGCTGCAACAGTGTTTGGTTCATCCGCTTCGCAACTCCATTACATTGTGGTGTATGTCGTAAATGCAGTCGGTGCCTCACTATACCTTCTTTCTTACGAACTCATCAAAGCGATGCATTGTAGAATTCTAATCCATTATCTGTTCTGAGTGTCTTGACTTGTTTTCCAGTACGTTTTTCCACCATAGTCTTCCACTCCTTGAACCGCCCAAACACTTCATCCTTTGTCTTCAGAAAATACACCCAAACCTTCCTAGAGTAGTCGTCAATAAAGGTAACAAAGTATTTGCATCTGCCATGTGATTCAACCTGAGAAGGACCCCACAAATCTGAATGAATATACTCAAGGATACCTGTAGAAGTGTGTCTGCCAGAACTGAACTTGACCCTGCGCTGCTTGCCCATAACACAAGTCTCACAGAATTTCAGTTTCCCTGTTTCTGCTCCATCTAACAATCCTTGTTTGCTCAATATTGCAAGTCCTTTCTCACTCATATGACCCAATCTACGATGCCATAACTCTGTACAATCATCGTGCTGCTCTAAAGAACGAGATACTGCCACTGTTCCAATCACTGAATTTCCTACCAAGATGTAAATTCCATGCTGTAATTTACCCTTCATTACTGTCAGAGCACCCTTTGAAACTTTAATTTGCCCATCTCCACCGGAATAATTGTACCCTTGCTTATCAAGAGCACCCAAGGAAATCAAATTTTTCCGTAGGTCAGGAACATGCCAAGCATCGATTGTTCTAACCATCCCATCATACATCTTAATCTGCACAGAACCACTGCCCTTAACACTAAGCTCCTCATCATCACCCAATTTCACACTACCATTCCATTCCTTAAAGGAAGTAAACAGATTCTTTGAAAAAGTCATGTGATAAGAAGCACCTGTGTCCATGACCCAAGTATTTGCGAACACTGAAGTATAGGCACAAAACATCACTACCCTCACCTTCATCAGAACTATCGTGCACTACACTTGCACTAGCTTTGCCATTTGATTCCTTCTTTTCGTTTCCTTTCTTCCGCTGTGGGCATTCCCTTCTAATGTGCCCCTTTTCTTTACAGTGATAGCACCGAGGTCCATAATTTGACTTCGATTTCGAACGTGACTTACTCTTGTTGCCTCCATCTCTTTCCTTGTTCCTGCCCCTGCTAACAATCAGACTATAGTTTGCTCCGCCTTCATTAGAACTAGAGACCTTTCTTTTCAATTCTTTAGACTGCATAACATCCTTCACATCACTAACAGAAATAGTCTCTCTTCCATAAAGCATTGTGTCAACAAAATTCTCATATGAATTAGGCAAGGAACATAAAAGAATGATTGCTTGATCCTCATCATCAATTTTAACCCCAACACCTTGCAAGTCTAAGATGATTCGGTTAAAATTATCAATATGATCTTTTACCTGTGTATTTTCTGACATCATAAGTATACGCGCTTACGATACAAACTGAAGCGGTTCGTTAAGGATTTTTACGATACTTGCTTTCCGGTTTCTTCCATGCAGCCTTGTGATGGTTTCATCAACCACCTCTCTCAGGACTTCGTCAGTCAGACTCAACAAAATCGCACTATGCGCTTTTGCCAAAATCTCAATCTTCTCCTCTGCCTTCAAACTTTGAGACAAGTTTTCTTCTCCGTCTAATGTTGCTGCACATCCCTGCTGAACCAGAACAGCCTTCATCTTCACCTTCTACAAAGTGAAATCGTTCGATCCATTGAATTTCTCAATATCAAACTTGTGAGATGACATCTTCCAGATCTTGATCAGCAAATGCAATCCCAGATATTTTCCAGATCAAATTTTGACTGAGATACAAAATCTCAAATTTTGACCTAAAAAAAAAAACTTTTCTTCCAAAAAAAAACTGTCACTTCTGTTTTTTTTTTCTCTTTGTTTTTTTTTTCTTCGAATTTTTTTCTTTCTTCCACAAAATCCCAAACTGTCTCTTGTGTTTTTTTCCCCTCTTCGGTTTTGTTTTTTTTCTTCTTCAGCTTTTTCTTTCTTCCTACTTTGTGCGCTCACCAACCCGACAACGCGCTTGGCTTCCTCCTGCGCGGCGGCGGACCAAGGCAGACTGAGGCGAGGCGGCTTCCTCCTGCACAGCGGCGGTGGACCGAGGCGGCGGACCGAGGCGGCTTCCTCCTTCTGCGCGTCGATGCTCCTTTCGGCGAATCGACCAAGTTCAGGCGGCGAATCGACGAGGCGAGGAGACGAAAGCGTAGTGGCGGGATCGACGACTTCGAGCAGAGCGCCCGGAGGTTTCGGCGGACGAATCGGCGGAAGAGGAAGCGTGGCGCGAAACTCCTCTTGGCGATGGATCGGCAAGCCGGCTTCACGCGAATCTGGTAATCAAACTCCGGTGGCGCAGGAACGCAAGCAAGCTCTGATATCAATTGTTACGCACAAACACAGAGAGAAGAGAGAAAAGAGAAACCGCAATTACGTGGTTCGGTCACACGATCTACGTCCACAACAGACAAGAAGATTAATTTACTGAGAGTTTTTACAGCAACCTACGAATCTTTATTTAATAGAAATAAAACGGATTCAGATTACTAACGGGTCGGCCCACAATCCGGATCCGCCCAATATTATTCAAGACAAATAACACTTCTTATAGAAGAGATTATTATTTGTATATGGTGGTGCAACTCTTCTAGGTGGATGTCCTTGTTCATAGTTTAATGTGCCCATGGTACTCTCGGGATAAGAGTAGCAGAAGGTCTTGAGATAGCAGCGGATTATGTGTTCATGAAATTTGTGTGTTGCGTTTTTTCTATAAGGTATTTTGAATTTTTTACTGTTACTATTATATTTCCTTCTTCATCTAAACTAGGTAAATCTATTCATTTATGTCATCAAATATTCCTTCTATGTTAGTGTTGATGTTCATCATATTTAATTCTGGCTTGCCTTTCTTAGTCATTTCTAAATGTCTACATCCTAGTATCTGGAGTATTTTTTAGTAATATATTTCTCTATTTATGAGGTTGTCTTTATCCTCTATTCTTGTGAGATACCCTAAGAATCTCTCACTTAGTTCACCGTTTCCATTTTTTTATACGATATATTGCGTGGATTGGATTCTTTGTACTTCTCCTTCTAGTATGACATGATTAGATATAAATTTATTATCCTGAGTGTTTGTTTTTGTGCATCGGATGCGCAACACACAGTAAATAGAAAATGTACAGTATTTTTCTCATAAAGAAGAATTGTTGTTGCCTACTATCGCCATCGTTCCGCCTAATTCCGACCACGATTCAGACAAAATTTGGTCAGTTGGATGGCGACGACGACAATGATAATGACAATCCCAACGAATTCAGGATTAATTAAACTATAATGCTCACTTAAAAAGTCACTACCAGAAGCACTATATATTTCTCATTCACTATGTAATCACGATGAATCAACGGTGGAGATTGTGTCATGCACAATTTGTGCACGGATAGATACATAGAATATATATATATGTCTTGGCTTTGTATATATACGGACAAATATTTTTCACAATTGAGTGAACAAGTAGATGAGACATGAGAGCTATTGATCATCCAAACTGGTCCGACACATTGCCACCCAAAATGCCAAATCAGTGAGACACTGGCCATTTTATGGACGAACAACTTGATAATTTTTGCAGTGAATCGTGACGTCTATGCTTGGAATTCACTACAAAATTACAAAGCGTCTGAACTAATTTATCTTTGTTTTGAAAGTATATTATTATAAATACGTAATTAAAAAATAATTCTAAATTTATTATACGCGAAGAGAAACTAGTCTGCCATTTTTCCCCCCTAAAAAAATGTTCTCGATCGTATTGAATTTTCTCTCCTTGATAAATCAGTTAGTAAGGAAAAGCTAAAACATACATTTATTTTATATATATGATTATGTAAGGTGCACATTTATTTTAGAAATTAAAATGTCCTTAGAAAACATGTAAAAATAATAATATATATATCTACTGTTTAATGTGGTCTGCCAACTCATGATCATTCCAGCCTTGGGTTTTGGATGAACTCCAAGATCTAAACCAGGTCAAGATTCTCTTCCATATTCACAAAATTCTAACTTTTTTTTCTTTATCCAACCACAATTGAGTTACTCGTTATCTTGAAGCTTCATAATATTGACTTTTGTCGTTTGACCTATTGAAATTTAGTACGAAACGAATTAAAAAAGAGTTCGATATAATATTATTAAGATGAAATTAAATAATCATGGAAGATCTGCACGATACCAAGTGCATGCAAATACTGATGTAAGTTAAGTTTTTATCTTTGATTAATTCAGCAGTAAAAATGAAAAAAAAAAAAAAAAAAAAAAACAGCAGAATTATTTGAGGAAGAAGGCACAGTGATGCGGATCAGGCGCCCCACAGTCTTCGCTTGCCGAATCTTTCCCTCTGTTTGCAGCATTAATTGGACTGAATTACTTTAACTGAATCCTTGCCTTCTTCTCTCTATCTCCAGTCTCCCCCTCCACCCTCAGTATTGGTCTCTCGGCCACTCTCTCACGGTTCCAAATCATATATGGCAGGTTCATCTGCTTTCTCTCCTCTTTCCTCCGATCCCTCCGTTTTCCTCTCCGATAAACAGGTTTGAAAAGCATGCATGCATTGTCTGACCTCCCTTACTTAACACAAGTACACTTCTCCCAAGGACGCTGTTCCACGTTCCAGTGGACTACAGTGTTCCACTGAACATGCTGAAGCCATCATAATTGCCATTATTTGAACTCATTCCCTTTGGCTAGAGAGAAAACATCGACCTTTCCACTGCAGACTGCAGTGAAGCATTTGTCAGCAGAGTTTTTATTCGTAAAGATTTAAATCAGTAATCGATAATATTGATTGTCTCATCAATCTGTTGCCTACTGTTTATTAATTGTCTAATTTAAAACTCTTTACCATCTGTTCTTTCCACCTCGGTGACTTGCCAAACTTAAAAAGTTCGGCAGGAACATCAGAAACTTCCCTTCTCTTAAAGCTCCACTCCTTTTGGTCTCCTCTGTTTCTTCCTCCGTTAGTTTCTTCTTCTCTCCCTCGCTCATGAAGGCCAGTGGATTTCTTTGCCGGTCACAGGCCTCGACGGCGGTTTGCATTCCCGGCGATCCCCGGCTGATGATACTGCCGCGCGGGCCGGACAGCGCGCCCGTCGACTGGAAGTATTCCCGCCTTGTCGACTCTCGGAGACTCAGCTCTGGCAGCCGGAGTCGGGCAGTCACCCTCCCGATGGTCACAAAGAAGCAAAGATCCGACTCACGGCTACGCCCGGCCGCCGCCGCTACATTCAATGGCCAAGTCTTCCAAGTGATTATCCAATAAAAGTTTAAAACTTTGCCTTCATATTCGTTTTTTTTTTTTTGGATAAAATCTAACTTAAAGGAAAAAGGAAACACATCTCTAAAATGGAAGGTAATGCTAAAGCCTAATTGCCATGTCGATACATATCTCATTAAATGGCAGAATTTAGGGGGCATTTGGTTCGTAGAGAATTTTCTGTTTTCTATTTTTATTTTTTCTTTTTTTAGAAAATAGAAAATGATTTTTTTTTTTCAGTTTTCTAGAAAACGCTCTTTTATTTTTTGGAAAACGAAAAAGGAAATAGAAAATGATTATTTCTCGTTTTCCAGTTTTCCAAAAAATATTCCTTTATTTTCTGGAAAATGAAGATGAAAAATACGAACCAAATACGTTTTTTCGTTTTCGCAGAAAATGAAAATAGAAAATGGAGATGAAAACGCTTACCAAACGCCCCTTATTCTTTTAGGAAACTGAAAAATTCTAACAAATGAGAAATCTGATAGGTGTGACATCCTTCAGCATAGATCTGGAATCCAAGAGGGTAACAGTGATGGGGCATGTGTCCCCTGTGGGGGTCCTGGAGAGCATATCAAAGGTGAAAAAGGCCGAGTTTTGGCCATGCTCATGAATTCAACTCAACATGGTCTTTCAGCAGCATCACTTGTCTCAAAAGTGCAAGCACTTTTGAGCATCATAAGACAGATCATGCTTTTCTTCTGCGTGTCAGCGTCTCCTTTATGTTCTGATATTATAAGTATTTTTATTACAACTAGTCCGAGGGCTTCTGATCCTCTCATCTCCTGTATATTACTGATCTGAACCTGTTTAAATTCCTTCGTTTGTTTGGTCTTTTATGTTCTGTGAGAATAAATAAATAAATAAAAGAACTTGCGAGACCAATTTGTGCTTAAAGCTATAAAGTTGGAAGGACCACTCTCTTGTTTGGGGACCACTTGGCTGACAGATCCATATCAAACAAGTGACTTGGATCAAGAGCCAGCAAATAATTAAGCATTGCCAGAAGCTTCTCTAGTTGATAATCTTCATTTTGCAATAAAAAAAAAGTGATAATGTTCATTCTGAATGTCTTTCAGACTGATCCCACAACACTTAAAAATAAATAAGTTACTGTGATTGAACGACCTCCTAAATAGGACATTTATTCTCCAAGAAAAATAATTCCACTAGAGATCAATTATTGTCCAATCCAGTGACTATCATTCAAATACTAACTAGGCTAAGTCATCCATAGGAGCAAAAAAAATAAAAATAAATAAAACCAGATGATAATGACCATGTTGCTTAGGGAACTTGTCATAGGAGGGTATCGTAGATGAATACTGATTTGGGGTACCTACAACCTGTGGCATGATGAGGTGTGACAGCTTTTTGAGTTGGGTGGGAGTTGACGGGACAAAAGCATAGGGCGAGCAGAGCTCATGGTAGTTTGGGACATTGCCAATGTTCCTGCACTTGTAGTCATAGTGGTTAAGTGACAGTGACAAGAACCTGTTTTGAAGGGGATTAATTACTAAAATATTTATAGTCATAGTGGTTAAGTGCTTAAGAGATTCATAAAACAGAGGGCAGGTGGTTCGTTGAAAGCTGATAAGTTATGATCATA
The DNA here is from genome assembly GCA_025175895.1 of Wurfbainia villosa. Taxonomy (NCBI): domain Eukaryota; kingdom Viridiplantae; phylum Streptophyta; class Magnoliopsida; order Zingiberales; family Zingiberaceae; genus Wurfbainia; species Wurfbainia villosa. The sequence continues at coordinate 464,245 of JAKLTH010000042.1, forward strand.
ACAACATTGATAATATCGGTAGTTAATAAAGACAACAAGCTCTGAGTTTGAACTTCATCTGAGAGTACATTGGGAAGTCTATGCTATTGTCTCAATAACAAATATTCTAAATGAAAGTTATGATATGGGTATTACCTTATTCGATGATCGCTTAAAACAATGTCTCCCTCGAAGTTTAAGTTAGAAAAACAGAATTGCGAAAAGAGATGAGAGGTAGATGATGGAATGGAATCTTATAATTCTTCTAAGTAGCCTTTAAATTCGACGGTTTCTTTTATCAGCGGCCTCCGGCTTTCCTAGCAGGAGGAGGAGCTAACTCTTCGTCATCAGATTGGACATCGCCATATTGCCAAATGTTCAGTCTTTCCTTTTTTGCTTTCACTTGGAATTCTTCCAAGTTATCGAGTGTTGTCTTTCTTTCCCTGGTGTCCCATTTCTTCTTTCTTTCTAACCTAGCAAGCCCTTCCTGCATTGGTTTAGTCTAAGAAATCAGAATACCAAAAGAAGTAGAGATAAAATATGCAAAATCCCATCACAACTTCAAATTCAATTATGTACAAAATTCTAGTAGTCTATACAGGCAAGAATCCACCAATGGATAATAATTTCATGTTTACTATAGGACTTCAGGGCAAATGAAGCCGACTGTAGGTGTGCCTGGTTTCTGGATGCTTTTCCCATTTTTTATTTATTCATTTTGGTTTTGGTTTTCAGAAAATAAGAACTTGAAAATTGAAAAGACAAATGGCATTTGCCACCAATGTTAAACTTCTTCAGATAATCAAAGTAACAGACTTAAAATTAAACTAATTTCAGATGTACAACTGATAGATGAATGAAACTAACAGACTTAAGCAACTTTAGCTTTAAAAAAGAAACACTTAAAAGTAATTCAAAAATAAAGATGTACTATAACCTGAAGCATGGCAGCATTTATGCTGAATTCCCCTTCAGCGTCGACTAGTGTCACCATCAAGACAATTCCGCTTCCGGGTCCTTTTGACTTCGCTCCAGAAGTATCTTGTTCTTCAATCATAGCTCTGAACTCTTTTGAATTGTTCAAAGTCAACTCACTCAAATACTCCGCAGCTTCTTGACCAAAATCATCTTCCAAATTAGGTACTTTTATGTATGCAAGACTACATAGCTGTGCTAAGCCAGGAGATGTTGATACTGAGGGATCAATAGGCCGTAAGCGGCTATATGGAAGAAATTCTCTGTTTCCATAATCAATGTAGAAAACTTCAAATTTGTCATTGGGTGATTCCACAGCTCCACGTGGTCCACTTACAATCTAGATATATGCCAAACAATTGTAATAAATGAATATTCTTAAGTATATAAGAGATTGAGAACTGAAATATGAAATATCAATTCTAATTAAGCAAACTTTAATGACATTCAAACAGGCCCAGACGCATTCTTCTGAAAATAATGTAGAGATGTCCATTTAGTTCAAACCAAATTAGACAAATTAAAATATTCTATATCATTTTTTAGAAATCAAACCAAACCAAATGAGCATGTAAAGTAAATTAAAACCAAACTGAAAATGTCAGTTCAATTTGGTTCAACTCGAGTTGAACTAAATTTGCATATATTCAAATATAATTCCGTTATTACAAATGTTCAAACTGAAATCAAATGAAGCTTTTTGTGTTTTAGTCAATACAAACTGAACTGAACTGATTTGAACACTCAGAGGTAAGTGTCAGCCTGCAAACTACAAGGTATTCAAGAACCTACACAACCATGTAGACAGTAATGGCAAGGGGAAAGGATAAACCTGTCTAATCAGTTATTTGTGGATAAAATGACACGCGCGTGCACCGACGACAAAAAAAAAAATCCACACACATCAATTCTCTTGTATTAGAGTAACTTACAATATTAATGCAGAAAGGAACAGTTACCACAATGTTTGTTGGCCACTGATCCAGTGAAGTACTCAAGCAATTTCCTGATTCTCTCATGGGCATTTGGCACACAGCACAAGCTTAACTTTATGTTGGGCATCATGAAGTTTTCTAGCAGATTTCCCATTAGAAAATGAGTATCTAGTCTGAGTATGGAACAGACTAGTTTGGAGAGAAAGTTACTTGGACAATTCCCCATGAAATTTTAGTGATGGTTTTGTTTTTCTCATCGATGAGTGCAAGCTAAGCTGATTGATGAACACTATTTTGAACTGAAGCTGTCTTATTCCAGTGGTCACCTTGACTACATTTTGACCTATATAGATCACATATTTGGTGATTTGCTAATGTAATTTAATGAACCAACTTTAGTAACAGTGATAAATGTAGTTTTAAAAAGGAAAAATATAAAGATGCCTCCCTTTAAAATAGATCCTCACTTGGAAACGAACTAAAAAGCCACATAGCAATGGGTCCAGATAAAGGCAAGTGGAATTTAAACCGTACCATGGCTCTGTTCCAAGAATTATCCATGCTGAACTGAGCTAGGATTATGTCGCCCTTTGCAGGATTAAAAGAACCGATTACAGGAGCTTCCTTAATGTTTAGTGCAGCAAGTTGCTGCTGAATAGCAGTCACCTTCTGATCACCAACTGTTTGGACATAGAATTTTCCGCCTCCAAGGACTTCAGTAACTACCACCTGAGGTTATCAATAATAATGAGCATTATATTTAATACATCAATTAAGAATATTGAATTTCTTTAGCGTGGAACACCTTCAGCACTTCTTTATGTTTTGCTTCAGCAGAGCGAGCACTGAAAACTTCTTGTCCTTCAACATATTTCTCCCAAATCTGCAAAGAAAAGAAAGCATATATCAGTCCTCCAGGAAGGAGGATCAACAATTGAATAAGAAACAGATCAATAAATTAAACTACCTTCAGCTTCTGGCGCTTTGCAGACTCCTCAGCCTGAACCAAGAGGTGAGAATCTGGTATCTTGTCCGAACTAAATGAAGTTTGAAGTCTTGCTAAACCAGCTTCCAAAAGGGTAACAGCCATATTGGTCCTAGAGTACCACAGAGAACCTAAAAACGTCCCAGTCCTATCAACTGTTTCAACCTCAATCTATCCAGCATCACAATCACATTAATTGATGTTAATGGAAATGTTTAGATTCAAACAAAACTAAATCAACCATTGTTACCTCAACATCACGCTGCAATATTTTCCTTCTCATTAAAGCAATAGCATCCTCAGAAAAAGGCTCCTCTCGACCAGGACAGCGAACACCAGAAAATGAGAAGGCAATAGTGCATGTTTCCCTAGGAATCAATAACTTAAAGCGATGACCACTGAGGACATACTCAACGACAGCAGTGTGCCTTTTAGTCCTTTGCAGAAAAGGCAAAAAATCTCGAGTTTTTTTCGCAGATGCCTGTAAAGATAACAATTTTTTAACTGCAATGTGATGGCAGAGTTATACACACAAATGGACAAGATGTGGTTAAACTACTGACTGTAGTCAAATCAGTTATGTGCATAACTGGAGAGTCTTTGGAAGAATGCATCCCTTTCCTTGAATTAACTGCACGTGATTCAGCAGCCAGCAAGGCGTCATAATAATTTGACCTTTCTTCAAAATCTCGATGTCTGACAACAGTGGCAAAACCACGAGAAACAACCATCTCAGCGACATTCATTCCAACTTGATTAGTTGAGGGAGAAGTGGTATCGTCAGCTTCACTCTTCACAAGCAAGACTGACCCAAAATCCATTACTCTAGAATCAGCTGAAGTAGACATTGCTGCATTGGTTCCATCAGCTGAACCAACCTTCCTAGAGTATTCCATTGACACACTTACCTGACAAGACATGAATTATGAGATAACTACCATTATAACTTTAATCATATACATCAATCAAAGATATCATACTTGATTGTCAATGAGACGAGTACGCAAAAATTCCTTGGCTTCACGGGCATAGGGTGCTGGTTTCTCATCTCTTCTTGGATTCCCCATCTTAGGTGCTCTAATACTTGAGAGATTAACTCTACGCTCAGCTAATGGGCTACCATATGGAACAGCATCATCAGCAACAATAATGCAATCACCACTCACAACCTCTACAACCTAAAAAATATAAAAATAAATAAATTCAAATATAGTAGCAAGAAAAGCTAAGAAATCAATTCAACTATGCCTAGTAGAAACACATACTTTTCCAGTGAAATTTTGGTCATGAATTGCCTTTGAATTTGAAGCTGGAGGAACATAGTTAGTCCAGATTCTTAGTCGTTCCTTCTTCGCTTGCAACTCAGCAGCCTTTAGTTTATGTTTTGCTTCATTCTCCATCATGTTTGCACTCCATTCCACATACTTAGCAAAGCCCTATGGAGACAGAACACCCATTTTCATACATAAATCTGTCTCAAGAAAAATCACAACAATAGATGCTCTGGAACATCCTATTCTAAGTGTAGATGTACAACTGCATATCAAACGAAACATCCTATTGTATAAATGTACAACTGCATATTCATTGAACTCGTGCTCAGATCAGCTAACTCAACAAAAGTGACATACAAGAACATAGATGGAAACAAGATGAATAAAGAAAATTTTATCAGGGTATCTTTTCTGTGAACCTTGGACAATTTACTTTAGAATTAAATCTCCACAACCTTTTTTAACTTTAAAACAGCTAGAAAAATCTTCACAAGAGTAGTGTGTTTATGTCTGGGTGTTTGGGGTTGGAAGCATGGAAAAAGTGCCACAGATTTAGTGATGGCAAATTTGTGCAAAGGGGATGATAAGCAGGAAACAACATAGTGAGAGAGGATATCTGTGCCTTGGTGGAGCAACAGTACATGTGGGATGAGGCACAGTAAATATGAGGGATAAGGTACAAATGATGGAAGGATAACTAGAGTCCCTGCTACATTTGATGTTGAAATAAGGCGGCCAGGCACCTCAATCGGTGAATCTCATGATAACGGTGTGTGCCTCATTCAGTGAATTGTGTGCTCTTTCTAATCATCATGCAGGAGTGCCAGCTTGGCCTTGATAACATTTGAGCAACACAGGGTTGCATGCCTCAATCTACAATTTTGAGAAGATAAAAAAGAAGGAAAGTAACTCATAGAGATACCATATAGTACTTTAATTCCTGACTCATGGCACAGCCACATTCAACATTGAGCACTCATATAATTGAAAATGGTTTACATAATATCTAAGAAACACAATCTCCAATACTGAAACCCGCTTTTTGATTAATAGAAAAAACAAACTCACTCAAATACGTGTTAGTATATTGTTGCACCAGATTTATATATTTTGCAACACAGATATGGCTTGTATCCCTTTTTTCCTTTTTTTTTTTTTTTGCTGATGATGTGATAGGGACATTATACTATCATACAGAAGTGATTAGATCTAGTTCCAAGAGAAGCTGAAAGGAGAGAAAATACATTGAAATGATATGGGCATGTTCAAATGTGACCAATACTCTCTATAAATAGAGGAGTCAACAACTAAAGTGGAATGTGTAGGGGACAGTGTGTGTAAATAGAGTGACATTAAAGAATTTTAGTTAATATAATAAAGGATGATTTAGTTGATTTGAATATTACATAGAGCTCAATTGAAGTAACAGAGCCCAAATAGTTGCGACCACAATGCTTGAATGATGATATTGGTCCAATGGGAGAATTGCATCGTGTGGTATTGTTATGGAGCAATAAAATAAAAGCCCATATCAATATGATGAAAGTCGAAGTTAAAAACCTAAAAGTAAGTTTGATGCAACATTCCAGGATATCACTATGACATAGTGGGTGAGAGGTAGAGATTACACATTGCACAAACTGTATTTCATTCAAATCCTATCATAAATAGAGTGGGTTAGGGAATAAATTTATCAGGCTAATGGAATTTCCCTTTGGGGAAGCATTTTATTTTTGCAAGGGGAGTTTTTAGTCTCCTGTGGAACCCTTCCCCCTTTCTTGACCAAGCTACTTAATTGGCAATGCTTCCTTTTACAAGACTAGCAGAGGAATACACCTGATGACCTGAAATGATTTATTAGGAAATGGAAATATCTGTACCAATATCTAATATGTAAATTCTTTCGAATACGAGCATGTTTAATAGTGTTTTGTTGAATATACTAATCAAAAGCTGAGAAACATTACCTGTATTTGTTATTTATCAACAGAGCGCTCACTTTCTTCTCATCTTCTTTACATTCGTTCACAACTTTTCTATCTAAAATATTGACTAGTAAAATTTGATTTCTCTTAATTTCCATTTTATGTGATCTTCAGTCAAATAAAACATTTAGGTCACATCGAGTGTTTGTTAAATACTTCCTGCAAATATAACCATAGAAACTCATATAGCCTTAATGCCATAATCTAAATTCATATCTGATGATTCATAGCTAGATAGGGAATCAGATTCCTCAAGAATTAGACCAATTTTCATTCATAATATAACTACAAAAGAAAAACTAAACCTTATATTCAGATTTTGTTTCTGATAAGAAGCAATACAATGTTTGCTATACAACTATGTAAGCACACATACATTCTGGACAAGCTCCACGGCAAGATCTATTGCAGTATCACCATCTGGATAATAAACTGAGCCAATTAGATTGCTGAATTTATCGACACCTTCAAGTACAATTCTCACCTGCATAGTTCGAAGGTTTACGTTAAAAACTAAACCAAATATGGAACTTCATATACTGAGATAGAAAGGAATATACATCTCTGTTTAAGACACGAGTTTCAGTAAAGTGCTTTGCTTCTCTCCCAAATGGATCTGGTGCGACTTCAGCAAGTGATGGAGAAGAAGCTGCAAGCCTCTGTGCAGATGTTAGTGGCTGTTGAGTTTCACCAGAAATTTCTTCATTTGTATCATTAGCTGTGACAGAATTCTCAGGAATTGCTTCATTAACAGCAGGCCTTCTTCCCATTGAAGGAGCCTATGTTGTAAGACATTTTTTGTCACATAAAGTGAAAGGCTAATATACACTTACTTCTGCTACAATTTCATTTGAAGTAAGAGTACCTGGATTCCCGCAACAAAAACTTGCACAAACTGGAATTCAGGAAGGAGGTACACACGGATAGTGCTTCCATCGCGAACCTGCTCAACAATTCCATGCATAGGTTTTCCCTTGTTTTCCGCAAGCAATCCCATTGCATCCAAATTACTAGGATCACCAATGGCTGAAGGTGGCAGATTTCTTATAGCCAACTCTGAAGCACCAGGTTCCTAAAAGATATAGCCATAAAAAATATCATTCTTCCAGCCTTTTATGTATCATGACAATGTTCTATCCATTTTCTTAGCAATATATCAGGCTTCTACAATTAGCTAAGTTTCAAAGACAACAATATGCTAATGGTTTAAACTTTTGCAATTACCATGCATCAGGGACACTCATTCTTGCCCAATAGTTTCATGCCTATGTTACCTTTGCAATCTGTTTTGATCACAACAATCTATTGCTAACATTGGCCAAGCCTTGTTATGGAAGGTAATAATGTAATTGCTCAAATGGGAAAATGGATTGAAATAAAATCTTCACAATGAAAACTTCAAAGCGTTCAATAGAGAAAAAGGAGCAAAAAACAATGGATTACAGATTGAATGTAAATAGGAGTGGATTTGTATTTTAATAAGAAAAAAATTGATACAAGTGCCTGATCTTGGGAAAAAATTTAGCCAAAAAAAAAAAACACTACTAAAATCTCTTAGACAAGTATACCAGCTTAGACTTAATCAAGTGATGAATCATACAAAGTCTATATAGGCTAGTTTCTGAAATTGGCACTTATTAATCAATCAGCCAACTGCATGATCATTCAACAGAAGCCAACAAAGTTCAAGAGTTGATCAAACATTGAAAACTAGCAATTACATACTTATAACATTAATCACAAATTGTTTCAAATGGATAAGTTTGGCATCAAAATGGCCATTTCATCTCTCCTTTGGATATGACCCCAACTCGCCCCTAAATATTGTGTTTCTAATTGAGTTTTGAACCTATTTGTCATTTCTTAAACATTTCTAAACTATTAATATTTGTCTTGTTCAAATATAGCATATAAAAATATAGCCATATTGCAAAATTATTGAATCCTAACCTAGACTATAAAGAAATTTCAACTTGCCATAGATAGGATTCATCAAGCAGCCATTAATGACAATAAGAAGCACATATAATAAACAACATTCATCCTTTGTGTATTGAAAACAAAACATATAAAGCTGCTTAATCCAAATAACATAGAACTTCACCTTGCACAGGAAAAAGATTTTCAGAAAATCAGCAACATGCATTAGAAAAAGAGTGCTAACCTTTGTCCAGCGTCCTACACCTTGTTGTTTGGCTTGCTCTTCTAGACGTTGTAGATCTGCCAGGTATGGACTCACTTCCCCTTTTTGTTGGCCCTGCTCCCTTACCTAATGGCGAATAAAACATTGATGAAATATCACCATTGAAATGTTTTTTCCCTTTTCTAATTTAATCAATGAATACCCAAAAATTATTCTTACTTTGGCCCATCCTTCAGAAACAACTGCAAATGCTACATTCTTATCTCCCATGAAAACAGTACCAAATTCTCTTCCAATTGAAGGAACAGTGTAATCCACCCTGAACATCACATCCTAAAGAATCAAGATTGTGAGAAGGCCTGGCCTAAGACAAAGGTGGACAAACATTCAAACTAATGAATAGACATAGAACCTTCCCAATGCAATATTTTCTCAAAAATTCCCTGCTCTCCCATGCAAATGGCTCATCAACACCTCCTCGACGGGCCTAATCAGAACACAACCACAAAATATTTCATCAAGTATAATTCATAGTGCTCATGACAAATAACATTTTTCAAGCAAAATGAATTTTTATAGCATTAACGAGAAAAAAAGTTAAGGAAAATAAAAAGATCAGACATGATATCAACACAGGGCACTCAATGAAATAAATTCCTAAACATGGCACTTTTTAATGCAAGTTCTCTTAGTGACAACTACTGAAGGACAAAAGTGATTGAAACTAAGATTTATGCAACTGCTAAATCCAAAGAGTATAAGAGCCAAGCAAATCATAGTTACCAGTCTAGGAGCGATCAGAGAAGACAAGGTGATGGTTTTTTCAGGAGGGATGTCTGCTTTTGCACTCCCCATTATAACCAGACAGTCTCCCGAGGGAACAGCCTTGACTTTCCCTCTCAACCATCCTGTTGACAAAGCTGTCGACGCCATGCCGATAGATAAGGCCTAGAATGAGAATAAGAAATGCCACGTTAAGCAAAGTGATCGTGTAACCAGGATAACAAGTCACGATTTTATTGGGAAAATGCACGCCTTGCTTCAGTGTTCAAATTTTTGCTAAGGAGACATCAAAAGTTGTAATTTAAAAAAAAAAAAAAGATAAACAGACAGAAAATTGATAACAAAATTCAGAAATGACAAGTAAGGAGATAATGGTGCACGGGTTTAAGCAACTGAGCAAATTGCTCTACCTCAAACAGATCCCTTGCTTGTTTATTCAACTACACCATGATGGGAAAGTTATAAGCTTAGAAAACAAGCCAAAATAAAAACTTTTATCATTGACACTTCATAAGACGCCGAAACATGCTCAAAGATATGATCTTTTACAGATCTCGGAGACGTCAATGGCACAACAATCAATCTGACAAAACAATTGTGTTAGATCACAATCACAATGGAACGAAAAGCAGATCCAAAATTCAATAATCCGGGAGCAAATCTGAGCACGACATCATCCGTCAAACGAACAATTTTTCGCCATAAAAAATTGAAAGAAGAGTCCATGTCTCAAAAGGAAGTTGGATCTAGCCATGGATCTGTGAAGGAAAGACCTATTCTGACCGATCGACACCGATAAGGAGAGCCCGATCGAAGCTGGACTCCCTCTGCAACACGCTACTTCACGCTTGCAGCGCCAACTTCGACGCGAGGGGAAGGACTCGCTGGAAACTCCGCCGCTACGATCCTACAGATGCGACGAGTCGCTTAAATTTGGATAAATACCAGTTTACTTTCCGTGTCTGAATTACATATTCATCCCTTGGAAATAAGAAATGTCATTTTGCCCCAGAGTTTCGAGACGTTTTACATTTTACACGCTGGAATTTGCATATATTATCTTTTAGTTCTCAAACTTTTCGAAATCCTTCAATTTTTACTCCGCTGAGTTGAAGACGATAAGTTACAAAATCCATTGTTAACTAAGTTTACGCAGGGCCAAATAACATCGAGCATAAGAATTTTTTTAAAAATAAATTTATTAAAATATGCATTTTGTAATAAAGATTGACTAAAATGTGCCTCTATAATTTTTTTTAATAAAAAATTCCCTTATAGAACTCCAGATATTTACCATCAGAATAAACTCTATTAAATATTAAAAAAATTATTGATATTTTATTTAGAATATCCCCAACCTCATCTTTCCTTTCCCCATTGCTCTCCATGGCAAAGCCAATAATCAAACAATCAAATGAACACTTACGTTAAACAATAAATTGAATATAAATATCTCTTCTAAATTCACAAACCAAATGTTTATTACATGAACAGCCCATTCACCTTTCGATCCAATTCAAAATAAGCTCTTGTTAATTGTTATTGTGTATGTACATCAAGCATATCATCCTTGCTGGTGGTACCCAGAGGAGGAAGCATAGGGCAAATCCTCTACTGCTCAGTTTATCTTTTTCCTTCAAAAAATCAGAAGAAAAAAAAAAGAATTCACAGGTTCAGAGGAAACTTTGTTGTGTGAAGTAGAAAACTTGCACCAAAGAGAGCTCCTTAAGACAAAAGCAGATCCTATCTTCAAAAAAGCTCTGCGATATATCAAGGTCTAGTGAATGCCAACGAGCCTCAACTGATTAAAAATCAAGCAACAGAGAACAATTCAGCATCCATTCTTTGATTAGCAATCACTAAAAAGGTACCGAAAAACTCATGGAAATCCTTTTTTTTTTTTTTGTCACCAGATTATTCCGAGGCTCCTTCCAGTAGAATCCCTGAACAAGAACCGGCAAAATGTTGCAGCCTATTAGAATATACACCATAAGTGCATGCTTCCCTAGCCATTCCATAGCCAAGGTTGGCCTCCTGTAGCCAAACACATCAACCTGTATGCATCAAGGAATCTGGAGGCTCAGTGCCAGAAAATTTCTGATAGCAGTAGATAAAGATTTCGATTTTGTTCACTAAAAATTGTAGGGATATAGAACAAAGGGAGTTTGATTCCTAACCAGCACATATACTGCAGTGAACAGCATGCCTGCAGCCCCAGCAGTGATGCAGGTGTAACTAACTGAGTATAGAGGCTTGTTGATATGCATTCCTATGAGAATAAAATGTTAGATTATAACATTTGAGGATTTAAGTATTGGCCCAATCAAAATGGATGAAAAAAGGAATGAATTTAGTGTGTATACCAATGGCCTCCATGATACAGGCCAATGCTATCAGAAATAGAGAAGGAATAGCCCAGTGGACGATTCTAGCCTTGTGATGCTGCAGTAATAGTTTTTTTAATGTCACGCTATGAGATCACATGTGTTCTTGCTATTATCAGGTGTGATTATTAGTATTACCTTCATTTGTATGATCACGTGCCCAAATTGCAACCCGATCAAGCAAGTAACAATTGCCATGACAGAGCTGTATCATTGAATTAGTAGGACTAAAAATCCCCTGAATTGAGTGTGGAAAGTGAAGAAGACTAGAGACAATCAGGAGAGCACATATGACTGCTAACCTGAGTAGCCCTTCAGGATCAAAAGGTGCTTGGCACCATGAGGGAGCATTAAAAGGAAGGGGGCCACTTGCTGGCGAATAGATGCTGCATTGCTGAAGAAAGATCAAGAAACTAAAAGTGATCAAACTAAAAGGGAAGAAAAGGAAGGATTGATGACACAAGTGATGTACTTGAAGAAACCTTCATTCTTTCATAAACAGGATGATGATGCAGATGTTGGATGCCAAGGATTTTGCGATCAATCATTCCCACAGCATTGCATGCAGGTCCTGTGTCACCCCTCACATCGCATTTCACCTGGATTCAAGAAAAATTGATAGTTACATATAAAAACTCATTTTGGAAATATCCATAGAAGTGAGGAAAAATGTGAAAGTGATTCTTACCGAGAACAACTTAGTTGTAAAACCTTCAGCTCGTATCTCATATTGCCAATCAGGAACATATAAACCATATAATAGGATTGTGTAAATAGCAGTAAGAACCAAGCACAGTAATCTATGCAAAAATAAGTTGGATGTAAGATGAAGATTGCAGGATTTATGAAAAAGCAATTTAAATCAACTTATGCAAAATGAATGCTAATTACTTTGGCTTCATGACGGGATCAATTTTTTAAATCGACACTTACAATTGAAGTTTGTCTGGCCTAGAAACAGAACTTCCAGAGTCAATATTATCATCACTTTTGAGCCAAATTTCACATATAGCAGCAAACAAATAGGCTATTGCAATTCTCTGCAATAAAGAATACTCCAATTGATCAAATCAACTCATACGCCCACATAACTTTTTTTTCACAAAAAGTACAAATATTTACATATCATAACCTTGAGGAAATGCCTTACAACACTTAGCTTATATCTCATTTTGCATGTCAATTTAGCTCATGATGTGGGCTTTTTGGTGGTTCTACATAGTCGTTAGCAGCATTGTATTGTAGATTTCTAATAGGATTCTTCCAGAAGAAATGAAAGCAATGCCTCGATTCTAGTTCACTCTAGATAATGAATCTAATTGTAACATCCAAATTATATACTAAAATTATTCTAGGAAAACATAGTACCTGTGTATTTGGTGTGAACAACACAATTAGAGGAAAATGGCATCAGCAGAAAGATATATTTGTGTACAAATCAAAATAAAGCATAATGAGTTCATAACTGAAAAGAAATTAAATTTAATCATGGTGGATATCCTACCTGTAGTACCCCCGTCCATCTGATTTTTGACATGTCTACTCCATAATTTAAATAGTGAAGCCCATGGAAGTATCCACCTACACTTAAATTAATGCAATAACACTATAAGAATAACCCAGATATATAAGTAATCTATTTAGACATTCAAAAGAAACAGTTGTATACCTTGAACAACAAGACCTACAAGAAAGAGCTTTGACGCTCGGAGTATCACCTTCTTGGTTGCTATAACTTTGTTTGGCACTCTCTGAGCAAAAAATGGAGTGTAAATAACATATATGTATTTTAAAGACTGACTTTGATTCTTTAACACACTGTACTTACCACGAACACGTCTTTTTTAGTATGCAAAATTTGATATTTCAAATCTAAGAGAGGATTAGGATTTTATGAAGCTGATGGCCTACCTTATATGTAAGGGAAAGTGCAACTCCAACTATAAACAAGAAAAATGGCATGACAAAATCAGCAAGTGCTATGCCATTCCAAGGACTATGATTGACGGCCGGAAGAATTCCTCCAGCATAATCTACAAATACCATGAGCTGCAATGAACAGATTTGCTGGTCACTACTGGCATCAAATACATTTTAGGCATAGGACAGAGAAGTACATATGCATAAACAAAAAAATGATGCTCGTAATTGTCGTAAAAAAAAAAATCAGATTATTGGTTTAAATAAAAGGCTTCCATCTTTGGCTGGCAAAGCACCTGCAAAATAGGTAGCACAAGATAAGAACATGTTTCTGGTGGTCAGTAGCAATCATTCCTTCCCCAATTCTGCAAACAAAAAAGAGTTGGGAACAATATTTAACAAATAAATGGTACAAAAAAGCGAAGAGTGTCCTAAGCATCATTATAAAAAGCACTTCAGGTCCTCAAGTATTAAGAATAGAAGGTTATATAAGACAAAACGTTAGGACTGTCAGATCATATGTTTCTTACTACGAGTGTGTCATGAAGCAAGAGACAGAAACAGCTGATAACCTTGGTGTATCATACTGAAGTCTGAGATTCCTCATTTATTGATTTAACTTTTGTGTCATAAGTATGTATTATACATCACTTGATTCCAAGACAATAACTGTCGCCGGATTCAAGTACATTTATTATTATTTAATTTATATTTTTATCTGATCAATTTCTATGATCTCTAAATTACACTCTCCCTTTTCTTCTCGATATAGTGTATTCTTTAGGCAGTGTTTACTTCGAGTGGGAAAAATAGAAGTGATATGAAATGGTCAAAAGTGAAAAGAAGAGAAAAGAGTTGTATTATCTTTATCTTATTTCCACTCTATCTCATTTAATTTGTTTAGTAATACGGAATTGGAGGAAGAGAAATACTTTTGTTCAAACCATGCGATTCTATAGTACTCTAAACAATGTTTATGACACCATAAAACAGTAAATGAAAGACATTCCCAAAAATATCATGAAAAAGGAAAGACATTCTTTGTGCAATAATCTAACTAGAACCAAGCATAACAGAGATTAAGGAAAAAACATAAACGATACAGGTGAGGCAATAAACACAAAAAAAAAGTTTTAGTGATCAAATCAAATGTTATTCCGTATTTGGAACTCAATTAATAAGGAATTTATTAAATTTCTTTCCTCGCTCGCAAAAATCCATGTCAAAATAGTAAATTTTAGGAAATTGTCTTCCAGCAAGATCGCTAAAACTTAAATTATGCAACTCATCATCCACCAACAGCTACAATTTCGGTGACATACAAATAGCTGTGATAATACACCAAAAAAAATTATCTTATTTGACGAGTCAGTAATGAAAAATAAAAGAACGGGGAAAAAATCCAAAAAGGAAACAATGTGAATCGGGCGGCGTGCTTACTGAGACGGTGAGGCCTCGGAACACGTCAAGGGAGACGAGGCGGTTCCTCGTGGCGACGGCGTATGCGGAAGGCTTATCCTTCTTCCGCGAAGAGTCGCGACCAGCCTCGAGGTCCTCCGGCGAATGCAGAGCCTCCAAAGCGGCGGCGCCGGCGCCAGCGCTCTCTTCTCCCTTTATGAGCTCGTAAGCCCCCACCATCTCGCTCGATTAATTTCTCCCTCTCACTGTAAAAGTAAGAGGAGGAGAAGGAGGAGGAGAAGAGGAAGAAGCAAGGGACGTCGGCAAAGTTGTCCCTTCTTTCTATCTCTCTCTCTCCCTCTCTTCTCGTTGCGTTGCAAAATGCAGCGATGTCCTTGGAGCCTCGTGGCTTCGCTATTTGTGAGGAGAGGAAGAAGGAGCTTTTCACGCAGAAAAGGTCATGATATAAAAGAAATACATGACGTTTTTAATACGTGTCCCATTATTTCATATATATTTAGTATATTTTTTTTTATAAACGAGGATTTTACCAAGTCACACTCTTTATATGCGTTTATTACCAAATTATGTCCGGGCATTTTCCTAAATGGCTCATCTATTTTTTGAAAATTACTAATTAATTATCACGCCGTGCTTTCATTTTTATCAAGGGCCAAATTTCTTTTTCAAAATATCTTTTTGATTAAAAAGCATAAAAATTTATTTTAAAAAATTCTTCTCTCGTGCATGGCAACCCTAGTTCGACGATCTAACCGTGCACCAACCATGGCAAAATGACTTGCCCACTCATTTATAATTACCAAATTATAAATGAGGATTTTTTGGGTAATTGAAAAGGTATGGTGTTTTTTTAAGAATTTTCAAAACTTAGGTATGTTATCTGGCAAAATGCGGCACTATTAATTCTTAGCCAAATCAGCCAAGATTTTTTTGGGATTAGTCTTCGATTTTATTAAGTTACCTCCCGAATCAAAAAAATGCAAACTACTTTTTATGAATTTTGAATAAAAATTAGATATTCGAATTTATTCTGACATAAAATAGCTATTAATAAATCTACAGCTTAATTTAGTATAGATAAAAGGGTTTTGGTGGTATTAAAGATTATTTTTTTTATCATGCAAATTAAAATTTTAAATTCATACGAAATTAAAGTGTAAGATCATCTATTCATCTTAAGTAGATACGGTAATCTGAAGAGAATTAATCTGAAATTTTATGACTGAAGTTTGATTTGGAAAAATAATAATAATAATAGAGAGTGATTCGATAATTTAAAAAAAAAAAAAACTCTTCAGCATTTGTTAGAATAAGTCTAGTTATTTTTTAAACTCATTATAAATCGATCTAATCCATTTTAAAATTGAATTAGACTATGACTTATCAAATTAAATTCAAATCGATTTCGATTTAGATGTGACATCCTCATTTCGCGTTAATAATTTGATTTTTGATTATTTTTATTGATTTACAATTTTAGCCACATTTAAATTTAATAATTTTTCTTTATAAAAATCAATATTTGGCATTTTATACTGAATTAATTACTTAGCAAAAATAGTATTTTTTTTTTATTTTATTTTTTCAAATTTTATAATTAAGGCTCCTCTGTAAAATTCAAGTTGTCGAAACATATCGCACTGTTAATCATGGATTTCAGTGAACTAAGACACTTCTTCTGCTAGAGTTTTATGATCTGTTCACTTTGTTTATCATATATGGTCGATAACATTAATTAATATAATGGCTTCTGAACGTTTCTGGAAGTCCAGGCTGTTTAACGGACGAAATCGAATCGAATCGAAATCAATCTGTTAAATTTGAAATGTTGGATAAATCAGTTTTAGAATTGAATCGGAATTGTTCTGATTTCGATTTGATTCGGTTCTAATCGATTTGTAATCGATTCGAAATTATTTCGGAATCGATTCTAATTCTAATATAAATTCAGTTCCGATTGTTAATTTAAAAATGAAAATTTTTAACGTGTTAATATGTCTATAAAATTATTTTGTGATAAGAAAAAAAATAAAATTACCAACACGTTAGATAAATTTGAAAGTTCAAATTTAAAGATGTAGTTCAGAACCATTTCGAAATCAATCCGGAATTAATTTGGAATCGGTCCGTCCGGATTGAATTGATTCCAAAATTAAAATTTTAAAATTAAAATTGATTTTAAACTAGTTCAAACAAAATTGATTCAAACCCATTTCAATAATAATGAATTCAAAATCAATTAGAATCGAATTGAAATTAGAACGGAGGAACCGGCCTAAAACTCAAACGAAGAAGAGAATATCGAATTATAACTTGAAAGTTTTAGATTTTTATTTATGATCAAACTAGTACAGAGGGGCTTTATTGTTCGATAAAGAGAGGAGCAGCTTTATACTCAGGTTTCTTAGCTGAAACCCCAGTTAAGCTTTATTGGCCTGTAGACTGTAGCTATCGACTAGTTAGTCGCCCAACTGTCACTGTAGTTCCCTCTCAGACTTTGGCGTGAAGATGGACATCTCAAATCCCCTGTTGAACTTGAGTCGCCTCGCCTCCTCCCGAGAGATGCAATACGAGTTCATGACCACCTCAACCGGCAGGCCACGGAGGACGGAAGCCTTTCCTACGACTTGGCTCGCCATGGCATTGTCGTTGGTCTTGAAGGCGATCCACTCGAACTGCTCGCTCCGTGCTTGCATGACCACGACGAAGTGCTGAGGAACCACCAACAGTTGACCCTGACGGAGCTCACCGTCGAAGACAGTGCGCCCTCGGTGTCCGACCACTTGCATCAGGCAACTTCCCCTCAATGCGTACACTATGCTATGAGCATTCACGTTCCAGAGGGGAGCGACGAGAGCATTCTACACGAGTAAAAGTTTTTTTTTTTTTTTTTTTTTTTTTTTTAACAAAAACTCATTATATATGTGTATTAACTGATATATTGAATATTACCTTTCGTAGTTGTCCCCTCACAGCGCTCATTTGGATGAATCTGAGCATGGGAAGCTTCTGGCTGTTGAGAATGGTAAGCCTTCCAGCTCGTGGATTGTAGTAGTCAGCGAGCATCGCATCAGCCATGTTCTGTTTGTTCTTCAAGGTGCAGTAGGTTTCCTCTAGTCCATTCCTCGGGCATTGACCCTGTCGCTCTTCCTGCTCTTCTTGCTGCTGCACTTGTTGTTCCATCGACCGCGATGGATGCAGCATCTGAAGTCCTCTCTCCACCAGGACAATGTCTCCTCTCCTGTCTTCCGGATTTTGAATCTTCTTCGCCACCTCCCTGTCCACGCCCAGTGCCTCCGCAAGCAAGTTAGTATCGAAGCCACTGAGGAGATTGACTCCCTTTCTCTCTTCTGCCCTCTCCATTTGTGCACCCTGCTCTGCTCGTCTCTCCCTCCCCGCCAATAGGAATTCCTTCGTATCGTACGTGCTTATCAATGAGTTAGCTCGATGATAATGAATTGCTTAACTGTTTGGCTAATAAATATCGATGAATGAATGTGGTTACGTACTCTGTGAAGGTTATCCAACTGGTTGGCGCCGCTGCTCACGTCGGAGATGGTGATGACAACGAGGGGAACCTCGCCGTTGTTGTAGCACCAGTGTGCGACTCCGTTAGGCACTGCGATCACGTCGCCCTCGCGGTACTGTTGGATGCGCTGGTGCTCGTCCCGGAACCTCTGCTCCTGCCCTGCTTCCTCCATCTCGCCCCAACGCTGCCCTGCGGCTTGCTGCGCCCACTGGAACGTCTCCGGGCAACCAGGGATCACCATTCCACCGACACACCGTCCTGTATATTCATTTATTATTTGATTTATTTATTAGCAATGGGAATAGAGCCAATTTGTTAATCGAGAGGATAGATGCATGCACGAGCGAGCAGATTAATCGATAAGATAGTTAGGAATTGGATGCGCAATTGATGACGATGATATGGAACTAACCTTGGACGATGTAGGTGAGTTTGGGGGCGTTGGAGAACTGCGGGAGGAGGAGGCCGCGCGGCTGGATGGTGCGGCGGTACGCGGACACGCCGGCGCATTGCATCTGTTGCTGCAGTTGGTCGAAGTACTCGGTGACGCCGGCCTCCGACGGCACGCGGCGCGAGGGCTCGAGCGCGCTCAGCCGCTCGATCCCGCACCGTCCCTGCTGGAACCTGAGTTGGCCGTATGGTGGTTGTTCTCGCTCGTCCTGCTGGCTCACGCTAATCCGCGCGGAGCTGCAGCAGTGGCAGAGGAGGAGGAGGGCGAGGGCCCAGGTGATTAAAGAAGCCATGGCTAGCTTGTTTCGATGACTAGTAACAGTTAACGAGAGAGAATTACTGGTAGCAGTGGTGAAGAAGGACGTGGGAATTGGGAGGACATTTATAGGGCGAGTTAGATTTGGATGGACGCGGAATGTTTGGTGGCGCGGTTACGATACGAGACGAGGGAGGAATGCATAGAAGAGATCAGTTGCTTTGGAGCACCGCTGCCATGGTTTGGTGAGAAGAAGCCGAATTTATATTTGTTGGGAGCGCCAACTGCATGGTGCGTGTAACATGTGAGAGCTCTTTAGGCCCTCGCCCATTCTTCGAGTCCCGAGTAAGAGTGGTTTTTTCTCGCCTTGAATTTAAATATTACAATACTATTTTTTGTTTGACTTTATTTACGACATGATAAAATAATCCATTTGGCGCACAATATACTTTTATATACGTGAACATCTCGCCAGTTAACAAACGCCTAATAAAAATACTGCGAGTTAGATCGATTTATTGATATAGTGTGTAATAAATTTGTTAATGTTCAGCTATGATGCACAATTCACCCCTGAATAGTTCGTGAATAACTACAATCTCGAGTTTTTTTTCAATATTTTCCCCAGATGATGAAAAATACATGAATCTATTTATATTGATAAACAGCAAATTTCGAGCCCATTCTCGTTACCTATAATAAACGACGACAAAAGCAACTAGATGCTCCTTCTATGCACATCCAAGTGCATCGGCAAACGTTGTTGTAGTCCTGCTAACCAAACCAGTACACTATCATCGAAATTTTGAATTAGGAACTTGAGGCAGCCCACTCGAGATTAAAATATATATATATATATATATATATAACAAGTATCTCATTGGTAGGAAATATCACGTCATTGTGTATGCGAACAGCGATCGATGAGAACATTACAATTAGCCATAGTAACCATCCATTAAAACAGCCTTGGCACACAGTTAATTACTCGGTTTTCAGGGAATATCTAAAGTAGACAAGGTAGCATTAGACAGGAAATACAGGCAAAATTACTCTTCACGTCCTTATAGCCCAACTTTCAACTTCTGCAGTGGTATGCTTCCAAGCAAATTTTAGTAGAATGAAATGTAATGGGAGGATAACATCCAAAATCACAGCTTGTCAAGCAAAGAAGATTCAGTATCTCCTCCTCGGAGGACTCCTTGAACGATGAGCTCGTGGGGATCTGTAAGTTGAAACACAATTCTAAGATAGAGCAAACACACTGAAATACTGATGATTTTGGAAGAGCTCATCAAACATTACAGTTTTGAAATAATAACTATAACCTCACCAGTTATGATACGAGCATGGATGTTTTTTTTAAAACATAGCATCATGAGGAATTCAGAGATTTAAAATAAATAAATAACAATAACAGAATTAGATTCTCAGCTATGCATGGCACAAACCTATTGACGTGTTAAAAACGCAAAATTACAATAATGAATTATCTAACCGACAGTAGTTTAGTGATAAAGTAAATCTAGGAATCTAAAAATCCACTATAACCACAACATAAATGAATAACATGAAAGATAAGAGTATAATTATATAAACATACTTACCAATTAGTTGAATATTATAGAAAAGGAAACAGGTATAATCCATAGAAATCACCTGAGGAGGTTTGGGAGGCTAGATTTGATAGCATCCCACTGGGGGTTTGTGGGAACTATATCCACATTAGAGTGAATGAAGTATGATTGAACTAAGCCATACGATAAAATTGAAAAGAAAGCAAACATCTTATTTGAATTGATAGAAAAAAAAAATAATTAAATCTACAAGTAGGTAACAAGTGGATAAAAGGAAACTATTAATCAAATAGAATAAACAATTGACACGAATGGTTTGAGTTGTGTGAATATGAGTAGATCACCCTATTTTAATTAAAGAAGTGAGAAGCGTTGATTCTATTTTGTTCTATATTAACCAGAATATCATTACATGATTCTTAGTGATGTAGAAGGCAAAATCAAGCTTAGAAATGTACTAGAAAAAGATCATAAAAGAAGGCAAAAGAATATTAAACATTGAAGCATAGATGAAATCAATTAAATTTATATTGCAAGTTTTCAAAGCACAACTAATTTGCTGCCCAAAATATGACATTAAGTAAAAAAAAAATCGCATTATGACATTACCTTCTCCTCGTGTTTCTACGCTTCATAGGACCTTTGCTAAAGGCCCAATCAATAAAAATTGTTTGTGTAAGGAGCTCAGTTCCATTAAGTGTTGCGATTGCAGCTTGTGCTTCATCAAAATTCTCAAATTCAACCAGAGCATAACCCTAAATAAGAAAAATTTACATTTCAAAACTTTGTGCAAAATAAATAAATAAATAAGAAGAATGAAATTGAGTGCCTAAAATGCCTACAAGAACCTAGCGTTAAACAATCTCCGTCCAACAAATCATTATGTGACTTAACTTATCAGTGCAAATACACCACAACCTACACATCCGTAATTCAAGTTAATAGAATGAAAAGACTGATTCATATTTTTTTTCTAGATGCAGTCATGGTGATGTGAAACTGTTATCTGAATATAATTTGGAGGATTTGGGATACGGTCACATTTGCATTTACTATATTCACAATATAAATGCATTTGCAGCTGTAAAAACACAAAAGAATACATATATAAAGCAAGGCTAGTAAAAACATGCTATATTACTGCATGGCTAGAAAGCTAATTTGTTAGTATGTAGAGGACTAATATGCACGATAATATACCAGGATATTAGTAAATTCCATTTGAAAACAAAAACTATCATAATACGAAATTTACTGACAATCAACATTAGACTTATCAAGTCAAACAACATCATCAGTTAACCAAGAATTGTACTAATAATCATCTGATCAACACTACAAACAAATTAGAAGCTCTCCTTTCGGTCCAAAAATTATTACAGAGATGAATATAATCCAAGGAAAACATCCAAATTAGTAAAATTTCAGGCCTGCAGGAATGTCCATAATAATATGCATTGAAAAACTGACAATCCTTAAAACTTTTCTCTATAGTACTATTAATGAATTTTTAACCTAGTTTATAGAAATTATTATACCAACCTTAACAAAACCAGTCCGTCGGTCAAGATTTAAATGTAAATTTTTTACTTGACCAAATTCACGAAAGGCATTGTGCAAATCATCTTCCTGTGCCTCTTCATGAACTCCCGTTACCAACACAATCCAGCCTTCAATAGCTGTAATATGAAATTTGTGTTTATCATATACAATCCCAGCAAAGGCATCATTCAGCAAAGCAGAAAGATATACAAGCAAAAAAAAAAAAAACAACACGAGTACACTATCACGGAAACAAATAGCTTACACAATTAATATGTGCTCCGAGTTATAAAATATTATTAAAAATATACTTCAAACGTTTAACTTGGTTCAGAATGTACTACTCTAAATATCAATTTTGTCAAAAAGAATGCAATCACTTTTCACAAATTATAAGTTATATACTACATTAACGCTTGTCTTCATCTTGTAAGTCCCATCAGTGACTAAAATTCTAGATAAGCACAGAGAATTTTATGTTTTTTTTTCCTTCACTTATTTCTAATACTCCAACTATTCACTGCAAAAATAACTAGATGGCATCGCTTCTAATAATTTCCTGGATTTATAGCATGAATATTATTCCACTAATATGCAAACTTTAATAAAAAAAATTACGAAAATGTACCCAAACAAAAAAATTGCCATTGTACTTGCCGTTTTGAATTCACATGTAGATATATGGACGAATGTCATTGGGGCATTTTGGACACCAAATTCAGCCATCCTCAGATGCATAACATTTTTGCATTATGCAAACACCGCGTACAAAGAATTCAAAATATTAAGTGCCGAGCAAAAAAATGCAGCTAACCAATTAGATGCATGACATCATACTCCGAACCGGAATAAGTGAAATTTCACGGATTAATAAGACTAAAAGGAATATTTTGAATGACATTAGGCTTCAATCTTTAGGAAATACGAGTCATTAGCGACTCCATCTAATGTATCTAGGACGAGTTTCCTTCAAACTTTCACTTATGTTTCGATAATATTTCATACATAAGTAAAGATCCACGCGTTAGACAATGGGGGGAAAAAAAAGAAAGGAACAAGCGAAATGGAGAAGTGTCGTCAACCAGGAACCCCAGAACCTAAAAGACGCTATTAAGGAACATTGCATCAGGTTAGGGTTTCCCCAACTTACACCGCTGCGGCCCGGGGCCTCCCTCGGAGTCGAGGGAATCGAAATCCCTAGAAGACAGTCGACCGCCGCGATCGGGACCTGCTTCCTCACGGAAGCCGCGGCCTTTGGTCTTCCTGGGCCCTAACCCAGAGGAACCGCTTCCGGCAACCGTGGATCGGAGCTTGGGGACAGGAGAGGGGTCGGCCTCACCGGCGCCAACATCCTCGTCCATGAGATCATCCTCGTCGGGCTCGAAATCTACCACTTCCACGTCCCCTACGACAGCCGCCATCGTCTCCACACCTTTCGGTCTCTTCCTTTCTCTCTCTCTCCCCCGCTTAGATTTGGGTTGGCCAATCGGGTCCCGCGGA
This sequence comes from Wurfbainia villosa, assembly GCA_025175895.1. Lineage (NCBI taxonomy): Eukaryota > Viridiplantae > Streptophyta > Magnoliopsida > Zingiberales > Zingiberaceae > Wurfbainia > Wurfbainia villosa. Next base: position 487,881 of record JAKLTH010000042.1, read on the forward strand.
TTAAGATATTACTATGTTAGTGTTATTGAAGTGGTATGGATTATTTTCGAAAGAGATTTAATTTTTTTTTTTAAAATTCAATATCAAAATTTCTAAAATCTTTCATGATTCATTTCTTTTAAAACAGATCGATGGAGATTGACTGTCCAATCTTTTGCAGAAGTGCAGGATTAACTAAGCTGAACAAATACTTTATACCATCGTTGGCGACGAGTCGGAATAACAGTTGTCGACTAATAATTTTATATATCTAAATTGTATTTTGGGTTTTAAGAAATTTAGGGATTTAAAATTCGATCCGATGACGAATTAATCCAAGTAATTGATGGGATTAAGTTGGTGAACTGTTGCTCCGGTGAAATTTCGTCGAATCACCGACGACGCCTGGTCCCAAATTAAACGTGGAAGCTGAGGAATCCAATTTCGTGCTTCCTGACCATGCGATGCTCATCGGCACGTCCCAGCAGTTTCCGATACCCGCTTACGGTGGGCCCCTAGCATTCATTGATGGGTTACCAAAGTGTTGCTTGGTCAATTGGGCCCCTCTCCGCAATTAATAGCCCTCGCCTATCGCCCCCTTCCTTTCTCCCTCGATTCCTTCTCCTTCCGTGCGGATCCTAGCTTTCCTGCTTCCGGAACCCTACCGCGACCGTCGGCTTCGATCTCGCGCTTCTTCCGATGGGTGGCGACGGGGTATACAGAGGCGGCTTCTCGGCCCGGCCGTGCTTGTTCTCTTCGTCCTCTCCTGCGCAGCCCCCGGCCCCTCCTGCCGAGACGGCTTCGACGTCCGTCACCGACACCGTGGACGGATCGCACCACTTCAAGGTCTCCGGGTATTCGCTGCTTAAGGGCATGGGCATCGGAAAATACACGACGTCGGACACTTTCTCCGTGGGGGGTTACGACTGGGCCATCTACTTCTACCCCGACGGGAAGAGCACGGAGGACGCTGGAACGTATGTGTCGCTGTTCATCGCGCTGGCCAGCGAGGGGACTGACATCAGGGCGCTGTTCGAGCTAACGCTGCTGGATCAGAGCGGGAGGGAGAGGCATAAGGTACATAGCCACTTTGGGAGGAGGCTTGAGAGCGGTCCTTACACGCTCAAGTATCGAGGCAGCATGTGGTGAGTTTCTTCGATTGCGAGGCTTGAAATCTTTATTTCCTTTTTTTTTATCGTCCAATTGCACCTTTAACATTGTTTAAGTAATATACCTTCCCTTTCTTCCGTATGATGACTTTCTTTGCATTTCAATTGTTCGTACATGCTTCTTACAGATTAAAAAAAAAAAGGTTAATTTTGTAGCCGCGCATACTCCGGATGACTAATTCCAAGGCTATACAATTTTTGTCAATGGTGCAGGGGCTATAAACGTTTTTTCAAAAGAACTGCCTTAGAGACATCAGATTACCTCAAAGATGATTGTCTCTTAGTTAATTGTACTGTTGGTGTTGTTAGATCACACACCGAGGCACCCAGAACCTACGACATTCCAGTGCCACCTTCTAATATAGCCCACCATGTTGGTCGGCTTCTTGAAAGTGGAGAGGGAGCGGATGTGAGTTTTGAGGTTGATGGTGAGATTTTTAGTGCTCACAAATTGGTACTTGCAGCTCGATCACCTGTGTTCATGGCCCAGCTATTTGGTCCAATGAAAGACAGCAACATGCATTGCATAAAAGTTGAAGACATGGAAGCTCCAGTTTTTAAGGTTGTAGTCTCTTCCACTTTCTAACTGTAATTCTTTTTTTGCCACTACACTACTTAACTTGTACAACATCAAGTGAGATCTTTTGCTCTAGCACCTTGCTTTTACCCTTTGTTTAAATCTATGCACATTCTAGAAAATGAAAGTGATAAGAGTATCTCTATCTCTTTCTTAATATCTATAATTGTCATGGACAGTGCTGTCTTTCATAGAATGTTGTGTTTATCTGTGTTAATTCCATCAAAATATGATGAACAATTTTATATTTGATTCATCTTTACTGCACCAAGGCAACCGTCTCACAGTTATTCTGAGTGTGGCACGAATGTAGATATCATGAGAATGCATAGATAAACGACTTAACATAAGTAAGGAACAATGTAAAGCAATAAGAATTTGTAACCCCTTACTATAATGAAATATTTTTTCAGTTTGCTTGTCGAGTATTGCATTATTTCCTTTTATCACTTAGCTGTGTGATTATAAATTGCTTGTGTGTATTTTCTTATGGCACTAAGCCTTTATGAAGATTGACATGTTGTGAGATTGTAGCTGTACGATTTGTGTATTTATGCCTCTACTTATATCTGCAGGCCACAAATAGTTTGTCCTTAAATGGCATGATGACAAACCACATCATCTTTACTTCTTGATTCTCTGTGCATTAGCATTGGAAATTTAGGTAGGTAATTTATGGATGAAGTGAAATTTACATCCCTAGATGCTCTCTCTTAAAATGAAGTTTGTGGTCTGTTCTGAGCTGGATGGATTTATTCAAACGGTCAAGGGCAAATTTGCAATTTCTTACCTAGCCATGGTGCCATTGTTGAAGTTTCTGTTTAGATTTTTTTATCACATTGTCCATCGGAGAATAACTTTTTTAGGAAAACAAATACTGATGTTAACGTGGGTGAATTTTATTTAATAAAAATTAACCAAAATAACTCCGTTGTTAACCTACCCATTGGGACTGATACATTTTTTTCCCCATTCTTGCTCCCCAAATCCTTTGGTCTTCTTTTATAGTCTCAGGGCCATGCCCTCTGCCTGCACAGCAGTGTATGCCATCAGTTTCCTGAGAATTGATATCGTGGTGAATTTGATGCAATCATTGTCCTGTGGTCCTGGTGTTGGTCTGCATATTTCTGCCCTCAATCTTCCAGATCCACCCAACAGGTATAACCTGAGGGGAAAAATGTTATTGCCTTTTCACAGTAACGTAATTGTTGATCCTTGATCCCAATTCCAACACTAAACTAATTCTGAATTTCCTGAAACAAGTTGATGAAGAGAAAAATGGAGAAAGCATATATTAATTTTCACTCCCAAGTCAGAATTTAAATTCTATCTTCTTAACGATTATCCTTGTTAATGATAATCATTCAAATAGTCCACAATCAATTGGCGTACAGGTTATATTTTGTTATTTAAGTTTCTGTCTCTTTTTGTTTTTTTTTAAGACAAGCATTTAGTATGTCTCTGTATTCTATGACGTTGAGACCTCAATTTTACCTGTTATGCATGCTTAATTTGTTAGTAAAGGGGAACACATAAATTCAGTGTAACTTTATCTCCTTGCTCATTTTAGCAGCAGTGTTTTTTTTTTGTGCATGGTCATTGTATTGTCTTCATTCGAATTTACACCAGTATGGAGAATTCTGCTTCATTTTCAGGCTCTACTACATTACATCTACTGGGATACAGTACCTGACATGGAAGAGCTTGCTGGTTTAAACACAAAGTATGCTTCCACTCTAGTGGCTCAACATTTGCTTGCTGCTGCTGATCGCTATGCATTAGATAGGCTTAAACTACAATGCGAAGTCAAGCTGTGTGAGGATGTTGCCATTAATACTGTGGCCACCACTCTAGCACTTGCTGAGCAGCACCACTGTTTTCAGCTTAAATCAGTTTGCCTCAAATTTGTTGCCTTACCAGAGAACTTGCGAGGTGCAATTTGTAACTTACCTTGCATTTATTTCATTTTCATTGTGCATCTTGACTGCACAACTATGTTTGGAGTTTGATTTCTCGGAACATGACATGCTGCTTCACTGCAAAAATTCTTATCACTGTCTAATGAATTCTGCAGCTGTGATGCAAACAGAGGGATTTGATTACTTGAAGCTCAGCTGCCCATCTGTTCTATCTGAGCTTTTGGAGTACGTTGCCAGAATTCAAGAAAACTCTGTGATTTCCAGTGTGTATGCGGACGATGCCCTCGACGGCAGTGACACAAATGGAAGGCGTGTGAAACCAAGGATATGATGTTTGCACTGCAGCAGGATAAGTATAGTTAGTTAACAACCCATTGTTTGTAGGGTTGCAATTCTTTCGTGTCAACTTATAGGTATCCTAGTTGCACTACAAAATCGCAGGTCCTACTTTATCATAGAAGAGCCGAGCTTTTCTTCCAAGAGCCCATTTTGGATCCTGCACTGTGAATTAAGGACATTCTGTAGAAGAAAGGAAATGTTATCCAATGTGTAGAATTCGAATTTGGATCCACCTTCACCATTAAGTGCCTGCGTATCTGTCTACATTGTCTCAGTCATGGACTGAAGTTATTCCTCATTTAACAGTTGAATATTAAGGGAAAAGCGTTATGTGCTGGAATGAATAGTTTCTAACTGGAATTGATGTATGAAGGAGAATGGTTAGGATACTAAAAGCGCGACATTTTAAATAAGTTGTTCATAAACAATGGAAGATTTGATAGTAGATAGACAAACTGGACTTGCAAGCATGCTTATGAAAATCACAACTTGACTTGATGTTAACAGGATAACATATCGATCATAGATATATAACTTTTATGGTCATCAGCACTTCTACCTTATTTAATATCGGCAGTGATATTACTAGAAAGTTTAACGTTTTGCCTAACAATCTTGCCTAAAGTTCATTGAAAAAATGACGATTTAATTCTCTTGCTTAGTCTATCATTCCTTTGTGACATTCGAATTACTCATGATACTAATTCATACATCTAAATTCATTTTTTTTAATTTATTTTAATCGATAGAAATTTTCATGAGATCAAAATTGATCATCTCTGAATTAATTGGATCATAAAATTTAAATATTTAAATTATTAAAAAATAAAAATGAAAATGTATACTTCGCTTGATATATACATAAAAGACAAATTATTTATTATCTGTTGCTAGTAAAACACTTTAAAGCTTGAATATGGATTTTTTTTAAGGAGAAAAGAACTTAAAGAATGTTTTTAAGGAAATTGATTTTAGAGCACAATGATTTTTCGAAACAAAACGCCAAAACAACGCAACTTAATTCTAAAAGACAACATTAAGACACAAGTTCCCAAGTGTATAGTATTGGTTGAATCTAAATGTGATCCTACTAATAACTACTGTGTCCAAGAGGATGCAAAATCAATAAATAAATCCTCGTCTCTTTTGATCATGATATGCTATGTTTAAATGGGCTAATCTGTCCTCGTGGTAAAGGCGCGATGATAAAATAGGGTGATCATTTTGGAGACGGGTTGGGGTCTAAAATCTCCTCTGATGTCAGATGGCTCTTCCTGTTTTATCACTGTGTTCAGGAATATAGTCCCTTCGTAATTTATCTCTCTCTTATCGTAGCTTTGGGATGGATGATAAAGAATTACTAATTAGACAGATTTTCAACTTTTAGAAATTGACTAATCTTGTTCTTCAACTAGCTCATCGGAGTGAGTACGAGAAGTGCATTGATTCCCATCCCCACTTTTGAGTAGAATGAAAGTTAAAGAATAAATTTTTTTTATTTTTTTATCGTATTAATTTTTGAATAGATAAAATAATTTTTATAATTCATTTTTTAATCAAAATGAGCCCATCATTTTTCCCCACAAAGTTAAAGAAATGGCCACTGCTGAAGAGTGCAAGCAATGCATTAGCTCATGCACCGGCCGGCCTCGTTGCTCTATTTGCAAGCAAACTCTCTCTATAAATGCCTTCATGCACTATTCTTCACGCAAGCACGCGGCCTAGCTACTTCCCATCGCCATGGCGAAAGAGCCCGAAGCTCGGATACAGCGACCCAGTGGAGCGACGATGGGTGAGAGCGCATTCAAGGGCGTCGGGGACCTCGTCAAGCTCCTCCCCAGCGGCACCGTCTTCCTTTTCCAGTTCCTCAGCCCGCTCCTCGCCAACGCCGGCCACTGCTTCCCCCTAAACACGTGGCTCTCCGGCGCGCTCCTCGTCGTCTGCGCCTTCAACTGCTCCTTCGCCTGCTTCACCGACAGCTTCGTCGACCCCTCGGACGGCAAGCTCTACTACGGCGTCGTGACCGCTCGCGGGATCTGGTTCTTCTCCGGCCCTGGCGCCGCAGCGAGCAATGACCTCTCCGGGTACAAGCTCCGGCTGGGTGACTTCGCGCACGCCGCCCTCTCGCTGCTCGTGTTCGCGGCGGTCGCGCTGCTGGATAACAACACGGCGTCGTGTTTTTATCCGGAGTTGCTCGTGGAGGAGAAGACGCTGGTGACGGTGCTGCCGCCGGCGATCGGCGCAGTCACCGGTGTGGTCTTCATGCTCTTTCCCAATGATAGGCATGGAATTGGATATCCACCTAATGGCGCTGCTTCTGCTGAAAAAGAGTGCTAAATGAAGGAATTGAAACAGTTACAGAGCAAGGGCGTCTGTTTTTGTGGATTGCAATTCGAACTGTTTCTCTGATAGATTTATTGTATATGTCACTCAAAAGTCGAAAATGATCTGATTGTGTGCGTGATTGCACGAGTGACTGAAATAAATGGATTATTAATGTTTTCATCACCATCTCAACCAGGATTTGTTTTAGCACTCGTTTAGTCGTTTTCATCAAACAATTCAAGATTTATTACGACTCAATTTATTGTGATTATTGTTGGATTCTCTTCTACCATACATGAAAGAGAGTTCGAGATTAACCAATTTCCACACACCTCAAATTTCCTCATTTATTTCATTTACGTTTCCTCTCTGTCTTTTTTTCCTTTTCTTTTGGCCACATATCATCCAGATTTCTGTAACCCAATCCGGGCTAATAAAACTCGCACGGGATACAAGAAAAAAATTGGATTTTGTTCGAGGAAGAGAACCAATTAAGAGAAGAAAAGGGATCATAAAAATTTGATTTTTAGGGTTATAATTCCTCCTCCTTTTTCTCCCATGAACCACGATCAAGGTCATGTCATTCGAGCCGAAGCAACCGCCTCAAGTCCCTGGTGGCGAAGGGATCCACCGATGTAGCCGCCGACGGCGACTCCTCTTTCCTCCTCGAGAATCTCGGCAGCGGCAACGCGCGCGGCGACGGTGAAAGCGTGCACGCCGACCCCGCGTACACGTCCCGAGGCGGCGTCGAAAACGTCTTCACCCGAACCTCTCTCAAGGCCGCCGCATCCCGCGCCATCCGCCCCGAGAAGCACTCCGACCCGACGGCTGCGAGCGTGGCCTCGCGTTTCCTAGGCTTCGCTTCCCTCAGAGACTCGTTTCTACTGCCAACCAGGCGCCTAGCGGAGGGATTTCTGGTCCGGCGGAGAAGGCAGTCCCGGGGACGCACCACCTCGGTTCCCATGGCGGAGATCGTTGCAATGGCCCTAAAAATCCGTCCTGGGGGGGACGAATTCGATATGGAAGATGGGGAAACGAGAAGAACGAGCACTTCGATTCTTCTTCTTCTGGTCATCGAAAGAGAGGAGGAGAAGTGGAGGAGGGAGGAGCAACCAACGGGAGGAGCAACGGGTCGAGGTCGAGCGGACGAGCATTTATGGAGGTGGGTGAGAATTAGCGGGACGCGTGGATGGCTGGAAGAGGAGGTCGCAGCGGGCCCGACGCATTGGCGTTTAGGGAATGCCATGTCAACTTCGTCTTCGCCGGCCGGCCCCCTGCCTATTCGCGACGCATCCACTACTCAGTCGCTTTCGATTTATTATTTTATTTTATTTTTATTATTTAAAAAATATGGCTAATTTTTGGTTTTTCTTTTTTTAATTTTTTATATTGAGATGGTTTTCGGGCCCTCACGCGGATCAAATACATGATTTTAGTTTTTAACAAATTTCAGTCGAACTTTACATTTCTAAACAAAAACGTCTCGATCATTAGGCAAAGTTAATTATCTGACAAAACACACATGGAAACGTGAGTCGGACTGTTTTTTACAGTGAAGTAGGCATTTGCTACAACATCCTTTTCCCCTCCTTGATCCAGAGAAAGAATTAAGGATAGGAAACGCCAAGAACATTGTGAAAATAGAGCAAACTGACTGTGCGAAAAAGATCATCAGTGTTGAAGTAATTGAGAGAAAGAGAAGATCACATGTGGCATGGAAGCTAAAGGGCAAATGAAGTAGTAGTATACAATCGAGATTTGCATTGGGTAATTCTCTTTTACTAAGATTCGAGATTTTTCTTCCCTTCCTCCTTCGCTAAGTTTCATGTGGGACCCGTTTGACCATCAGGTCTTCCAGGCTACATGGCGGCGTTGTCGTTGCTCAGTCACATGGTGCCGCCTTGTCACCGAGGCATGTGGCTCGGAAAGCCGTTAATAGGTCGCCCGCCAACTTCCCGTCCACTTCCTCTCTATTGGTGGGTGAGACGAAGGGTTGATTTTTGCCCTCCAAGCTCGAAGGACAAACATCGATCGTCGACGGCAACAGGAGGAGAAGAAGAAGAGCTAGAGAAGCCTAGAGCTAAGCTTCTTCCCCAAATCTTCTTTCTCTGTGATCTCATTATCTCTCCCTATACAGTTCCGCCATGAAAGCGCTCACTCCCTTCCCCACGAGAAAGCGAGCAAGCAAGGCTGGCTGTTTTCGCCTCCCCACCTTTCACGAGAATCAACGCTCTCTCCGTCGCCCCGCCATCCTTTATTAAACCTCGAGAGGAAACGGCGAGCAGGACAACCATCGAAAGCGATGGAGGCGATTGGGTGTTCTTACTCGCAGGATTACAGACGGTTTATGGTGGCGGCGGCGGCGATGGTGATGGTTGTTTTAAGCGGCGAGACGGCGATTCTGGACCCAGTTGATTTCTTAGCTCTGCAGGCCATCCGGAAGGGCCTAAGGGACGTGCCCGGCTCTGACTTCTTCTCTGCCTGGGACTTCACCGGCGATCCCTGCAACTTCCCTGGCGTGTTCTGCGCCCGGGATCATGTTGTAGCTCTGGCGTTAGACGACCCGCGCGCCAGTGCGCCGGGTCTCGAGGGACGCCTTAATCCTGCGCTCGGCCGCCTCTCTGCGCTTGCCGAGCTCTCCCTCGTCCCTGGCCACGTGACTGGTCCCATTCCTGACGCCCTTTCCGGCTGTTCTGAGCTCCGCTTCCTTGCTCTCAGTAAGAACCTCCTCTCTGGCTCCGTCCCCACTAGGCTCGGTGGTCTCTCTCGCCTTCGCACCCTTGATCTCAGCAACAACCAGCTCTCCGGCTCGTTACCGGCGTCTATCGTCTCGTCGACGAAACTCTCCAATCTCATCCTCTGCCACAACCAACTCTCGGCCGGCTCCATCCCTCCCTTCCCGGCCTCCTCCCCGCTCCTCCGTCTCGACCTCAAGCACAACGAGCTATCTGGTCCCGTGCCGCCACTTCCTCCTTCGGTCCGGTACCTCTTTCTCGGTTCCAACGCACTGACCGGAAGAGTCGACGCCGTGCTTCCTCGGCTCATCCGACTCAATTTCCTTGACCTGAGCTCGAATTTCCTCGAGGGACCGATCCCCGGGGCCGTGTTTGGCTTCCCGCTCGCGGCTCTCCACCTACAGCGCAACGCCTTCTCCGGGCCGGTGGTTCCCCCGCAGGACGACGTGGCCATCCCGGTGGTAGACCTGAGCTACAACCGGCTCTGGGGAACCGTACCTCTGCAGCTGGCCGCGGTGGGGCGCCTCTACCTCAACAATAACAGATTCACCGGGGAGGTGCCGAGTCGCCTGGTCCAGGGGCTCAGCAATGGCATGCAACTGCTCTACCTGCAGCACAACTTCTTGTCAGGGATCGAGATCGGTCCGACGACCGCCGTCCTCCCCGTGGGGGCGTCGCTCTGCCTGCAGTACAATTGCATGGTGCCGCCCTTCGACACTCCCTGCCCGCTCAAGGCAGGGTCGCAGAGGGTGCGCCCCCTCGACCAGTGCCCCGAGTGGCGAGGCTAATTGCTCGATCGGCTACGCCATTGCTGGATTGAACTACCGCGAGCACGACGAACTCACAACGCGTACGTCCAAATAAAAGATAAAGAAGAAAAAACAAACTTATTTGTATCAGATTCTTTGATTGATTTATCACCAACAACATATCTAGAAAATATTTACTTATGTTGTGGCAATATTAATTATGTTATTGATTCGATTACATCTAATAAGCCAAATGGGTATTTCTTCTTTTTTTCTTCCCTCATGGCTGCAGCCTGCAACGCATGAATTCAAGTGCCTAATCTATTTTTTGTCATAAAGACCAGTAGCTGGGATCAATGAGAAAAAAAATAGAAAACTGCAGGTTGATATATATAACCCTGGAAAAACTATTACTTTGCTTTTATCTTGCATTATTATTACCCTTGACTTTTTCTAGAACTAGTTATAAAGATGGCGATATGAATGCGATAAAAATGATCTGTAACTCGTCTGATGCCGGGTAAAACTACTGTGTCTACATGTTAGGTAATTCATCTCGGTACATCTGAAGCCGAATAAGGAGATCAGCTTAGTCGGAACTCTTCAGCTTGACTCATGCATTATTCCATACGCTTCGTGTCTCGGTTCGGACTTCTATTATGTCATACGTCATACGTCTCAGCTCGGACTCCTATTATGCTGAATGACTTTTCGTTTCATCCACCTTACATCTCGGCAAAGACACGTCATCTCTGATATACGACTTCTCCATATAAATTATCTTATTCAAACAAAAGAGAAGGCGGTTATTTCATACTCACAAGCTGACCTAGCAATCCTCATCATCATCATCTCTCTCTGACAAAAAGGCGAACCCCTCTGTCAGGGTTCAGATGGATGTCTGCGGCATTAATTAGGATTTGTCTTCTATCAATTGCGCGATGTGCATTAATTGCAGCCCACGCGCCTGCTATAGTTGCGAGGGTAATGATCGTGGTGTACGTCTCTCTGAGGTCATGTCACATTCACTGACAGTATCCATTGGCGGGGTAGCTCCCCCTCTATATATATGGCTTTCCCTGAGAAGATGGAGGAGGTTCGCACATTCTTAACTTCATCTCTACATTTCTCTTCTTCATCTTCATACTGATTCCCTGCCTTGAGCGTCGGAGGGGCCTTGCCGAGATCTCTCTCGGCGCCCTTAACCGCTTGTTGTCTTGCAGGACTCTCATTCGGCTCGGCTCACGACCGAGACGACATCCCTGCTGTTCCTGCTTTCCCTCCGCGTCAGCCCTCTTCATCCGAGTTGTCGGCCCTTGCTGTCTTCGCCACCGGGACACCTCACCATCATCGTCTCGACAGGCAACATAAATGGCGCCGTCTGTGGGAAACAAAATAAATAACGCCTGAGGCAAAGATGGGAGACCAAGGAGCGAACTCCGGTAACCACAACTCCACTGAAGGGAATATGACCAGGGAGAGCATCATAGCCCTTGTCAAGACTGTTGGGTTTCCGGCACCGCGGCGTGTGTGTGTTCGATCATGTTTTGTAAACATAAGCACAGCGGAAGCAATAAAAATAATAAATACTCCTATTTATTACAACACACACAACACACGCATGCTATTACAACAAGTGTAGACATAACCGTAAATTAAAATTTGCAATAAAAGGAAATTAAACTACGTTATACCTTCCGTATGACGTGTAGCGGGAACGGCATCAACCGGAACGATCCTCGTAAGAATCGTCTCTATCCGTATCCACGCCGAGCTCCTTGGGATGACTTCGCTAAGTCACGAGCTTCGTCTTCGTACGGGTTACTAGCCTCGTGTTGAAGACGACGTGATCGAGAGATGATCACGATCCGAATCCAAATTCGGATCCAAAACGAGTTCTCAAAACTCGCTTCTCCGGAGAGGTGTTCGTCAACCGTTTGACGAATCCTTCGTCCTCCACCTTAGAGGATTACCGGAGATCAAATCCCCGGTAAGTTAGCCGCTGTCGGAGCACTAACCGTCGTCCAAACGACGCTCCGACGAGAGGAGAAGAAGCTGTCCAGAAAACTAGACAGCTTGGTGGAGGAGATAGGCGCCGGCCAACAAAGGAAGTCAAGTGCTCACCTTGATGCCTAACCTAAGGAGGATCGCCGGAACTCTTCCGGCAGCAGCTCGACGCCGGCGAGGAGGAAGGAAGCACCTTACGACGCCTTGAGGAGCTATGGGCTGGGCGGCAAGAAAAGTTGGCGCCAACTCAAAAGGGGAGATGAGGTGGGCGGCCAAACTAGGGTTGCCTCTTCATTAGGGCTTAACAAACCCTAATGCCCTCTTTTATAGAGAACTAATTCTCTTAATGGTTAATGGATCATATCCATAAAGCCCGTTAACCCGCTCCATTAAGATAAGTTAAAATAAACCAAACCATGATGGTTTATTTTAAGTTAAAACGAACCGAACCAACCTTTAGTTCATTCGTTTAATATAAACCAAACCCTTTGGTTTATTCTCATCCATTGGATTAGAACCAAACCATTTTGGTCCATCCATTATGTCACGACCCATCCACGCTTCCATTGCGACTGAAACAATTTCATGCTCGCTTTATGTTTGGTCCAACCAAACATAGTTTCTCTCGGTCTGAGAATCCCATTCTCAAGCTCGTTTTAAATCCTTTGGATTACACTCGTTGTGCGTGTGACCAAATAGGTTCTCGGTTTATGTTGGCCGTCTATAATTAACCATTAATTATAGAACGATCATGAGTGGCACCTAGTAGTACATCATGATCCCCAATTAACCGAAAAGATCAACGGTTGATCCAGAACTATTTCTGAAACCCTTCAGTAGCTCGAATGAATCGTGCCCCATTCCCTTCACTCATCTTATATCCACTTGGTTCAGGACATGGTCTATTGTGTCAGTCCCCACTAGGCTGACTACGTCACACCTAGCCCAAGTATCATTTCCTCGTCCTACGAATTCTAGTTACTCCACATGTATCGAAGAGTACCTTACTCTAAACATGTAATGCTTTGGCCAAAGACTTTAGTAACAATCCGACGAGAGACCATGGGTATACATCTCCTCGCAAGGAGTGGTGAATCCTTTATAGGCTATTCAAACACCTTCGATCACTTCGACTTATACCCAATCATCCCGGGTCCACATCTCCTCTGAGATGTTTGCTTAAGATGTCAAAGCATAAGTCTCCATGATCAAGATGACTTGAATACCGCAAGTCAAAGGAACATCGCACTTAAGCCACAATAAGAACTTCATTGACATATCTATATATGCAGAGAACCATATGAAGTCTTCGGCTGGTCACTCCAATGAACTAGTTACCATAACTAGCATCCACGATTAACTCCGGACATCACTATGTCTCCAGCCAGTGAGAATCAGCTGCTTGGATACACCAAGGAGTATACCTCGTGCTAGTTAACTCGAATTGATGGTGTCCAATCCATCAATTCATCGACTAGGATAATTCCGATACATCACAATTACACATGTAGAGATACTCACTAGTTGTGATCCAATCACAAATTCGTGAATCGTATCGTGGACATTCAAGAAATGAGTTTAAGATCCAATCAAATACATTAAACATGTATACTCAAATAGTGAATCTTCATTTATCATATAAATGGTTCATACATAAGGCGATTGCCTTAGGACATCTCTCATATATTACTAACAGACTCCCACTTGGCCTAATGTCAATCGCTACGGTATCCAATACCATAAGCTCTAACATGACCCTCAAACTTACTTTGAGGTAATGCTTTAGTCAAAGGATCCGCTAAGTTCCTTTCAGTGGGAATTTTCTCGATTTGTATTTCGTTCCTACTGATGATCTCTCTGATAAGATGATAGCGGTGAAGCACATGTTTGGATCATTGATGAGACCACATCAAGTTCAGAGATGAACTTTTTGATCCAAACCGCTCTGCCGCCTCCAAAGTCGCAATATTTTCTCGCCTTAGTGGCAGAATCCGCTATAGCATCAAGCTTGGAACCTTTCCAACTTATTGCGCCTCCATTCTAGGTGAATACATACCCAGACTGAGACATGGAATCATCCTTGCATGCTCGAGTCGCATCCGTATACCTACGTATCACCATGTACCCTTCTCCATATATTAGGAACGCATTAGTTCTTCTCAAGCACTTAAGGATCGCCTTAATACCACCATTGATCCATTCTGGATCGACCGTATCCGCCGTGACACTCGTGAGCATACGATACATCGGGCCTTGTATAACATAGCATACATGATAGATCCTATCTGATGCATAGGAATCTTACTCATGCAAATTCTCTCGCCTTACGCGCGGACATAGACTTGAAAGGTGTACCCCATGCCCGATGGGTAGAAAACCTTTCTTGAATTCGACATGCTAAACCTCTTAGCACTTGGCCTATATACGTAGCAAAAGACCAAGACCAAACCGCTTCGATCTATCTCTATAGATCTTAATCCCGAGGATGTAGGTTGCTTCTCCTGTGTCTTTCATGGAGAATGTCTTGGATAACCAAACCTTCACCGATTGTAAGATTGAAACATCGTTTCTATAAGTAGTATGTCATCGACATACAATACTAGGAATACGTTGACGTAAATTATCTTTTTAGTGGTTCTCACCTGATTCGTCGTCTCTTTCCTCCTGTTCTTTCTTGTTACTGCTTATTACTGCCTTTGTTGACCAAGGAATAACTATCATCGAGCTGTCTTATCATTTTTCATATTGAACTAAAGAATTGCATGTTTTCAGCCGTATCGTTAGTTAATCTCTGTTAGCCATTCTCTAATCCTGTGGATGCTTAGGACATTCATAGGCTGGGGTATCCTTTTGATCTAGGGTCATTAATGTGAAATTTTTGTATTTATATTCATTCATATTATAATCTCGTGAAAAATGCAAACATGTTGTCTTGGTGGATGTATTATAGACATCCTATAATCCTGGACCTTTGGAATCATCTATATCATCTATAAGGCCAGAAGGGGTTTTCAATATTGCTTTACATGCTTTTTTAGATCTCTCGTATTGGTGGATGTGTTATAGACATCTGTAATCCTGAAGCTGTGCAAATCAGCTTTGGGTCTGTCATAGTGTCTAATTTGACTTTAGTTAATTTGTAAGCACTTGCAATTTCCAATCATTATTATATTGTTTGATGCAAATTTAAGTTTCTTGCAACTCTTTCAACTTGAGGGAGGGTATTAAAGGAAGGATTCTAGATTTCTACTGGATAACCTCCTGCACAATTCACTATGGTCTTTTATCTAGGAGTTTAAGGAGCCACGGGCTGATTTTAATTGTCTCAAACAAACAACTTCATGACTTTTACATTTGCAAATTGGTACCCTCTCAGTTTTAGTTAGAGGGGGATGTGAATGAAAATTGCAGCAGAGAAATTGTCAGAAATCATCCTATTGGAACTATTGCATAATTGTATGATACTTACATCCATATATTCGGATAGAATTATTCTCAATTGTTAGAATCAGTTACATGTCTAGTATATATATTTTCCATCTATATATGTTCCAAGTACTATCAATCGAACAATTTTGTTTGACAACCTTTCCTTAGTTGCTTCTTGTATTTTGATCCTATAGGGTTTTCTGTTAGTTATTAAAATTTATTGAACTTCTGTCTTTGTGTTTTCTAATCATACTTGGCAATTCCTTTGCATAATACATGAATAATTGATTATATTCCATTAATGTTAAGTTGTTTTTTACATTAAAAGAAGTTTTTTGGGTTAGTGTGGTTACTTTTCTTGTCATATCTAGGTTCTAGTTTCTTGTGGAATTAAGTGGATATTACTCTGTATAGTTTTATAATGTATTCCTGTTGAAGTGTTTTTTTTTTTTCAAGCTACAGTGGTTTAGTTATTTTACTACTTTCATCACAAGCAAAATGAGGAAATGGCTAGCCTTAAGAAAACCCCAAAAGTTAACAAAAGGGTGAGAGAAATAAAAACAAAAATAATAATAGATCA
The DNA here is from genome assembly GCA_025175895.1 of Wurfbainia villosa. NCBI lineage: Eukaryota > Viridiplantae > Streptophyta > Magnoliopsida > Zingiberales > Zingiberaceae > Wurfbainia > Wurfbainia villosa. The sequence goes on from JAKLTH010000042.1 coordinate 503,689, forward strand.
TAAAGTAGCATTTCAATATTTTCTGCTGAATTTTAGTGGTGATCACAACATTCCTGTCTTGTTCAAATGAAATGCTCCAAGTGAAAAGGGGAGAATTGGAAACCAATGTAATCGCTGGAAGCCAGCCATTCACATTTTCTTATTGGATAGTATGGAAGAGCATTTTTTTTCCAATACTAACACTTGTTTTGATAATTTTGCCTCCTGGTCACACAGAATGGACTTCTGGAGTTTACACGTGTCGTGAAGGCAAAAGAGCAAGTTGTTGCTGGAACTCTTCATCACTTGACCTTGGAGGCAATCGATGCAGGGAAGAAGAAGTTGTATGAAGCAAAGGTATGGGTCAAGCCATGGCTGCACTTCAAAGAACTTCAGGAGTTTAAGCATGTCGGAGACTCTCCTTACTTTACTGGTGCAGACCTCGGTGCTAAACGAGGTAATAATATATAGTGCCTAATTCTGAAGTACCTAGGTGTTCTATGTATGATGGCTGCAGCCTATTGTGATCAGAAGGTTTAACTTTTTCAAGCCTTGTCACTGCAAATTTCCCTATTTTGTTTTGTATGGTCAGGTTGCTTAGAGAATCCAAGTCCACTTTTCTGCAACTACTTCCATTTTTGATGAATTATTTTGATCTTGAGTCTGATTACACTTACCTACAGAGAATTTCTCACCTGACCATTTGAACTCATGATTAGACCTTCCATTTTTGCTTTAAGGAAAAGAAAGGTCCAGGTATACCCTGTAATATATAAAAGGAAGAGATATGGACAAGGTGTGTTATGTACATGAAATATGGACAAAATGTCGGGATCCTGGGTATGCCTCAATGTCTGCTAGCAGATATGCATGAAGGAGAAATAATCTTTTTCTTCATTAGGGGGTTGGTCAAACAATCTGTTACTTCGTTTGGGTCAGTCATGCTTATCTGTTGCAGTTGCAACTGGTTGATTTTGGCAATCTTTTGACCTTATTCAAGAGGGTGACTGATTGATTCCCCCTCTGCTTTCATTGCACTATACATAGGCGAGAAAGGTGAGAAGGAAAACAAATAATAGGAGAGAGTGGGCTGGGGTGACAAAAAATATATCTTATTTATTTAGAGAGAATTTAGTGGAGATAGAAAGAGATAAAGTAAGACTAGCATTTCTCTTTCTAATTGAATCATCGCTAATATGAGAACTGAGAACAAAAGTGAAAAAGTGATTTACGACAACATTGACTTTGTATTCTCTCTTATTTGCTTTCTTTCCCTAGTAAATGATATGAATGAACAAATTTAGTCTTTCTTCCTCACTTGCATCCTATCTTCCCTTATTCTCTCTCTCTCTCTCTCTCTCTCTCTCTCTCTCTCATACACACACACACACACATCGTAGGACACTCTCTCAAAATCCTCTTTCTTTTCCTTGACTGTATCTGTGGCATCTCACAAAACTCAAGTCTTTTTAGGTATATCACCTGTATCAAGCTAATTTATTCTGAATTAAAATCTTAGGTTAATCCCAATCGTCAATCCTACCTCTAGTTGGGAATTAGGGTGCTAGAACAACATGAATTTTATGCAATCCTTTTGGTGAATATACACGTATGATTGTACACTTATCTCAAAAATCTTTCCCTTTTATTGACAGTAACTCGTGACTTCTCGCAAACACAAGTCATTTTTGGTTAAGCAATATGGTTTCCTTCTATTACATATGAACTTATATCAAGGTTCTTCCATTTGGTCTCTTGGATCTTTCCAATTCAGGTATTTAACTGATTTGTTCTGTATTAAGATCGTATGCTAATCCCATTCCTCAATCTTACAATTGTTCCTCTAATCAGGAATTGGGATTCTAACACGACATGAATTTTATTCGATTGCTTTGGTGCATTAGTTTACAGATAATTCTATTACGAAAGCTAAGGCCATCCTTCCCATTGCAACAGTATATATTGCAGCAACGTTAACTCTTGTATTACTCATTTTTGTCACTACCATGAAGACAACCTTTTTGTCATCCACTTGAACTCCATTTCTTTGTTTTCATGTTGCAAACACTTTACAATTAACTTTATATTCATGAATTTAATTGTGGTATAAAAAATATCCAGATGTTCATATTCAGCCTTCATTTTATAGGCTGTGTCCCTTAATTAACTAGGATTTTTTTTAATAATAGATAGATCACATGAAAGTTACCAACTGTTTTGAATTGGCTAGAAGATCGTAGCAAATGTACTTCTATATCTCGTTGCTCTGTTGGAATTCAATTTGGAGTTTGTATAGAGTTCGAGTACCAGTAGTCTAATACAATCATCTTCGTTTGCCACCTCATAGCTAATTGTCTGTCAAATTCTGTTAGAATGGTTTCACATTTTCTGATTGAATATTATCGTTTGACAGAGGAGCTTGGGCCTGGTTGGCGCACTGTTCCTGCAAATGATCCTGTAGTCAAAGATGCTGCAAACCATGCTTTGAAGATCATTCATGGAATGTCCAATTCCCTGTTTCCTTACGAACTGTTGGATATCCTCCAAGCAAGGGCAGAGGTTTGGAATCTTCTCTCTATTTTTGGGTTACCCGCTACTTTTAAATTGTTGCACATGTAGTTCTGAAGAGAAAGAAAAAGGAAGGAAGATTTCAAATTTCTGTTATTCTGAATATTATTAATTTTAAGAAAGAAGTTGACTTTGCTTAGGGGATAGAGCAGCTCAACATTTCTTAATTTTAGCAGTGACCTGGCTTGCTATTTTAGTTTTGGTAATTTCTATGTATGTTTTTTTCTTTTAAAATATTCCTTGCTTTGATTTTTTTTTTAATTTTGTTTTTGTTTTTTCCTTGGAGCTCAACCTTTCTCGAGCTGAACCTTTATGAACAAAGGTCCGTAGATCCTTTTTTTCAAGACCTTTGAAATGCTTGAATTGAGCGTTCTCTTTTTCCAAAAAAAAAAAAAAAAATCTCATTTGCTGAGCCTTGACATAATTTGAATTTGGTTTTTTCCCCTATAAAGAAGAAAAAGAAAAAAAAATTACACAGCAATCAATACCTTGATTATATGGATTTATCCATGTTTCTTTTTAACTAATAGGTGATCGATGAAACTGCTAAGTTTGACATGCTTCTTAAAGTGAAGAGAGGAAGCAAGGTGGAGGAATTCAAGGTCGAAGTCGACAAGAATCTGGAAGGTAATTTCCTTCTGCGTCAGATGCCGAAGGTGGGCTAAGAGTCCAAAACTGAACAGTGTTAACTACTGCTGATAGTTGTGCATATTAAGTCTTTTGCTAGTTGTGTATATTTCTGAATGCCTTAATAATCTGCTGGTATAAAGTGAGTAGTAATGCAATCGACAGTAAGACAGCTTTGGCAAATAAGTGTTTTTATAAAGTTTGCTGTTATATTATGTGATGGTAGCTTCAACCTAGTACGACTTTTTATTCAAATAAGTGTAATAGATTCTAGAATTCACATCAATGTCTCTGGTGCTTGGAACATGCGATGGGAACATACATAAGGATGTAGTAGATTGGTAATAATTTGAGGCAGTTCCAAACTAGTGAAAACAGATCGAAGTTATTAGATTATGGCGCTTGTTTATGATTTTTTTTTTCTTTTGAGAAAAATCAATCTGATCAAAGCTTTCCTTTGATAAAATTTATAATGCAACACTTAAAGCTAGTCGACGCTTCCGAACCCTATTTCACTTCAATTTTTCGTTGTGGGATCCGAAATTTTGACAGCTCTTTCCTCCGGATACGGGGGCAGTTTAAATTTATTTTGGCAAAAATAAAAATGACACCTTGCCTTTATTATCGTGCATGTACTGATATTTTTACAGAATGAATCTTCCTTTCTTCCGTTGAAAGTTTCGGTGATTTTTAAAAATGTTACTTAGTAACGATAAAAAGGTTTTTTGGCTTACCTGGTTGGCGATTCATATTTAAAATGTCCAAAAGAAAAATCTCTTTTTCATTTTACTTGGACAAAGTTGTCTTTTTTTAAAAAAAAAAATCGACTGATTTTTTTCCTTCTCTTTTTCAATAAAATTAAATGGTTCTTTCTCCGTTGCATATATATATATATATATATATATATATAATAATTAATGTGTTATTAATTTTTAAAAATCAATACTACAATTTAATTATATCAGTGTTACGGTTAAATTTTGAATTTTTTTAATCACTGTTATGAATAATTTCAAGCTAATATGTTTTGATATGTATATACTTTAAGGCATTTAAGAAATCTATAACACTTGAAATGTGTTCGATTGGAACTTTTTATATCTATCAATAAGTTTCAATTTAAATTCATCAATGGATTTAGGAGATTTAGATTTTTAAAAATTGACATGTATGGAAGAGGACAATACAATGAAAGTATTTATAATTTTCATATCCGTTATATGCATATAACATTCACTGTGGTGCTGATAAAATCAATACTATAGTTGGGGCTGATTTTCAAAAATTAACACCACCAAGTGTTGTGCTTGTGTTGGATTTTTTCAATACCAACAGGTGGTGTTAATTTCAAAAATCAACACCAATAAAAACTAATATCATTTGTTGGTATTGGTTTCTAAAATGAGCGCCACCCCAAAATGTGGCGTTGATTTTGAAAATTAACATCATTTGTTTATATTGGATTTTTGATTTTTTTTTATTATTATCATTAATGATTTCGAGCTAATATTTTTTGATATATATAGACTCTAGAATACTTCAAAAATCTATAGTATTTAGAATGGATTTGATCTGAATTCTTTAAATTTATCAATGAGTTTTAACCGAAATTTGTTAATGGATTTAGAAAGTTTTGATCGAATCCATTCCAAGTACTATAAATTTATGGAGTATTCTAAAATTTTTATGTGTCAAACAAATATTAGTTCAAAGTCATTAAAAATAATGATTAAAATATTTTCAAAACATGATGAACATGTTACTGATATAATTAAACATGATGACTATGTTATATGCATAGAGTGGAAAGAGAAATATTTAATTTTATTGAAAAAGTGAAGAGAAAAAAATCATTTAGAAATTTTTTTTATATGCAAAAGGAGAAAAGAATGAGAAGAAAAGACAATTTTGTTAAGCGGTAAAATGAAAAAGAGAGATGTCTTTTGATAAATTATCATATTTTCTATACATTTATAATGTCATTTAAAAAAAACTAAAGCGGAGGCGCGGGAATCTGGTATTGATATAATTAAATTTTAGTGTTGATTTTTTGAAAACAGTGTTAGAGAAATATTTAATTTTATTGAAAAAGTGAAGAGAAAAAAATCATTTACAATTTTTTTTTTACATGCAAAGGAGAAACGCGAAGAAAATACAATTTTGTTAAGAGGGCAAAATAGAAAAGATAGATTATCTTTTGATAAATTACCGAATTTTCTAATATATAACATCATTTAAAAAAAATCTAAAATGGAGGTGCGGGGAATCGAACCCCGTGCCTCTCGCATGCGAAGCGAGCGCTCTACCATATGAGCTACACCCCCAATTTGTATACCTTATCAGTCTAAATATTATCCATGCTAAATAAATTCTAAGATCCACGATGTTAAACGGCTCCTTTTGTACATTGAAAATTTCTAATTTGCATGGTACATCTGCCTGTCATAATTCACATATTTTCCCTCTTGTATTTGTCATCTTTCAGATTCTCCTCGGCCCGAAACAAAGCAAGCAGTTTCCTTTTGGACAGGTATGCTAATTCATGGAAGCTCCACGTACTACTTCCGAGTCCCCAATGGCGTCTAACTTCAATGAGTCAGGAATTGCGGGAAAACCTTAATGAAAAAAATCAGTAGTAGGTTTGTTAACAAAATCAAGCTTCTCCGATTCCAGAAAACAACCTTTCTGATTTGGCATTGCTCATCTGAAATCTTATTCCAGTCCAAAATGATTATTTCTTTAATGGTCCAGAATAATCTTGAAAAGTGCTCCAGCTAATTAAACTATTTTAGACTGATTATATTATCGTTCCTGTTAAGTAAAGTGCTGCAGCCAAATTATCAGACAGCTATAGAAAAGAACAATAAAAAAAAAGGGCACAGATTATAGAAGCAGGGAGTCACCGAGTGATTTGTTTTTCAACTTTTGGGGGCAAGTGGTTGTTTCCGTAGGTGGAACATTCCAACCTTGGGATGCTTGACGACATACAAGGACTGCTTTGCAGTTGCATTATGGCAAAAGCTCACACTGCCAGTGAATTATGCATCCGTATGCCACAGAACTGACAACATGTTCAGTATCTTTGTGCCCTCATCATTCACTGGTAGCATGCCTTGCTCCTTGTATCTCTTATTCTACAGTTGCTATATCTCCTCGCCCGGCTTTTACGTACCTTTCATCACAGATCATGGCGCGTAAGCTCATATTAGCCGTTAAGTCTCCTTGCTCACCTTCATCTTCTGTTCTCGGCAAAACTTAGTGGACGTCAGGAATCAAATGATGTCCTTCACGCTCTCTGACCTTTCTTTTCTTCCCGATCTCTCTCCTCCGTAGAGGATGGAGTATTTAGGATTGCTCATCTTGCTCTTTGCTCGCCATAAATCGACTAGTTAGATGCCTCGTAGCCTTTTGCCATTTGAACGTTACCTGGGACCAAAAGTGAACTTAATTCGCAGCTCAGAAATTTATTGAAAATTTTCAACTATGATTTCTGCACAGGACTCTGTTTTCGACTTTTCTTATTTGCTCACCTCGCCCCCCTCTATCTCACATTAGCTGGATCTCTGTGATATAATCGACATCTAAGTCGATCGAGGTCGGACATTTTAAAACGATCCTTCTCTATTCTCTGTTTACTTCTATGGCATAATAATCGAACAAAGCATAATCGTTGGAGAGGCATAAAGCATATGTTTAGCTGATGGCACACCGATAACTCTCCATCTCACCCAATATTTGTCATCGGATGCTACTTGAAGTTGCACAGGAAGACTACCTGAGCCATGTCTCCTTACGCAGTTCCATCGATTATTGCTACCTCTCCACTTCACTCACTTTTCAGTTACTAAAGTCCGCAAGGACTAGAACGTATAATTCAGCTCCATCGAAGACGACGACAAAGCTAAGCCGGACAGCACATCCTCGCCGTTCATTTTGGGTCGTCCGGACTGATTCCTTCTTCTGGAATTCCGGACGTCAATTTCACCGTTGGATTGTGTCTGGAATAAGTTGTGTTTACCGTATTTAACTTTTATCAAATGAATTATAGTTGGGATTTACGTTGTTTATTGGAATGGCGTTTCTGCAATTTGAGACGCTTCCAGCATTAAAGCCTGCTTCCCCAGCTCGCTCGCTCCCTCCCCCTCAGTTCCAAGTTGAGGAAGAGGGAGAGCGAGACCAGGTGCCGATGGGAAACGTGGAAACGGTGCGTACGTCGTCGTCTCGCCGTGAAGTTGGACCGGTAAACCGCCCCAAGAGGATCGGTTGCATGTCCGGCGTCTTCCATTTCCTCTCCCGTCACCACAACCGATCTCGCAAGCGCATCACCTCCGGTAGCCGCATCCTGCCCACTCACCTCTTCTCCGCCCTAGGTCTCTTCTTCTGGCTCCTTGATCGTGTTATTCGCCGTTACGCTGCAGTTAAAAGAGAGGTTAACCCCGCCGCCGCGCCTATGAGGCGATTAACGTCGCCTGAGGCCGCCGTCGAGGACGCCAAGAAAATGCGGCGCTCCAGCGAGACGCCACGGATTCCAGTGAACCCGCGGGAGATCAGGCGGAAGAAGCCGCCAGCAGCGTCGCCGGACAGCCCCCGCACCTCTCCGGGGCTTGTGGCGCGGCTGATGGGTCTCGACGACACGCCGCCCCCGGCGGTGGCGGCGAATGAGCGGCGGGAATTGCTGCGGGCGCTGGAGAAGTGCGACGAGGACCTCCAGGCGCTGACGCGGATCATCGAAGCGATCCGTTCGGCGGAGATCCAAACCGATACGGTCGTCTCCACCTCCGGGAAGACGACCGAGCGGCTGCTCGAAATCAAGACTAACTGCGGAGACGCCAAGAGCGAATGTAACGGGGAGCAACCGAGCCCCGTATCGGTGCTCGACACGTCGTCGTCGCCTCGGAATCGTCCCCGGTCGAAACGCTCCCCAGACGGTACGTAGCAGTCAGCGATAATGAATTTGTCCCGGTCACAAGCCGGCATTATCACGAATCTTAATGCAGATAGCCAAGGAATCCCTGCCGATGAAAGTCGTAGGAATATGATCCTGAAGCCATCCCGCATAGCTGTTCTTTATACGGGTAAGTTTCCAGGCGGAGTTTATACACTTGCACGCGCCGAGGCTTACCATGCTACATAACAATAACATAATCACGTATTTATGCGGTTCCCGCCTTACCTAGTGCAGAAGATATTAATACTAAGAAGAAGAAGGCGCACGAGGCCACACTATGCCGGATCGTAATGGAACCAATGCCGAGTGGCGATCAGGCCAGAGCGGAGGACTCGGGCGGTCAGCGGTCGTGGTGGCGAGCGAGGAGGAGGAGGAGCGAGAGCCGGACGATTGGGGAAAGCGTGGAGGTGGGGTGGGAGGGGGCGGGGGCGGGGGAAGAGAGGTGGGAGTTGGGCCAGGTGGAGGCCCAGTTGGTGGGGGACTTGGTAGAGGAGCTTGTCGTGGAGCTACTCGGTAAGCTGTCGACGCCTACTTCCTGCAGGTTGAGGATTCGCTTCTAGTTCTGGAATGAATTGTAGTTGAATGCACCCCAATGAATTGCTCGAGCACTATTATCGGATGTGAATATTGTAGAATTCATAATCCTGGTAAAAATGGATCTGTGAATAAAATTTCTCAAGCGAAAATATATTCTCGATCTGTAACTTCTCCGATCTTCTACAGTGCCAAAGACAACATGCATGGCTGCTACGACACATGCACTTCCTGGGTGAAAATTCACTATCATCACATTCCATTCCCCAAGGATGGTGTTGAATTTTTATTTCAATTTCAATAGAGGACGTGAGCTGACATATGCCTAAGTATGAACCTGCCCTTGAATTGTCATTCGATCAACTTGTTCGAGCAAGCCAGTCACCACTAGTTTTCCAGGATTTTCAGCTATTAGAAATTTTCAAACCTGTCTCCTTAATCGAGGACGACGACACTTCAGGTTCCTTGTTTCTAGATTATCAATAAACCAGACCTTTCGAGGTCGGAGGATGCAGTGATCATGTTAATCTTATTTATATATGTCACGGGTGGCATCAGTACTCTAATGAGTTATTCATCAGTTAATCCATTTAAAAGTGAATCAGTGGAGCCAAACAGTCAATATTAATCATATTATACATGCAATCAAAATACTTGACCGCGGAGCAAATTAATTTAGGTTACAGGCATGGGAGAAAAGAAAATGAAAAGTGGCAGAAACCTGTCAATCCCACATTGACAGGTGCATGAGAGGTTGTGTGTCAAAGCATGTTTAGCTAAGTGGCAGAAACCTGTCAATCCCACATTGCCTTCCAGTCGATGTAAGTCTCAAGGGGTGAAAAGGCAAAAATGTACATTTTACAAGCGAAGATTCCTACGGATGATGATAGAAAATAGCACTTTGATCGTTCAGCAAAATAGGATGCAATTATTGTCAAACGAGAATTATCACAACAAAAATTAGCAGTAGAATGAAGCAAGGAGACAGATCGAAACAATGTTATCGTATGAACACTAGGAAACCAATTTACCTTTTCTGCAATCTTCTTAAGATCTATGCCTCGCATCAAGTTCATCTTTCTCGAATGAATCTTTAGGATATCAAAGCGGGACTGAAATACATTTCATAATTAATAACAGATCGTATCAACAAAGCTATATCTATAGCTCGAAGAAATTAATGACGAAATAATCATGTGTTGGTTCTCTGTCATCCACCTCTTCATTGGGATTAGGGAACTCAATTTTCCTGTCAATTCTACCAGGCCTGAGAAGTGCTTGGTCAAGGATGTCAATCCGGTTTGTGGCCATGAGAACCTAAATAAAAATTCAGAACCATTCAACGAATGTAACAAAAATCTGTTTCTAGGTCAAGTATTAATCATATTAATTGACTTGTGAGCAAATTAATTATGACCGCGGAGCAATCAAAATACTTTGGTATAAATTAGGCTCGTAATTTTCACTTTTTAATATTCTTTTCCATTCTAATTTCATATTTTATTAGTTAATTTAAATTAAACGATCCATCTAAATCAATTTTTAATATTAATAATGTTAATTAATTTAGATATCATTATAAGATTTATAAGAAAAAGTTTCACAATGAAACTATTAGAAATAACAGTTAAAAAGTAATTTAGACTATTCATTTTAGTTTTTAAAATAACTTTTTCTATTTTAATTCCCATATAAAATCACAATGTGAATATAAAATAATATAAATTATTTATTCTTCATTAATTTAATTATTTAATAATCTATTTTATTATTTTAAAATATTATTTTTGAAAATAATTATATAAATATATATAATTTATTTAGGTATAAAAACTCAACACCTCATTCAATAATCTTTCTGATTAAGCAGTCGGACCGCTTTACGCATCTCAACTATGTAGTCGGATTGCTGGGTACTTCCTAAGTAGCATTTCCAAGTAATTTATTTGTCGAGTATCTGCCTTTCCGATGCCAGAGCACCTCTCGATCTGATTGCTTCCAGAGTAACTTTTTCGATTCAGCTCTTCTTGTTCAATACTCAGCTACTTCCTAACTTGGTATTCAAGATTGAATGCTCGATCAAATTAGGTGTTCGATTTGATTCTCATAAAAAGTTAGAATCGTCAATCTAACAATCTCAATGGTCTGTTCCAGAACTATTGTGAGGGAGATAAATCACGAAATCTTTTGAATTTTGATGTGATTGACAAGATCTTAGAAAGTCATTTTGAATCCAAACAAATTTTTAAATATCTCTACGAAATTCAATTCGTGTCTCGTTCATGAACTACCACACAACACGTCATCCTATGGAGACGATGCTCGGTCTGATTCCCGACTCAGCGTTTTGATAGCTTTTCAACATGCTCGACAGTCTTGAATCGCTAAAGTCCGACTCAGCAGACAAAGGACAATTCAATGGGCGTCGTCTCTACAATTAAATCCGAATTCATTTAAAATTCGGATTCTCACACATAATAATAATAATAATAATAATAATAATAATAAGTTGCCGATACAGTAAAAGGGAAGGGAGGAGAACCTTTCTTCTCTTTGCCGATGGCCTCGCCTAGCTCCGACAGGCTCGGGCAGCGGTCTCGGTTAGCTTCAGCTGGCTCCGGCAGCTGTTGTAACTTGCAAGTGGCTATAGCAGCACAAGAATGAGAAAAAAGTCATAACAATAAAGGGATCTTGTTCGTTGTTGACTGGATCGGAAAGGGACAAAAAGAAGAGATTGCTATTGAATGATATTAATTTGTAATCTTTAGAAATCTGAGATTGCATGGTCAAAGTATAGGAAAAAAAGAACGGTTTTGAAAACATACTAATAGTTAATACGGTGGACTAGCATTAATGAATAATGTTTCATGTTGCATTATAAATAGAAACGTAACAAGCACTTGAGAGAAAAAAAGGGGGAAAGGTTAAAAATATTGAGAGAAAACTTGTAAAAGAGGGTGATGTAGCAACTCTAGTTTCAATCAAAATTTTGCTTCCTCAAATTTCTTTACTTCCGCCTCCAACAGTTTGGTATCAGAGCATCGAGGCCTGGTTTTCTGGAAGTTAGAACAGAGGTTTTTGGGTAACTTACAAGTGTGCAGTAAGATTTCTCTTGTTCTTAATTAAATGTCATCTACTTTATTCTCTTATTCTCCAAGCCAAGTACCTATCTTTGAAGGTGAATATTATGAGTTTTGGAGCAGCCAAATGCAGACATTTTTCATCTCTCTAGATCTTTGGGATATTATTGATAAAGATGAGTATCCAATCCCGAATCCCGACGATAAAGATTATGAAAAATTGCTAAAAGAATACAAAAAGCAAGACGCAATGGCATTGCGTTACATTCAACAAGGAGTTGGTAAAACTATTTTTCCTCGCATTTTCGGTGTCATGAATGCAAAAGGGGCTTGACAAATACTGAAGCAAGAATTTCAAGGATCAGAGAAGACAATAGCATTAAAACTTCAATCTTTATGGAGAGATTTTGATAATTTAAGAATGGAGGAGCAAGAGACTATACAAAATTTTTCTTCAAGGGTCTCAAATATTATCAATCAAATAAAAGGCCGTGGAGACACGATTCAAGAGAAAAAAATTATTGAAAAGGTACTTCGATCTCTTCCTCCAAAGTTTGATTATGCTGCAGCTGCAATCGAAGAATCAAAAGATTTGTCAAACATGACAATATATGAGTTGACTGGTTCACTTATGACACATGAGCAAAGAATCAATCGCTCAAATGCTCAATCAACCGAACAAGCCTTGAAGTTGAAGTAATCATCGGAGGTTTCAATAAGAAATGGAGACTCTGCTAATGAAGGCTCAAAATACAACAAAGGAAAATCCAATTAATGGAGGAAGAATGAAAAGAAGACAAATTGGAAGGCGAAGACATCACAAAGATCAGGTAACACACAATCTTGCATTATTTGCAATAAGCCAAATCATCAGTCAAAAGATTGTTATTATAAATGCAAGAGATGTAAAGTTCCTAATCACTCACAGAGGGATTGTTGGTTTCAAAAAAATGAGAAAAAAGAAGATGCTGCAAAGTTCACAAAAGAAACAGAACAAGAGATTCTTTTTTATTCTCAACATGGTTGTGCATCAAAATATCAATGGTATTTGGATAGCGGTGCTAGCAATCACATGACAGGAAACAAAGATATATTTATGGAGCTCAATCCAAATATTAGCTCAAACATTATTCTTGGTGATGGAACTTACAGAAGTGCAAAAGGAAAAGGCACAATTGTTGTCCAAACCACGGGAGGTAACAAAAATCTCATTACCGATGTTCTTTATGTTCTAAGTCTTTCATACAATCTCTTAAGTATCGGACAACTTATTCAAAAAGATTTCTCAGTTCATTTTGATGATGGAAAATGTCAAATTCTTGATAAAAGGAAGAATATTATTGTGGCAAATGTTGAAATGAAGAATAAGACTTTTTCTATTATGCTGCCGCTAACCAATAATTATGCACTTAAAGTTGAAGATGCAAGTTTATCTCATCTATGGCATTTGCGATTTGGTCATCTTAATCAAAAGGGTCTTCATTTGCTAAAAGAGAAAAATATGGTGATTGGTCTTCCCAATATTCAAATAGCGAATAACGTTTGTGAAGGATGTATCTATGGGAAGTTGCATAAGCTTCCATTTCCAAAGACATCATGGCGAGCCAAAGAGCCATTAGAACTTGTTCATTCTGACATTTGTGGGCCAATGCAAACTCCTACTCCTAGAAATAAGAAGTATTTTATTATCTTCATCGACGATTTCACCAGAATGATATGGATATACTTCCTCAATCAAAAATCTGAAGCATTCTCTATTTTTCTACAATTTAAAGCTCTTGTAGAGAGGCAAAGTGGTTTTCTTATGAAGACTTTAAGAACGGATCGAGGTGGAGAATTTCTCTATAATCCTTTCATGGAATATTGTAAAGATAATGACATCAAAAGACAATTGACAGTTAGTCGATGTCCTCAACAAAATGGTGTGGCCGAAAGGAAAAACCGCACGATTGTGGAAATGGCAAGAAGCATGTTGAATGGCAAGGGAATTCCAAATTTATATTGGGCAGAAACTGCACATACGGCTATATATATTCTCAATCGATCGCCAACAAAAGCCGTCAGAAATAAAACTCCATATGAAGCTTGGTATAAGAAAAAACCCAAGGTTGATCATTTCAAAATATTTAGCAGTATTGCATATGCACTTATACCATCGCAACATCGTGAGAAATTTGATAAGAAAGGACAGAAACTCCTTTTCATTGGTTACAGTGAAGAATCAAAAGGATATCGGTTGATAGATCCATCAACAAACAAACTCATTATATCTCGCGATGTTATCTTTGATGAAAAAGCTACTTGGGATTGGAAAGGAAAAGGAGTTATTGATTCAGGATCATCTCAATTTGACAATCCAGTGTCATCTCAACCTGGTCCATCTCAAGCCCGCAATATTGATCAAAGTCCTGCACTTGAGTTTTCTACAAATAACGAAGAAAGTGACATGGAAAGTTCCCCAAGAAAAATCAGATTGCTAAATGAAATTTATGACTCTACAGAGGTTGGTTTTTTCTCTTGTGAACCTCAATCGTTTAATGAAGCATCAAAGCAAGAATGCTGGATAAAAGCAATGCATGATGAATTATCGACAATTGAGAAAAATAAGACATGGGAGCTCGTTGACTTGCCACAAGGGAAAAAGACTATTGGCCTAAAATGGGTTTTCAAAATTAAATACACTGAAGATGGATCAATTCATAAATACAAAGCTTGACTCGTCGCAAAAGAGTATGCTCAGCAACCAGGAATTGACTTCACAGAAACATTTGCTCCAGTTGCAAGGATAGAAACAATTCGTATCGCTCTAGCCTTGGCAGCTCAATTAGAGGAGAAAGTTTTCCAACTTGATATAAAATCAGCATTCCTGAATGGAGAAATTCAAGAAGAAGTTTATGTTGAATAACCTGAGGGTTTTGAGATCAAAGGAAAAGAAGACAAGATCTTCCGACTTAACAAAGCATTGTATGGGTTAAGACAAGCACCCCGAGCATGGAATAGCAAAATCAGCAATTACTTTATCCAACATGGCTTCAATCGAAGTGCAAGTGAATCATCTCTCTATGTAAAGACAATTGAAAAAGACTTCTTGGTTGTATGTCTTTATGTTGATGATCTTATATATATTTTGGGACCAATACGGCTATGGTGGAAGAATTCAAAAATAAAATGATGAAAGACTTTGATATGACAGATTTGGGACTCATGAAGTATTTTCTTGGAATTCAAGTCAAGCAAAGACCTGGGAGTATTTTTCTATCTCAAGAAAGATATATTGAAGATTTGCTCAAAAAATTTAACATGGGTCAATGTAAGCCCGTCTCTACTCCTATGACATTAAATGAAAAATATCAAGTCAATGATGATAGTGAAAAGGTCGACTCCACTCTCTACAGAAAATTAATTGGTTCCTTAATTTATCTCAACACAAGGCTAGATATCACACATTCAGTGAGTTTGCTCTATAGATTCTTAAATGAACCTAGCAAAATTCATTTGACAGCAGCAAAAAGGATCTTAAGATATCTTAAAGGTACAAAAAGTCATGGAATTGAGTTCAAAAAAGAAGACAACTGCAAACTTATTGGATACACAGATAGTGATTGGGCAGGATCGGTTGATGATTGGAAAAGCACTTCTGGATATATTTTTTGTCTGGGATCAAATGTAATATCTTGGAGTTCAAAGAAGCAAAATCGGTGGGCGAATATATAGCTACAACCGATGCTGCGTGTGAAGCGATTTGGATTAAACGAGTTTTGAAAGATTTAAAATTCAAGCAAGATGATCCAACGATGATTTATTGTGATAATATGTTTGCAATTGTAATGACCAAGAATCCAGTCTTCCATGCACGATCCAAGCATATTGAACTGCGACATCATTTTATTCGAGATTTAGTTGATCAAGGAGAAATATGCATGAAGTTTATCAAGACTGAAAATCAGCCAGCATATATCATGATCAAAGCTGTCACAATTGATAAGTTTAACAAATTCAAGAAGCAACTGAAGATCACAAATTAAGAGGGGATATTGAATGATATTAATTTGTAATCTTTAGAAATCTGAGATTGCATGGTCAAAGTATGGGAAAAGAAGAACGGTTTTGGAAACATACTAATAGTTAATACGGTGGACTAGCATGTTGCAATATAAATAGAAACGTAACAAGCACTTCGGAGAAAAAAAGGGGGAAAAGTTAAAAATATTGAGAGAAAACTTGTAAAAAAGGGTGTTGTAGCAACTCTAGTTTCAATCAAAATTCTGCTTCCTCAAATTTCTTTACTTCCGCCTCCAACAATTGCTACTGTTGGCCGGAAGAAGAAACACTGCTAGCTAGTTGCTGATAAAAAAGAAAAACAGGGAAAGAAAGAAGATGGAAGGAAGGAGGAGAAGGGAGATTGCAGTTTTGTTGCTGTTGAAGAAGAGAAGGAGAAGAAGAGGTGAGGGAGAAGAAAAGGAGAAAATAAGGACAGATATTCGGGCGCGTGGAAAAAAACACAGGAGGCGGCTGCGTTGTTGTATGCCTTAAAAAAAAGAAAAATTGGAACTGACACGTTAGCGGTTGTTCGTCGTTGTCTTTATGTATAGAGAAATATAGAAATATAAAATCATCGATAATCTGATTATCACATTCATAAATCGATCCGTAAAAACTCATTGTATATTTTAAAGATAAAGGAGGAAAGAGAGAGCGCAAAATTTCTTTTAAAAAAAAACTTGTTAATTAGTTTTAAATTTGATCAAATCAAATTCATATTAATCCTTAAAAACTGTGCCATTCTTTATTCCCGCATCCATATCGTATGAATCCAATCCGATATTTCATATCCAAGTATTCAATTCGTTTATTTTTTTTTACTGATTCAAAATTTTAACAAAATTTAATTTTAATCATTTCTTTTTTTTTTCTTTATAAAAATCAATACTTAAAATAATAAACATAATCTACAGAGGAAAACCACTCCATGCTTAATACATGAGAGAGCTTCAGAAATGATCATATGAAGTGTCATAGAAAGTAGAAACCCATGCAATTGAATAAAAAAACGGATATTGTCTTTGATCATGGCTTTAATTTTTGACGATACTCTTGCCAATTTCTTGTATCTTGAAATAAATTCTCAAGTCATCACTTCCTTCTGTCTAACCCACTCAGGTTGAAGCTCTAGCAGCAGCAGTATCACTGAATCAGCATCTTGAGCACCACTTCCATTTCCTATTTGTCTGTTCAATGTCTAGCTTGAGAAGAAATCTTTCTATCGTAGGATGAATTATCGCGAGGTCATCACTCATCAAAGTATGTGACACACTACGATTAGGCCCTTGCATGAGATGTGATGCTTTCTCTGCGCTCGCGAAGCTTTTCTAGTATTGGAAGAATGTTTGTCATGTTAGGCCTGCTCTTCGGATCTAGATGTAAGCATTGCAAGGCAAGAGCAGCAATGGTCTGGGCTTCCTTCTTAGAGTACCGACCTTCCAATCTTATGTCCATGATCCTCAACATTCTTCCTTTATCCTTCAAGAATGGCTTCGCCCAGTCGACCAGAGTCTGCTCTGAAGTTCCTCTCTCGTCGTCCACCGCACGTCTTCCTGATAGGAGCTCCAACAGTACGACTCCAAAAGTGTATATGTCGCTCTTTAAACTCAAGTGGCCTGCCATAAATACTAGTATTCAGTAGGTTGAAACAATGACATGAGATATCCTAGGAAAGGATCATTTTGTTTTACATTAGCATGAAAGGATAAAAAAATGGTAGTTGGCTTCACTAACTGACCGATATTAGCAAGTACTAAACAAATAGTGAATAGTCTGGCAGTGAACAAAGAAAACACACAATCTTAGCACGCAAGATAGTTGACCTTAATCATAATTATCAAATTTGGCAACAAAAAGCGCGCTATTGACTTATTTCATCTTCAAACTCCTGTTTCTGAGTATTTCATTGTAATATGCCCTTTGCCTATCACTTAGCATGTCCAAGTAGTACAATTGTTTACATTCAAATAAGGCTAACCTGTGGCAATATATTCTGGAGCAGCATATCCACGAGTGCCGACCACTCGAGTGGAGACATGGCTCTTATCGCCAGTAGGTCCATTCCTAGCCAAGCCAAAATCTGATAGTTTAGCATTGAAATCCTGCACAGTTCGCAAGTAAGAATCATCATGCCTTGTGGCATTCAGGAACTCACATAATATGTTTTCTAGATAGAATACTGAATCAGTGATGATAATTGTAGAGGTTACCGAATCAAGGAGAATATTTGAGGCCTTCAGATCACGAAATATGATTTGAGTTTCTAAGCCATGTAAGCAAGACAGTCCTCGGGCAACATCAATGGCAATGCTCACCCTCGTTGGCCAAGGAATAGGTTGTACACCTCCTACAGTATATTGATCAAGTGGCATTCATTGGATTGTGCACAAATCGTTGGAGACGAGAAGAAATATACAAATTGTAAATTTTGGGATTATATAATTTTCTACATCCAGTCATTCACGGTTTGATAAGCATACCACAGAAGCAGTAGGACCAATGCTACAAGTACAAATGAACATAAGTAATTATTTAATTTCAATTGAATCTTCAGCATATATAGATGGTAGATGAAATGATATTTCAAGAAAGACGAAAATATATATTCTTTAGCCCTCAGTTATGTCTTGTTTTCCACTCAATATCATGTCAAGGTTAAACATAATCTGTGGAAGCTAATGTTAGAGAAACATACTTTTGAACAGATGATTCTCCAAGCTGCCTTTCTGCATGTACTCATAAACAAGAAGTTTGCTATCCAGCTCTGAGCAGTAGCCTATAAGTTTAACAAGATTCTCATGGTGAAGCTGGCTCAAATAGGTCACTTCTGCCTGCAGGCATCAGAATGAACATCACTTTTATTTGGAACTCAAGAAGGCGTATAAGAACCTCAAGTATCTATGAGATAACAGTTACGTACAAGCCATTCTTTGTGCCCTTGATAACTTTCTCGTTTGAGTTTCTTGATGGCAACAACAATTCCAGTTCCTGTTTTAGTAGGGGCATAAGTATGCTCATCAATCCACCCTTTGAAGACACAACCAAATCCTCCTTCACCTAGATATGAATTGGAGCTGAAATTTT
The DNA here is from genome assembly GCA_025175895.1 of Wurfbainia villosa. Taxonomy (NCBI): domain Eukaryota; kingdom Viridiplantae; phylum Streptophyta; class Magnoliopsida; order Zingiberales; family Zingiberaceae; genus Wurfbainia; species Wurfbainia villosa. The sequence continues at coordinate 522,550 of JAKLTH010000042.1, forward strand.
TAGTAGCATTCTTGAGGTCATTCAAGCTGAAGGGCTTCAGACCGACCGTTTTTGATCTGTCACTCTCGCTAAAATTGCTATTATCAGATCCGAGGTAGTTCAAGTTAATGGACTTCAGATTGTTCGGTGCCTCACTTTTGAGCTGTGGAACAGAATTACCCAATCCGCTTGGAGATTTCTTAGCTGATTTCTTTGGACTGGAATCACTAATCACTGACAGTGGATTCTCTGGAGATTACATACGACTATTAAGTCCCTCTTCAAATATGAATGATTTAGCAAATAAAATTTTCATTTTAGGAAAAAGCAGCCAGAAAAACATTTTTGTTGCTGAAAGTAAAATTCAAATTCGGAGGAGATCCACAATGACCGTGTATAAAACTGAAGTAATTCACTATCGGGAACTAGTTATAGTATGATCAAAATTCAAATGGGTGAGATTGGATTTATATGTTTGTTTTATCAATAAACTGGTCGACGATAAATACCCAGATTTTTGGGCAATAATATTCATACTCGAGCATTGAAAATAGCATGATCATCAAACTACCTAACACCCTAATAAGCACGACAACAGCTCTATGCAGCTATGCTTATTAAAATAACCAAGATTTACACCATCTTTTCATTTTGATTTCTGTATTCGAGCAAGATGTAGGCAAAACTGTCGACACAATCTGCTTTCAATTAGGTCACAAGCTTCTTCTCTAGAGTGGCAAAGTTCATCATCCTCGAGGATTTAGTTGTTTTAGAAACACGAGAGGAAAAAAGTATTATCCAAATCCTTATTGCAGTATCCATTTTTTTTTTTTTTTGGTTTCTCAAACGAGATCTCTGAAGAGGAAGATTTCCTCTCCAAATAAAATACTGGATAAGACGAAATTAGTACAGACACAAATCATGCATGGGTAGAGTTTATATCCAGATTCGCTCATCAACTTAGGGGGAAAAAACTATGGAAAAATCCTCTTTTTTTCCCACAAATTTCTTTGGCTCTCATCCAAAGAAGAGACAAAACAAGAGTAGATCAGGTAAGAAATAGAAATCAGAGAGGCAAAACAAATTCTTACTCGAAACATGAGGAGAAGTGGCGTCTGCAGTCTTAGAAGAACGCCCACACTGGTTCCCCATCGGAAAGAGGGCGCCCAAAAATACCTTCTGAATTCCTTCTTAGCTCTAAGACAATGATATGTCTTTTATAGCTCAAACTACAAAGCTTTTATTCACCTCAATAATATAAAAAAAATAATTTAGCTTCCCTTGACTGCTTCAAGTTCAAAGTTCCAATGCTGGCCACAGTGCGCAAAAAATAAAAAATATTAGACAAGTCAAGGGTCAGACTTCAGAGTGGACGATCCAATATAAAATATACATGCTTAATAGGATAATGTCAGAATGGAGCAAAAAAGTAAATTGCTGGGCCATTATGGGTTTGAAATTGTTGATGTTGACTTTAGAAGAAAGATTTGAAGTCTAGATCTCACTCGATTTCTATTCACACAGTGAGATTCGAAAAGGTTATCTCCGGAATATTTACCTATATAATTAAGAATTTTTGAATAGATTCTTAATTTACAGACTTCAGTACCGTGAGAAGTCTGTTTGAGATCGTTTATATTAACATTAGTTCGATTTATTTTAATCAGTATGTTAATAGTGAATTTATATTTGATTATCCTAACCGTTTGATTATATCTTATTAATTTAAATCTGATTAAGTAATTTATTTATCAATTTTAATTGTTTAATATAGAGATTTAATGTGTAGAATATATTATAGTACGGATCTATTATTGATGATAGATCAATAACGAATTCGATCCATTATATATATATATATATATTGGACACGGACTTCGTAGGAATTGACATTCTGATAGAATTATGATATTCTATCAGTTAGGATTTACGACGTCGTTACTCTAAAATTTTACGAAAGATCTATTCTTATTTCTTTACAAAAATGATGATTTGGATGTTAAAAAAAACGATGATCACTCCGTTTCAATCAAATTCCTTTGTTTATGTTTTTATTTTGTTTTTTATATTTTGTTGACGTAGAAATTCTATAAGATTAGATAGCAATATCATTTTTTTTTATATTATCCCTTCCTTACAATCAAAAACGTCGTTTGTTATTGCTTGACAAATAAGCCCATCTATGATTTTAATGGAGTCTAATTAAAATAGTATGTCTAGCAATAATTCCTTGTTGTTTTTTTCTTTTTTGACTTTTGATAATTGTGCACCGTTGACCTTTACAAATCCATAAATGAAAGGACGATTTATGAAAGGGTGCATGTAAAATTTAAAATTGTTCAAATAATATTTCATAATTTTATATTCATCAAAAGACATATCTCATTCTTTTTTTATTCCTCTTGTCAAATGAAATAAATGCTTAGATATTATATGCATCCGAACCATAACTGAAAATGGCGAGGGACACTTTCCAAATCTAATGGATTTGGATTAGATCGAAGAAGAGGTGAATATTATCATCAGTAGATTTTGATCGAAATCCATTGATGGACTTAGGGGAGCCCAAATTTCGAAATTTTTACATAAACTGAAAGATCTTACAGCATGAATTTTTGATTTGTCGAGGAAACTTGATTCTGATCCTCCTACCTCTCAATTTTAACCGCGTGCCACATATAAATTCAAGTTGGACGAGAAAAAAATATGGTGATGGGAATTATATTATCAGGAACACAGTGATTTTGGGATTTAAATTTTCAACAACACGTCCAATTTTGAACTGGTCAAGAAAAAAGATAGTGCTGAAAATTATATTTCCAGCACCGTATACAATATCAAACTCACCTAGAAAAAAGTTGGTGTTAAGAATATTATTCCCAGGAACACATTGAATATGTGATTTAAATTTTCAGCATCACGTAAATATCAAACTGAGGGAAAAAAAATGTAGTGCTGAGAATTATATTATCATGAACATAGTGGTGATAAAATTTAAATTTTCAACATCACGTACAATATTAAACTAGCCAAAAAAAATTTGGTGATGAGAATTATATTACCAAGAATATAGTTGTTCTGGGATTTAAATCTCAGTACTATATACCATATCAAACTGGGCGAAAAAAAGATAGTGCTGGAAACTATATTTTCAGGAACACAGTAGTCCTAGGATTTGAATTCCCAGCATCACGTACAATATCAAGTTCACCTAAAAAAAAGATGGTTAGGACTTATATTCTCAGAAATACAGTGAGTCTGAGATTTAAATTCCCAACACCATATATAATATAGAAAGTATGCAGGGGCTCTCACACGGGTGGAAGTGACGTTTGGATGACTCGAAATTTTCTTTTATAGTTCGGATGTATAAAAAATCTCAATATTAATTGCATGTTTATTTGACGGAAAAAATAAAAAAGAAATAAAATACATATTTTAATAAATATAAAATTCTAAATTTATTCCGTCAACACAATCCGTCAACAATTTAGAATTGTTTGGATAATTCTAAATTTGAAGTAATGAAATTGTTGATGTTCTTAAAAAATTTAAAATTACAATTATATTCGTAAATGTCTGGCTAATGACTACCGACTCGAACAAAACGACATTCTTTGACCTCTTAAACTTATGAATTAGTAATTTAACATAAATTTATTTCGATAGAGTTTTAGGATGATTTTGTAAAGTGGTCTCTTTCTGTCTATGAGATGACATGTATTCATCGTACCCGAGTCAAAGTTAATGGTGCATTTAATAAGTCATACGATAATGTCGTTGGCTATTTCATATTCGCGTTGAAGACTTCAAAATGCAATTTGAGCCGCAACATGGTTGACTTCCAACCTTTGGTAAATTCCTACGCAATTGCCAGGAACGCCGCCATTTATCGGTGAAAAAGAAATTTCTACGAAAATTTCGAGAAGCGTTTTGTTGAAATTTTTTTCTTATTCAAAAAATAAAAAAATGAATTTTTAAATTTTCAAAAAAATACTCATATATTTTTTAGAAAATAAAAATATTTTTTTTTGTATTTTTGTATTTTTTTTTAAAAAATACTTTTTTATTTTTAAGAAAATAAAAATGAAAAATATCAACTAAACACATTCTCATTTTCTCAAAAAATAAAAATAAAAAATAAAAAAAAATTACAACAAAATTGAAAAGCTTTACGTACGATGTGTGAGCCCCCTATGTATTTCACTATATCCAAACTTTATCGTAGCTAAACCACTGTATACAGTGTCATTAGTCTTGTTATACCTAACTAATTACAAAGGAGATTAATAGAAGTCAACTATGGTTCCACAATAAAATTTATGCGAATATCCCTTTGTTTGGTTAATATAGGCATCGGCTTGACGAGGAGACGAGCATGATCAAGTTTGTTTTGTCCTTTTAGTCAAAAGATAAATCCATAGTTTGACCCTGCCATCTTCACAATGGTCAACTTCAGACTTTAATTAGTGCCTTGTCATGGGCTCATGGCCATGGAAGTTGACGCATCATATCAATACACTGAGGACCTTTTGACATTAATTAAAAGTAAACGCAGTTTATTCAAAAGCTCGTTCAACGGTTTTACATCGGTTCAACTGAACTCAGAGAGCCTCTTTCTCAGGTTCATGGATGGTCAACAACAATTTTCTAAAACTTGTTCAGATCCAACGGTTGTGAAGGGATCTTGACCATCAACATTGTAAAAAATCCCCTTTGTAAATAATTGGATATTATTAAATTTTTAAGAACTGTTGAAAAAAATGACAACTAAGAAATACATTCGATCCAAATAGTAATTTATTTATTTTTTAATTTGAAATCAATTTTTAAAATAACAAAATAAAACCCGAATCAAAATTATTCTAACCGAATCAAACAAAATTTTTTGGGTGGAACCCGGAAAGCTCCCAGTTTATCATATTTTATTGCCGTTGTAACACAGTTACGTCAATCTGATACAATATGACCGTTATTTCGAAGAGTTACTTTGTCCCTTTTATATCGGTTAGCGCCTCTGAATATTCTCCCCCCCCCCCCTTCGTTTTTTTTTTCTCTCGGGCCGGAAGAGAAGAAGCGAAGACCTATAGGCTCTGACGTTCTCATCTCCTTCGATCTCCCCGTTTCCTACTTTCTACACGCCTCCTGTGATCACCAGGTGATCCCGATCCCATCGTTATATGTCATATCCGTAGTTTTAGATCACGAGATGCTCGATCTGCTTCCTCCGTCTCTTAACGTAGATTGATCTTTCGTTTTATTGGCGGCGATGCTCGGATCGGAATCGTGTTAATGTAGATCTTGAATTGTAAAGCCTTTTCCTTGATTCGGACTTAAACTTTTGTTGTTTCGTGTGCAAATACAACGGCATGCCTGGTTGGCTGATTGAGCTTCAGATCTGTGGCCTTTGTTGTTGGATCTATGTGGTGTGTTGTAATCGTAATTATTTTAGGCTTTATTAAGTTTACGTTTTGTTCATGATAACTTAGGGAACGATGGGGCTCACTTTCGCCAAGCTATTTAGCCGCCTGTTTGCGAAGAAGGAGATGAGGATCCTGATGGTCGGGCTTGATGCTGCTGGTAAGACGACCATCCTCTACAAGCTCAAGCTTGGAGAGATTGTCACCACCATTCCAACAATTGGTGAGCATTATTTGTCATCGCGCACACTTATCTGCATTTTTTTTTTATTTCAGTTACGGTTGCTATATTTGGTTTATTTACCTAATGTCTTTAATCCAGTTATTTAAAAGCCGTAGACATGCATTATCCTACCTAATGAAAGTGATTTTTGAAGATTCGTGTATGGTCGTAAATTGTGAACATCATTTTTTTTTTTAATATCATGTAGTCAGGATCATAAAGGGCAAAAAACGGTTGAAATCTAATCATGAATAACTGAAACTTCATCTGTGGATTAGCCATGGAGATCAATTTAATTACACGAATGAAATATGATCAACCTTATTACAACTCTTAGATCCATATTCAAAACATAACCAAATACATGAATTAACAAGAGATCAAATTATTGCAACTTGTTTTTTTTAGCAAAGTATGTAATCTATTGTCAAATATTAATGTGCTTCCGCAAGTTCTATTTTTGATCAAATTGAAAGATCTTATGATCAATTCATAGATCATTTTGACTCCACTGAAATGAGGATTTAGTATTTCTCACATCGATCCAACAAAGATTGGACAAATAAAGGAAAGGTTGATTCTTTGGGATCCTTCCTATCTCCAAATATGAGAACCAAAATAGAATCAGACCAACTCCAGCAAATACCTTTTTGGATCTTCCTTGATGGTCTAGCTATTCATGGAACACTAAAAGCAAGCAGATTAACAATCATTTGCTTCTGGAAGACAAATTCTACAAAAGTTCTGAAAAAACAAGTTTATACAAAGTGTCACGTTTTGAGTTTGCTTTTTATATCCACAGTAAAATCAGGTATTTTGGTAAGAATTGTAATAAATATTAAACTTAGTGGTAAGAGCTGAGAAATGTTGATGAACACTCAACAGTAATAAATATTTTTCTTTCTATCATTTTTTTTAAGGGGAGCCTTGGTACAACACTAAAATTATTGTCATATGACTTTGAGGTTATGGGTTTGAGTTGGTGAAACAGCTACTTGCAATGCAAGGTAAGACCATGTACAATAGATCTAATTAGTTTGACTCTTCTTCGGAACTTTATATTGGTAGGATATTGATGCACTAGACTGCCCTTTTAAATAGGTCTTTTTTGGTTTCCATTTGAAATTAACAGTTATAATATTTGTTTGTTAAATAATGATTCCTCCTTTTGGTGGTGATTATATTGATTTGAAGAGCTGTATGTGGATAGTCAATACATGTGTAATTAGGTGCAGCTTGCATCACCATATGATAATTACATTTAGTTATTGTAGATTATTTGAAGGGTCCATGGTTTTCTGGTCAGTTTATATATGCTATCTCATTTTAATTAAGGTGGGTCTTAATGCAGGATTCAATGTGGAGACTGTTGAGTACAAGAACATCAGTTTCACTGTATGGGATGTTGGTGGTCAGGACAAGGTACCACTTTATTCTTGTTACTTGTTAGCCAGTATTTCTTATCTAAACAATTCGATTAATTTGAAAAAGTTTTTTTGGTAACAAGTGTTTTATGAAAATTCCAGAGGTTGATGGGACAATGAGATAGCATATGTATTTAATATTTAGGGCGGTTCACAGAAAATCACTTAGATGTCATTAACTTGACATGCAGAGCTGACTTGATTCTCTCATGATGATTTGTCTGTTAATAGTTACCTTGTCTGCCTGTTTCTAAGTAATGTTCTGGTGAACAACAGATCAGACCTCTCTGGAGGCATTACTTCCAGAACACACAGGGACTTATTTTTGTTGTCGATAGCAATGACCGAGATCGAGTTGTGGAGGCAAGGGATGAACTCCACAGAATGCTTAATGAGGTAACATGTTTTACTATAATATATTCCTGTTATAATTTTCAGAATTAATTCTTGTTCTTCATAATCTGTTCTAGAGGAATAAAGTAGAGGCGTCTTCGTACATTTAAGCAATATGGTTGTGATATCATTTCTATTTTCTTCTTCTTTTTTTTCTAAATGCATATTCTATATGTATCTAGGATATTCCTTAATAATTAAGCTAAATTGTGAAAAAAAATGGGAAACTTCTGTAGTTATATGCTGTAGTTGTTCCTTTCCTGATTCAGTTAGCATGAATGGGAGGTTCCTCAATTGTCTTTATTACCATAATGAACTGGCATAGTTTAACTTTTTTTTTTAATCTAATTTCATATAATTCTATGCTGATAGGATGAGTTAAGGGATGCAGTCTTGCTTGTGTTTGCTAACAAACAAGACCTTCCAAATGCAATGAATGCTGCTGAAATAACTGATAAGCTTGGTCTTCATTCTCTCCGTCAACGTCACTGGTAAGATATACTTGAATAGATCACCTTTCTTATTGTTGGTTCATTGTCTTTCTTTTCTCGAGTAAACGATTAACCTCCCATGAGTTGAAGTGCATGTGATGCTAATAGGCTTTGGCTGCATAATGTTACCATAGATCATTGGGCTCTCAAAACTTAATAATTCAGAGTGACCTATAAAATTGTGGTCTCGAGCAGGTAAGTCAAGTATCCTTTTGCAGTTCAGGGAACACAAGGAGTGGCCCAATCTATTTTTCTGAGCTGAGTTTTGCTAGTTTAGTATACATAGGCTCTACTTTCTGCTTTTATTTTTATTAATGTCTTCCTCATGAATCTGAAATCAGTAACCCAGCCTACATTTCTAATGACATTAATACCCTATTGTCATTTTCTTGGTTCTTCAACTTCAAGATTATGCAAAGCATCCTTTAAAGTTTAAGAAGTTGCAACATTGATTTTTGGAGATTGAGAACACAGATTTTGTTTGCTCGCCAGGTACATACAAAGCACTTGTGCTACATCCGGTGAAGGTTTGTATGAAGGGCTTGACTGGCTCTCCAGCAACATCGCCAGCAAGGTACCTACTTTTTGATTTATTCAAAGTGGGATCCATGATCTGTTGCTTAAAAAAAATAAATCATTTTGTAGTTTTATTCTTGTAAAGCTTTCTTATAAAAAACCATTTGTCTACAGTAATCAAAATTTCTTGGAGGCTCGTTATCTTGACGACAACAATTGTTGGCATTCTAAGCTTTGGCAACACCGTGCAAGCAAGAAAACTATCAGCGTGCCGCTTTTTCCTGCTTTATGAAAACCTTAATACTTGTCTGTGAACAAATACGTGTTTGGTTGTCACTTTGTATAAGGTTTATGTGATCGTCGCCAACACCGTATTCTCATTTCTGAAAGAGCTTTTTTCTCGTTGACATATTTCCTTTCCTGAGTTTAGTTTCATTTGCAATTTTTGCTTGTCTGGTTTATGGATCTTGTGGTTAAATTTGTTATACAAGAGAAGGCACAACACACTCCCAAAAAAGAAAAAAAAAAAAATACAATCAAGATCCAAGTTATTAGCCTGACCGAATATATACTCCTAGTTGGAGAGTGAGCATTTTTTATCCAAATTATTTGCAATCAAAAAGTGCAATTCTGGAAAACATAATTAAGCAATTCCTTTAGTCATATATATGATTCTGTTTTTCTTTTTGTACAATTCCATTTTTCTCTGAATAAGTGCTATTATTCTAAGGTTAATGATTGTGCCATTAGCCGTTAAACTTGTTTAATAATTGTGTTGCGTCTATATTCGAAAGTATCTGCTCTGAGAAAAACTCAAATTGCGTTCATAGAGTCACATTTGTATGTATTCATATTTAGGAATAGAATTAGTGAGATCACAAAGGTACAATATTTGGGCGTACGGTTCACAAGTTGATCGATTTATTTGCGGAAGTAGCGATATCTCGAGGAAAAAATGTTTCTGGTTTTTTACAAAGAGGTGGAGTGCCATTTTAAAATGACAGTGCGTTGGTGAATCATAGCAGTGTCAGAATAGGCATTCATATTGTTATTTCGAACGAGACATACCAAACGTTAAAAATGTGGGTTCGCACAATGTGACATGCTTAACTCATATAATTCTTAATATAAAAACTCAGCATATATTTGATAAAGTTGGATGTTGTATATGAAGGGGGAAAAAAAGGATTAACATCTTTGCCAATAAATCTCGTAAATGTATTTAAATTTTTTTAGATAAACAAACTGTAAAAATATTTAAATGGTTGATAAATGTTTAATATGGGTTTAATTACCATGTATATGTGGAATGTGGATGTTTCTCTAGCCCTATATTACACAATCTTACGTGTATTGGGTTCATGATTTGCCTATATTGTAGGATTTAAGGTTCAAAGTCCAGGGTTCATAATCGAAGACAAACTGCATTTGTAGCTAAAACAACCAATCATGCCAACAGAGAAGCATTTGAGAATAAGAAAAAGGAGAGAAATCCATAGTCGACTTTAAATACATGTCAAGTAATTCAAGAAATGACAAAAAAAAAAAAAAAACTATTCTGCTGAGCCTGAATGGCAAACACACAAATCATCAAACGCATTGCGCATTGCTATTACCCAGAATGAGAGATCGAGACCTATCATTTCCATTTCCATTGGCATTGTCAGTGGATGGTGCATCAATTTCTTGAAAAATTTATCCCCCCCGGGAACATCCATCCTCTCAGGTAATTTGGGGCACACAGAAATGTCAATCTCGTGGATCCTAGGAAATTCACCGTCTTTAAATTCACAAAACGTTTCCAAAACAGGCATGTTTTTTATCGTAAGAACCTCCAGAGATGGAAACCCCTTCATATTCTAAGCTTCTCAGTTTCTTCATCCCTTCTATATGCAAAAGTGTTTGAGCTTAGGTAGCGGCCCAAGTTGTGGCAAGGATTCACACTCTTCAGAGCAAGATAAACCACCGTTTCTATACTCGAGAAACTAGTGTCCTCCAGCCAATTCGCTACCGGGATAATTCAAGATCCACAGATAGATGATGTGGAGAAAAATATCTCTAGCTAGGTGGCCGAGAGTAAGGCGAATAGACAAACTGAACTGGAGCTATAGGGTTAAATCTAATCAAGAGCAATACGAATTTAACTTGAGTCTGTCACAAGATAATAGAATTTTACTTTGGTATTATCCTACGTTGACAATATCTCGACTCTATATCATCCTACCTCGACAATATCTCGGCATTCTTACTTAGGCAATATTTCAAGTCAACTTTGACATTCAAGTTCAGAAAAATTTCTTAGTCCAAGCTGACAGAGAGATAATTATATTTTTTCACAGTGGCCACATTCCATTTTCTACTGAGGCCCTTGATCTTTACTGGCGTATCTCTTCTCCTTATCAATGAGATCATATCCCCTAATATTCAAAGTTCTCACATCCCTCAACTCTTATTAATGACATCATATCTCCTCATAATCAAAGTACAATAACATTGTTTTATTAATGAAACAATGTCTCTCAAAATCTCCTTCACATAGTTATCTCTCCGTCAAATCATATTTCATGATTTTCTATTGGGATCCATACTACCAAATTTATATATATAAAAGTAAACGGGATCGAAAGAAAGGATCCCCTCCCGAGCTTTTGAATCTCCTCGACTCTTTATTTTCAGTTATCTTTCTCTATATTCTTTAGATTCTAATTTAAATATCGAAGAATCTTACCCGGGAAGCATCCAGGTACACTCTCTCACTCATTTATTAGTCTTCTCAATGGATCTCTCTCCAACTCCTCGGGGCCATCGAATTCTAGCATCAAGAAAGCGGACATCGCTGATCACTCAGGATTGAAGCCTTAGTCCAGTCAACCTTTTTTTCTTCGGCCGTGGACACCTCATCTCGCCGAGTCATCTCTCTCGGTCTCAGCCGCAACAACAGGCATTTTAGATACTCATGTTGCCCGCAATCCATCGGCAACTTCCTTCCAAGTATCTGCGCCTTGTTGCACTCGAGCTATCACTGCTCCATCGCAGCATCAGCTTGTCAATGTGATCCTTCGCCCTCAAATTAGCTTCTCCAGCATCAGTTGCATTGGTAACGTTTTCAAGCTTGCAGATCCAGAGTTCCAGCCCATGAAGGTCCAAGTTCTTTAACTCCCTGAGGTTGCAGCCATCCTCGTTGGTCACAGTGAATCTCGACAATGTCTTCAGAGAAGTCAAGCAATTGATTCCAGTAGGAATGGAGCTCAAATCTTCAATCTTTTCCCACTCAAGATGCAAAATGAGATGCTTTAGGTTGACCAAGTTACTTGTTCCTTTCGGCGTAACGAGGAAAGGTTGTAGCAAAATTTGAGCTCCAAAATCTTCAAATTCTACAGGTTTTCTACAGATTCAGGTAGCTCTTTGGCATTGGTTCGAGCAAGGCCAAGGTATCTCAGGTGAATTAACTTGCCAACCGAATCTAGCAATTCTTCTATGCCACTGTTGCTCAGATCCAACAACCATAGGTATTTTAGTTGGTTAAGCAAATCTTCTGGAATCCTGCCCACACCTGCCTCAGATTCATTGAACGATTTCAGCACCCTCAATTTCACCTGATCGCATCGTTTCTCAAACAAAATCTGGTCCTTTCTATGAAATAAAGATGCATGACGAAATTGTCCTGATGGAGGATTCAACTCATTGTCTTCCTTAACCAGTAACTCATTCTTAGAGAGAAACCATGCAAGACGACGAATCAGGTCGGGCATTGTGTATCTACATGTAGTTTCGGTCGAACAAGATTTAGGGGAGCGTTCGAAAAATGACTTCGATCGAAGGTTGTACCATTGGCTTCCGGCATTCCCTGTACCAAACCTTGTGCTATCCACATCCTGACAAGCTCATCTAGACCAAACTCATAATTATCTGGAAAAATAGAGCAAAAAGCAAAGCAACGCTTCGATTCGGGGTCCAATGGATGGGAACTTCTCACGAGACTCCTCGAGATTGGACGAGCGCTATTGCTTTCCAGACGTAGCATTTCCTTGCAGATGGCCTTGCAGTCGTCGACATTAGTTGTTTCCGATTTCAAGAGTTTGCCGAGGTAGATTGTGGCAAGAGGTGAACCCTGGCAGCCGTCCGCTATCCTTTCACCGATGTCTTTAAGTTTCTTATCGACGTCCCCATTAGCTTGGGGAAATGCTATAGCACTAAACAGTTTCCAGCAATCATCCTTCTGGAGACCCACCCTGTGACTGCACCAAATGGGGTTCGATCATCCCCCTCGACACGCCATCGTTCTGAGCCGTGATCGAAACCCGGCTTCCTTTTGCTCCCTCCCGAAGAGAAAGATGCAGTCTCTCCCAGAACATTGTCAAGCACAACTGCACAAGCAGGAATTTCGTGCTTGATTTTCACGAGTTCCGTAAGACGATCCTGCAGGTGCTTAAAGCTTTGACGGCGACAGTCTTTCCCAGTTATCTGCTTGATGATAGCCTTTTCGACGTCGTACGTACGCTTTCGTCAAAGACATCCATATCATCATCTCAAAGTGGCAGTTGTCACCGCTGATAGATTCAGGAGGGTTTGCGGAACCCGCCTTTCGATCGCTCTTAGAGAAATGTTTGAAGACTAATTGGACGAGTGTAGTTTTACCGATTCCAGCGATGCCATAGATCACGACTACATGTGGATTTGGCTTGAAGACCGAATCGGCTTTGAGAGCGGCCCCAACCGATTCGCACTTCTCGCTTCTTCCGACGATTCTAGATTCGTCCAAAGTTTGCAACGGCAGGAACAGAGTCCATCTCGTTCGAGCCGTCGCATCGCCGCTGCCCATCGGAGATTCCTCCGGCTTTTGTGTATCTCTTTGAGTCTGCTCTCGATCGCGGCAATATCCGTCGCACTTCTCTTGAGTCTTGACGCCGCCGAGAGAGGGAACTGGCCGCTTCCTTTTACGGGAAGGAGCTTCCTTGGCGTGTTTGATGACGTCGATGAGAGTCCGGAACTCGTCGATAAGGTCTTCGACGTCGATGAGAGTCCGGAACTCGTCGAAAAGGTCTTCGACGTCGAAGGCGAAGGTCTTCGTCTCGCAGACCCAGCCCCGGACGGCTTCCTCTTCGACGTCGAGCGACGCATGCAGCGTCGATGAGTAAGCATTGGATCCGCTTGTAGGTTCTCTCATCTCTGGAGCTTGGCGACCGCGTCCTCGAGGCCTCGAAGGAGGGAGGCCTTGGAGTAGGCCACAGGCCCACAGTGAGAAACCACCAGGTGATCTTCCTGCCCAACTCCGTGAGGAAGAAGGTTTGGATCTCGTTGATCCAATCCATGACGCTGTGTAGGCGAGGGAAGGGTAATATTGTGGAGGAAAATTTAAAATTTTGTTTGAAAAAAAAAAGCATAGAAAGAGGGAAAAAAAATAAGAAATGATAAATTTTATTTTTTTTTATTTCTTTACATTCTAATTTGAAAAATAAATTTTAATCCTTTTCTTTCCTTCCCTTTTAATTAATAAATCTTTCTTCACCTATCTAATTACCTAAAATATTATGAAAAATCCCTTAATATTTGTGTAGTCTAAGAATTCTCGACTAGTTTGAGAGGAGGTGGGAAAAATATAAGTAATGAAAAGAGAAGAAAAGAGAGGGAAAAAGGGAGAATTAAAATTTATCCTTCTTTGTCCTTCCTTCTCCCTATCTTATTTGTCCTAAACAAAATTTAAAATTCTTCTCTCCTTATTTACTCTTCCTTCATTCCCTCACAAACAATTAAAATTCTCTTTCCCTTATTTATATTTTTCTCATCTCCTCTCCAACACAGTGTAAAGTATCCCGGCCCTCTGCTCTCATGTCTACTCCTCATAGTCTGGGAAGTTTAATAACTAATAATGCTTTAATTATGATAACGAATAATAAAATAATTAATAGTGTTTTAAGCACTGTATATGATCAATAACTGTAGAAGCACAATAGTTAGAATATTAATGGTTTAATGTCTTAAACATTACATCTCGACGAAACGAAATATTTCAGCGAGTGTACCGAATACGATTATGTATATAATAATTCTTATCATAATAATTAACCCTATAGCTTAAGTTTTACACAAATAATTAATCTCACATCATCGATCTCATACAAGGCTATATATGTGTACAGCAATCCAAATATAAATTAGTGTTCAAGGGCAAGTACGTACGACTGCGCCATGAGGCATGCAGCTGCGATCATGGCTCCAGAAAAATATAATTGTAACACTGTTTAATTAAGTCGTAGAACGCAGTTTTTGTTGATTCGAAATCGAATGAACTGGAATTGGCTTCAATTCCTTGGCACAAAGTGAGGAGGAATAACACATCATATATAGTCAACTACATTAATTCTGCTTGCCAAAATACATGGAGAATAATTAAGATAAGGATCAAATAAAATAAATATCCCTCCAGTTTTATTTAGGAATACTGTTTTTTGGTAGGATTTTGAGGAAAACTTTATGCGCAAGGAATTAATTAGTAGAGAAGAAGGGGGAAAAAATAGGGTAATTGATTCTCCAGCATTTAATGCTTGAAATTAAGCTGTATATACAATGAATGAATAGAAGTATTTGCAGCGAGAGCTTTTTAAGGAAGTAATTTAAGTAAATAGAAAACTTTATAACCTTAGAAGCCTGTTTACTCAGGCAAAATGAAAAGAGACAAATGGATAGGTATAGATGGATATATATTAATTGTTTAATTTATTTTTGCATAGGTATGGATGGATAAGGGAGACCAATTTTTTGCATTTTTTTTAAATCCCCTATTTAACAAAAAGGTTTATAGAATTATATATCGTTCCATATCTTTCTTTTGGAGATTCAAATTCTCCATGAATTTTGCAAAATTAATATGCCCATATTTGGGTAATGTACTCTTGGGATACAATTCATTCAGAGTTTATAAAGAACGTTTTTTTTAATTAAACTTTATTCTAGTAATAATTATTATATTACATTATTCAAATAATACATATATACCTTATGATCTATTCGATCATTTAAAAAGATTTATATTATGAACTTGTGTGGAATAACCCTTTTGGGTTAGGGTGCATCAATTGAGCCATATGTACAAGGTCAGTTAGTTATGTTAGTCGTGGTAGATGAATTATTAGGTTGATAGGCACATCAATGGGGTGACTTAGAGTCCTAATTGCTAGTTGAGCTAATTTATTGGGATAGGTCAAGTTAGATAAGTTGATAGAATTGAGAGAACTAGCTAGACAAGTCATGCAAGCCAATCAATCTAAGAGGACAAGGTGGTCAAATTGGGTAGCAAAATGGGCTCAACAAGTGGATGTTAAAGCATGAAATTAGGGTGTTAAAGCATTTCATTTAAAGTAGTACTGAAGGAGATAAAACATGTTCATTCACATATCACGTAGCCTTGCCGAGTCATTAGAAACTTAATTAGTGACCTGTGAGTGAGAATAAACTACTAGAATTCATTTATTGTAAGGGATAAGACATGAAATTAGCATGTTAAAGCATTTAGTTAGTTAAAGTGAACAAGATAAGGTATATCGACAACAACATGTATCATGTGGCTTAGCTTTGCCATGTGAAGACCAAGCTTCAAATGAAATTAGGGTGGGAAGAAACTACTAGGATTCATATATAGATGCAAGCCATAAAGCATAAAAATAAACGAGACAACGTCATGCATGTTTGTGAAGACATGCATATATCACGTGTCTTTGCCATGCGAATGAAAACGGTATGATACTAGTGTAGCTAGGAATAAACTATATATTAGAATTCATTAAATGCAGACATGGAATTAGTAGGAATAAACTATTAGAATTCATTAAATGCAGACATGGAATTAGAGTGTTAAAAGCATTTCAGCTAAAGCGAACAAGATAAAGCATGTGTATGATAACATGTAGCATGTGACTTTACTAAGTATAAACTTAGCAAAATTAATTAAGGTGAAAATAAACTACTAGAATCAGAAATGGGAAAGATAAAGACATAAAATTGGGGCGTTAACATATTACATATCAATTGCTTTGTGAGGTTTATAATAAAAATTGATGAAATTACAGTGGACATGAACTACTAGAACTAATAAGATATATATATAAAAGAACAAAATACGAGAGGCATTTAATTTTCAAAAAAGAATATAGAATTAAGAGTGACATTTGCAATCTTTCATTCAGCTTTTGCAAATTAGTATGCAATTTTGAAAGGAGAAATGCAAATCGAATGAATTGGAGAGTGCAAGATTAATTGCTTATATATGCATACATATACAGTGATTGGGTGCAACAACGTAACCATGCACAAAATCCAATTGAACCATTAAAAATGATTGGTACATTATCAAATATCAATGAAGGGCAATCATGCATTTACCCATGATCACTTGATGAATTGTTTACATCTCATTAACTTAGTTATATTAAATTCCTTTCTATAAATCTATATATAAATTAGTAAACAAAACAAATATTTACAGCGAGCGAGAGTATAAATATATATATATATATATATATATATATATATATGAGCACCAAGACCAAAAGACCCTGGTCTATACTAATCAAGCTCTTATAATTAATCTATTAACAACCTCTCAGCTCCTTCATCAGCACTTCCACATGTCATCCCAATCCAAGGCCGCTCCGGAGGAAGAAGGATCGACAATGAAGCCGCCGCTGTAGTTCCTCGACGAAGATGATATCTCGGCGGCAGGGTTAACAACGTTGAGGTCGGTGATCTGGCCAGTGTCCTGCGAGAGGCAACAACCCATTGATATAGACTGGTTCGAGCTCTGCTCCATCTTGCAACATCTCCCAATGGATGCATCTAGGTGGTGGTTATTTGAGGCTATCGTTGTCAGCAAAGAGGAATCCTGGTGGTACGAGTAGTTGTAGGCCGCAGAGTTCAGATTCTGTATGGGGTGGAAGACAGCATTAACTTGAGGTGGATTTGAGTTTAGAAATGGCAGGTCTTCCATGGCCATGATCGGGTAATTGGAAGGGACATCCATGAGAGGAGGAAGCAAAGTGGAGGAGGCAAATAAGAAATCGTCCGAAGCCAACTCTGATCCAAGAGCACAGCTTGTTGGTCTCTTCGCTCCTGTGTTCTTGTGGAAGACCCTACACACTACCCACTCGTCCTGCAATCACCAAATTAAAAGCTCAGATTTTAATTAAGACTTCCTTCTAATTTCTGAGATTAATGTTGCGTTGCAGAAAAAGATATGATCAGTTGGGAAAAGAAAAGTAGCAGTAGCAGTAGCAGTGCCTTTGATGCAGATCTTGAGAAATTGTTAGGGAATGGGGATTTGCCTTCCAGCCTGAACTCGTGCATGACCCAGTCACTCTTCTGGCCTCTCGGTGCCCTTCCTCTGTAGAAGACAAGGGTCTTCTTCATGCCCACAAGGACTCCTCTGCCCCTGTATATCTCCTTGTCCTTGCCTGTAGCTTTCCAGTAGCCAGCCTCTGTGGCCCTGTTGGATCTCATCCCTGTAGGGTACTTCCTCTCTCTCTGGCAAAAGAAGTACCATTCCTTCTCCCCCATCTTCGCCTTGCCTACAGTACTTGCAAAAATTAAGCATGCATATATATCACCTCAAAATTATATATATAATGAAAACAGTTGAGATTAGGAAATAATTAAGTGATTACTTGGGAGATCCCATGGCTCACACTTGTTGAGGTCAACCTCTCCTATGGCCCTCGCAGAGAAGGTTTGGTCGACGACCTTCGGCGTGAGGTAGTAGCTGATGATCTCCTCGTCCGTGGGGTGAAACCTGAAGCCCGGAGGCAGCTCCATGCAATCTTCTTCCATTCCAGTACTCTACCTCCAAATTATTGCAAGAGAGAAAATAAGAATCAAGGAGCTAGCTAGAAGAGAGATCAGAAAAGGAGATGCATGTACAGTAATCGGAGGAAATAAGAGCGCAAATTGCGCTGTGAGGTCGAGGTGGAGTTAAGAAAAAAGAACATAGAGGAGACGTGGTACCTTATATAGAGGGACAAGAAGGGAGAGTTCCTCCAAGGCAAATTAAGGTCCGTGCCATGGAAGTCACTTCAACGACAAGCTAGCATCGCCATTGCTGCAACATAATTGCCAGAATTATGGGTTAATCCTACGATTCTTATCAGGAACAGAATATACTGTTTATTAATTAGCTAGTCGCGCGTCTTTTCTTGGAGGGAATAAAGTATGCTAAAAACCAGCCCTGGTTTTCTGATCTCTCTATCTTTTTCTTTCGAGGCTGCAAGAAAGCTGCACAAGGTTGTTATTTTGATCTTGCAGATGGATAATTATGCAATGAAAGTAGTGTCGTTAATGATTGAAGGAGGAGAACGATGAGGGGGAATATCATTGATGGATTGCCCACTCACATTTGTAGCTGAGCTAATTATGACGAGTCATCCACACATGGCAAATTATTAAGGACTCCTAAAACTTGGATATCACCGTTGTTTTAATTAAACCAGACCCATTTGAGAATCAGTGGGTCATCAGCTCATGATCTTCGCGAACGTAGATCAATTTGTGAGTCAGAAACTAAGTCACTTCTCTTGTTAATTTGTGTTAACTAAAGAGTTGCAAATGCCAAAGAACAATTTATATTTTGTAGATGATATAATTATTAAGTTATCGATCGGTAAACTTTAAGTTTTGTAGGTTTTTGAGGGCCAAATTGTGAAAAAGGTGTAATCATTGACATGCGTCCGGTTTCATTAATAAGGATAATGATTAGAGAGCCAACCCAGAATGCTCGGCTCGGCTCGGCTCGACTCGCATTGGCCTAGATTCCAGCCGAACGTGTTCGTTCACGCTTTTCTTGCATGCAGGGCCGGCGATTAGCAAACGAGGAAGACGGCCACGCCATCTCCCAAAAAGACACGTTTCCGGCGGGGACCACCGGCTTCGGCTAGCCGGGAAAACCGGTAGCGGTGGCGCGGCTTCTCCCGGAAGCCCCATCCAGTACTGCCTCCTCCTCCTCCTAGGCTACTACCTCCTCCACGCATCTGATTAATTAACCTTTCTGCTTAATTAAAATTTTCTAATTGCCTAGAACAATCAGGAAGCGCTCATTAATCAGCCAGTTTGATTCTTAATTTTTATATCGAGTAAGAAATCAAAATATAAGGTCAGATTTTCCGTTAAAAAAGAAAATTAAAGCAAGAGGATATTGGCAATCAATTAGTTAAAATTAAACTTTCCACGCATTGGTTTGGCAATGAACGGGTTAATTGTTATGAACCGAGTGATTAATTAATTAAGAAAAAGACTGGGCTTATATTCCTTCGCATGGATTAGTGGCTAACACTATTGGAAAACAATTAATTGTTTTAGTTAGAAATCTCGAGGCATGCACCGACGTCGTACGTAACTTCATGCAAATTCAAAGCGTGGATGCAAGCATATATAACACTGGAATTGACGACGCTGGTGCTACAGCTCGCATGCATTAATGTATAAAAATTACAAATTAAATTTTATAATATTTAAATTTATTTAATAAGATAATTAAATTGAGTTAAAACAAATCTAAAATTAATCAAACAATTGAAATAATTCTTTAAACTTGATTTTATGTTTTATCAAGGTTGAACTTCATTCGAATTTGAATTTAGCTTAGTTATTTGTTTAATTATAGCTTCTAAATCAAATTTAGTACGTGTTTGAATCAAACTTATCCAACCTTATTTAAGTTTGACTTGTTTAAATGTTATCAAAGGCTTAAGTCAAATTTTTTTATTTAATTTAAGTTTTAATATTTTAATATTTATTTGATTGGTTAGTATAAATAATTCAAGCGAGTATAATTAAATAAACTCATAAATAAATTTATTCATCGTGAATATAGTTTATGAATTTTATTTATGAATATAATTCACTGATATAGGGAAAACATTAGCCCGTATATGGAAACAATGTTCCGGTCCAATTAGCGAAGATAAAAGAGGAGCTAGGGTTCACGGGAAAGGGGGCCACCTCTACTATTGCCAAGGGGTTTTCCTCAGGGGGTGGCAGCTCTTCACGACATCTCCTCCATCATTCACTGAGCCATCTTCCGCACCAAGCCTCGTCGACCACTCATCTCCTCCACCAAGGTTGACAGTAGTGGTCTTCTCATCCCCTCCATCTCCTCTGTCGCCAGGAACCATCAATGCGCAGCTTCATCTTCTTCCTCCTCCTCCTCGCTTTGCTACAACGAGTCGTATAACTCCCTCACCAAGCTACGCCACCAAGCTCCCTTGGACTGCCACTTTGTCCACGAGCATCACACGATCGAAGAGGCGATCGTCATGGAGTCCACCTCTTTCTCCCGGCTCTATTTGCTCCATTTGTCTACTCAAATCTGGAACAGTGAGGGATCAAATCCCCTTTGAGCATCTAGCCTACGATCTTAATTATCAAGCCACCCGAAATCCACATCCTCCTCTTTAGGAGCCTCGAGTTTAATTTATCCGGTCGGAGTACATAAGCAGTGGAGATCAAGTTATTGTTGTTGTATTATCACGTTCTTTAATCATTAATCAGTAATAACAACATTGAGTGCCTTAGAATTGATATGTATTGCAAAGCCCGGATGATTGATGTGACATGCAGGGTATTCAATGGAATGCTTATAAGAGATATTGGCGTTTGAAATGCAATGATTTCTAGATCCTCCAATGTAGGATTGTTTTAGGAGGCTACAAGTTTGTTTAACAGGATGGAAAGCAAGGATGTCATCTCATGAGCGTGCATATTTGTCCTTTTTGATCTATTTTGATCAATGTGATTCTTGCACACACCATACAATTAAAATTGGGTGATTAAAAAGAAGCTTACATGTACGCCTAGTGTGATATGTTGAATATCTCGTTGAGTCTTCTAAATCCATATGAGAAGAGATGGGATTAATTGTAATGCTACGAGAAGAGTGGGTAGTCAAATTGGTTCGAGATAAGGACCGATGGAGACTTCCTAAGGAGAGGAGGATTTTTTTTCTTCTTCTTCCTTTGTCTTCTTCTTTGATGGACATTCTTACTTGGGACAACAACTCAAATTGGACTTCTTATAGGGCTTCCTCTGACTCTAATTCATCCAACGCCACATAAGATAAGTTCTCTTCTTATTTTATATTATTTTTATTGTATTTAATATATTTACTTTCATTAATGATCGACTTAACTTAAGCATCGGAGTGTCGTCGTTGGATAGGTCGACGGTAGTTTAACACGTGTTAACTTTTTCAGAATAAATTTACTGATGCGGTTACATAGAACCCCTCTTCGGTGGCATAAGATCGAGGAGCAAAAAATCGATGCTGCATTAATTGGCGTCGTATGTGAAAAATTCTAAGCAAAACATTGAGAAAATAATATGTTTTATGTCAATGTTGACTCTTGTCAAGTCAATTCCTCATCAAAACTTCTCTATTGGATATGACTCCACGATGAAAGGAAGACATAAGTGTTATACAAATTGGTTGCTAATATAAAATTCCTTGGTAAACGATGATAATATCGTTATGCATTATATGTTACGGTTTCTCCCTTCTACTAAATTCAGTTTTCTCAAAGTTCTCAGTGAAGTAACTTTGAACATAATCTATTATGGACTACTCCTACTTACCATATATGAATTATTACTCTCTATACGAAGGCTGGAGCTACACACTTCTTTAAGATTTTCTTATTTCCCCCTGTAGTGGTGGATGGGAGGAGTCAGATTTAAGGTAGAATACACTTCAGAAGAACGACGGAATATTTTACTAAAGTCAACCGAGGTAATTCGTAAGCCCTCGAATCAGTCTTATTCTTCAACTCGGTCGTCTGAGGTCATTCGTAAGCCCTCGGCGTGGTCACAGTTGATGTTCTTTGTACAGTGGTGGATCGAAGGAGTTGAGTTTAAGGTAGAATATATTTCGAAAGAATGACATAGTATTTTACTAAAGTCGACCGTGACAGTTCGTAAGCCTTCGAGTCGGTCTTATTCTTCAATTTGGTCATCTGAGGTCCTACGTAAGCCCTCGGTGCGCTCACAGTTGATGTTCCTCGTACAGTAGCGGATCGGAGGAGTTGAATTTAAAGTAGAATACACTTCGGAAGAACAGTAGAGTATTTTACTAAAGTCGATCGAGGTAGTTCATAAGCCCTCAAGTTGATCTTATTCTTCAACTCGGCTATTCAAGACCATTCGTAAGCCTTCGGCATACTTGTAGTTGATGTTCCTTGTGCGGTGGCAGATCGGAGGAGTTGTGTTTAAGGTAAAATACACTTCAGAAGAACGACAGAGTATTTTACTAAAGTCAACTGAGGCAGTTCGTAAGCACTCGAGTCGGTCTTATTCTTCAATTCGGCCTTTTGAGGTCATTCGTAAGCCCTGGTCGCGCTCGCAGTTGATGTTCTCTGTGCAGTGGCGAATCGGAGGAGTTGAGTTTAAGATAGAACACACTTCGAAAGAACGACGAAGTATTTTACTAAAGTCGACCGAGACAGTTCGTAAGCCCTTGAGTCGATCTTATTCTTCAACTCGATCGTTCAAGGCCATTAATTCATAAGCATTTGGGGCGCTCATAGTTGATGTTCCCTATACGATGACGGATCGGAGGAGTTAGATTTAAGGTAGAACGCACTTCGGAAGAATGACAAAATATTTTACTAAAATCGACCGAGGCAGTTCGTAAACCCTCGAGTCAGTCTTATTCTTCAACTTGGTCGTCCGAGGTCATTCGTAAACCCTTAGTGCGCTCGCAATTGATGTTCTCCGTGTGATGGAGGATCAGAGGAATTGGATTTAAGGTAGAACACACTTCGGAAGAACGACAGAGTATTTTACTAAAGTCGACCGAGACAGTTCATAAGCCCTTGAATCGATCTTATCCTTCAACTCGACCGTCCGAGGTCATTCGTAAGCCCTCGGCACTCTCGCAGTTGATCTTCCCCGTGCGATGGTGGATCGGAGAAGTTGGATTTAAGGTAGAACACATTTCGAAAGAACGACAAAGTATTTTACTAAAGTCAACCAAGACAGTTTGTAAGTCCTCGAGTCGGTCTTATTCTTCAACTCAGCTGTCCGAGGCCATTTGTAAGCCCTCGATGTGCTTGCAGTTGATGTTCCCCGTGCGGTGGCAGATCGGATGAGTTGGGTTTAAGGTAGAACATACTTTGGAAGAACGACGGAGTATTTTACTAAAGTCGACCAAGATAGTTTGTTAGACCTTGAGTTAGTCTTATTCTTCAACTCGGTCATCCAAGGTCATTCGTAAGCCCTCAACGCGCTCACAGTTGATGTTCCCCATGTGGTAGCGGATCGAAGGAGTTGAGTTTAAAGTATAACACACTTTGGAAGGACGACGAAATATTTTGCTACAATCGACTGAGGCAGTTCGTAAGCCCTCAAGTTGGTTTACATTCTTATTCAGCTCGACACTAGCTGAAGCTTACTGTCCTCGTGCGGTGTTGAACTGGAAGTACGATTTGATATTCAGTCGGTCGAGGAGAGGGATATTCCACTCATCTAATTATGAGGTGTTGTTACAGAGAGAGATTTTATTTTATTCAGTCTATATGTTTCTTGAGTAGCTAAGGCATTCTAGTTCAATTATTATTGTATTTCATTAACATGTTCTGAGGCGGGTATCAGACAATTGGAGCCTTCTGATTTGGTTCTTGCTTTATTCCGTTCACATATTCTAATGTGGGTATCAAACAATCAGGGTCTTCTGATTTGGTTCTAACTTTATTTCACTCACATGTTATGAGATGGGTATTACTTTATTTAACTCAGGTAACTCGGGTCAGCTCTTATTTTATTAGGTCGAGGTGTTCTTGAACTTGATGTTATGTCATCTAGCCGAGATGTACGTGTCGAGCTAGAGATTATTTTATTTCTTTATGGCGAAGTGGTTCGAACCAAGGCGCTCCAGATCGACTGTTATTTTATCCTATCAAATTGAGCTTGGAGGAAATATTATTTTATTTCACCGAGACACTTCGATTCAGATATTATTATATTTTTTCGAGATGTTCTGAAGTGAATATTAAGTTATTTGATTGAGACATTCCCAGCTAGTTCTTAATATATTCCTCAGAGGTGTTCTGAAGTGAATATTAGTCAAGATTTGGAGGTCATTCTCTTATATCTATTTAAGGTGATTCGTAAGCTCTCGCTTCGAGCATTCTCTTATTCGACCGAGGCTCTTCGAAAACCCTCGAATTAGTCATCTTATTGTATCCATCAGAGGCAGTTCGTAAGTCTTTGAACCAGTATTTTATTCATTCAACCGAGACATATCATCGGACATTATAGGTGCGTATGATATCCCCGAGTAGAGGAACAAGACGCAGAGATATGATCCGACTCAAGACGATGAAGTAATAAAGTTGAAGTTAGACTTGTTAGAGTGATTCGTCTGATTGTTTAGGAGGGTTACCTGTGATATAGGGAAAATATTGACCCGTTTATGGAAACAAGGGCCCGGTCCAATTGACAAAGATAAAAGAGGACTCTAGGGTTCATGGGAAAGGGGGCCACCTCCGCTGCTGCTAGGGGGATTTCCTCACGAGGGATGGCAGCTCTTCCTGACATCTCCTCCGCCATTCACCAAGCCATCTTCCACACCAAGCCTCATTGACCACTCATCTCCTCCACCAAGGTTGACAGTAGTGGTCTTCTCATCCCTCCATCTCCTCTGTCATCGGGCACCATCAATGCAGCAGCTTCATCTTCTTCCACCTCCTCTTCGCTCTACTACAACCAATTGTATCTTCCTCACCAAGCTATGCCACCAAGCTCCTGTGGACTGACACTTTGTCCATGAGCAGCACACAATCGAAGAGGCGATCGTTATGGAGTCTGCCCCTTTCTCTCGGCTATGTTTGCCTATTCATCTACTCAAATCTGGAACATTGAGGGATCAAATCCCCTTTGGGCATCTAGCCTACGATCTTATCAAGCACCCAAAATTCACATCCTCCCCCTTAGGAGCCTTGGGTTTAATTTATCCGATCGAAGTACACAAAGCAGTGGAGATTAGGCTATTGTTGTTGTATTATCACATTCTTTAATCATTGATCAGCAATAACAACATTGAGTGCCTTAGAATTGATATGTATTGCTAAACTCGGATGATTGATGTGACATGCAGGATATTCAATGGAATGCTTATAAGAGATATTGATGTCTGAAATGCAATGATTCCTAGATACTCCAAAGCAAGATTGTTTCAGAAGGCTACAGGTTTGTTTAACAGGATGGAAAGCGAGGATGACATCTCAATGAGCACTGTGATTGGTGGATATGTCATACACAAGAAGTCATATAAGACTCTCCAATTGTTCAATTGGCTGGTCATGAGCATGCATATTTATCCTTCTTGATTTATTTTGATTAATGTGATTCTTGCACGCACCATATAGAATTGGGTGATTAAAAATAAGCTTACATGTACGCCTAGTGTGATATGTTGAATATCTCGTTGAGTCTTCTAGATCCATATGAGAAGAGAAGGGATTACATGTAATGCTATGAGGAGAGTGAATAGTCAAATTGGTTCGAGATAAGGACCGATGGAGACTTCTAAGGAGAGGAGGATTTTTTTTTCTTCTTCCTTTCGGTTCTGTTGTCTTCTTCTTCGCTAGGCATTCTTACTTGGGACAACAGTTCAAATTGGACTTCTTATAGGGCTTCCTCTGACTCTAATTCTTCCAACGTCACATAAGATAAATTCTCTTTTTATTTTATATTATTTTTACTGTATTTAATATATTTTCTTTCATTAATGACCGGCCTGACTTAAGCATCGGAGTGTCGTCGTCGGCTAGGGCGATGACGGTTTTATTAACTTTTTGAAGACAAATTTACTGATACAGTCGAAGAGAACCCCTCTTTGGTGGCACAAGATCGAGGAGAAAAAAATTCATACCGCATCATAATTTATGAACATTGTTCATGTGTATTTAAATTTGTTCATATAGTAATTTATTAAATTGTTCAAGCTTATTTATTTAATTGACTTTGACACCTATTAAACGAATATAAATGAGTTCTTATTAAATTGAATACCATATTTGTTCATGAATACTTGATTCATTTACGTAAAATCCTAGTAGAAATTGTGAGAAAATGAAAAATCTCCACCATTATGCCCTTTATGTTTTTGAAAATTGAAATAGGAGATTAAAGGAGATCTATTTTATTTATCAAGAAACTATTTTAATTTGATGATAATTAATTTAATTTGACGATGATGATCAGCAAATTATAATAACATAGGATAAGGGTACTAAGAACAATCTTATTTCATGACGATGTAACAATCTTAATTATTTTATATCTATTTTACCCCACAGTCCCACACAAGTTATAATTTTAGATCAATTGAGATAGACGTCTACAAAATCTTTATTTGGATAAATATTAGAATAATCTTAATTGAGACAGGTTTTATATAAAACTAGATAAATTTTAGAATAACTTAATTGAGACACGCAAGAGTTTAGATTAATAGAACTAAAGACAGATTTTTCGAATAAGCTTAAACGAGAAATTTTAGAAAAGAACGTAACCTTGGTTTAGAATTTAGAATAGAACTAGCTAGTGAATATAATGAACTTTTTCCATGTGATTGTTAAATTTTAGAATAGAACCATGGTTTAAATTTTGCAAATACACAGATGAAAAAGGTGATTCTTTATTCATGAATTTCAAAATAAATTTAAATTTATTAGGTCAGCATAACTTAGTTTTGATAAAATTATATTATAACTACACTTAAATTATAGATTGGCAAGTAGCAACACAATCATGTTAATTAATGTTTGTCGAATTAATTATATTGACAGGAAAATAGTAATAACATGAAGCATCAAGTACTGAAAGTGAAATTGCGAAATGATAAAAGTCACAACCTGTCCTGAAAAAAACAGGGTTGTTCTTGTTCATCACAAACATATGGGTCAGGTAGGTTTCTAAGAAGTGGACTGTAAGAAACCTCTTCCAGCTTGACGATTAGACAGTGGAGTGTGGACTATGGCATCCAAGCAGCTGCACAGCCAAACACATTCACAAGATATAAATTCATTTGTTGTTTTCTTGCCGGAATCATTACTTTATGAGAAAAATCGTGAAATATCAAAATGATAATATTCATGATACACAATATATAATTCATCCTCTCTTTTTTCTTTTTCCTTTTATGCAAATGGATAGTTGAGGAATGCACGGCATGGAATGAAAGGCGATGAAGATGCAAAACTATGGTAACAAATTTGTTAATTCATGGCATCAAATGAGTATTTAACATATTCATGAAACAGAAGATACCTCGGCATTGACACCATTTGGCACATTAATTAATCGTGTTCTCTCGCTCTTCCATTAATTTCACATATATAGTCAGAACGGCTGAACTTAGTAATTAAGCCCCTGAGAATCCGTTTACATGTTAGCAGATAAAATAACAAACATTACAAATCCAGTGATCGATCCAAGGCCTGAAAACAGTCTACGTCCATATCACACATCACTACATGATCAGAGGCAAAATGTAGCTCATGAACTACAGATATATGACAATTATATTAGATTGGATAATAATATATAGAAACCTGGTGATATCATCTGAACTTGAGGTTTTCATTATTCAGATACTTACCACTTTCCTCTGACGATTATCTTTTGACCGTCAGAGAACTTGAACTTGGCCCGCCGTAATGCTAGCTTCTTGGGCATTATGCATGGTTATCATATTGCTGTCCTTGCAGCGAACAGACAGAAGCACCTGGCCAATTCAATACTGACCCTAGCACATCACATGTCCCTCGAGGCTTCCCGAAGGCACCCGTCATATACCAGTCTTGAGCCTATCAGCTCCAGCACAAGAAAACATTTTGTCGATACGAAGCAGGACATGGAATATTGGATGGACTCCGATCCGATCACTCGTAGGTGAAAAGCATCCTTCCTAGCAAATTGTCATATACTTATTGCAAGCAATGCTTGCAGCCTCAAGAGTTTAATTCACTGGAAACATATTTTTCTTCTCCCAAGTCCCAACTCACAAGGTGAACACAGAAAGGAAACTCATCGACGTTAACCCCTTTCTTCTTCATTCCAATATCATAGATCCTAATCTTTGGATCAGGAACACAACGGCAGTACCGTGATTTAGGATACGGTTTGGTCTTAATCTGACCATAACAACGCGCAGGTCCTGTGTATGAAGAATAATTAACCATAAGGTATAGTATTTAATATTTCCAGCAAAATTATTGCAATTTGACCAATGAGTTTAATGACAAGCTATATCTAAAACAAATTTTCTTTTTGGTCTTAAAACATAATGAATATATCACTTCTAATAATCTTATGAATCACCATTTGCGTACGTATTGCTCTCTTCAGATCGATGGTGAAGGCCTATGCATCACTTATTCTTACTAAAAATAACTGAGAGATGACAATCTCATACTCTTCTTAAACAATCACTCAGCATCTATTTCTCAACTTAATTATGACCGACAGTTATTAATCCCATTTCTAGTCATGATTGGAAATTTTAAAAAAAATTATAATGTTGGAAAATCATAATATAAACGAGTTATATGTATTCGCTTTTCCTTGATACTACATACGCTAGAAGTGAAATTAAAGATTATGACCAGATATGTATCCTACAACTATGATGCAGATGCCGACACTGTCGTAGTTATAACATTTCATAGACGATAGATTTTACATAGATACGATGGTATCAAATGCACATCACCATGTTGATCCCGACGCAAACGGCACGGTTCGAACAATAATGGAAAAACAATCTACTTTACTCGTTATATTTATTTCCATATTGTGAACATAATTTTGCTTGTAAAAAAGATAAACAAAGACGAGTACGCAAGAAGAGAACGAAGCAAACTATAGACCATATACAATTCTAGACCTGCCTTATTTCATGTCAGGCAAGATGACTTATTGAACTTTATTTAACAAGTTAAAATGTCTCGTGTAACCCAAAAGTAGCCCATATAAGAGATGATCAAT
Source organism: Wurfbainia villosa (assembly GCA_025175895.1). NCBI lineage: Eukaryota > Viridiplantae > Streptophyta > Magnoliopsida > Zingiberales > Zingiberaceae > Wurfbainia > Wurfbainia villosa. The sequence goes on from JAKLTH010000042.1 coordinate 552,020, forward strand.
AAAAACAGAAAATACCTTCCTTCTTATTTTTTTTCAGAAAAATTCTAAGAAGATTGACATATCAAAGCTACATACCATTAGATCGAAAGCTTAGAAGACCGAAGAGGATCAGACAGAATGAGAAAACTACTTACGCCTGCCGATTGCTGCGACGAAGAAAAGCACAGGATCAAGGCCTAAAACAAATCGCGAAGAGGCTCCCTGCCTCCCCTTTTTTTTTCTTTTTTTTTTTAAAATATGGGAGAAGGAGAAAGGAAAACCAAGGCACAAATTAAGCCATGGGTTCAGTACCAAATGACCCATAACACCAAATTAAATGGGCTGCAATAGTACAAATACAAGATCCATTGACCATCCAAACAGAATGAATTAACTCATGAATAATTGTTTCTTTTTAAATGTATCAATTCATCACAAATTCTTCATCCAAATATTTTTTTTAATATGATAATAATAAATTGATAAGAACTCTTTTTTTTTTTTTGTAACTCTTGTAAATATAGCTTATTCCTTAGGTGAAATTTTAATTTCTTTAAATGATTTCATGCCCCTAGAAGTTGAAAGAACCAATGGATGTGAGTTTTTTTTCCCCATCAAATATCCATGCCTCTCCACATCACCTAGTGTTGATGAATTGATAATAGATTAAAGAAGTGTGTATGTATGGGTTTGCTCAAAGTTCGATTAGACAGTGGGATTGGAAGTAAAAAAAAAAAAAAAAAAAGATGCACCCAAAGCTTGTTGATATTAATTAGATCTCGAATAGAGTTGCTAAGTTTCACTTATATGATCTCTCACTTTTGTAAATAGTTACCGAAGTAGGTGCATAGAGAATTTCAGATAGAATCATGTTTCAGCAAGCGAGATATATAATAACTTTGCACAAAGTTGAAACTTAAAAACGCACTAATTAACAATCTTCACTGCCTTGGCAAGATCAATGACAGAATGGAACATGTACTTGTTCCATGCCAAACTTGCAAATTGCGATAGATAAAAGTACTATGATATCTCACAAAGCAAATTAGACTAGTTTACAGACACCACTGCTCATGATAAAGGACCCGGTTTCTAGTCATGCACATATTGCTTAGCTAAGCTCCCTGTCAATAGTAGAGCATGTTCTCTGCTGAAACCATGATAGGTCGATTTATATGTCTCAAGTTCCATAGATTCATAAAGCTATCCAGGAGCTGCGGCCCGTCCCACATCAACATATTGCTGCTGAGATTGCTTCCTCTCATGTTGTGTGCTATTTCATTGAGCGATTCGAATGCGGAGTTGAGCTCCTTCACCTGAGCCATGAGAATAGAGTTCTCGGCCTCCATGGCAGCGGAGCGCTGCGTGGTGATGCTCAAGAGCATTATGAGCTGGCTATTCTCCTTCTTCAGTTGGCTCAATTCTGTTATCAAATCGGACATCAGCTTCTGCTTGCGCATCCTTGATCGCCTTGCCGACTCGCGATTCGATATCATTCGTTTGCGCTTCTTCTGCTCCATGAGAGTCTGAAGGTCTTCTTCGGAACCGAAGTTATGGAGCAGAGAGGAGCCGGAAGAAGTACCACCAGGAGAAGCCATGGGAGTTTGGAGTTTTACAGTGGAGAAGTTGTTTTAGGAAAGACTTAATATTTCAGTGGAATTATGATAAGTGAAAGCTAAGAGTCACAGGCAAAGATGTGCAGACTCCGGGGATCAATTCTTTGCACAAAGATCATGGAAAACATAGAACCAGTAAAGGAAGACAACGGAGAAGGATTGTGCGAGATTGGTCATGCGATGAAGAATATTGCTTATCATAAACAAGACAGCACAATTTTACTTACATAAACATGAAAAGACAGTGATGATACATGCGATGGACAAATAACCAAACAGAGAGTAATTGAACAGCAGATAGAACGACTGTGTTTTGCAGAGAGAGAGAGAGACAGAGGAGAAGAGTGTGACTTGGAGAAGAATGGCGGAATCTTAAGAAAATCTAAGCAAGTGATCAGAAGAAGGGAAGGAGGAAAGGGAATTGCAACGCTGGGAGTCGGTACTATTTATAGAGCAAGATGGAAGCCAAGAAAGAGTAAAGAGAGAAGAGAAATATTAGTTGGGTTTGACTCATTAGAAATTGAGTCAACATGGACATTCCATAAGGCTTCCTACGATGACTAGTGTGTTAGAAGAACAATCACTCGATCAAGATTCAGTAATAGGTCTTTGCGGGTCAAGCTGTCATTTTTGGACGGTAAATATTTTGCTTTTTTTTTTCTCAAACAAACAACGTAAAGAACATGTTCAAACACTGCCAAGATTCTCATGCTTTTTTGTAGACTGCCTTTTGCAAATGTGGAAGTAACCAACAGCGCATAAGAGCACTCCCACTCCCACAACATTTTAATTTTCTTCTTTAATTCTTATAAAGATTGATAAGGGGACAAGAGTCCTACCCCAGCCTTTTCAAGGATGGCTTAGGTCGTCCCACTTCAGAGCACTATGTAGAATATTCTCTAATGCTCTTGACATTATTAATTAGGTCCTGCGAAGTAATCAATTCAAGTACCCATCATATATATTCTCTGATGGTGCTATACTCTAATACCGTTGCTTTGCTACCATCAAGATTTGGATCCATTCTTCTGACCGAAGGAAAAACAACTTATTAAGGTTTTGAAGAAGAGTAAAGTGGTTTGATCATTGATGCATGTGAAGGAGACTTTTTATCTGCTAGCCCAAGTACAAGGACGACAGTGATGGCCTATTCACTTTGCATTGAGATTTATGGAACAACTCTAAACAAACCTTGATGGCCAAATACTTCAAGGCGAAGTCAATGAACAAGGCGAGCTTCGCTATCTTGTGTTTGAATGGTGACTAAGAGTGACCTGTGAAGTCATCTTTTTGAGCACGTGTCGAATGAAGGAGCAAGACTATATATGTCACTGCTTACCTATGTTAAAGTTATTAAAGAGATTGTCCAATATCTTTTCGATGCACATGATGCTCTTATATATCTTGTACATATTCTGTTGATCGATGTTATTCTTCCTTCTTTGAAAGTTACCATGTACGATATGTACTTGTATTTTTATTTGTATCTCCCCCAACGTAGCCGAGTTAGTTTGCTATACAATAGAAAAGGATCTATCTTAGATGGAATTAATTCTTTAATTTGAAATATATATATATATATATATATATATATATATCTTCGCATATAAGAGATCGTTCATGATTTATTTCTTTTCGGATACTGCTATATATATCTTTATTTGTGGATGATCAACATATATAATTACTGGCTTCAGCCTTCATGATCCATGCAAGCCGATTACTGGATGCCTTGCAAAGTTCAAAAGAAAAGAAAAGAAAGCCACTCCAATATAACACGGCACTGAAATTTTCCCCTTATTTTCTTCTCTGTGGCACCTATACATGGCCAGGCACTCACACATTACCATAGAGGTGGAATAACTAAAGAATATCCTCCGAACAAACAAGACCCCTGGAGTGGAGACAAATCAAAGGCACTCAAAATGGTATCTTCATGCACTAATTAAGATCAATTTGCTTTGTCAAAAAAAAAAATTCTGTTCCAAATGTTGTTCGATCTCCACCTTTTAGATCTCCCAATTAATCCGTTCATCCAAGTTAATCTTGCATGATGAAGTGAAAGTATGGAGCGCATTTAAGAGTCGGATATTTCTGTTTGTTGAGTGTTTTGAGACCTCAGCATACTTTATGCTACTTAGTTATAATGTTAGTAATATTTCTTTCTATACGCCAATGAGGTTATATAGTTAATTAGTATTTAAATACAATTGGGTAAAGTTCTTCAAAGTACTTTTTTGGAGAAGACAAAAGGTTGGCACATTTAGTTGATGACAGATTGATAGTACAATAATAATAACAATAATAATAATAATAATAATAATAGATGGGCAATAGTAGTTCCATTTAGAAATTTGCTGTTTCATTCACTATGCAAGTATTGTTTCAATTTACTAAAAGCTTTTGGAATGTCTGCCTAGAGGATTTTACTCCATCAAAGATTAGCATATATAGCCGCGCCGCATAAGAAATAAACTATCTGACACAGAATTTTATCAATAAATCTATAATAAAAATGTGAAAATGAAACAAAAGAAAGCATAATGATATGAAGGAAAGACAACAGGTCAAACTCCTCGAAGAATTGAGCTCCTTAGAAGTTAGGTCAAACATTAATAATGCCAAAACGTACTATGAGGAGTAGAGGGAGTTCAAAGAGTCTAGAGCCCATAAAGTGGGGAAGTCTGGGATACCAAGGAGTCCAAGACTCAACGGTTTAGGAAGTCGAGAGTTCAAAGAATCGAACATCCGGTGATCATAACAGAAATTCTTTTCAATAACTATCATATTTAATCTCCTAATAATCCCTCTCAATAATAATTTCAAGACACGTGATGCGTGGGCAAAGTATCGATGCCCATCTGATTGGGTTGAATTTGACAGGATTACTGTTGCGGCGAGATAAACAAGCTCTTCGAGAAGACTCTACGAAAAAGGACTATAATTGACCCACATCACGTAAGAAAGTAATAAATATGCATCCGAATTCAAAGACATTCTCATTTTCATTGTTATTAAAAGACCTGAAAATCAAAACGTGAAATAGTCGCAGAAGCTTGATCTTCACATGTGTGAGGAAAATGATGGAATGTCATTGTTATTTAATGGTGAATTTTAAATTTCATCGTTAATTTAATAATCGATTATAAAATTTACCACGGAATTATACTAATTCGATAGTTAAAAATAATTTTTTTTATGACCCACGGCTAAAACTAAATTAAATTGCTTTAATAGATTTGCATATATAAAATCTGTGTGTTAAACAATTAAACATATATATTTGACCAACACGGCATGCCTTCTTCACGAAGAGCTCTCTTGGGAACGTTAACTTTAAATTTGCTTTATGCCAATTGTCTGACCAATCCCAAGTTGTGGGGATTGCTGCATACTGCTTGCTGCTGCTTTAGCATCTTTAACTTTCTTCTTGAATCTGATCAATAGCAAAAGTTTTGAGTGTGATACACCAAGAAAAAGGGATTTGATTAGATTTGTGGGGTTGTTAAAGGTTTTCAGTGATCGATACTGGCCCTCTCCTGAAACATATATACACACCCATGCATGCAGTGCATGAATGGTTAATTAACTAATTAATAAATCTGATTTCTCGAAATTGCTATCGATTCACCTTTGAATCTTCTGCAACAAAGAGAAAGGATTCTATATCTTTCTTCATGATCAATCTTGATACTTGCAGACAACAATTACTGAAGTCCGTCCTCTCGTTTTATCAAAAGGCTCGATACGAAAATAAATAAAGCTTCTCATTCCACTCTTTTTATATATCTGATAAGGAGACGCACGAAACCACTTGCAACATGGAGCAGCATTTTCTGTAACATCAACTAAAACTTTGCATTCTCTCCCACATGAGCAGTGCTGCAGGTTATCACCTTTCTTTGGCCTTTCCCGTTCCCTCCCCACAAATGAGCAATCTTTCACATGGCAATATATCAATCTTTTTTCCAAGATTTGACAAACACTAAAACATTCTTTATCATCTGTGACCACTGACAGCCAGTCCACCACCACACACTACTTGGTTACTCCTGATCTCCAGATAGTGCCTAGCATGTGCAATGTAATGACAACTGCACGCTGCAAGGTACCTCTTCCTCCATACAGCTTCATCATATATATGATTAATTACTTAATGCATGAAGCTTGTTTACCATATATATCAATTAAACTTACACTAGATGGTTACTGAGAATTTTGAATTCCATAATTTCATCAATTAATAATGCCCCTATGAGAAACGCAAAACGGTAACCGATCGAGAAGATGGGAATCTATATATACCTACTGAATGATAAAAATATAAAAAATTATGTTTGAAAATATTTGACTCTAAATTTTATCAAATATTTTATTTAGTAAAATTAAATAGATGATTTTTAAGATAGAATTTTTTAAACCTTAAAAATTTTAATAACTTCTTGTGTATCGATCATCAAAATATTATATATTTTGATTTATCATACATTTGAAATGATTATTTTCTTACGCTTTCAAAAATAAGATGAACTTCCTCCGTTAGAATTAGAAAATGTCGAAAATGATTGAAATTTTGGAATATGAAATGGAAATAATGGAATAAATAGTCATTACTAAATCATAGACATTGATAAGAAAATAATAAAAATAATTTCTACCATTATACATTTACCATTAGAATCGTATATTCCAAAACTATTAAAATCAAATATATATTGTAACCAAGGTCGAGCGACGGCCAATTACGAATCTGATCTATATAATCAGACTAATATGTAATCAATCTATTGACCTAATTATTAGTCCGGATCAGATCCGCCCGGATCAGGTTAAAAGTATTGCATATACGCTTCATATTTGCCTGATGAACAGTATATCCACATTGACGAATTGCGGAATTGTAAAGATAATAATACGATATGTTTGATCCTATATATGAGTTGATGTGGAGTTCAAATATAAGGAATTAATGGCGTGTTTAGTTTATTCTATGGAATAAATGTTCAACGTTCAACATAAAAAAAAAAAAAGAAAAAAAAAGTAAACTAAGAATGTAACTTTTTTTTTAAAAAATGATTACTCCCAATATCTTTTCAGGCGGTTACTTTTACTACCACTGTGAAACTCTTACTCTATTTATTTTTTCAAGAAACAAACAAGAGGATCGAGTTAAATAAGAGGAGGTGGGTTTAGGACTCAATTGAATCGGCTAAGCCAATTTGGATATGGATAGCTTGAACGTGTGTATATATAGGTGGAATGTGTATTAAGAGAACCAAAAAAATTGATCGGGTTCAGTTAGCGAATTAGATGGTCAAGGGCATCAAGTAAATTGGGTGTATATGGTCAAGTTGAATGAGTCGATGGAATTAATAAGTAATTGAGGCGAGTCAATAGATTAACTAAGTAATTAAGAGACAACCTAGCCAAGCCAATTGGATAAGGTAAGGTAGATTGGCTAATAAGTTAAGCGAAGTGATTGCCAAACTAGCGAACTAACTAATAAAGAGATTATGGGAGATGAAGAATTAATAGGAAGCAGACGAGGCAGCTCAACTGAATCTGCCATGGATATATATATATATACCTAGTGACACAATTGATCAGGTTATTCATACTAATTAATGGGCCAATGAAATCTAAAATGGTCTAACTGGTATAAATATAATCAGAAAAACAAGGACATCATGAATTATTTATTTATGTATTTAAAGAAAATTACTAAAAACAAGGCCGTCTCTGTTTAAAGCCAAGTCGATCTCGATTTTTAAACATTTTAATATGTCAGTTTGTCCGAGTTTTATATTTTTAATGTATATCTTAATCATATATTTTATACTTTGCCTTTCCAAGAATTTTAGAAAACAAAACATTTCGGCAATTCCACACGAAATGAACGTAAAAATCGGTTCGAGGGCAGACTGTGTAAATTCGATAATGTCATAAATATGTTTTATAAATATTTTAATACAAGCCGCCGGTTGGCAAGTTTCCATTATTTGATAAACAAACAAAGAAAAGTTTGATTGTTCGAATCATCAGAGGCGGCAACACGGCAGCGCACAGTTTCATGTACTAAAACATTTTAATAATGTACAAGCATCTGACATAATTCATATCAAAACATTCTGTAAGCATTCGTATTATACAATTCTTCATTGGAGGTTAAAATAATAGTGTTGCGATTTTAAATTCTCCCGACGATGATATTATTATATGAATTTATACTTCCAATTTACTTATCATTTATGCCAAGTCGATTTACAAAATGCCTGTAATAATCGGTTCGAAGATAGGCGTTGAAGCTCCACATGAGAACCATGGAAGGTGTGAGCTATTGAGTCAGAGAACTCTTGCAAGTTTCGATGCCAATCTGCTATGAATGAGGACTACTTCGACCATTCAATAACAAGATGGATCAGATAATCAAGTCCACCTGATTACTCAGGGGGGAAATGATTTTTTTTTTTAATTCAAGTATTCAACCTTTAAGAAAATTCAGAGTACAATTTATATATATTTAAAAATTGACTTTCAAAATATTTATCCCATTTGAAATTCGAACTTTTTTTTTTTTTCTATTGTTCTAACAGTTATATGCAAGGAGAGGTAGGGCATCAAAGAGACGGTCAATTTGAGCAAACTAGAAAAAAGAATGGTGGAAGGATCAAAGATCATCTTCAGGTTCAGCTCACCCGCCCCAATCTAACTTACCGTATACCTACTCCAGTTGAGTTGGGTGACAGGTAGCTCTCCGACAAACAAGACGCATGCCTCATTTTCATCCAACTGAAACCGAACATTTCTTCTCTCTGTAAATTACATATTGACGTTAAAAAGGAAAACAATTTACCCAAAACATAATTACTGGTACTTGCAGCGTTGCTTTTCACAATTAACTATATTATTGTAGTTTTTATTCGTTTCAAGCTCTTTATGAAATCGTAACGTAAAGCCCCCGAACAGGAATAAGATCGGTGGGCGGTTGACCAAGAAGAAGACGATTGATAAATATCAGAAGCTATGAATGCGCCCAATCAATCAATTTGAGATGCGAATGAGAGATCTCACGCCCTGGGTTTGCAGACGACGGTGGAGTGCTCGAGGATGTGGAGGCTGAACTGGCCGCCCTTCTCGGTGGTGTCGACCTGCTTGGTCCCCGGCGTCGGCAGCAGCTCGAAGTTTTGGACGAGGCGGCCGAGGGTGATGCCGAGGATGGGCAGCGCAAGAATGATGCCCGGGCAGCTACGACGCCCGACACCGAAGGGCAGGTAGCGGAAATCGTTGCCATTGGCCTCCACCTTGGCCTCCTCCTCCAGGAAGCGCTCCGGGCGGAACTCCTCGGGCTTCTTCCAGTGGGCGGGGTTGTTGGCGAGCCACCAGGCGTTGACCAGGATCTTACTCTCGGCCGGGATGTCGTAGCCGCCGAGCTTGGCGTCGTGGAGGTTCATGTGGGGGACGAGGAGAGGAATGGCCATGCGCAGCCGGAGGGTCTCCTTGATCACCGCCTGCAAGTAAGGCAGCCTCTGGATGTCCGGCTCCGTGATCGGCACCCCTGGTCCCAGCACCGTGTCGAGCTCCGCCCGAAGCTTCCGCTGAATCTCCGGATGGTTCACCAACTCGGCCACCCCCCACTCGATCGACCACAATGTAGTCTCGATGGCTGCATTCACATGATACTCGATCATTCAAAATGAACAATCAATTAACAATTACACGGGAGCACATGATGAAAGCCCCACAGCGAGACAAAGTAGGTGTATATGAATTATCGAATATTTTTCATACGATTTCAAGAAGGAATTTTTATAAACAGAAGCCCTTGTAACTTTTTAGGGATGATGCTCAGTTGCTTTTTCATGAGGCTGTCATCCACGTGAGAGCGAGACTATACTGACTCCATATTGATTCATCGTAATTGATAAACAGTATTGACCTTCCAGTTTTTCTGTTTTTTTTTGTTCATTTGTCAATTGTTCATTTCTTGTACTCATGCTAAGAAGCTCGACTTATATTTCAGATGCATCCATGGGATGGGAAATTTCCTGGAAGCACTGGGAAATGGTCATATAGGTTGTCTACATACCACATGATTCAATAACTCAATTCTTAATTATCAACTTGTATTATGCAAAAGAATTAACATGAGGTCATCCTTTTCCTTTGTCTATGATGAGCTAGCCCTAAAATTGCAGGGGAATTCTCCACTCTCTGTAGCAGATTATAAATGCGATGGTAAATTTAGTCGCTAGTTCATCTTCAATTTTTAGTATAGAATGTGAATATATATACATATGTTTGAAGAAGAGGGTAAAGAGCAGGGGTGATCGATAAGAACCTGCAACATTGATGTTTTCGACTATGTAGAGAACATTCTCATAGTTTATCTCCCCTCTCCTCTCCGCATCCAAGATGTGATCAATGGCGCAGTTGAGCTCCATCTTGGATCCCATTTCCTCCATCATCTTCCTGCTCGATTCAAATCGTAAACAAATTAGCGTCATTAATCGAATGCCTTCCAGAACATATAATCTCAAAATAACTTGGCGACGAGAACAAGGAGATTCAACTGTTACACTTACTTTTTCTGAGCTACAAAGTGATTATCGAAGAGAGTGAGACGGCTGTCCTTGAGATCCTTGCACTTCTTGAGATAACCCCTAAGGAAGGGTCTCAAGATGGGGATGAAATCGCCATAATTGTAATCGAAGCTCTGGGCGAGGCGGCTGCGCTCGCCGTTGGCCGCCTTGAGCTTGTTGAAGAGGGGGTCATCCATGCCTTGGAAACGGTAGTTGAACATGATCCGATACATGTTGTTGTACATCATGAGCTGCAGGCGCCGGCGGAGCACGACTCCCTGGGTGGCGGCCTTGCCGTCCTTCTTCACATCCTCCACCACCTGGCGCGCCTCCTCCTCCCACCCCTGCCGGTTCTGCTGCACCACCTTGTTGGTAAAGAATGGCACCGTCATGATCCGCCGCATCTTGCGCCAGTGGTCGCCGTAGACGGTGAAGACCATGTCCTGGCCCTTGCCGGTGAAGATGTCAAAAACGACGTTACGCGTTCGGGAGCCGAACTCGACCCCCTGCGCGTGGAGGACTTCGCGCGCGAGCTCCGGGGAGGAAACGACCACCAAATTTCGGACGCCCATGCGGAGGAGGAGGATGTCGCCGAAACGCTTGGCGAGATCTGTGAGGTTGCGGTGGTTGAGGTCGTCGCCAACCTGGAGCCAGTTTCCGAAAACTGGCACCGGGAGGGGGCCGGGAGGAAGCTTGAAGTGCTTGCCGCGGAGCTTGGAGACGACGATGGCGAGCGTGACGGCGGCGAAGAGGCCCAAAAGAGCCTTCTCCAGCAGGAGAAGATCCATAGCAACAGCAGTGGAGGGATCAGATCTGGATGGAAGTTGGGAGGAGTAAAGATCGAAGGAAATTTTTATAGAAGATTGGAAGGGAAGGGACGGGACGGGAGGGTAGGTCGAAGAAAGAGATGTGGGAAATGGACGGGCGACGGTAGGTGGGAGGGAACCAAGAAGGGACGGTAGGATGCGTGTGGGTTGAGTAACGTGTGGTTGGATTAATATTATAAGATTTTTATTTTAACATTAATATTCTCCAGTTATTTTTTTCTAATTTTATATTAGTAACATAATACGATATTTAAAAATCAGATTATCTGACTAAATATTTTAGTATTCCGCATAGCCGGCCCTCGTCCAGATTCAAATACTGTTTTCAAAAATTAACATGAAGAAGGATTTAATTTTTATCTAATTTTTTTTTCCTTTATAATATAAAGATTCAAATTTAATTATTTTTTTCAGAACCTTTAAAAATTGAGGACCGGCTCTGCTGTACCGTTGTTACGTCAAAGTATCTTATAGTATCTCTATTTATTATATGTTGTGGTCTGAGATGGTTGAATAGGATGATGTGATAGATTATTCACGGTCGAGGTGAGAGATCGATTGAGCACAGGGCGAGATAGCTTCTCTTTCATCTGGATCAATTGTTGGAGTCGCAGAGATTTGGACTAAAATCATCGTCGGAGATGTCATCGGAGTTGCAGGTACCGAAACATAAGGAGACTCACAAATAGGTGAGAAAAGGGAGCAGAGAGGGACCTCGACCAAGCCCCTCCAATACTCAAGTTAGACCGTGGAGAATATGGAGACCAAAGTAATAGAAAATTAAGGGAGGTCCAGAAGCTCCAAAGAAAAGTCCCCCTCAAAACTTCCATTTTACCTTTATATAAGCAAACATGCTAGCATGGATTCCTAGGGATAATCATGGGAGGTATATCCTGATGGAGATGTAACAGTACGAAAGACGATCTTATGAGACATAGTCTCATTAAAAAGAATGGCGTAACCGTAAAAAAAATCCATAGATGCATGATCTTATTATTACGATAGAGATGTGACTTAATAGTAGAGATCGTGAAGATGTATCTTCCGGATAGAGATATAAATATTTAATTGACAAACTAAGCTGATGTGATAGACAGAGATGAGACATAAGACTAAGACATTATGCTGAGTCAGTAGCCTGAGACATGAGGCTAAGACATCAAGTTTAGTCATCAGGCTGAGATATGATACTGAGATATCAAGCTAAGTTATGAAACTGAGATATCAAGCTGAGTCATGAGACTGAGACAAGCTTATGGCCGAGATAAGATGTGGCTAAGGCAAGATGTGGGTGAGACAAGTTTATGGTCGAGATAAGATGTGCCGAGACAAAATTTATGGCCGAGACAAGATGTGATCAAGACAAGCTTATGGACGAGATATGATATAGTCGAGACAAGTTTATGTCCAAGATAAGATATAACTGAGGCAAGATGTGTCTAAGATAAATTTATAGTCGAGACAAGCTTATGATTGAGATAAGATATGATGTGGCTGAGACAAGCTTATGACCGAGGTTAAGACAAGTTATAGTTGAGGCCGAAGTAAGTTGTGGCTAAATTATGACCGAGATAAAGCTTTGTCGAGCTGAGATAAAGTTGCAATTATGAATCGACTTGTGTTTGTTTTGACTAAATTCAATCTTCGATTCCACATAAATTTGATTGTCAATTTGACTTTATCATATTGTGAGATATATTTTTTGCACATCGTTATAGTTTATCAAAGACGTTTAATAATATTTTAACAAACTAAAATCAATTTATAATGATAAATTAACATTCGAAAGTCCAAATCTAATCTTGCGATTTAAAAGTAGTATTTAAACTCGGAGAAAAAAAAAGGTGTCTTTTAAAAATTTCTATAGTAGGAGATGTAATTTGAGAAAAAAAAAATAAACATCGCGCAGGAGTCGTCTTTTGAACATTTAAAAACTCGACTCATGTTTCACCTGCTATGTTATATTATTAATAAAAAAAAAGTGATGCGCATTTGATTAATTTTTAGATTATTCATCTTTATTAAAATTAAAATTTTATTTTTTTAGTAATTCCTTTAAAATATATTATTCACTGCACGGCACTCGTGGACATCGCAAACGAAAATCAACATTTAATTTTAAAAGTACTTGTACCAAATTTAGATTTCCCTAATTAAATTAAAGCATAATTTTAGTTTCGCTAATTGCCCTATCAATAAATATAGAGCATATAAATTTTATATAATCAAATGCAAGTTATTAACGATAAATTGATTGTACATCTTAAGCCTATCACCAATGAGAAGAAGTAGAATGATTTTAAAAAGAGAATTTTTTTTTTCTCGAGTTGTTGCCTTCTACTATGTGCAATATATCTCTCATTAATGACAAAATAAATGACTTGATTTAAAACGTCTACGTTTTGAGCAAGATATAACAACCAAAAAAGAATTTGAATGGAAAAATATAAATTATTTCATTTAGATAAATTTTACTTCGATCAATTTGACATTCGACGTGCACATAAGAGAAAATCTCTCACTCATTCATATTCACAATCAAAATATTGTGACTGAATATAAATAAATTAAATTGTTCCTCATCTATCATGGAGAATCTTTTTCATTCTTCCATCTTCTTTTTTTTTTTCCCATTCAAAATTTTTATCAACATAGAGAACAATTTCCCACGGTTGAATTGGCTAATTAGTAATAGATGAGCCGATGGGTTTTTTTGAATGTCCGTCTTTATTAGCATGGCGACTCTATCTTCATTTATTAATCTTTTGTAATAGATCGGTCTTAGTTTATCAAGTGATCTGTCTCAGGTCGATGAGTGTTCACAATTTCCCATTGAGTCCTCTAAAATTTAAGATAAATTTTATTGAAAAATAGAAGCAAAATGAAATAGTATAATAGCACAATAATATACTAGAGTGATAAATTTTTCATCTTTTCCCTTTCTCCTCTTTTATACAAATATGAAATTGATCGAATGAACATTCTATTTATAATAAAAAGTGATTACGTTCATCCTCAATGTTCTTCACCGTCGATCCTTTGATGATGATAAAAAAAGATAAATTACAAAAAGATTATGTCTCTTGATTCAATAATTAAAAATAAAAGAGAGATTATAAATCCGAATGAAAATTTTAAATATCACAGCTCGTTTGCCTCGTATTTTTTTTTTTACTAACATCGCGAGTCATCTGGTCTAATTTAAAAAGCGCGCAGCGCAGTATCTTTTTGAATCATCACGAGCACACCAACCATGGCATATTTTCACGATATGGGTTGGAAGCCGTCACTGTCAGACGATGACTAATTAATAAAATGTAAGTTGAACAAATTTTCTATATCATGGGAAAAGTCATATTTTGAACGTGCTAAAGAGTTTCGCCTGTTTTTGGTCAACCACAACGCCCTCACAACGTCACGAGTTTGGTGGTGCCCATTCCGCTTACCCACTGCGAAGGTCTTACGAAAATTAAGCAAATAGTCCACAAAAAATAAAAAAAAAGGGAAAATTAAGTGAAGGGTTAAAAATAGTGTACGATCGAAGACAGTTTTAACGATCGATACGGAATGAAACTTGTCGGACCGTAGGACTCGTTCCTAAATCCTTGTGCAGCTCTGCTCTCCACGGTCAATCGATCGCCCACAAGAGGAGAAGGAAAGAGAGGAGATGGAGGTCCATTGAGATTTGTAGGAATTCCTCTCGTCGATTATTCCTATGAGAAAGTTTGCGGTTTCAGAATCGACATGTCGCGAATCTCGACGATCTCGGAAATCCGCGAGCTGGACGACGGCCATGCGGTTCTCTCCCCCCGCCGAAGCAACAGTTCGGCCGCTGCTGCATACGAGAGGAGGGAGAGCCCCGTCACCAGCCCCCGCAGCGGCGCCCGGAAGCTGTTCGACCTCGTCCACCTAGCTCATCACGCGTACAGGGCCTCCGCCGGCGGCAACTCCGGCGGGAAAGCCAGGTGGAGATCCTTGAGGAACCGGTTCCGCCGGGCCGGTGCAGCTTGGTTGGCGGCGTCCTCTGCCTCGGACGTCGCCGCCTCCCCTGGCCGTCGCAGTAATAATAATCCCATCAACGTCGGCTCCGTCCCTCGCTCGGTCTCCGTACGGAATCCATGGCCGATCTCCGATCCCGAGCTCGTCTCCAACCGCTCCAGCTCCGTCCGGCGCCCCCTCTCCGTCTCGCTTTCCGTCTCCGTTCGCAACTCCGAGCCTCCCGCCCCGGAACCCTCCTGCGCCCCGGCGCCCGAGAAAGTGGCCGCAGAGAACATCCCGAAGCCCGACGACGACGGTGAGGAAGAGGAGCGCAGCGGGTCGTCTCCGGCAGCGCCGACAATGTCGCTGATGGCGTTGCTGGAGCAAACGGACGAATGGGGAGGAAGCGGGAAGGACGACGAGGAGGAAGAGGAGGAGGTGGCGACGGATGAGGAGTCGGATGGCGTCGACGACGGGATGCTGTACGTGTGCTGCGTGTGCATGGTCCAGCACAAGGGGGCGAGGTTCACCTCCTGCGGCCACACCTTCTGCCGGCTCTGCTCTCGCGAGCTCTGGGTGACCAACAGCGAATGCCCACTCTGCAACGGTTTCATCCTCGAGATCCTCGAGATCTTTTGAATCGTCGGCGACTCTCCCCTCTCGCAACGCCGGCGGCCGTCGCCGATTTTTACGAATGGGATTTGATACGTTTTGCGTTTAGCTCCATAAGAATTTAGAAGTGGTGGCGATTGCTTCCTGCACAAAGAAGTTTCACCTCGAATATGTTTAATTTTAATCTTCAAAGAAATTCCATTATTTTGCGAACTTTCTTTTTTTTTTTTTTTTTGTAAAAAAACAAAACAATGAT
Organism: Wurfbainia villosa; assembly: GCA_025175895.1. Lineage (NCBI taxonomy): Eukaryota > Viridiplantae > Streptophyta > Magnoliopsida > Zingiberales > Zingiberaceae > Wurfbainia > Wurfbainia villosa. The sequence goes on from JAKLTH010000042.1 coordinate 567,867, forward strand.
TATGAAGATCTTTTATAAATTTTCTATTGTCTATCCAAGGTCTCTTAATAGTCAGCGTAATATTGGACCACTTTTAAAGCTCCAATAGTCAGCGTACCCTCCAAATCTAGTCGGCTTAATATGATTTTGCGTCAAACAATGAGAATTACAAAATTATCTTTGTCAACTTGGGGGCGAAACAGGCTTTTCTCAAGAAAATAAGTCCGATCCAATTGTCAGAGAGAAGATATTTCTAGATCTACTGATTGGGACGGCTATAGACATTAAAAGAAAAATAGAACGATAATTTATCAAACACAGTTGATAAAGTTTCGAAATGTCTAAAATGCACACTATACTTTCAGATCGAATTATCAAATTGCGCACATAATTTCCAAAATACCCCTCCCGCCAAACAGATTGCAATTTAATGCAGAGAGAGATTTGCATCCATTCGAGCCACAACTGGAAATCCCGAGCCATCCAAACGTCACTTCCAGCCGCGTGGGAGTGGCAAGCCCATGATGTTGATGAGCACCACACGCAGATTTCCTCCGTAAACCAACTGAGGAACACCATTTTTTATGAAACCCTAATAGTTATCAACGACATCACTGCTCCCACGAATATATCATCACTTAATTCAGAAGTTGGCGCAGCTCACTCACCAGCCTCTTCACATAGTATTATCATGTATGTATATGTTTTTATTCCTGAGACTGCTATGAGGTTAATAAATGCATTGTAGGTGGTTGTATAACCAAGTTTGTCACACACCCATAAATACGATGTAGGCATATCATACCAAAGTAGACCAATGCACCCATAATTGCGATGCAGGAGATTCATAACCGAGTTTTGTCGCCACCTAAACAAATTCCACGTAACTTAAAAGGTGATGCTTCCAATTAAACCCCACGATTACTTAAGTTCCCTGATTAATATTCCCAGCAATAGGAGATTCAATGCGAGAGTAAAGTGGTGGGCAATGAAATTCCCGGCACCAGTATCCCTAAAATTTAAAATCGACACCATGGGAGAGTAGGTGGTCTTGTGATGAAATTCCCAGCTCGTTGATCTGGATAAAAAGTGATCTTTGAGAATTTAAATTCGATAACATCGTAGTATTTGAATTCTCAACACCATTAAGGTTCAACAAATTCGGGATAAAATCTGGTCTTTGAGAATTTAAATCTAAATCACCAAGTAGTCTTTGAGTTTAATACTCCCACACCATGGGAATGAACTTGTCGAGATAAATGGTGGTCTTTGGTAATATATATTCGGCACCACGATGGTAATGAGATTGAACTCACAACACCTTGGTCTTTGGGAATCTAATTCACTAGACCGAGGAGATATAAGTGGTCGACATTAAGGGTGGTCTTTGGGATTTAAAACCTCAGAACACTATGTAGTCCTGAATAAGACTCCCAACACCATTGACATTGGGTGAGTCGAGATAAATGGTGGTCTTTGGAATTTATATCAGACCACCATGTGGTAATGGATTAAAACCCAGCAACACCATGGTCTTTGGGAATGTAATTTCGACACCATGTACATATAAGTTCTTAGGAATTATTGGTAGTCTTTGGGAACTAAAACCCCAACACAGTGGTTCTACGTTTAGAAATTTGCACAGGAGATGGAACTAGTCGGATAAATGGTGGTCTTTGAAATTATATCCCGGCACCTGCAAGTGGTAATGGGATTAAAACCCGACAATACCGTAGTCTTTGGGAATGAAATTTCGACACCATGTACATAAAATTTAAGGAATTGTTGGTGGTGTTGGGAACTAAAATCCAATGATGGTTCTGCGTTTAAAAATCGGCACAGGGGAGATGGAACTAGTCGAGATAAATGGTGGTGCTGGAAATTTATATCCCAGCACCACCGTGGTAATGGGATTAAAACCCCCAGCAACACCATGGTGTTGGGAATGTAATTTCCAGCACCATATACATATAAGTTGCCGGAATTGTTGGTGGTGCTGGGACCTAAAACCCCAGCAACACAGTGGTTCTGCGTTTAGAAATCCCAGCACCAGGGAGATGGAACTAGTCGAGATAAATGGTGGTCTTTGAGAATTTATATCCCGGCACTCGTGGTAATGGGATTAAAACCCCAAACACCATGGTCTTTGGGAATGAAATTTCTAGCACCATGTACATAAAATTTGCCAGAATTGTTGGTGGTGCTGGGAACTAAAATCCCAGCAATACAGTGGTTCTGCATTTAAAAATCCCAACACCAGGGAGATGGAACTGGTCGAGATAAATGGTGGTGCTGGGAATTTATATCCCAGCACCACCGTGGGCCTGGGATATAAATTTCGGCACCGTGGAGAGGAACACAGGTGAGAAAAGAGTGGTCTTTGTCGATTTATATTGGAGATAAATAAAGTCGTCTAGCGTCGAGTCCAAGCGTGACTTATACTATCATTCTCCACCTTTCCTTATGCTCCCAAACAGTAGTTATGAAAATTAATGCTCTGTGCCAACATTCAGACGAGTGTGCCAATTGGCATGCTGCGTGTCAATTGGCACGCACCCATAACTGCCTGTAGGAGTGTGGGAACTAAGTATCCCTCTGCGCATAAACCCTGTAAATGTCTTCCTCTTCCATTCCATATAAATCGTTCATAATTTCAACATTGAAAGGTCCATCAATGGGTTTCGGTAAAAACCCATTGATGGCCCTATCAACATCAAATGTTCTAATTAGTTAAGTGCATAATTGGGAAACCTAACCATAAACTCTCATCCTCCACTTGTCTTCAGACTTTTAAAGCCTAGTTAAAAAAATTCAGCCTACTTGCATAGCACACTACATATAACAGTGTTGATTTTAAAAACATTTGCAGGGACGACCCCCTTCCTGATGAAGTGTTAACATTTTTGGAAACAATTGAATCAAATTTGAAGGATAGAGAGTTAGATGATCAAGATTCCATAAATCTGTGCCTAAGTAATATTCCATCTTCATCTCGGTTCTTGATGTGGGCAATAGAATTACCAGTGATCAACACCTTGATATAAATAGAGACGCTTCTTCCATACTCGAAGAAGAGTTTGTCACTGCTACCACAGTAGATCATGAATATTTTGAACAAACTTGGAGTGAAGAGGAGGTAAGTGATATACATGGGATACAAGAGTTAGAATATACAAATTCTTCGGAAGAATTCTTAGCTATTGATATCCAACATGAAGAAGGTGAGTTAAACCCATATCAGTACAGTGACTTAGAGGAAGTGTTCCCAATTGCTGATGATCCCTATGTTTTAAATCCACAAATAAGACTATTGACAGATATCGGTTCATCAGATCCAAATGAATTTTTCACTGGATAAGTTTTTTCCTCTCGACAAGAGTTTAAAGATGCACTAGTAATGCATGCGATGCTAAAAAACTTCAGATACAAGCCAGTTGACACCAGACTCAATAGAATTAAAGTTATTTGTTTTAGTCAGCCTTGTTCATGGAGTCTAGTTGCAAGTGGAGACGTGGAGTTCACTGTCACAAAATATGTAAAGCAGCATGAATGTGAGCGGTGAAACAACAGATCATCATGCTGCACATCCACATTTGTAGCAAACCAGATTGTAGGATGGTTAGCTACCTCTGATGATTACAAACCAAGTTCAATTCGAAGAGAAATGCAAGCTAGGTTTGGTGTTCCCATTTCATACAAGAAAGCATACGCAGCCAGACAGAAATCATTAAAAAGAGTGGTATGTGATTTTGATCAGGCATATATTGATCTTTCAATGTACTTGCGTGAGTTAAGAGTTAGAGATCCTGATACATATGTTGCAGTACTAAGAAATGGTGAAAATCAATTCCAGCGATGTTTTTGGGCATTTGGTGCTTGTCGAAGAGTATTCAGGTTGTATTTGCGAAAACTAATTGGAATTGATGCTACACATATGGTACAAGTATCACGGTGTTTTGCTAATAGCTCACTAGATTGTGATAATGCAAAAATTATGCCAGTTGCATTTGGAATTGCCGAAGTTGAATGTGGATCTGCTTGGGAGTGGTTTTTAGATCATGTAAAGACATTCCTTGATGTCCTGCCAGAGTCGTTGAGCATTGTATCAGATAGACATCGGGGGATTATATCAGCAGTTAACAAAGTGTATCCATCTGCCTATCATGCTTTTTGTTGTTATCACTTGTCTTGTAACATGGTAACAGATACCCGGGATAGATCCTCATTAGGTTTATTTTGGGCAGCAGCAAGAGCCAATACAAGAGTTGACTTTGATCGATTAATGCAAAACATGCATGACAAACACAAAGAAGCATATGCGTGGTTACAAAAGATCGCTTCAAAAAGATGGGCCAATGCACACTTTTCTGGCAGGAGGTACACAATGTTAACCACTAATTATTCCGAGAGTTTAAATACATTATTCAAGGAAACATGTGAACTCCCCATCACCAGTTTAATTGACAACACTAGAAGAAAGCTTGCTCAATGGTTCTATAATCGTAGGGAAGAATCTTCAAAAAGGTTAGGTTTTCTAACACCTTATGTCATTAAAGAAATTGATGAAAGGAGAGAAAGAACTCGATTATATTCGGTATTCCCATATTCACAAACGAAAATGGAAGTACAGACAATAGCTTCTTCGTATATTGTTGATTTGGATAGGCGAAGTTGCATCTGCGGTGAGTTTCAAATTTCAGGAATTCCTTGCTCGCATGCTATTGCAGTCATCATATATCGGAACATGGATCCATACCGTTACTGCGAGCATTATTTTCTAAGGGAAACCTGGGAGGCCACTTACATGGATCGTATTTACCCATGTCGAAGTAAGAAATTTTTTCCTAATGGTGACAAAATTTTTGGAGTTCTACCTCCTCGTAGCCTTGTGCAGCCCGAGCGAAGAAAAAGGCGCGTATAGTCGAACATCTTTGGGAGGGTGAAAAATAAATCGTGAGATCTGAAACAACTTGGGCATAATAGGAGGTCTTGTAGAATGTCACCGGCTACTAATTCCTAAGTATGTTTATTGTGGATGTGTAAATATTTTTAAAGGAAACAATGTTAATGTTAATGTCAATGTTAATGTTAATGTTAAGCTATTTTGCAGAATTGTAATGGAAAAATTTGTTACGCTATTTTGCAAAATTGTAATCTCAATATCTCTGTGTATCGTGTCCAAAATTTTTGATTTTCAAGGCAGGATTAGGTTTACACAGTCAATTTTCAGAAATCAATCCCCGTGCCAAGTGGCACGCGGCCGAAACTGGGAGGTAGTAGGATCAGAAGGAAGTATCCTCGACGCAACAACATGTGAAGCCGTTAGGTCTTTCAGTCGATGTAAAGAATTCGGAATTTGGACTCCTGTAGGTCCATCAATGGGCTTCGGTCAAAACCCATTGATGACCCTAGTCACCTCAACTTCGGTCCAAACCAACTCCAGTGGCTTTGGGACTTGACCCTCTGTGTATAGTGTCCAACATTTCTGTTTTTCAAGGCAGGATCAGGTTTGTTGGTGAAATCGGCCCAGGTCACGATTGACCAGGACTCGAGTTTGACTCGAGTGATGTTTTGATGTTTCGACAAAAACATATGACAATGTAATTGTCATGGGAAAGTCCAAGTGGAACACTTGGCATTTGGTAAAGTCCAAGTCTTGAGTACTTGGCATGAAAAGTCCAAGTGGGACACTTGACACATGAAAAGTCCAAGCATGGGTCTTGGCAATGTAAAAGTCCAAGCATGGGTCTTGGCAATGCAAAGTCCAACATGGGTTGGCAAGGAAAGTCCAAGCATGGTCTTGGCATGAAAAGTCCAACATGGGTTGGCAAGGAAAGTCCAAGCATGGTCTTCGCATGAAAAGTCCAACATGGGTTGGCAAGGAAAGTCCAAGCATGGTCTTGGCATGGAAAGTCCAACATGGGTTGGCAAGGGAAAGTCCAAGTTTGAGTCTTGGCATTTGAGAAGTCCAAGGGTTTGATATTGGCAGCGTAAAGTCCAAGCGGAAGTCTTGGCAGCATAAGACCAATGGTTGGCGGCGTAAAGTCCAAGCGGAGTCTTGGCGGCGTAAGTCCAATGTGCCTTGGCGGTGTAGATACCGTTAGCATGACATAGCCGAGGGAAGCACCTGGAGGCTAGCGCGATGGATGAACAAGTCATGGATGACTTGGAGGGATCCGAGAGGCGTGAGGCTGATGGAGGTGGCTAGAAGGCTTAGGTCTATGCTAAGGGTGGTCTAGCAAGTATGGGGGCACCATACTTTGGGTTAAAACCTCATCTTTGAGGTTGGCAGTCGACTGACATTATAACTGGTTCGACTGTCGTGAGTCGACTTGAGTTCGACTGTCGTTTAAGAGCTGAAACTGCTCTGGTAGTCGACTGCTCATTGGGCCGAAACTGGGAGGTAGTAGGATCAGAAGGAAGTATCCTCGACGCAACAACATGTGAAGCCATTAGGTCTTTCAGTCGATGTAAAGAATTCGGAATTTGGACTCCTGTAGGTCCATCAATGGGCTTCGGTCAAAACCCATTGATGACCCTAGTCACCTCAACTTCGGTCCAAACCAACTCCAGTGGCTTTGGGACTTGACCCTCTGTGTATAGTGTCCAACATTTCTATTTTTCAAGGCAGGATCAGGTTTACGGCCCAATTTTCAATCGGGCCCGTGCGAGTGGCACGGGCCTGAGGTAGGAGGATCAAGAAGTTTCCTCGATGCGACAACATGTGAAGTCGTTAGGTCTTTCGATCGATGTAAAGATTTTGGAATTTGGACTCTTGTAGGTCCATGATAGGTTTCGACCAAAACCCGTTGATGGCCTCTATGAGACTCTTGTGTTCTGGATTAAAATTGCGGCACCACCTTATTTCATTTGTTTGAAAGTATCATTAGTGCTGGGGTGAAATCCCATGACCACTTTGTGTGTTCTCGACGATTCTAAATTATGCGTGGTCACAGGTGAAATCTCGGGGACCCTTTGTGTTCCGACGATTATAAATTATGCGTGGTCACAGGAATTGAACTCCGGGACCACCTTATTAGTAGCCATTTGAAATTGTTATTAGTCTTTGAAATAAATTCTCATGACCACTTTGTTTCTAGGATTATAATTACGGCACCAGTATTCTAAATTCGTCAAATACTTTTAGGCAGATTAATATAAAACTCCCGATGGAAGTTCAAACATCTCAACACCACATTTCATTTCTCTAGCTCCTTGCGTTACGTCTCTGTGGAATTCCGCTTAGTTCCGTGTAGTTCAAACTCTCGGTTCGATTCGAACTCCGGTGCGGTCAAAACCCGGTGTCGATTCGCCTCCCGGTGCGAGTTAAAACATCTCACACCAGCTCGACACCATCTCAGCGCGATTTTCGACCTAAGTAAGTTTTGTAGATTTCTTAAATTACGTATGCTCTCGTTTCTTAGATCTATCTAGCGTTTTTGTCTTTTTAGTTCACGATCTCGTTTAAACTCGGGCTGATAGGGTTTAGGGTTTACCATTTAAGTAGAGTAGCGTTTGTTTGTATCATCACACATGTTTCAATCCATTTCATCTATTAGTTTAAAATCGTTGTATTCTGATGCATTTGGTTGTTAACCTAAGGAATTTTTTTGATTAACGATGGCTTATTTGGTGAATCATCAAGCGATACTTCTGCAAGAACCCGTGCGTTGATGCGAGGAAGAACCAAGAGAATGAACTGGAAAAGCAACGTTTCACAGTTTAAAAAATTTATTGCAAGTGTGCCGCCGAGTGTGGAAGAAGAAAAGCTTATTCGGAGCTCCCCCTTTGCGTGGGTTTTGGACATTCCAGATATTACCCATGTCAGACCCCTCGTTCAGAATATGTTTGATAATTGGGACTGCACGGAGAAATATTTTATATTCCAAGACAAGAAATTGCATTTCACAAAGACGGATGTCTCCCTCATCCTTGGTCTACCAGATGATGGACTCGAAGTTCCTATGAATAATGAAGCTCTGTCTGGACAGCTATATTTTCAATATTTCGTGGAAGCTGATTGCTTTAACAAACATCTGGAGGATTTATTGAAGACTTCCAGATCTCCTGATAATTTAGGATCTGCAAAACTTTATTGTCAGTTGTTTATTTTATATTTTTTCTCTTGTGTGTTTTTTACTACCACCAGCAGTAAGCCTAGAATAGCTATGCGATCACTTATAGATTGTGTAGAGGATTTTGATAACTTAGCGCGGTCTGATTGGTGCGAAGCACTTTATACGTACATGACTCCTCAAATGGAGTCAATTGGTATGAGAGTCACATTGCGACCAAAAGCAGACGTCATAGGTGGATCCACGAGACCAATGCTTAAGGGTTTCACACACTTATTGGCTGCGAGTGAATATATTTTATGTCTTCCGTAAATAGTATAGATAAATCTGTCTATTAACAACTAATCTTGTCATTCCAGGTATGGATGTGTGAGCATTTGTGCATCCTACCTCCACACATCCTCATGCTTTGCCAAGAATTCTTAGATGGAGGTGGAGTTCCACAAATGTATGGGTCGTTAAGAAGATGGTAGATGGTCTCATACCTGACAAAATCATTGTCGATCTAATTCCAGCACAGTCAGAGCTGCACCTGGTACATACCGCTTCCCCACCTAGATTTTCTGCATCAACTCCTCAACCCGAAACCAGTCGACGAAGAGGAATGACACATCGGTATGCCAGGAGAATGCAGAAATTATATCTACTCTAAGCACCAAGCTAGTTGAAGCAAGGTGTGATTTTGAAAGCACCTCCCTACTTAAGGAAGCGACCATCAAACAACAAGAAAAGACAATACAGGAGCTTCTTCAAGAGTTAGAGGAGGTCAGGAACAGGAAGGACAACGAGATAAGTGAAAGGGATGATATAATTGTTGAAAAGGACAGTTTAATACTGGAGCTTCAACTCAATTTACAATTCCGGGATGTAGAGGGGTTACAATCACAACCTATACAAGCTGTACAAACCCAACAACCTTCTTTTGCATACACTAGGCAGAAGGTTTGTGTGAGGAAGCAGACTCTTGACGGTCTATCACCCCCTAGCCTTAGAAGCCTCCCTCCTGCATGGTTTTCAAACATCCCTAAAAGAAGGAGAGTTGAAACTCAAATTGTCCCCAGCAGGGCTATTGAGTATCCCTCAGTAGACCCTAATATCTCTCCTGCAGAGGCAAACATTGGCGAGTCGGGCCGGATAAAGGGAAATCAATTCGAGGAGGTGAACCCGAAATATCAGAGCCCGACACACAAGTCTCCACATACAAACAACCAACACTCGACGAAGTCAAGCAGAGGATATTGGAGGTGAGCATCGATTATCTGTCCATCCTAATTTTGGACAAAATATTTACGGCGAGCAGTTTATTTTGTATCTGACAAGCTTATAAAGAATTCACCGGTAAGATGGATCCAAAGCGTCGAGAGTCTTTATTGAAACTAAAAAAATAAGTAAAACAGTCTTATATTCTTTGTATATACCTTTCATCTTATGCTTTGAGAGTTGCTAATAACCCCTTCCTTGTGTAGTGTGACTCGGGACCGTGACCATGTGTAAAACTTATACATGGACTCTTTCCTTACAATATTTGATTGGAATGTTTTGACATGGGGATTGCATAAGCGCGTATTTTGATCTTTGAAGCGGCAAGGTGGTGATAAGGCGTACTATAACTCAATTTTACGTGGATGGATTCCAGTAAGTTTTGGCCCTTTTGCAAGGAATTGTAAACTTTACGGCCGGTGTTTTGTGATTTTTTTATACAGATATGTTTAGTATTATGTACGCCAAGCATTCGAGCAAACTTTTAAAACCCGGGCAATCAATCGGATACATATTTTGTCCAATAATCCGTGCGATTTGCCGCCACCTACTAGTGGCCGACTTGGAAAATTGAGTTCATCCACTACAACTCCTTGTCAGTCGGGAATGCTTACACTCTGTGATTTGAAAAGCGAGTAAGTATTAGATTAGATTTATAAATAAACCGTTTGTGTATGGAGGATTCATAGCATTTATTTGGTCCCGGGTTGAATTCTTTAAAAACATGCACTCTTCAGTATTATGATAAGCGCATCTGGCTGAAAAAATTTTGTAATGCAAACTTTTCCGTGCGTCGAGTCCAGGGTCCCAGACAAAGCTCTTCGTAAGACATCTAATAATCTTTGTAAATACCATATTTTATAAGCTAGCATTGGACTAATAATTTTTAATTTTTACACTATAATTGCATTTTTATAATCTGATACATTGAGAGCCTACTATTTGGGTACCCTAAAAGATTGAGACAGTAGGATATGAGGAGCTTGATTCGTGGTGGGAATAGAATAATCTGACTCACAATTTTGTTTGCAATTATGGTATGTGTTGTATAGTGGGATATGTTGTAAGACTATCTGAGTTTTAGATATGTAACTACACCAAGGTGTCTGCACTGTAAAAGTCATTAGTCATTTGCAAGGTATTTGCAATACATGTAGTATCTGTCTGATTATGGAATATTTATACTTTGTTAAATATTTCAACCACTTCGACTTTATGATTTTGTGATGGGATTTCTCATTGGCGGGAATTAAATTTGGGACCACCGTGTTCTGGGATTAAGATTCCCGGACCACCTTATTTCTCGGCGATTCGCAAATGGGCGTGGTCACGAAATTATATTTTCGGGACCCGTGTTTCTGAGTTAAATTTCGGCTGCACCGTATTCCTCGGCCAATTGGAATGCGTGGTGTCGAATTCACTTTCCAAAGACCACCGTATTCGGGATTAAGATTCCCGGCACCACCTTTTCTCGGCGGTTCGCAAATAGGCGTGGTCACGAGAATTATATTTCCGAGACCACTATGTTCTGGAGTTAAATTTCCCGGCACCACCGTATTCCTCGGCGATTGCATGCGTGGTGCGAGAATTCACTTTCGGCACCACCGTGTTCCCAGGATTAAGATTCGGCACCACCTTTTTCTCGGCGATTCACGAATGGGCGTGGTCGAATTAAATTTCCGAGACCTGTTCTGGATTTAATTCTCGGCACATTTTATCTCGTCGGTTCGATCGCATGCGTGGTCTTTGAAATTCACTTACGGCACCACGGTGTTCACAGGATTGAGATTTCGGCCACCTTATTTCGACCAGTCGCAAATGGGCGTGGTCACAGGAATTAAATTTTCGAGACCACGTGTTCTGAGATTTAATTCACGCCACATTTTTAGAAATCGGGCCCGTGCAAGTGGCGCGGAAAGCGGGAGGCGGGGAGGATCACAACGAAGTTTGCTCGACGCAACAACATGTGAAGCCGTTAGGTCTATCACGGTCGATGTAAAGAATTGAATTTGGACTCTGTAGGTCCATCATGGGTTTCGATCAAAACCCGTTGATGGCCCTAATCACTCAACTTCGGTCCCAAACCAACTCGGTGGCTTTGGGACTTGCCTCGTATCGTGTCCAAAATTTCGATTTTCAAGGCGGGATTAGGTTTACACCCAATTTTAATCGGGCCCGTGCAGTGGCTGGCAGCTAGAAGGTAGGAGGATCGGAAGAAAGTTTCCTCGGCCAACACCATGTGAAGCCGTTAGGTCTTTCGATCGATGTAAAGATTTGAATTTGGACTCTGTAGGTCCATCGATGGGTTTTGGCCAAATCCATTGATGGTCCTACACTGACCTTGTGTTCTTGGAATTTAAAATGCGGCCCACCTTATTTCCGTGTTTGAAAGTGTGCATTAGTGCGGGAATTGAAATCCAGGACCACCGTGTTCCCGATTCTAAATTATGCGTGGTCACAGGAATTGAAATCTCATAAACCGGTGTGTTCCCGGCGATTCTAAATTATGCGTGGTCACGGAATTGAAATCCCAGACCATTGTGTGTTCCCAAGTTCTAAATTATGCGTAGTCCCGGAATCAAATCCCGAGGACCACCTTATTCCTCACCATTTGAAATTATGCGTGGTCTGAAATAAATTCCAGGACCACGAGTTCGGGATTATAATTATCAGCACCACCATATTCCTCGGCCAGTTCGAAATTGTACGTGGTCCTGGGAATTATAATCTCAAGACCATTGTGTTCCTGGGATTTTAATTCCCAGCACCACCTTATTTCTTGGCCAGTTTGAAACTGTACATGGTGCTGGGACTTTTTTTCCCAGCACCCTTGTGTTCATGGGAGTTAAATTCCATCACCATCGTATTCCTGGACCAGTTCGAAATTGTACGTGGTCCTGAGAATTAAAATCCCAGGACCATTGAGTTCCTGAGATTTTAATTCCCAGCATCACCTTATTTTTACGATTCGAATTATGCGTAGTCTTTGGGACTTTAATTCCTACCACCACTGTGTTCCTGGGAGTTAAATTCCCAGCACCACCGTATTTCTCGGTGAGTTCGAAATTGTACATGGTGCTGTGAATTAAAATTCTAGAACCACTGTGTTGCTGGAAAATTTAATCCCAGGGCCATTGTGTTCCTGGGATTTCATTGTCAGCACCAGCAAAGTATTGAACAATATATTATATAACATTTATTAAAGCTCAAACACAAACAATAAACATATTTACAGTCACTGTTGATCTATGGGAAGCAGTACCATTTACAAATTAGCAAATTTCATTAATTACAACAATACATTGTCATACTGCCACCTGAACACTTCTAAAGTTACATCAGGAAGAACTCATCCCTTAAAATGGAGACAGAGACATCTATTCTGAATTTGGTAATGTCTGCTTGTTTGAAGTTCATCTTCTCACCATAAAGCAGACATCTCATGTATTGCATTACAAAGAAGGCACAATAATTGCTGTAAACATGCAAAGAAAAATTTTATATTTCAATTCAAAAGTATAATTTTCACGTTCAGTATTTTTCTTTTAGTACCTTGCCACTTGTTGGGGACAATCAGTTGTAACAGAAACCCAGCTGTCGATGGGGTAATAGGCTTGTAAACATGGATGAATTGCTGCAAGCTCCTTAGGTGAATATCCTTTAAATTGGGATACCTATAATTACACGATAACTGAGTTAACATAACTATTCATTAACAGATAACAAAGTTAAATTGATGGAATATCTATATTTAAAATATTTAACTACTCACCACTGCTTCAAAATCAGCTTTTGATCTTCCACCATATAAAATGGAGTTGTAATGATTAAAACTCATTGCTTTTGTGTCGATACACAACATGTGAAAGTGAGTTTGGTCAGTATTTAGAGGTATAAAAATATATCTAACCTCTCCATCATTCATGTCCGTGTTTATGATTTGTGTTGTGGCAGTCTTCCACGACAATCTTAATGCTGACTGAAATTGTGTGTAGAGGAAAATATTTAAACAGTTAGTATAACATCAAATGTCGTGAAAATACTCAATTTAACTCCCTTACAATGAACACAGATGAGCAATACACAGACTTGTTATATGACCTATATGAAGAGGAGGCCCCCCTAAAAATAATTAAGTAAAATGTATCGATAACCTCCCCAACTGTGAAAATAGATCCATTAACTCCAGAGTATAAAGAATTCAGAGTTAATGAAAAAAGACCTTCCTCCCAAACATAACCTGTTATCGGCCTACAAAAAAATTTAATCGTAAATAAATATTTTCACTTTATAATATTGTAATAGAATTTTTGAATGTAATGGTGGATATAACTACCATATTTTATTTTTTCTAAACTTTTTAGCAAGTAGGTCACATCAGCATCTTGTTTCTTGTTCTTTGCCGTCTTACAATTTTTCTTGACATACTATGATACAAAAATATTATTAGTTATTTAAATAAAATAACACAAACTAATTTTGGAAAGTATTCTGACTAACCGCAATGGCTTCCATGCTCATTTGGTTGAGTTTATCAATTATTGCTTCATCTCTGTCAAGATCTTTTTCATCTTCTTCCAAAATACAGATAGTACCCCTCGCTTGCAATTCATCCATACCAATTTTTTGTTTGCCTTTTTTGTCAAATACTTCTGCTTCTTTTACAGCTTTATCAGGTTGCCCTTCTAATAACTCAACATCAGAAATTTCTGTCTCTTTTCTTTTGCTTTGAGGTATCAATTTTGCCCACAGTGGACTATCAACGGGAGTATCCCTGTAATCATAGCGGGTTCTATCTCGCCGTCTTGTTCTGCTGGCAATTGGTTCCGGTTGAGGTTGAGGGTCAACTTCAGGCTTATTTGGTTCAGCCTCCATACCTTCTCTTCCTATAATTTCCATTAGTTCTTTTACCCTTTCAGTTAGTGTCATGTTTTCCATTCTTAACTCTTTGAGTTGTCTCTGATAAACTAAACACTCATGGCATTCATTAGTAGGGTATTTTTCTTGTATAATTTGTGATGATGATGTCTCTATTGGATGAGAAGTATTTTCAATATAATAATCAACCTTATCAAGCAATATATTTTCACTACGAGTACATACTAGATCAACAATGACCTATCAAAAAATCAACAATTATTTAGATAACGAAAATGAAAAACTGCTAAGTTGTGGTCTTCTATTTACCTGTTCAGGGGAGACTTGCTCCAATAAATTCCTGACCTTGCTAATATGTGAAGGAGTTGCCCTCCACTTATTTATTCGTGGGCCTTCAGTATTGTATGGTCTCTGGATTGAGACATGTTCCAGAAACCAAGTCTGCTCATATCGAAAGTGTTACATACTTACGTAAATATAAAAGAAAAAATTATTTAGTAAGAAAGAACTTACAGCCAAAAGGCCGACAAACCCCTTTAGATAAGGAATTCGGCTCTTCTGCGCAATTGTATTATTAGATGAACATATATCTCCAATAGTAAGCAATTGCGGAGCCATAAATTGATGGATGACTTCGACCCAATTGAAACTACCTATGTTGTCAAAATCATCTACAATATCTACAAGACCTATGGGGACCTTATATGTAGTAGTGAGAACGTAACAACACAAGCAAATATATACAATACATACAACTTACAAAATACCAAAACATCTTCATCTACTTCTACTCTAGTAGAAAAGGTTTTAAGCAAAATCTCTAACCTCGATCTAGTTGGTTCTTTTTTGAAGAATTGAGAATTGAAAAGAGCACCTGATGCATTAGTTGAATTCATAGGAACATAAGCCCCTTTATCTGCAATACCGAGCAAAAGGGACACATCTCTTCTGGTGAAAGCAACTGGCACAGTTGAAAACTTAAAGCTTTGACTTGTCGAATCCCAACTTTGAAATATATTGACCAATATTCCACGGATTTGTGGAATGTCTTTTATATTCAAAAAAACAGCAAATGAGGTTTGTTTAATTATCTCTCTGTGCCTTTCATGTAAACAAACTGACGGACGTTGCTTCCCTTTAGCACTTGGACCTCCAAAAAATTCAATAAAGTGACCTAAAACGATGGTCCATTGCAGTTTCTTCGCACACTCATTATTTCCCTAATAATTTGAAAATACATAATTTATTCCTTCATTTTGCAATTGTAAAAAACAAATTTGAGATTCGGCAATTCTTTACAATAATCCTGTAAAAAAAAATTGACAACACCACTCTTTTTCTGGGCCAGTTCCTCTCCATATAGGTCGAAATTTATATCTCAGGAGGTGGCTGGGGATATAAATTCAAAGACACCATTTATCTCGACTAGCCCATCTCCCCTGAGAGATATTTAAACGCAGAACCACTATGTTGTTGGGGTTTTAGTTCCTAGCACCACCAACAATTTCGACAACTTTTATGTACATGGTGCTGGAAATTACATTCCCAGCACCATGGTGTTGCTGGGAGTTTTAATCCCATTACCACGGTGGTGCTGGAATATAAATTCCCAGCACCACCATTTTTCTTGACTAGTTCATCTCCCTGGTGCTAGGATTTTTAAACGCAGAACCACTGTGTTGCTGGGGTTTTAATTCCCAGCACAACCAACAAATCCGGCAACTTATATGTACATGGTGCTGGAAATTACATTCCCAGCACCATGGTGTTGCTGGGAGTTTTAATCTCATTACGACGGTGCTGGGAATTTACGGCTCTATTTATCTAATTCATATACAGATTGAAGAGATCGTCCATTTGTATTTGAATGTTTGAAACCATTCCAAAACCTTAACGGAGAAATCATTTTAAACATATGACATACTTCATATTGGACTCAAGCAAAGAATGCGACACATACCTTGGCCGGTGAAGGAGAGGTTGAATCGGATGCTTGACTCATTCTGCAACACGAAATGGTAGAAAAAAATCCAATGAGATGTACGTCTTTCAACGGAAACCCTAAAATCGAGTAAGAAATGGGTAAAACTCTAGTTAAATGAGAGGACGACACCATATTACCTCAAAGCGTCTCGACGAAATTCCAAGAACTCGGAAGCTAACGTAATAAAGTAGGAGGAAAAATAGAGTCTAAGTTTTTCCAAGTTTTTGTGCGCTCGAAGATTTCCCGGAAGCTTAAGACACGAAGACGCTAATGTGGTGACTTGTTTGGACGGGACGTTTCGATGGCTCGGGATTTGGAAATGTGGCTCGGATGCATGCGGGATCTTTGCATTAAAAACACTGTTTGGCGGGAGGGGTATTTTGGGAATTATGCGCGCGATTTGATAATTCTGAAAGTATAGTGTGCGTTTTAGACATTTCGAAACTTTATCAATTGTGTTTGATAAATTATCGAAAATAGAATGGAGCCACAATGAATCTGCATAAAATCTTTTTAGGCTTAAATGAGGTCCCAAGAGAGAACAAAAGTAAAGTAAAAAAAGAAATATATATATATATATATAATATTCTTCGTTTCATTAAAAATTATGAGATTCATGATCATATATTTATTATAATAATATATTTTTTTATTTACATTCTTTTTAATATTATATTCATTGTTTATGAATCTCACGGTCCATTCAATGATCTTAAATCGGATCAATCTGATCACTTGCCAAGTGGCCTCTGCTGTTTCCACCACATCCGATCCGGATGTGGTCACCTCATGACAGAAATTTAATTGATGACGCTCGCTATCTTGTATTCTCACTGTTTTTGCCTTTACTAATTGTAAATTCGAATATCTTTCATCTTTAATTTAGAGAAAAAATTTGCTTTGAGAGTATGTTTTTCTAAAAAAACATCAGGCAATGACTTTTATATTTTCTGCTTCCTTTGTCATTTCTATAATATAAGCAAAATTTTATATTCGCAGAATAAAAAAAAATGTCTTTACCACATGCATGCTTGCTTATTAAAGGCTCACTATTTACTCTTAGTTAGTTGAAAAGTATTAACGTACGTCCGTGTAAAGTAGTAAAAAAATCATCGTGTTCAAGGCCTTAAACTCTTCTTGTAAAATTTGTAAACCCAATTTCTTATATATGCCTTCTAAAACAACTCTTTGGTTCGACGAAAGTGTAGCTTCATGTAGGGCCTCTTCGTAATCATGCCTCTTCTCAATCACCTGTCATGCATCTTGGAATCTAATTAAGGCCTTAAGTTAAATGCTTTAATTAATTTTTATAGTTAACAGTGCATGTGATGTGGAATTGAGGATGACATATTATGTTACGTTAGTAGCTATATAATAACTTGGCTATGAATTTACAATTTATCCGTGAACATCCATGTATATCTTTATCATTATCGTACGAGCACTTATGCATTATAGTTCAATTCTTGAAGTCTAAAGGATTGGATGATGGATAATGAAGGTGCATGAGCATGCACTGATTATATATATGCACGACATGTGCATGATAACGAAAAATACACAGTAGCTCTGGAACTGTGATTTCTCATCTTAGCACCGAGCTAGCCTAAGCAAGCACATTGTTTCTCATTGGAACTTTTTCGCTTGACATTGTCGATCGGATTGTCATTTGATATCGTCGTCGAACGATCAAATTCCAACTGCAACTCATCCATGAGTATCCGTGTGCATCTTTATTATTCATCGTTCGATCGTTTATGTACTATAGTCCAATCTTTGAAATCCTAAAGGATGGTAAATAATAAAAGTATACATATGTATTTATTTTCTTTCCTGGTACAATTAACCATGGTTAAGCAATCTTTTATATGATCGATAAAATATGGAGCTCAAAATCATATTTTAACCATGGTTTAAAATATGATCTATATAAGTTTTATGATGCATGCCTTTTAGTTCTCTTTTTTTTTTTTTGATTTACAAGTGGTATCCAAGCTTCGCCCGACTAGTCCACTTAGCGGCGCCACCTACTGGCCTCGAAGAGTCTCCACCGCAATCGGGAAGGGAATCAGAAGACGCCACCGCCGTGAGGGGTTTAATGTCAATCGTCGGTCCGCACACCAACGGCCATATAGCGGAACCCGCCTCCGCAACCCACAAGCGAGTGGAAAACGGCGGAATTCCCTCCGCAAGCTGCAGCCGGCAGGGATCGAACCATGGCTTGCTCCAAGGACCCCCCAAGTTTTTACCGACGCACCATTGCCCTGGGAGCGCATGCCTTTTAGTTCTCGGGGCTTATGCATATAGTCAAATTTGAATTTGGTTACTTTGAAAAACTAAAATTAACTTCATTCTTAAGACAGTAATTTGATGGGGTAGCTCAATGATGCCCTAGTGCTTGTCCCATTAAGGGTTGTGCAACGATGAATCAATTGAAAAAAAAAAAGTATATAGTACACAAAAATTCTGTCAATACAAGATTATAAAAGATTATCTTAGTTCAATTAACTAATGAATTTTAAAGCATTTTGATGCGTAGATATTATTTATTCGATGATTGAAACGGCAAGTTATAATATTTTTTAAAAAAAGATTTAGGAGTCGTTTGTCTCAATATATAATCAAAACAACAATGATGGGTATAACACAAGTTACTAGTGATCCTGGGATCATATAATGAACTTATAATGAGAATGATACAAAATAATAGAAGAGTGTGACATGTCATTAATTAGAATCTCGATTAAGAAGTAGAGATCTCGATGGGCCTAATCATTAGTCAGAAAATTTTGAAATATTGGTCCTAATGAATCTTTGAGGATAGATTTTCCATCACAACTCTAAGATTTTGTTGGATCGGTTTGGCTCGGCCTAAAAAATGAACCTAATGTCTAAGCTCAAATCGTGGGTCGGGATATATACTTGTTTAAAAGATAAATTGAGATTTATTTAACCTAAATAATAAAAAAAAGAGACTCATCCTTATAAGATAACGAATTTGATCTCTTGTGACAACGGAAATAGGATAAGAATATTATCCAGATTAAATCTTATTTACTATTTGGTCTCATCGAGGAGAATAGAGATCAAGTTTTATCTAAAATTAGATTATATCATGGATGGATTAATTTATAAAGAATTCTCTACTCTATAAATGAAGAAAGATTATTCCTTCGTCTCTAGGGAAAACTTTTACGTAGTTCAAATAAGTAGGAAAAAAAATTGATCAATAATTTCAAATGAGACCCTGAATTTCTACAGCCTCAAAAGGAAGAGTACGTACGGAGACATAAAAAAATCTACAAATTAAATTATTTGGGCAAATTATCGAGGAAACAGTTCCATCAAGCGACAGATAAAACTTACTGCAAGATTGCGAGCAGATACAGTCACATACAGACACATGTACACAATCCATACAACCCATGCATAAAATATACTCTCAATCTCAAACTGCAAACGAATCAATCGAACAAAAGCAATCTTTCAAAATGCATCTACATAATTCTTCTTCTATGCATGTCTCCCGCCGGAGTTGGTATTCAATTGTTCCCCGTTGATCCCACCGCTGGGGCCCGACGGCGGCACCGCCCCTCGAGGAAGCATGGAGAAGACCAGCGCCGACTGGCCGCGGCTCACCGAAGCGGAAAGCAGGGACCTTTCTCCTTTCCAGAGCCCAACCGTGAGAGGCCGCCGAGCTGCTCTGCTGCATTCCGAGCCGCTGCAGCAGAGCAGAAGTAGAGCGACAAGTAGCACAGCTGTTGCCCTCGCCGCCTGCATCTGGTGAAGGAGGAGAGGGATATGAATAACAGCACAAGAAAGAGAAGGTACATTTAAAGAGAATCTAAGAGGACAATGGCTGATGGAGTTAATTATATTAATTAAGGTCGATGAATTCAAAGGTGGAAGGAAGGAGAAAGAACTGGGAACCCGGGTTGCAGTAGTGCTGCCGCATGAATTCGAGCAGAGACATGCAACACCTGTACTCCACCCGGGTCAGTTCATTCGACGAATCAAATTTAGAAGAAAACACGCACACGGTTGCAAAATCACATCTTGGGGAACACGTTGGCTCGATTGGCCTATGAAGTCAACAACTCCGTTCAGCTCCATTATTAACTCTTCCTTTTTCATTCATTTTCCAGCGACGAATTGTCTAACGATCGAAGAAGACCGATGACTTCGTTCCGCTCGAGAAGAGAGATACGTGAGGTAATCGAACATATCCCAGTCGTTTAATAAACAAAACCTCCTTTTCAATTCGCAGACGGATGCATGCATGTTTATGAAACATGAGCTAGCGTACATATGAACTGCAAAGATTTTGATCAATAATTTCGTGAGTTTTGCCTTTAATCGTATCTCGTAAATGCAGACGCCAAGTTGTCTGATACTCTGATAGGTACGTATATGGGCAACAAGAAACACGTCTTCTGTTTTCACGAAGAGGAGAAGATCACTTTGAAAGCTGCAGGAATGCTTTAATTTGCCCCATGGTTTTCCTGCTCATCCATCTGTTGCCTGAAGTCGAAGAAAAATTGATACGATTTCATTATTTACGTGTTGCAATAAGCAAACCATTGTGATCGATCATCGATGACAGAAGTGAGGTTTGATAATCTAGTTCTTAATTCGTTGACCGATCGATCGACGACAATGAAATCTCTACCAGAGAGAATTTCGCAATTAACAATTAAACCAACCTAACTGATCACGGCTTAATATAATCTGTATATACAACTCATTGCTTAATTAATTAGTCTCTTTTGTCTTAGCTAGATTTCAGGCAAGGAGAAAGTGGGAGACTTAATTGCCGAGTAATTTTTAACGACCTAAATAAAAGAAATGCATTATTTTATTGTCTATTCCCTGGATTTAAGTCAAGTTGAGCTTTTTTTTTTTTGGGATAAATTTGTGGTAAAATTCAAGTGCCAGCAAACTAGAAGAAAGCGCGCCACGGCTGACGGCACAAAGCATTATTACGTCATAATTAATATATTCCTCGATTCTAATTGGCCGGAGGGATAGTGTCACAACAAATTACATAAACACCCACAACTTTGAATAGGAATTTCAATCGTAACCGCTTCCTTCTAGTTCAGTGGAAGAACATTTAGGTAAGTTCACAAATGAGGTATATTTCATTTTTTTTTAAAATTAATTTGTCCTCTTCGAATCTGGCCGCCTCCAGCGAGGTGGAAGAGTGGGCAAGAGGCGGGAGGAGTGTTAAGGGGGTTTGGCGGGACCGTTTGATTTCGTCCCTCGTGGTCGCCTCCCTGGTCGTCTGTTTGGAAGATGTCGTGCATTGGCTACCCGATTTCGCTATCTTCGACTTCGATTTATTTGTGTTAATATTTAAATTACATATATAGCACGTTAAAGGTGATGCAACTGTTCTGGGTTTTGTTGGGGCTTCATTCACCCTAGCATCATCATATGCAGTTGAAGGTGGATCTTCAAAGCAGTACTTTCAAAGATAAAGAGGCTGGCTTTCTCTCAGCCAAAGGTAATTACAAAAATACTATCGTAGAGACAAAAACAAAACCAGAAGCTCTTCAGTCAGTAGGGAAATTAAACATTTTCCAATCCTTTGGGCTGTAACGACTCGTTTAAAAAATTAACCCTTCGCCCTTTTTTGCATCTAGTGCTTGATTTGGCAAATGTCTTTAGCTTCTAAAAAATAGAGCGAAGCTTAATTCCTTCACTCAACCTCAAGTTTTGCAACGCTGATACACAATGTTTCTTCTGTAGGTTTTACTTATTCGCTGTACTACAGAAATTCACGAACTCTATGGCCAGCTAAATTAAGTATCAAGCGCACAAGCTGTACAAATCTTTGATTCCTGGGCAACTGAACTTAGTCCTGTGGACTTTGAAGAATTTAGCTTGCCTTATTTAAAGCAAATTGTGGATTTAGTCAAGAAGACGCATCCAGTACTAGTGATCCTTTATGCAAGTGGGTCAGGACAGTTGATATGGCAGAAGGTAGGAGAAGGTTGGAATCAGATATTGAGACACTGAAAATGTCCTACGCTAATTTGCAGTCCTCAGCTGAGACTTATTATTATTCTTTGCGTAATCTCATTTAATATGCATTTTTTTTTTTTTTGAGAAAAAGACATACCCTGACATATGCTCGATCATCTTTTACCGTGTAGTAAATCTCCTTTCTGTAACCTCCCAGTAGAGATTAGAAAATTTACTAATATCCTATTGTGATTTCTATATCTAACCATGTGATTTTTATTCTTTTTGAAGCTCATGTTTCATTCCTCGAAATGATGAGCTAAGAGAACATTTTGAAACCGTAACTTGGTTTTCTTGTCTCAGTGTGCACTGCCCTGATAAAAAAACCCAGGGTTATATGGTATGGTTCCTAGTAATTACTGAGTTTAATTAGTGTAATGGCAAACTCATGCAAGTAGGGTGCTGCACTTGTACGATCCATTTAGGTGGGTCAATTAAATATCACTAAAAATTAAATGCACCAGCCGGGAATCGAACCCGGGTCTGTACCGTGGCAGGGTACTATTCTACCACTAGACCACTGGTGCTTAGCCGTCTATGTGTTTCTTTTATTTTTAGTTGGTGAAGGGTCAAGATACTGATACGTTCACTTCCGACTTGATAAAATGGCAATTAGCAACTCAGCTTAAAGTGTTAGTTGGGAGGAGATAGCAACTTGTTCCGATTTTAAATTTAAGGCGAGGCAAATGCCCTTCCCCTTGTCTTTTCTATTGAAGGAGTGATTGCCTTTCATTTCAAGCTCAGTACCCCATCACATTAGCAAAATGGTGTCGATGTGCTTTCCTTTTCGATCACCAGATTATTGTTCATGTTTAAATCTGCCAAATATTTTGGATGTTGTCTCGACTCAGAAATTCCTCCTAATTTCTCAGCTCCTCAACTGCTTCCCTGCCTTTCTACTGCAGTTCATCTGATTAATTCTTAGTGATCAAACATAAAGCAGAACAATTAATTTCCCAATTCAGATATATACTACTTAAACATGTTCTTTTCTATTTCATTTTCAATTTCCAATAAAAAAAATTAATCCAGAAGTCTATTAGCATTACATTCACTAGCTAGCGATTGCTTATCTATGCACGATCCGAGCACACACGTCTTGGTGCACACATATAGTTAATTACCTCGTTTCCTCCTATATATATATATATATATGTTTTTGTTATGAGTAAGAAAAAGAAAAACAGTGATTCGCCAAAATAAATATATATGTACATATACATATCTCAATCCTAGCTAGTAGGAACATTTCTATCCACGATGACTACATTAACAATAATTTGAATGGATGCTTGCAATTTATCATAATATTAAGTAGGATTAATGTACGTACGGTACCAGGTGGTCATGAAATAACAATCAACCTGTATTCATGAATCTGGTAGTTAAATTCCCTGCTTCATCTGCATGTCCTGGATCCCTAATTAATCCTTGCACTGCCACACCTTGATTAGTTGCAGTAGAAATGCTTGAACCAGCAACTGCCACAGTTACAGACGTTGAAGTTGCTGCGGCAACGGTCGCAGCTGATGAACTCCCCTCGACGGAGGGTGGCGGAAGCATCTGGTGGTGCCGCTTGCCCTTTTTCTTGTCATAGGCAACGCCACGGGCCTTGGCCTGGCTCTCCCTCACCTCCCTGAGGTGGGCCTTGACTGCTGGGGAGCCGAAGGGGTTGGGGCCTCCGGCTGCAGTTGCTGCGTAGTAGGCCGAGCGGAGGCGGCCGATGAGGGCGTCGAGGGAGCCCCAGGCCTGACGGGTTGGACAGCCGCAGGGGCCTGGCGGCCGGAGGAGGCCGAAATGGGTGCACCCGGCCGCGTGCACCTTCGTCTTCCCGAACTGGTCCAGGTACTCGAGGAACTCCACCACGTGGGCGCCGGCGCAGAGCGCCAGGTGCAGGCCTGGCTCATAGTGGTTCGACAGGAACTGGAGGAACGTCTTCCAGTCGCGACGCTTCTGAGACTCGTAGCGACTAGGCCTCTGCTGCTGTCGTCGTTGTTGAGGAGGAGGAAAGGGTGGAGCTGGTGGACGAAGAGCGTCGTCGTCGTCGCGGCCTCCGCCGGGAACTGGGGGATAAATGGCTGCTGGTTCCATGCATACACTCACGAGCAGAGGATTAAATTAAATCACGATCGATTATTTAGTTTCTCCTTCGTCGATCGAATTCGAGTAAGCATCATCGAGTTTGGAAGAAGAGAGTGACGATGATGTACGTATGCAATCAATCGACAATCGGTCGGTAGGGTCGTTGCTTTTGGCGGCGGGGTCGGTTTACTTTTAGGACAGTCAAAACTTTTTTTTTTTTTTTGCTTAATAATTTCTTTACGGCAATTTTCATCTCTAGCACTAATTAAGCACTAGCTCTGAAATTTACTTAAGTATCCTTCTGAATTTCAGAACTATCAAAATAATCTATTAGTTTCTAAATTTTTATCATTGTACCACTCAACCAATTCATTGATCAAAACAATACTCTGAACGAAGCCAAAACAAATTCTAGATGACATCTCCTCACACAATATACGACATCAACAGAGTTGACGCGCCCAGAGTCCATCACGATTGCACTGTCTGCCCAGCCTGCTAATCGTCCTCGACAAAAATAATGATTTCCGATGTCATGCGATGCAAAAGCTACAGTGATCGAGATCTTGTCTAGTACTGCATCTCATCTAATAGTATCAAGTTGCAGAAAGATATATGTACGCATGGTAATGATGATGGGTCCCCTCTTATGGGCAAGAAAAAGATTTTATTTTATTTTTGATGCATCGTCCATAATTTTTATAAAAGAAAAAAAAAAAGGAAAAGAGAGAGAACTAGGCCGAAGTGTTTTCGTGATTGTGGCAGTTTGTTATACAGGCCGAAACGAATTCAAGGATTTTATGGGCCGAAAAATGAAGGCACATATTGAATTTACATTCCTCAAATTTAGAATTAATTCTTTGCTATTAAAAAAAAACCTTTGTATTTATTTGCATAAGACGAGAGAACTAAAGATAGGAAATGGCTGTTATGTTTGCATCGGCAGAGCCTCACCTCTCCACGTTCTCCGTTCCTTCCCTCGTTGTCAAACCTCCCAAACTTAATTCTACGACTTTCGATCGACTTCTTTCTTCAATTCCTCTCCTTCTTATTCCTTTCTCTTTCGATTGCATCGGTTGATGCGGCCGGCGTGGGGAAAAGTCCACCTCCCTCCGCGCGGCGGCGCTATCACGTCCCCCTCGCCGCCTCCGAAATCTTCATTTCTCATCCGCTCCTCCTCCCTCAAGGACATTCTCACCCTCCTCGACGACTACGACGCCGTCGATCGTAACTCCTCCACCGCCTCCTCCCGCTCTTCGTCGCCCCAGCCTCCCCCTCCCCCGCAGCCGCTCGTCCACCACTACCGCCCGGCCTCCGCCGCACTCCGTTCTTGGTGCTCTCCGCAGGAGCAGGACCCGTTCGGCCTCCCCCCCGGCGAGGAGAAGCGAGTCATCCTCTACTACACCTCCCTCCGCGTCGTCCGCCGCAGCTTCGAGGATTGCACCGCCGTCCGCGCCGTCTTCCGAGGCCTCCGCGTCGCCGTCGACGAGCGCGACGTCTCCATGGACGCCGGGTTCCTGCGAGAACTGAGGGGTATCCTCGGCGGCCGTCCGAAGCCCGTTGGCGTGCCGCAGGTGTTCATCGGCGGCCGCCACATCGGAGGCGCGGAGGAGCTCCGGCGGCTCCACGAAGCCGGCGACCTGAGGCGGTACGTGGAGGGGGTGGCCCAGGCGCCGGCCGGAACGTGCGAATGGTGCGGCGACATCCGCTTCGTTATCTGCCGGAGATGCAGCGGTTCGCGGCGGTGCTACTCCGAGAAGGTCGGCGCCGGTGGGGGTTTTCGGGCGTGCACCGCGTGCAATGAGAACGGGATCGTCCGGTGCCCCCGGTGCTCTGACCCAGCCGCCGTCTGATCGCAATCGGACCGTCAGCAATAGATGTCTCTGTTCCTTTCGTAAAGCAAGGTATTAATCACAGCGACAATAATATATAATAATAATAATATATAGGAAACTCGCACTGTGTTATATATTTTGATTTTTTTCTTCTTCATATTTCACATCAAGGCAGATCGTTTAGGAGACATGCGATTTCGTTCTCTAATCGATCAGATCCGTTATTTTATCGGTTGTTTCTGTGAACTAAAACGTGAATAACGCCCATCATGATTTACATATCCAGAGTGAAAATATTTTAATGTCATTAATCTGTGTGATGATTATGTTCAATTCATCACAATTAATTATAATGCTGGATATATATACCCTTTTTTTTACTTAATATGAACTCAAATTTTTTCTTAGAAAAATAAGAGAAATCATAACAAGAGCAGCACTCATTGATATGCACATTAGAGCACAAATTAAGACAAATGAAATAATTAATGGCAAGAAACAACGATCGATGTTGTATGAAACCGCTAGAATGTGTATGTTTACGGCCGCCGAGTGACGTTTGAACTCGAAATCGTGGGGATAGTCGATTCTCGTGTATCTGCAAGTTAATTAATTAGATTAATACCAAAAAAAAAAAGCTTAGTCAATTTAAAATTGTGAATTACTGCCAAAGTAGCTCTTTTTTTTTTTAAAAAAAAATTGAAACTGAATCGAACTGGAAAATAAATAAAAAAACAAAATTTTTTAAGATTTTAAATTGTCGAAGTGCAGCAAGCTTCACATAGAGATGTAGCGGAAGAAAATGTCATCCTTCATCTCACTAACGACACCGCTATCCGTGCGCGTAATGCCGCGCATGCGCACGGAGGTAACGGACTCGTGTCTCAGGTGGCGAACGTGTCGCTCTGCGAGGGCTCAGGCTTTCTCCGTCCTCCAGGTTTGCCTCTACGTGTCGTCGGCCTGGTGCCTTCCTCACCGCCTCCTGCTTCTTCTTAAGGACACGCTCAAATGCCATTTCCGACAATAGCGGCGTCGGAGAGCTGCTCGCTGCGAGTGGTTTCGCCTGAGGTCGATCGCGGAGCCGGAGACTGCGTGCGTTATGTCGTCAGAACAAGAAAGGCGAGAGCTGGACGAGAGGGCGAGACGGGGGGAGACGGTGGTCCCAGGTGGCACCGGCGGGAAGAGCCTGGAAGCTCAGGAACGCCTCGCTGAAGGTTAAATTGATTATTATCCGGTCAATTTCCCGCTCTTCATTTGTTGGCTTATCGTTAATTACGCGGTAGATTGATTAACTCTTGCAGCATGAGTGGGTGCAGGGCGTAGCCGCGGAGGGCAGACTCGCAGGGAGCAACTAGGGACTGAAGGGTACCAGGAGATGGGGCGCAAAGGCGGGCTGAGCACCACCGAGGAGTCCGGCGAGGAGCGCGCGCAGAGAGAAGGCATCCCGCCGATCAACGAGCACAAGTTCACGAAGCAAGAGGATTGATCATGCATGAGTACGTGTAAGCACGTAGCAACGATGGCTGAGGTTTGGTTAGTCAGCAGGTCGGTCAGGGTTTGATGTCGCACGTAGTTTTGCCAATTATGCACGCTCTCCTGGTAGCGTTTGTATGTTTTTTTTCCTTTTTATCTGTATCCATAGTTTAGTTTTGGTACGGTCAGAGTGTCTTTTCTAGTTGCATAAGGAGACATAGACGCAAACAACTGCTTCCAGGAAGTTTTATGAGCTACTGTGCGTCTTTAATCAGCATATCAAACTACGTACTTGGTCAATAACAAATAATGTCCGTATATAGTTACTGATCATCCGAGCATGCGCCTGTGCCATTGCTAGCAGATACACAAACAATATAATACACGCACACATTTCGAATCGTAATCTATACGCTAGCTGCTTTTGATTTATTTCGGGACTCGAATGAGTTTCCGAATGTTTGGAGAAATCTATGGATTTGATGATTCTGAAATAAATTACTACGCACCTAAATTAAAGGCGCCAACAACTAGCGCGGCTGAGCGTAAACACAGCCGAACGGGAACGGGCATTCTGGAATTGGAACTGTAACGTTTTCCGTCGTTCTAAATTTCTGGCTCATATAGTTCTACGGGGAAGACGTTGACTACGGAGAAAAAAGAATTGACGAAGCTGTGAAAAAAGGAAAAATACGACGTTTCCGTCGTTCTAATTAAGCGGAGGCATCATGCGGATTGTCGAGGACGCGTTTGCAATAAGGGATGAAAAAACCGTATTCCTCTCTTTGTCGTCGATTGTTCTGAGTTTGCGTCGACTGTTTGGATTAATAATATTGAAGTTAAAAAGGGAAAAACTTGGGGCTTCATTCCTTTTTGAGTTTTGAATGTTCGAATGCAAGATGCACACTCACAGCTATTTCATACCAACAGAAAAAGAAGCATTTAAGACAAAAAAAAAAACTAACTTGAAAATAATAACAATAATAAACAAGGCAAAGATCGCAATCACGACGCCCCGTCACCGTATAAGTCATTGTTTTGAGATGGAATTGTGGGCCTTAGCACCTTGAAGGAAAGATTTAAAGGGAAAAATGGATGGACAATTCAGAGGATGGAAAAGGGCCTAAAGGAACAAAACATTTTAACTAGTGCAAAGAAATTCGATTATACAACTAATTTTCTTACTCATATTTTTTTTTTCATTAGTAAATCCAGGCCAAAGCACAGATTATTCATACTGAATGGATTTTCAGAATATTCGGCGTCGATAAAATAAAATAAAAAATCCGTCCCATCCGTAGCAGACTTGTATTTTTCTGATTCTATAATTAATTTGTTGTCTTTTAATTACAGTGCCATATTAAAATAAGCTCGTCCTCTATGTCGATCCTCGTGAGGTTATCTTGCGCTCGATCCCAATTCTAGCTTCTTGGCGACTTATGATTTTAGTATTGACTGAAAAAGATTCGTTCTGTCATATTTTTAATTAGAAATTTTTCCTGATTCTAAGTGGTCGATGACTTTCTTTGGTTTGAGTAATCAAGAACAACTTTTAACTTTATACAATTGAAGCGCAAGTATTTAATTTGAACCGACAAGTGTTGACCTTGGGCCGTCTCGAGCTTGAAGATCATGAGCGCGTCGTCGTAGGTTAAGCCGATGGTCTCCCCGTTGAGCGTGATGGTGCCGCTGAGGCTGGTCCTCTCGATGCGGCTCGCGAGGGCGTCCATGAAGTGGACTTACCGGAAGTCGTTGGCCCCGACAACGGCTCGATCAGACCTTCCGCCGATTAATATTCATATAAGTCAATTTAATCGATTAGATTTTTATTAGAAAGTTCAATTGATTCGATTAGTTTAAAAAAAATTGATTTACTCGGTGTCGATTTAATTAATAAATTCATTATTAATTTATTACTCAGATAAAATATAGTAGGGTTTATGTAACAAATCTAATTTTATCGAGATTTTATAATGAATGATAAATGAAATGATGATAAAATATCAATATGACTTTAATGCAGAAAAAAAAAATCATCAAAGCAATATCGTTCACTAAAAAATTCGAAGATCATACGGGAGACACGAGAATTGATCTGATGTTAAATTTCTTCTCGCGGAATGAAAAAAGTATATATCTATATGAAATCTTACCGCTAATAATTTAAAATATGTAAATTTTTTAATCAAATTATTTAATCAGAATTCAATCGCGAACGTAATCGAATATATGAAACTTTTTATACCATCGAACAGTATCTCTTATTATATTATTATTTATATTTAAATAAATTTTATTATTTTTAATTAAGTCATTTTTTTTTCTTTTTAATTTAATTTATATATTTATAATAATTTTATATCATAACATTCAAGAATAAAAATTATGAATGGCCGGCGACGGTCGTCCTGATTTAAGAATTGAGGGCTGACATCGCCGGTCAATTCTTAAAACATGATAATAAACATAGAATTGATAGGAGGAAAAAAAATGGCTTTATTTGCCTGCTAATTAATTAATTCGATCACTTATCTGTATGTCCGATTCCTTCTTCAGCTTTAATCTTCTTGACGATCATTTAAATCTATCCTTCCTGATCAAGCACTCGTTTATCATCGAACTCAGTTACTATTTTCATGGCTTGCTTGATAGAAGTTGGAACTGGACGTGACTGCGATGGTGATGAAAAATCTCCTCTACAAGCTAAGTCGAATATAAGTCCATCGGAAGAGTTTGAGCGGTCACTGTGATAGTCATAATTCGATCTCTGTCGACTATAATTTATGAAGAAAATTTCATCATTTTTCACTCGCTCACGGATTTAAGAGGTGGATTTTTATTTTTCAACTGGATTGATATGAAGTACGGATTCAATTGACATACATATTTTTCATAGTAATTTGACGATGCATCATTTTGATTTATTTTTATGGATCAAATTCTTCGAAGTCCATAGGGCAAGACCGATTTATCAAATGAATTAATAAGACGAACTTAGATATCATTTATAAATAAAATATATATATATATAAAAGCGTGTGAAGTTGCAGGAATTAAAGTCGTCGCTTTACCTCGCTCCTTTTTGGAAATTAGACAGCGAATTGAAGATGGTGATATCGCTCTCGCACTCACTACTGCCTTAATTGCGACCGCTTGAGTCAGAAAGGCCAGGAGGAGCCTCGTTGGCAGGGACAAGAAGCAGCATCCAGCATTTACTGTGAGCTGGACCATGCATTATATTTATCGACCAAGTGTGGTCGAATGAATTAATAGATATAACGAAACAGTGCATAAATATAAATATATATATATATATATATAAAGCTCATGATCAATTCGTACAAGTTTCCCTCTTATTAATTTTAGACTGGACAGGAGATCTAAGATAAGATGCTTAGTTCTTATTTCCCGTTTGCTTCAAGCTAGCCTTCAACCCTTAAGTTACTACCTACTTCCTCTTGCTCCTGCTTATATATATATATATATATATATATATATATATATATATATATATATATATATATATATATATAAAAGCGTGTGAAGTTGCAGGAATTAAAGTCGTCGCTTTACCTCGCTCCTTTTTGGAAATTAGACAGCGAATTGAAGATGGTGATATCGCTCTCGCACTCACTACTGCCTTAATTGCGACCGCTTGAGTCAGAAAGGCCAGGAGGAGCCTCGTTGGCAGGGACAAGAAGCAGCATCCAGCATTTACTGTGAGCTGGACCATGCATTATATTTATCGACCAAGTGTGGTCGAATGAATTAATAGATATAACGAAACAGTGCATAAATATAAATATATATATATATATATATAAAGCTCATGATCAATTCGTACAAGTTTCCCTCTTATTAATTTTAGACTGGACAGGAGATCTAAGATAAGATGCTTAGTTCTTATTTCCCGTTTGCTTCAAGCTAGCCTTCAACCCTTAAGTTACTACCTACTTCCTCTTGCTCCTGCTTCCCCACAACAGACTGAAGTAAAAGAGCAGCCTAAAGAAGAATCCCCAGGCCACGATCGCCAACAGGCAATTCCACTTGTTGAGCTGATCGACCTTCTGCCACTGCAGCACATCAGACCCTGTGATGATGCATGTGTCGTTGCCAATGTTCATCCCCAGAGCTTGCCCCATCGCAGCCAGAACTTCCTCCTTCTTCGCCTGCGGCAAGCTCCCCATCGCCGTTCCATCGAATATCTGCACGCCCCGTGAGAAGCACTTGGACAGGCCGTAGCCGAACTCATTCTGCATCAACGCCTCGTACGGGTATTTGACCAGCGAAATGTAGTGGAGCCAAATCCAGTAGCCCGGTATCCGATTCCGGGTGATGAAAAAGCCACTGAGCAGCAGGCAGTAGGAGAAGACCGCCGCCGAGATGGTGTAACCTATCACCACGTGCGACAGCACGCCGGAGATGAAAGTCACGAACCCGCTGGCAGCCCAAAAGGTGGCCAAGATGGTCATGAAGAAGAAGAAGAACCCGTGGATGCCTCCGGCCAACCCCACGGCGAAGTAGATGATCGACACCAAGGTGATGGCTAGGAAGACAAGGGGAAGGAAGGTAATGACGGCGTTGGAGAGGACGTAGGAGGAGCGCCGGTAGGCGTTGAAGGCCGTCTCTCGCACGTAGATGTACTTTTCTTGGATGAAGACAGCCAGGGTATCAGCGCTGGTGAAGAATATGGTGGTGATGGTGATGGCGATGAAGCCGACTTTCTCGCGAACGGCCTCGGGCGTGTCTCGGAGCCGCCAGAAGATGGTGGCGAGGAGGAATCCGGTGACGACCATGTCTCCGATTCGGAAGGCTAGAATCTCCGGCATCCGCCACATGTTCACCAGCGCCCTCTTGGTGATCGCTGCCACCTCAATCCACACCGGGTTCGCGTACGAAGCAGGGGCGACGCCGGCGTACATCATCGCACTGGACACCAGCTTTCCGCTCGCGATGCAGTTCCTCACGGCCTCCTGCAGTGGGAAGCACAGTTCCGCTGCGGATCGCGCAGGGCGATGATTCAAGGAGTTGAGGGCGACGAGGCGCCTGGCGCCGTCCGGGGCCGTGTCCTCCAGCTCGCGTACGAGGTCCAGGGTGAACTCGGCCGGGTTGCCGCCCTCCGGAACAGGGCTCCCGACCACGGTCAAGAACTCGGCGAGGCCGTGGGGAGGCCCGCTGTACACCGTCTGGCCGCGAGAGAGGAAGATGAGGCGATCGAGGAGGCCGAGGATCCGGTAGCTTGGCTGGTGCACAGACATGATCACCATGCTCCCGCTGCGTGCGATCCTCTGCAGGACTTGAACCACCATGAAGGCGCTGGTGGAATCGAGCCCTGACGTGGGCTCGTCGAGGAAGAGCACGACGGGGTCGTGGACGATGTCGGACCCGATGGAGACTCGGCGGCGCTCCCCTCCCGACACGCCGCGGTGGCCCTCGTCGCCGATGATAGTCTTGGCGGCGGAGAGGAGATCGAGCTGCTCGATCAGTGCTTGCACGCGCTCTTTCTTCTTGGACTTAGAGACGGAGGGCGGCAACCTGACTTCGGCCGCGAACATCAGCGTCTCCTCCACGGTAAGCATCGGGAACATGAGGTCGTCCTGCATCACATAAGCCGAGATAGCTCTGATGAGCCGGCCTTCCAGCCTCTCGCCGTTTAGCGCGATGGTTCCTCGGAGGCTGGCCCTCTCGATCCTGTTCGCTAGCGCGTCGATGAGCGTGGTCTTCCCTGACCCACTCGCCCCGAGCACCGCCAATATCTCCCCCGTCCTCACCTCCCCGGAGACGGAGTCCAAAAGCACCCTCGTCGCCGGAAGCGCATCCTCCGCGCCGCGCCGGAAGAAGGGGAATCTCTTGGGCCTCTTAACGCTGTACGAGAGATCGGTGAAGGTGAGGACAAACCGGCATGAGTCTTCGGCGCTTCCATAGGCTGCTGCCGTCGCCGGCGAGTGGTTGTACTGGTGGGCGAGGAGCGGGCTGGGACTGTTGAAGGGGGTAAGATTCGCCATGGGTCAGTTGAGCTCGCTGTGGAACGATGGCGGAAAACTGGAAATTAATAATAATCGACAAACGCACAAGAAAATTGTAATAACTGACCATTTTGAAGACAATTATACTGCTTTAATTTCCGAACTTACTTTCCGGTGGCAGAGACAGCATTCATCATCCTCCTTGCCTTGGATCCAATATCCCTGAAAGAACAGTTAGCAAGACGATGAAGAACACAACAAATGAAATCCCAACTACTGCTGCTATCGTAACTTCATCATCCTTCTTTCCATCCACCCATTGCTTAACTGTCCAGTGCCCCAACTACTGCTGCTATCGTAACTTCATCGGTGCCATTAATTAACGCCAACTGCTAACTAAAATTATTAGCAACAATATTTAAAAATATTCTTTATTTTTATTTTTATTTTTTTCCATCGATATTTAAAAAAAAAAGAAAAGAATTTCACCTTATTTTTCATTAGAAAATGTTCTTATATTCAACGTTGCTTTCCGCATTACTGTTACATGTGCCTAGAAATATAAACTTATTTAACCATAAATCCCAAAACTAGCATAATTCAGTCAAATTTGCTAAAGTATTTGTTACAATTATTTTCCAAATTTACTTAAAACTAGTACGAGTTAGTTAAATTGATAAAAAAAAAAAATAACTTGATAAAGATTACATCAGTTTTAACTACGTGTACAGTTATTTTGTCAAAATTACTATAACCTATAGAAGTTTATATCATAAAATTATTTTAACATTAATTAAATTTACTCTAAACTCATTCAAATTAATTTAACACTGATGTATCGGTTTTGACCTTTGATTTATAATTATGTTAGAGCAATTTTAATTAAATTGGAATAACTTTGAGTAATTTAAAATAAGTCTAACCAATATTGAAGTAATTTTAATTAATAATAGAGAAGTTTTAGGATTTAACATCTTAAATTTAGAGTTAAGGTTGTAAGTTGTAGTGATTTTAATTGCAACTTTTACATGTTATACTAATTAATTTTAATGAAGATTATAATATTTGTAATAGTTTATGCTATAATCTAAAAATAATTTAGAAAAAATAATAAACGAGAGCTCTTTTAGTATTTTTTAACATAAGATATTCTTTTCGTTATAATAAAATGATGTGTCATGTCCCAGTTATCATATGTTTTTTAAAAAAAAAACTTTTGAAGCAATTTAATTTGAATATTTATTTTTTACATAAAATAAAAAAAAAGAGAATATCTTATTATCATGTTCATTTTAAAAATATTCTATTCTTAATTAACGGTTATTATATTAAAATAAATTGATTCAACTTAGTTAAAAAATACTATATAAAAATGCTTTTATATTAAAAAATCTTCAAAAAAATAGTCAAGATTATTTAAATTTATCAAAATAAGATTAATAGGTCTTAAAAAAAATAACTACTCTAACGTTTTAGCAAGCATTATATGCCTATTATACGATCGTATAGAAATTACTGAATAGCTGCTATTTTAATTTTAAAATAATTTTTATAAATATTAAAATAATTTTAATTAAGTTTAAATAACTTTAATTAAGTTGGTAAAAGATGTTCTAATATAAAAGATTTATATAATTTTTTTTACTAAAAAACAATTTATTTTAAAAATGGAATGAGATATTATTTTATTTTATTTATTTAAAAAAAAAATATTATTTGGTAAAGAAAATAAGTTAGGAGCACTGTTTTAATTTTTATCCAATAAAAAAATATTTTAACACTAAGTTAGGAGAACCGTCGTCCTGGCACGGCCGCTCCCAAATGGAAGCTTCCACGCGGCTACTCGGCTCCACCGCTGCTCTCCACCGTCAACTCCGGACAATCACCGTCCCATCTCTCCCGCTTCCCCTTTCAAACCCTAACCCTCGATTTCCGCTCGTCTCTAGCACTCCGATTACTTCCATCGCCTTTCCTCGTTGCTCCCGCTCCCCCTTCGAATGTGCAGTTGCCGGACCCTTCGGTTCGCTGCTGCCATATTCTTCCCTTTCCCTCTCCCTTTCCTTCTCCCATATCTTCGGTTCTATATACTCCAAAGATCGAGCCGTTGTCTCCGATCCAGGTTACAAGGAGGGCTTCTTCCGGTGGGATAATGACCAGAAAATCACGGAAGGAGGAGTTACACGGTTTGGTGATGAAAAGGGGGCAATTTGGACGGTTGTTCTGCTTGGCTGGCTAGGAGCGGAGCTAAAGCATCTGAACAAGTACGCGATGCTTTACAGCTCACAGGGTATCAGGCCGGTGAGGTTCGTCGTACCGGTTAAGGAGCTGTTGTGGTTCGATTTGGGTCGGAGAGTTGAGGAGAGGGTTGCCTGCTTCACGCAAGAGCTGGTTTCCTGGTGCTCCGAGACCGAGAAGGATGGCAGGGAACGGTGCCTTCTTTTTCACTCCTTCAGCAATACGGGTTGGCTAACGTAAACCACTTTCTTCTCTACTTATATAATGCATTTTTTTTTTGTTTTACTGAGGATTGTAGAAATCACGCTATATCAAGATTATTTTGAGGGCATTGGCAATATATAGTCCATATCCCACCCTAGATGTAATGCAAAGTACTGTTTTTTTTGTAAGGAATTAGGCTTTTGGCAATAGCTCCTTGCACCAATGTTCTTGATTATTTTTGACCTAGAATAGTAAAAAAAAAACGATCTTATGATATTCTTCATTGTTGTTTGGTTCATAACCTCTTTGAAAGTAGCATGTCACTTTCTTTTAGTTTTTGCTAATGGTAACTAGCGCCGTCTTTGAAGAGTCGTCTTATCTTATTTCCCATCTATCTCCACCCATCTTGGTTACTTGATGGGCTTTTGCTAATGTTAACTGGTGATGTCTTTCAAGATTCATCTTATCTTATTTCCATATATCTTCACCCATCTTTCTTACTTAATGAAATCAAAAGACTATAACCTTTCTTATTCTGTTGTGTTTATTAATGACTTAGACTTTCATTTCCTCTACTTTGCCTGATTTGGACCAAAATAATATGAAGAAATTTGTCGATAGTAAATTCTTTCTTCCTCCCTCTTAAATAAGAGGAATTGATAATATTTATTTTCCTTTCTTTTTTCCTTCCTATTTTCCATTTAAGTAAGCAGACCATCGATCAAGACAAACTATTTTGGTGGTTTTACAGTTATGGTAGCATACTTGAGAATTTGCAAAACCGACCTGATATAGTTCAGAAGATTAAAGGATGCATTGTTGACTCAGGAGCTGCCCCAGAGATAAGTCCTCAGGTTTGTGTACCACTGTCTCCATATTTGTTGGTTGGCATTCATTATGCAGTTAATTTTCAGTTTAGCTTTGAGCTTGTCAAACAAGCAGACCTTTTCAGTTTGATTTCTCGTATTTAATTTATTGCCAAACAATCACAAAACTAAACCAGTGTAGTGTAAATTTGCAGATATGGGCTGCAGGATTTTCTGCTGCATTGTTGAAAAAGCATAGCTCTTCGATATATTCTCCTGCCAAAGGTGAAGCAGCTAAAATAGATGTAAATATCAGTGGATTGGGGCAAAAGGACAATAACTTTTCTTTCAAGGAAACTTTTCTCTTATCAGTTCTAGAAAAGTTCTTCACGGTAGTTCTAATGCTGCCTGATGTAAACCTGTAAGTATTTCATGTTTATTTTGGTTTCTTCTCTTTGATATTCTTTTGTGTACGCCCATTTATTTCTAGATAGAATAAATTCATAAAAGTATGCTCTCTCAGCTTATTCTGCAATGAATAAATCACCATTTATTGAGCCATTTTACATGCCTTTTAGCAATATTACTAAATTTTCATGCAGTCACCCAATAGAAATCAGGACTTACTTTTTAAATGTAATCTTATTCATCGATAAACAGTTTTTTATCGCAAAAAGGTTGGAACCACCGACCGCCCCTGGCCATCGTGAGGGAGTAAATCGCGCTGGGGGGGGCCTTTGGCCCATTAACTCGATGGTAAGCGCAAGGAAGGGTATTCAGCCCGGGGGGATTTTAGACCCCTCGTCTGGTTTCGAACCCGAGCATCCTCGCAAGCGTCACCTTGCGCTTACCATCGAGCCATCCCGGGGGGACGATAAACAGCTTTTTATGATAGTATGGCATATTGACAAACATGAAAATGATTTTACTTATCAACGAAATAATAAGCTTACAAAATATTTAAATTTGGTTAGAAAACTAAATATGAAACCAATACATAAAATGTTCTACAGATATACAAAAACGAACATCCTATCTTGATACACAAGAACGTCTAAATGGTTTTATTGAATGTGTTCAGAAGGAGAAGGCATTTAACAAACTACCAAAAAAAATTCAAAATCTCAAAAATAGTAAAAGTATATAGAAAAATAGTAAGAAGAATATGCTTTTGTGGGTAAGCTATGTGACAAAGGAAGTAGAGATTTCACGTGTTGATTATTCAAATGAAATAAATTTTAAATAAAATTTTGAATATTTAGGTAGACACAAGATATGAATTAAGTCGCTATATTTTATACTGTTCTCTCTCTCTCTCTCCCCCCTCAAAGTTTCCTCTTCTATCATGTTTTTTGAATGAATTTTTCTCAGTTTTCATAATTGATTCCAATATTGCCAATTCCACCAACCTATCAGACAGGTACTTATTTTTGTGATTTGATGATATTAATATCATTCTTTGATTTTGCAATGTATGTTTGGAATATTCTGGTGAAAACATAGTTGGACGTCTTGAAATGCAGTGACATCAACACAAAAAAAATTTCCCCTTGTTGTCTGTTGTTTAACAATATGGTGTTGTGGCAGGAGGTTGAAAAAAATCATCTCTATATTGACAAATAAACAGCCCTCCTGTCCTCAGCTATATCTGTATAGTTCTTCTGACAAGGTAATTCCATCGAAATCAGTGGAAAACTTCATCCAGGATCAGAAGTCATTGGGAAGGATCGTATATGCATATGATTTCTGTTTATCTCCACATGTAGACCATCTAAGGAGTTATCCACAAGTATATTCTACCAAAATTAATGAGTTTCTCAGAGAGTGTTACTCTGCAGTAGTCTAAACTAGTTACAAGATATTGCATGTACTTGACTGTGCAGCAGCAAAAGTAGCACAAACATTGCTGAGGTAGTCTTCAATCTAATGTGAATCTTTTGTGTTAGTCAAGTGTCATCTTCATACGTAAAACTTATATGCTACAACCTTTTATTTTGCAGGGTATTTTCAGCTCTGAACCTCATTAGCAATTCCAAGAATAAGTGACCTGCACATTTGAGTGCATCTTCATTGAAAACTTGTTCAAAATGCAAGTACAGTTCATTTCCAACTGCTTTTCCCCGCAAATTTTGGTGGCTGACAATTAAATTTACCATTACGAATTGAACAACAATGATACATCGCTCTTGTATTTTTCTGGTTCATTTTTCTGACTCCCAGAACACTTCCTTGATTGTTTTTGCCCATTATCCAGCAAAACTTCTAAGAAACTATGGTCAGTGAACACAGGTTCAAGCTTTGCAGCCAAAGTATCTCGTCTTGCAATTCACAATATGGCAGACATATCGCATGTCTTGCAAGCTGCAACTGGCAGACTTGGGATCTGCTTAATTCGCACTGATATTGCTGTATCCGTTATTCTGGATTTTGCAGTAACAATTCTACGTCTTTTTTTTTTATCCTTTCAACAAGATGGAACAATTTTATTTGTGAATGGCTTCCAACCTCAACAACTTATTGTTTCACATATAGTTTTGTAAGTTCGTCTCCATTCTTTCTGTCCAAAAAAAAGGGTCCAGTTTAGACAACGTTTCCTATGGGAAGGAAAAAAAGATGAAAATAAGGTAAGTGAAATGTTTTAAAGTCATTATTTTTCTTTCATTTTCCCATATTTATTGTTTTTTTTGTGGGAATAGGCGGACAGAATGGAAGTATTTGGATTTTTTTTTCTATTTAGTCGGTCCAAATTTATTTCTGATGGAGTTCGGGAGGGAAAAAAATTGAATGCTCTACAAATCTAAACAAAAAACAAATCAAAGCTATTGTTTTATTTTCAAATTCATGTTTTATATTAAGAGCTGGATTGAATAATCGCTCAAATTAAATATTTTTTCTCCCTTATAAATTGTCTTTTGGGACGGTAGTTAGTTTCTTTCTTTCTGTAGCCTTTTACATTATTATCTCCCCCATTGAACGAATTTATGGGTCTATTTTTACAATCCTTTTCTAGTTTTTCTCTAAAGAAAAGATCCGACCTCGAATTTGTTCAGTTATAGAATAGGATCGAATAGGCACTCGACACAGAAACACATTGCACCAGCCAATTTATGCAAACTGGAAGAACTGACTTGGCAGCATAAAAACTAAAATGGTTTTTGTCTTTCCTCTCAAAGTTTCCAAAATACTTATTTATCAGGTAAAATATTAGATGGATAAATAAGAGACTTGTAAACTTTTGACACTTGAAATGCATGATTTAAAACTAAGCATATGATTTTAAAAAATACACAATTTTTTTATGCAAATATATCAATTTATCAATATCGTTAATCAGCACCTTCCAAATTAATTCCTAGTTCAATATACAATTCCACCAGTTGACCACTGTTTAACTAATGAAACAATGCCAATCAAAAAAAAAAAAAAAAACTAATGAACCAGTGACAACTTTTTCTCTTACAGCCATGAATCAATCCCTGGCTCCTGAAAAAAACAACCAGCAGTGGGTCCAGTCCATCACAAGCCTAAATGACCTTCAACTAAATGTCAAATCATTTCTGATAACATAAAAGATGCAATTTTCATTTTGTAATTAAAGCTCACAAGTGACTTCAGGTTCAAAGTCGCCACAAATTCTAGTTAATCCTGTCAAAGCCATCTAAAAATCTAGCATACCAAACCTGATCAGCAACAAGGTGAAGCATCATATCTTCTCGTACACAAACCTGATCACTTTTTTTTTTTCTTTTTCTTTCTGGGAGATGTTCGATATAGTGACATGGACTTAGCTCACATAGTACACCTCTACCTAAAGCAAATATAGTTATCAATAAAAAAATCAACCAAGAAACATTATTTAAGCATAGGATATCATGGTTGGCCTCCACCTATCTTTCTGGTATTCTTTCAAAAATCTAAAGTGCCTTCAAATAACCAGTGTGGAAGAAAAATACTCATTTGCTCTGAATTCTGCATGTTTGTTCATATGCAGTCTTGCGTTTTACTTTAACCTATAACACAAATTAAATTTTTTTAAAAAAGTAATCAGTACAAGTCTTCTGGTCCATTTCTTATTTTTCTAGAAGATTGAAGTATTAAGCAATCTTTGACATGATTAAACAACAAGGCATAGAGTACCTAAGATTTCAATCTCATCGGCGTAATTAATCAAAAAAAGGAAAAGGTCAGTTCGTATTTCACCAAATTTAAGTGCTTCACTCGTTCTTATTAATGTTTGGTTAGCAAAACATAGAATAACTGAAAATAAAAAAAGTAAAAAAAAATACAAATTACTATAACTTTTTGATGATAGATCCGATTGTATAATAAACTTTATTGTTGAACTAAAGGCAATTGAGCTTTTCCAAGAAACGCAAGAAAAAAGGAAAGAAAACCATTAAAAAACATCTTTTCATAAACCTGATTAATGAGTTATGTATGGGTCCAGGGCCCAAGCTCCTTGATAAACTTAGGTTAATTTGGTTTTCTATATATGTTCCAACTAAGAA
This sequence comes from Wurfbainia villosa, assembly GCA_025175895.1. NCBI lineage: Eukaryota > Viridiplantae > Streptophyta > Magnoliopsida > Zingiberales > Zingiberaceae > Wurfbainia > Wurfbainia villosa. Next base: position 609,179 of record JAKLTH010000042.1, read on the forward strand.
ACAAAGTGCAGTAGTAAGAATTGGAGTTAAAACAAGAAGAGAGAAACATGATATGGACGAACCAGCTTATTTGGAAATTAGCAGTCAGCAGTATAAATTGGCCGAACCAATCGAGTGGATCAAAAATATTGATTTTTTTTTGTAGATCGAGTCTAAATCATGATGATACTCGTTCCTTATAAAAAATGCATGTCAATACAAAAAAGGAATGTCAAAACGGATGGACAGTATTTATTCAAAATAAATCAAACTCCAAATTTTACCACAATTATTGTCCTTCAGGCTTATCCGAATGATTTGAACCACAGATTTGATAGCCATTGAGTACAACTTTTGCTCAAACTTTTCAAATGCATTAGCTATCTTATCATCTTCTCTGTTTTGTATCTCAGCTTTTGTTCATCAATCACAAAAAAATCGTCTTAACACAATATAACATCAGCACAAAAGCATGCCTTTGGAAAAGCACGCCGAACTGATTCCATAAACAAGCACCTGAAAGCTAGGTAGTTTAATTGGGAAAAGTAACAGTTAAATTCCACTATAGTTTAGTCTGAGTGTATTAACAGAGAGATTGTATATTGATTATATCAATCATGCAGATAGGTCCTAAATGTGTAATTCAGACATGAAAAGGAAGAGCAGCTTAGAACATACAACTTGAGCAAAGGGCTTGATACCTGACAATGATGCTTTAATATTGAAGTGGACAATGGAACCTGAGGACCATCTGATAACCTATAACCTCCAACGTTAAGTATGTCACGATGTTTTCCTAGCTACAACTTGTTTCGATCCGAATGCTTTTCTTTGGATGCCTTGCATCCTTTGTTCCGGAATTCTAATTAACTAAATCAATCATGAACAAACAATGCTTTGAAAAGCAGCAGCTGTTATAATGTGAATGATATTAGCATCTTAAAATCAATTGCTACCACAATCTACAAACTTGAATGCATAGTGTCAGTGGTCGCCTTAAACTACCAGTGATACTGAAACCCGTCTTTCACTGCTCCCTGTTCCCCATGCAAAGAGGCAGGAAGATTAAGAGATGAAAACTCAATGCTTGATATTAACAATTGTTGAACTCATTCAGTTGATGCATTATCAATTGGGAAATGGGAGTAAACTTGAGAATAGAAGTTATAGAACTAATCTGTGGATACTCTCATTTCACCAAAAAGGCATTGCTAGTCAATATGGAGTTCCACATAAATTCAAGAAGCAATACTTGTAGAAGAATGAAACTTTTAACAGGGAATCATAATATTTCTTTAACCGAGTTTCTTAGAGGAACTAGAGTTTTAATTGTTGCCAGATGGGATGAAAACTCTTTTCCAAATGATGATAGATTTCACATAGTGGTGTTGAAAACTTTGAGACTACTTAATGGATAATATAAACTGTAATCACTTATAATTATCTCCAAAATTTTCTTAAACAAAATTTAACTACTAAATTTGATCTCCAACTTGCCAAGTGACTTTCACTAGCTGACAAAACTCAATTCTTAGATAACAAAAAAAAAATTATTTTTAGTTGTCAAGACAGATGATCTAGAGGTGTAGAGACAGAGTATTGACTTGTCCTTGGAAAAGAAACTGTCAACTAGAAAAACAACTTAACACTGTCATAAAAAAAAAAAAAAATCAAATATCTCCAGTTCAGATAACTCAACTGCTCATTTCAATCATATCTTTAACTGAAGTCCTCTATTGTGAGCAGAACTTTAATTTGGTTCATCTCAACTAATACTAAACAAGAGATACATTGGCCTACAAACCTGTCGAACATGTAGATCTCACAGGGAGCATCAACACAGAGCCAGAACCACGTCAAAGGGCTTTCAATGGTAGCAATCATGGTGACAAAGGTCCAATATGTGAGCAGTCAACTCTAATGGTTCACAGGTTCTAGACAACAAGCTTCAATAAATCTTCTTCATATTTTTCTGCCTTCTTTCTAACTATACTCCTCTTATTCCATTTTTTTTTATCCTTTTTTATTCCTCTTCATTTTCATCCCTCTCCTCATGATCAGCGGCAATCACATCTTGCACTGGGACATGGTATGTAGATAGGCACTGAGATGATCACATTTTGGTCGACTGCCAAAACCTAACAATGGATTGGGAATATTGTCTAGCCATATACAAGAATGTCAGGATCAAGATTGAGACATCTAACCATATACACAGGATAAGAACCATGTTTGATGCAGTAAATAAAAGGATAGTACTAATTATTTTCAGTTTCCCAAAGCATGTCCTTTCTGCCACATCAGATCAAAATAAGTTTTACCATAAATTCTTTTAATATGAAGATTAGAATTTCCAAGAAAGGAAAAGATGATAAAGAGTTCAAAAAAAAAAAGATAAAAGGAAAGGCCATAATCTGAGCTCCAATCAACATCATTAATGGGAAAGAAAAGATGAAATGGGACAAAGAGTGGGTGGTTTTTCCCAGGAGGGATTGAAATTTATTGTAATGGATCCAGTGAAAAGGGGGGTCGAATTAGGTCCTATTAGTTCAGTGGTACCTAATTTGTATCTATTAGTTAAGTCAGTAGGACTGAGCTCATGCTTCAATGTTGAGAAACATTATCATGATTTCCAAAATACTAACATCAAGCATATTAAACTCTTCTTAAAAGGCAAGATGAAGGTGGCAAAAGAATTGATGGAGGTACAAGAGAACAAAAATGAAACCTAACATTCTCATGTTGACTTCTTTATTATACCATTCTTGATTGTCTTATGTTTTATCTAGAAGATATAAAAGGACTACTTAGTGCATGAAACTTCCCAATGCAGGGTTCAAGAAGGGTTTATTATACTCAGTTTTATCCTACATTGCAAGAAATTATTTCGGTGACTTAAACCGAGACCACCAAATCACACAAAAACACTTTATAGTTGTGCCAAGGCTCCCCTTCCTCATCTAAAAAATATCAAAGGACAGTCCGATGCACGAGACGCCCGCTAATGTGAGGTCCAGGAGAAATATCTATTGTACGTAGTCTTATCTTGCTTTGCAAGAGACTATTTTTGTGACTCGAATTCGTAACCTCCAAGTCAATGACAACAACTTTATCATTACGCCAAGGCTCCCCTTCAGCTAAAAGTCTAAAAGATATCACAGGTAAAAAAAAAAGACATTTGATGGTTAACAAAGGAGTGGCAATACTAAAGGTGTGACATATCCATAGTAATCAAGAGGAAGAGGTAAAAAAGAAAGGTGATGTATGGAGTAATTAAGACCAAGCTAGCAGAAACATATATATCCATCAGAATTGTTGAGGCCCAAAGTTCCATATTTCTAGTGAACCATTTTCTAATAAGTAAAAACCACAGAAAATCAAAGGAACCTTCAGTTCAAAGTCATGATAATAAAACAGAAAAGGTCTATTCAAGACAAGGAATAAAAATGAATACCAGCAGTCTGATTTCTCCCTATAGACTTCAAATCAATGCCCTGGTTTACAAAGAGTAATGGATTCTTGCTGTCGCTCCTTAGCTCCATTTTGTGGTCTTGAAGCAAACTCCTCTTCTCAAACATTATTGTACAATTGGTTCCACATCTGCACCACCGCCTTTCTCTGGTCTTTATAAGAAGTGTCTCCAGCCATCACTCCCCATGTCAATCCACCCTCAAGCAAAGAACAATAATTAACATCTTACCACTTGTTTCTTCCTTCCACTCAGTCATTCTTCTTCTCTTCTCTAATACTCCGATTGAGTGCTTATAATGACATCCGAATCACTCACGCAAACCTTGGGTTCTTTATGGACCCCAAAGCAAAACAAGCTCTTTGAGACAGCTCTAGCAGTGTATGACAAGGACACACCAGACCGTTGGCAGAATATAGCTAGGGCTGTTGGAGGGAAAACAGCCGAGGAAGTGAAGAAACACTATGAACTGCTTGTGGAGGACCTCAGACACATTGAATCAGGCCTGGTACCATATCCACACTATAAGGTATCTGGTGATAGGGGAAGTGGAGCTAATGAAGAGCAAAGGTAGGCAAACAGACTTTTTCCCTTTCATCATTGTTTCTCCAACCATTCATCTTTTAAATTTGCACTAAAGTGATGAGATTGAAGAACATCTAACCACTAAATTCAGTTAAATCAATGTTTCCTATCCTTTTTTTTTTTCTTTTTGATCTTTTTATTCTAATTCCTTTTTTTTGCGACTAAGATAACCATTTGGCTTTGCTTCATACCCTAACATGCTTTACGTATTCCTTCTTTTTTTCTCCGGAACCAGACATGTCAAGGCAATAATTTCTATTTCCTAGTTTGTGTTGTTTTCAGCAGGTAGATGAAAGAACAAGACATATCTTTTATCTCTTGTTTTTCTATAAGACAAATAAAATGGTGCTATTAGGCTAGTGAATAGTTGTTTTCAGTAGCTCAACACGGTAAAATAAGACAAACTGCATACTGTGCCTTTAAGATTTTATTTACTCAATCGAAGCCAATCTTCAACTTTTTCCCTAAATCAAATTTCCAGCCGTAAGAAATCATTTATTATGCACCTACCCTATCTTTAATACAAACTTGTAAAACCGTTGTATCATGTTAGTCGTGTAACACTTCTAAGAAACTGTGCTGAGACTCAAAAAATTCATTTCAAAGTTTGGTCATTCATCAGTTTTCTTATATTGCACGCTTTTAATTAAATCCACAATGATCTTCCAGATAATTCGATGACTGAATGTGCCTTTCCAGTTTTAACTTTCAGGCTGTCGCAAATGGTTTCAACTAATCATGTTGCAGGCTCAGGTACTTAAAGCTCCAATAAAGCTGGGAAATCACGTTCATGAAATTTGCAAGTTGTAGTGAGAAGGACACAACTTGAATTGTTTGGTTTAGTATTCATAAAATGTTTAATCTCATTTGTTATCCAAGAATCAGCTCGAACATAATGTGAAAAGTTGTTGAGATCATGTAACTACTCTTTGGTAACTTAAAATATATATGCAACCGCTCTTCGTTAAACAGATAAACATTACCTCTTTTCTTAGGCTCGTAATTAGAGAATGGTTTTTTAGGTACATGTCCATTCTTCCAGTATAGTATCTGTCTGTGTGAAACAGAGGCAATCAAACAATAAAACTAAAGCACAACAAGTACCCGAGAGATAAATGGAAAGTACCAAAAGACAACAAGAACAAGAGTCCGATTCGCTTGAATGTTACAAAACCTCATCGCAACCAACTCCAGCTACTCTTTTGCTCGAGAAAAAGGAGGAAGCCCGAAAACTATCATTTCATCTCCCGCTACGTGGTACACACTTTCAGGAAGGGATTTCTAGTGAGTCTTAAATCTTCGACATACTTTACTATGACTTTTACTTCAAATCGATCCGATAAAAAAGAGAAACCTTTTATTGTAGAACCCATTAAACCCGAAACAAATCATCACGCTTATAGTTTCATGTCGACTAGTGGCATTCGATAGACCCTTTTTCTCGATCAGATCAAGAATGGGCACGAAGGCACTCGGTTACACAACACTGATTAATACGAAGAACTACATCTCCTGTAAGTTCAGAAATGCATTAAAGGAAGGGTGCATGACCTTGCTACCTATTACCTATGTTATCTTTCTCGCTACCAGCTTAGCCAACCGACAGCTGCTCCGCCATACTTGCCGCGATCGACGAGAGACACCGCCCCCATTGGACGGAAGCAAAACCCCTGACTAATCGATCATTACCATCACGCGCATCTCGCGGGCTGAGACGACGAAGGAACGACGAGCGCCGGCTAGGCAGCTGCAGTTTCCGCTGGGTAAAATGGGCCGGCCGGGCAAAAGCGACTACTGGCGCATGGTAAATTTAGACCGGAAGCCTGCGATCCGGATCCATGTAGGTTCGCCGACTTGTTTGGTAGGCGCCGCATGAGAAATGTGCCGAATATATTTTATTTTTAATTTTTTTTAGTGATTATTTTAGACATTGTAATATTTAAGTCTCTTCTTACTAATTATAGGAGTTTGAGAGACCCGAAGTCAAATTAAGCGTAGATATAGCAACTGAGACAAAATAAGGGGCAATTTTTGATGCTGGTAATTGAACCACTGTGAACATCGAAATCGTCGCATATTGAGATTGGCATCCAAGTGTTGGACAAGCAAAGAGAGGGGGAGTAAGCAACGGCAATTCAAACATATATCGGTCGTTCCCGACGTTCCAGGCGATTAATTTTCCCATTCAAGATGTCGAAACCCAACACCTCTATTTGTAGCAGCACGCACCTCTGTATATCTACACACGGTTGCTTCAATTGAGTGCTTGATTAGGAACATCTTTTCGTATCAATTAACGTCGTCGACTTTTTAATTGGAAATTAAAAGATGGCATCCATTTCTACGCTTCTCCTCCTCATCTTCCTCGTCGCTGCCGTCGAGGCCCATAATGGCACCATCGTCTGCAAATGCCGCAGACATCGCAATCCCAACAATGGATCTGCCGACAAAGCTTCCTCCTCGCCGTCGGATCCGCCATCATCCGGCACTAGCAACCAAGGCCCACCGCCGCCGCCTTCATCCAATACCAGCAATCAACCAGCATCGCCGACTCCTCCATCATCATCGACAACCAATTCCACAAATACTGGAACTGACGATAAAATCTCCTCATCGTCGTCGAACTCCATCAGCTTTGACGCTAGAGGATCCATCGGCGTGACTCTCGGGTACGACGGCCAGACTCTCCCCTCACCCTCCACCATTCTCCAAATCCTCAAATCGCACAACATCACCAATCTCCGGCTCCTCGTTCCCGTCCCCGATCTCATTCGCGCCCTCAACGGCACCGGCATCGGCCTTATGGTCGGCGTGCCCAATGAGCACATCGTCCAGCTATCCATCGGCGGAGTCGAAGCCTGCCTCCACTGGATCAAGTACATCGTCCTCAACTACATCAACTCGGATCAGGTCACGTACATCACCGTCGGAAACGAGGTCCTCAGCACCAACTTCGCCATCACGAACCACCTCATCGCCTGCATGTACAACTTCCACCAGGCGCTGCAGGCCCTGAACCTCGACTCCTCCATCAAAATCTCCTCGCCGTGCTCTTCGCGCATCCTCAGCGTTCTGATGCCGCCCTCAGCAGGCACCTTCTCGCCCTTCAGCCTCGCGGTCGTGATGCCCATTCTCAAGTTCTCTTCCGAGACGGGGTCGCCGTTCATGGTAAACTTGTCCCCGTTCCTCAGATTCCTCGAAGACCACCAGGGCATTGCCTTGAACTTCTTCCTCTTCGAAGCAAACGCGGGAACCGTGACCGACGGCGGCCGGAAGTACACCAACATGTTCGACGTGATGATTGACGCGCTGGAGGCGGCAATGGAGAAAGAAGGGTACTCGGGGATAAAGGTGGTAGTGTCGGGGGCGGGGTGGCCGACGACCGGAAACCAGGCGGCCACGCCTTCAAACGCCGCGGCTTTCCTGGAAGGGGTCATCTCGTGGGCGCTTCGTGCCAAGGGGACCCCCAAGCAGCCGAACCAGGCGGTGGAGGTCTACCTGTCGAATCTGTTCGCAGGAAGCGGAGACGGAAGTAATGACATAGAGGAGCACAGCGGCATCTTCAACTTCGATGGCAGCCTCGCCATCGATGTCGACATCAAGCCCTAGATTTATACAGATCTAGACAAAAAAAAAAACTTGCCAGCAATCTAGAGAATTTGAAGTCTTGCTTTTTCATCTTTATCCTTTTTTTACTTCCATTCTCATTAATTGTACGAAGACCCTCAGCTCGCTGTTAACTCTTGCGAGTTGCAAGTATTGCTATTGGAGATTAGTATTATCAATAGATCAGATTTTCCTTTCTGCAACATGTTGATCATAATTGATGGATGCATAAAATCGAAGGAGACCATCATCAGATGAAAAGTTATACCAACTAAAACTTACTTATGCAAAAGACGATTCACTCATCTTCGATATCTTTGAAAATCGATCTCACAGTCAATACGAATAAGATAATTAAATCATGAAGAGTATATTGTCAATCTAGAACTAACACGGTAAGAAGACAGACACTCCAAAAGATTTATAATTTTTAAATATTGATCCTTGCTCATTGATATAATTTTACTATTACAGAAAATAATGAAAAGGACAAGTAAAGTAGGTTGACGATGCAGCTGTGCAAGTATAGAAACAATTAAATTTTACATTCCTGTCTATGCTTTCATATATAGTGAAAAATACCATCTTAACCAATCCACAATTCAATAATAAAGAGTGAAAGTCAACTAATTCAAGTATCCACACCTAAAATATAAACCTAAGTTCAGGTGATTTTGACCAATCAGAACTTCTCGGTAAATCAAAGCATCTTTAACTTATCAGAACTTCATGAATAAGCTTTAGTATTTGATAAGGAACATTCAAGGGCCTTTGGTGTCTCCCATGGAGAACAACATTGCCAAAGGGAAAACCGTAACCGACTACTAAGAAGTTAGGCTCAGTATATTATTAAATCTGCTCAAGGAGGAGGTGAGCAAGTCCTCAAACGAGAGGTAAAAAAAAAAAAAAAAAAACTTTAATAGCTGACCTACTTGGCTTAAAAGAATCATTCAAAGGAGAGGGCTCTTGTTGCCTCATTTGCGCAACAAAGAGCCATTTAGGTCCTTCTCATTCAAGAGGCTCAGAAATGAAGCAATAGAGTACTACAAACCAAACCAGCAGAAACTTAAAGAAAAAATGCAATGCATCACAGGACCATTCTTTACATGACTATTTCTCCTTATCCCCAAGGATACACAGAAGTAACAGGGCGAAAAGAATGAAGCGTTAACTATAAAAAAAAAAAAAAAAAGGAAAATACCGACGAAGTGATTAAAACATGGATCTTCTGCAAATGGATGATGATGAAAAAGGCTGAGAAAATGACTCGTGTGGTGTCGGGCTTGATACTTAAAGATTAAATCTCGGTTGGTCTATAACACGACTTTGGAGATGTATGCCGTCTGAGCTGACATCACTTTTGTTTGGCCTATTTTATTATCGTTTTGGAATTTTTCAAATTTGGCCCTCAAGAAATTCTTGGACCCGAAGTTTCATCGGGGTTTAAAATTGCTCCTGGTTCCTTGGGGGGCAATCAAATTACATCGTGCGCAAGAGGACAAACTGATACGACAGGTGTCAGCTTCACATTATCTCCCTGATACACATAATCAATGACGTATACTTATCAAGACTCGTCGTCATCTAATTCGTCAGCATAACCGTTGAAGTTCTGCTGCTATTTTTTAATTGGATATGGATTTCCTCTTCTTTTTTTTTTTAATAATTAGCTTCTCAATAATCGTTCATATGAATCCAAAATACTAATTTTGGCAGCGATGTAGCAGAATGTGCAATTAGAATTAGGGAGCTAACCTCTGAGAAAAGCGATGATTCACGCGCACACGTGGTTGAAGTAAAGAGTCTGGACTCCTCCTCAAGTAACCGTCGCTATTTCACCTCTTCTGAACGGATATAAATCCCCCCCGCACTTCGAGCACCGAACGGAAGCCCCAAAACGCACCATGAAGGAACGCTCAGCGGCGCACTCTTTCACGCCCTCCGCCAGCACCGGCTTCGCAGACAACGCCGCATCAGGCAACGACGGCTGGCCCTCTCAACCCGAGGACGATTTCGAGTTCACCTTCCCGACCGGGAGCGGCTACGATGAGCCCATCGTCACAGCCGATGAGCTCTTCTTCCACGGCCGCCTCCTCCCCGTCTACCCTGTCTTCGACCGCGCCCTTGCCTTCCATTCGTCAGAGGAGGATGTCGCGAAGCCTCCAGCCAGGCAGATCCCCATACGCCGTCTTCTCGTCGAGGAGAGTGGCTCCAGATCTGGGTCGATCTCGTCGTCCTCCTCCTCCGAGGCGGACGACCTGGCGTCGGCCAGGGCGCGGGAGTACCGTCCACGAAACGTTAGATCGGCGCCGCAATCGCCGGGTTGGAGAAGGGAGGGCACGTCCACCGAGACGAGCCGGCGGTGGAAGCTTTGGGATACCCTGTTCGGCCGCCGGAGTCACAGCGACGGGAAGAAGTCTATGTTCCTTGAATTTCCCTCATCTCCGCCGCTGGAGAGGAGTCCGAGCCCAAGCCCAGGCCCAAATCCAAAACCCAGAAGTAGCGGAAAGGCGGCCAGGGGGCTGCGGCGGTCCTTCTTACCGTACCGATCGGAGCTCTTCGGCTTCTTCAATGGCCGTCCTTTCTATTAATTCGTCCCTTCAATTACCTTATCAATTATTACGTCCAAAATTCTTTTTTTTTTTTACTTTTTAAAAATAGATATTTTTATACTTTTTTTCCCCCTTTCCACGGACAAATGAAAAAAGAATAAGAAATAATTTGATTTACGGATAACTAACAACTGAGATCTTGGTGCCAGTGCGATTGTTATCGTTTATTGCCTACATGAAAGTTGTTCAGAAATGAAAGTTTTGTTTTTTGTTTGAGATTCAGTGCAATGAAAGGCCATTAGCTTTTAGCTGCCTGCAATACTAAACTGTTCACTGTAAGACAAGCGAATGTTTTCTGAAAGTCGATCTTGTCACTGTTGAATGCAATGAAAGGCCATTAGCTCCAATAAATACAAAACTCTTCACTGTAAGATAAGCGATTTTTTTTTTTTTTTTGGAAAGTCGGATATCTCAATGTATATAAATTATATTCGAATTTATCAAATCGATCATTTATCTTCAAAATTAATTCCAAACATTTTATTCTTTTTTTTAAAAAAAAAAACCTATTCGCTATAACAATCACAAATTAACTACCATAAGACATCCGAATTAGCAACAGCCAGGTCGTGCTTTTTTGCTCACTAAACCACCGAAACTCCAGATCCCTCTGTAAATTTTCAATGCGTAACACTGTAACATAGTTCTTCTTTCGTTTTTTTTTTAATTAACTTGAGGTGTCGAATTTACGCCCACTAATTCTCAGGGTCGATCGGCTCCACCCTAAAGCCTTCAACGAGAGTCTTCATCGATCGACGAGGATAAATCGGAGTAACAGATGCCCCATCGCAAGAGGACCCATGAGCACTTAATGGGCCGATCATGCTGGAACGGAGGACATCGAATATCACCATCCACCCAGCTTGCGCTGCTAGAACGAAATCGACTCCAGACCATTTCAGAAAAGCGCTTCGCTTATAACCACTGCGCCCTGAGACAACATAGTTCTTCTTTCGCGTTCGCGCAGGCAAAGGAAAGGGCTCGAACGCTGCGAGAAGGATAAGATGCACAGAGTAGGTAGGTCCCACGCGCAATCAAAACTAACTAAAGGAATTTTGTTTAAAACTGATAAATAGTATATTCAGAAGTCAAGGACATTTTTATATTTTTTCAATTTTGAGATAATTTAAGATCTTTTGGATGTTTGCATTGAGCTCCATATTTTCAAGAAAAGAAAAAAAGAAGTAATAACTTAAATTTTATTTTGTAGATATTGGAATTAACGGGACATAAAAAATTGCTAAACAACTTTCAAAATTCATTTATAGAAATAATTTTGTTATTACTATATTACAATAATATACGCGGTAAGAAATAAAATAATTAATATATCCTATACAAAAATGGCCGGATCGACAGCCTAATCGGTGTTCAAAGGAAAGGATCGGGAAACTTCACTTAATACTTCATAATCGGGGCAACCAATGGGATTCAAATCTATCTATGGATGAATATCGACTTTATAGTCTCTTAACTAGATGTGTGTTGACTTTATATAGTCTCCCAACTCCATGTATATTTGACTTGTCATATCCGAGAAACAAGACAATTTTCTCTTCCTTGAAAGAGGGTTTGAAATTCAATATTTTAAAGATCGGTCAAATAGAATAAAATAGGGGTGACTACGGTTTGATTCGAACCGTAAATTAAATCAGAATCGATGACTAAAAAATCGAATCGAAATTATTTTTTTGATTAAATTGAAATCGGAACTTGAGACATATAATTTAATTCCAATTTCTAAATTTTTAAAATTAGAATTAAAATCTAATCGGAACCGGAATCGGAACTAAGTATTTTTTTTATTAAAACTATAATTGATTTTTTAAAAGTATATCTTAGACAACAAGAGATAATGAAGAAGAATAATGAAAATTTATATGATATTACAATCGAAGACATATCAATCTGACAATATTTCAGATTAAATTAAGATAATGAAGTCATATTTAAATAGTAAATGAACTACGAAGATTTTGATTTCTTTAGTCTCAAAAAGATACATAGACAACTTAATTTATTAAGTTTATTTTTTTTATTGTTAAATAAAAAATAAGAGATCTAACCTATTATAATTATAAGAATTATATATATATATATTCTATTTAATTTATTGATGTAAATTTATTAATTAAATATGTTTCGATGATAATTTTTTATAATAAATATTTGATTTAAAGAGTTATATAAAATAAATAAATCGATATAAATTAAATCTCCACGTATAAAATTTAAATTAAAATAAATTGATAGAATTAATAAATTGAAAAATAAATATACAAAGACTTAAAATTAAATAATTTAAATTTTGATCTTAAATGGTTTGAACCGAAATCGAATCGTAAGAATTTGAAACTGTTAGTTAACAGTTCGGTTTCGGTGGATGATGAATCGGAATTGACAGTTCTGAAATCAAAATCGAACAGTAAAAAATCGAAGTTGTCGATTCCGAAATTGAAATTTAAATGATTGATGAGTAATTTGATTTCGATTCTATTGAATGATAAATCAGAACCGACGGTTTTTTAATCACGGTCACCGCTAGAATAAGATGTCTAAGTTCTCAAATAGTGGATGGATCGAGATATCGAGGTTAATCAGGAGTTTAATTAAATAAAAAACATAGGAAAATGTTTAATCTTTCGATTAATAATTTTGTTTTACAAAAATCGTCAGCTAGCGATTGAATTGTTCGATGGAATACCCTCTCGGTTGACCACTTAACCCTGGTTGAGCCAAACAGTTGACCACTTAACCCTGGTCGAGCCAAAAGTCTTCGTTGAAACCGTAAACGACTCCTCTACTCTGAAAAATAATATAGAAAATGGAAGGGGATCAATCATGTGAGTGCCAAATTGCCACGGCTCACGACTAAGCGTACTTGTGCGTGAAATGTGAGCCGAATCAATTTCCTCTTTGACTCCAATTTGAGCTCGTCAACGGGGCGGTAACTTCCGTATAACAACCACCTGCTACGTCATCGAGTTACTTTTTGTTAATTTTATCTTAATCTCACTGATAGCTCAGAAGTTAGGTCTTAGGTCCGAACCCCCTACAGTGCCTAATCCCGGGCCCCATTGCTCTGGCCACCAATTCTGAACCCAAGCATCTCGAACGCTCGAGTGACTTTCCGTCTGCCATATATCTCGGTCCCGAAAAGAGAACAGGAAACGATATTTGAGCCGTTATAGTTACGATAAGACGACCATTAGTGATTAGACGGTGGCGACTGTGACCGAAAAGAGAATCATTGCTTTCACGGACCGGACGTAACCGAACTAATATTTGGATGATAATTGATAAAATTACTGCACTGCAAAAGGGATTATTATTATTATTTAAGTTCTAATTGTTCTTCGTGTAGCAACTTAAACATGGGACGGGTAACCGTAACACTTGTGTTTTTGTATCATTTTTACCGACATGACGGAGTAAATTGACTCGATCCTGGAGTCTCGTAAAACAAGTCGGGCCCGAGGTGGCATAGACCTTGGCGACTGCTTCGCTGGAAACTTCGCGCCAGGGCAGCGGATGGCCAGTGCGTGGACCCTGAGGTCTGGTTGTGAGCGGCATTGTCGTGATTTTAACGTCGCGTATCGGGTTCGATATTTAAACGTGCAAAAACAAACATGGTTGATTTACTTTTTCATTAAGTCTCTCCTGCTCGAACCCCACTTGCTCACAGGAAAGAACTCGCCTCCCGCGTCCATCTCTCGGCGCCGCTGCGCGTCCTCTGTCGTCTCGGTCTCGACCTTTCGATCTATTTCGCGATTCGACGTAGCTTCACGCTTATCTTCGCCGGTTTGACCTTATTTGATGCGTGATTTGAGGTCCTTCAGTGTCTCCGACCCCGGTCCGGCGCGGGGAGGGGCCTTTCGGGATCTCCCAGGCATGGGAGCCTACGATTCGGACCCAAGGAGGTATCTATATGGCGGGAGGGGCGATCCTCTGCCTCCGTGGATCCCTGCCCTGGAGGGCGGCGGCAGAGCCGGGAACCTGGTGGATAGGTTTTCTGGGTTGGTCTTGGGCGACGGTCAGAATGAGGCTGTGCATCAAATCAAAAAGGCGGTGGAGGACGCAGAGAGCACCATCAAGCAACAGGTCTGCTTCTCACTTTCTGATTTCACTTGAATCGCGATTTTTTATTCAGGCTTAGCTCGAGAGAAAGTGAGTAAATAGTTTGCCTATGTTTTAACGTTGGCTGGCAACCTTTATCCGGGGGACAGGCTGTGACGGACTATTCGCCATGGTCGGAGTTAAGAGGAAGTGAGTGCAGTAGGTATTTGTGATTGCTTGATTCTTTAATCTGATCACGTAACATGATGCTATATCATTATGTTATTCTTCACGTGGTTGGGCGTGACTGTTTTAGATCCTTCAATTCATCATTTCATCGAGTACTAAAGGCTTATTGACTGAGGCACGATGCTCATCTGGAAAATCATATGGGGATGGTTTTAATCCTCTGCAGAACGAACTATTGATACGTGAAAATTTTTAGACCGTGATGATACATTTTCTGCGACTGAGTTTTGGCTACATTTCTCGCCTCTGAAAAACAAAACCTCAGTTGGAGAAATCTCGTTCAGATTACCTCGAATTTGTGTGAGGAATTGCTCGAGTCTTTTGAAAGAGGCCAAGGAACTTTTTTTTCGCTTCTTTTTTAACCAATAGGCCTCTTGGAACTTCTGCTGATGCTTTGCTCTGAGAGCATGTTGGACATGGGATAAAGAACTAAGCCTTAATCTTCTTCTCGGAAACAATCTTAGATCTTCTCCATTCATAATATTAACCATTCTTATAATATATTGATTGAGTCATCAATTACTAGCAAAGAGTAAATACTGTTGCACATAAAGGACTATCTTCTTTTTACACTTTTCCTGATCTTCTTTTTACATTTATATTGATGAGTTTGTACAATAAAGGTGGAAATCCACGTGCATAAATTGTTATCCAATCCCATGCCAAAATGTCACATATTTTCTATCCTATTTTAATTAAATACATTATACCTGGAATAAGGGCATAAGGTTTCAATATATAGATAAAGTTGTTGTTCTTCTACATTACAGGAAGATACTTCTAAGCAGAAGACTATTGCGAACCTTTTTATCTGCTAAAATGATTGCAGTGCTGAGTTCTACTTGCCTAACTTTGTCTAGGATTGAACATGGTCAATCGAAATGTTTGGTAGCTTTTACATTTCATCTGTGTAAGGTCTTTACTTTTGTGAACCTTGTTTTATGGATGGCTGATAAGGTGCAATTTGATCTTTTCAGTAGCTTTGATTTTCTTATATATGTTTGATTGGAGACATGATGTCGTCTTGGTAAAATTTTGTAAACATGTGAGTAAATAAATATTTTGCAGCTATTATCAAATCGTTGAACATCCCAACAACTTATGTTAATTTGGTACCCTTTCATTCCCACCCAATTATTCAATCCAATTACATTTAAATGCTAACATGGTTTCATATTGTTCCAATAAAAACATTTGTGCACCCCAAATATCATATTACCATTTAGACATGTCATTCCAAATGGAGTTCTTTTGTCCAAAATGCTTAAATTCAAGTTAATAATAATAGACTCATCTAAGTCCATAAACACTAATTTCATAAGCCCTCTAGTGTTTGTTCATTTGGGATTGAACTAGACCATCCTATTTCATGTGGCATAGTTGTGCTTGGTGGTCTTTTTTTATGTGTCTCTCTCATACACACAAATGGTGGCATTTCAACTCCTAAATAGAGAAACACAACAATCATTTTGTGTTTTTATTTAACTAGCATGTTCTATTAACCTTGTGACACCTTTGTTAATTTGTCTCTTATTTATTGATTGCTAAAGTATTGTTAGCAATAAAAAACTTCTTTGTCTAACTGGTACTGTATCTTGCAGTTGGAAGCAAACAACCTATTAAAGAATGAGCTCTTGCAAAAAACACAAGAATTGGAAAAATATGTAAGCACACTAAAGTCTAAATCACAATGCTGTCCAAGTTTATCATGCCAATTGTTTCTTGGTTTATAGTTCTTTTAAAGAGTTCAAGCTTTAGTATTTGCTTGCTATGAATCTGGGATCAATTTTAGTCCCTGAGAATTATGATAGGTAAGTCTCAGACTCATAATAGTGAGTACAGGCATTGACTTTAATTAGAACCATTAACCATACATTAGTAAGGTGAAATTTTCTTAAATCATGCCCAATCTCATTACGCATAAGGGGATTGAAATCTAAAACAATAATCTAAAAGAGAGTTTATTTATTGTTATCTAAAGACCAAAGCAATTCATCTCTAAGGTTAAGCCACACAAAATTGACATCTTCCACATTGAAGTTGATCTTATTAGCGACATTGCACTAACTAGGTAAAGGTCTATGGAACTGTCTGAATAGAACAAGTGCGATATGACGATGACGAACATTTGGTCTCATTTTAACCAAGATAAGCACATTTCCTTTCTACTTTGGTTACTGTTCATGAACCTCATGCAATCAAGAAACAAAATTCTATTTATCAAAGGCAACAATCATCATAACAAGGAAATAATTTCTGAAATATCTTTGTTCATAAGAGCAGATGTTGAAAAATTATCATGTTTAGATGCAACCAGAAGGTCCAGAACATCAGTGGTGACAACTACTAACTAAATAGCTGCCCAAGTAATTAACCTCGTTGTTTTACTGAAGTTTCAGTCTTAATCAAATTGTGTTGCTTATGTTATTGTAGAATAGTTGTAGCCATATTTTATGAAGATGCAAATAATTATGGTCCCTCTTCTATTGTTGTCATATTTACATTTCTGCATATGCTGTGTGTAGAAGGGGAGTTTTGGTGCAACGGTAAAGTTACTGCCATGTGACCTAGAGGTTATGGATTCAAATCCTGGAAATAACCTCTTGCAAAGCAGGATAAAATTGTATACAATAGACTCTTCTTCGGGACTCCACATGGTGGGAATTTCGTGCACTGGGTTGCCCTTTGCATATGTTGTGTGATCTTCTATAAAGAAATGAATAATTTTCTGGAAATGTAGCAATGGAGATGACATTTGGCTGATATCATTTGTTCTTGTTCCAGTTAGATATACTGTAATTTTGTAGAGCGAATGTTCACACTTCATGTTTTTTTTTTTTGTCATTTCACTCATGCTTGTTACTGTAATTTTGGATCTAATTTGAGTAGTCTGCACAGATATGACCTATTTCCTTTTTTTTTTGTCAGAGGTCAGAAATTAAATCTTTAAGGTCTTCTGAGATATCTGCGAATGACCATTTGGATGCCTACAAAACTAGTTATTCTAATTCTTCAGCTGGGCATGAAGCAGAGAGAAGATGGGTAGAAAATCCTTCACCTTTGAATCCTCAAGGCATGCTTGTGCTTCATCAGAATGGAGTTGTTGGAAGGGAGGAACGTCATGGAGAAACTGGCACAGCTAGTCAGCAGTATTTTGAAAACAAGGTTAGAGGTGACACGAGAAAAGTTCCAGGAGTAAATTCTAGTTATTGTGCTGGCCCATCACAATACTCAATTCCATCCTCCCAATCCTTGTCTCCAAGCAGGTAGGTAAAACATAAACTTCTGATGTCATATCTATCTAGAATTAACTTAATGTGAAGCCATATGCCATAAGTAGTCATTTAGTGCTCCTGATAGGCATAAAAAAGAGGGAGAACAAGATCAGAGATTGGGTTCACCTGGAAATGGTCTAGTACCAGCGTCTGATCTCAATTTAAATATTCTCTGGAAGCAGGTACTTTCAGTTGTTTTAAATTGTCAATTTTCTATCAATTTAGATTTCCACTCGTTTCTAAAATAGTAAAATCTATATTTCAAGGAACTTATGGTCAAGGTTAGAGAACATGAAGAAGAGATCGCACAGTTAAGACTGCATCTTGCTGATTATTCAGTTAAGGTTAGAGCACGTCAAGAATCTGTGTACTTCCTTTTGGTTGTCCATCTGTTGAACTAAACCACAATTTCTAAACTGTAATAGGAAGCACAAATATGCAATGAAAGATATGTCCTAGAAAAAAGGATTGCTTATATGCGAATGGTGAGCAAACTCATCAGTTTACTTGCAAGTTTTGCCTTTGTAAAAGTTTCTGACTACTAATCATGCAAGGCATCTCAAAATGAATTTTGCAGGCATTTGATCAGCAACAGCAGGACTTGGTTGATGCTGCATCAAAAGCAATTTCTTATAGACAAGATATTATAGAGGAAAATATCCGGCTAACATATGCATTGCAAGTACTATTTTTTGTTTATTCTTGAGCTCCCTCCTTAATATGTGATATGTGGAATTTTAGAATTTGAATTTATGAATAGGTTTGACTGGCTACTATATTTTTGCTAATTTATAAATAAATAGGAGGTGGTTTTTCGTTGTCACATCATTGATTTCGTCGAGTATCTTGAGTTTTAGTTGGATCAGTTTGATTGGATTTAGGATTTTACCATGTTTACTTGACCTGGATTCAAATCAAATCGGATTAGCCGATGCCAGATAACTTGCTAGAAGAGCAACGCATTCCATCACTGCCAAGCAGATTCACTGTTCACCCAACCATTCTAGATAAGGATCCCCAGTTTTTCTAGAGGAATAATCAGTATCATCCGCTCCTAGTTTGACCCACCAACACTGCCTTTCCTTAGATGCTATAACACTTTCAAATGAATGGCCTTTCTTGGACTAATTTGTTACAGTTGTTATCTATTTTTATCATACATCATGACTTCTTGTTTCTTTTGTATTCTCTATAAAGGCAGCTGATACAGAGAGATCAACATTTATTGCTTCTTTAGTGCCCCTTCTCTCAGAACATGGTCTTCAGCCTTCCGTGACTGATGCTCAGTCAATCATCAGTACTCTTAAGGTTGGTATATTTGTATTCCAGATAATATGCCAGTGTTATTAATGATCTATCATTTGTCATTACTAATACCTCTAAGTTTGTGTACAATGTAAACTTGTGTTGTTCCTGCTTCATGTTCTTAATTGGACATCCTTTCCCAGTTCCTCTCCAATTTTTTTCTCCAGTGTTTTCCCCATAGGAAATAGTTTCACAATCCTTACATGCATGATCTTTTTTTCCCCTTCATAATGGAAACCCATAATTTTGTCACTTATCAATGGAGCAAACAGACATTTCACTCTTTTTCCCTTATAATTTCCTGACTTTCTGTATCCTATGATTCATCTATTGTAGGTTATGTTTACACACATGCAGCAGAAACTCATCATTGCTGAGGTACTCTCTTCGGTTTACAGATGTTTGTGTATTCCTTTTGAAACTAGATATTGATTTCTCTGGATGTACTTTTCTTATTTTTCTATTGTCATAAACTAAGTACTTAGTCATAAAAGTTTCATGTGTTAAGAATTCATATATTTATATCCACATGGTTATTATGTCATGCCCTATGGTTATTATGTCATGCCCTGGGGTATTATTCCCACTAATCAGGTTTCCCACTCGGTGACAATATAACAAAAGAGTCCTAAGAACCATATTATAGGGCAACTCAAAGATTTCAATAAATTGTCTATATTCATATAGGTAAATTTTACTACAAAGTTTGCAAAATCATATAAACAGAAGATTAACAAAACAAAACTGAAACACCTTGAAATAGAATTCTAACCAAGAATCAGTAGGTCGAAATTTTTGAATGACTCTATGTACAACAAAATCAACTATAATATCAAAAGGATGCTTGTGCTTGTAAAGCTAGAAGTCAAGAAAAGCAGACAGAAAATACAATTTGCTAAGTAAATAATAAGAAAGATGTGTGTAATTTAATCTTGTTTAGGAGGCCAAGAAAATAAAGCAAGTTGTTATTTTACTACAACAAATTTAAGTATTTTCTTACCTTTTATGTTAGAGTTTAGACTTGCCAATTATTATTATCTGCTATTGTCAACTAAGATGAATTTTCAATTCTTATTATTGTGTTTGATCAATATCTATAAATGTCAATAATGGTCTAAATTTGATAATCGACTAAGAAGTGAATCACAGGAGACAGTGTCCTCAGAGTGATAAGTATATGCTAAAAATCCTTTCACTAGTGTCATACAATAATATAGTGTCATCGTGCAAATAAATGTTGACTGCAGGCGATTCATGCTACCACAACTCATGTGGGCGGTCAGGTACTTTGATATAAGGTTAAGTATAGAGTTTTCACTTTTTAAAATTTTATTATCTTCACTTAATATTCTTACAATGCTTAATTCATTGTATCACAATTTGTTAAACTCTAAGTTCACATTTTATCAATTGATTTGAATAACCAACTAAAGTTAATTCGGTATTATAACTCATGTTATCCTCATAAAGTGTACTAGTAATAGTTACATAACATAAAATTACAAGTGTTAGAATATTGTAGATATGATTAGGGATAATTATTATCCCTAAATATCATTAGAAATAATTATTTCTTAGGATAGAGTTTTTGATTTATTCCTAGGATAGGGTTTGATTTATTCTTTTGAATAAGCCTTAATATTGTCTATAAATAGGGCTTCTTTCATGTAAGTTTGAGATCCAAAATTACAAATTAACATGGTATCAGAGCACTAATTTTTTCCCGGTTCGCAGTTTTCCCCGTTCGGCCGTTGCGTTCTTCTCCCGAGCGCACGCCGCGTTTTCTCCCGACGCGTTCTTCTCCCACCGCGTTCTTCTTCCTCACGCGGGCAGCTTCCTCACGCACGACGATCGGCGTTCGTTCAGCAGCAGCAGCGGCGACGAAGTAAACACCACCGCGTTCTTCTTCTCCGTCGCTTCTTCCGCACGCGACGCCCTACGCTCAGCTTCTTCACCGTTGCCTGGGTGACCGTCGCAAGCATCGGCCACGGCCTTCGGCAGTCGCGATCGCAAGACGCGGCCGCCGGCGCTCCTTCGCGATCAGCCGCGGCTCGGGTGATCGTCGAAGCTCGAGTTCGACCCGATCGCGGCCGCACCATCGCAGACGCCACGGCTCCTTCGTCGCGACCACCACCCTTTCTTCTCCTGATCCTTGTCCACGATCCGTAGGCAGCAGAGAAATCGAAAGTCGCGGCTCCTACATCCACCGCCGCCGGCTCCTTCGTCGCGACCACCGTCCAGTCGCGGAGAGGAGGACGGCTTCCCTGCCTCCGTCTCCCAGGCCATCTGGTTCCCCGACTCCAGTCGAATCCACAACATCATCTTCCTCCTTTTGCCAGCCCGCCTTTGCCGCGAGCTCGGTCTTGCCGCAAGCTTGGTCTCGCGTTGCCTCCTCTGGTTCTGAAGCGAAGCTACCACGCTGCAACAGTTCTACGACGGTAGATCTTTTCCTGTGTCCTTCGACGACTTCGACACAGTAAAAGCATCCCTGTCTGCCGATCTCTTCCTGATTTGTGCAGTTCATTCCCCATCTCTGTCAGACCCACCCAATCGAGTAGTCAATACCTGTGTTATTCGTCATGACTACCTCCAATACTTCGAAGTCGGAGTTTCCGATTTTTACCAACCATGCTGACGGCAAGACCATGGTAAGAACTACTCCTCTTGGGCTTCTTATATTAAGCTTTGGCTTGTTGGACAGGGTTATGAAAAACATCTTACATAAACTGAAGAGGATATTCAAGTGGCAGATCGTCCTTTATGGAGAAAAGTTGATGCTCAGTTATGTTGCATTATCCGAGCCACGATCCATCCATCTCTTCGGGATGTCTTCAGAACTCATAAGACCTGCAAGGATGTTTGGATACAAGCTCAACAACTTTTTACGAACACTTCTCGACGACTCTATCAAGTTTGTGATGACTCCTGGCCATTCTTAATGCCGTCGGATCAAGGAATCTATGTCAACTTATTTGGGATCGCCTCTAGCCTTCTACATTCAACGACCGCTCCCACCGCTGCGGCCACTCTATGCAGAGCTTGAAAATCGAAAGAAATTTTTTGTCTCTGGCGTTATATGGTTCCGCCACGATTACTCTCATGTTCGTGATCAAATCTGGCGGCATGTCAACCACGTGGACTCTACCGGGCGACTCTCCTTCGTGTCCCTACCAAAGTCTTGACAAGACCATCCTCCGTTCCACTGACTCTTCAAAGATCGGGTCTCTGGAAATAACAACAAACCTCCACCGCGTAAGAATGACAAAGGACGTCCTTGGTATAATCGTTGTCACCGACCAGGACACACGATTGATAAATGTTGGAGTCTCCATGGTCGACCTCCTCAGATCGCCGATCGCTCGAGTTCACACGTCTTGGCTTCGGTTCTCAACACCACTCAACTCCACCGCCTTCCTATGATGACTTTTCGAAGTGGTATGAGGTCGACAGAGTCTAATTCCTCTCATTGCCGTTCTGCGTAATTCCTTCGCATATCTCGCTCTTCGGTCCTCGGGTACTTGACTGGGCCACCGATCATATCACCGTAATAGATCTCTTTTTCCTCACTATCTACGGTTATTTACCTTTATCATTCATTACGCAAATGGTTCTCGACTCTCCCAAGGTGTTGGTATTGTTCATTCTTCCATCTCTTCCATTCAGAATGTTCTTTATGTTCCCGAGCCCCCTTTAATTTATTATCAATAAGCCACCACTCACTGGTCTCTTGATTGTGTAATCTCATTCACTAAATCTTCTTTCATCAGCAGACCGAGATACGGGGAGGATGATTCTCGGATGTGAGTCTCGTAGTCTATATCAACTTCATCAAACTCTCTCTTGTACGGCGACAAGATTCCACTTGTTATCCATGCTCAATCGGGACATCCCCGGTCTTGATAAGTTAAAACAATTACATCTAGTCTCTCACTTAGTCTTTGTCATGAGTCACGCTTAAGCAAGACGTATCGTAGTTCATTTTCTCCTCGTGCGTTTTGAGTCGGGCCTACTTCTCCTTTGCTTTGGTTCATTCTCGATATTTGGGTCCGAGTCGTGTTACCTCTACATTAGGGTCACGATATTTTATTACTTTTGTAGACGATTTTTCCCGTTGTACTTTGTTATATCTAATGAAAGATCGCTCTGGATTGTTTTCTATTTTTCAATCTTTTTAATGAAATTAAACACACTTTGGTATCCTCTTCGATCCTTCGCAGAGTGATAATGCACGTGAATATCTATCTACTCCGTTTCAAACCTTTTTGCAATCTCACGGCATATTACATCGGAAGTCTTGTCCTCATACCCCCCAATAGAATGGAGTCGCAGAACGCAAGAATCGCCATCTTCTCGAGACCACCCGGACTCTTCTCCTCCACTCTCACGTTCCTCTTCGTTTTTGGGGTGATGTCGTACTTACTGCATGCTATCTCATCAATCGCATGCCTTCTTCTACTTTACAGGGTCAAATACCTCATCATGTACTTTATCCAAATCCCTTCATCCTTTACCACCTGTGGTCTTTGGTTCTATATGCTTTGCTCGTACTCTTGATCCCGACATTGATAAACTCTCTCCTCGATCGCGTAAATGTGTTTTCCTTCGTACCCACGGCCTCGTAAAGGATATAAGTGCTATTCCCTACTCTCCGCTTCAGATTTCATCTCTGCCGATGTCACGTCTTCGATTCCTTTCTTTGGGTCTTTAGAGTCATCATCCGAGTTTCATCCTTCTACGTCAGATTCGTCTTTGATCCTCCTAAGTTTTCTATCACTCCCCCCAATTCCTCCTCCGTTGCGGGTTTATCGCGTCGTCCTCGCCTTTGCTACGGGCCAACACCGCTCTGCCGTGGAATCATCTCGAGCCGATCCTCCGCTCCTCCTCCTCCGGTCCAAAGATTCAACTCGATATTCCCATTTCGCCTTCGAAAAGGTATACGTTCCACTCGTAATCCTTCTCCACATTATGTTTCTTTGAGTTACCATCGCCTATCTCCTTCCTATTATTCTTGTCTTTCCTCTTTTGCTGCTTCTTCCAAAGACTGCGAGATGCATTTGCCCATCCGGATGAAACAAAGCATGCTATGTTAGGCGAAATGAGTGCTTTCTGAGTCGCTGGAACTTGGGATCTCGTTCTCTACCACCAGAAAGTCGGTTGTTGGTTGTCGATGGGTATATACATGAAGGTCGTCCGACGGAATAAAGCGGTTGATCGGCTAAGGCTCGTCTTGCTAAAGGTTATACTCAGATCTTTGGATTAGATTACGGGACACGTTTTCTCCCCATTGCCAAGATGTCTCTATACGCTTACTCGTCATCCATGCGATTCAACACCGGTCTTTTTATCGCTTAGATATCAAGAATGCGTTCTTGCGTGGTGACCGCTCGAAGAAGTCTACGTGGAGCAACCTCCGTGTTTGTTGCTCGAGTCTTACGGTCTTGTGTGTCGCTTGCGAAAATCTTTATATTCTCAGCGGTCACCCAGGCGTGGTTCGGTAGATTTAGTATTGTAATTCAACAGCTTCGGTATGACTGAGCGAGGTCGACCATTCTCTTTTTATCGTCACTCATCTAAGTGGTTTATGTTGATGATATTCATCATGGGTAGTGATCATCCTCGGGATCTCACAGGTGAAACAACATCTTTTCAAACATTTCAGAATAAAGGATCTCGGCGAGACTTAAATACTTCTTGGGAATAGATAGCCGAAAAATGGGATCATTATATCTCAAAGGAAGTATCTGATGGATATTCTGTAAGAAAGCAGAATGTTAAACTCAAAGGCACAAATACATGGATCCTAATGTCAAGCTCCTACCAAATCGGGAGCCTCTACTAGATCCCTGAGCAATACAAAGCGATTAGTAGGAAGACTAAGTTACCTTCTTATCCGTCCGGATATCTCATTTGCATAAGTGTAGTAAGTCGGTTCTCAACTCACCGTATAAAGAACATTGGGATCTTTGTGATTCGCATTGTTCGATATATCGAGGCGCTCAGAAAGGGTCTTTTGTATGAAGATAAAGGACGTACTCGAGTTATAGGATATTACGATGCGGTGGCGGGATCTCCCATTGATAGGAGATCTACTTACGGTTTTGTATATTTGTTAGAGATAACCTTGTTTCTTGGAAAAGCAGAATGTTGTAACAAGATCCAAAGGCAGAGGCGAGTATCGAGCTATAGCTGGCCTTAGATCAAGAACTTATATGGCTCAAACAGTTGCTTCAGGAGCTAAAATTTGGAGACGTTACACAAATGTCACTTATATGTGATAACCAAGCCGCCATGCATATCGCCTCAAATCCAGTTTTTCATAAGAGGACAAAGCATATAGAAGTCGACTGTCACTTTATCAGAGAGAAAGTCATATCTGGAGAAATATCTACTAGTTTTGTTAACTCACATGATCAGCTAGCAGATATATTTACTAAGTCACTGAGAGGTCCCCGAATTGACTACATATGTAACAAGCTGGGTGCATATAATTTATATTCTTCAGCTTGAGGGGGAGTGTTAGAATATTGTAGATATGATTAGGGATAATTATTATCTCTAAATATCATTAGAAATAATTATTTCTTAGGATAGAGTTTTTGATTTATTCCTAGGATAGGGTTTGATTTATTCTTTTGAATAAGCCCTAATCTTGTCTATAAATAGGGCTTCTTTCATGTAAGTTTGAGATCCAAAATTACAAATTAACAACAAGTATCAATAATGAGAGGCATCAACAGTATGGAAGGTCAAACAGATCTAAAGTTAGGTATCAACGAATTTTTTTTTCAGAATATCC
This sequence comes from Wurfbainia villosa, assembly GCA_025175895.1. Classification (NCBI taxonomy): domain Eukaryota; kingdom Viridiplantae; phylum Streptophyta; class Magnoliopsida; order Zingiberales; family Zingiberaceae; genus Wurfbainia; species Wurfbainia villosa. Next base: position 635,111 of record JAKLTH010000042.1, read on the forward strand.
ATTTTAAATTTTAAAATAACTCTTCTCATCTTAATTCCCGTATGAAACTCACATATAAACATAAAATAATATAGTTATTTACCCTCTAATGGTTTTATTGCCTAATAACCCATTTCATTATTTTTAAATGCTATTTTAATCTCCAATTTTGAAATCAGTTATACAAACATAAATAAATCATTTGTCTAATTTATCCATGCACAGGGAATATATAATGAATCCAAGAATATAATTTATTTATCTTTATTTACAACACAAGCTTCGAACCTCGGTATATCACCGAGCTCCACTCAAACTCATAATATAAAAATGACTGAGAAAATTCACAATAATATTCAATAATGGTAGAACACAAAATTATAATACATGACTAAAGTTCAAACTTGACGGTTCGAGTAATCTCACTATGTCGATATAGAGAAATGTTATCCTACACAACTCATCCGTGAACACCCGTGAGCACCTCTATTATCCACCGTCCGATCGCTTGTGCACTATAGCTCAATCCTTGAACCCTAAGAGATCGGACGGTAAAAAATAAAGGTGCTCACGGATGAGTTGTGTAGGATAACATTTCTATATCGATATATTCTCATTTTTTAAATGACAATCATTACTATTGAATAATAAATTAGTTTATCTAGTTCACTTTTCCAAACTAACCAGCCAATTGAAACAACATTCTAATAAAATATATACCTGGTAGATCTTCCTTCAATTGGTAAAGCAACTAAGATATTTCACGGTTACAAAATGCCCAACTATTATGCTGGAGTGGAATTGAGGAAGAGAATCTAGGAATACAAGGGCAGGGTTGTTAGATTGCTAAAAATAGAAAGAAAAGTTGTTGGAATTTTAAGAAAAAGAGAAGAAAATGGCTACCATAATCAGATATTTAAGATTAGAAGGAAGGAAAACCTTCTTTTCCATCGACCTTGGCTAACTCTGGTGGCTTCTGATAGTCGTTGTTGAGGGAGATTGGATTGGCTCTTGCTTGCTCGTAGAGGGCAGCAATGGAAGAAGAAGATTACTGCTGGTCTCGATAGCTTGAAGGAGAAAAAGGAGGGTTAGGGTTACTGTTGATAGTGGTTGGAGTTAAAAAGTTGTTGCTCGTCTTGGTGGCTGCAGTTAGCTGGAAAACAACAAAAGAAATGAAAGAGGGAGGACTGCTGTTGGAGAAGAAGAAGAAAAGGGCAGTGACTGGGAAAAACAGAGAAATGAAAGGGGATCAGTGGCGTTGCTTGCATGCGTGGTGTGAGGACAAGGCTGCTGCGTACGTGGGAGAGAAAGAAAAAAAAGAAGAGAAAACAGGTTTTTTTTCCCTTATAAAATTTAGAACTTAAACATATTATGCCATCCATCATAATGATCTAATTTTGATTGATACAATAGAATTTATCCCTATATCTTGGTAGCACTATGCGTAAAATTAGTATTAAAAAGTTTTTTAAATCCACCTCAGGAGAGGCTGTAGGTTCTTTGTGTATTTGCGCAGTTGAAAAGCCATTTCACAGGGAGGGGAACAAAAAGGATCCAAGTAGATCCTTTCCTCCCTTTGCATAACTTCTCTCTTGGAGTTAAAATGATTTCAAATTCCCTTTCTCTCTTCATTTCTCCCTTCTTAGAATAGATGTTGAAACCCTAACCTCACTTTTGTCTATGATTATTTTCATTTTAATTTCAAAGGATAAGTTAATCGATTTCACTTCCAGCATCCTCTTTCTCTCAAGTTGGTGTCAACTTTTATCTGATGTGTTTTTATCTCTCTGACTAAGATTGTAGTTTACTCAATCTCTTTCCAGGATTAACTCCTCATCACATGAGTAGATATTGGAGCCTTAATCTAGATCTTCGATTTGCAATCTTCCACAATTTGTCACATCATATACACAAATTTAGAAATCCTAATGCATCTCCAGTCAACAGGGAGTTAATTCTTTGAAGATCATCGTGTCAATTTTTGGACTGGATTATTCATTGTCAGAAATTCTTGATGCTGCATCAGTATTGCATCTTTGTCACCTTTATTAAGTGTCTTATCAATTTTGTTTTTGTATTTGGGCCTTTTTTATTGTCTAACAGGCTAACATTGATATGCCCTAGCAGTCTAATTTGAGAGTTTGTTGTGCGTTAGAGCTATTAAGTTTTATCCGAGTGAGGTATTATGTTATTAAGTCGGTGCCTTGTACATAAATAGTAAAATGGTCATAATGGTTCACTTTTGAATAGTATAATGCAGTTCTATCCCTCTCAATTAAGTTGTTTTTTTTTTCTGAAAAAACAAAATGTTATCGATTTAGATATTTACAAAAGTAGGTTGCTTGTTCACTGGCCATATACAACTAAAAATTACATCCGCCTATATCATCGTCCATCTCGGAACTTCAAAAAGTTATTAAAAGCCTGTTCTATAAAAAGCAATTTCAATAAGATGTAGTCGTATATCGAGATAAAACTATATAAGTACCAAAGGCATGCATACTTCACTTTTTCCCCTTTCAAGGACCAATTGATTGCCTTTGCTGATGTCAGCTCTGACCCTATAGCTGCTATTTTATTTCAGAGAGTTGCTCGTTGTCTGTTAATCCTACTGTAGATAGTCCTGTATATATGTTCTAGGCATCAGCAGCTTTGTTGATTTCTCCATGCGAGAAAACAAATTCCAAGGAGGAGAATAAGATTGATTGAGTTTAGCCTCCAAAGGCCACTGCTTCTATGGAGTTTTTCTTGCAATATTTGAGACACCCACTAATGCAATGGAATTAGAGTATATTGTTCACTGTTATAGCCCAGTGCTACAGCTTCCTTCAGACCCATAAGAATTGCTGTTGACTGATGCAGCATAATAGAAAGTGCAAACAGGTCTAATACTAAAAATGAAATTTTAGGAATTGTTCCATCTAAGAATTGCTGCTCTGAGGAGATTTTGCTTAAATCCATCTATAATGGAGGTCTAACTTGGAAGAAATTTTGTTTCCAAAGTCTGAACCTGCCTCACATAAGACTCACATAAGATTGCCTCTGCAGGGAAAGCTAAAAGAATCGCAATATCAAATAGCTCCATGGTACTTGGATGCATCAAATGCAGACTTTCCTGCACAGTCACCTTCCCATCCAGTGGGTGTACAAGCGTCTGTTGCAGTACGTTGAGTTTTTAAATTTTTTTTTTTCTTAGTTTGTATCCATTTCTAATTTGCTAAATCTACTTTCTTATAAGAAAAAGAATGGTTTAGAGATTGTGTCTCAGCCGTTGAATCTACATGCCAAGTCTCCCATATCTTCTCCTAGTTTACAAACAAGACCTGATTGGGAGATTGTTGGGAACCAAAACCAGCAAGTTGATCCAAGCAGCATTCCTGCAAAGAATGAAATAAGCACTCCTTTCATGAGGTCAGAATTGATAATTGATATCATCTTTTAGATGCTTAATCCAAAGTTTGGCTTGGATAAATTTGCTATTTTTGGTTTGTTTTGAAATGCAATAATTAGCCATTGATTGCATAAAGTGTTTTCTAGAGTGCCAATGTAGTTATCTTGGAGTATCATTTTATGCTTTGCAAAGTTCTGGAGATGTAACAGCATAAGATTGAACTCAGCTGTTTGTTTTAAAATATTGAAATGGAGGCTAGAGGAGGGAGTGAGGGTGTTGAATAGTCTCCTTTTTACTTCTTCTAGGAGGGTTAATTCTCAATGACAAAAGAGAGCAAAACTAAACCAATGAAGGAACCAAAATGAAAATGACAAAATAAATGAAAACACAATTCAAACTTCATAATTTATGTGGTTTGACAGCCCTTGTTCATGACCTATGACTCTTGGATGCATCACTTCTCGAATTTGAATAATTTCCTCCTCCTTGGACCTTCCAAAGGTAGAGAAACCTCTCACAATGGTCTTTCTTTACAAATCGAGGACTTAGAACAAAAGAGAAATTACAATGGAAACAAGAGAATGGAGTGGAGATTTGAGAAACCAGTAAAGTATTGAATTTGTAGCCTCTAAGCCCTTTATATATCTTGCATAAGGGTATCCTTCTCATTTTTTTCCCTAATGTATTGTTAATTCTACACATATTAGCAGATCATAGTATCACGCCATTTGTATTTTTGTTGGAGTGATGGTGGTTTGTGGTTGAGTTACAAATGACATCCATGATTTCAACTACTTTATCATGATATGATGCAACAATTTGTGTATTTGGAGAAAACAAAATACTATCACTTTGTACAATAAATTTTGTGAGAAACATCTACAGTCTGATTCTTGTGGTTGAGTTGTACTAGGCCATAGCGATTTGGGATATTGATGAATAGAGCTAATATTTGGTTGTGGTGTGGTTTATTCACTTGTTGCCGTTTTTCTCCATATTTACTTAATATATAGGATGGTTGCTACTTCTGTTTCTCTAAAATCTTGTTATGATACAATGGATATCCATTTTAAATGACAAATTTCATTTTACTTTACCTAATATTTTAATTTTATTAAATGCATGAATTATTCTTGGTTTTCTGCCTTGCAACTTGCTCAGGTGTTATTTGTGTATTTCAGGGATCACGGAGCCCAGGATGCTTCAGGTCAAATAAATGCTTCGCATCTTAGTTTTGAGTCTAGAAGTCAAAATCCATCTTTCAAGGATCCTGGTGGAAGTTCCCAAACTGATGATCCAGTGACAGTTGCTAATCATGGAAAAGAGTCTTCTGTTCATTGGGCTCCTAGAAGCTCGCCTTATTTAACTGCAGGACAGGATGAACAAAATGCATATCCTTACCTTCCTACAGTCCTGGAGGAACCTGGTTCTTCATTCTCTGAGGGTGAGAAACTGATTTGATTTATGTGATTCTCTTCTAGGATTCTAATTGATGTTGTTACTCATTATCAATATCGTTGATCAAGAGAATTTCTTATAATTTTGATAAATATGTAGCGGACGATGATCCCTTGCCAGCGATAGATGGTCTTCAAATTTCAGGTGACGCTTATCCTGGAAATGAACTTCTAGCAAGTGGTTATTCAATCAATGGAACGACTACTTGTAATTTTGAGGTACACATTGATTACCCCATAACATGTAGCAGTATTTTATTATGTCTGGATTAATGAAGTGCAAATTCAGCTCTATCAGTGACATTGATTCTTTTATTTTGTAGTGGGTACGTTATTTAGAAGATGGATCTGTAAAGTATATTGAAGGTTGTATTCCTAGCTTTGTTAAGTGGGGTTGCCTTTGTTTTTCCCCAAGAATTTATAACTCAGGAAACCTTTATCTCTCTATACTCCTCTCATGGTAGGTGCAAAACAACCCAAATATTTAGTTACTGCTGATGATGTGGACTCATACCTTGCTATTGAAGTCCAACCCCTAGATGACAGGAAGCGGAAGGTTATTTCTTCTTTCAAAAATTTTCCCTGCAAACTTAGTATTAACTTATGATCTAATTACCATCATGAAAATGAGTAAGAACTCGATAGGATAACTTGCATGAGCTTGAAGGTAGATCATAGGCTTCTTTCCTGACACATATGGTTACTTGATCCCCATCAGGGGATATCACCTATACTGCACGGACTTGGATTCTCTTAACTGCTGCCTGAATTCATTGTTTGTTCACTAGTTCAAAGTTGTGGGAAAAATGAACTTTTTTGCTTGTCTTTAACATAGTTTGGTAAATGGAGTGACCCAATGTGTAGTTCACTGCAATTAGATTTTGTACATATGTGATGCATATGGTTAAGTCATGTTGATTAGCTCAAAGTCAAATACTAGTGATAAACCAAAAAGGAAAAAAATGAAATACTAGCTATCTCTTGTGTGTCTATGCTTAGATTTGATTCCCTTTAGCTTGTTCAGAGTGTTTCCTTATGTAAACTATCATTTGAATTGTCACATCCATGTGGTTCATGCAACCTTTTAATGATTTCTAGGAACATAGGCTAAGAAAAATTTTCTCCTTGTATTATATAATTGAAGCATATAATAGGAAAGTTTTTATGGAAGAAATGGATTCAGAAAGGTCCTTCTCATTACCAAAATAAGTGCAAAAAGAGCAATAATTTTTCTGATATATTTCAGCAGAGATAGAGTTGTAAATGAATACCAGTTTCTTATTTCTGGATTTTCTGAATAACTGTCATAGTAAGACTACACTTTTCTGAATTTAGTATTTCAGTAATCTGACAGAACGCTCATTTGTTTCTTACTCTAGGGTGAACTTGTAAAGGTTTTTGCCAATGAGCAAAGAAAGATAACTTGTGGTGAGTAACATGTAGTAGAGTTTTTTTTTTTCTGTTTCATAATATTCTCTTCCTCACATATGTTTGAAGCACGTATCTGTTATATTTTGTGTTGAGTTTCTTTGAGATTACATAACCTGGCTAACTTGTGAGGAATTTGCGATGCAGCATACTTAGCCTGTAGAAGTGACCACTTATATTTATATAAGCACAAGTTCTCCAGACACTTTACGACATGCATCCAATGCTAATTTCTTTCTGAAACACTGTGCTCATTACCTTTCATGTAAACTTATGTTTATCCTTACCTCTTTCCTCTGACCCTCCTGTCATGCCACTTGCATACTGCCATCTATAATTTAGAGCACTGTGCCACTGCCCTGTAATTTGTATTGCTAACTTAAGTGTTTCATTTTAGATCTCTATGATAATGCTGAATTTAAATTTGTGCTTGTTATGTGAGGACAGATCCTGAAATGCAAGAGCAAATTGAAAGGACTTTTTCTAGTGGGAGTGCATCATATGAAGTGTCGTTATCAGTACATCCACTTCTATCTATATTTTTCTTTAGATATATTTTTAAGTACACTAGCAACGGTTCTTTAGATTTAACTACTTTATATGTTCCTCAATGCCAGACTAGGTATCTTGATATATGGGAAACTGCTATTTTGACAATAAAGAGAGGAGGCTACAGCATAAAAAGTAATGGACCACGTGGTGTGTTTGTAGCAGAGAAGTTTCAGCCAAATACTACTGTATGATTCTTACTCATTTATGCGCTTCATTTCAAGTATATCCTTCCCTCTCTACCAAAATTTCCTACTTATCTGTACACCAGGTTGGCGATTTTGTGTTCTTTATTTGAGATCCATTCTTGTAATAATATCAAATACCAATAATAGGTTTTCAGATATAGGAGATTTTAAATGTTTCTATTCTTTACCCTTTTTACTTCTGAACCAACTGCTTTGCCTCATTGGTCAGCTTGTTGAACAAGAGTTCGGCTGCTAACATTCTGTTTCCTGCAGATCTCCATTCCATATGGGCATCCCACAGAATTTTTGATTCAGGATGCCGACGCCAGGGAGTATCTATTAAGGACAGGAGAGAGCAGCGTGTAAGTTTTAAATATACACCATTTAATGATTGCTTTATGCCATACAAATGATTTTTCAGCAGTGGGTTACTCCATCTGATATTGTGCAAAAAAAAAAAAAAAAAAAAAAATCATTAAAGCATGATATCCACTCTAATGATGTCGTTTATTGCTGAATTTTCAGGCTGAGAGATACCATTGTTCTCACATTGAGATTATTCCAAAAAGTGATGGTACATTCTTTACTCTTTAACCCCTTTCTTATGCATGTTTATTTATGTCAGGCATCCTATACACTAGATGTTTCAATTATTTGGGTTTTTGTCATCATGATAATCCAGATCAGATGTTTCATTTTACTTGGGCGCTAGCCGCTAATCCAAGAAAACTAGAATAACTTGGACATTGGAATTGGACGAGTAGGCACATCATATTAGAAAAGATAATGAGAGTGTATAAGCCGTTCATTATTCGGTTTGGCTACATTTTTTTTTTCCTTGTGCAGAAGAGATGTTGTCGTAACTATGCATTTGACTAGCTTACATTAATCAGTACAGACCAAACACGTCTCACAAACAGACCATAAAGCAGCTCAGTCTCACCATCAATGCGTTTGATTAGTTTGCATTAGCCAGTGTACCGTGTAGTGGGGCTTCTCTATTCGACAGTGCCACTGTGTCTTTTCCAACTATGTGGGTTTTGTTAAATGTATCTCATCCCTATTGCCATAACATACATCTAGAGAAAACTAATTAATAAGCTTTCAAGTAGGAATTAATTAATAAGCATTCTTGTAACCCACCAAAAACATTACTGGTAATATAAACGAGCTTCATCCTCCCACTGCAGGCTTGTGAGAAGAGGAAAGGGAGGAAGAGGGGACTATTTTTCAACTAGTGCAGTAGGGCTTGTGATTGATGTAAAGAAAGGGCATGCACCCTGCTGTGTCATTGTATAATTTTATTATTTGTTTTAGTAAGGGAAGCTTTAATTTCTCTATTTCACGTATATCTTTGTCAATGGACTATTTTTCTGAGTGTACCCCAGCTGTTCTACTGTCATTAATCTTTTTAAAATATTCGAGATTTAAATTTTAAATGTTGATCCTCTTATTTATTTTTATTTAAGTGCTTTGCAAGTGTGTTATCTTTTCCTGGAGCCTTCTCAATTTATCACGGTATAAATTGATTTTTTATAACCAGGTAGTAAATATTTGGGAGCAAAATACGGCAGCCCCTTGAAATTTTATGTTTCACATTTGAACCCATTTCATCCGTTGGTTATTCGTCAAATGTTACAATTCACCAAGAGTTTCGTAATTTACATTTATACCCTTATGTGAAGTTTTTTTAAAATAATATTATAAATTCTTCTTTGAAGCTTTATTTTTATAATTCTACCGGAATGCCTCATCGTGACATTATAAATTGTCTCTTACTATTTCATAATTTGAATTCTTCCCATTACGACAATTTATCCCAACTATTTTTTAATATTTATTTTTGCCCTTTAAAATTTCATTTTACCGAATTAATGAATCTGTTAAACACATGAGCAAGTAACAAAAATGGATTCGAGTGACAAAATTATAAATTGATCCGCTTGGGTAATTTTTGCCCCAACTGATCCAATATTAACTAGCGCAAGTTAAGATTAAAACATGAGTCACCTAAATTCTTCAAATTTTGAATTTACACCCCTTATAAGTGTGCATATAAGAGAGATCCTCTCCACATATATGTTTAGGTTCCCAAAGTTTGTTGAATAAAATATCTCAAGGGTTGCTCAAACATCAGAATCAAACTCAAGATAAACAATGGCACAAGAAACAATGGCATTCCTGATGAATTGTGACGGTTGATCCTTCGTTCGAAATCATGAGGTTTGAATCGCATCAATTCCTTCAGGAGATCATCATGATTCTCAAAGAGCAACAATAGCTTGACATACACGAAGATGATATTTAGTTCAAACAGGTGGAAGTAATAGGAACTTGGAAATGGATACTTGGGAGACACTTACATCATGGTAGGTTTCTGAAGGCATCTGGTCCTCCCGGCTGAGAATTTCAAACAAGGCAATATACATGTGATAATCACGAGCCTGAAAAGAAACACTGGTTATAAGCAAATTATGACACATGAAATAGCTGGCTAATGAACCAGCGGATGAAATGTCTAGTAAGCATTCATCTTCACAGTGATGAAATGCAGTGTGTTCATTTATATGCATGTTTAACAACCCTTTCAGTTTATTATCTAGACAGAAATCTGCATTTGCATCAATACCATTGTGCTTTTCCTTCAAATTCATAATTGACTAGTATTAGTTTCTAGACAGAAATCTGCATTTGCATCAATACCATGGGGTTTCCAAAACAAAACCATTGTGATTTTCCTTCAAATTCATAATTGACTAGTATTAGGTTTACTAATTGGTTAGAGAATGTTGAATATTTCACCACAAAGGAAAAAAAAAAAATCAGCTGTGGGTGAAAAGCAAATAGCCGACTTCATTTGACTGGAGCAAAAAACAGTCTATTACTCCCATTCTCCACTGAAAACTAACTGCAGGAAAAATCAAGAAATAAGTGCTGAATCTGGTAAGGAATAAGAACAATTTACAGCTTATGAAGCGCAAAAGATAATAATATAGTAAAACCATGAAAGTTATGCTCAAAATAGTACTTGGAGAACAAAACAATTCATGACGAGACAAAATGATAGCCAATGCACAAACTAATTTCCAGCTTTCTAATGATTTGTACAGTTGCCACTAGGCCCACTACAGCTCAGATTATCAATCATACCAAAATGCATTCTAGTTACAATTGGGTAATCTTTGCTGGGAAACAATTTCCCGGATTTTTCTAAAATGTTATCCTTAACATCTCTAACTAGGCACAACCTTCTTGTATTAGAAAAGAAACTAATAACCAGGAAAATTCAAGAACCTAACATAGACCATCAGGATCAAATCAAAGATTAATAAGATGCATTTTTTTCCAAATCATTCTTCTTCATGAACAATAAATTCTGCATCTACATGCTTGATATTAGTTGATGACTAGTAGTATCATCGCTTACAGGAGTTTTGTATGAGAAGGATCCTTCAGTCAGCAAGTGTTCTTCATCGGTTTTAATCCAGCATAAAATTTTATTTATTCACATAGAGATTATTGTTCGTGATTCACAATTTTTTAAAAATATTCGCTCACTACGTGCTAATATTTTGAGTCTTTTGAATCCAGTAGGGAAATAAATAAATAAATAAATAACCAATTCACCTTTACTTTCTTCACGAAGCAGAGAGATTCTTCAAATGTGACAGGTTTCCATCTTGACACTAATGAGTTGAAATACAATACCAAACTTGATTCTCTTGTGAGTCCAAGCTTCATCTCAAACAGAAAACCGCTGCAATAGAAGAAAATGACATCGTTGATTATCAACCCGACACTAGAGAGATCAAAGAAAGAAAATCCTAATCAAATTGGCCATAGAAAGAGGGAGGAGCGCATCCATAACAAATCATCCACCCCTTCAACTTCATTAGGGTTTATGAGGAGTTCAATACTTGCCCAAAAAAAAAAAAATCCCAACGAATAAGCATTATTCACCTTCTCTTAAAAAGTTATCGAAATCTCGTCTTTCCTACCTAAAGAACTCACCTTCGACAAGCTCCGAATTCACTCGAATTATCATTTCGACCAAAGTACTCTAGCAGATTCAAGTCGCGTAGAAAAAAAATGACCCTTACATAGCTTGAGACTCAAGAGCGAGAGATCAAACGCCGATTTGTCAAGGAGATTTTTTTTTCTCTCGAGCTATTCAATAAAAAATGAGCTCAACGGCGCGTGATGCAGGAATTTACAGGAAAACGTCAAATTATTGCATATAAATGAAAGAACCACAATAAGTTTTTGGATGATCGAAGAGGGGAGAAAATCATAGAACTTACAGGAACAGAGATCGGAGATCATGCGGGCCGAACTGCTATGCAAAAAGCGCAACAAAAAGAGAGGAAAAGGACGACAGCAAGAAGGTCTAGTCACGACGGTGCGCTTACCGCCAATCGCGTCACGTCACGGGCATAACAATAGCAGTGGGCGAATTACTGTGGGCCTCTTTATTCTGACGGCCCACTTTCACGGCCCATTTAAGAAATAATGGCAATCGAACAATTCATACAACTTAGTCAACTAAACAATTTTTTTTTAAAAAAAAAAAAAATTGGAAGATGGTATTAACAATCTAAGTTAAATTTTTATTGGAAGAGGAACACGATCTCAAGTTTTTCTCGAAGACTATTATTGTGATTAAAAGTCGACATATGTATTTGAATAATTAATCATTAAAGAAAAAGATATGATAAGGAATTAAAGTAGATATGGTGATCGATGATGATCACTTCCTTGTAGGAAGCATCTACCTCCCAAACGTTCGAATATGCTTCCATGGATCCTCCGACGCAGAATGCAAATTTTACACGACATGACCCACCTCGGCTTTCTTGTTGCTTTTCTTTCATGCATGCAAGGTTGGGGTTATTTTTGAGTAAGCCAAGGAAAAGTTAATTGGAGTCATTAATTAGAACTAATTAAGTGATAAATTAGGTGAAGATTGAGTAATTAATTAGCATATATATATATATAATCGAGTCAGGAACTCGCGGCAGCACGACTCCGAATAAAATCTTTTTAGCTACAAGTATATTATTATGGCTTATCGAGCATTTATTCCGTGGGCCATTTAATTTGATAATTAGTTAAAAGCTACTGGTCGAGTTAATTATGGACCACTACGCGATCCACTTCAGTTATTATTGTAATTCTTTTTTATTTTGTTATGGGATTGATTTTATTTGATTTAACTTAAAGATAAGTAGTAAATACCTTTTCAAACAACAATCATTGTTTTTCTAAAATAACATTCAATTCATAATCTCTATTTGGAAATTGGAAACACACATTATATATATATATATATATATAGTAAATTTAACTTAATGCTCTCCCTGTCAATTAATTATCTCGTAATGCTGTTAAGTGAGGCGTATTAAATGGGCTTAAATATCAGATTTTTTTTTTTAAAAAAAAAATCTAAATGCCTTTGCCATTTTAATGATGCAACTTTTTTTAATCTCATATTGCAAAATGAGATTTACAGAGAATGTCTGTGCTTGTTTCATAAGATTTATAATTGATGCTGCTGGATTTAGTGATAAAACAATTTTGCTTTGCCATTTCCCTCCTGTCTTAAAAAAATTAGATTGATAGAATAAAAAATATAAAACATATAAATTTGCATCAGGGAAACTTCTTGGAAGAGGTATATATTGTTTTCCAATCCAAGAGCACATGCAATGAACTATATATTCGATACCATGCTTAAGTGGTACTCAATTTTAATATGTGCATGCATGCCACAATATTATGCCAATTTATTTTCTTCTCCCATGCACGTACCTTTTTTGTTTTTTTTCCCGTAGACATGTAATATTTCAAGAACATGCGATATATAGTTGTGCCACTTTTGAAAAATCTGCATTTGACAAATTAATATCTTCCAAAGCCATTGGATTTGAGCACATATCGATCGGATCAAAACCACATGCAATGAAGTCACTATATGTAGCCAGACACGATCTAGTTCCACCTCTTTTCATACACAAAAGTCACATCTCTATCTGAAAATTTTGGAGAATCCAAGAATTGATTGATTATTCCAGGCATTTAAGGGTATATAAGAATCCGAAAGAGTGAATGCTTGACTGATGGCCTCAGAGTTGGCTGATAAAAAGATGCAAAGGCTGCAGGGGATGGATAATTAGGGTTTGATACTGGAATCATTAAGTGCAGCAGAATTACTTTAAGTTGCACAGTGTGCATGCATGCTACGTGAGGGCTACGCATTGGGGTTTGAAGGATATGCTTAGTTTGTGTTGCCTGGTTTAGTTGCCGGGGATCAAAGAGATCAATATAATTAAAGATGCTGTATATGAACAAGTGCATGAGCATATATATATAGTTACGTTATCCACTACTGGACTATGACCTATATATGTTTATGGATGTGGTCTATGGGAAAATTATGTCCTTCGAGTTTGGAAAATGCACTGTTGATCAGAATCCATTTCATCATCTCTTGGGGAATCATATCCTCTACTATAATATGAATCTCTTATCTTTGGAACCAAGGACGACCTTAGCTTAATTTGTCCATTGGCATTCCGCATTTGTCTGTCAAACAGTAATTAAACCTGGTCGAGATAATGCAATTAATTAAATTAGGAAGAGCATTATTTTCATTTCGTAGCAATTAAGAGGACTAATTTATATAGATTTAATTGCTAATGTTAAAGTGTCATTAGTTTTTGTGCTAATTAAAACAAACTCGGCGGTTATAGACGACTGTTAAATTAATTAGATTTTTCTTTTCATTTTCAGGAGTTTTTTTCCCCCTCGATCGGTTTCACTTCGATATATATACACATTCTTGACTTGTAGACTAATTAATTAACGTTGTCACTTTCTCCTTCTTGTTTGGATCAGATCAATCATGATCAGTTGTGAACTCCTTGGAGGAAATCGACCAATATAATATACGTTTGGGCATCTAGCTAGCTCATGCAAACAATGCAATTTTGTGCGGTTCTGAGTTAATTGTCATTAATGCAACATCTTTTATATTAGTGAAAACCGGCTAATTAATTAGGAATTAATATTTCTTTCGAGAAATTATTAAGTCGTCGTACGTAAAAGTCGAACTGACTAAGAAATGGAGCGAGATAGATGAGGATGAATGAGAAGGCTCAGTGCATAGTAGAGTCCAAGTCAGACCACAGTACTCCTATTGCTTGCCATTGCCATTGGTCCTGGGAACACATGATATATATTAGGGACCAGGCCAACATGCATGAAACCCATTCTAGCTAGTTAGCTTAGTTTTTCCCAGTTGATTCTTTTCTTTCCTGGAGAACATAATCTATCACTATATGCTCTTCGCAGAGGAACTTGATTTTTGTTTTAAAAAAAAAAAATCTCTACAAGATCTGGACGCAAGATCGCATTAGATTGCTGGACCGAGCAAAAGGTTCAACAATGCACAGCAAAAGAAAACTAAGGCTAAAAATTATGTACGTACGTAGCAATATAATTGCGTACGTGAAGCATGCACAGTCCCCAAATCGTCAGCAATATAGAGAAAATGAACCATAAAAATATATTAATTAATTAGGAGTTTCGATCGACAATAAATTTAGTTGCCATTTTCCCTTCAAACAACTAATTAACGCTCGATCAGTTTTAATAATTCACGGTAAAGAGATCGAGATGTTAATGGAATTCCACGTGAAAGGCTGTCGTTTAATTATTTCTTCCAAGCGACATGCGGAATATATTCAAGATTAATTCCAGATACGAAAGTAAAAAAATAAATAAATAAATGCCATAATATAATTCGACTTTTACACACTTTTGGTCGAATCGTGATTTTCTACAGTTGTCGATCTAAATTCCTCAGGATCTCTTCGTGAATAAGCATGCATGCATGCATGTGGAAAGAAAGTTTATTGAAGATTTAGATAAAACGTTTATATATATATGTTTTTTATTCCAGTTAGTTTTTCTCTGTAATTATTAACATGTTATTGAAGGTGACTTCCAAGTGTAGACATTTAAACTCTTCATTCATTGTTCTCTCTTTTTAGATGTATAAGTTGGCACAGAAGAAATAATGAAATAATAGTTTATATCTACATAAACAATTCCTTTTACCATGTCAAGTCAAGATGTAGTGATTGAATTATCTTCTGACCACCAAAAAAAAAAAGGGGGAAAAAGATATTTACAAGATCTTTTACCTTTTTTTTTTTTAAGATAAGGGGAAAAAAGCAAGTGATAGAAAAAGAAATAGCAAACTATATGAATGTCTTAGTAGACTGCAAGTTATAAGGACAGACAAACACTTTGTTGCACTTATTTTTCTTTTGACAATGTGCATGCAAGCTGCATTTTTTTTTCTCAAAAAACAAGAGAAAAAAGTAAAAGAATTCACGTAATATCTCCATGTTGACGAGTTAGAACTTATAAAAGCACAAGTCAGCAAGCATGATGTCAACTTTTGCACTTCATATTTCATATATATCTCAAATCAATATTTAGAGGAGCATTTAGTTTTAGATTAATTAGCTTAATTGCATGTAAGATTAATCGAGTGATAAAAAGCATGACCCACATAGCATTAAACATAAATGATTTAAGTGAATAAACTGAGGCTAATTAATTAAGTGTTATATATGTCTTCTGACAAAAAAGAGGAATCACCTCTTAATTTTCTTAAATTATCAATTTCTTGTCGCACTAACTAAGTACCTATTCCATGAATTCTTGATGCAACTGAACACTAATATTGGATGTGGATCTTTAACTACCACCTTTAGCATCAAATTAGTGCAGCCGGAACGTTCTTATATAAAAAAATCTTTAAAGCTAGGTTCAATTAACACAATTTTAGATTAACTAATGACTAAAGTGACACTGATATTGTTACATGTAATTGTTAGTGTATTCTTCATAATTTGGCCATGGTTCACCTAAAATGACATCAATACTAATAATTTGGCCTTGATATATTTATTTTGCATGTCTAGCTAGCTTTTAGGAACATTAAAGAACATTGTTTCACTGATTAATTTTGCCCCAAAATACAAGTATAAACTAAAAGCAATACGAGGATAAACAAAGGCCTTTATTTCATGAATAAGTTAGGTCTTAGTTTTTCTTGGAAAGAAATTAAAGATGTATGTTTAGTTGTTGCTAGCTAGTTGGCAATATACGGATAAGAGCATTCACTAATTTATCACTGGTTTAAATATGCATATGACCATAAGAGTTTAGTACGTATATTAGCTAGTCAATCGTTAGGGTCAAGAGTTTTCAAAAAAAAAAAAAAAGAAGGTCATCAGAACTCCTAATTAACTTTAATTAACTTTCTAAGCCCAAAAAAGTATATATGAAGGTTTTTTTTTGTCATAAATTGAAATTCACACAGTGACAATATAATTTTATTCTAATTAACTAAAGTTTCATGCATTCTATTGGAGAAAAAAGTGAGTCTCAAATAAAGGAATTAATTACTCAATATTGGTATGTGATTGAGCTTATGCTCTAAGACATATTGGAAAAGAGGATAATTAAGATAATATTAAGAATGGATAAAGCAAAGGCATCCATTTTTTAGAGTGGGAGAGTCCTCTAAAACTCCAATTATTGTTCAACAAAAGGTTGTCTCATGGCCACCGAGTTGGATTTAATGACAATCCTGCCGTGTGAGCTCACCCATGCAGGCACTTCTTTTGTTACAGGGAAAGCAGGCACTTCATAATTTACATGGCCATGGCACTTGCCTTCTTCCCATGAGTGAAGGTCCATCTGTAAATCAAATCTCAAGGAAGGCTCAGGAAAACATTGGTTTGTGCCTTCTTTGAAAAAGTAGATATAGTGGCTAGGTCATCGTGAGATTGAAAGCAAGGAAAGCTTTGTAACATGCTTTAAAAAACCAACAACTTTTTGTTTGTATCAGCCTGTACGTTATACGTACTCTAAGGCCTCTGCTTCCCTTTTGCAATCCCATTGCCTAGTTCGAGCATGTGTGATCGTTAAGATGTAAAATTTGTTGGTGTAATATATAAACAATCAAATTGGAAATAAAGAACTATAAAAGTAGAATGGATTTATGACGTATCGGACGAATTCTTGGGTCGAGACGTATAGAAATACTTTCCTTCGAGATTTTATTTGCCCTCACTTCTCAAAGTTTACTAATGAGATTTATTGACAAATTACCCCCAATATACAACAACACTTTCAACACAATATCTAGTAAAAATATTGAGTTGCTAGAACATACTTAAAATCTCTAGAAATTTGGATATTTATAGAGAGATTGATGTATTTTCGTGAATCAATGTATCTTGAAATCAAAGGATGTCTTTTCATGAATCGATATGTCTTAAAATCAAATGATATTTTTTTATGTATCAGTGTGTCTTGAAATCAAAGATGCAACTCTTCATTTAATTAACTATTAAAGTCAATTATAGATGCATGCGCACTCCACCAAGAGACACATCCGTAAATTATAATATTTTATAATCCCCCCACTAGATTGTAATATTTCTTCCAAACTAATTATAATAGATTCATATATACAAGAAGGTATCTTTCGATTTTAAACTTCAATTAGTGAAATAATTCAAAGTATTTGCAAGACGATAGTGTACTTTAGCATTGAACTTCGTCTCTATGTAAATACTGGAAATACATCACATATGAACTATTTTAAATTTTTAAATATGTTCAAATTATTTAAAAGAATAAACCATAGCCTTGTTAGAAACGACACCATTTCTAATGTTCAATAGGTGAAGTTTTCAATTATGTCTCTAGCTATTTGATATTTAAACTTCATTAAGAGTATATACTCAACCTCAACCACATAGCTATCTACATCGAGCATCCTAAAAGGGACTAGTTAAAATACTTCGATGTCAAACCAATCACATAACAGTGACTTGTTCTTACCCATTTAACTATGGAATAATAGTATAACTACTACATATATAGTTGGGTTTCCATCATCGGGGATTGTTTCAAAAGGTTTCAGTCTCATTCCACTAGATGTTTTCTTGACTAAATCTCTTGAAAGACCCTTTGTCAAGGGATCTGCTAGATTCTTATTGGTCATAACATAGATCACATTGACAACACCATCTGTTATCAATTATTTCATATATTCATGTCTCAAATTAATATGCCTAGACTTTCCATTATATACTTTGTTGTAAGCTCTAGACAATGTACCTTCACTATCGCAATATAAAGGAATAGATGACATCGATTGTGGCTATAACTCAATATCATATAATAAATTTCTCAGTCATTATGCTTCTTTACCTATAGCAGCAAGTGCTATAAACTCACTTTCCATAGTCGAGTGAGTTATGCATGTTTATTTTTTTGAAGCCCAAGAAACAACACCTCCAACAATTGTAAAAATCCAACCGATTGTGGATTTATTTTTGTTGATGTTGGTTATCCAACTAGCATCTGAGTATTCTTCTAATATCTTAAGAAAATTATTATAAGATAACCAAGTATTCTCCCAATTGCATTCCAATGTTCAACACTCAGATTACTTATGAATCTTGACATTTTGCACACAACAAATGCTATGTCCGAATCTTATGCAAAATGTAACATACATAAGGCTACCAATCACACTAGCATATTCTAGTTGTGTTGCTGCTCTGCCTGAATTTTCTAGTAATTTAATACTAGTATCATATGATGTATTAGCTTCTACAATTTCAAATGATTGAATTTAAGAATCATCTTCTCAATATAATGATATTGACACAATGAGTAACCCCCACCGTTTTTTATAACTTTTATATCTAAAATAGTATCTACCTCATCAAGATTGTTCATCTTAAATTGTAAAGTTAGATACTTCTTAGTATCATTTATACCTTGCATATTTGTTCCAAATATAAGTAGGTCATCAACATATAAGCATAAAATCATTTGTTAATTTTGAATATATGCAATTATCATCATTATTATATTTAAATTCATGAGATAAAATAATATAATCAAACTTCTCATGTCATTGTTTAGGAGCTTGTTTCCATAAAGTGATTCGACCAACTTGGAAACCTTCTTTTCATTTCCAGGTAATATAAACCCTTCATATTATTCCATATAAATTTCTTCATTTAAATCACCATTTAGAAAGGTGGTCTTTACATCCATTTGGTGTACATGCAACTTATAAATTGAAGTGATAACAAATAACATTCTTATGGATATTAATCTAGCTACAGGAGAATATGTATCAAAATAATCTATACCATGTATTTGTTTAAAGCTTTTTGTTATTAATCTAGCCTTGAAAGTTTGTATAGACCTATCATAATTGTACTTTTTCCTAAACACTCATTTACTGCTTAATTATTAGCTTAGATCCCAAAGGGAGGTCAACCAAAATCTAAATTTGGTTAGATATTATTGAATCCATTTCATCATTTACAACCTCTCTCCAAGAGGAGGCATCCCTTACATTGCTTCAGTAAATGTTTTTGGATCTTCTTCTATATTAAGCAATAAAGGTAATTTAGTAAGTACATCATTTCTATCTCCTTCAACCAAAAATGTTAAAACCTGAGATGAAATAAATTACGATGCTAATTTCTTTTCTTTCTTTTTACATTGACTTATCTTTGGTTCAAAAGATGTCATAGACTTTTTTCTTTTATTTTGAGTAAAGGCACTAGGAGTAAGTTCACATGGTTGATTATAATTAGATTCCAAACTGAATTTATTTTCAATAAATTCAACATCTCTTGATTCCACAATTACATTAGAATCCAAGTTCAATAGTCTATATGCCTTGGTATTTTCAGCATAACCAACAAATACACTTTTAACTCCCATTGCACCTAACTTTGATGATTTATGATCATGTACTCTATAGAAGGCTAAACAATCGTATACTCTTAAATACATCAAGTTTGGCTTTCTTCCTTTCCATACTTCATAAAGAGAAACATGTGTTTTTATGGAAGTAATTCTATTATGAATATGACAGATAGTAAGTAAAGCTTCTCTCCACAAGTTATTTGGTAATTTAGAATTAAGAAACATTGAATTAATCATATCCGTATAAATTCTATTTTTTTCTTTCGACCAAATCATTTTTTTGAGGAGTAAACGGTGCTGATGTTTGATAAATAATACAATGCTCTTCATAGAAAGCATTGAACTCATTTGAAAGATATTCACTATCTCTATCACTTCGAATCATTTTTATCTTTTTATTCTTTTGGTTCTCAACTTCAACCTTGAAAAGTTTAAACTTTTCAAATGCTTCATCTTTTGTTCTAATCAAATATACATAGGTATATCTAGAACAATCGTCAATGAAAGTGATAAAGTATCCATTATACTCACAAATATCAGTATGAATGATATCTAATATTTGTGTATTTGATTCAGCTTTTGGAAATGACTTCTTAGTCTTTTTTGCTTCTATGCAAATTTCACACTTATCATATTTTGTATCTTTACAATTAATCAAACCATGTTTAGACATATATTTCAAAGATCTAAAATTTAAGTGTGCTAAATGAGCATGCCAAACATCAAAGGAGTCAACAAGATAAACAAAATTCATAGTTTTATTATCATTAATACTTAGCTTGTACATGTCTTCACATAAATAATCTTTTCCTACAAAGAACCCATTCTTTGATACAATACATGTACTACTCTCAAGTACAATCTTAAGTTTATTCTTACACATAAGACTAGCATATACAAGATTTTTTTCTAATGTCAGGAACATAGTAGACATTGTTCAATGTCATTTTTGTTGGTGCAATCGGCCTAGACTCGAGTTTGACTCGAACTATATTTTGATGTTAGACAAAACGTATGACATGGGATTGTCATGGGAAGTCCAACATGGGTTGACCATGTAAATTCAAGTGTGTAGCCTTAGTGGTGAAAAGTCCAAGCATGGGGTTTGATGTTGGGAAAATCCAAGCATATGGCTTGGTGTTGGAAAGTCTAACATGGGTTGGCCACGTAAGTCCAAGTGTGTAGCCTTGGCGGTGAAAATCTAAGCATGAGGCTTGGTGTGAAAAGTCTTGAGGACTTGACAAGTTCACTATGCTCGGGGTCCTTGAGTCGGTGAAGGATGACATTGAGAAGTCGTGCGCTTGGTGCATCTGAGGTAGTACTGTCGGACGGAGAGCGAATGGAGTGATGCCCAAGGGAAGCATACTTCGAGGGCAAGAGACGCGAAAGATGACATTGCGAAGTCGTGCACTTTGTGCATCCGAGGGACGTAGGTCGATGGAAGAGAGTTTCGGTGGGGAACTTCATGAGAGGATGAGGTGGACTTGGCCAAGTGGCTAAGACTGAGTATCAGATGCTCAAACATGGTGTTTGAGGGTTTACCCGACGGTCGGATACTCAAACAACTTGGTGTTTGAAGTTTTATCCGACATCAGTCGACTGATATAGGTATCAGTCAACTGCTCTAGGTCGATTAGACTCGACCGGTGTTCGACTGACCAGGATCTGGCCGAACAGTCGACTGCAGAGGGAGGGTAGTCGACTAATAAGGGAGATCAGTCGACTAATCGGGGTGAATTCGGGCATAGAATATTTTCCAGTCGAGTGATCGCGCCGAGCACTCGACTGATGAGGTTACCAGTCGACTGATGGTTATCTGTTGGGTTTTTGCCAAAGTGGATTCGACCGTTGTGAGACAACGGCTACAGGAGCAGTTGACTGGAGGTCACGAGTAGTCGACTGATTGACACGAAATCAGCCCGAGACAAGCATAAAAGAAGGAGCTTGGGGAGGATTTCAACAAAGACTTTTTGGAGAGATTTTACAGGGGAATTGCTGCTGCATTCCAGACCTTCAAGAGTCAAACCAAAGCAAACAACAAATAAGTGTTCAAAGCGAAGTTTGTAAAGTGTTCTTTACTTGTATTTCGTCTTGTATTTGTATTTGCTTGTATTACATTGTTGTATTTGCTTGTACAAGGTTTCTCCACCTCCGACGTGTTATCGAGAAGGAGTTGTTGTTAGTGTCATGCGCATAACACGAGCTCGTTGAGCTCACCCGTCGAGTAGGAACCTTAAGGTTCCAAACCACGTATATCGTGTGTTGTCTCTTGTATTCTTGTTGTGTTTTCATTATTGTATATTCCGCTGTACTAACGAGAATTGTAGACAAGCGACACGCAACTAACGAACGAATTCCATCCCACACGTGATTAGGGCTATTCACCCCCTTCTAGCCGGCCACCGATGATCCAACAATTTTCTTTTTGGAGGAAAATTCAATTTGCACCATTCCTTTTCCGGTAGCCAATGCTGCATTATAATTCCCCATAAGAACAATTTGTTCTTCCTTTTCAATTTGATATGAGGAGAATATTTTTTTGTCATTGCAAACATGAATGGTTGCATCGGAGTCAAGTCACCAATCATTGGACTTTATTGCAGTCATATTGGTTTCGATTATCATGTCAATTTCCATTTCTGAGATCATTGCACATATGTCTTCATGTTGTTTTTCAACAACATCGACATTATTGACATTGATTTCCTTCTTGTACCTATAGTCATTTTTGCGATGACCTTTCTTGCCACAATTGAAACATTTACTAAGAAACTTTTTCTACCCATTTCCGGACTTCTTGAACTTTTTGTCATTATTGACTTCAGCAATGTTAACTTTAGAGGATTCATAACTATTGTCCTTGGGATTACGAGACATAATCTCCTCTTTAATCCTCAAATGTTTTTGTAAATCCTCTAAAATTAAATCATCTCTGCTATACAAAAGTTTCTTTCTGTAACCATTCCAACTCTGAGGTAATTTAGCAATAATTGTATCCACTTGGAATGATTCAGAAATCTCCACTTTTAATTCACGAAACTTTGTAACAATGAGTTGTATTTCATGTATTTGATCAAGAATAAACTTTGTATCAGTCATGACAAATTCAAGATACTTCAAGATAAGGAATTTGTCTGTACCTTCTTTTTTGACTTTGTATTTGTATTCAAGTGCATTTCATATCTCTACTGGAGATTCAATTGAATTATAGAGATCATAGAATTTATCAGACAAAGTGTTGAGAATGTCACCGCGACATATCACCATGTCTTCTTCTCGCTTCTTCTGTGCATCCTTGACCATATCGGAATCATCATCCTTTGGTTCGGGATTGACTCCAACTTTGGATCAAGAACATATGCAACCTTGAGAATAATAAGTAGGAAGAATTATTTTCCTTTTCACTGGGTAAAATTTGTGCTATCAAATCGATCAAGTTGAACATTTGGATTGAGAAAAGATGTCATATTTTTTTTAGTTTTCATTGCAGAATAAAACCTTAAAGATTGTTGGTGTAATATATAAACAATCAAACTGGAAACAAAAAAAATTTGGAAAACAAAGAACTATGAAAGTGGAATGGATTTGCAACGTATCAAAATCCTTGGATCGAGGCGTATAGAAATACTTTCGGCGATTTACCAAACAGCACTCCTGAAGTTTGGAATTGCCCAAAAAGCGCACCATAATTTCAGATTTATCAAATAACGCATTTAATTTCCTTTTTACCCTTCAAAAATAGCGCAGTTAATTTTCGAACGTGGTGCTGGAAATTCAAATCTCAACGCTACTGTGGTGCTGAGATTTGAATTCTCAACACCACGATGGTGGTGTTGGAAAATTAAATCCCAGCACCATAGTGATGCTGGGATTTTAAATCCCAGCACCACAGTGGTGGTGTTGGGATTGCATCATCACCGTGGTATTGAGAATCCAAATCTCAGCACCACAGTGGTGGTGTTGGGATTGCACCATCACCGTGGTGCTGGGAATCCAAATCCCAGCACCACAGTGATGCTGAGATTTGAATTTCCAACACCACGTTCGGAAATTACATGCGCTATTTCTGAAGGGTAAAAAGGGAATTAAATATGCTATTTGATAAATCTGAAACATGGTACGCTTTTTGGACAATTTCAAATTTCAAGAACGCTGTTTGGTAAATTGCCAAAATACTTTCCTTTAAGATTTTATTTGCCCTCACTTTTCAAAGTTTGCTAATGAGATTTATTAGCAAATTACCCCTAAGATACAACAACCCTTTCAACACAATATCTAACAAAAATATTGAGTTGTCAGAATATACTTAAAATCTCTAAAAATCTAAATATGAATCAATGCGCCTAGAAATCAAAGAATATCTTTTTATAAATCAGTGTGTCTTGAAATCAAAAGATATTACAACTCTTTATTTATTTAACCAGTCAATTATAAAAACATACACTCCATCAAAACACACATTCATAAATTATAATCTCTTACAAAATTGAGTTGGGAGATAGCGTGGTTTCTCATTGCAGTCTCCCATTGTTTTCATTCGGCTAGCTGTAGCTAGTGGAATCGTATTTATTGCACCAAAAAAGAGAGGTTTAGCGATGATCATGATTAATGTAGAGAGGTTTGTTTCCGCCGAGAGCATCTAGCCAGGGAAGCATGAGCAGAGCAATGATTTCTTTCAACAGCCACGAACCATGCATGATTTTGCCGGTAGAGCAAAGTGATGGCGGTGTAAATTTCATTGCCTGGCCAGATTCACGTCTGGACTCAAGAAACAGTGCATAAGAGATGTAGATGCGACCAATTGAAGGCGTGGAGGGCAGGCAGTGGTATGGTGACTCCCCAGCACCACGCCAACCTCCGGCCCCGCACGCTTCGTACGTCCTCCACTCAGCAAATCTTATTCCACCACCATCGCAAGCCTCCTCCTCCTCCCGCTAGCTCCTCCTCCTTTCTTCGACCTTCTTCTCTGGAGAATCCTTGCCTCCGCCATGACTCCAAGTGGAGCAAGGTGCTCGGTATATTAACACGAGCCTTATGCATGGGATATCTGAGAATGTGCTGTTCCCCAACACCCTCAGATGATGCCCTCCCTCCAGATATATATACCTTCCATTTCCCACTCTGCAAACACCCACCCTCGCACCACTTGGTAATTAGAAGCGTAGTTGGCTGACGGAGAGATGGTGAAATTCTCCAAGCAGTTTGAGGGCCAGCTTGTGCCGGAATGGAAGGAGGCCTTTGTCGATTACTGGCAGCTCAAGAAGGACCTCAAGAGAATGCATGCCTTTAATGCTAACAATGAACCCGGTAACATGAAACTGCAGCCTGCTTTTGCCCGGAGGCTGGTTTCCGAATTGAGGAAGCTCCCTCTTTTTGGCCCTGATCGTCACAAGGACCATGAAGCTATTCAGGCATGGCATTGCCTCTGCCTCCCCTGTTTCTCCCTTTCTTTCACCTTTTTTCCCCCCTCACTCTCTGGTTGCACTTCTGCTTCTATCAGTACGGAACGTTAGTCCTTTTTTTTAATCATCTTGTAATTGACGATTCAGGTCCATAAGAAGCTCACGATCTCAGAAAGCAGGGGAGTCATGTATGAAACCGAATTGCTCGAGGAATTCGCAGACACTGATGCAGCAAAAGACTTCTTCGCGCGGCTCGACCTTCAACTGAACAAGGTGAACAAGTTCTACAGCTCCAAGGAAAAAGAGTTCCTTGAGAGGGGAGAGTCCCTCAAGAAACAGATGGAGATCCTCCTTGAGCTCAAGGCAGCTCTCAAGAACCAGAGAGGGAGAATTTCCTCCAGTAATGACGCAAAGGATGATCCCTCCATTTCTTGCTCAATTTCATGCGGTAAAAATATCACATTGCCTATCTATAAGTTTCTCGAGATAAGGCATATTTTATTGTTCTCAAGTATTTTCTTGCTTTTTGGTGATAGAAGAAGACTCAACAAGGGGCACCAAAGTTGAAGAGGAACAAGACCAGCCACAAGAGATCCTATCAAGTGAACTAGAGAGGAGCCAGTTCCGGTACTCTGATTCTGGTGACTCGGAGAAGGCTCAACTGGAGGAAGTCAAGCTGAGGAGTCTCTCAGGCAGGGTATTCAGCTGCCAGGGCAAAAACCTAAAGATCAAGATACCCCTGACCACCCCTTCAAGGACCTTCTCTGCCTTGGCTTATTTGTTTATGGAGGACTTTGGTGGTAGCCAAGCAAGGAAGTGTGGCACCCACAAGCTTAAGATCAACAAGACCAAGCTTCACCATGCAGACAAGATGATCAAGGGAGCTTTCATTGAGCTCTACAAAGGACTGAACTACCTCAAATCCTACCGGTAAGTAACAAGAAAGTTGGTGCAGTTATCTATATTGGAGTTTGCTTAGAACTTGGATGATGTTTCTTTTATGATTTCAGAACTCTGAACATGTTAGCTTTTGTGAAGATCCTGAAAAAATTTGACAAGGTATTCATTGTTGATTAGAGTATCTCCCGTTGCTAAGTGTTGAAAAATATACATTTCTGTTAACTCTGGTTTTTTATCTCTCTTGCAGGTGTCTGGGAAGGAAGTCCTCAACATATACCTCAAAGTGGTCGAGAGTTCCTACTTCAATAGCTCAGACATGGTACCTTCCACGTTTATTTGCACAAATACTACGATTTACCTTTCGAAAGCAATTTTAGTTCTAACCAGCAACTCCACGACAACGCAAGGCAATGAAGTTAATGGACGAAGTTGAAGAACTTTTCACCAAACATTTTGCCGACGACGACAAGCGCAAGGCTATGAAGTACCTCAAGCCTCATCAGCGCGAAGAATCTCATTCTCTCACCTTCTTCATTGGTAACTAATAAAAAATCACAAAGCATTTTTTTACAACTTGAGGTCATCAAGACTCGTAAATATTTTTCTATTTGTTCAATCAGGTCTCTTTACTGGATGTTTCATTGCATTGTTCATTGGATATTGCATAATGGCACACATAGCAGGCATGTACACTGGGCGATCGGACACTATCTACATGGAGACTGTATACCCTGTGTTAAGGCAAGTAGTTTTGTAATTCCAAGCTTAGAACTTTATTCTAGCCCGATCAGTTCATGCGAGAACAAATCCGTTTGAACAATTGCAGCATGTTTAGCCTCTTGTTCCTGCACTTTTTCCTCTATGGCTGCAACATCTTCATGTGGAGGAAGACACGCATCAATTATAACTTTATATTTGAGTTCGCTCCAACCAAAGAGCTCAAGTATAGGGATGTGTTCCTGATATGTGCCACCTCCATGGCTGTAATTGTAGGGGTCATGTTTGCACACTTGAGCCTTGTTGCAAGAGGACACTCTTCCACTCAAGTCCAAGCGATCCCAGGCTTCCTGCTTTTGGTAGATAATTCTATGATCGCTCATTCTACAGTTTGATACTTCTCCTTAGAATATTTTCAGCATCATATAACTTGAGCTACTGTTATTAGTTGATAGAATATTTTGATGTGGTGGATAGGGTTAATATTCTTGCCATAATGCATGCAAGAGCTTGAGAATGATAAGATGCTTCTTGTGTCACACAGATGTTCCTAATAGTGTTCTTTTGCCCATTCAACATTATCTACAAATCCAGCCGCTACTGCTTCCTACGAGTCATTAGGAACATTATCTTGTCCCCTTTATACAAGGTATCTCTACTTAATTGATGATCAATAGTTCCCTTCCCGAGTTTTCATTTCTCGGTCTAACCGAGTTTCCACTCGCAAATTTCAGGTGGTCATGGTTGACTTCTTCATGGCTGATCAACTTTGCAGCCAGGTATAATATTAATCATTCATTGAAAAATTACATCTTCAAATTTCTAGTCATTAATTAACCATATCTTTTTGCCAAAAATTAGGTCCCAATGCTCAGAAACATGGAGTATGTGGCATGCTACTACATAACTGGTAGTTATAGAACACAAGACTATGGGCTTTGCATGAGATCCAAGCATTACAGGGACTTAGCGTATGCTGTCTCCTTTCTTCCTTACTACTGGAGAGCCATGCAGGTTTAATTTGTTCGCACACTCTCCTCCTTTCTACTCATCTGCTCGACATATAACCCAGTGTCAAAAATATGGATTCTGATATGGTCCGGGCATGCATGCAGTGTGCTAGAAGATGGTTTGATGAGGGAGAAACAAGCCACTTGATCAACCTGGGGAAGTATGTTTCAGCCATGCTTGCTGCTGGTGCCAAAGTAGCTTATGAGAAGGAGAAGAATGCAGGCTGGCTTGCACTTCTTGTAGTAATCTCAAGTGCTGCCACTGTGTACCAACTGTATTGGGATTTTGTTAAGGATTGGGGATTGCTCCAACTCAACTCCAAGAACCCATGGCTTAGGAATGAATTGATCCTCCGGTGCAAGTTTGTTTACTACTTATCGATGGTATGTCGATGGTAGTCCTATATATATAGATATACTAATCACATCTACTTAAATCTTAAATATGCAATTGGTTTGTATCTTCAAAGAAGAAATTGATACAGTTAAAACACAAACTGCCACACCATAATTCAGTCAAGCACCATGTCATGAAGGGAAAACATATTTTAATTCCTTTACTTTCCAATTTTTGTGAGGAGTCATCAAAAAAGTTCCGCAATTTTCAGGCTTTGAACTTTGTTCTACGGCTTGCTTGGTTACAAACAGTTCTTCACTACAACTTTGCGAGTTTGGACTACAGAGTGACTTCATTCTTCTTAGCAGCCCTCGAGGTGATTCGAAGAGGGCATTGGAATTTTTATAGGTAGATTTTTGGAGAAACCTTTTCTTTTATACTGTTGTATTCTTTGTAAATGTTAATCTCTGCTGATCAATGTTTCAGGTTGGAGAATGAGCACCTGAACAATGCTGGAAAATTTAGGGCTGTTAAGACTGTTCCACTGCCTTTTCATGAAGTGGATCAGGATTAGCAGACGATAACACAAGGACTACATATGTACCCAGTTCAAGCGTATGGGAGAATACCAACTGAACTCAATGAGCAGGAATTTGTTGATAAGAAGTCAATTCTACCAAGTTGATGTCCAGTATATTACTTGTATACAGTAATTCATTCTCAAGGGTATATATGGATAAAGAAGCCATCGAGGATCACTGCTTTGCAGCCCCTTCTTTTTCTGACTAATTGGGACTCACTGATGGATGTTTTGTAACGAATGGGACAACTTTCCCAGACCTCATTAGATTAAATTCGAATTGTTTTAGCTACCAATAACTCGTTTTAAATTGCTAATTGAATGTCACCAGCGAGTGAAACTTGATGCCATAATGCAGAAATAAGGCAATAACATCTTATTACAGTCATCAAATCATCCACTACACAGACATTAGAATCAAAATTAGGTAGCAGTAGTTCGAGTCTCACATCCAAACGAGTCAAAAGGAAACCATGCCACTGTAGAGCGATGCATGATCAAGGTATCTATAACAACAAGACGAAAAGAATCACAACCAGCAACTCTTGAACAGCCACTCCCAACCAAACACTAAAGTTAGGAAACCAAGGGAAGTCAACGCACTTGAAGTTCGATCCATGTTCCTCCTGTTTCCTTTGTCTTGAGAACTCTCTGCTTGCTCTTGTTTGTATTCTCCCACTGAACTGTGAGGATCCCCCCCAAAAGCAAACCTCCTCCCCATCCTTCTGTAGAACTCCTCAGAGAACTTGAGCTCCCCTGTCAAATTGTTGCCGTTGAGGTAGAGAGCTGTGAGGGCAGGCAAATCTGCAAGCTTGGCGGGCACACCGCCAGAGAGGATGTTGTTATCCAGTGCAAGACACCTCAACATTTTCATGCTCACAATTGACTCCGGAATCCATCCACCCATGTTTGTGTTGGACAGGTCTAACGTGGAGAGCTTGGCGAGCCTTCCCCACTCAATTCCCATTAAATTTCCACCTAACGGATTGCTGGACAAAAGTAAGGCTTGTAGTGAGACCATGTCGTGAAGTGCTTGAGGGAGGCCTTGTGAGATATTGTTGTTTCTGAGGTCAAGCAGAGTGAGACTCTTCAGCTGTCCCAGCTCTTGCGGAAGGATGCCATGGAGGAGGTTGTCACTTAGGTCTAGCTCTAGAAGCGAACCCATCGTGCCGATCGATGGAGGAAGAGGACCCGTTAGAAAGTTCCTGCTCATATCGAGGATCAACAGCTCGCTTAAGTTGTTTCCAATGGAGGCTGGAATATGACTAGAGAAGTGGTTCCCTGCAAGTGCCAATCTCTTGAGGTGAAAAAGATGGCCGAGTTCTTGTGGCAAATTGCCAGATAAAGAGTTGTCAACCAGCACAAGGGACTGCAGTCTGGTGAGCTGGGCGATGTTGGCCGGGACTTCTCCAACAAGCCCTGGATTTGATCTGAATTCGAGCGTCTCCAAACTCGGAGCAAGCTTCTCCCAGTGGTTGGAGGGGATGGTGGTCCTCTGGTGGGAAGAGAGGAAGCAACCAAAGAAAGAGAGGCTCTTCAGATGCTTGAACTCAAAAAGGAGAGTACTGAATGATGCATCCTCTGAGCATTCAAGAGAGTCATCTGGGATCGCGCCAAAGATTAAGCCGGCGACGTGCCAATTTCCGTCGACCAGATCGCACGAAACTCCCTATATTTAGGTGTAAAAACAGTTCTAAGATGTTTCAACGGAGGAGAAGAGGGGGGGAAAAATTCTAAATTTGTATGCTTAAAACCTGTATCTGGGTCCATCCACAGGGATCTGGATACAGTTCTGAACCATTCCACCATTTGCCAACCAAATCCTGGATCAACAAATACAGGGCTTCTTGTTCTGCCCTCACCATGGGAGCTGTTGAATCTTCCTTTTCATTTGATAATGAGACATGGAAGACCAGCAGTGAGAGAAGAAGAAGGATCAAACTTGAAGTGCCTCTTCTCATTTTATGGTAATGAGACCGAGCTTGAGTTGACAAAACAGTGCCCAGAAGAAGTGAAGTAGGATTTACAACTTTGAAAATCATCCAAAGCCGAAGAAATTAAGAAAAGAAAAAAAAAGAGAGAGGAGTTTCAAGAGAGCTAAGAAAACAGAGCAATGGAACTCAAGCTGTCCTCTATGTAACCGTCTTGCTCTCAAATACCAAAAGAAGCAGGCACTAATGTAAGAACTCACCCACAACCACTCCGGGAGCCAAAAGCTAGCAAGAAGAATGTGGCGCCTCAATGTGCAAAGGAGGATGCGCTGAGGGTGACTGAGTGAGATACAGAGATGGCAGGACGTCAGTATATAGAAGTATAAAAACCAAAGTGAAATTTATCCGAGATGAATAAAAATAATGACATGAGCAGGACTTGTAACCAAGAAACAAAGGTCGATTACTGCAGAGAAACAAAGTCAGAATCAGAGCAGGAATTCGCTGGCACTGTTCTTTTTACAGTTTACAAGTTGCATTAGTTCGGAGGTGCAGAAGAGATATCAAGTAGGGTTGTGAATTAGTTGGAGGAGATTTAACCATGGATTCTTAGAGCTTCGTTGAGGGACCAACCATCAACCATGTGATCCCATGAAAGAGAGGATGCAGATGTGGGTTCCATTCTATTCTATGCTGTCTTTCTCCTCTTTTGCAATTGCCACAGGATTATATATATATATATATATATACACAGAGAGAGGACATCTTCAATTCTCAGCAGCGTTTCCAAATCCATACCAGTTAATTGAGGTAACTTAAGCACTACTTCACGAGTAACAGTTACAACTAGTCCTTTAAATTGGCTGCAAGTTGATATCCTCCGTGACATTGTCTGCCTACGAGTCGCTTTCACTCCTCTCTCTCTGATACTGGTACTTTTTCTACCCAATTCTCAATAGAAGAGTTAACAGGCCGACCATGACTGGCCCCCCAAAACACCCTGGTCACAAAGGGAAAAGGAGAAACAATGCGAGAGTTATCGGCTATCGCAGCAGGCGAGTTAGGCGGTCATCGACACTGCGAGTTATCTAAGTAATCGACACAGCGCAAGTACCAGAGGTCACTCCAAGACGACAAGGCGAGCGCCATCGCGCAGAGCGAATCTTTAAAGCAAAGGCGGTGGAAAAAGCGGAAGGACGCCGCTATGGAGGAATAAGGCTGGGGTTCAGCGTAGGCGATTCCAGGAAGCGATGGGATGGAGGAAGAGTCAACTCAACCTAATCGGCCTTGAAAGAAGTTTGAGTGCGGGAAAAGGAGGGAATTGGTTGGTTTGAGAGAAATCACTAAGGCTAGGTCACCTATGGTATAGGGGCCTAAGTTAACTTCACCCAGCGAGAGGGTGAGGGCGATTTAACCTCGTTCAGGAAAAGTAAAGGGAAGGTGCTATATGCAGCGGCAGGGGCCGCCACGTAATATTCGGGAGAGTCCTGCGTTCCTCATATTTATAGAATTATTCTCAGGGAGGAGGTGACCACGTGTACGACGGAGATAATCCACGACGTTACGTTGAAGGAGAAGGGGAAGATAAAAGGGAGAGAGAAAGGAAGGAAGAGGAGATCGATCCGCAATCATTCGCATCGGCAAGAGAAGAGAGAGGCGAGAGAAAAGGAAGAACGATCTCACGGAGAAGGAGGACGGAGATCTGCATGTTTGTTAAGTCTCTTGTATTTTCCTCATCTTGTAACATCATTGTAAGAGTCCTTTCTCCTCGCCCGGCTTGCTTTCTGTAAAGGAGGATCTTCGTAGT
Organism: Wurfbainia villosa; assembly: GCA_025175895.1. Taxonomy (NCBI): domain Eukaryota; kingdom Viridiplantae; phylum Streptophyta; class Magnoliopsida; order Zingiberales; family Zingiberaceae; genus Wurfbainia; species Wurfbainia villosa. Next base: position 667,609 of record JAKLTH010000042.1, read on the forward strand.
GAAGTCTTGAGTGCAGTGAAACCTCACCCCCGTAGAGTAGGAATCCTTATTGAACCACGTCTAAATCTATCCGAATCTCGATTCTTTGTGTGCGAGTTTTAGCGTTCGTCTACTTCATTTTCTTATTCTTTACTGATCGCCGCCGGGAGAGAATATTTCGAGACCTCTCTCATCGCTTCATCGCCTTGAAAACGGAGCGAACGGATTTTTGGTTGGGCTTTTGCCTGCACAATTTGTAGGATTGGAGTTGATGCCGCTCACCAGCACTGAAATCCTGGGGCCATTTTGCTGGACAAAAACAAAGCGAACTGCCGTGGACCATTTTGCGAGCATTTTTACTTTAACTTGGCCAGAGGGATCCGAGATACCACGGTTTCGTCTAATTTGATTCATCAACGAATGAAATCAAAATCAAGTCGCTCATCAAAAATTTTTATTCCGATTTTAAAATCATCGGTTTCAATTTTGAAACGGTCAATTCCGATTTTTTACTATTCCATTTTGATATTTTAGAACTGTCCATTCTGATTTTTTACGATTCAATTTTGATTTTGAAATCGCCGGTTCAAATTCATCATCCATCAGAATCGAAATCGGAACCGAACCGTTAACCGATAGTTTCAATTTTTTACAATTTAATTTCAGTTCAAACCATTTAAAACCTAAATTTAAAATATTTAATTTTAAATCTCTCGTCTATTTAATAGACGATTTAAGTATATTATTTTTCAATTCATTAATCCAATAAATTTATTTTAATTTAAATTATTTAAATTTTATACGTGAAAATTTAATTTATATCGATTTATTTATTTTATATAAAATCTTTAAATCAAAAATATTTATCATAAAAAATTATCATCGAAATATATATATATATACACACACTGAGCGACGCTGTGCAATTGCCATGGAAGCTTTGTATATATATGAAAAAATTTGACTTTAATTTATATAAATTAAATTATCTATGCATTTTTTTTTAGTCTAAAGAAATCAAAATCTTTGTAGTTCACTTACTATTCAAATGACTTTAATTTTTATAAATATTTTTTATTATAATTATGATGCAAGAATGAAAATTTTAAATTTTGAATGCTTTAATTTTTTTGCATGATTGTTACGATACAAATGATATCAAATATGAATTTTAAATGATTTTTAATTTAATTTTTATATATATTTATTATTATAATTGTAACACACTAATAAAAATTTAAATTTTAAATGAATTTAATTTTTTTTCAAAAGTAAATATCAAATTATTTTTTAAAATTCAATTTCGATTTTAACAAAAAAAATACTCCGTTCCGATTCTGATTTCGGTACGATTTCAATTTGATTTCCATTCAAAAATTTTAAGAATCGAAATCGAATCACGTGTCTTCGGTTTGGATTTCAAAATCAGAATTAAAAAAGCGATTCAATTTCTATTTTGAAATCCGAATCGAAAAAACAATTTTGATTCGATTTTCAAATCATCGGCTTTGATTGGATTCCCGATTCGAATAGGATCGTAGTCATCTATTAGGCCTAGAAGTACTGATAGGGCTTTTGATGAATCGACCGTTTTGGGAATTGGGAGGCCTAACGGAATTAAGCTCGCAGGCAGAAATTTATTGAGAATTTTATGAAAAATAAATGAATGGTTTTGATTTAAGTAGACTACGTAGCCGGTGATACTAATGACGCTTCGGGTGCGTTTTATTATTTGCTAAAACATTATATCACCCATTTATTATTTGTGGACGGTGAACGTGGCACGTTCACTTTTCGTTTTGGAAATATTAGTAAACTAAACTGAATCATAACTGGAACTAATTTTAATATATTTTTTTTGTTAATGGCCTAATTTTATTTTTATTTTTAAATCACCGTGTTTTGTGTACTTTGGTCATGTGTAATGAGATGGCTTAGTTTAAGACGGAAAGAGTGGGTCCCGCCTCATGACACTGTCCTCGCGAGTCAGTAAAAAGCAGGAGCACAGCACGTGCGAAGGGGTTCCTTCTGAATTAAGTTAATCATCTAAATATTTATTTCAAAATGCTCTCAGAATTTTCACTCTCTTACCATTTTAATCATCTAACCGAACCCGTGATTAAGTTCTCAATTCAATTTTCCTTACCTAAATATTAAAATTGTTTTAAAGATAGTCGACTTTAATTTAATGAAAATCATTATAACTCTGTTATAATAGTTGTTACTGCAGAAGTCAAATAATTTAATTATAGTAATTATATAGTCATAATTATTATTATAAAAAGTATAATTTGTTACTATTTATTATATAATTTTTCCCTCTAATCACTGAAAATAATAATAATAAAAAAAAGATAAATTTCATTTCTTTCGAAAGAAATTGATAAGACGGGAAAAGAAAAATAAGAGGAACGACCACGTGCATTTCCTTGGAAGTCCTTCCATTCAAAATTGGACGGATTCGCTCTTTGTAAACAACATCTTTAGCTCTAGATCTTATCATTATTATACATTATATCGTCGTCACTAAAATATTGGGGAAAAAATGATTTCGCTGTTCCATTTATTATTTTTTTTTTTTGTGTTAGTCAAATAATTCTTCTCCTCTATTTAATTATTTAAAAATAAAAGTTCGATTTTATTATTTAAAGTGATTTCGAATTTTATTTTCGAGTCGCGCGGAGAAGGATTAAAGTCTATTTTTGTTAGGTTCGGGTCAATTTAATTTGTGATTTATCATTCTAAATTATTTTATTAGGCATCGATGAGTGGAGGAAGCAGTTTTGAAGTTTTTATTTTTATTTTTGTTTGTTTACTTGTGGAAATAGTCGGGTGGATGAGAATTCATACGATATAATTGATAGGCCACCTTCTGTAGTAAACGCTGGAGTAGAAATGTAGTTATGGTATTTTAATAATGAACAATGTAAAAAATGAGTGTTTCGGATTTTCCAGGGTGGAGAATGCATAAGTGAGGAAGTCGTCCATCCTCCGCTTCGCTGCTCCAAATCTGCAATCTAAGCCATTTATGCACAAATGAATGAATATATGCGATAAACTATAAAGAGTAGTAGGGAAAGAGATCGAGAAAGAGAGCTTTTGCTGAGCAGCCAAATGTGCTGCGAGGATTAGAGAGAAAGAGAGAGAGAGAGAGGCCTAGTATTCAATGCAGCGATCGCCGAGGCATCCCACTCTCTGATCTGCCGCATCCTTGTCCCTGACTGCGTCCCAGACGCCGCTGACGCCGACTTTATATGGGGGGAGGAGCAATCGTGGACGGTGTCCGTCGCTGGTTCCATCGCCGAACGCATAGATCCTCCGCCGCCGCCTCACTCCTGATTGACGATCCGACCTTCGACCAGTCCGGTGAGGAGGGGGACGAAGAGGAGCTCCGGATCATCGAGGACTTGGACCTCATCGGCCTCTCCCACATCCGAGTCCCCAAGCGCTTTAAGATGCCGCCGATCGAACTGCCGTACAAGAAGGTACACTCGAGTTTCCTGGCCGATGGAAAAGCTTTGAACTTTACTGCGTTGTCTGCCCTTTGATCTCTTCATCGCTCCTAGATTGACACAGTCTACATCTTCAGTTTTTTTAATTGTGGCATCGTTTCCTCTTCCGCGTCTGTCCACCCCTTTTTTAATTGGTAGGTAAGATCCGTGCTCATATTTATAAGTCCCGTTGTTTTCTAGAAAAATGAAACAATTTGGGGGTTCCAATTGTTCCCATCGAAATTTGAGTTTCTGATCTTCTGGAGGAGGAGGGACGGTCCTTTCTCGAAGTTCTTTTCTCTTAATTTTCAACCTCCTACCAGGTTGGGCATAAAGGTCGGTTTTCCGACCGAAGCCTTTGCTAAAGGACGAGAAAGTTAAAATCGTAGCAGAGAGGTGACTGTGAACTAAGTTCTTTGTCATCTTAATATCTGTTCGGGTGCCTTTATATAGAATTCATTTCTTAATGTGGATGATATTGTTTGACTTTAGATTCGTCCTGTAATTCCATTATCTGATTTTCCTTATCTAATTATTAAACACCCAGAGCATGCTTGATAATGAATTTTTCACGGAGTATGGCGAAGCTAGCCAATATCAGATACAGGAGGTTATTGGCAAGGGAAGTTATGGTGTGGTGGCTGCTGCTATTGACACTCACACAGGAGAGAGGGTTGCCATAAAAAAAATAAACGATGTGTTTGAGCATGTTTCTGATGCTACTCGTATCCTCAGAGAGATTAAGTTGCTTCGACTGCTCCGGCATCCTGATATTGTTGAAATTAAGCACATAATGCTTCCTCCTTCTCGGAGAGAATTCAGAGACATATATGTCATATTTGAGCTAATGGAATCAGACCTTCACCAAGTTATTAAGGCCAATGATGATCTCACTCCAGAACATTATCAGTTCTTCTTATACCAGCTTCTTCGAGCTCTAAAATATATCCACACAGGTTTTTTTTTTCCCCTTTCTTTTCCTTCTGTTGAGTGGCATTCGAACTTTGCCATGGGGATTTATCTAAACATGCAACACTGTGCATTCTTTGTCACAGCAAATGTGTTCCATCGCGATCTAAAGCCCAAGAATATACTTGCTAATGCAGACTGCAAACTGAAAATTTGCGACTTTGGTCTTGCTCGTGCATCATTTAATGATGCTCCATCTGCTATCTTTTGGACTGTATGTGTTCCTTCTGACCGTAAAAGCATATGATTTTTAGTCCCTAGTTGTTGGCTATTTTAATACTTGTATTTGATGTCTGCTCTTGTTCCTGAAGCATTGTTAAAGTTTGTTGACTATATTTTTTTTCCCCACTTTTTAAGGATTATGTGGCAACTCGATGGTATCGTGCCCCAGAGCTATGTGGTTCTTTTTTCTCTAAAGTAAGTCCTTTTTTCATAAAAAGGAAAAAGCCTCCTAATCTGTTATCGTTTAGGTCTTGAAAATAAATTATTTAAAATGCATTTCTTTGCCAGCAGTACTACTGTGAGCATGTGGATGTGTGTAAAAATTATGGAAAACTCCTTAGTCATTTTTTATTTTCATCAGGGTTTTCTTGTTACCCGCTCTTTTGCTTTTAGTTTAGCTATGTTTGAATAACCATATTGCAATAGCTAACTGAGTCAAATTTGTAGCTTCTAATTATCCCATATTAAAAACAGGCTTGTTGATGCTAACAAACAGGCTAAATTGTTGATCATGACAATCGCTTGTGTAAAATCAATCTCAAGTATTCTACTTGTGCTCTTTTTTCCAGCAGATGCTTCTTATTGAAGCATATAATCTTGAAAGTGATTTACCTTTCTTTCCTTGCTTGATAGCAAATGCCAGAAAACTGGCTTATTTGTTGTGTGATTTAATGACCTATACTGTGTTACAATGATTCTCCCGGTTTATGTTTTTGCCTTTTTCAGTACACACCAGCAATTGATATTTGGAGCATAGGCTGTATATTTGCTGAAATGCTAACTGGAAGGCCATTATTTCCTGGAAAGAATGTGGTTCATCAGTTGGATCTGATGACTGATTTTCTTGGAACACCTTCTGCTGAAACCATTGCTAGGGTTTGTACAATTTCTTTTTGTATATTTCATTTGTGCTCCTACCTGTGAGCATGCACTCAGTTTATATTTCTACTTGAATAATACTCCAGATGGAAAAACCGTGGGATAAAAAGAATTGTTTTTTTTCCTTGTTATTTTTAGGATATCAGCCAATTACCTTTCTGTCAGATTATGTTGCTGAGTCAATGGTGACCTTGATTTTCTTTTTAGTACCAAGTGACAAGGCATGTAATTGTTTCATATAGGATGGCAGCGGTAATTGATGCTTGTAATCCATCTAATGTCCTTATGCAAATCCCAGTTTCTCCACACCTCGTGTTTATTGTTTTTATCAAGACTGTGAAAGATCAATTATATATACTATTTGACTGTAATCTTCATTTTCAACCATAGGTAGCACACTTGCCTTGTATTTTATGCTTAACATTAAAAATTAGTTTTGCATATTTAAGGCTCTTAATTGTATAAAATCATTTGTGATTGTTATGCTCCATCGATGGTAGTGAAATTAAATGACAATCCAATTCATGCAAAGTGATAATAACATATAAAATCAGTGTTCAGCTTTCTTGGCAAAACTTTTATAGGAAGAGTAGGACATTTTATTTTCCATTTGGACTTCCTACAATGAAACTCTACATTGGATTCCTTTTAACTATTGTCTTTCTTTTGGCTCGGTCTGAAAAGAAGTAATGTAGTTGAAGAGATTTGTGTGAGATAGGATTTCATATTCACATTTTTTTTTTTGACAATTTGAGTAAATAATCACAACTAGTTTGGGATCCCTCCTGATATGTGCCTTCTTAAACTGCCTTTTTCCTACATTTGTGTGCAAAATTTTGAAACATATCTTGGGGCTCTTGGATTTCAATTTTGTTCACTTCAATGTCGTAGATTCGAAATGAAAAGGCAAGGAGATATCTTAGCAGCATGCGGAGAAAACAACCGGTTCCATTCTCGCAGAAGTTCCCAAATGTAGATCCACTGGCACTTCATTTACTAGAGCGTCTACTAGCATTTGATCCAAAAGATCGACCTAGTGCTGAAGAAGTAAGATTTGTTTCTTAATCATAGTTTATTAACAACTGTAGGATTCAGATAAAATATGAAAGAAGCTTATGGACTCTTTATTGATTTAGTCGATCATTATATCGGTTCATTTTCAGGCTTTAGCTGATCCATACTTCCGGGGTTTTGCAAATGTAGACAGGGAACCATCAACACAGCCAATCTCCAAACTCGAATTTGACTTTGAAAGGAGGAAATTGACAAAAGATGATGTAAGGGAACTAATATACAGAGAGGTACGCCACCAAATGCTGATATATCTTTATTGCTTTTCTCTTGCTCAAGATTGCTCCATGTTTAACATGTATTTGGTTTCCTTTGGAAGCAAACAGATTTTGGAGTATCATCCCCTGATGCTACAGGAGTATCTTCAAGGTGGAGAACAGACTAGCTTCATGTACCCCAGGTGTGCTTTTAATTAGATTTTCCTTTAGGATTTTGTAGAACATGTTTTAACTGATGTTAATAGCTTTGTCTTTTGCACCTTTTACCCTTTTAAGCTTTTACGAAATTTACCTTATATGCTCATTAATCTGTAAATAATAAATAATGTTTTGGACCATGTTAAAGTTAAAAGTTGAACAACTAAAAGTGGCTATAAACTGACGGGCAACATCTTTCTGTTGTATGAAGAGAAATATTGTTGACATAAGATCATAAAGAGAGAACCATAAGTTTGATATACACAAAATCATTCAAGGTTTGCTTTTCATATATTGATAAATGACACATATTGCATAATGCAATGGAGTTGGATCCTTGTGTCAATCCCAAAGAATCAGTCTTTCCATGGAGGTAAATCTTTGCCTGCTAGGCAAGAGGGTATCGTAAGTTACAAATTTTGTTTCAGTAAGACATGTATTTCTATTACTATGAAATTAATATTTCTATAATTATGAAATTAAAAAATGAAAATGATTCCACATTAATAGTACATTTATGTTTCTGCTTCGCGAATAGGATTGTTGTTTTGTTACTCTTCATCTTTCAGACCCATATTCCATTTTATGCTTAGTGAACAAAATAACGAATTTGACCAAGATGCTTTCCTCTTTCCTATTCTTGATAAGAACGTGTTGCCATTCAAAAAGCAATTACTAAATATGAAAGCTCACAAATATTGTTTGATTAGGTTGACTGATATTCAAACATGTAGTTCATTTGCATCATTTGATGTGAAGTTCTTCCTGAATTTTTGCTATATCATGGGGATGTTGTTTTATTGTTTTGTGAATTGCTTTGAGCTGCTTGTATCTTACAATGTTTCAATATCTGAGGGACAGTGGAGTTGATCGTTTTAAACGCCAATTTGCGCATCTTGAAGAGCATTATGGCAAGGGTGAAAGAAGTACTCCTCTGCAGCGACAACATGCATCTTTGCCAAGGTAGTGTTCAATTATAAACTGATAATTTTAAGCTAGTAGTGAATCTAATTCTACCATTGTGCTGTACGTATATTGATCAAACAGACATCTAGATTTGATATAAGTTCCATTTTGTATACGTGAATTTTGTTTGCATGTGATAGGGAGAGAGTTTGTGCATCAAAAGTTGAAACTAATGATCAGAATAATGATTTTGAGAAGAGGACTGCAGACTCTGTTGCTAGAACCACCCTTCAAAGCCCTCCCAGATTACAAGGAGTACCAGACAAGACATCAGTCATGGAAAATGGTTTAAATAAACCAAATGCAAGTGCTCGTAGCCTGCTGAAGAGTGCTAGTATTAGTGCATCCAAATGTGTAGATGTCGAAGGAAAATTGGATATAGAGGTAGGTGGCAATTTTCATATTAGTTTTTCTAATTTGCAATCTTAAAATAGAAGAATTGTCATATTTTAATCTTGATTAAAAACATAAGAACTGACAATATATGTGGTTTAGTTTGTCATGGCCACTATGCATTAGTATTATGGCAAGAATAATGGTTTTGACATCATATCAACTGGGTGATTCATGGTTGCAAGTAAAATTGCTGCAGATACACCTAGACCAGTGCAACCAATATGTAAAAGAATTTGTCTATGGATATATTGAAAATCAGCACATTTTTCGTGTTTTGAATTGAACAGAAGCAATAGTTCAATACCATGAGTAACCAACTAGGTTGGAGTAGAGGTAGCTTGACTATTATGAATTTGATGTACGGGCTATATTGAAAGATAACAGGATCAGTTGGTCCTTTTTCTTAACTGAACTAAAACTGTTGCATCAGCTGTGCTCCTTTTTTTTTTTTTTTTCTCACTGGGATAACAAATTTTGTTTTCTCCCCCAAGCATTCCATTCACAAGCTATTCAAAGGGGAAACACTATCTGCCAGGAAAGAATGCTGATACTGTTTTTTTTTTTTGTTGATATTTCAGGAAGAGCCTATGCCCGAACACGCAGCTGAGTCCGTGGATGGGCTGTCTCATAAGGTTGGGGAATTGTGCTCCTAATCACGTTGAATACCGATTGAAAACACCAATTGACAGAAGCCATCTTCTGCAAGTCAATTTGCATGCTCTGTTGTATCTTTGGGTGTCTGAAACTTGAAAAGATTCAGGTTTCACACCAAGCGCTAGTTGTTTTATTAGATGTCTTTGAGGAGACTACAGCATTCGCTACTTCCTCTGTTGTAACTGATAATTTAGTCCGTATTAGCCATTGCTATGGCTTCAAGATCTTATGCAAAATAGCGACTCTCCTAATTGAATCAATAACAATATATACATCCTTGTATTTTGCGAGTGTAAGAGTTTGAAAACACATCGCTGTCATGAAATAGAATTGTTTTTTCCTTTAATTGTTTTCTGCTAAATGCTAGTTTTCTTGCGTCAGACGTTGTGTTTCTGCTCTTTTTATCGCCACTCATCTTTCAAAATCTTTAATTATTTATTTATGTTACTCTTTTTGGCATGAACGTTCCTTAAGAGCGTCAAGCAGCAGCCATGACCATTTGAATATGTAATGTACGATTAGTAGTGACTGATGCAGTAAAGAACAAAATGAAGAGTGCATCATTGTATATCCTAAATAGGAGGAAGACTCCCAGCTCGTAACGTAATACCATTTATGTTCACGTGGAAATCCAATCTAATAGATATCTGCGGTGGCTCGGAGTTGTAAAGATACATAAACCTAAAGTGTAATTATGCATTGTTTCTGGATTTCCAGCTAGGGTTATCATCCTCTTAATTATGACAATATGTCAAAAAATCTCTAGAGGCTAACTATTCTAATGCATGCTTTTATGTTCCAAAGTGTTCGTCAGCAAATTCTACATGCTGTGGTGCGGTTTAGGCAAAGGGACAAATTACAAAGGAGCAATGCAATGACCCAGCAACAGAGGTTCCCAAATCAACATCTTTGCCTGATAAAACAAATGCAGTTTTTGTTTTTTGTTTTTTTTAACTGAAGCCAGATCAAGAACTGAAATGTAACAAAATCAAACGCACACAAATTGGATGAAAAGAGGAATTATCCATTGCCACCAAATAGACGAAAATGGACAGAGAAGGATATATGGTGATGAGGCTTCTCCTCCTCCACACTAATCATTTTTCTTTCCGTCTTTCCTTGCTTTTCTCCTTCTTGAAGTAAAGATCATACAAGATTTATCTCCTTCCCCTTCTCTCCTACTCCCTTCCGCTCCTAATTCCTTTCTGTAAACAAAAGCATAAGAAACGCAAACAGAACAAAATTTACCAAAAAAATGCTTACTTTACTTTATTATTGTTTTTTTTTTTTAAAAAAAGTAGAGCATATGATAAAGTCAAAAGATTCCAACCCCTTTGTCTTCTTTTCAGCATCTTCATTCCTTTGTTGCGAGTGTCATTAGCTGAGAAGGGCATCGATGCCATTGGGTACCATTTCTTATCTGACCAGCCTGTCTGTTATTACCACAGTTTATCTGCTTGATTCATTGTCGTCTAGCATTTCTAATCTCGCTGACGACCCTGAAGAAAGATGTTGAATCTATTTCATAAATTTTACTCCATTTTTTCTCAACTGCAACAATCAATCCTTAAATGGAATGAGAGTTAGCACCATGGCAGGCAAATTGCAAGGAGGATTGCTGTTATTAGCATCCAAACTTGGCTTAAAATTGGTCCCTAAAGTGAGTAAGGTTTGCCTACCTAGCACAATAATGCGCCAACACGATATCTTGATCTTTCCTTTCAAAGCGGAAGCTAATGATGGACCTTTTCCATGGTTATCTCCAACAAGCCTCAGTCAAATCATTGAGATCATGATAGGCATTATTGAATATTTCATAATTGACCAATAGTCATCGAGATCATGATTTTTCTTTCTTTAAAATGAGAGAGATTTACAACAGCAAAAGTCATCGTCGATCTGCTTAGTACTACATCAACATGAAGAACAAATCCCAGCCTGCTATCTTATTTTATGACGTCGATAAGCTAAAGAACTTCTGAAATCCAAGTAGTTGCAGGTCTACAGAAAAGCAAAATAAAGAAACATCACCATTTCAATGCTATCGTAATTCCTCGAACTGGATCGAGCAAAAAAAGGAAAGGAAAAAAAACTAAAGCATTAGGCTTAAAAGTTAGCTTCCACCAAATGATAAGATTCAGAGAAGCCCAAATCATTCTAACACAACTTAGTCCAGCGTTAAGTGCCAAATCCAAGAGAGGAAAAGCAGGCGGCATGAAAAAGACGAAGACATAGCGCCGAAAGCACCATCTTTAATCAAAACTCAAGCAAAAAACTGCAAGATAGCAAAGGCAATATAAGAAGCATTATCTGGAAGCACCACCATCGATCGAAGACCCGAATCCAAACATTCAAGGAGCTTCCTTTTTCGCCAAGTATCCTCGAATTCACTTGATGCAAGTGGGGAACCGAGTCGACAGCAGCGAATGGGAGGCAAGTACGGCAACGGCGCCGACGACCGATCGGTTCCCGACCTGCACCAAGCGAACCCGAGAGTAGGGCGACGAAATCAGGGGGAGCAAGGCAATAGGAGGAGAAGGGGCTGGAAATGCTACGGAGAGACGGAATTGAAGCGCCATCGATTTAATTGGGAGGTGGCTGGCGAGCGGAGGAGGAAGGACCGAGGTGGATTTAAGAAGCCGGGGGCGGCGTCGGTGAGAAGTCGCCGCGACCCGGCCCCTTGCTTGGCATCACGAGGACAAGCCACCTCTCACGTGCAGCTCGTGCTACTTTTCCGGTAAAACTGTTTGTATTTGACCTGTGAAATCAAAACCCATAATTCTCGTGATTCATTTCTAGTTTGACTGCTATTTACACGTGGCAAATGCAATCGTTTAAACCAATGAACCTACAAAAGGGCCAATCTTTAATATTATCCTGACCTGAAGTAACGAGGTAAGAGCCTACATGTACATTATTAAAAATCTCTCAATCAATTTCTAATTACTTTTTTCTTTTTCTTTTAAATGTAGGTCGTTCTCTGGAAATATTCAAATCTTTTGAAATAGTCCAGGCTAACGTTCATTCAATTTATCGAAGAATCAATTATTATGACGATCTCATTTTTTTTTTTAATCTGATCCTAATCTAACCTAAATTGTCTAGTCAATTAAAACTTTTCAGACTATTGAAATACAATGTTCATGTCAAATGTTCTTTGTGATTGATTCTTCGACTTAACAAAGAATAATAAATTATGAAAAATTTTGATCTGACTCAGTAATCTCTTTGCATAGAAAATATCAAAAATCTAATGAGTCATTTCATATCCGTTAGAAATTGACCTTGAATACTTATGTGGTAAGTATCTATATAATTATCAACTGCATCGTTCCCTTGGAATAATTTGTTAGTTAGAATGACGTAGATATTGTTAGAATGGACATGGATTTATTTTCGACGGATCAAAAACATAGTCTCTCCGTAATTTACCAACAATGAAAAATATTAGAATGAATGTAATTATCTTTTGTTAGAATCAACCGCATCAATCCATGAAAACGCTGTAAACTATAATTGATGAATATTTCTAATTCCATCACCCTCGACCCAATTAATCTAAGAGGACGATCGAATCGAATTGATTACTAAAACATAAACCATGGCATATTTTGAGTTACAACTGTCATTTTCACTTTGTGATCTAGATGTGTGTTTTTATTTATTTATTTGATGATATCTCTTATCAATAAGAATTGTAGTTATTCAATATCAATTCGCCGTCAACAGTCTAAATTCATCGATTAATAATTCTTATCTAGAAGTCGAAGAAGTTGAAGTTGAAAGATCTTCTTCATATTTTCCCACTTCTCGTAACTCCCTTACCCCTCGCGTGTCTCTCACGTGCGCACCTAACAAACTCCCATCTACACGCAATCCCTCACCTTCGCTGCTATATATATATATAGTTTTATGCATTTAAAATAATTAATCTGGAATTATAACTAGAGACAGGCTGAATTTGGGGAATGGCTTGGGGCCAACTACGCCGATTAATTGCGAGGTCAACGAGGCTCCGTCAAGAAATGGATTTTTATCAATCAATCGTATTCTTGTCGGTTAAGCAATTGCGCAATTTTGTACAATGCGACGTTGTTTTCGTTTTGTTTGAATTGACACTCAATTTTTTTTAAAAAAAAAACAAAAACACATTATAATTTTTAATCGAGGACGTACTTAATTTTCAGTATCAAATTTAAATAAAAAATTATTATTATTTATTTACATCGAACCAAAACCAAATTGGATGGGATAAAAAAATAAAAATAGAAATTTAATTATTTCATTAATGAATTTCATACGAAAATTATTGATGATTCTAATTTTTTTTAGAGTTATCAATAATTTTTATATGAAATTAGTTAATGAAATAATTACATTTTTATTTTTTTTATTAATTCGAATTCGATTTAAATAAAAAAAACTAGTTTTTTTACTTAAATTTAAGGATTGAAATAGGTAAAAAAAAATATGTCCTTCCATAGAAACTTTTTTTAATTAAAAAAAAAATACCCTACATAGAATTTGAAACCGAAGAAACGTAGTCGCAGATTGTACTCCAGAAACCGCAGATAATTCCCCTATTTTACGTCACCTCGCTTACTGGCTGGCGGCTGCGACCGAGCCGAGCCGCCGAAGCAGGTCCCGGACGCCAAATCCGGACTTCAAACGCGGTTCTCGACGGACACGTCCGCGCAATTGATTTTGGAGAAGTGCGACAGTGCAAAGCTTGGCGTCCGCTACGGTGACGTCTAAGAATCACCAAAATGCCCTCAGGTCAAACGAAGTAGCACGACCATGCCTATATAAACCCCCAGCTCAAGTCTCCCAGGCCTGCCCAAAACACCCTCATTCTCCTTTTGTTTTTTTTTGTTTTTTGTTACTCGTCGATGTGATACCGCTACGGGCTACAGTCGGCTCGTACGTCCAAGCGCTGTTGCCAAATTAAATCTCGACTCGAGCATATTCTCTTCTCGGTCTTCGGATGGAGCGCTCCGGCGAGCTCAAGCGACACTTCGAGGTGGACGCCGACGAGACGGTGTCGACGGAGGTGAAGCGCCTGAGAGCCGACCTCCTCTTTGACATACTCGACGACGATGCTGACCCCACCGGCGAGGAGGACCTTGCCTCTGTCATGAAGAGCTTGGAGGAGGAGATATACCTCCCGCCCCCTGCTGATCTGCCTGCCGTATCGCAGCTCTCGGAGGAGGGACTTGAGGTGGTGCAGCAGCCTGATCTAGGGTTCCTGTTTGAGGCCTCCGACGATGAGCTCGGCCTTCCGCCGGCCGACGCCGCGTCCTCGGCGGACGAGTGTCGGCCAGCCGCGGAGGCGGACGTTGTTGGGGTCTCCGTGGACGCTGAAGTTGCCGGTTTCAGCCGGATCTGGGGGTTCGACGATGCGGTCGACGGCGACGACGGGCTCGGCCTCGGGGTGCGGCCAGAGGAGCGGTCGGTCGAGGATGGACTATCGTTTGAAGGCGGACCGTTTGATTACCCCGATGAGATTTCTGAACCGTACGATCTATATGATCTTACGTGGCGGACAGAGTCGCTCCCTGCCGTCTGATCCGCGGTCGCGCGGTTATCTGGGTATTTTTATAATCGGGACGAGATGATGTGAATGTCTAATCCTAAAAAAAGCAAAAATTGGGAGAAAAATGTAAATATGGAAGAAAAAGTAGGGAACTTCCTTTTATTGCTTTTCGCGTTCAGATTCGCGACCGAACGGAACAATACAGATTTGGCGGTGCTTTGATCGATCGCACGGGACGAACGGATGAGATTAGTTCTGCATTTTTTTAATGGATCAGGTGCTAAATGCCGAAGTTTCTAGCGACACGTGACGCTGCGTGGGTCATTTCGTCTGACAGTCCTGTGGCCTTTTACCATGCTGGGAGCTGCGAGGCAGAACGTTAATTTTTTTTTTTTTTTTAAAAAAATAGTTTAGTGGAGAAGGACACCAAGAGCGGATTTGGCACGATTCGTACGTTGAATATTTGATTAAACTGGCAATGAAAAGCCGCGTCACAATGGAAATTATTCGAATTCGTGATATTCTAATAATATTTATTTTGCAATTTATCAACGAGCTCATCTACTTCTAGAACATTTCATTTGATCTAATTTGCTTCATCGTTTAGACTAAAATTACTTCCAATTAACTAAATATAAAAAGAGAAAAGCAATCTGAAGACTTAAACAAGGCATTGGAATGTGACGTCAGAGTGTCTGCAACGATTACGAAGTAATTACGTGAAGATACATCGGTAGCATGATCACAAGGTTGGTCATTGAGTAGGAGGCAGAGAGGTAGTTGGGGAGTGGAAGTTGGGCAGTGGCCAGTAGGGGGTGGGTTTTGGTAGGAAGCCACAATGGAGGATTTAGATTCACTCCGACCAAACTACATTAAGAATTAGTCAAAAATCGGTTAGATGTAAACCATGGTGCAACTGATTCGATTCTACAATGAGCAAGCTTGATCAACGAGTATGGAGGAAGGTACATTAGAAGTGATAGTGGAAGAGAGTGGTGAATGACATTTGATGTTATCAATTCCTCCTCTTCGGAGGGCTTCTGGATTTATACCTGCCTTGTGAGCTGCGACTACACCTATAGCTTCCCAATAGTTATGGACTTTCATCTGTAAGATCAAAACATTGTAATATGCTGGTGCAATAACAAGAAAATGCCAGCGGGAGATGGAGGCAATACGTACTGCGTTGATGCCGAACTTATCAGGTGTATCATTGAGCACTGTTTCATTCTCCTGGACTGTGATTATCAGAGGCTGCACTTATATTTGAAATTAAATTGGTGTCACTGGTCTTTTATATATACACAGTGAGACTAGATCGTTGCATGAACAAGAAATTTCTTATATCTGAAAGAAACATTGCAATTAATGCATTACCTTGGGATTTTTAGAACTTGCGAATGCAAGAACAGCATCTCCTCCGCAGGCATCAGCAGGAAGAATTACACAATCAACATCTCCAGCGATTATGCAACCATCGCCGGGTGATTTGTTTGCCCTTGAAACATACTGGGGAGCAGCACTTAATCCAGCAAGCACACATGGCAGGAAGGTATAACCAATCTGTTGCATAATGAGAGAGACTAAGAAAACATATTAGTAAATAAAACAATCAAATGCAAGCATGCATACTCGGGTAGGGCATTGTTTAAGCAAAATACAAACGACAGCATATCCGAAAGACCATCTTCTGGATGCTCCTCTACCGATCCAGACCAATTCTTGGAAGTTAGGCTCCAAGTATGCAAAAGGTAAAATTTGCCAAAGTTTGGCAAATTTCATTTTCGATTACATAGCCTAAATTGAATATGTGGTATACTTAACTTGGTCATGATCTGTTAGCTCTAATATCCTCGTTAAAAAGTTCAGAAATGTACCACTATTCAGTTAAAACATAGATAAAATTTCCACTATTTATCTACATACCGTGAAGAATAGAATGATTGATAAATAAAATAGATGTATATGCAAATGTAGAGAGAATAATTGTGAATTCGTGAGATCTTCCTGAGATTTCCCTCCCACCTCTACCTCTTTCAATTCTTACTAAATGCATATGATTGAATTAATCTGAAAGATGGAAAGAGGTATCCAAGTCCGTGAAATCCACTATGATGAAAGAAATTCATAATGCAAAAAGTAAATTCACTAATTAACATTTATACATTTGCCATCCTACTCTGCAAATGTTTTACCTCTTCAGCAGCAGATCTTGGGGACACTGAACAACTTAGAGAATCAGGCAATAATGCAGGTGCATGAGCACAAGGTATCTGAAATTCTTTCACAACAAGATGACTGATAATTGCTTCCACTCCTGCCAATATATCTACTCCCTTCAATTGCAATACATAGATCATATCAATTTTGGAACGTGAACAATTTGTATATATAAAACACTGTTGGATTGAGCATATAAGAACCAAGAGTTATAGAGGAGTGAATTGTTTCTGCAATTTTATTTCACCATTGATTTGTCTTTTAATGCTAATAATAGACAACAAAAATGCAATGCAAAACGCACATCATAACCAGAAAAGCAATAAGTCCTAGTTATTTTGGATTGGCTACATAGCTAATATCACATTATTGAGTTCTGCATGAACCTATATCCTAGCACTATCCATTAGAAACACGTCAATATGACTAAAAAGTCCAAAAGAAAAAATGAAAAATTTTCTTCAGAGAAAAAGGTGTTGTAATGTTGTAACTATTTTGAGACTTCATGCCCAAGCAAATATGTAATTAATCGTCTATGCCAAATTGACTAGACACAAAAAATTACCTTCCCTTGTCGGTAATCTTCTGTTCCTTCATCATCATCTGGGAAACGCCCAACTACTGCAATTGCATTTACTTGTGACTTACTTACAAGAGTATGAACAGCTCTTAACAGGGAATCAGGATGCTGAATCCTTCCTGTTGATTTCCCACAGAAGGGATCTATCCATTTTTCAACCTATGAACAAAAGGTTATAAGCATCCACCGGTCAAAAATTTTGTTCTTTATATTCTTATGAAGGAGTATCCATGAATATATAATGAAAGAGATTACATGATAGTTTATAACATGATAGTTTCATAAGCCACAGCTTCAGGATAAAGATTATGCTCAGATAGATGTCAATGATTCGAGCTATACCAAAAGCTTAAGTTTTTTTTGTGAAAGCCATAGCTAAATAATTATGCCAACATAAATATATTTATATTATGACCAACCCAATGTGACTTCCTGGAATAATCACCTTGAAAATTTTCCAGGAACATATCTTTACATGTGAGCTCCCTCTAACTTTCCACACCAAAAGTAATCCTTTTGTACTCAAAACGGAGACAATCATTAGTATTAGAATTTTGGATATATTGTTTGTTTTACCCTAGTCTCAACCGATTTGTCATCACAAAATCACTTAAAAGAGAGAAGAAAAGGACATGGGATATTAGACACCATCAGACAATGTATATGTAGCTGAAACCAGATAACTTGTTTTACTTCGTAAAGCCTCAAACTTGAGAATAAAATAAACACACTTCGCATTATGCACACCTCTAAAGGAGAATCTGTCACTATGTATTCCATTAGAGGCAAGGCTAATGAAGCTCTAGCAGCATCTGCAACCTGCAAATGGCGAATTCGGAGTTCCTCCTCCATTCCAGCATCAAATATAAGACCTATCTTCACACCAAATGGAAAGATTTATGAGTCACTTGACTACAAGGCAAAATGAAATTAAGATAAAAACATTACATACTTGATTTTTTTTTTATCAAATATCTCTTTGCGATTTTTTTTCTGAGTACACCATCTACATAAACTTTGACTAATTTTAATCTCTCTTTGCGATTTTTTTTTTCTGAGTACACCATCTACATAAACTTTGACTAATTTTGAGTCATTCATGATTTCTTATTGACCATCGATTCTGATGCATTTTCATGCTCTTGGGAAAAATACTTCTTCTCTACGATGTACGCAGAAGAGATTACCACTTTGAATATGGTAAGTTTATCTAGTTCTTGTGTCAATTGACAACTAATGTGTACATGGTCACAACTTCATCCATTCTTACATGTTTTAGATGATCAAAATTGATTGCTCAATTACGTGGCCAGAAGGCATACCTTATTCTGATGAACTGGTTGTAGGGCCCATAACCCTTCGGCAAACCTATCAAGCGCATACCCCTCAACATAAAGCACATTTGGCATCGGCCAATAGAGCATTGCAGCATTCAGAACCTATAATGTCAACATTTCAGTTCCTTGAAGAACTCTAATGCTAATGAATGGACGGATGAACAAAACAATGACACCAAAACTCATAAATCTCAAAGGAAAACAGCGAGTGAATATTACAAGAAACAACACATTCTAATCCAAATATCAAGATTCTATAGGGATGGATTATAAGGAAGAAAACAAAAAAGATAATTAGCAGTACATTAGGATGAGAGATGACGCAGTCGGCCACGGTGGCAAGGGTTCGCGCAACCGGCAAGGCGTCGCCGGCGAAGCCTCCGATAGATGCGCCAACCCCCGTAGGGACGATCAGCACCGTGGTGTAGGGCCTCCGGAACTGCGGTGTGGAGCAGAAAAATCAAATCAAGGACACCTAAAGCCAGTCCATCAATATCAGCAAAAATGGAAACAGAAAAAAGTACTTTGGTATAAGACGTGGAGACGGAGCAAGAGATGCGAGGACGGCTGGCCGTCCAGCGGAAACTGGCGATGGAGTGTGGAAGCGAGGGTCGGCGGCCGCCGACGAGTGCCATCGAGGGGTGGGAGGACGGGAGGCAGGCCGCGGCGGCCAACATGATCCAGTATTCCAATGGCAGTCGCAGGTCAAGCGGTATCCACTATTATCCGTTCGAATCCATTTCGTTCCACTTAAAACCCGAATCCGAAGTTGGCAATGTGATATTCGTCAAACAGTAGACGTAACGGGTAGGATCCTTGCATTCTTATATCCGAATTCCGAAACATACAAATTGTTTACAAACAGCGGATAATTCAAAATTATTAAATAAGTAATTGCGTAATAATAAATATTTAAATTAAATTCTAAATTAAAATACGAGAGTAAGATAATGAACAAGTTAATGGTAAGACTAATTTTGTTCTTCTAGAAACCATCAAATCTTACGGGATTCGTAACGGAAGCGTCGGATTCGGAGACTGGACGGACCCACAGCGTCTCTCTCCAAATAGATGCGCCGCCGACAAAAGCTAGCACAGAAGGGTTGCCGTTTCCGTATCTAGTTCTGACTCATCGAGCGCAGCCATTGCGGGAGTAGAAGAAATGAAACTAGTTATAGTCCCTCACCGTCTCCGGCCCGGATTACCTTTGGGACACACTTCGTCTTGTTTCAGGTAGCTCCGAAGTTTTCAAAGACAGATGATGGGCGGACTTTGCTTCTTTTTCGATTCGTCTTTTGCGCGAAGATTGCATTTTTTTTTTCTTTTTCTTTTTTGGTTTTAGGGTTTACAAGGTCGTGGAGGGGGCCGTCTTGGATATCGGTGATGGTGCGTCCTCCGATACCCTCCCAGGCTCTGCCTTTGAAGACTGGGCGAGTCCTCAGCATCCAGTCTCACACCGTCCAGGTGCTTTGGAATATCTTCTCTGCTGTCTCTTTGTTTTGTTCTTTCTTATTTGTACATCTCGAATTGGAGTTCTTGTCACATTCCGGAGAAATGCGTTGGGAATGATCTTTGTTCTCGCTGTTGTCTTCTGTCCCATAGGCCGCATAACAAGGTTTCAAAAAGTTGTCGTTTTTTATGCTTTTAAAGCTCAAGTGCTAAATCTTTTCCCAGTTTTTGATTGGTCATTGTATCTTGGACGTGTTATCCTGGTGGGCAGGCACTTTTAAGCGACAATTTCACCCAGTTCAACAATTTTACCGGTAGTGCTCTCTTAAAATCAATGGTGACGTGTAGCATTTTAAAGAGTCATGAACAAAAACCTTCACAGCTCTTGCTTCAGCACTCCCTGCGG
Source organism: Wurfbainia villosa (assembly GCA_025175895.1). Classification (NCBI taxonomy): domain Eukaryota; kingdom Viridiplantae; phylum Streptophyta; class Magnoliopsida; order Zingiberales; family Zingiberaceae; genus Wurfbainia; species Wurfbainia villosa. The sequence goes on from JAKLTH010000042.1 coordinate 688,177, forward strand.
AGCTTGACCTCTTACACTCTAATTGATTCTATTAGAGTGCGATATTTAATTTAACCATTCGGCTTAACACTAGTTCTCCCATTCATCTCTTTTGGGGTAAAAAAATTAAATAACCCAGACATAGCTGGCCGTGCAAACAACATTAAGAGTTGTTCCTTATCTTGTATTCTAACCATTCGGCTTAACACTAGTTCTCCCATTCATCTCTTTTGGGGAAAAAAAATTTAAATAACACAGACATAGCTGGCCGTGCAAACAACATTAAGAGTTGTTCCTTATCTTATATTATGTTCAATGAAATTAAGTTCATCTTCACTTCTTATTCCAAATCATTAAATGTTACTAGCCAGTAGTCCCCTCTGATTCTTTTCTTTCAACTGCCATAAATTTATGATAACTGCAGTTGCCTTTTTCTTATCACTTAATCATTTCTTCATCCTACCAGGGTTTACACTTCACAGTGGTACATAAGCTTCCTTCCCTTTTGGAATATAGGAGAAGGGAACCAAATAACATAGAATTCCTCAGTGAATTTTACTAAACTAATACGTTTGATAGATTATAAGGGGTGTGTTGCTGAGTTTCAGTGAAGAATTGGCCATTGGCTACTACTTCCTATGTGCAAAACAAAGGTCAAGGATGTCACGAATAGTTGGCTGGAGTCAGTCCCAGTCAAAGATCCTATAGTGGCAGAAAAGATTCAATGTAAGGGTATTGTGGTTGTTATCTCTCTAGAGGTCACCCCTAGGCTTATATAGCCTTTTTTTTTAGTATTGTTGCTTAGGATTGCAATCTATTTTCCCATTCAATGATGAAGGAGAACATGGTGGCCTCTCTTCTTGAAAATGCTTCTTTTTCTCGGCCTTGTGTGAATCTAGAACTCAAGACCATCTTGAGCGCAATAGTCATAGTTTGGAACGGGTCCAAATTCCACCATGTTATCTATGTATGTTTAGACTTGTTTTAAAATGCACCTTTTTTCCTAAGATAACATATATAGAAGCTCTCAAGCGACCATTTTTTGTGAAGGCTTACAAACCAAGACCTTGGCAACAACTTCCAAGGTTTTTACCAATTGACCTAGTTGGTACCTTGGCATGAACTTACCCCTAGCCTAGACAGTAGGTGTGTGCTTGTGATCTGGATAGGTTCTGCACCTCGGTAGCTCCTTTTTGTCTCCAATTCCACTCTAGTATGAAACTTTCTTATGTTGCTCAGACTGTCGGCTAGTATCTTTTTGTGTATGACCTATCAAAAAAGATTGCCTTTTGATCTTCTCAGCAAGGAAATATTTCGCTTGCTAGGATTGGCCCTAGGACCTACTTAAACACCTGATTCATGAATCATACAGTGGTAGGAAAGGTTAAATGTATGGTTTTGTGGTTGCTATTGCCCTTGGGTATGCTTATGTAGCTTTTCAATTTTTGCCTTGTTGTTGGCTTTGAATTGCAGCCTTGTCTCCCTTTTGATAAGGGATTGTGGCAGCCTACAATCTGCTCTTTCTGCAGGCCAGTGGGTGTGCTTTATTCATTTATATTGTAACTGTTAGAATATTGTAGATATGATTAGGAATAATTGTTATCCCTAAATATCATTAGGAATAATTATTTCTTAGGATAGAGTTTTGATTTATTCCTAGGATAGGGTTTGATTTATTCTTTTGAATAAGCCCTAATCTTGTCTATAAATAGGGCTTCTTTCATGTAAGTTTGAATCCTGAATTACAAAATAACATGGTATCAGAGCGTTAGGTTTCCTTTTTTAGGTTTCCCCGTTTTTTTTTCTCTCTCCCGCGTTTCTCTCCCGAACGCGCCTCCTCTTCTTTCTTTTCCGCAGCAGCTCGACAGCTGCTCGTGTTAACTTTGTTCGCTCAAAGAGGCGTCGATCTCAGATTTGAGAGGCGAGCAGAACAGCGACGAGCTCCAGCGCCTTCGACAGTTCCGCCGTCTTCTCCGACGACCTCGTCTCGGCGGCGCAGGGCCCGTTCTCCGATATCCTCAGATCTGCGCAGGATCTCTCGGCTTCCCGCGAAGAGCGGCCTCCAGCGCCAGGTCCGGGTGGTCTTCTCCTTCGGCAAGGTCTTCTCCTTCGGCCACCCATCCGTCGACTCCGTCGTCCGAAGCCACTTCCCGCCTGCGCAAGAACCTCGGGTATTTTCGCGTCAACGCCATCGCCCTCCTCGCCGCCTGGGCCTTCCTCTACCTTTTCCGCCACCGACGCCTTCGCCCCTCTTCTGTTCGCGCTCTTTCTTCGACGGAGATCCTAGCTTGCTTTTTCCTCCTCCCTGACGAGCGAGCAATGCTAGAACTGCCTTTCGACACAAGAGAAGGCTTTCGACCTGCTGGAATTGCCTTTCGTCGCCGGAGGGGAGTCCGTGACGCCTTGGTCGGTCCAAAAGACTCGCAAGTAGAACCCGATCGAGTAGCCAATATCGTCGTTAATTCGCGCTACTACCTCCAATACTTGGCCGGAGTTTCCGATTTTCACCAACCATGCCAGCATCGCCTCGTCAGAGTTCTTGGATGGTAAGAACTACTCCTCTCGGGCCTCTTATATTGAGCTTTGGCTTGTTGACGGGGTTACGAAAAGCATCTCACACAAATCAAGAGGATATTCAAGTGGTCGATCGTCCTTTATGGAGAAAGTTGATGCTCGGTTGTGTTGCATTATCCGAGCCAACATCTATCCATCTCTTCTTGATGTCTTCCTATCTCATAAGACTTGCAAGGATGTTTTGATACAAGCTCAACAACTTTTTTCGTACACTTCTCGGCGACTCTATCAAGTTTGTGATGACCTCATGACCATTCTTAATGCCGTCGATCAAGAGTCTACGCCAACTTATTCGGGATCGCCTCAGCCTTCGTGTGAGTTCAATGACCGCCCCACCGCGGCCACCCTATCAGAGCTTGAAAATCGGAAGAAATTTTTTATGTCTGGCGTTATATGCCCACTTACGATTACTCACGCTCGTGATCAAATCCGGCCCCATGTAAGCTAACCATGGACTACTGGGCGACTCTTCGTGTCCCTACCAAAGTCTTCGACATTACCATCCTCCATTCCAAATGACTCTTCAAAGATCGGGTCTGAAATAACAACAAACCTCCACCGCATAAGAATGGCAAAGGACGCCCTGTGTAATCATCACACCGACTCAGACACACGATTGATAAACGCTGAGTCTCCACGGTCGACCTCCTCGCCGCTCAGATCGCTCAGAGTTCACACGCCTTCGACTTCCACATATGACATCACCCAACTCCACCGCCTCACCAACACCACCCAACTCCACCGCCTTCCTACGATGACTTTCGAAGTGGTATGAGGGTCGACAGAGTCTAATTCCTCATTGCCGCTTACATGTCGTAATTTCACGCATATCTCGCCTTCTGTCCTTGGGTACTTGACTGGGCCACCGATCATATCACCGTAATAGATCTCTTTTTCCTCACTATCTACTTCTGCGTTATTTACCATTCATTACTACGGCAAATGGTTCTCGACTCCCCAAGGTGGGTATTCATTCATTCTTCCATCTCTTCCCATTCAGAATGTTCTTTATGCTTCCTGAGCTCCCTTTAATTTATTATCAATAAGCACCACTCGGTCTCTTGATTGTAGGTCATCTCATTCACTAAATCTTCATTTCGTTTCATCCGAGGAGGAGGAGATGATCTCGGATGTGAATCTCACGGTCTATATCAACTTCACCAAAACTCTCTTGTTAGTGCGGCGGCAAAGATCTCCACTTGTTATCCATGGTTGGGACATCCCGGTCTTGATAAGTTAAAACAAGTCAGCGTCTGGCCAGTAAAGTACGACACGTAGTTCATTTTCTCCTCGCATTATAAGTCGCCACGCTCTCTTTGCTTAGTTCATTCCGATATTTGGGTCCGAGTCGTGTTACCTCTACATCGGGTCACGATATTTTGTTACTTTGTAGACGATTTTTCCCAGTACTTGGTTATATCGATGAAGATCGCTCAATTGTTTTCTATTTTTCAATCTTTTTAATGAAGTCAAAACACGATTGGTATCCTCTTGATCCTCGCAGAGTGATAATGCGCGTGAATATCTATCTACTCCGCTTCAAACATTTTTGGCATCTTACGATATTACATCTAAGTCTTGTCCTCATACCCCCAAGAATGGAGTCGCGACGCAAGAATCGCCATCTTCGAGACCACCCGACTCTTCTCCTCCACTCTCACGCGTTCCTCTCCGTTTTGGGGTGATGTGTACTTACTGTGATGTTATCTCATCAATCGCATGACGCTTCTCTACTTTACAGGTCAAATACCTCATCACGTACTTTATCCAAATACCCTTCATCCTTTACCACCTAGGGTCTTTGGTTCTACATGCTCATTTCATGCTCTTGATCCTGGCATTGATAAACTCTCTCCTGGTCAGATAAATGTTTTCCGGTACCCACTGGCCCCGAGAAAGGGTATAAGTGTTATTCCCTACTTTCCGGTCAGATTTCATCTCTACCGATGTCACGCGTTCTTTCGATTGTTCCTTTCGGGTCTTTAGTCAGTCATCATCCGAGTTTCATCCTTCTACGTCAGATCGTCTTTGATCCTCCGGAAGTTTCTATCACCCCACCCAATTCCTCCTCCGTTGCGAGTTTATCAACGCGTGCCTCGCTCGCTCACGCCGGCCACCGACTCGCCATGGAATCATCTCGAGCCGATCTTCCGCTCCCTCCTCCGGTCCAAGATTCTCAATCGATATTCCCATCGACCTTCGAAAGGTATACGCTCCACTCGTAATCCTTCTCACATTATGTTTCTTTGAGTTACCATCGCCTATCTCCTTCCTATTATGCTTGTCTTTCCTCTTTGTCTGCTTTCTCTTCCAAAGACTGCAGGAGATGCATTTACCCATCCAGATGGAAACAGCGCTATGTTAGGCGAAAATGAGTGCTTTACAAAGTTGGACTTGGGATCTCGCTCTCTACCACGGGAAAGTCATTGGTTGTCGATGGGTATATACTGATGAAGGTCGGGTCCGACGGAGCAGCGATCGGCTTAAGGCTGCTCTTGCTAAAGGTTATACTCGATCTTGGATTAGATTTAGGGACACGCTTTTCTCCTGTTGCCAAGATGTCTCTATACGCTTACTCACGCCCATATCTTTGCGATTCAACACCGGTCTCTTTATCGATTAGATATCAAGAATGCGTTCTTATACGGTGACCGCTCGAAGAAATCTACATACGAGCAACCTCCGTGTTTTGTTGCTCGAGGAGTCTTACGGTCTTGTGCGCGCTTGTTAAAATCTTTATATGGTCTCAAGCAGTCACCCAGAGCATGGTTCGGTAGATTTAGTATTGTAATTCAACAGTTCGGCATGACTCGGAGCGAGGCTGACCATTCTGTCTTTTATCGCCACTCATCGACTGGTTGCATCTACCTAGTGGTTTATGTTGATGATATTATTATCACGGTGGTGATCATCTCGGAATCTCACGGTGAAACAACATCTTTTCAAACATTTCCGAAAAGGATCTCGACAGACTTAAATACTTCTTGGGAATAAGTAGCCGACACCTAGAAATGGGATCATTATATCTCAAAGGAAGTATGCAATGGATATTCTAGAAGAAACAGGAATGTTAAACTCAAAGACAGTTGACAACCCTATGGATCCTAATGTCAAGCTCCTACCAAATCAGGGGGAGCCTCTACTAGATCCTGAACGATACAGGCGATTAGTAGGAAGACTAAGTTACCTTACTGTTACTCGTCCAGATATCTCATTTGCAGTAAGTGTAGTAAGTCAGTTTCTCAACTCACCGTGTAAAGAACATTGGGATGTTGTGATTCGCATTGTTCGATATATCAGAGGCGCTCCAGGAAAGGGTCTTTTGTATGAAGACAAAGGACATACTCGAGTTATAGGATATTCGATGCGATCGGTGCAGGATCTCCCATCGATAAGATCTACTTCGGTTTTGTATATTTGTCGAGATAACCTTGTTTCTTGGAAAAGCAAAGCGTAATGTTGTCAGGCAAGATTCAGGCAGAGGAGAGTATCGAGGCTATGGCCTTAGCTACCAAGAACTTATATGGCTCAAACAGCTTTTTGAGCTAAAATTTGGAGACGTTACACAAATGTCACTTATATGTGATAACCAAGCCGCCATGCATATCGCCTCAAATCCAGTTTTTCATGAGAGGACAAAGCATATAGAAGTCGACTGTCACTTTGTCAGAGAGAAAGTCATATCTGGAGAAATATCTACTAGTTTTGTTAACTCACATGATCAGCTAGCAGATATATTTACTAAGTCACTGAGAGGTCCCCGAATTGACTACATATGTAACAAGCTGGGTGCATATAATTTATATTCTTCAGCTCGAGGGGGAGTGTTAGAATATTGTAGATATGATTAGGGATAATTGTTATCCATAAATATCATTAGGAATAATTATTTCTTAGGATAGAGTTTTGATTTATTTCTAGGATAGGGTTTGATTTATTCTTTTGAATAAGCCCTAATCTTGTCTATAAATAGGGCTTCTTTCATGTAAGTTTGATATCCTGAATTACAAAATAACAGTAACCTCTCTAGTTAAGTATCTGCTCTATGATTTGGGGCTTGGAATGTATCTATAGGTCATTCAGCATATCATGAGCCTGGAGTTGGTGATGGGTTTGGACGCTACTTTCCTGGATTGAAACATGTCCAATTGACCTATTGGGGGCCTTTTTTTGGCCCCACCCTTGTTATGGGTTGAGAAAGCATATCTTCTTCAGTTTGGTGGTTATAGTCATGGTTGTTTTTGTATAATTACTTGTAATAATGCTCAAATTTTTCTTGTGCTTTCTCAGGGTTACGTTGGGAACAAATCTGCTGTCTTTCCTCTCCAACTTCTTGGCTATGATGTGGACCCTATTAATTCAGTGCAATTTTCTAATAATACAGGCAAGATATTAACGGGAATTTCTTTCTATGATCTCAGGATCAGGGATCTTACATACAGTGCAAAGTGATTCGCTGCTGTATGTGATTGCATGGTTGAGGGGTTTCATAGTTTTCTTTGAATTTAGTTATCAGTTCAATGGCTAATATCTGGTGCAGGTTATCCAACATTTAGAGGACATGTTCTTAATGGTGAACAGCTATTGGAACTGATTGAGGATCTAGCAGGAAATGATCTGCTAAGCTATACCCATTTGTTAACAGGTTGTCCTCCCATTTCTGCTTTGTCTATGTGTTTCTGTTGTTTTTCTAGACGAAGCAACCTTTTTGAAGAAATTTATGACAATATATTTACTGCAAATACGGTATGATTATTTTATTTTTCTTTCTTTTTTAGTTAAATTGAGTCCAAGTGATGAGGGAGCAATTATACTGATAGAGGATGAGAGGCAAACACCTATTGAGTGGTGAGGGAAGTGCTGATTGTGTGAGGAAGCAAAGAGGAAAGTTTATTAAATTTTAATAATTAATGAGGCTTAGGTATTAATTAACTATTGTTTAAGTCAATTAGTCTTAGGTATTAATGAGACTATTTGGTGAAATAGTGAAGGGTACTTAGATCCCCAAAAATGAGAGGGGCTTGATTTGCACATTTTGGAAATGGAGGTCCTTCAGGCACTTGCTCTACATTAGTTGCTTGGTTGGGTAATTTCTCTTGCATATATATTTATAATGTTTTATTTGATTTTTTATTATAAATATGTCATGTCCATTCTAGTGCATGTAATTTATGCAAAATTTTGGCTTCTATTGGATTCTCATGGGAATTTAGCAAGCTTTGTTTGTTTTTGAAGTTCATCTTTTATCCTATCTTTTTTATGTGGATTTTGGGACACAACATTATCATACAATAGCCTTGTGTAACGTATCTTCCTTATTCTTCCAATCTGTAGGTTATATTGGTTCAATTTCATTTCTGCATGCTGTATTGCAAGTTGTTGATAGACTACGAAGAGTCAATCCTGGACTTGTATATGGTAACTCTTTATGAAGTTTTTTTAATTGCTAAAACATTTGATTTGACATTGTCAATTGACTTTGCTAGGAAGTCTGTTTTACTATTGACTTGTGTTATGTTTCATTTTCTGCACATTGTAAACGGATTTAGGAACTTAAATTTTTCATAGAAGTTTAATGCCGTATGACCTCCCAGAATATAACACTCCTACTGTCATGTACTTGTAACTCAGTTTTGACCAGTAAAAAATGCTCTTGACCGCGATAAGTCCTTTCCAGATAAGGGCCATCACTGGTTTGGAATTGCCTCTGACCGTAGAGTCTGTGAGAATTATAGAGCTTTTACCAACTGAATCCATGGAAGACTCAGTGTCAAAGTGTAGTTCATATTAAGCATGGTTGTGCATCCTTGCATTCTAAATACCCGAAGTTCCTTCTTGTGTAGATCGAGTGACAAGGTCCACAGCTTTGATAACCCAAAGAAAAAGATAAATGGTTGCCTGATCAGAAGATATATGACTTGGCACACTGTTTACAAAGGTCTGGTGTCCTTCATTGGACAGATATGACTGATTCCATAGGTTCAGTTTGGAAGCTAATTTTTAGAAAATAAAAAACCAGTAATCCTTTTTTGGTTTTCTGGTTCCCAATTTGAAGCTCAGATAGGGACTCTAGATGCAAATATTTCATTTATTTCCCTATTCCAAAGTCCATCCTAAGGAGAAGTAATGGACTACCTTAGTTGTTTGACGTGTTTCAAACATTAAATTGTATTAGATGGTTGCTGATCACTTGCTCTCTAGTTATATTTATGTTAAGATGTTCAAATGGAGAGATGAGAGAAACCTCATATGAATGAGATTTTCCATATAATTGTTGCTAATGGATATATTTTTATGAGCATTTATGCTAAGATGTTACAAGAAGGGGAGCCTTGGCACAAGGTAAAATTGTTGTTGTGTGATTTGATGGTCATGGGTTCGAGTCGTACAAATAGTTTCTTATACTGCAGAGTATGATTGCATACAAAAGATTCAATGTCATCTTATCCTTTCTCGGGGATCCTACATTAATAGGAGCTTCGTGTATCAAGCTGTCCTTTTTTCGCTAAAATGTTACCTCTAGTGTAGGGATGCTTCTATTAAGATAGTTGGCTGAACCCTCTATTCTTTCTTTGTTGCAAGTCATTCCATCTTGCGTACCTGGTGTTGCTAGGAATATTTTTGTTTAGTTAGGTTGGCTTGCATAAAATTTTCTTAGGCCGGTATTAATTGAATCTTTTCTTGCTAGTTTGTGATCCTGTTATGGGAGATGGAGGAAAACTATATGTTCCACCTGATCTAGTTTCTGTATATTGTGACAAGGTCAGTATTGCCAGATTAACTGTTATATTTGCGATGGATAATCCATTTCCTTGTTTCTCTGATATTATAATATTATTTAATAAAATTATTTAAGAATTTTTGGTTCCTTAAACTTACTAATGCATAAGATTGTTTTGTATTGATCTGACAAGTTAGTCGTTGCTTTGAGTTTCATTAACCAGTTACCTCGGATGAAAAGTAAACTAATATTTAAGATATATTGGATGGGGATTTATAGAGCTATTGGTTTGCTTTTATTGTGCCAAGAAGTTTTCCTACTCATGATCTCGAACAGTGAGAGTTAAACATGAAACTCACAGGTTGCTTTTTATTCTTTCCCTTCTTTAGTGCTACCCAGACTGACATTTGTTTTTCCTTAGGCTGTTCCTGTTGAAGTCGAGTTGCTGACAGGTGTGAGGTAATGCTGCATTTTGCTTTTTTTGAATGTTTGCGATAAAGTTTTCTATATGGAAACTTTCAATTTATCAGATGACGATATGATGGAGATTTTGTTATCCGCTACAAGTTTAAGATTAGCAACTGTTTTTGGAAATTGTTTATATTTTGAGGGTCAGTTGCTGCTAATAAAATAATACCTCACTCTCTGATGATTGATCTCAACTAGAATACTAAAAGATATTCACCATTTTTGGTGCATCTTACCAGGGAAACATTTCTTCCATAATTTTTACCACCCCACTTCACTTGCAATGTGTTCTCGTGGATTTTGATTATCATATATTAACATTCTATTATTTTGCAGAATCACATCTGAAAGTGATGGATTGGAAGCATGTAACATTCTTCATGTTGCTGGACCGTCAGAGGTTTGTCCTTATCATATAAATATGAAGATAAAATAGGATTATAAATCTCTTTTTAAATGGGGAAATTCTGTTGCAATATAATTGCCCCAATCTTTTTATAATTAGGGACATTTATTTGTTCTCGGGTAATTAACATGTGGAATAAAACTTTGCTTCAATTGCCATTACAAAGGTTGAAGCAATATGGGATCATTACTGATGATCAATCTCGAGAGTCGAGAAGATAAGAGAATGAATAAATTTATAACCTGACAAAATTGTCTCAGACAATAATCCTGAGCCTCTTTAAGTTTTTACAATAGATTCAGTGATAGTTAAAGCGTTAAGACCCAGTAAAGTAGATTTAAGTTTAATCAAAAGAAATAAAACAATATTGTTTGGACAGCGATCGTTTTTTTCAAGCCGTTTCATTTTAGCAATTTGGTGGAGCTCGAATACATATTTGAAGAGAAAAGATAAATTCTATAATCAAAAGGTTTGAGATGTTTACGGTGGAAGGCCTAGTAGGTAGAGGCAGACCAAAGAAAAAAACATTAGTCATTCTAATAAAAATAGTTAAATCAATTTTAATATTTTTAGTGATATTATCTGTAGGTCAAAAGAGTATAGAAATTTAAATTTTTATCATAGAATTCAATCTTCAAAAGTAAAACAGATTTTAAATGAAATGTAAAATGGAAAAGTAATTGGATCAAATGATATTCCAATAAAAATATAAAAGTGTCTAGGCAAGCAAAGTATTGAATGACTTACAAAGTTATTCAATTTGATATTGTAAACTAAAAAAATATCTAATCAGTGTAGGATAAGTTCTTTAATTTTTTTATATAAAAATAAAGGAGACATATAAAATTATGCAAATTATAGGAGTACTAAGCTAATAAATTATATTGTGAAACTATGGAGAAAAGTAATAGAAAAAAGACTAAGGAAAGATACTATGGTGATTGAAAATCAATTCGGATTTATGCTGAAAAGTTCGACAATAGAAGTCATATATCTTCTCAGACAACTAATTGAAAAGTATCGAGAACAAAAACAAGCCTTATACATGGTATTTATTGACTTTGGAAAAGTTTATGATAGAGTCATAAGGGAAATTTTATGGAGAATTCTAGAAAAAAAAAATTAGTGTAGCATATATTGAAATAATTAAATATATGTATGAGGATATAATGATAAGAATGAAAATATCATGAGGATACAATGATAAGAATGAAAACACTAGCAAAATTAATCGAAATGTTTTCCATAAAGATAAGGTTACATCAAGGATCAATTTAAGTCCTTGTCTTTTACATTAGTCATGAATGAACTCACTAGACACATGCAAGACACGATACCATGGTGTATGTTATTTATAAATGATATTGTTTTGGTAGATGAGACACATGGAAGAATAAATACTAAACTTGAATCTCAGAGGGAAATGCTAGAAGTTAAAGGTCTTACACTTAGTAGAATAAAGGTAGAATATATGAAATTTAAATTTAGTAATGTTAAATACAATGAGACAATTGTTAAGTTAGGAGATAATGAGTTGTATATAATTGAAAGTTTTAAAAATTTAGGATCATTTTTGTAAAAAAAATAGAGGGATTGAGAGAGATATCATATATAGAATGCAAGAAAGATGGTTGAAATGGAAGAGTGCATCGGATGTTTTTTTTATCGTAATGTACCTTTAAAACTTAAAAGGAAGTTTACAAAACGACAGTTAGACTTGCTATGTTATATGAAGTTGAATGTTGGGCTATGACTCGAGCATATGAACAGAAGATGGGAGTTGCAGAGATGAGAGTGTTAAGATGAATGTGTTGATGTACGAGGGTGGATACAATAAGAAATGAGAATATTAAAGTGAAAGTTGGGATTGCATCTATTGAGAAAATACTCCAAAAGATACGTTTAAGATGGTACGGACATGTACTTAGTTGACCAGTAAATATTCCAGTTATGTGATATGAAACTATTACAAATATATAAATTAAACGAGAATGAAGAGGACCAAAGAAAACTTGGTTAACAACGATAAAACAAGATAAAATTTATTTAAATATAGATAATGATATAGTAAGGGATAGAGCCAATGGCGTAGAAGAATCTATATAATCGATCTCATCTAGTAGGATAAGACTCGGTTGTTGTTGTTTATTACCTTGCATAGTGTGAAAGTAGGTTGCACCTATTGATAAAAAATCCGAGAGATTCGATAAGGAAAGTACAGACTTGTACTTAGACGACTAATAAATATTACAGTTAGACGATATGATTATAAATATTTAAATCAAACGAGAAAGAGGAAGACCAAAAAAGACTTGGTTAGCAGTGATAAAATAAGATAAAATTCATTTAAAAATAGATAATGAAATGGTAGAGGATAAAACCTAATGACATTAGAGGATGTACCTAACCGATCCTATCTAGTGGAATAAGGATTGGTTGTTGTTGTATTGTCTTGCATTAAGTTGAATGGAGGTATAAAATTCAAGCAGTTGGCTCCAAATAGGTATGACAAACACAACTTTTGATGATGAGATGAGTGCAGTTTATTTGTTTCGCATCAACAATTGTTTGGGTGTGTCTTGTAATTCTCAAGCAAAGTTACTAAATATCGAAATAAAATAATACTATCTGAACTTTTGATTTGATTAATTTTATCTGCACCAATTTATTTTGCATGCCGGTTTATTTTATTTTGCATTGAAAATTACTTTGCTTTTCATTCGAATGCATGTTATATTTCTTGATATCAGGTGGTAATTACCAGTTTGAACTTGATGGGTAAGTTTCTCCCCATTGGCAGCCATCAAAAGTGAAGGTACTATTTCAAACCCTTTAACATGTTAAAACAACCTGTTGACGACAGGGTATCTGCAAGGAGATTGTTAACTAGCAATCTTGCTGATTAACAAGGTAACTCGTAAAAGGATATACAGAGAATGATTTCTTTGCCTGTTATAGAACGTTGTTGATGTTTATAATTTCAGTGGAAAAGCTCATTTTGGTAGAGCTACTCGTGCAAAGATTGAATATTTTATTTTAATGAATCAGTCAGCCTTATCTACTTTGCATCTTGGCCTGCATAAATAGCAACGGTTTACGATCCTATTGCTTGAATGTTAAAGTTGGTGTCTAAATAATCTTTTACTGGCACAATATATTTGGAACACCTCGACAAGGTCTCAGTTCCTGATTGCAGGGTCAGTTTCCGCAGCAATTTAAGATTGTGATCCCTAAGATTCCTGCATATTTTACGGTACGCTTCCCTTGGTGTTGGTAATTTTTTTCATCGGATGCCCGATACCAGTTTTTAATACCATTTGTCAATTTCTCATTCGCACTCAGAGAACACTTCTTCTGTCCATATTGATCTTTTTCAAATTCGTGTATGACATTTACTAATTTCTTCCGAAACATGCCAGTTGTCTCGATTGCTCTCCCCCGGCATCGTTCTGATTAATGTCACATATGTTAATCTTTCATTGAACATGTTAATTGTAATGCAGGGCACAGGCGATCTCATGACAGCTCTTTTATTAGGATGCAGTAATGTAAGGCTTCTTCTATTCGAGTAGTTTCTGGTCGATCTAATTTAACACCCAAATAGGTTTACAGTGTGGAAATTTCTGGTTGATGTTTAGAAATATCCAGATAACCTCGAGAAAGCATCAGAGCTTGCAGTGTCGAGTTTACAGGTACTTGTATACCCTTCCTAGCAGTATATTACAAGAGATTTTTTTTTCTTGAATTTGCTTTGTCAAGATACAAATTTTCTGATCCTTGAGATAAAACATTTTTTCTCTTATGACTTTCTGACAAATTTTCTGAATAGTTTTCCTCACTTTTCATCCCTATAATTCACGATGTGAGATTATACGCTGTTAAAAGTTTTCAGACTCTGCTGCAGCGAACATTGGCAGATTATAAAGCTGCAGGATTTGATCCGCGAAGTAGCAGTTTGGAAATCAGATTAATTCAGAGCCAAGATGATATTAAAAACCCAGAGGACAAATTTAAGGCAGAGAAGTATCTTTAAAGCCCTGATCATCGAGTCCTTTACAAAAGGATGCTGTGCGTTAATTATCACTAAAGAAATATAATAAAAATAGGGGAGTTACCACTCCTCTGCCGGTTTAGTCTATTTATCTGATAATTTGTAAATAAATATTATATTGAAGGAAGAGAATTTTAAAATGGCTGTCATCTGAATCTGTTGACCTAACAATAAGAAAGCTTCCTCATTAATTCCTTACGTATTGGCAAGCTCTTCAGTTGACGGGATTCCAACTTGTTTAAAGAGATTGTTAGCCCGGAAAAAAAAAACGTTGATTGATGTGATAATGAGAGCATATTCTTTGTCAATGCTCTACTTAAATATTTATCCAAGTTAACTTCATGTTTACGGAAAGAAATAAAAACTATGAAAGGTTTTTTTGATGAAAAATTTTTCTTAGAAGAAAAAAATAGTAATTGTTTTTTTTTTTTCGTTGGTTTACCTCACGACGGATTTAAGATTCTAGTTGTCGATGGATTTTTTTTATTATAGTTTTTTCTTTTCTTTTGAATTTTTTTTTTTCAAAAAACCTGTTCATGTGAGGTCGCGACTACGACTTGATTTTTTTTTTCTTATCTTTCCCTAAATAAAACAACAAGACTCGCTAGCTTGAAGCAAACAACAAATCTACCTTACCAACCCACTAACCAAATTTAGAGCCATTAGGAAAAAAAAAAATCTCTACGAGAGGATAAATGTTTAGTATGGACGATAGAATTGTTCCACAGAGAAAAGATCAATTCGCATAAATAATAAAAAAATTTCAAAGTGTCTATCTTTCCATTGTATTACTTGATTAAGATCAATTCATTACATTAAATTTGTGTTTTGTAAAAAAAAATATGCAAAGTAAAATCGACGACCCATATCTTAATTTTGTAAAAGATTGAAACCGTCAATCTAACGACTCTCATCGATCTATTCCACGATCATTGTGAGGAAGATAAATTATGGAGTTTTTGAGGCTTTGTGGTAATGAGACCGTAGAAGTCATCCGAATCTGAAAAATATTTTAACCTCTCTCAAATCGATCTACTGACTTTTTATAAATTATATAAATAATCACCGTATTATCTTCGCAGTGGAAACACTAGTACATTAATTCGATTCCATTGTCGGTGTGCCACGGGCTGATCGATAATTGAGCACGCTGAAAAAATACTAATTGTGTTCAAACGCACGTTATTCAGTTGACCAACAACAACGGCAGCAAAAAAATAAAAATGGCTGCCGTCTCATCCGGTCGACGATGAATAGTCCTTTCCAATACATGTTGTTTTAATAGATCTCCAATAAACAAACCAAGCCGTGGCACAAGATCTAAGGCGCCGACCAGAGGACCTGCAGTGCCACGCGTCGCCATCTTACTCGATCAGGTGGTATCCTATGATGTTAGATCCGCCGCCACCGGACGAACTCGCGCTCCGCGCCGACCTGGTGTCGACCATTGATGGCCCGCTCATTGATTCCTCGCCAAATGCCCTGCTTTGGGCTATAAAGCCCCCCCAAATCCTCTTCCTATCTTCCCATCCTAATTCTCTTCGCTGTAATACATGGTCTAATTTGGAGAAAAATGTTTCCTTGCACCATCTCCTCCCCTTCTCTGAGCCGCCACCTTTCCCCCAGACTTTTCGTCGGCGGCCGCCACCACCACCGCCTCCGTTTCGACTCTAACAGAGTCCCCGCCTTCGGCTGGAACGACAGTGGGAGACTCGTCGACGAGAACATGATTGTCCTACGCAAAAGGATCTACGAGATGAAGATGGCGGAGGCGAACTATGAGGCGCCAACAGAGTGGGCGGACTGGGAGAAGCGCTACTACACGAGCTACCACGCCAACGTCTGCGAGTTTCTCTGCTTGCTGCAGACCATTCTCATGAGCACGAGGCCGAGCTTCGCGATCGGGATCGCCATCGTCATGGCCCTCAGTGTGCCCACGTCGGCGGTCTTCATCTCCTTCCATCTCGTCGATGCCCTAAAGGCGATTAGCTAGTCTCGCCGGAGTAATGCACCTGTTCTTTGGAAAATATTGTATTTATATTATTATTCTGTAAATTAATTAAAACATTAAGATGCAACTAATTAATTGCCAGTTAAGAAGTGTGTTTCAAGACTATACCAGAATCAATTACCTCACAAAAGTGGTCGAAGGTCGATCGTAATGATTATATTGTACTAGATCCACTCGAATCTTTGGCAGATGCAGTTTGGATAGCGCAACTAGAGTTGGCAGGTAAGAGAAGAAGATTGAGAAGGATGATTAGGGAGTGGTCGATGATAAGGTTTATGATAATGAAAATATTTTCGAACAGATTTGAAGTCAATTGGGAAAAAAAAGAGAGAGTAAAAGTAGATTCCACTATCTATTTAACTTTGATGATAAGATTTATGATAATGAAAATATTTTCGAACAGATTTAAAGTTAATTGAAAAAAAAAAAAAGAGAGAGAGAGAGTAAAAGCGGTGCTTTAATTGCACCAGGTCATGTCGTTGTCATTCATCAAAGATGCTTTGTATTGACCCGTTTTCCTCAAAATCAAGGAGATCAGTAAAGGAAAGCAAACAGTGGATATGTCTCAAGGCTTTCGCCAAAAGTACTGCGAGGAACATGAAATCTGTCTCTTCTAATGTGAGGTGAAGAAATTGTTTGCTAATAAAATAAAATTTGAATTTGAGTTCGTTCAATTCGCTATTAAATAAAATAAAAAAAATACAGTTAAATAACGTAGCGTCGTAGCCATTGGGACTGGCCAGGGAAGCAAGGTCGTTTGTGATTTCAAAACCACAAACTTTTTATCTCCCTCCAAAAGTTTCTCGACGCAGAAAAAAAAAAGAAAAAAGAAAAAAAGATGGCATTTTTCTCAATCCCTCGCTCGATTCCTCCCTCCCCTCCTCTTCTCCAAATCCAGCTCCGTCCTTTCTCCGGATCCCTTATCCCTCGTCTTCCCGCACCCTCAGCTCTCCCCCGTCAACGGATACTTCCTCCGCCGGCGGCGTCGCCGGAGCTCGGAGCCGTCGAGGAGGACGAGAAGAGCTGGACGCCCTTGCTGGAGGAGGAATCGGTCGGTGATTTCCATCTGCGATCCTCGGGCTTGCTGTTCTAGGGATCTTCGTGACTTTAATTCGGTACTGTATCTGTAGGGCGTGGCAGCGAGCGTGGAGGTGCTGAAGGAGGCGGCGAAGACCAGGAAGGTTCCGCCGGCCCGAGTCCTCGCTGCCCTCGCCTCGATCAAGAAGGGAAAGGCGGAGCCGTCGTCATTTCTCGAGACCCTCGGGGGGACGGAGTCGCCGGGCAGGACTTGGATGCTTATATTCACCGGCCAGGTCAACTTAATTTGCTTGTGTTTTACGTCGATCTGAAATTTGTCTCTGTTCGCTCGCACCGGAACATCTGTATCTCATATCTGGATTGTGTCTCCTTCAGGGCAAGTTGAACAAGGGCCGATATTTTCCCATCACTGCTGTTCAAAGATTTGATGCTGCGGTGAGTTTCTCGTGGGCACGATGACTTTCATCAATTATATTTCTCCCTGCTATTCATGTTTTTGCTAAATGGATCGGTGACATAATAATATATAGTCGAAAGATTTAAAAATTCATTGACACATTGGAATTGGATACATACATCAGGCAAAAAGGATAGAAAATGGTGTATATTTGGGTCCTGTTGGATCTCTAACCTTCGAAGGCAAATTCTCATGGAAGAACAGAATATTGGCATTCATTTTTCAGAATGTCCGTATAAAGCTCGGACCATTTGGTCCATTGCAAATTGATCTCGGACAAATTGAGAGGGAGCCTACCACCAAAGATCCCTTCTTCATCTGGTTCTACATCGACGAGGAAATTGCAGTTGCTCAGGGTAGAGGCGGAGGCATTGCATATTGGTGCAGATGTCGCCGTGTTGCATAGCTAATTGTATATATATTTTGTTTTCCAAATATCTGTAGAATATGAAGTAACTTTTCGATTGTATTAATCATAACACAATTTTATTAAGGAAAGGCCTTCCACTTGTTTTTTCTTTTTTCCCTGCAAGCTCACAAGGCACTTTTTGTTTCTCTGGTAAAGGCGGCATGGCTGTTCCCATGCATTATATCTCACTGTTTCAATGCAGTTTGTTCTGTGTTCGTCGTTTGGTTTTTTTTTTTTTTTTTTTGTTTGTTTTTCCTAAACTGCTCATCACATTTTTTTATTTTTATCAGAGAAAGCCAGCTAATTTATATATTAAGCTTTCTCACTCACCGCATCTAATTCTTATAATATTAATATCTTTCTCAACTGATTCAGTTCTAAATTTATATAAAAAGTTTATTTTTCCTTATTTAAACAGAATCAAAATGAACCGATTCGAATTAGATCATGAAAAACAAAGTTCGATTCGATTTAAATAATTTTTATTTGAATTTAAAATTGAAATTTACTAAAAAGATATTTTAGAAAATTAAATAGGCCTTTCGATGAAAATAAAATAAAATATGATGTGTGAATTCAAAAAATAAAGTGCGCCTGGTAAGAAAATGCCCTCGTGGTTTCGATATCAAATTAATATGTTTGAGACATCTATCTAATGCTTGGTACTGCCGCTTCAAAATTGGCCAACTCAGGCAGTACATCTGCCGAATAGATATATCAGAAGGCCAGCCAAGTGTTGCTGCATCGGTTCGGTTTTTCGGCAGGAATCCGTAAAAGATTGAAACAATTTAGTGACTTCCATCTATCCAATTTAAGAGAGATAAATCATAAAAAATTCTTTGAACTTAGATACGATTGATAAAGCTAAAAATTCATTCTGAATTCAGGAAAAAATCTAAATCTGTCGTTAAAATTCGATCATGTTTCAGTTGTCATACGACAGAGAAGAAGAGAGAAGACAGGAATCGATTCATGGTGCGTTGGTGGGCCTTCCATTTAGATAATGCTGGTCCTAGTTTTTCGAGAAAACTTCCATTTGCTTTCTCATCCAGCAGCCAGGAACCGGAGAATAAGGACGATAGCAGACGCCATGGCCAATAAAGTAAGTTTCAAAGAAAGAAAGGTGCTTTAATAGAGACTGTTGGTGTTCTCTAGTCTAACATCGTGGCATTAGATTCAAATTTCTCATCGTCTTCTTCTCCTTCTCTTGCCTTCTCCTAAATATAATGCTGATTTTCCTCCATAAATC
The DNA here is from genome assembly GCA_025175895.1 of Wurfbainia villosa. Classification (NCBI taxonomy): domain Eukaryota; kingdom Viridiplantae; phylum Streptophyta; class Magnoliopsida; order Zingiberales; family Zingiberaceae; genus Wurfbainia; species Wurfbainia villosa. Next base: position 707,540 of record JAKLTH010000042.1, read on the forward strand.
TAGGGAACTATGACTGCTCTACTGATTACTGTCCACTGCGATCCAGGGAAGGGCGGACAAAACTGAAGGTTAATAATGATCTTGCTTCGTTTTCATCATCCAGAGACGTGGAAGTCAGTTCGACAACCGGCACCACCGCTCTCCTTCTCAAACAGGCAACTGCTCAAGGGATAAGAGAGAACGTGTTCGCACTCGTCATGTCAATAGCAAAACAAAGATCGCACTTTTTGCTACGTTTTCCACTGTTAAATTGGCTCGCCAGCCATACGAAGGGTTCATTCTAGTCTGCCCACTGCGTATAAAGGCAATACCTCACAGAATCGTTGCTTCGATCGTTCCTCTCCTTGCTCTGACTCAGTTCAAACTTCAAGCTTTAGTATGGCGGACGCTTCGCAGATCCAGATTGATGGGAGCACCCTGGTGGCCCTCTCTTTGGCCCGCGCCGGTGTTGAGGTCATGTTCGGGGTCGTGGGGATCCCCGTTACGTCCGTCGCCACTCGCGCCGTCGCTGCCGGCGTCCGCTTCGTCGCCTTCCACAACGAACAGTCAGCCGGGTACGCCGCCACCGCATACGGCTACCTCACCGGCCGCCCCGGTGTGTACCTCACTGTCTCTGGCCCCGGATGCGTCCACGGCCTGGCCGGGCTCTCCAACGCCGGCGTCAACACCTGGCCGGCCGTCATGATATCCGGATCCTGCGATCAGGCTGACGCTGGCCGGGGAGACTTCCAGGAACTCGATCAGATGGAGGCCGTCAAGCCCTTCGTTAAGTTTTCCGCTAAGGTCACTGACATCTCGCTGATCCCTCGATTGGTTTACCAGGTGCTGAGCCACGCTGTCGCCGGGAGACCGGGAGGGTGTTATTTGGACCTTCCGTCCGACGTCCTCCATCAGACGATCTCGGATTCGGAAGCTGAGAAGATTTTAACCGAGGCGGAAAACCCTATAATTGAGGAAACGAAGACCGAAGAATCCCTAGATATAGAGCAGGCCGTGTCTTTGTTGAGGACTGCCGAGAGACCGTTGGTAGTGTTTGGGAAAGGCGCCGCCTTTGCACGAGCAGAGGAGCCACTGAGGAAGCTAATTGAGTCTACTGGAATCCCCTTCCTGCCTACCCCGATGGGGAAGGGATTGGTGCCGGATACTCACGAGCTCGCAGCCACAGCTGCACGATCTCTTGCTCTAGGCCGCTGCGACGTTGCTCTCATCGTGGGTGCGCGCCTCAACTGGCTGCTCCACTTCGGCGAACCACCGAGATGGTCGCAAGATGTGAAATTCATTCTCGTAGACGTCTCCAAGGAAGAAATCGAACTCCGCAAGCCTCATCTCGGTTTAGTTGGCGATGCCAAGGAGGTACTGGAATTGATCAACAAACAGATTGAGGGTCAACCTTTCTGTTTGGGGAAATCGCATCCCTGGGCGGAGGCAATTTCGAACAAGGCAAAGGATAACGTAGCGAAGATGGAAGCTCAGCTGGCGAAGGATGTTGTACCCTTCAATTTCTTTACGCCAATGAGGATTATAAGGGATGCAATTCTTGCGCAGGGCAGCCCTGCCCCAGTATTGGTGTCAGAGGGTGCTAATACCATGGATGTTGGAAGATCGGTGTTGATCCAGAATGAGCCTCGGACGAGACTGGATGCAGGAACCTGGGGAACAATGGGAGTCGGCCTTGGTTACTCCATAGCGGCTGCAGTGGCCTCCCCTGAAAGATTGGTGGTTGCTGTTGAAGGGGATTCAGGATTTGGATTCAGTGCCATGGAAGTTGAGGTAAGTTGCTACTCTAATGCATTCGTGTGTTAATCGCTTTAGTTTCCCTTCTTCTTGTAAAAGATGTCCACGGACATATCTATACGTCAGAATACGTTTTCTTTTATTCTCGCTGTAAGATAAGCGATGTTAGTGTTCATAACCACGTAGGAGAATGTGGTTTCGAGTTTTGACCATGAATCTGAACTCTTCATAATACCTCCTTGGCTTCTTCAATTTTGTTGGAAACCAGGCATATTGTTTCATGCTTACGTAAAGCAGGATTGAATTCTATCAGTTTTGCTAGGACTAACAGTGATCGATCTGAGCATGCGAATACAATGAGTAAATTTTATAATTTAGTGGAAATACTATCCCTTGTCAACTATATATTTATATAGAAGTAATTTTTCTCTAAGAAATAGTTTATGAAAACTCCATGATTGTGTCAAAATCATAATCTGTCATACTTTGTAAGATAGAAATCTCTTTTCCCAATTCTGTTTGAGAAGACGGAAGACCTATTGTGATGAAGTTTGGAAAGTGATAAAACTATTTAGTTGTAATCTTTAGGTTAAAAATCACTGCTTTTGCCACGATCTATCTAACTTAGTATATCTACAGGATATTGGTTGTTTTGAGATGTTGAGCTTGTATTAAATTTCGGTATTACATACAATTTTTCCATTTGTTCACTCCACATTTGTGAAATTTTACAGACATTAGTGAGATTTCAGTTGCTCGTTATCGTGATTGTGTTCGACAATGGCGGCGAAGATCTTCCGACGAAATTACTGGGCCATACAAAGATGATCCTGCTCCTACTTCCTTTGTTCCGGATTCAGCATATCATACTCTTGCTGCAGCTTTCGGTGGGAAAGGTTATAAAGTTGGAACACCCGAAGAACTCAAAACCGCCCTTTCTGAATCTTTCTCTGCTCGAAAACCAGCTGTTATCAATGTCATTGTAGATCCATATGCTGGTTCTGAAAGTGGGAGATTGCAGCATAAAAACTGAAGTGGATGAGAGATTGCAGCATGTCAATTCTCAGCGAAGAGCAGGCTGCGCCATGAAATAATACACCAGTATTAATGTTTATGCACATTTTGTGTCATAATATTAATGTTTATGGATGACAACTACTCATTTGATTCCGTCCAATGTATCTTTACCAACCCATGGATGAATTTAATTGCCCTAAAATTGGCTCGAATTTGACCAATTATGAGTAAGCAAAACAAATTAATTTTATTTGTTTATTCATTATCATTATTTGACCTACTTCAGTAATCTGCTTGACTCAACTAGTTCAATTACCCTCTATTTGTTTAACTAATTCAGTTTTTGTTCAATCTGAATGACCTTAGCTTTTATAAATTGATTAACCAAATTGACTTAGCCCGATCATTCAAATGAGTTATTTGAAAGATTTAATATATACTTAAAAAGTATAGTGATTCCCATAATAGAGCCCGATCAAACAGCAACTATTTTTATGAGTTTAAATTTAATTATTTTATAAACTATTCTTGTCTAAAGTAGGAATAGGTATACCATAATTACTCATTGTAAATAACACAATCACTTTTCTGAATAGATGAAATTCTGTAGACATCTATTATCCTAAATCAATGAATTAGACCAGATCGGCATATTTAATTTATTAGTTTAATTTCAGTTTGTAGTTAACTGACTTCTCTTGTTACTATTATGGAATTACAAGTGAAGACGTGAGAGAGAGTAAATTACAGGATCGAATTGAGAGGGGCATGTAAACTTGAGGGTGGAACCAGAATTTATTGTTGGATTTAATTTAAATTTGAAGAAGCGAATAAGCGGCCATGATCCAACCAAGAACAATTCAAGAGATACGACAGCCGAATCTGAGAAATATCCATCAGTTATTAATTCGATCTAGCCACCACCGACTAGTCATGCGAAAATATAAAAAGAAATCAAATAAATAAGCATGATACAAAAGAATGCATAGAAAAAACATGTTCACAAGCAAACAACTTTGGAAAAGGGACAGCCGACTATCATCGTTGTCTACTACCCTGCGAGCTTTGGCCTTCTATGCCGTAGGGTTGTTCAAACCGTAGCAATTTGCCTTCCTCCTCAGCAGGTGGAGATCAGACGAGCTCAGGAGGAGGAGGAGGAATTCTTCGATGATGGGAAGCCGGACCAAGTTCTTGAGGAGCCTCAGCAGAGTTGAGCTCCAGACTCTGAGTTTTGTCATCTTCACAGGACTCTTCCTCATCTTCGTAGCCCTCCTCGTGGTGTCTGCAGGCCATTTTGTCCCTTTTCCTTCATGCGAGTTTCTCTTCCCCAGAACGTTTTCTCGTGTTATTTGGTTAGAGCTGGTTAAAATTTGAATCTTTCTTCTTGTATTTTTCTTTCCCCCAGTGGGTTACTGGTTGTCGCCTCCTGCATCTCTTCTTCCTACGGCAGAAGAAAATGGTAATCACTTAACTCGATGATAAATTTGCCATGAAAACTATAGAGCGAGGGAGGAAGTTGTTGTGTGGTAAATCAGAGAACCGTGAATCTTGTTACTCATTAGGGGGAATTTCCAACCATATGTTGCTAGCTTGATGATGTGCAGAGTTTTGTAAGTCGACCTTTTCATAGATCTGTCCAAGATGAACAGTTATATATATAACAACCAACTTGAGATAAATGTATTCATTTCCTCGAAATTCTTGAGTCAAATTGGAATGCTTAATTTTGGTTTCAGAAACAAACAGCCAAAATGTGGATCTACGCAGAAAGCCCCTGTGTGATACTTCGGACAGAAGAGCAGACATATGTGACATGGAGGGTGATATCAGGATCCAAGCAAGCTCCTCCTCCATCTTCTTTGTCACTTCCTCAATCCGGAACACAACAGAACTACAGGAGTCCTGGAAAATAAAACCTCATCCTCGGAAGGGAGATCGCCCTGCAATGTCTGGCGTCACTGAAATGTCAGTAGGCTATTCGAGTGCCAAACAAGATGTTCCAAAATGTGACACCAATAGCCCGGTTCCAGCAATCATCTTTGCAACCGGTGGCTACATGGGCAACTTCTTCCACGAAGTCACAGATCTAATTATTCCCCTCTACATTTCATCGCACAAGTTCAACGGAGAAGTTCAGTTCCTGATAAGTGAAATTCTGCCTTGGTGGATGACAAAGTATGAACTGTTACTGAAGAAGCTATCTCGTTATGAAATTATCAACTTCAACAAGGATACAATGGTTCGGTGTTATCCTCGTGTCATAGTGGGCATTACATTCCACAAGGACATGGGCATTGATCCTGCAAGATCTGGCGGTGTGACAATGTTCGACTTCGGGCGGTTCATAAGGAGCACTTACTCGTTGGAGAGGGAAACTGCAACTGATCAGCTGGGAGCCAACCCGGAGAAGCGACCTAGACTTCTGATCATCGCAAGAAGCAAGACAAGAAGATTCACTAATGTCGATGAAATTGCGCGAATGGTAGGATGGCAGGGCTTCGAACCTGTTGTAGCAGAGATAAAAAAGAATCAAAGTTTGGCTGAATTTGCTCGCCTAGTGAACTCGTGCGATGCCATTCTGGGAGTGCATGGTGCAGGACTTACTAATCTCATATTCCTCCCGACCAATGCAGTAGTGATCCAAGTTGTTCCATTGGGAGGGATGGATAACTTCTGCTATACTGACTATGGAGTTCCTACTTTAGAGATGAAGATGAAATACTTGCAGTACGGCATAGGTGTCATGGAGAGCTCACTGGTCGACCGCTATGGTCTTACAGATCCTGTAGTCATAAATCCAAAATCTGTTCTGGCTCAGAAGGAAGGTTGGAGTTTGTCATCTATATATGTTACTGATCATTTCACTAGCCAGCACGTCTCATCTTTTGTCAACGAGGTCGTTCGGACAAATTGGACTTGCACATATACATCATAAAACATATTTGTACATTCGTTGACTTTACTTGTACTTGTTATTGTATTGCTCGATACTTTTGCTTCGTTCATGGATTGACGTAATTGGCGAATCATGTCATTGTTTCTTGAGATGTGGCTTTGAATCGAGAAAATATCACCGAGGACAATCTCGATATTTTTCCAAGTAATAATAATATACTTGGTTTGGACTTTGGGATGTGATGTGATTTGGCATACAAAAGCAACTGTTGGGCTGACACGTTAGGACAAAGCTAGTGACCAGCATAAGGCGGTCCTGACACGCTAGGAGGAAGCGGCCCGCATATGGCAATGCTGGAGTTTGGGTTGGTCCGTCCTATTGATCCATTCGTCAAATAATTTAAACGGATTGGATTGAAATTTTATCAATTTATCATTTATCGTTAATTTGTCATCTATATATCGGATCGATCATTGCAGATTGATCTGTCAAGATACATATGAATATAAAGAGAATAAATTTTTTATCTTTAATTATATTTTATTATCACAATTTTTTATCACATATCACTAATTCATAATCAAATAAGTATAAAAGTTGAACAAAAGAATATTTGATGAATATTTGTTTTATACTCTAATTGTTTTATATTATATTGTTCTTTCTATTCTAATCAATGTATAAACTAATGACAAATCAAAATTAAATAATTACAAGGGCTAGAAAATCTCAATTGAATCAAAAACATTGGTACTCAACTTTATAGGTCGATAATTAACTCTCAATTATAAGATTTTAGTTACTTAAAATGCTTATTTTTTTAATTATGGTACTGCATCTGTCTTACCGATTATTATCTCAAGCCCTCAATGTTTCAGGAATTTTAGATATATATTTTTAATTTTTCGATCCGCGGGTTTGTCGCCTAATTTAAAGGTTGAGTTAGATTTTAATAATAGTATTTTTTATTGCTGATGAATAAAAACTTGACTATTATACATGCCTTTATATAGCAATAGAAAAAACCAATCCGATCCTAAAATCATGCTATGAATTCTAAAATTATGCATTTAGATATAACTTTAACCTTTCATTTATTCAAAACATATCCATTAAATACGGATATATTCTATCTTAATTTTAACTTGATTTAATTAATACAACAGAGTTGGTGTGACATATCCGATTGGACAAGAGGCTAAGACCAATTGTTGTGCCTAATTTTCCAAGACACTCTTCTCCCTTCGCATGCATGCGTTATTCCACGCATTATCATGCATGGTTGGTCCAGCTCCTAATTAATTAAGCGTGCAATATCATTCCACCTATCTCAAACTAGATTAGTCCTTAATTTACGTTCATCATTCCATGGAGGTCTAGCCTGTTTGCTCTCTCTCCTCATGCACCATTCTTCTATATATATATATATGATCCTTAATCTCGCTTTGTCCTTCTCCTCTTCTCTCCAGGCATGTCTTAATTTCCATGGAGATTTCAAGTCAATTATTCTCACTCGAGTCTTGCTCTCTTTGTGTATGTCATTCCATGGACCTCGAGCTAGATTAATTAGTCTTTTTCTATGTGCATCATTTCCTATGCTTCTCAAATATAATTGAATCCATCTTTTCTTCGGGTGCTGTCGTTCGACATACGTATCGATTGAATATATATTTATAATAAATTAACTTCTACTTAGCTTGTGTAATTTTGGAGACTAAGAGTGCATGTGGGTGGGTGAGTGGTCCAATAATAGGGCCTAAAGATATATATTCTTTTAGCCACCTATTCAATATTCAATTAATTTTTCAAGCTACGACTATTCTTTGGATGCGAGTGTGCATCCCATGTTTCATATACTTTATAGCAACGAGACTGCTCAGGACACAGAGGCATTTATTTTCTCGTACAAAGGCACCTTCCATCTCATCTCATGATTCTCATCTATCGTGCCAGACAGCTAGCTAGTTAGCTGATAGGTGTCGAACACAAACAAGTTTGATTTTAACTGAAGCGGAAGCCGTGCCACCAATTAAATCAAGGAGTCTAGCTCAATAAATCAGTGGTTTCGACTGTGTCATTTCGATAGTTTTAACAATTTAATACCCCAACATACAACTTATATACGTATTTTGCTCTATAGATGAGTCTACGCCCTTGCGACAAGTCAACCTCGGAATGCTTGGCGGAAATTAACTGAAATTGTCATTGATAATGATGTGTTGTATACGCATGCATGTGAACTGTCCTTCGGTGAATTCATTAGTTCATTTCGGCTAAAACTCTCCTGTCATTATAATAACGCCAATTATTTCTCTGTTTTGATGGAGCATCTACACATACGGTCTCGAAAATCAGGACCATCTCTGGGGTTTCTTCCTGCTTCAGACCAATAAGACAGCTTGTTATGCAGTCGACCTTGCAACTTACCCTACAAGAGTTGGGACACTGAGTAAAAGGCTCTAACAGCCTGCTCTTGTGTCGACAAATCTGTCACCTTTGTTTCGATGCACGATGAAAGCGAACTGATCTGACAGCTTCAATTTTTTGCACGCAAACAATGTGGACTACTAATTGTGCCTTTACCGCTCGTAATTTCAAGAACAATAAATGATTTTGAAGAAAGAAAAAGAAAAAAAATGAATACTTCGTCATGCGGAACGCACGCAGTTTAAAATTCCATTGCACAGGCAGCTTAATGGGCACATTCTGATCGCGGAGATGGAGATGCAATGATTAAATTCATAGGTGGACAGGAGTCGTACCGTTGGCCTGGCCTAGCTCCATAAAACGAGGGAACAGTCAAGTTGGCTTAAATTTTGTGCTATAGAAGATTGAGCCACTTGTTCGACGCTCGTAGCAGTCACTGTAGTTTTCTGAAAGGGTGCAGTGTCAAATCCACTGTTACGTTAGTTTACACATTTATCATAATAATTTTTATATTAAATTTAATATCGATCAAGTTTCTCTTCATCGTTTCCTTTCTGCAAGCGAAAAACTCACTAAAGGCTTAGTTTATGAATTATAGATGTAACAGCAGGATCATCATGGATCAATCAATCACAGTTTAATTGTTTCACAGGAGTTGTTGGGGCAATTAATTAAGAGAAGAATTGGTGGGGAACCTTCATTAATTGTGGCCAAGCCCAACTTGTGGTTTCACGAGAACGGGGGTTGGACTTAGAGATGCAGTTGAAAAGTGCACAAGCGATGAACTAGTTTCTGAACTCACGTTTCTTCCATTCATGTCAGGTTTAGATGAAAAACAAAGTTCTGGTGAAAACTGGAAGCGATAAGAAGATAATATTTCAAAATGGCAGCAATTGCTTGTGGAAAAACAGGACATGTGGTAGATCCAAATCTCGACCTACCACTGCGTCACTCTTATGAAACTTTATGTATTCTTCTATATTTTTCTTTCTCCAAACAAAGTTTATTCTGCCACGCAACGACAGGGTGAAGAAATGATCAATAATACACGATTCCAGTACTTGATTCTGCAACTAATAATATTTAATATCTCAGCTCCATTAATTTCAGAGCACAAGAAAATTGAGCTTAAAAATTTACTTTTCTCGAGGACATAAATCTGAAACTGCTTTGCGAGCTTCCATGAGTCTGGTAACTTGCTGACGAGAATAATACTTACTAGCAGACATGGTGAATCATGATTCTTCAATTATTGGAGGCATATAGTTCTTTACATTGCAGACGATGTCGATACTGATATGATGTGGCATGACGTCTCGTTGAGAAATTTCCTGTTTAGCTGCATTTAAACAATCCTAGAATTCTTTAACTTGGCAGCATTCTTTCTGATTTATTATTATTGTTATTTCTTTCTTACAACTGGAGTCAGTCTTATGGAGATGGTAAGTATAATGACAAAATACGAAATTGGTAAATGATAAAATTAGTACCAATAAGAAATTCAGAATGAGCTTTACTGAAAGAAAGAACAGTCTTAAAATGAAGAGGACCAGTGGACCTCCTCGTCTTTTCGAGCCACTCGCAGCAAATGTTCTTGATATAATGGGGGACAAAAATGATCACCACAACAGGCATGCAAAGTTCTGATGTATAAATATATTCAATAAAAAGCAACATTACTTAACTTGATTTCATTTTAATAGATAATCGTTCCTTTATTTCCACTGTTGTAACCTTTTCACGGTATCTGTAAATTCATTAAAAAAAACACTAATGTAGAACTGACTCTGTTTACTTTTCACTTTTATGGGTAGAGTTGACATCCGATTGATGAGGTTTGGTGGAGTCTGTAACTCCTGAAACAGACTAGTCAAGTTTCTCTGTCCATTTCTTCTTCTTAAAATTTTACTAGGAAAACGAAAGGAATGTGGAAAAGTAGTCCTAAAAGGGAATTATATTGATGGACGGTACATTTGGCTTCTTTCAAAACAAGAAGCTGGCAGAAGAGAGAGAAGGAGAGCAGCACCGATCAATCAACCTCTCCTTGAAGAACGGACGAGTCACGAGAGGAGGCTTCTCCTTTCGCTCCCCGTTTCTTCTCCCTCGGGGCAACGCATCGGCCTCGTGTCTTTACAGCCGAAACTTGCAGCGTTATTAGCTGGGTCTAGCCTTCCCCGTTCGGCATGGGGTTTGAGAAGGCCGTAGTCAGGAACTTGAGCAGGATCGAAGCAAGGAGGCTTGGCTTGGCCTTGCTTGTGGGCTGCTGCCTAGTGATCTTGATCTACTTCGTCTCCATGTCAGAAACTACCGGTGAGCTTGTGATTTCGGCCGTGTTTTTCATTTCTCTGTTTTAAGAATTTTTTGAGGTTTAATTAATGTCTTGCAATTCTTGTTTTGTGTTTGCAGTTGATGAACAGGCATCTTTAACCTTCGAGATTGCCACTAATCGAGAGGCAGAAGGCAGGATTAGCCAAGTAAAGCCAGGTAAACGCTAATTCTGAGCTTGTGTAGAATTTGCAACAATCAAACGCATGTAGTAGCATAGCATCTCTTCTCTAGTGGCCAAAGAACTATATCTTGTGCTATCTTTGGTTTCGTTGAGTTCTTTTTCTTTTCAGAAAAAGAAAAGAAAGCAGAGCAGCTGAACGAAAGCTTTTCTACTGTTTCCCACATGAATTTGGAGGAAAATAACAGCGAAAGAAGTATCCTTCCAAAGAAAGAAACGACCCAAGTGATTGAGATGCCGAAGCTGCAATTAACGGACTCGATCTGCGACTTCTCCAACTTCAGAACGGAGTTTTGCGACCTGAAGGGCGATGTCAGAATCTACGGCAAGAAGAAGGCGGCCTCCACCGCCGTGGTGCTCGTGTCGCCCCACCGAAAAGCCGAGGACTACATGGTCATCCCCTACGTCCGCAAACACATGGGCAACATAGAGAAGGTCGCGGTTCGAACCGCTCAGGCAGCCCAAGCCGCACCCGTTTGTACCGTTAAGAGCACCGTCCCCGCCATCGTCTTCGCCCTCGGCGGCTTCACCGGCAACTACTACCACGATTTCACTGACGTGCTCCTTCCCCTGTTCCTGACCGCGCACGAGTTCCACGGCGAGGTCCAGTTCCTGATCACCGACATCCGGGTGTGGTGGCTCAGCAAGTATCGGCCCATCATGGATCGGCTCACTCGGTACGAATTCGTCGACCTCGACAAGAGCGACGACGTGCACTGCCGCCCGCACGTCCTGGTCGACCTACGCTTCCACAATGACCTCACCATCGACCCCGCTCGCTCGCCCAACGGCATCTCCATGCTCGACTTCACCAGGTTCCTGCGCGAGGCGTACGCGCTCCCGCGGGAGCTCGCCGTCAACCTTCGGGCGCACCCGGAGCTGCGGCCGCGGCTCCTGCTGGTGGCCCGGAACGGCACGCGGCGGTTCACCAACGTACCGGAGATCGTGCGGGCGGCGGAGGCGGTGGGCTTCGAGGTGGTGCTCAGCGACGCGGACTTCGGGAACGTGGCCGGGTTCGCAGAGGTAGTGAACTCTTGCGACGTGATCATGGGCGTGCACGGCGCCGGGCTCACCAACCTTGTGTTCCTGCCGGCGAACGGGGTGGTGATACAGATCGCACCGTGCTGCGACTTGGAGGGGATGGCGGAGCACACGTACGGCCCGCCGGCAAGGGGTGCGAGGCTGCTCTACTTGCAGTACGGCATCAGCGTGGAGGAGAGCACGCTGTTGGAGTCGTATCCGAGAGAGCACCCGGTGTTCTCGGATCCTCGGGCGATCCACCAACAAGGGTGGTTCAAGATGGGGAAGATCTACCTGAAGCAGCAGAACGTGAAGCTCGACATCGACAGGTTCAGGCCGGTCTTGATCAAAGCCATGGATCATCTCCGTCAATAGAAGCATGCATCAGTTCGTCAATTTGTCGATCCGATCCGCAGTATAGTTTCTGCCAGTTGGTTCCATGGTTTCACATCAAATCCAAGAAACCGCAAGAAATTTAAGCTCTGATATCAAGATTTTGGTTTGTTTCTTTGTTTTATCATTCTAAACTGTATTTAACTTTTGTAATTATGCAAATTCGTCGCCATTCAAAAACACTGATGGCCCATTAGTAAGAAAATGTAAAAGTAGAGGAGGGAAACCGTACTACATGGGCTCTTAGATCTCTTTCAAACCCAGAAATTACAGTAGCTATATCTAGCAGCAGCATAAAAATCTATATATGGGCTCTTAGATCTAATGCATATCTATCTAGTAGGTAGTAGCAACATAAAAATATAAGTAAAGTTGCTAGCTGGCTGGCATGAATTATTAGTCTAAGAAGCTAAAAGCTTCATAGCATCCCATTTTATAATCTCATCGAAAGTATTGCCACCTGGTAAATCACTCAGCAAGCAAGTGCATGCATTTGTTGTACTGGTATCTTCTCTTTTGCTTCTTTTTTTCCTCCAATCACGTTTTTGCCAAAAGCTTGTCTCTGCGGTGGGAGACTCTACGCTTTATTGGCGCACTACTAGCACCGACAGACGAGTACATTCATGTACCCTCCCTCTCACGGAGATGTCATGTTAATTGATAATTGAGATACAAAATTAAAAATTCTTCACGATTTTTTTTATAACGAAATAAATATTTCTAAAATTAACTTATAGTGATAAATATAAAAAAATAATTTTTAAATATACAGAGATCAATTTTTTTAAGAATAATTCAGGACTATCGATTGACTCTCTTCTTTTTATTTGTTATCTAGATTTTTAATTTATTTTCTCAATCGATAAAAATAATTGAAAGAGATAGATAATGTAACACTTCTACATTTTGTAATAGCTTGAATGATATTTTATGTTGACTGTGAAATTGATTAATAAAATTTAAAATAAATGAATTATTTTTTTACCGACTAATAGCTTGGATGATAGAACAAACAATTTTTTTTAAACATATCAGCACTATTAAATTGATATTTATTTAATTGTTAAAAAAAATCACCTTCGTCACTTAAAGTCTTTCCTTAACAGCTTGACAGAATGCAAGTTGTTAATTTTATTTTTTTTCAGATAAAAATTTATGAAAATAATCTTTATCATCGAAGTTGTTTGGCCAGTAAATCAAATTAATTTGCAAGGCAGCGGGGCGGTTAATTTGATTTGAGAATAGCAAGCATAGTTCTTTTTTACTTTTTGGTTTTTTAAAAAAACTCAAAATTAAATTAAAATATTTCAGTTTCCATTATAAAATCAAATCGAAATAAAAATAATAATATAATAAAAAAATTATTATAAGAAACAAAAAATAAAAATGAAAGGGAGAATATTAACCCTTTTAATTCTAGAGATTCTTATTTTTAAATACTAAAAGAGTCCCACCTCAACATTTTATGTTGGATTATATTCAGGGACGGAGCCACCGGTTCCAGCCTCACCTACAAAATATTTAATAGTTTTGATTTTTTTATAATTTAATCAATATATTAATTTTAAATTGTTTGATTTTTTTTATCTATCATTTCATTTCATTCGTGAATGTCATTTTTTTTATTTTTTACATTAAGTAAAAAAATCACTGTTCAAATATAATCTGAATTTTTTATTTCTTATTTAAAAAATTTTCATCGTTGATAAAAGAATAATGTGTTCGTCATTTGAAAGATAATCGCGAAGCAATTAATGATAGTCACTTTGTAAGTGAATGCTATTGATCGATTTACGAGCAATCCCCAATAGATTAACGATTATAATCTTTTATACAAACTCTATCAGCAATCCCGGGTAGTCAATGATCATTCCTATATAATTTTTAAATTCTGAATACATTTCTGTTTATATTATTTATTTTCCTACCAAGGCGATATTAAATTCAAACTTTTACATAAAAAATGTTAAATATGCTTAATTATTTAAAAAAAAAACTCACTCAATTCCCTATATTTTAAATTAGATTATATTTTCTATTGAGCTTTAAATTTAAGTCAACAATCGCAATCCGTTAATGAATCACACTATTGCATATAAATTTATAAAATAAAATTCAAACGATCTGTCACATTATCTTGTTGACTGATCTACCATAATTATGCGAAAACGAAATAAAACGGAAGATAAATAAAAACATAAATCCGTTCTCGAGTCTAATTATATTGTCACTGAAAAAAATTGAAGGTTGCAGGCAAAACAATCACAAGCGCACGATCTGAAAATGTTTTCGAAAGCTCTTAGTCTAATGAGAAAATGAAAAAACCATTTGATCATCTCTCCTCTAAGGATCACCTCATGTATACAGTGAATCTAAAATCACAAACTAAAAAGTTATATACATACATCCACATCTAATATTATAAATCTGCAACTTAAACCAAATTAAATCACTTTAATAAATTTAGTCCCATAAAATTGATTAAATACGTGTATCCATTATTTAACAAACACACTGACAGCTATACATGCACACTGATAAATTTCTCTAGCTTAGAAATCTAAACTAAATTTAAAAAAAAAACAATAAATCAAATTTGTTGGTATCTTGGGCATTCTTTTACGAAGGCCCATTAGGCGTTTGAACTTGGAGTAGATCATTCGTTGCAATGTCAGCCCGTCTGGCACAATTTCTGGAGGTTCACAGTTCAATTTTATTTATGAATGCAATGTAATTTAATTAATCATTTCTGAGCATTACCAATTTTCAGGTGCTTGAACCCGTATCCATTTGTTGCTTAAATTTAAATATTTCAGAGAATAAAATGAAAAATGGATTCGAGCACCTGAAAATTTGGTAGATTATCCATTGCCATTATATTATTATTCAGGAAAATAAAAATTACAAGTTTTTTAATGGTCCGCCATCCCAAACTCTCACATACGATGCATTGCAGCATCGCTACGAAGCGTATATCTCAAGAACAATAATGGAAGGTGCATTCATCCGCTCTCGAGATTTTGTTTGTTTACAAGAACATAGAATCGAAAATGATTATGAAAACAGAGATACGAATTACGAATTTGAGAGGCGCCGAAAACAAAGATTAATTATCTCGAGGTAAGATTATATATTTTTTTCTTATTGCTACTGTTAATCCTCGAGTTGTTCAGATATTTTAAGGAACATACATAATTAATATTCCTTGGTAAAACGATGCCCGAGCTCACAGTTCAATGGCCAGTTGACCATTTGATGGTTAATGAAGCAAGGAAGAAAATTTATGTCAAAAGAACAGCTTTCCCATTGCTTTCTTTGATCCCTTGACTTCGCTTCAAGCATCTAAAAAGAATAAATCGGCAAAAAAAAAAAAAAGAAAAAAAAAAGGCCAGTTTCAGCAGAAATGGGACATATTGGCTGGATGATGACTTGCTAAGGGAAAAGCTTCCTGATTCTAAGTTGCTTTGATTACTCACAAAGTTCAATCATTTTGTTATTCAAAGTCTCTCGGTTTCTTCGAGAACCTATCCGATCCAATCAATTAAAATAAGGCTAGCTTCTTCTTCTAATTTCCATCCTTTTGATTATGAAATTTGTGAGAAACGGATGTAAAACGTTTCAATTATTGACCAACAAATAGCGCCCATCTTTTCATGGCATCAAATGCATCTAAACCATGTTTCTTTTATTTCTGAATCCATACAAGTTATTCAAGATGGGACGTTTTCAATACTAAATGCGTTGCCTACTTTTTTTGTCTTATTGAAAGAAACTATTCGACATTATTTATGAGATAATGATTTTTATCTCAATTTTGCTCGCCAGTCGTAGCCTTTTGTGGATTCTTTGCAGCGGCGTGCGTCTCAATCTTTGGCCTTCGTTCCGTCACATTCTTCTACGCTGCATTCTAAGAATAAAAATCGAACAGTAAATACAATCATTGATCCTCGCCCACCGGCACTGCATAATTTGTTATTCCTCCTCTTCCTTCGACATGCCGAGTCCTTATATTTGAAAGAGTTTCCATTCTTCAGCGTCTGAGAAAAAGCTTCCTGCAGGTTGAAGGAGATGAAGAGGCTCAGGTTCCGGCCGCTGGCGGAGGCCCGAAGTTTTGGGTCAGGGCTAATTATCGGATGCATTTTAGCGTCGATGATTTATGTCATACTGTACAGAAGTGAAGTAGGAACCGACCATCGGTCTATCTGTGAGTTGTCCAACTCTGTTCTTGCTGCTCTACGTACTTCGACAGTGATATGACTACTCCGTTTCAAGTTCGCGCAGTGAACTGCAAGCTTCCACCGTCTTCGTCGTCGGACGATGCGGCTACGGCGAATTCTGCTGTCGAAGAAGGCAGGAGGATTCTATCGACGGGTAGTGACCCGGCGAATGAAGAAGACGAGAGCGCGATCAATTCTTCCTCGGAAGAAGAGAAGGTTTTAATCGGTAGTGGGAATGGGTCGGGTAATAATATGCCATTCATTTTCTTTACTTTTCCGTCTTTAATTAAGATTATGCCAATCACTCTGATCGCCAATCTTAATTGCCAGTCGGTGAGAAGGAGGAAGGAACCAAAGTGAAAAATGATAAACAAGTGTCGTCGGCGAAACCATCAGCTGTCGATCGCGATCAATCAGGTTAATTATTCTTCGAACACACCTACCTGCATCGATCAAAATTGCCTGTGCCTTTTTAAATCCACGCTTGAATTTCACACTGACTTGTTTCAGAAGTTATGCCTGCGAAGAAACCAATTTGCGATTTCTCCCAGTATAGATTAGACATCTGCGATTTAGAGGGCGACATCAGAGTCATCGGGAAGAATCTCTCTTCCGTAATGCTCGTTGCATCCGGAGACACCCCAGCTGCATCGTCATGGGAGATCAAACCGTATCCCCGCAAGTACGACCATTCCGCCAACGCCAAAGTCCGCTCTTTCAACGTCACAACACTGCACGCCTCCGCCGCCCCAAACTGCGACGTCCGCCACGACGTCCCAGGTGTGCTCTTTTCCACCGGCGGGCACTGTGGAAATTGCTTCCACGACTTCGCCGACGTGCTCGTCCCCCTCTTTCAAACCTCTGGCCCGCTCCGCCGACAAGTCCGGTTCGCCATTTCCAGTCTGCAAGGCTGGTGGATGATGAAGTACCGGCCGTATCTGACCCAGTTGTCCGCCTTCGACGTCATCGACCTCGACGGCGACAACCGCGTTCATTGCTTCGACCGCCTGACGGTCGGCCTGCGCGCAAAGCGCGACTTGATGATCGACGCCGCAGAGGCCCCCGATGGCTACTCCATCGGCGGATTCGTCGAGCTCACCCGCAGCGTCTTCGGCCTCGGCCGCGCCCGAGTCGGACAGAAGAAAGACCCCACGAAGCCGCGCCTTCTGTTCATCGCGCGCAGCGGCACGAGGAAGTTCGCGAACCTGGACGCGCTGAAGGCGGCCGCGGAAGCGGTGGGCTTCGAGGCGGTGGCGGCGGAGCCGGACTTCATGGACGTCGCCCGGTTCGCGCACGTGGTGAACTCGTGCGACGTGATGGTGGGCGTGCACGGCGCCGGTCTGACCAATTTTCTCTTCCTACCCACAAGCGCGGTTGTGGTCCAGGTAGTGCCATTTGGCAAGCTGAGCTGGATCGCGACCAATTTCTACGGGGAGCCAGCCATGGGTATGAATCTCGAGTACATTCAGTACGACATCAGCATCGACGAGAGCACGCTACTTGATGCGTATCCGAGGGACGACAAGGTGTTCACGGACCCGGATTCGATCCACAAGGAAGGTTGGCATAGGATCCTGGAAGTCTACCTCCGCCAGCAAAGTGTCCGGCTCGATGTCAGCCGGTTCAGACCGGTTCTGGAGAAAGCATATGGGTTGGTCCGGGAGAAGGAAGAAATGCTCGAGTAGTTTGCTGGATTTTGTAATTTTCGTTAATTTCATTCTTTATATATATATAAAAGAGAAGGACAAACAGACAGAAAGAAAGAAAGAAAGAAAGTGGCTTCCCATCCGTAGTAATATTGTAGCCATTGGTTTCAAGAAAGAGAAACTGAAAGAAGAAGACAAATTAATATTAATTGATTTGTTAGAGCAGTTTCAGTTTGTCATGTAGCAGTGGCATTTTGCTGGCTTTGCTTGACGAAGCTAGAAAAGTATCTAGATCTTAATCACTAATTCACTTCATATATTTAATCAATTTTCTTCTTTTTGTCATGATAAAAAACACTGGAGCCTCTAAAAAACAATTAAAAACGTGGAAGAAATGCCTAGTTAAGGAGTGAATTAATGAACAGTGGCCTAGTCTTGTGGGGTTTGTGCCAGGCTTGCAATTGAATGTTGCGATCGATGTACGTATAATAAGAAGCAGCTCATTCCGTGCATGGAGGTGTCAAGTAGGATCGGTTCAACTGATGCATGCTTAGTATTTTAGTACTTGCAGAATAAAATTCATGTGGAATTTGCATTTAATTTGTTAAAGGAAACAAAAAAAAAAAAAAAAGGGACAAAGTATGTTTATATAAAGAGAGTTTAATTAGATGCGTCAATCCTTCATAGTAAGTCCATCAATTCTGCCGAAGAACATGCAATATCATTATTTCTCCTTTCAGTTCTTTAAATTTAACTCGTTATACGATCTTACGAAGAGCAACTATTTGTCTCGTCAAACGACATTAATATTGGATCAGAAAAACAATTTGTGAACGGAAAAAAAAAATAGTTCTAAAATGTTCATGCATATATATATATATGTGGGAAAAGGTTTTGCCGACGCTCGGATATATGAATGCCCAAGTCAACGTAGAAGGTTTGTGTACTGTTCCATCGTATTTTTTTTTAATGTATATCCTGATGAGTCTTTTTTGTTAAAATAATCCTAATTATTTAATCAGGGGAGATATGATGCATGGAAAATAACATAACCCACACCAGTACGCTTCGTCTGAGATTTTAAATAATTATATTACATTTAATAACATTATATTAAAAATATTCTAATATTAACTTTTCTTTTTATTGAAATTTATCATAATCTGTTAAATTGTATTTAAAACACATATATAGATGCATTATATATGTAAACCACTAACATTATGAGGAATGATTTGAATTAGACATTGTAGAGTACGTAGATTGGCTTTTGGGCCAAACATCCATAATGGTATACGGTGGACATGTATAAGAACCGATTGTGGTACCTTGTTTTAGTTGTGCACTAAGAATCCTTATGAATGAAGACTCTCTTCGTGCATAATTATACAAAAAGAATGTACAATTATACAAATGAATATGCAATTCTTTATTTAATCCGAGTCAGAATTGAAGATGTCTGTCTAGTGATCTTCAATTGAAATATTCTTCCTTCAAATTAAGCTCCACTAACTCTGCAACAATCTCCTTCTTAAAGATTGATTCACCAAGTAGAGATATATAAAAACCATCTCAGCCTTTGAGTCGTATAAAGGTTCCCTCATACACAAGACTAGTGCTCGATCGACGCTTAATCTTTCAGGCCAATTGAGACTTTGCAAAGCCTCAATTATCTATATGGATTGCGTGTGTTGGCATACCGATTTTCTAAATTCTGTAATTTAATTACATCTCCATTCCGGATGAAAATTAGTTAGTTTACGTACAAAGTGTGTAGTACGTACTATGACGATCTTAAAATTGTTGTATATGGCATTAATTCTAAAACACGATCGAGTACATAGAAAATTATACTAGTTTCTGACGTATTAATTATCGTAGTTATGTTTAGCTGAAGTGAATCATTATGAGAGTTCAACACGACCAGATGGAAAACAAGACAATTAATTAACCATGTTCTCTGCAGCATGCAGCATATAAACACCAAGAGTCATGGACGAGGTGGAGGGAACTCATGCCGGACAGGGTTCCCTATTGGAGATGGAGGCGTCGATCCAGTTCTCCCTCCCAATATCCTTCCTACAGAAGTTTAGAAGAATGGACTCATTCAATTAGATCTTAATTAATCGAACACTTTAATCGCAAAATAATAATAATAACACATGCTAGCTCTAATTAATTAGCACCTGCAGTGGCCAGCTCAAACTGGGTGGAGAACACAACAGCAAGCACAGCCATGGCGCAGATCAAATAACGCATGGAAGAAGAAGAGATCAGAAACATTTTTATGCATTGATGGTCGATCGATCTCGTTCGAGTGTTTGAGGGAGAGGGTTTAGTTTGTATCCCTTCACCAGCTAGCTCCTTTATTAGACTTCAAAGAAAACGACTGGTTGTCTTTTGTAACATTTTTGTATACATTTTGTAATATTAAATCTGCAAAAATTTATTTGGAGTCTTCGACATAAAACTTGAGTCTCACGGTAGAGTTTAAGTAATTGGTTGTCGACGCCATCTTCTCTTCCTTGCAGTGGAATGGTCAAGCGAAGCAGGCTAGCTGTCGAGTAATAATTAAAGAATGTATATTTCAACATTATTTTGACCGTATAAAATCAGTCTGTTTCAGTCATCTATATATTCTTATTATCATACACAAATTAAATTAACAAACAGCTTTCTGAAACTTCCAATCAGAAGCCATAATTCCTTGAGTGGAAGAAGAGGACGAAGGATTAACTTTCCCAAGTACTCGCCTGCAGCTTCATTTAAAACTTGTTTTTTTGCCCTTTGCATTCAATTACCTTCTTGGTAGTCTTAATAGTTAGCAACCTCTCTGGTCTATCAACTATACGCTAGCTCCTAATTAAGTAGCTTACCGCTCACAGGTTCAATCATAGAAAGTCTAAATTTATAAAAAAAAAGTATATACAATATTCGTATATGGTTCACTGTTAATATAGAAAAAAAAACTAACATTTCAATATCAGAAGAAAAATAATGGTGGATGGCTGTGAAAATTGAACATATGCACATGATGAGATCGCTGAGGTCCTCTGCTTGCAATTTTCCAAGTCAATTCTTCTGCTTCCGTGAGAGCATTCGCCTACGCCATTCCAAGGCGGAGGACGATCTCTTTCGCAATGAATTCTCTATATATTGACATCAAGTGGATGCAATTGGTGGATTCATATGGAATTCAAGGCAACAGGTTATGGTTTATCTAACCGCGGCCGGAGTCAAAAAGGAAGTTTGGTGGACGTCATATCACATCTAATTAAAGGCATAGTAAGAACTAAGAAAGCTTTCGATCCGCAGTAACTATATATCAACAATAACGATTTCTATACTGGAACAGACATGCGAATAATGCCAAGGAGCATCCCCATCATGCTTTCACTTTCATGTATATTATAACTTTTGGAACGTTTTAATTATGATGTCTCCATTTCATGAGATTGCTAAAACTTTTGAATCCGTTTTTGTTAATGAAGCTGGTAGTTAATCTCATGTATAACGGTTTTTAGATTGTAGCATGACAAAATATGACAGGAAAAAATTGTGGAAAAGGCAGCGTAGCCGCCGCTACGGGCGTTAGGTAGGCCGGCCACAAAGGAAAAGATTTATTTTTACAAGGAATCCACTGACCAAAGAGAGAATGAAAAACAAAACAAAAAAAAGGTAATTGCCAAGGAATTCACTTTTTTTTTTTTTTTTAAAGAAGAAACAAACTCATCTTCCAAAAACAAGCGCATGATAATATTCATTTATCTAAAAAAACTTATCCTTAATTTTTCATCATCTTCATCTTCTTCGATATATATATAACTAACCGATCGACCAACCAAAATCATAATAACTCATGTATCTAGGCTTAATTAACACCTTCAAAAGAATTGATATATTAATTTTAATTAACCAAACCATGTAGATCAGTCAGAGGGGGACAAATGTCGCAAGAATAATCCTTCCATTTATTTAACGTAGCCGTATACTGCTTTACATTGCATTTTGTGCTCGTTGATCCGAACTCCGAAGATAGCTAGCTTGGTGAATTTGGCAGCCTTCTCCGTTGAGCAAATAAACGGCCACCAAGACAGATCCTTTGCTTTAATTACTCCACAGTCTTCGCTACACACGTCGCGTGATCACCTAACGCACGCATTGTTCTCATGCAACCAATAATAATAAAAAAGGTATTTCAAAGAAAATAGAAGATAAAACGACAGCCTACGGGAAACCGGTACACATATTTATATCATTACTTTTTTAGCTTTCTCATTAGCTTTTTACGAAAGAACAATTTAATAAACTCTCGCCAATTCATTCGCTCACACGCGGATAAAAATATATAGATAATCAAAATAAACATTGATACATACACGGAGAATGATCTCTTATATAATCTATTCGTAAGTATTCGTATACATTTTTATTATTTATCATTCGATCAAAAAAATATTATAGTTCAATATTTGAATCTTAAAAAATTAGACAATAAATAATAGAGATATTCATGAATATTCATAAATAAATTATGAGCATTTAAGATCCGATTATAACTATATAAATAATTTCTATTATGTTCATTCATTCAACAAAAAAAAATGAAAGAAAAAACAATCTGAAAAAATAATTGGAGTAATTGTGAGCAAACAAAGGGAAAAAAAGGAAATAAAATTTATTATTTTATGATTGCAGGCAACTGTAACAATATAAATAATTTTTCGATAGAGATTTATGCACATGGAATTTGATAAATAATAGTTAATAGTATCGGAATATGAATTATTGTGAATTTGGTTCGTATTGCTGTCATTATTTTCGGCTTAATTGATCGAGAATTGTCATCCGTCAGATTCCAATCGGAACGATGGAAATTGTTCAGTGGTCCTGGTAGAATCTCAGGGGGTTAGCCGACACTCTTATGAAATGCCGACACGTACACCTTTGACGGTGGGTTAACGGAATGTCGGCGCCATCATCTCCGACCTTTATGTGCTATATAACCTGAGCCTACCACTTCGCCGCTTCACGGAAGAGAGGGAGAGAGAGAGACGGCATGGAAGCACTGGAGGCTGGACTCGCCGGCGAGCTGGATGAGGTGGCGAAGATCATGAAACAGATCGGGTCTGAGGACGAGGCGTGCAGGATCGCAGCGGCCAGGGAGATCAGGCGGCTGGCAAAGACGTCGTCGAGGAACCGGAGGCAGTTTGCAGGTGCCGTGGTGCCCCTTGTGTCGATGCTTCGGTCTCTAAACTCGGACTCTGGTGAAGCTGCCATCCTCGCCCTCGTGAATCTCGCCGTCAAGGACGAAAGGTGCGAGCTTTGATGCTCTGAGACTATGAAAGATGGCTCCTTTACATGTAACAACTGTTCTGATCTCTAATGATTCGTCCTTGTGCTTGCATGCTTGCTTTCGCTTAATAGAGACGAAGATTTCTGTTAATCATGTTTTCCCTCTCTTAGCTGTCGCCTTTTCGTTTCACTGTAGAGTATATGTGCCCAGTTTGTCCAATGACTCCAAACCTTCTGTGTTAGTGCGTTTGCCATCAGTATCCAAATTCAAGTTTATTGGTCGGGGATTAATTTATCTGGTGACTAATTCAAACTTGTACAGATTTAAATTGATTGTGGTAAATATTAATCTATTGAAGTATTAATTGTGGTGACCCCGGATAGACATAGTTTCTTTAGCTGGTTTACAAATGATAAAGAGGCCTTGGTTATGCAGTTTGTTAATCCCCTGTTAATTAATGTTGTACACTTGTTACTGTTTTGATGATGTGGTGTTTAATTATAAGCTGGAATTTGCTCTGAAACTCTTAGGATTGTTCTGGCTTGTCAGAGTAAATGCAACATAACTGAACCAGTAGGTGGCATAATGTTACAAAATGTGTTTATTTTCATTGACAATCTTCCCTTGTACTAATCGATGCACTATCATAAACAAGATAGAAATAAAACACCAGAATTGTTGGAGCTTTGATCATCTTGCCATGTTTGCCTACTTGCTTAAATATGTTCGCTTTATATATATATATATATATATCATAAACACTGGTTGCCAATTTGCTCCCCATATGACATGTTTTGATGGTAAAATTGCATTGTGGTTGCAGAAATAAAACCAAGATTGTCGAAGCCGGAGCGCTAGTGCCACTCGTTCACTTCTTGCAATCATCGGATTCTACCTTGCAAGAGTACGCCACTGCAGCACTCCTCACCCTCTCGGCTTCCTTCTCCAACAGGCCTACTATCAGCACCTCCGGCGCTCTCCCCCTCCTCATCAAAATCCTCGTAGACGGCAATCCGCAAGCTAAGATTGATGCTCTCATGGCACTCTACAATCTTTCGACGATCCCCGAGAACCTCGCCATCATTCTTCCACTGCACCCTGTCACGACATTGTTATGTCTGCTCAGAAACTGCAGGAAGTCGTCCAAGATCGCTGAAAAGTGCAGCGCGCTCTTGGAATTACTGGTGAATTTCGAGGAAGGAAGGGCTGCTTTGACAGCTGCAGAAGGCGGCGTTCTCGCCATCGTGGAGGTGCTAGAAGAAGGCTCGCTTTGGAGTCGAGAACATGCAGTAGGAACCCTCCTCGCATTGTGCGAGAGCGATCAGAGCAGGTACAGAGACGTCATACTCAAAGAAGGTGCAATTCCGGGTCTTCTTCAGCTCACCATTCAGGGAACCCCAAAATCTCAGGTGAAAGCTCACTTGCTGCTTCAGCTACTGCGCAGCTCGCGGTGTAATAGATCAGAGTTGCAAACGGGCACTTTCGATAGCTTTGTCTGCAACATAGTGTCCAACATGGATGGCGGTGAGCAGATGGGAAGAGCAAAGAAGATGTTGGCAGACATGATAGAGGTGAGCATGGAGCAGAGCTTGAGGCATTTGCAGCAGAGGGCTTTTGTGGGCAGGACTCAAAATGGACCGCCCTCATGTTGACCATCTTCCAAATGATTCGCGTTGCAGCGGCTGGGAAGTGGATTTATGGATGTAATACTTGTACAGATGGGAGAATTGGCATGCCAGTCCAGGCCAGTGCTGGCATCAGGTGACTGGTGAATTGTTGATATTATAGTTCAGTGGATGTCTTTTCGGTGCATGAGATTGAGAAGAAAAAAAAAATGTATGTGTTATCTCTGTCGTTGAGAGGGTCGATATATAAGATAATTTTTGCATTTCAGATTCATACCATACTCTCTTACGTGATTTTTAAATCGTAGTAGCCGTACTAGACTTGATTGGGCTTGTTCGTATCATATCTGAGTTAGTTTGTCCTAATTACAATGCTAAAAAGTGTTAACGAAGCTCACTGCGATTCATCATAATTTCGAGTCTTTTTTTTTTTTTTTTGGTTTTCTTATTCATCTAAAATGAGCTATGAAAGTTACAAACCTGGAACATATAATATTTATAAATATATTTCTAGTTTCGAGGAGAGTTCGAATGGGTTAATATTTCGATGATATGATTTAATTTCATGTTTAATAAGGAACAGAGATTAACCTCTGTTTTTTTTTTCTTCAGAATATTATATATTCTTTTTGAAGATATTTACATCGATATGCCAATTCAAAGACATAATAAATATGCTTACAATAATAATTCGAAGAGCTATTTTTTGCTTTTCTAAGCTAGTTTGGGACAGTTTTTTTTTTTTTGTCTTTTTTTTTCTTTTTGCTCTACTGTTGTTCTTGATTTTATTTATATATATATATTTTTGTAAAACTAAATTCTAAGACCAATTGTTTCAAATAAACCAAGACAAGGAAGGAAGTATGGATCGAACAAAAAAACCTGCTTACCTTGTGAATTCATTTGCTACGATCACTGGCAAGAAACCAACATGCCTAATTAGAACAAAACCAAACACACTGCGAACATTACTAAAGGGGCGGTGAGAACACTAATATCCTGCTGGAGAAAAGAAGCCGCCGAGGCGGAGGGAGGAGACGTGTAGTACCACGGGAACCACGGCAATATAGGATTCGGCGGCGGCGGGGCCGGAAAGTAATTGTAAGGAGGATAATAGTATCCCGGAGTAGTACCAACAGCGACCGGCGGCGATGGAGGCGGATAGCTGGCCGCCGGAGGTGGCGGAGGGCAGATGCTCACCGAGGTGGGCGGCGGCAAGCAAGGGTAGGGGCACTCCGGCGGCGAATAGCTGTCCCACGAGGCTGATGCCAGCGGCCTTAGAAACAGAGCTATAAAGAAGAACGGAAAGCAGAGCATTTCAAACTATAATTTGGGTGATTAATTGAAGAGTAGGAAATGGAAGAACAGAGCGAGCAAAAGTAGAACATCAACTATATATATAGTAACGGAGCGAGATATGTAAGTGTGCACGATTAGTTTTGGATCCCATTTGTTATCGGTTTCTGTTTAATAAATATTCCCGTGGTAATAACATTATTTATTGGTAATTATTTCACCGTCAGAAACGTAGAGTGTACGTTGGGAAATTATTATGAATTTAGTTCACAATGGGACAACTGCTGCTGTAAGGGAATTAAGGACAGTGGCGAAGGAACATGGCAATCAAAGCAATTAGCGTGGGCGTAGGACATGCCCTTCAATTATATTGACTGCGTTAAGAAGGCCAAGATATTGATGACAAATTATAATGGCGGAAAGAAGATTCCTTACGCCACTCATCTACTATCCTAAGCTTAAATGCTATCGACAACGAAGTCTTCTCGTGCTTTTGCTTATTATTATTTAAAAATTTTATTTTGAAAGAGATTTTGCAAAGCATGTGAATTTGTTCCTCGTAGTCTTCAATCATTTCCACAAACCTTGCAAGACATTTCAATTCCACCGCACCTTCAAGTCCTCCACGGTCAATTCCCCTCTTCGTGATCCGGTTTGTGAGAGGGGTATGAATTATATTTCTATGGAAATAGTATAATGGCTAAGGTATGATTATAGAAATAATATGAATTAATTTCGAAAGAGATCTAAAATTTTTTTTCTCTATGTATCTTGATCACCATGTGAAGATTTATAAAATTTTTTATGATATATTTTGTTTACAATGATTGTGAGACAGATTAATAGAAACGATTAGATTGATGATTCTAATATTAAAAACAAAGGGTATGAATTATATTAAATAGATTGGACGGGGTTGTCTCGATCGTTGAATGAGCAAACTACGATCCATATCAAACTGGGCTTTTGTGCCTCTCATTCCAGCCCCTGCCAGGCCACCTGCAACCGAGGCCGCTGCAGCAATTTTAGTCGACCGTGATAACTATTTCTCGCAGCCAGTCACCCATCGAATTGAAAGGAAACAACTGTTCGATTTTGACACGGGCAAGCAAACACCAGTCGAAGACATTAGACATGACGAGACGATCGAGTTTTTCTTTCTTTCTTTCTTCTTTTTTGTTAATTCGCTTTATTTCCCTGAGCACAGACACAGTCGTCGATTCGTTCGACCTTTTTATGGCGCATCAAATCGCTGCTTTGCATGTCCATGACCATTGGCAAATTAACGTCGTCGTCCCCCCGTCCCAAACGAGTTGAGTTGACGTTCTTTACCGTGCCCATAAATAGTCATTGGTTACCTCTTCTTTTCCACGCTTTTCATGTCAGCTGCTCATTTTGCATAGCTTTCAAAAATTAATCGAGAGTCGCAGAGTAGCCTCTTCTTCTCGATCGGACTGACAAACCAGCCAGCCAGCGTTCTCGCGATGTGCTGATATACCGGCAATGGCTCCTTAATTTCTTTCCTTTCTATAAACGACGAGTGTTTCTGAAAATGCAGTATGAAGTTTTGTCCGAACAAGTAATCCCCAATTATTATCCGATCATCTAAGACTATCTTAAATAGTATTTTTCACTTTAGGAAAATAATAATAATAATAATAATAATAATCAAGAACCTATTTTGAATAACAATGCATATAGATTTAAAAATTCTCTAACGAGTTTTACAAGAAAAACAAGAGAGCCAGTCATTAGAGCGTGTGTGTGTGTGTATACTGTACACATTAACGCATCTACGATGAGCAAACTTTGATAGGTCTACTATACATCAGACAGGATAAGGCGATAATGTTCATGCCATCATGTGAAGGAATAATTGAGAATTGGGGAAAAATAATATTAATTTTATGAATTACTCTTCAATTTTGTATTCTGAGTCCGACGAGGACTGGAGCAAACTAGACAATGCTTACTCTGTTACATATCTTTCTAACTAGTAATCGATGCCTATCTCTAGTTTTTTTTTTCTTAGCTTTGACGAAATATAGTTCATCCATTTGCAGAGCAAAACAGCGGAATACTCGAAGAGATATATCAAAACTGAAGCAATCAGCAAAACTGGGGGCGCGGGGGAAAACAGAGGGTTCGTTCGTTCACGAGCTCTGATCCAATACACGAACGCAGCAAAAATTAATCACTCGAATTAGCTACTGCTGGTTTTACATGATTTATAACTATATGCGGAGCTTAATTTAATGCTGCCTACCGGTTGTGGAGGGGATCTGGGCAGCTCGGTGCCCGCCGCTTACTCTCATCGAACGTCGCCGGCTTTTCCCTGGCCACCGCCGAGACCACTGCAACATCCTGCATTGCCACCCTCAGCCTTCTCGGGAGCGTCACTGGAAGCGGAACCTCCGCCGCAGCTCCTCCCCGGAGCAGGAACAGCCACCACGAGGCGCAGCAGAGGAAGGCAAGGCAAATGAACACGAGTCTTGGTCTCCGCCAACTGATCCCCTTCGCTGCAGTCGTTGCGAATGTGCACATCAAGTGAATTCCGAGCTGTGATTTGGCAAGAACATGCCAAGAGAAGAAGGCCAGAGATCGAGCAGAGTTGGTGTGGGTTAATTAATGTTTGTACAGTGGCATCTGAAGGTGTATATATATATAGATATAATATATATATAGATATCGATATATGAAGCTGCAATGGGATGGAGTGGTACGGGATTAAGCGAAGAAGGCGGAGAGGTGTTGCACCGACATGGATGCATGGGGTTGGGGATTTGGCGTATTTGAAGGATCCTTCAACTCGTGTCTGCTCATGTGAATCCACCCACGCAACATCACGCTGATCATGCCGTCCTATAATTGATTTATGAGCATGTCGAACCTTGTAGATTCACATGTGTGACCTACTGTTCGCCTTCCAACCTGACCAACGAGTTGGTAACTATGTGTTTGTTCATTTTTCTGGTTGCCATCGACAGAGGTGTTTAATGGACATTGAATTGGTCAGTTTTAGTCAAGACCAAGGACTGTGTCATCATCATTACGAGTAGATCGACTAGCATCTTAACAACGCCCAGCAGAAAACTCGATAGCCTGTGTGTAAGTATCGAACAGAACCTGCAGATCATATTGTAATGACAGTGACGATAGAAAGAGCCAATCAATTGTTCCCAAAACACATCGAAGATAAATTAAGCAAATGTGGTATTTTTTTAATTAAAGGAAAACAAATATTAATTATTGACTAATTTTTTATCATTAACTGTGTGTCATTGGGCAAAGCTTAATTCATTCTCTACTGGTAATTCTTCATGCATAGTCATGGGAGAATATAATGCTGAGAGTTTCAGAGCGCAATGTGTATCATCTAATTTACTTTCATTAATTTTCATTCGTTTGAAAGGAAGCGGCAAAGTGACCTTTTTTTTCCCCCATGATAATCTCACGGCTAATGCTCTCGTTTCCCATAAAATACTATACATATAACAGAGCTGTTGTACCAATGTTATTTTCCCAACGAATTTGCATATATATATGCTAGTATTTAATCATGCACATCAGGTTTGGAAACTTGTTATAGACGCAAGTTACTCGTTGTAAATCCTAACATCATTAATTCATTATCTTCCTTGATTTATATCTACATACATTTCTTTTTTAAAAAAAGTTATATCTTAATAGTTCATATGGATAAATATGATTTTACATTGGGAGATTAATAGTTCAGTGTAGAAGAAGCTAGTTTTTGAAGCTTAAAGGACACAGTATGCCTGTCCGCACAATAAGCGATTATTATTATTTTTAATAAATAAATTATAATTAAACAAAACACTGTGTGATTCGGAATTTCTCTTTCACTACATTTTTAATTTGTTTGTTAATAAGGCTCATAATATATAGAAGTGCTGACTATACCTCAATTTCGTTATTAAATTTCCTTCGGTTCTTTTATATATGTTGGAGCTCATACTCCAAACACAGATAGTTTTTACATGTATATATATAATAGTGATGTTTCTAAAATGTAATGTTATCACATCAAGTTAAAAGACGACGATGCAAATAGAAACAGAATAATTCAGGACTGCTGGTTGCCTTATTGTCTAATTGCAATCTGAATCACTAAACGAACATCATGCCAAATCCTTATTGAAAATAATCATCAAATTGTCGTGCACTTTTATTGGGTCTAATTTGGTCAGATGAATTGGCTTCCACTCGTGCTTTCGCCTTCATGCCTTGAGATTTTGCTGTTCGAGAAGACTTTGTTGAGTATTGCTGCTAATCTCACACCACCTTGTGCTATCCTTTCTTTCACCACGGGAAGACGACTAAAGAAGTATTCATCTGTAATTAAACATCGTAAATTAGAATTAATCTACTTCCTAGCTAGCTACTGGTTTTAGTTTTAAAGCAGAGTCAGCTTAATTAATTACCTCCCAACGTGGAATCTTGTTCGACATCCTGATAAGCGTAATCGCAGGCTAAGCTTATGCTCTCCGAGGCATATCTGCAGAATTGTTAAATATTTGGTTTAGTTTTGAGCTGTAATTAATGTTTAAGTTGCTACAGGGTTTTATTAGTATGCAAATTAAGTGAGCATAATAATCTTAATTACTTGTCAGCACAAGTCACTGATTTTTCCCTGCATGTGTTCCATCGACGGACATCGTTGCTCTGCCAAAATCAAAAAGTGTTTTGTTTTTAAATGAAAATTTTACATATGAGCTAATATATATAAATTTGGAAAACTCACAGTGATGTTCATTTTAATGTCGTCGATCATGGTATCGACTTCATTGTCGTAGAAGTCCTTCATGGCAGTCTCTATTATGCTCACATCCCACACCTAAACAACATTAAACTAGCACAATTACAAATACGAAATCATTCGTGTCAAAAATTCATCGATCATCTGCTAAAAATATATATTTTTTTTAAAAAAAGTTCAAGTAAAGTCGACGTTACTTAACATGATGAAGGTTGGTCTTTCTTCTGTACCAATGAACGACAATAGTGTTTCCGCCTTCATCGTCGGCAAATCCCGCGTGCAATGGTTGGTGGACGTCTCCCACGAAATGAGCGAGGAACATGAGGCTCTCCGTTAAATTATCTGCATTATTTTATATAAAAATGTCACCGATCGATCGAACAAGAAAGTTAATTAATATACTTAGCTTCTAAATAAGTTTAATTACACTCGGAGGAATCTCCATAGCTCATGAGTTGTGTGGTGTAGTTGTTGATGGCTCCCACAACGCACATGTCCTGCTGCTCCTTTGCATTGTGACAGTCCCCTATTTCATGCTCGAACAATAAGGACATGAAGAACTGGCTAGCTGCTAATTAATTAGGTATTTTAAATGTTGATTCAGACTGTTTTTTTTCTCTCTCCTTTTTTGCTTTTTTTCAAAAAAAAAAGAAAAGATTTAGATATTTGTGAGGCATAAGTCATGTCATCTGTCATTTTGTTCCCTCCGATCCCCTCCAAGCTAAAGATCTCAGGCAAGATGATAACGAAAGCAAAGAGGATGTGATAGACTAATTAAATCGATTCTAGTACAATTTAGCATAAAAGAGCAACAGGAAGCGAGTGCTTGACATTTTAAGAACCTTAATCGAAACCTAATCTGAAAATTGCCTAATTCGACGCCATTTTCTGCACTAAACCGACAAGAAGAGTAAGAAGCAACAGAAAGCTGATTGGTAATTTTTACTTGAGTAGTCGAAGTCGCAGACTCCCGGCGTGTTGACGTAATGGAGCGGGCTTGACCACCGGTACCTGAAGCGAATCTCGTCGGCCCACGAGCACACGGCTGCCAGATCTCCTCCGGCCGACGGCGGGAGCAGATCCACCACCGCCGCCGAGGCTCTGCTCTTCAAATAATCCTGAGACGACGGCACAATTCATATACCCAATGCTACTTTAATAATTACTTCGGACCACTACTCAAATTAAGATGCAAATCGAACTGCAACTGAACCTCCTCACCTCTGCAATTTTGCAGACCATGTAATGGCCCTCCTTCCCCCATGCTCGCGCGGTGGGGGCTGTTGCCGCTGCGAGAAGAAGAAGGACATGGAAAAGAAGGAAGGTCTTCTTCATCTTGTTCTGCTGTTCCTCCTTCCTCCTCTTCCCCCTTTCATTCTTTCTCCGCCTGCCCTCTCATTTATAGTTATCAGAAAAACAAATTGAATATAATCGACCATTGGCCAACGCTCATTGGAGTTGAAAGAGTGCAAGGCTTCGTTTCCTTTTTTTTTTTTTTTTTTTTCTTTTTAATCTATATCTTTCAATTACATAATTAACTCGAAGCCAGTTGATTAAATATCTAATTCATAATAAATCCATGGGCCACCACGAACATGTTAGTCGATTAACACTCTATTTTAGAAGTCTCAAAGAGATGCGGATATCCAATATAAATAATTGTCCAATTAAATAAAATCGAAAAAGACAGATCCAATATCGCATCATGTGGTTTCTTATATTATATTATTGATCACACCACAAACGTGCCATTTTATGTTAATAAATAATTCTATTAGAAAATATTATATATATTTTTAACATAAAATTTTATATTTTCTAAAATAATATTTAAAAAAAAAGGGTAAGGATTAACTATATGGTCTTCCATTAATTATATGACATAAAAAAGTTCTTTTTATTTTTAAATAAATGATTTTCATAAATAAACAGATTCATTGTGAATTGAGTCGAATTATATTTATCGAAACCTATTGAATATTATCGATCGATTCTGGGAGATGCTAATCAAGTTGATTAAGGATAACAATTTGTCCTACCCTTCGTACGTGTGCAAACGAAATAGTATGCAAATGTTGATGTTTAAATTGAGTATGAAAAATATAAGTTAAATTAAAATTTTAGTTCGAGTTCGATTTGAATTGTTTGAATTTTAACCGGATTAAAATCGAGCAATAATTTAAAATAACTTAAATTCGAATTCGATTTAAGTTATTCAGATCTCAATTTAAACACATTTAAATTAAAATTGTGCAGCAATAATTAAAGTTGGGTTCGAGTTCAACTTGATTGTGATCAATAAAAAAAACATTGTGAATTTGAATTTGACTGAAAAATTTATTAAACGTGTTCTGAGTTTAGCTCGAATTCAAATATTTCAATTACGTGTCGAATATTTTTTAAATCGAGTCAAAAAATTCAAGAAAAAATTGGATTCGGTTGCACTCCTAATTCTCAACTCTCAACCAAAGTTGTGGATAAGGACGAGGGAAAAAAAAAACATGTATATTGTGCCAGTAATCTACCAACTTATTTTTATATGGGGCGAGGATAAAAATTATAAAACTCGCTCCTCATTACATAGGCAAAGAAAACTAGAGGAGCTAATTTAATTTGTAAGAATAAATCAAAATGAACCTATTCGTTTATAGAAATAAAGGGATGAGCATAGTAGTAGGTTGAGCGGAGAGAGACTATGTCGACATTCATCGGTTGTGAATGTCCATAGATTCCGTGTGAGTTCTCGTTGCGGTGACAGTGTGACAGTTAAGATAGGAAAAAATTTAAGAATAAAATAAAAATTAATTTCGAATTTTTTTTTAAATTTAGATGATTTTTATATATTTTTGATATTATAATTTTTTTTTATATAATGATCATAAAATATATCGATTTGAATCGTTGAATTCCGTGTGGGTTGTAAATTTAAAACTACTTTGCTTTTTTTAGTCCTAGTGGTTGGATAAGTGAGATGCGTCTAAAATCGATGGAACTAATTGAGCCACGTGGTTCCTCTGCCACATTGCTGCTGACTAGGATGATGTTGATGGAGGCTTTGAAGTCGATGGAAATAATTGAACCACCTACTTGGTTTATAAAAAAGCTGCCCTTCTTCTTTCCTTTCAAACGGAGTCTAGTTTTGGGTTTTTTCGACAGATCAAGAAAACACAAAAGTGCTTGCTCTTCCCTAAGCAGTGTACGTTGCTTTCGAGATTTCACAATCCAAGTGAAGAAAGAAAAATAAATAAATAAATACTAAATTAAAATTTTCATTGTCAATATCAAATATCTAACATATCAAATAGACAACAAGACGTTTGATAAAATATTAAAATTTGAATTTCAATTAGAGGAAAGAATAGTTTTCAAAATTAATTTTATATATATATATATATATATATATATATATATATATATATATATATATATATATATATATAAAGATGCGGAATGAATAAGTGAGCATTGTTTTCCTTTCACGACTTAGTGAAAAAGGAAAACACTTGTTCACTAATCTATCGCCGCATGTGCGCCATGATTTTGGTGCCCAGCAGAACTTAACCCTATATATATATATATATATGGACTGATCTGTTGAACGTGCACGGTGTACATCCAGTTTATGCGTGTGTGAGTAAATAATATTTTTCCCTGTTCATATGAATAGTGAAATACGGATCGATCCCTCTCACTCGCATATGTTGGGCGCACACCACACGTGCCCAACATAACCTATCTCTCTCTCTCTATACGAAAATGTTATACTGCGCGATGAGTTTCTCCGTGCTCATCTGCTCCACGTCGACCCTGCGCCACTATCGACGTCATCGTCGCACCGTCCGATCATCGCTTGTCGTCGGATCGGGCGCGATCGACACGCAACTCGTCGGCGATCCGACGGAGCTCGGCTTCCGGCCGGTTAGCATCGGAATCCGACACTAACGGTCGAAAATTTGTCGCGTCATGCAACCGACAGTGACGCACCCACTGCCAGCTGCGATCAGACCCGATTCCAATCGACCGCGGTAATTCGACGATGGCGATCGCAACCGACGCCGACCGTCCGACGCGTCGGATTGACCGCAATTTGATCGAATCCGCCCGATCAGTAGTCGGCGATGCAGCGCGCGCATGGCCGCGATTCGATCGGCCGGCGACCGATCGATTATACCAGACGGACCAACGTCGATTGTCAGTCCATCTGACGCCAGATTTTAGTCGCAATTCGGTCGGAATCCGGCCCGATCGCGGCCAGTAGTGGTCATGCCACTAACGATCGGTGGTTCACCATTTCACCGGGCGACCGACTCGTCGCTAACCAATCGAATCGAGTCCCGCTGGCCGACGAAGTTCTTTGTGCTTATAAGCTCCACATATCTCCACAATGGTATGATATTGTCCACAGAGGGTCTATGCCGTCAAGGGTGTAATTTTGGGCTTTACCCAAAAGGCCTCATACCAATGGAGATATCTTTTTTCTTATAAGCACATGATCTTTTCCATGTCTTACCAATGTGGGACTTTGATTGTATTCCCCATACTCCCCACAATCCCCCCCTCAAACGAAGGACCACAGTGGGCCCCCCCTCAAGCCTATCCCTCCTCGAAGGATTTTCTCTGCTTGATGTCCGATCTTCAACCCACCAGGACTTCCTGCCAGTTGTTCGGTCCCCCCGACCCAACTAGACTTCCTTCCTAATGTCTGGTTCTCTTGATCCGGACGTGGGAGCTCAACTTCCTTCGTTCGAGGTTCATGGCTTGACATGGACCATGGCTCTGATACCAATTGTTAGTGCCTATAAGATCCACATATCTCCACAATGGTATGATATTGTCAGACTGGGTCTAAGCGCCGTGGTTTTATTTTGAGAACTGCGAAAGGCGCCATCTGCGATGGAATATCTTTTTTCTTATAAGCACATGATCTTTTCCATGTCTTACCAATGTGGGACTTTGATTGTATTCCTCATACTCCCAACAGTTGCGCATCGATCGCGCCCGGTCTAGCGGCCAGCGGTGGCAGGACGGCGCGACGACGACGATGGCAACGCGCGCGGCTCGTGCACGGGCGTGCACTGTGCATAGGGATGTAAACGAGCTGAGCCAAGTCAAGTTTTATAGTGTTCAGACTTGTTTGATAAGATAACCAAGCTGAGCCGAGACAAACCTAAAATTAACCAAGCTACTGAAAAACCTGTTCAAGCTTGGCTTGATTTTTTTTTTAGCTTGAATTTGGCTTGAGCTTGAATTGAGCTTAGCTTGTTTAATGGGTATCAAACTTCTAATCAAGCTTGATTCAAGCTTGTTTAAATTTGATTTATTTGAACGTTATCAAGCTCTTAAGTCAAACTTGTTTGTTTATTTAAAATTTTACTAATTTAATCCTGATTTATAAATGAGTATAAATAAATTCAAAAATAATTTTTAAAAGAATATAATCATAAATCGGCTTGTTAATGTTCACGAACACCGTTCACGAACATTGTTCACAAACACCGTTCACGAACATTGTTCACAAACACCGTTCCCAAACATCATTCACGAACACTGTTCACGAACATTAACAAGCCGAACACATATGTGTTCAAGCTTATTTATTTAATTTATCAAGTTGTTTAAGTTTGTTTATTAATTGACTTTGATGCATATTGAACGAACGTAAACGAGCTCTTACCGAGTCGAACACCAAGCTCGTTCATGAACACTTAGTTCGTTTACAGCCCTAACTGTGCATTTCTCAATCGCGGCTGGGACCGCGTCGTGCATGGGCGTGCACTGTGCATTTCTCAATCGCGGTTGATTGGACGACTGAGAGTGTATCGTGTATGGATGCACAGGGATGAATCGTGCAGGCGATCAAAATTATATATAGATAGAGGGGGTTTGTTAGGGGAAAAATGGGCATAGCCCAATTAGAGATTCTGCAAGGCCCAATTTGAATAGCATTTTCGGCGTCCGCGTGGTTTTTATCTTGCCCATGGACGTTTGGAAATCGGCACGTCAGACACAGGCACACAGCACAGAAGTGGGGGATCGGAGTCGGCGGCCGTCTCCGATATCTCGTCTCGTTGCCATGGTCGCTGCTTTCGTCGCCGGATCGCCTCTTCTTTTCGTCGTACGACCCCCTGGTAGGAGGGATTTGGTGCCCCGTGCCACGGTCTCTGCCTCGCCAGTGACAAAAGTCGCATCCTATCAACTGAGGGAAGGGCAGTCTCGCCTTTTCCATCGCCTGCCCTCCGGTCTGGCAATGGAGGTCATCTTCCAGGAGGGCCGGAAAGTGGTTGCTGTGGAAGAAGGTCGAAGGACTCCGCCTCTAGTGTTCGTCCATGGGAGCTTCCACGCGGCCTGGTGCTGGGCCGAGCGTTGGCTCCCGTTCTTTTCTGACTCCGGCTACGACTGCTACGCGCTCAGTCTTCTCGGCCAGGTAAAACCTGGTGCTGTTTCTTCATGGAGTAAAGTTCATAAATTGCTGGTCGGTTATGTTCTAGAAAGCGCATACCTGAAGGTAGGCAGAGTGAAAAATGTGATTGTTGGACGGGAACTAGAAATTTGGAGAGGGCATATGATTTCAAGAGGGGAGACTCTTTTCGTGTGGGTTAGGCAGTTGCAGGTTAGCATTTTTTTTTCTCATTCTTGAAAGCAAAACGGCTAAAACCTTTCCTTTTCTCTCCTTTTTCCTGACATAAAGCTTGATAATCTAGGTCCTCTTTTCCTTGAAAGTTTGCTTCCATGAATGTCTTTCTGCATAATTGTATACCTTTTCCTCAGAGCTAGTATAAGATTCAATATTCATCAACTATTAAGAATATTTGGTTATAGGTTATCGTCTTCTAAATTTTCACTCTGTTAGGGTGAAAGTGACGTGCCATTATCATTAAACTTGAGTGATTATATAACATATATTAACTGTGAAACAAATGTCTCAGATCGTGCTAATGTTTATAGCTTCTCATCTTCTAATTTTTTCACTTTGTTAGGGTGAGAGTGATGTGCCATTAGAGGCAACAGCAGCTGGTACTCTTCAGGTGCATTCTCGTGTATCAAGAAAATAAATAAATAAAAACTTGTTAGTATTTTCCATTGCAAACTTATTAGGTCCATTAACATATTTGCAGTAGACTCATTCCAGCGATGTAGCTGATTTCATTCGGAAGGAAGTGAAATCACCACCTGTTATGGTTGGACATTCATTCGGTGGCCTCATTGTTCAATCTTACATTTCAAACATGGAAGATGCCTTTTCCTCCAATCAGTCATCTCTTCCTGGTATTTATGCTGCTATTGCCATACATTTTTTGGTTGCCTCGAGTGATTTGTTTTCTCAATGAAACAGTGTCCTAATGTTCTAATTGAATAAATGTCATTGCATGACACACTTAATGAGATTTTTTCTTCTATTAGGAGATTTCTTTAATCACTTATAGTTTATCATTACAGAGAAGCTTTCTTCCTATCCGCTGCTTGCAGGAGCTGCACTGATATGTTCTGTGCCTCCTACAGGGAACAGGTAATCATTTGAGGCTACTACATGCCTGATAACTTAATATTCAATTTATAGTTGATCGCCAAAACTGGTATGGTATCTTGTGGTTCTTACTTGCAGCGGTCTTGTTTGGCGGTACCTCTTAACCAAACCAATTGCTGCTATTAAGGTATTCTACGACTTACTCCATTTATTTCTACCTTAGCCAAACATAAGCTCATCTGAAGGAGATATGCTGTTAATTGATTA
Source organism: Wurfbainia villosa (assembly GCA_025175895.1). Classification (NCBI taxonomy): domain Eukaryota; kingdom Viridiplantae; phylum Streptophyta; class Magnoliopsida; order Zingiberales; family Zingiberaceae; genus Wurfbainia; species Wurfbainia villosa. The sequence goes on from JAKLTH010000042.1 coordinate 746,125, forward strand.
TTATCACTGTTTATAATAGCCTTGGCTTTCATTTAATAGATCAAAGGGCACTGCTTCTCTAGATTTGCTGAACATGAACACATACTCCAAATGCGGCTGCATTGTCATGCTTACAAATTATCTAAATAAACGTTGTATTTTGGGTTATCACCTACTTATGTTGTATGCATAACACATGAAGAATCTAGTTAGTGTTATGGTTCATGGACAGTGATTTTATATATATAGGTTCCTTCCAGCAACTGTTGATTATACAAGTTCTCTTGGGTTTTTTTTTTGCACTAGGTGACTCTCAGTTTGGCTGCCAAAGCTTTTGCTAATTCATTACCATTGTGCAAAGAAACATTTTTCTCCTCTACAATGGAAGATAACCTTGTCTTAAGGCACACAATTTTCAATCAAGGTGTTAATTCAACTTTTTCCCACTACATGTTAATATGCCACTTGTATGCAGGTACCAGAAGCTAATGACAGTTAGTTCAAAGCTGCCTCTTTTTGATCTGAGGAAGCTTAATGCAGCGTTGCCTGTCCCTTCGCCAGGAAAAGGCAAAGTGAAGCTCCTTATACTGGGTGCTAGGGATGATTTTATAGTTGTGAGTTACCTAGTTTGTGTTGAACTCTTGTTTGTTTCAGTTAGTTTTTCAATCTTGTTTCATTTAACTATGATTGGGAGTTTGTACCACGGTTCGCTAGTATATTTCATCCTTGTAGTTTGAACATATAATTGATGAGTTTTTTATTTTTTTTCCAGGATGCAGAAGGGCTGCAGGAAACTGCAAGATTTTATAACGTACAACCAATTTGTGTATCAGGGGTTGCTCATGATATGATGCTAGATTCATTGTGGGAGAAAGGTGCACAAATACTTCTATCTTGGTTGTATGACTTACATGAAGATGAGGTTGCTTGATTCTTTTTTATTTTTGTTTGGAAGACACCTCATGTTATCATGATGAAGATTTAAAAGATACTGTGACAATGTTAAGTATCCGGTTTGCACAGCTTTCTGTGAGGTTTATTGATTAGAGTGACTCTTTAGCGTTGGTCACATTCCAGTCTTGAATTTTTCTGATTCCCGAAGCTTGAACTCTATGTAAAGTTTATTCCAATAAAACTCTGCTCTGAAGCCAAAGTGTAAATGCTTCGTTGTTAATTACAGAAAGAAAAAACGAAGCGATGTAAGAATCTCTAACAGGGACGGGGCATGCTGTAATCAAACCTTGACATGCTGCAACCACAAGTGCAATCAAATATCATTCCAATTTCATCGTACAAAAAGACTGTCAGAAGCCGCCGTCATTGAATATCTGATAATTCCTGCTACAGTACTATAACCATTTTAATGTTTATAATGAGTCCATATGAAAATTAACAGACAGCTTGTGAGACGATTAACGTGCGATACTTTCCCGCGGGCCGCGGAAAGTGAGAATATTGTACAAATGAACAATGAGTCAATTTTTTACTCAAGCGAGGTTCGTCTTTTCATGTATTGATTATTAGTTTCAAAGGTCAAAGATCTATCGTGATTTATCTCTCTTACGATGATCCGAAAACGAATCGATAGACGATTTCAACCTTACACAAATGTACCATACTCAGTGAGTTTCTTTTTTGTCATAAAAATATCTAATACTCCCGCGTCGCAAACTAGCAGTCTGCCGAATTTGACCGTATGGAATTGTTTGAAATATTTAAAAAAATAAAAAAAAAACTGCCAATAAATTATTAATATAATTCTGCGAAATTGACATTATTTAAATTTTAGCAGCTACAGAGACAATGATCCACGTCCACGCATCCACAAGTCTTCTCACGCTTTAATGAAAGTCTTTTTTTTTTATATTGATTTTTGATTTTTGATTATTCTCACGCGCTTCCTCACCTTCCCGACGAAGCAACCGTGTCATCTTGCGATGCTGAATAATATCACTGTCAACCAATTTAACGGCGGTAAGTCTGCTTCAAATCCGGGAAACTTGTGCTTCGGGAAAAAAAAAATGAAGAATTGCATGGAAATTGATTGGCAGTACTAACATGCAGGCAATTAAGGTTAGGTAGATTTGAAGATCAAGAACTGAAATAGATTTAGAGATTGCAGTGACTACCTTACTCTAATAATTTAAACTAATTGCGAGTAGGAGGAACATAATTTTCATCAGTTACAGTTCAAGTGAAGTAGTTAGCAATCGAAGTGGAAACGCCAGTGGAAGTTATTTGAGCCATTTTTAATCTCAAGAAGTTAAAAAGAACAAAATTGGAGGCAATTTTTTTACCTCTGTCAGACCAGTGCAATGGTTTCCCTCAACTTCTATGTTTCTTCCGGGCAATTTCCCAACTGCTATTTAATTCCTCGCGTCCTTGTTGCTGCCGTAGCTAGCCAAAAAGAAATCTCCGTTATCTTTTTGGTCAATGACCACGAGGTGTCTCCGGGCAACACGAGAGGTCCGTCATCCCCACAGAACGAGTTGTTCGCCAAATCTCTGCTAGCTATCTGCATATCGATCGTCTAAACTTCTGTTCTGTTCTTCATGAACCCATCTACAGTGACTGACAACGGGAGATATGGCTACTAAGAGGCTTCGCCAGGATATCGATCAAGATCCCGAACTATCCGACCGCAAGCAGATGCATCGTCTTCCGTCCTTCTCGACGTTTGTAGCCTCGAACACTCGTTTTCTACGCTCTCCTGTTCCTTAAACTCTTCGAAACCATCCTTTGCAGTGATTTTTACAGCATTTGATAGCGCAAGCAACGACTATGAACTCGTTTCCTTGCTCTTTGATAGGGTGATTAGAGAGGCTGTGATGGCTAATTCCCTGAAAAAAATTTTAGTTTCCTTGGAGCCAATGCTGCGCAAAATGGTAGGTTGAGATGTCAAGTATTTTGCAAAAAGTAGACCCAAAAAAAAAAACAACTATGATTTATTGCTAATTGAAAAACAGGTGCAAGAGGAGGTAGAGAGAGGAGTAAGCCAAAGTATTAGCTCCTTCCAGAGGTAAAAGAAATTAGTACACGGGCTTCTAGTTCTTAAATTTTACTCTTGATCGTCGACCTTAACACTTAACAGTTACCCCCTGCTTTCAGGTCTAACTCGATGCACAGGGAACCGGCCTCTGAATCATCAAGCTTGAAGCTTGTGTTTAAGAACCATCTGTCTCTCCCCATATTCACAGGCAGTAAAATAGAGGGCACAGATAGCAAGCCACTTCAGCTAGCCATCGTCGATGCTTGCACCGGAGAACCTCCGGTTTCGTCGCTGCTGTCGACTGTCAAAGTGGAAGTGGTGGTGTTGGATGGAGACTTCCCGGCAAGGGATCAACCGAAGTGGAGCAGTTCTGAGTTCCAGAACAATATCGTGAGGGAGAGAACGGGGAAGAGGCCATTACTGGCTGGAGACGTTAATCTAACACTGAAAGATGGTTCGATTGTGATCTCGGATCTCGCCTTCACCGACAACTCGAGTTGGATTCGGAGCAGGCACTTCAGGATTGGTGCCAGGGTTGTGGCTGGAAGACATGAAGGGCCGAGGATTAAGGAAGCCATGACCGTGCCTTTCATGGTTAAGGATCACAGAGGAGAAGGTGAACAGCATGTTCCCTGTTCCAATTTATTTATTTATCTAAACCGAATCTAAAATGTATTAGCTATTATATATGAAACAGTGTACAGGAAACACTACCCACCAGCTCTTGGCGATGAGGTGTGGAGACTGGAGAAGATCGCAAAAGATGGAGCTTTCCACAGAAAACTCTCGGATGCAAAAATCTACAACGTCCAAGACTTCTTGAAGCTTTTGGCCGTCGACCCTCACTCCCTTCGCACTGTATGGTCAATTGAGTTGGCTCATTGTTTAATTTCTCTGTGCCAAATATAAATGCTTTGTGATATTACTTTTGCTTTTGCTTTGATGGATCAGACACTGGGGATGGGGATGTCAGACCGAGTGTGGGCGGCAACAGTTGCTCATGCTAAGACCTGCAACGTGGGAGAAACTCTTTATCTGTACCGAGGAACGGAGTGCAGTCTTCTCTTGAACCCTGTATGTGAGCTTGTTGGGGTTGCCTACGACACCATCACACTCTCATTGCAGGATCTAAGCAACCCTCAAAGAGTAAGTAATTTAATTAAGTTTATCTCTATAATGTAATTTAATTAAGAGTGCTCATGAAGGCTCAAATATTTTGCAGACCTACGCACAGCATCTGGTTAGGGAGGCTTATCAAAACTGGGACAAAGTGGAAGAGATTAATATTGCGCTAGTTGACCACAACATTCTTGCACCGAGTGAGTGAATCTCGTTTATTCAATTAAAGGACAAGAAAATGGATCGATTGAGGTGGTACTTACGCTTTAGGTTCGATTATTGACAGATGTGTTGCAGCTGCAACAGAGTGGAGAAGAATCAATATTACATTGGCATCCAGTTCATCAAGAGAGTGAAGATTGCCAACTCGAAGACTATGAAATCCTTGACCCTTCCCTTTCTTACTTAGTAGAAACAAAGCAAATAAGTACATCATCTATGATGGCCGATATGTTTTATTAGCCCCAATTAATCGCCCTGATACTGATTGCTTGATTGTGAATTACAAAAACACTAGGCAAGCTGTCATGGGGGCATATCTATCAATTCTTTCGTTTTTCATCTGTTTATGTACTTTTTATTCACGACGTTTTGTAAATTAAGCTTAAGCTTGCTTCCGCAAATGCAGCGGATTGATATACACAAGCAGAACTTGGCCACTTGCCACTTGCTAAAAAAAAAAAAAATGTGCTACTCGAGTATTCCTGCTGGTTGCAATAAAGATCTATAGTGTTCGAGTGTTCATTATCTCTCACTCAATCATTGTTTTCGATTATCTTATGGAAGTTATATTACGTTTTTTTATGCATATTAATTATAGGGTAATTTACATAATTCTGTCAACTTTAAATGCCACATTTCTTAGACACTTTAATCAGACAATTGGACTAGTGCTGCTATTCATCTGAGAAGTGAGAACGACAGGGGCGCGCAAAACTTCAATTCAAAACTTAAATGCTATTTATTCGGTAGCTCAATTTGTATTTTTTTTTATTTTTAAAAAACAATTTTTGTAATAAATAATAATAATTTTTTTATTAAATCGATTAAATTTTATTAAAACAATTTCAACATTTTTTTTAAAAAAAAAATCGATTTTATATCGTTTAATTTTAATGTTAAAATTCGATCAGTCGAATTGATTCAATTCGGTCAATTTGCTCAGCCCTAACTGAAGGAAGGTATGGGCGTAAAGGTAAACGCGTATGAAAATATAAAACCAACATTAGCCATCCACTCGTTCAAAAAATACTTTTATACATTCCTGGTGGCGACGGCAAAATATACGGATTTAGTTTTTTTTTTTTTAATTCTTTAGAATAGTGCTACTTTTTAGGTAAACCTAACAGATTGGCTTTCTTTATTAACTATTGCTCTTCTATGAATTGACTGTATTAGCAATCTTCACCCCGGAATATTAGAACCAGTTGACCAAGTTGAAAGCAAAATAATTATCAGTTGGATTTCTGCTGCTTGGTCTTCCTTTCTTCTCAAATATCATACTCCCACCGGTCTATGATATCATGACTATTAGAAATTGGAAGTAAATCTGGTTGTCTCTCGTCAGATGAAACGAACTTGAACTGGTTCACAAATCTTTGAATCATCTCATAACTGGTGAATGTGATAACAGCGGCTGGAGTGGTTCTTATCAAATTTGTCCCATAGCCACGGTAAAACCCAGACATGCCATCCTTTTGGAAGATTTTCCTAACACAATCGATAGCACCAGCATACTGCACTGGAGAGTTCCGAGCATGTCCTTGTTCTTGGAGCTTGGACCGCACGACCTGTGGAAAGAACATGCACACGCTTTTGATAAAACAAGAAGACACACTGAATTCACTCGTCGTTTTCCATATTTGCTTCAAAGTTCAACCAGATGAAATCAAAGTTTCAGCATGTTTGACTATATCAAAGCATGCTGTATTAGACTGTCGAGGCAGAAGGTTGGCAGACTGGCGACTAAACAGTTAATCCAGAAGAGTAAAAAAAAAAAAAAAAATCTTAGTACCTCACTACTGTAAATATTGAGGCTATTATTGATCAAAGGGAAGGAAACAAGAAATCCTCTAGTAAGCAGGTAGTTTTTCAACTTTTCCCTTTAGCCATCCTTATAACCAATGAGGGTTTTAGAGTGGATGTTTGCATATTATAAGATCACAGGAATATGCTAAAAAGTACCTCGTGAGGATAAGTCATCGTGGAGGCAAGAACCTTAGATAGTGAAGAAGCAATAGCCACATTGCCAGCACTGAGCTTATCCACAGATGTATTACCTGGGGACAACCAAGTTTAGAACAATATGATTAAAAAAAATAACAAACAGATAGATGAAGGTAGATTATACCCCTATTCCCCAAGTAGGATTTGATATTTTCATATACCGGAAACTGTATGGCTACATGGCTAATACCAGCTAAAGCTGGAAGGAGACCACTGCAGACAAACAGAAAAAGGAAAAAAAAAAAATGAGATCATGTTAATGGAGATCCAAAGGGAAAACACAAATTAATTACATAAGATGAGGTTTCTCACCTGTATAGACCACGTATACCTTCTTCTCGGGAAATCCTTCTAAGTGCCGAGATTATTCCTCTATAAGGAACTATCCCAGGCCTCATTCTCTGGGTCTAATGGCAGAAAAGTATCAAATATAAAAGCATCGGTATCAGAAATTACTTCCTCAAGTTTAACTAAGTTTGGTAAATACTGAACATAGATAATGCTGCCAACAAAGTGGATATTTGGATTTTCTCTAGAAGTGTATGAGAAATAAGAGAAACGGCGGATGTCAATCCTAAGCCTAGATGAAAAAGGGCAAGGATTGCATCAGATTGTTAGCGTTGAATTCAAGTAATTATTCAATGAATGGATCCATCAAATTATTATGCTAATGTTAGATTATTCTCCGGAAGAAACATATTACAGAATTCGGCTACAACATCTCATTAAGAACCACTATATCTTTATGAGAACTTGAATATAATATTAAATATGCATCTCATTAAGAACCACTATATCTCTATAACATATTCAAGGAGAGGATAGAAGTACAAGTATTAAAAGAAATACATAGCGACTCGAATACAATATGGGATAAAATGATATTAAAGTTGAAAATTATAACCAAGAGTGTATCCGATGAGTCAAAGGGATATGCATTACCAAATAAAGAATCTTGATGTTGGAATAAGAAAATATAGGAGAAAGTAAAAGAAAAACGAAGTACCTATAGGATAATTAACACTTATAAGAATGAGAAAATTTTTAAAAATATAGTAGCTAAGAAAGAGGCCAAGAAAGCAGTGAATAAAGTCAAGAATGAAATTTTTTAACGCTTATATCGACAATTGAATACAAAAAAAGAAGAGGAAATAAAAGAGCGATGGAAGAAATATTTTCGTCAACTTTTTAATAAATGTTTAGATGATCAACTTAACATAGGCAATCTAAGTATGTCAGAAGAGTATAAAATTTTAAATTTTTACCTTAGAATTCAAATTTTATAAGTAGACCAGACTTTACATGAGATGTAAAATAAAAAAATAGTTGAACTAGATGATATTCTAATAGAGGAATGAAAGTGTCTAAAGAACTAAGGTACAAAGTTATTGAACCTGATATTAAAAACAAAAACTATATATATTTAAGGATAAGTTCTTTAGTTCCCTTAGATGAATACAAAGAGACATACAAAATTATGTAAATTATAAAAGTATTAAATTAATAAGTCATACTATAAAACTTTTAAAAAGAGTAATAGAAAAGATTAAGGAGACCAAGATGATCGAAAATCAATTTAAATTTATGCCTAGAAAGTTGACAATAGAAGTTATACATCTTCTCAAACAACTTATTGAAAAGTATCATGAACAAAATCAAGACTTACATGACATTCATCAACCTAGAAAAAAAGCTTATGATAGAGTTTAAAGGGAAATTATATAGAAAATTCTATAAAAGAAAGGTCTTAGTGTAATATATATTGAAATAATTAAAGATATAATGAGGATGTAATAACAAGAGTGAAGACTCTAGATGGATTAATTGAAGTATTTCCTATAAAGATATGACTATAAGAAGGATTTGCTTAAGGCCTTATCTTTTTACACTGATCATGGATGAACTCATTGGACATATCCAAAACACGGAACCATAGTGCATGTTGTTCACAGATGATATTATTTTGGTAGATAAGACACATAAAGAGTAAATGCTAAATTCAAATCTTGACGAAAAATATTAAATGTAAAAACATAATAAATGAAATTTAAATTTAGCAATATTAGACATAATGAGACAATTGTTAAAATAGAAGATGACGAATTCTCTATGGCTGAGAGTTTTAAGTATATAGGATTATTTTTACAAAAAAATGAAGGGATTGAGAGAGATGACTTATGTAAAATACAAGTAGAATAGTTGAAATGAAGGAGAGCATCAAGTGTTCTTTGTGATAATAAAATATCTCTAAAATTTAAACAAAAATTCTACAAAATGATGGTTAAATCTACTATGTTATATGGAGCTGAATGTTGGACTATGACTCGAGCATATGAGCAAAAAATAAGAGTTGCAAATATGACGATGTTAAGGTAGATGTGCAGACATACAAGGACGAACAGATTAAGAAATGAGAATATTAGAGAGAAAGTCGAAGATGCACATATTGAGGAAAAACTCTAAGAGACATGTTTAAGATGGTATGAATATATATTTAGACGACCAATAAATGTTTAAGTTAAACAATGTGAAACTATAACAAATATGTACATCAAACGAGAAAGAGGAAGACAAAAAAAAAGACTTGGTCGCTAACGATAAAATAAGATAAAATTTATTTAAATATAAATGACATAGGATAAAGTCTAATGGTATAAAAGGATTTAAATAGTCAATCACATCAAATGGGATAAGACTTGATTGTTGTCATATAAAAAACAAAAAAATAACATACTTGAAGTCTAGTTTTAACAACCCACAGTGGATTTGTTACAACTGTAGTTGCAACTCCTGCACCAGAGGCAGCAATAATGTTAGCTCCAACTGACAGTGGCTTGTCAACGTCAGCTACATCTGAAAATTTAGACATTTAGTTAAATAGCACTGAATTTTTTTTTCCCATTTTTGCCAATCTATTATCTTTTTTTCTAGGAACAATTTCATAATAACAAGGAACAAACTATAAGCAAGAAACTAGAGAAGGAAGTTTTACACAAACCGTGCGAATGAAGTAGGCCTTTAAGCTTATTATAAACCGTAAAATATACCTAAAGATGATGTTAAATTGATAATAAGGATGTCAGGTTTGAGAAAAAATTTAATGAAACCAAAAAAGATAACATCAAAGAATAACAAAAAGAAGACACATGCTTTCCTTATTTTTCCCATATTTCACTTGTATAAAAACTTTTATAACATGATGCACTAGAAACTTCATAATGTAAGCTGGTGATTCTTTCAACATTTTAAATCAAATCCAAAGCCAAAGTTAATGGAAACTTCATTAGTAAAACAAAAAAAAATCTAAACCAGATAATTTTCCCACATTGCAAATTTCAAAATCCTCTACATGGAGACTGTTATGCATTATTCATTCATACAACTATTAATACCTACCAAACCACATGATCACATCCAAGAAAAGGAGGAACCAACAATAAACAAAAAAATTAGTAGCTGCTTTTGTACCACATTCTAAAGACGAAAAAAAAACCTGTGCACTGAATTGGGAGGTATGCTGTTTTTTCAGTGATTTTCAAACAAAGGGCATTATTTAAATGTAAAATTGACTGATCATCTTTGGTGTATCTTCTTTAAAACTAATAAGTTGCATAGCATAAATAGCAATCACCAAATGATTATTGATAAAAGTGAAACAGTAAGTACATTATGATTCAATATCACAACCACTGGCAACTATATTTATCTGGATCTACGCTCGTCCATATGAAGGCCATTACTTTCAGTTTTGTTTATACGAGCCCATTGTGTAAGGAACAAGGAAAATAAAGAAGCTTATGTACTTACTGCCCAATTTGGTAGTAGTGCCAGGATTGAAGGAGAAAGTCCATGATACATTCCTCTAACTCCTTCCTTTTTAATTATCTCTTCTAGGCTTGAAATGATAATGCCTCCTAATTGGAGCGAAAGAAATCAATTGCTTGACATTTCTGTGTAATGCATTTGCTGGATAAAAGGCAAATGATAATATAATTCAAATAGGAGTTACTGGTTTATTATTGATCAACCAGATTAAAAGAATACAAATTGGAAGAGAAACTATTAAATGGAGTGGCAATAAAGACTAACTTAGGTAACATTACAATTCGTAAACTGCAGGAAATCATGGAAGGTGCATATTGTTGAGCTATATAGATTTCGTCAGTAACATAATCTTGTGTGGCCCTAAACCCATCTAGATACTCATTCTGTTAACTATTGTCCTTAAAAGAGGCAAACACAATTTATTAGGACAAACTACATTTGATCTCTTAATATAAAATCTTAGTATATACTAATATTTCTATGTTTCTAACACTTAACAAGTTAGTGCCTTGAAACCTATCATCATGTTGTGTTTGTCCCAACTATTTGAGGACAACTACATGGATCTCGTCCCTTCTATCATATAATTTACAAATGTCCTGATTAATAATTCATAGATGTTTCATAAGAAAGCCTAGAAGGGGAGCCTTGGCACAACGATAAAATTGATCATATGATCTAGTGGCCATGGATTCGAGTCACGGAAATATCCTCTTATAATACAAGATAAGACTACATATAATAGACCCAATATGGTCCGACCCTTCTCGGGAACCCTACATTGGCAAGAGCTTCGTGCACCAAGCTGCTTTTTTTTTAAAGATGTTTCATAAGAAAGTTTGCATCAAATTCATGAAATAAATGACTTCCAAATTCATTGCAAAAATCAATGTTTGTTCACAATACCAAATAAACCAAAATCACATAAAGAACTTTGATGTGCCTATCCTTAAGAAGGATTTGGCTTGAACCATCCGTATAAAATAGATTTGATACGTGTTTCATATACTTTGTTCTGTACCTAGCTAGGAAGAAGTATCTAGGGAGCAGCAGCTGAAAGGCACATAGAGGACGCTTATTCACAGGCTTTTAAAGCAAATCTAGGCTTGTTTGTACATAAGTTCTAAGAGGAAAGCCTTGAGAGGATAAGTGGATCTATACAGGGTTTTGTGCATATTTTTATTTGATCTTTATGTAGCATTTTCTTCTATTACAAAAGGGTTTTTTTTCTATCCATGGATAGGGTGAAGATGCATTCCGTATTCTAGGAATCCGATAATCTATTATCCAATATAGCAAGATTTTTGGTGACGATTGGAACGGTATCCCTAAAAGAGGAATGTAAGATACACAATATCCTAGTTGGTGATGACAAAACAGCCTCAATCCCAACAATCTGTTTATGATATGAACTCATTTACATTGCTGCAAATCAAATTCATTCAACTGCTAACTACTCAATATTATTTTTGACAATAATATTACAGGAAATCCAAACAGAAACAAAAATGTATACCCCGGCGAGAAGACTCTGCAAGCGTGGACAATCCATGTACCTGAAGCCTCGTCTTGATAACGTCCAGCGGGCAGACAAACGTGGCCGCAATCATCCCTGTCATCAATCTCCCTCTTAAACGAAACAAGCAACAAAATAAATCAAAATGACCACAAGAAATCTAATTGCAAACCCTCACAAGATTGTCAGACATCAAGCCCTAAATTCACAAACAAAAAGAAGGAAACATAACAGTTTTTGTAATCAAGAACCACACTTGCATATCGTAAGAAGGAAAATATACCATCATAATGTGAAATAACTCCAAGAAATACAAAAAATAAAAAAACCTAAAATTAGAAACAAAGGAAAGGGGATAAATAAGAAGATGATAATAAACAAACCAGCGGAGGCCCCAGCGACGGCATTGCAGAGGAGTTCGCGAGGTGTCGGCTGGTGGAATTCACCAGGCATGGTGGTGGAATCTTCGACGTAACGATCGGCACAGGTTTTCAATTCGCTGCACCAGAATGAATATTTCTGCTCTAGAATACAAGATTTAACCAACTCTCGGAGCGAAAGGCAAGAGCTTTGCTTTCAGTGTTTCGACGCAGCCGATGAAAGAGAGGGAGGGCTTCAAATCGACCAAAATTTTTGGCGAGCGCATGCGACGCCGCGTAGAAGAGGAGACGAAGTTTGTGAGTTTTTTGATCGGGAAGAACAACGCATCCTCTATTTTAGGAGGATTTCAACAAATTGACAAAACAAAACACGCACTTGCTCCTCAATTAAAACTTATTATCTCATCATCAGTCTAATCAAATTTAGCATGTGAAATTGTAGCCTATTTTTAACCTAAAATTTCTAAATAGTTATTCAGTAGTTTTATGATTTTTTTTTACTTTTAGAAAGTAATAAAAACATAAATGATATTAAAGTTATAAATTTAGAAGCAAATTGTTTTTTTTAATAAAATATCCATTTTAAAAAACATACAATAATTTTTTGTCAAACATGGTACATTATTATTTTTAAGAAAAAAATAATAATTTAAATATTCAAACTTTATTGAACTAATCCTATAAATAGATTAATTTTCTCTACCTTTCTTTATCGAATAAATTTAGAATATAATTTTTAAAAAAATATATATATTATTGTGGTGGAGAGGGCATGTGGGTACGGACTACTTAATTAAGTACTTTTGAACACTTTGCTTTATTTAGAAGATATTTAGAACTTTTCATATGGGTGAGGTGTCCTTAATTTGAGGATATAAATAAAAGTGTGCGTACCATATATAAGTGATCTACCGTGCGACGATCTTCTGCGTGCTCATGTGCTCTATGTGAGACCCACACACAGTATTGGCATCATCGTCAGATCGGGCACGATCGATACGAAACTCATCGACGGTCCGACGGAGCTTGAATTCCGACCGATTAGCATTCGAAATCTGACGCAAACTGATCGAAAAATTACCAACTCACGCGGTCGACAGTGGCGCGCCCACTGTTGGCTGCGATCGGGTCAGATTCTGACCAAATTACGATTGAAATCCGATACCGGACGGACCGACAACCGATGTTGGTCCGTTAGTTATACTCGGTCGGTCGTGATTCGGTCGCCGGTCGACGGAATGGCGGTCGGAATCGGGTGTCACACCGTTGGATTTCGAGCGCAGTCGGAATCCGGGCCGATCGCAGCGTGCCACTGCCGGTCGCGTGATTTGATCTCTTCCGACGATTTTGCATCGGATTCTGGATGCTAACCGGTCGGAAGCTAAGTCCCACCGGACCGTCGGCAAGTTGCGCGTCGATCGTGCCTGATCCAGCAGGGCGACGATGGTGGGACAACACGGCAACTACGTCGGCACCGTGCGTGGGGTCGACGTGGAGTGCAAATTCCTATATATATATATATATATATATATATATATATATATACCGCTTGAACTCGTCAACGAATTTCAATCGCGATCTGAATGAAAACCAATGACGATCTTCGATCGCGATCCGATCAGCATTGGAGTCCGATCAGATCGCAGTCGTTTTTGACCATAATTCGATCGGATTTTTTACCGTAATCTAGTCGGACTTCGATGCCGGTAAAATTACGATCAGATTTCGATCGGAATTCGAGCAACCATGACGAATCTAAGCTATGGGCAGAGAAAACATTATGTATTTTTCATTAATTGTATAATCACGATCGATCGGACCGTGAAAAAAACGTCGACACGAGTCACACAGCGGACGATATTCAAAATATCAAACTCGTATATATATATAGTACGGATCTGTTAGGTGTCAAAATGCTATGTGTCTATGCACGCACAATATCATGAACAGTGATTTCACATAGATACCCTTTAGAAAATAAAAGGGAAAAAAAAACCCCAAATATCCTTCTCTTTAAACTCTCCTGCCCGACGTTATCAGTCCCCTCCAATCTCGAACCCGACCCGACAAGGCAGCGGATCAGCTCTCCTCACAGGAGAAAAACAACCTTTTTCCCATTTACTGAATCTTCTCTAGTACTCGGGCCTATTTTAGAGGTGGAACTTTGTCGCATGCTGCCATTGACTTCGATTTATTTCGTCGGTTAAAGGTGATTCAGATTAAGGAATTTATTATTAAACTAAATAATTATTAATGATGACTTACGTATAATCACATTCTAGAATGGAGTTTAGGAGGTTTGATGCTTCTGTTTTGGAAACATAATCAATTTGACTCGTTAAGTATATATTCAAAACCTTAACTAAATCTATCGCCTAGAAATTGATTGTCCCAATTTTCACTTATATACTAATTATATGGGAATGGACTTAATTGCCCTGAACCATGGTCCACTAGCTAATTAGTTTTGACATCATCCATTTATTATTCCAATTGGACCACTGGGTCCCATTCTCATTTGTTTGGATTCCAAATAATGATCTATTCAGATCTCTCTCTCTCTCTGCTGCCACTGCGTGCTCCTGAGCGCGCACAAATATTCCATTAGAATTCCTAATCAAAAAATTAGGTAGCTCACACAAAGCTAGCTATGGAGCTTACAGCTTTCCTTGAAGTTTCTCCTTACCCAACAAGTGGATAATTTCCACATTCATTGAGGATAGACTGCCTCTCGGTTCCCAGTTCCCACCATGACCATGACATTATTAAGTTTTCATGTATTATGCACGAGTTAAGATAGGATTTAACTAAATTATTTAAAAAAAGAAAAAAGAAAGTGAAGATCCATTATTATATTGTGTGTATTGTACGAAATCTAAAGTGAAGGGGCTTCGTTCTGTCTAGTTGTATTGTGGATGAAGGACGTTGTTATTAACTCAATTAAACAGCGCGATTTGACTATGTATCCACTGGATCGCTGCTTAATTCCAAGTCTTCTCCGTCTCAATTTTAAACGATGCTAACAAACAAACAGTGCTGCTCCCATTTTTGCTCTACAACCTGCCTTTCAGATCGGGCATGGACAAAACAACGAGCTGCACCGTTAGGAAGCTAGCAGAGAACAGAACAGACAAGTGAGGGCGTCGTCGCTCCTTCCTTTTTGCCTTGCGGACCCAAATCCATTGCGAGGGATGGAAAGCGGCGCCTCCAACGTGGTCTTGGATTCGACTCCGGAGGCGGAGTCTGCGGCCGGGAGGAATTCGAAGCTGCCTTCTTCACGGTTCAAGGGCGTCGTGCCGCAGCCGAACGGCCGCTGGGGCGCGCAGATCTACGAGCGCCACCAGCGCGTCTGGCTCGGCACCTTCGCCGATGAGGGCGAGGCCGCGCGCGCCTACGACGTGGCTGCCCAGCGCTTCCGGGGCCACGACGCCGTCACCAACTTCGCGCCGGCCTCGGCGGGGGGCGAGGAGGGTGTGATGGTTCTGGACTTTCTGGCCGCTCACTCCAAGACGGAGATCGTTGACATGCTGCGCAATCACACGTACCAGGACGAGCTGCGGCAGAGCAAGCGCGCCGGGGCCGCCGCCATTGGGGGCTGCAGACGGGCGCTGAGCTACCACGAGACGGCGCGCGAGATGCTGTTCGAGAAGGAGGTTACCCCGAGCGACGTGGGGAAGCTGAACCGGCTGGTTATCCCGAAGCAACACGCGGAGAAGCACTTCCCTCTGCGGAGCGGGACAGAAGAGGCGTGCAAAGGGGTGCTTCTCAACTTTGAGGACGCCGCCGGGAGGGTGTGGCGCTTCCGGTACTCCTACTGGAACAGCAGCCAGAGCTATGTGCTGACCAAAGGGTGGATCCGGTTCGTGAAGGAGAAGAACCTTAAGCCAGGCGACGTGATCAGGTTCTGGCAATCCACTGGACCAGAGAAGCAGTTGTACGTAGACCGCGGCGACGCACAGTCGCCGGTGAGGCTGTTTGGAGTGAACATATTAGAGGGACAGGCACATGGAGAGGGGGCCAATTGAGGAGATGGATGGATCGATTCTATAGGCGCCGCCATTCTTGCTCATCAAGAAGCTAAGCGTGTACGTACCCCTTGTAACTGGATGATACTGCTCCTACTTCCCCCTCTCAATCTTTCTTTTTCTTTTCCTTTTTTTAGCTAAATTTATTCTCTCTGTATCATAGGCAAGCAAATTAATTGTTTGATTGGCTTCGCAACGAAACATTTCAATTTATAAAATTTGAATTGGAAAGGTTTAAGTTGATAATTAACTTGCTGCTCAACGATCTCGGCTTAACTAATGTATATATAGCCTTTCTTTTCAATTTATTACGAGAATCACAGTGTTGTGTTCCTTTCGAGATGCATGATTTAAGGCGCATCTATTTTGTAGTCAAACCCTAAGGTAGAGAGAGCTAGCGGGTATGCAAGCTCCACTAAAAAAGTAGCTTTAATTTCGAGATTGATATGCTTTATTGTTGACCTATACATGGCATTGGATATATAGATAGATAGCTAGATAGTATTGATCATGTATAATCAAGCAAAAAAACATTAATTGCATTAATTAGAAGCATCATTAATTGTGACAAGAGATAAAGTAAGTCGAGCAAGTTGCATCTATTATTATTAGATCGGAGTTGTCCCCCGAGACTCTAGTGTGCTTAATTAATTCGATTAACTTGCAATTCTGATCCTCGGTATAATTTTTGTAGCAAAGTGATATACCGGATCATGAATATATTAATTAGCATTCGATCGAAAGCATGTTATTGTCGAAATTTGATTGGCTTTGTATTGATTAGTTTTATGCATTCTAGGTGAAATTTGAATTGTTGCGATTGTTGGATGTACAATACGATACTCTCGGAAGGATCAGAAGACAATATATAGAAAAGCAGGGGGGCAGCGATAGAAATGTTTAAGATCTTTATTAGTTTCCAAAATTATGCTTATGTGTTCAGAAACTTTAGTGCCCTATTATGATAATAAGAACCATTAGCTGAAAGGTTTGTTATTCTTGTCTTGTCAAGCTTAATTTATACATAGATACTGTGTTGTTAATTACATGGGCATATATACTTTCGGTGAATGTTTCTTAATTATCGTATATATATATATCGTGGCTAAAGAAAAGAATGATAATAAGCTAGCATATGTTTGCTCGTGCAAGGCGATCAGATTGCAAGAAAGCATTCGAAGCAGTGTTACAGTGACAGCATAATCAAGTCAAGTTTCAACGTTGGAATGACTGCTGTTATCGATGCAGGAAGAAAGGATCCAGCAACTTACTGTTCTAATTCGAGGCAAAATTAATTAAGGAAGACTAGTACTGTCGAAACAAAAGATGCTAATTAGTCAATTGAGGTCAATAATATTGCTTGTGATCCAAAATAGATTTGGTTTTGTATATATATGTATATATATAAATAATGTGATATACGCACATTGATACATTGATATATTATACTAGCTACTTCGCGTCATAACTGTACGGATATAACTTAGGCATAATTAAGTTACATCTATGAAGATATGTTATAAAATAAGTTCATGACATCTGTGAAGATGGAATTCTAATATTGATTATCTTCCGTTGTGGATTTTGTAGTTTTGTTCAGAAGAAGTTGAGCGATCATTCTACATTATATTTATAATATTATAAATATATTATATCATGGGCTCGTGTGGTTGACTGATCATGCAGGTCAAAACGCGATGCAATAACATTAATTGCAGTGGCAAATTAGGTGCAAGCTGTGTATCAAAGATCGATCCTCGAGAATTAAGAGCCACAACTTACAAGCTAGACCAACACAGCCGTGCAGTTCTCAGTATGCATGCTGATCGAGGGGGGAGCTCAAGTGCTATATATGGTTTTCCTTAATAAATGAACACATTAATTCGATGTAGGATTTTGTGAGACATTAATTGCCATAAAGGAGTCAAAAGGAAGTACTACATTCATGAGATGCTATAATCTAGTTGTAATTTGTCCCTAATATTGCATATGCATGCGATTTGTCTTTTATTTTCTTCAAGCGAATCCTTATGTTTTTTCTATGTTTCATGCATCGATCTCTTGCTTCCTTTTTTGTGTGTGGCTGCTAATGAATTGCCAATAATATGCAACACATAATTTGTGGGACTATTTGCGGTCAAATTTAAATGAATTATGGGGCGATTTATTATAATATAAATTATTATTTTTAATTTAAAGGATATATTTTGCAATAAAATTGCCAACTTATTCTGAAAATAAATAAAAAAAAGAAGAAGGGGACAAATCTTGCAATTGTTATTTATGGACTTATATATATATATATATATATTTAAAAATAATTATTTCATGAAAAAAATGAAAACTATTATTACATCTTTTTTTTGGGTTCGATCCGTTCTTATATATCCAATCTATATATATCTAAACTACCTATATATATGTATTTATTTATTTTGAATGAAGTTAACTCTATACAGTCAGTGAGATTTTCGATTTTAATTTTTTATTAAATGAAAAAATATTTCTCCATGAATTTTAACTGTTTTCGTTTATATAGGATGAGATCCACATATTTAAGAAAATTTCAATAAGCCCTAGCTAGCTAAAAGTTACAATTCAAAGATATGGCATTTAAGTTGCTAAGGAGAAAAAAAAATGAAAATGGGCAAAGATTTGACTTCTTAACTAATTACCGATGTCAAATATACAAGTAATTAATGCTGTTATTGGATCACGAGTAGTTTAGATATGATTGACATGATCCATCAATCAATTCGTATGGTTGACTTTTGTGAGTAAAAACATAACTATCATCAAATAAAAAATAGTAAATATAATATATAGTTGATTTTTCAGAAGAAAAATAAAGTTTTTTATTTTATTTTAAAGATCAAGTTACACATGTGTTTTTTTTTGTTTGACATATTAAGTTTTGGGGCTTTCTTGTATATTAATTCTGATACTTTATTTGGAGTCGCGGTTTAATTGCACCGTATTAATCCCCCGGCCGCTTTGCTTTGGTGATCGAGCTCTCTCGACTTGCAAAAAATCGTTTTTTTAATTTCACGTACCAAATCGCATACGGTGCATGCAGTTAATATATTAATTGCTTCTTGTTCTTGGGGTGCTGCAGTCGATGGCTAGAATTAAAGCTGATCACGGTTTGGGCAAGTGGCTAGCAGAAACCACGAGCTGTGGCTGCCTTTCTGATCGATTCAGCCCTGGTATTGAAACAGCCACCAACATGATCGATACTTCCAAGTACTTCCACAGTGCATGTATCTCACACTGCTTCCTTATTATATGTATCCTTATCGAGAAAGGACAAAATAACAAAACCCACCAATATGTAATATTTATATATATATATATATATATATATTGCAACTGGCTTCGAGTCTTTTCAGGAGTTCGTATGCGATAGGACTGGTACTTGTGTGTTCTATAGCTCCATTGTCGGTAGAGATTTACATTATAATCGACTAGATTAATTAATTACTAATACGCACGGCAATTTAATGATTCTTTACGTATGTGTTCGATGCGCGCATTGACGTGGCCCAAACGCATGCCTCATTCTCCTCCATTTTTCTATTCGACACTTTAGTTAGGACATAGGAGAAGCAGCTGATCAGCTAGCTAGGGCCACATAAAATAGACTCGATTAATCCATAAATTAATGGCCCCGTACTTGGGAAAGCTGACCAATGGCTGGATGACTTGCATCCGATGGCACTCGCATTAATTATGCCTCTGCCATGTCGCCTGCCTGCCTGCTTGGAAACTTAATCGAAAGAAAGGGAAAATATGGATCTCTCTTTTGTGGCATTGGCAATTGGCATAGCGATGTGAAAGTCGAAGGAAGGAAGGAGTATTAAATTAAATTGGTTGTCTACGAATTCTAGAATATAAACCAGGGAAAGGGATTAGACAGCGACAGGGCCCATGGTTTTTCTCCCACTTGCCAATACTGGCCGGATTCAGCTTTATTCGGCTCTGCCCGAGCACAAGTTGCTGGGGTAACAACGCTCACCAGCCACACAGCGCAATCCACTAAGCCAACTTGTCAGGAGGTGCAATGTCCCTGGCCTAAAATAATACCATCGCACGTACCCCAATTGCATCCATCACATCAAACCAATGTTTTTTTACGATCGATCAACCGATCATCGACGTGCCTTCATTGTATTTAGCCCCTAAAGCATGCAGTCTCCGTCTGTGTTATTATCTCTACGGCCTACGTCATTACCGCTGTGTATCGAATTGATGGGTCGCAGCAGTAATCTCGCAAAATTACATATATATATATATATATATATACACGGAGTGTTATCGATCTGCCAAACGTACTGTTAATTTCTTTTATGGAAAAAATGGCCTGCTGTCTGGCCTCTTCGAATAGCAGTGTTTCATTTTTTGTTGTCCTGCTTCAGTACGAAATCTAGTCCTAGAAGCAGTGGACAACGTACGCACCGTCCTTGTTGTCGTCGATGCTGGGCCATTCCATTAGGTAAAGATGGAAAATTAAAACATACCATTCTTGTAATGAGGCTTTCTTTAATCAGGCCCATTTTAGACGGATATCGATTGAGGCAGTGAAGGGTCCATACATTGCATACTATGTCTCAGTCTTAAGACGAGCAAATAAAAACAAAACAAAACCAAAAAAAAAAAGTATCATAGAAAAAGAAAAATAAACAAGTTGCCAAACATTCATGTTCGTGGGGTGGGTGGTGTATGTTGTGGTCCTAAGAGCACTCCAACAAAATATTTTTTTTTTAAACAAAAAAAAACTCCCTGAAAACATAGACTATATATATAGTTGTGATGAGTTTGCCAACATGCTAAATCTGGCTCATGCTTTTCGTCGAGCATAATTGGGCCTGTTTGGCCCGCTAGAGGTCTTCGATACTCAATTAAGCCGAGCACTCAGAAAAGTGAAAATAAATTAATTAATTGTTTGCAAAAAAAAAAAAAACACTACTTATAGCATGACCTATAAGTAGTAGAATCGACGAGCATTTAAGTGAAAAAGTGATATGATCATGCTTGCCATTAGTAACTCTCTGATCTAGCTAGTTATTTCTTAGATCTCCATGGATTAATTGCCAATCAATACTAGAGTTTCATGAAACAAATTCGAGGAGTTTTGTTTCAGGAAACGTGTAAAATTAACGAGCTGGATAATCTCTATATTTTTCTGAACCTGTCAGTGATCAGATATATCATCCCTCTGACCGAGACAAAACAGATCCCTTGCTTTTAGGTCTCGCCATTTGGTCTGTCTATCTTCGAGCACCACACACGGCAGTCAGCACCACAAGCTCCGCGGAGCAACTCTGGCCATGCATTGCTGATGTATACGTGTGTACTCGCCACTTCTGCCCCAGATTCTTTGCCCTTTGAAAAACCATCAGCACGTGAAAATATGACAAAACGTAAGGTTGCAAGAAGAACGGCAAGTAGCTAGCAGCACTACGCTGCCATCATTGTGGCAACCTCCTCCTCCCGTGCCATGATATTAATTACTCGAGCAGCAAATGGAGCACCATTTATATGGGCAAGAACAATCCAAGAGGTCAATTTTGATATGTGGTTGTGGAAAGAACTGATCATGATGGGCATGGAAGGAGGACTTAGTATAGTGCTACATTCTCTTCTCAACTCTCAAGGTGGTCGTGGAATATGCTTTATGTGTACTTGTGTAAGAACCCAGTCACAGGAATCTAACAAAGTGATACTCTGACGTAAAAATATTCCCTTAGCTAACTCCCTGAGAGCAGCAGTTTGCAATCGGATCGGAGGAAGATCGACGACCTCTCAAAGCTGGTAGCTTACGGGAGGAAGACAAGATAGAATAGGAATTTGGAGTTGGCAAAGGAGAAGAAAGGCCATCCCGAGCAGAGATGTCTTCGACTCAGGACAAGGCATTGTCATGAAGAAAGAGAGATACATAATATATACATATAGAAATCAGTGGAAGTGAACAGAAAGACCTTAAATATTTCCCACATCAAAGGTGGAATAGATCAAAACTTACAAGTAGAAGATAATTAGATAATTTAAGTATGGCTTATAGGTTTACCCACAAGAATCAAATTGGATTTCCGCTTGAGCGAAAACCCCGGCGATTCAGTCATGTCCATCTCCTCTTCCTTCACTCCCTCGGGCAACTCCCAATCGAAATGGTAGAGCAGAGTGGAGAGCGCAAGTCCGGTGGTGACGATTGCAAAGTCAATTCCAGGACAACCTCTTCGGCCCGATCCAAAAGGTATAAACTCGAAATCCAACCCTTTAAAATCGAAGCTTTTGCTGTTCGAGAACCTCTCGGGACGAAACTCCTCGGCCTCCTCCCACGAGGCCGGGTCCCTGCCGATCGCCCAAGCGTTGACCAGCGTCCTCGTGCCTTTCGGTACGTGATAACCCAGCACTTGAGCGTCCTCCATAGACTCTCTGGGGAAAAGTATGGGAGCAGGGGGATGCAACCTCAGCGTCTCCTTGATCACCGCCTTCAAGTACGGCATTCCCTGCACTCTCTCCTCTCCGAACTCCTCTTTTGTTTGTCTGATCTCTTCTTGAGCCTTGGCCATGGTCTTTGGGTGCCTGATGAGTTCCGCCATCGCCCAGTCTATGGTCGTGTTGGTTGTATCCGTCCCGGCGGTGAACATATCCTGCAGAATTATAATATTTTTAGTAAATCCAAGAATCTGGATTTATTTATTTATATTGCAGTTCGTATTTTTTTATGCGGAACAAGAAAGATCTTGTACCAAAATGACGGCCTTTATACTTTCCCGGCTGAGTGAATCGCTGCCGTCGGTGCGCAGAGAGAGCAACACATCGACCATATCGGTTCTGCGATCGTCGAGATCCTCGGAGGCGATGATCCTATTGCTCTCGTGCTCCTTGAGTATCTTCTCCACGAAGGCATCGAAGTCTGACGATGCCTTCTTCACCTTCGCATCCAATCCACTTAACCGGTCGAGCCACGCGAGCCACGGCGAGAAATCACGCATCGGAAATGAGCCCCCCACCGCCTCAACCACATCAGCGTGGAGAGAGAGCTCTGCTCTTCCGCCTCCCTCCCCCTGCTTCCCAAACAGCACCCGGCAAAGCACGTCGCACGTGAAGGCGGAGATCAGCTCCGTGACATTCACCGGGCGACAGGCTGCACAGCGGACGGCGGAGACGAGGCGTGCCGCCGCCTCTGCTCTGATGGAGCGGAAGGAGTGGACACGCTTGGGGCTGAGCAGGTGGACGACGCAGATGCGGCGCACCCGCCGCCAGTACTCCCCGTACTTGGACAGGGCGACGTCGCGCGCACCGTAGAAGAGGCGGTCGGCCAAGCTGGTGTCGGGGCGGCTAGAGAAGGCGTGGTCGTTGGTTTTCATCACGTCTTCGGCGGCTGCGGGGGAGGAGACTACGACGGTGGGGATGGGGCCGAAGTAGAGTAGCATGACGGGGCCGTGTTTGGCGGCGAGCGTCCGCATGGAGCGATGAACGAGAGGGCCAAGCTGGTGCAGGTTTCCGATGAGAGGGAGTGTCCGCGGCGAGGGGATTCGGACGATCTTGCTCTTAGGTTGCCGCCGGAGGAAGAAGAATGCTGAGAGGAAAAGCAAGGCGGCGAGGATCCATGAGGGAGAGAATTTGGTAAAAAAAATCGCAGAGCGCAAGACCATAGACATGACGACCGATGATCGCTTTGGCTCGCGGTGGTTAATCATATACGAGTCCACCACCCTCTGGCCTCTATAGTATTCGGTAAATATTTATTAAAATAATTTTGATTAATTTTAAAATAGTCATGAATAAATATGTGTCAAGTCACGTCTGTGTATTTAAATTTATTTATTTAGTTTAATAAATTATTCACATTTATTTATTAAATTAGTCTTACCTAGCTAGGTCTTTTGAACCAACGTAAATAAATTATCAAATCGAATATTAAATTTACCCACAAACATTGAATTCATTTGTGATCCATGAGACAGTGAAATCTAGCTTAATTGTCCTGCAAATCATCTGGATCATGAACACGCGGTGCCCCATGTTCATTGGTGTCCATCAACAACACATCACACGAATTCAAGAATTAATTAACTTGGCAATACACTAACTTAACTTGCAGCCATTATCATCGCCTTCAAATTTCAATCACCATTCCCGTGATCATCTTCGCCAACATAATTCCTCGTCTATCACCGTCAGCCTCGTCTTCAGCTTGCGAACTTGGTGAAGCCGGCCATGGATCAAGTAGTCAGTATACTACTCATGCAGCCACTTGTGCCGCTGCAGTAATGGCCTGTTCAATTGGGATTTGATTTCTATTTAAAACTCTGTCAGATAAACTTCAAACTCGAGTTCTTAATCCATAAGACGTGATCATTTACCTCAGCAAGGAGGGCAAGTAGATCGAGTTGGCAAAATCGGATTCGGACGAACACAAAGATATAAAAAGTAGAGACGAACACAAAACAAATACACAGAAAAGGGAAGGGGAAAAAGTTTAAAAAAAAAAAGAGATAAAAGTGTCCTTACAGATTATGTTTCATTTAAATCAGATACAAAAAATCTTTCCATACGCACCAGTCCTCTTCGCTGACGCCGCGCGTGAATGGATAAACACAATCGAAAGGGTTGAAATGTTCTCCATCTCTCCGCTCTTACTACAGGTAACGATATCGACGTGCACACATGATAAACTTGTTTTAAAAGTATTCCTCCGTCATGCTAGCCAGCGATTGAAATCGCTCTTTTTCAATAAGCTACTAGTTTAATTTGTTCTTAGCCAAGCAGGACGATAGCTTAATTAAAAAATGGAAAAGTTGAGAGGAAATTCAGGTGGACATCTCGTTGAAAATTATTGGGCACCTTTTCAAATCAGATAGCACTAGCCTTCCTTCTGGGAACCCAAGTATCATATTTAATTTGTTGATGTTGATCATTCAATAATTAATAGCCCTCCAAATGAATGTTGATTTGAACCCAAGTATTTTTTTTTAGTGGATTTATCATTTGATAAAAAAATTTAGGTCCGAGTGAGGGTTGCCCTCTTAATTTGGTTTTTCAAGACGAAATTATTAATTCCACCTAGTCATTTACAATTCAAAATAGAGGTGAGTGTTGAAAACTGAGTTGTGATTTGAGCAAAACGAGCAGTTTGAACAAGAGAATCAAGGTATCTCTATAAAAGGCGAAAAACATGAAAGTTAAAATTTTCCTTAAATTTAAAATGATTTAATTAATCTAGGGAAACAACATTAAAGCACTGCTCGAAACATATTGGGCTTCAGATTTGTTGAACACTGTGCATTTAATATCAATTGTTCAAGCAACTCTCAGTTACTGTTACCCATGCATCAACTACTTTTAATTTTTAAAAAAAAATAGACTGGCAGTTTCCGTGTAAGATATTATTATACATATTCCATTTTTTTCTTTGAACAGTTAAAAATTTCCTCTCGGCGGTTAAAGAGTAGCTAGTAAGTTGTTGCATTGTTGATTCTTCTCTGCCTGTAGTTGGATTTGCACTATTGGACTGCGATGCAACAAGAGCTGTATTACTATCGATCGTCTCCTCTTTTAAGTAGATTTTGGCATCTACTTGCCTGAAGTAAAGTGCTTGATTAATTATATATTTAGGATTTACCTGCTTAATTAATTCCTTATAAGTACACTAATAAATTTATGATTGCCTTTTAGAAGTCATCGCTTAATTATGTCCCAACCGCTCAAAGCATTCTTTCAGGTTTTTATGTTTCAGATGGTAATTGGCTCAGTGCTTCAATTAAATTAATCTTAATTTGGCCCATTTCGCCCTTCTTTGAAAAGCAGCATGCTTATAGTTCTTCGTAAGCAATCTTTCTTTGACTATTAATTACTCTTTTACTTTCTTTGGTGTCTCTATTTTTCTTCGTCAACTACGTACGCTAGCTCGGTGAAACAAGTTCGACCACAAAAAGGTGGTCAAACACATCGCGAAATGGAACGTGATGATGAGTCGAGCTCAAAGATTCTCAAACTTATTTATAAGAAAAATAAATGAACTGGCTTTGGTGGCAAAAAGGTAGAGCTAAAGTGAGTGAATATAAAGTGGGAAATGCATGTCATATCTAACATCGCCAGATATCACAAATCATATCTTACATAGAGTTTAGAGTTGACTTTGCTATGACAAGAAAGATAAATATAAAAAAGCGAAAATCATTCTGACATAAAAAAACCATGCCAGTATGTAAAATCACAGGAGTAGCACAATCATCGTAGAAATATAGTAGTTCGTTATTTTCTATATTTATGTTTTAATTTTCAGCATTTCCCTGATACTTAATTATGTTTTCTTAAAAAAAAATGAAAATTGAAACAGAAGACGGCCGGTAGAATTGAAATAGCTTATTATAAAAGATGGATAACAATAAATAATGAAAAACTTCATATGTTCTATGAATAATTCTAACAGCGATTAATGATATCTCCAAGCTACTTAGAAACCAAACTCGACATCCTAATCATCTGTCTCGGGTCAGGTAGACTGAAAACAATTATAAATATGATATCAGTGAAGCTAATATAGGAGAGCGAGAGAAGAAGTCAAAGCTATAAAATAGGCAATTCACCACATTAAGAGCAAAATAAATACTAATTCACTTTACGCATGCAACTAGCTATATATAATATATGTAATCACTTAAAAGCAATGCCAGTTTCATTGGATCAACCTGAATCAAGCTTAATCACGAACATGTATTGTATATCTACGACAGAAATGGAAAATTGAAAAATCTATCCCAAGAGAAAATTAAGCTAAATATTCACTTATATATATATATGTG
This sequence comes from Wurfbainia villosa, assembly GCA_025175895.1. Taxonomy (NCBI): domain Eukaryota; kingdom Viridiplantae; phylum Streptophyta; class Magnoliopsida; order Zingiberales; family Zingiberaceae; genus Wurfbainia; species Wurfbainia villosa. Next base: position 772,998 of record JAKLTH010000042.1, read on the forward strand.
CGTTGGCTACTTGGACTATGCAGAATAATTATTAGAAGGATAGGTAGGAAAACAGATAATGGAACACTATGTACCTTCTGTAGTGGCTAATGGCCCTGCTGGTATGCAGAACAGAAAATAGTACATACTTTTCCTATCACCATTGGTCTGAGAAGTCAGCAAGCCTTCTGTGGCCTTATATTATTGTCTTTGAACTAACCCATGAATGAGCTTGTGGACCTACAAAGTCACTCTTTCTAAACTATATATATAAATATCTCTATATTCCGAGAATAATTAGCTGCAGTAGCTTGTACTTGCTAATTTCCATTCAGCTTCTGTATTTGTCTTTCTCTAGCTCCACTTAATCCACTGTCATTTTCTCCCTTTGTCACCTCCCTAAATTTGATATATTTGTCATTAACATATTCATGACTAAACAAAGGACCAAAAGACCGTGAGCGAAGTGAATCCGCACGTAGAATTAGTTCACAGCTGCATGGATTGTTTTCTCCATTCTCATCCAATATCATATTTGAACTCGAACAAATTAAAAAGAAAGGGGGGAAAAAAATTTCAACACGTAGTATTATAATAAAAAATATAACAGTCACTATTCCTTAGTTTCGGATTACACTGTCAATCTCAAATCAAGAACCTTAATTGCATACCATCAGCTAGCAATAGTTGTCTAATCAAGATAAACTGATCGATATGTATAATGAAATAGCACCGGTGAGATAGAACACTAGTTGCTGTGCTGTGTATGATTACAATTGCTTGTTATTGATTTATATGGTCTCAACGGAGTTATTAAATCGACCTGTGATCGAGTATGGTGGACATGTTGGTAGTTGCCGTCCTCTGCCGCTTTATCCCGGCCGCTGCGGCTGATGGCGGCTCGTCGACGGGCGTTCTTTCCATGACAGCTTTCAGCGCTTCTTGGATGGCTCCGATGGAATAATGCGGCAGCTGGCCGGCGTCGTCTTCGCCGTCCTCGCCGGTTACGACGAGCACGTGCTTGATGCGGCCGCCGAGGGTGGTGATCTCCGCCTTGAGCGCCCGTAGCCGCAGCGCCTTGAGTGCCTTGATGAGGTCCGGGAGGAGGTCAGAGCGGTCGTCGCAGCACAAGGACGCCCGCACCATGAACCGTCCCTCCGCGTCGTCCGCCGCGTCCACCGTCAGCTCATCGGTCTCTGTCGGAAGCGGGCTAGTCTCCTCCTCAATCTCCGACGTCTGCCGCTTCAATTCTTTGACGTGCTGTATCACCTCAGCCAGTAAAGACGCTTTATCTGTCTGCGCCGGAGCAAAAACTCACGAGTTAAATCTTATTTAATTTTAATCATAATTAATACATATAGATCGGACAATTGGTGGACTGAGGAATTCTATAGTAGTGCTCGAATGCACGCTTCCACAAGGGAGAATGGAATTAGGGTTGGTGATGGCGAGAAGGATTAATTAATTATTTAATAATATGTTCTTTAATTTATCTGACAGGAGTGCGCATGACTGTCTCCTCTAGGCTTCGCCGTTCTCCGGCAGTGGCAATCTCCAGAAAAGCCTTTTGTTACTCTGAACACACTGCCGGTTTCTCTTTATCATGTCAATAAATATTCTCTCTCCCAGTTCTTGTCCTCTTCGATCGAATATAATTTACCAGGCTTCCCCAAGCACAAAAATGATCCCAATTTCGATGTTTCAGAATCCAAGAGGAAATATTTAACTAATTTAATTCATATACGTATAATGGGAGAATCATACATAGGAAAATTTTCAATAAGAAGCAGAATCGAATTATTAGTTGATACAATCGCCGCCGGCGTTGCAGGAAGATGAGCGACGGCGAGTTTTCATTGATATGTATCGCTAAGTAATTGATTCTGTTAATAGAGTACGTGCGATGCGAAGGTTTGATGCTTACTTTTGTGGTGCTGGGGAGCAAGCTGCGCAAGCGGGCGAGATGGGCGTTGATGCGCTCGCGGCGGCGGCGCTCGGCCTCACTGTGGCTTTTGGAGGCTGCGAGCGCCTTAGCGTCCATGATTTCCTGGGGCGTCATCCTCGCACCGGTGGCCATAGCCAGCTCAGCGTGGAGGCCGCTGCCGAAGGGGAACGTCGACGAAGACGGCGAGCATGTGCTCATCATCATCCCGCGCCCGCGAACCAACCCATCAGCGTAATTGATACCCGCCCCCGAAGCCATGAGCCCCACCGCTAGAGGGTCCGGCGGCGCCGGCAGTCCCATATACGGGTCGTGGTAGAACGCAGGCGGCGGAGGAAGCGGCGGAAGCGAATTAGGAAACAAGAAGCTGCGCTCTTGCACGTGATTGCGAATCAAGAAGGGCGGCTCCGGCACGTTTAGAAGCGGCGGCCATGGGAGATTAGTAGTACTAGAAGACGCAACCGAGGAATTAGCTGCACCGCCAGCATCAGCTGTCATGGTCACTGCTACGATTTGGTCTTCTCGTGGGTAGTTCTGGACTTCATGGGCGAGATGGAGGCCGGTGTCGTCCATTTTCTGGAACGATATGGAAACCCAGATGGTCCGGCGACCTGAGCGCTACATATAATTAGCTCTTGTGGCATGCTACAATGATGGATTTGGAAGGGATGATGAGCTTTTTGTCTTCTGGGCTTTTGCTCCTTGAGAAAGCAGAGGTTTTTTACTTTGCTCTTACGCTACTGGTGCCATGTTCTAAGCGGCTCCGCCCCCCTGCTCGACGTATCATTGCGCTTCCATCACGAGAACGAGAGAGAGAGAGAGAGAGAGAGAGAGAAGGGAAAGGAGAGGGAGGAAGAGGACGAGGATGAAGAAGAGATGGAAAAGTGGACAGAAGAGAAGAGAAGAGGAAAAGGTGAGAAAAAGGGAAAAATAAAAAATAAAAAATGAAGAAGGGCCCACATCGGTCAAGGCCCACGTTCTGGTCCTTAGCTTTCTTATTCCACGCCTGGGCTCGCTGCCCCCCTCCAAACGATTTAATCATTGTGTCTCGGAATGCATTCCACCTCCAAGTTTTTGATTTGAAGAGGATTAATCTTCGAAGCTGTCATTTAATTAAATTGATGAACGATTAATTAATCTGTAATCTGTTATATATCACTGCTCGAGTGTGATATACTAACCGACTGCGTTCGAGAAATGACATAATCTGTATCATAACAAACATGTATATGAAGCAATTAATAGTAAAACACTAGTCAATATTGGATGTGTTAGAATCATATATATCAAGTTGTTTAAGTTGAGTTTGAGCTTTTTTAACAAGCACAATTAGGTACATTAATTGTTAAGGAACCAAACTCATTAAGCTTTTAACTTATTTATTTGATATATATTTTATATTTTTCAAACAAATATAAAGGAGCTCCTATTAAGTCAAATATTGAGCTTATTCACGAATTAATCAGTCAACATATTATATAAGCTCACATGCAAGATATATGATTATAGATTGATGTCTGTCGAGACCGCGATGGCAGGATGTCCAGGTAGCAAAATAGGTAAACACCGACTCTTTAGCGAGGAGAGTCGCAGCACGAAATCGCTTGGATGGTGCTCGGGAAACGACGTTATCCGATGGCCGAGTAGAAGGATGTGGTCCGAGCCGAATGGTGAGCTCGCGAACGACGGCGGTTAAGGGCGAGAGATCTCAAAGCCCGAAGGAATTTAGTTTGAACAGGAGAAGAAATGGAGGGGAGCTAGTGTTTTAGTGGTTCCGTAGAAAAACTTACCTCCCCTTCCCCAGGAGAATCATATATATAGAAGGGAAGCTCTATTCCCAAGGAACTCTGCCAACAAAAGTGACGTAGTCCTAGTGGACCGTACATTATGATCATTGTTACCTGACTGCGTCCAACGCATGGGCTGTAATTAATACCCGCCGTGCGGTTGATAGGAGACAAGTCTCAATTAATGTTGCGGCTAATCTACTGATATTTTGGCAGGGAAATTTGCCCTTAGGTGTGAGCAACAATTAATACACGCCGCGCGGTTGATAGGAGACAATTCTCTATTAATGCCGTAGACATTCCTCCGGACCTTGTCAGTGACTTATCCTTGTGATGGGGGTTTGCCTTTTCAACTTGATGAAATGACCATTTCCTTAGCTTATAATAAAATGGATCCTTTCGCCTGCGACGATTCCGCCCTTAGATGCGGGGCGCCTGATATAAGAGAGGTCCGGGCCGAGACGCGGGGCGTCCGGTATATAAGAGAAATCCGTCAGAGCGGCGTCCGATATAAGAGAATCCCGAGACGCGGGCGTCGGTATATAAAGAAATCGAGAGCGGACGCTCAAGATATAAGAGAAATCCGGGCCGAAACGCGGGGCGTCCGGTATATAAGAGAAGTCCGGGCCGAGACGCGGGACGTCCGGTGTATAAGAGAAATGTAACCATTTGTCATGAGTCGGAAGGGTACGGTGGGTCCAACCTGTTTGTCTAATCCTGACTTTAGTTTTACCCAGGTATCATAGATGAATTCTCTTCTCTAATTAAACACAATGTAGGAGAAGTGATCCTTCAATTCCATGGTCGATCGAACTTAATATTGATGCTTCGAGACATCTTTTACACTTAAAATTGTGTTGGCATGTATACTACAAATACGCCAATAAATGTTTGTTTCGATTAATCCTCCAATTCATTCACCATGCACTGTTAATTAATCTGTTATAGGTAGCTAATAGAATTGAGACCCAAAGCCATTGGTGATCTTCCGTTGCACCATCCGGTAAGAGCATGAGACACTCATAGTCATATATAGTGAGTAATATAAATTTGATTGTTACTGCTATATATTTGTTATGCATTTTAATTAATTTTCTTCAAAATACCACAATATATGTGGCAATATTTGCTATTACATGAACCACAATTTAAAAAAAAAACAAATGATATTACCTTTTTATGTTTTACCAAGCATATCGATGCACGTACCGTTATTTAATTTACATTGCATACTGTTTCAAAAGCATGATCCTTGACATGGAAATTGTTTACTCCGCTAGCTACCATAACCATGTTTATACAGCAGCGATCGGCATGCTAACAGTTCTAGAGTTTAGCAACGAGTGATCCTTAATTTGCTCTCGAAATGAAGACATTAACACGAGTTTCCATGGAATACATTATTAATTAGTTTCATTAATTATCAGTACTGCTTTCCTAGTTCATCTCTCCTTTTTGTTCAACTTTTTTCAAGACTTAGCTCTAAATGGAAGGCCGAATTGAAATTTCCTCTCTCTTTTCATTTAATTTTCACTATGCTGTTTGTTTCAGAAACGACCGTGATCTCTGCTATAAATCTCCTGCATCTACACCTTCCTTTGCCACTGATCTACTGAATCGATCCTCTGATACGTGGCCCTACTGCATGGTTTTCTAAATTCTAACAAGTCCCTTTCTTTGTTGTATAGGTCTCTCTGTTTTTTTTTTTCGCCTGGCACTGGCACTGCCAGAATTCGGATTGGGTTTGTGGACTTGTTTTTATTTGTAAAAAGTTGTGGGACTGATCAGAGAGGTGTCTGCGTGCAGTGAGAGCTGCCACTAGAACATGCGCTCGAGTTGGTCCCCCTGAGCCGGCCCTTTTCATCACCTTTTCCTCGCCCCATTCAAGGATCCAAATGATGCCACCACCACAATCCACAGCACAAGCACAAGGAGTGAAGGAGAGAGAGATGATGATGTCAGTAACACCATGGCCTTACGTAGGTGAATGCCTGCATGAATTCTCCTACTGTGGACTCCAATTAATTAGTGCTCTCAAATATAATGCAGACTCTTTGATGGAAAGACAAGATCATATTGTCAATCTCATATGCAACATTTACTGATATATGCTCAAGGTAATGCATTCTGATACTTGCCTCCACTAAATCGACTATATCTAAGGAGTAGTTCAGACAGTTTCTGCACTGATATATGTAGCCTCATGCAAGCACATATCTTGCTACAATTGATTTGCCTGCAGGATTATTATGCGCTCCAACAGATCTTCTAAAAAGGAGAGATCAAGAGTTACGCAACATTCATTCCTCTTGTTGATTTGTAAAAGTTGAGAAAAACAAAAAAGTTGCAATTTTCTTTGCGTCCAGACGAGGAAGAGAAGACATGATGTATCCTTTTGGGCAGGCACAGCAAAAGACGGTAAAGCTAAGTACAAGCAGTCAAAGACATCCATTGCGAGTTAAAGCCAAAAATCCATTGGTGAAGACCAAAAGCTTGAAAGATATAGTGCTCCAAATGAATTTGCTACCTGGAGAAGAGCAGGTGATAATAATATGTAATTATTCTAACTTTAAGACTCGAAGAAAATACAAATGAAATAGAGAGAAGACAATAATTATTGATGAAAGAAAAAAACACGTATGTATAAATGACGCTTAATTAATTTGATTCTGCTTCTATAAACTGTAAACAGCTCTGGTGAGATCGATCTTATAAATCTCGTTGGCTGGAAGATGCATGGCATGACAAATTTTATGTGGCCATGTGAAGGATGCATGTCACTATATATTATTTGCATATGAATTATAGAATAACTGTTCGCGAATTATCATTTATAAAAAATTAACCTAAAGATCTTGGTTTAACTAAATATGAATACTTTATTATTAAATTAACTTGCATTTTCCATTCCAGTTAATTAATTTTCTACAAAAATAAATACAGCTGGTACAAGTAATTAAATACAAGAAGTACAATTAAACAAAAACAAGTGTTATAATTAAATGAGTTGTTTACATCATACGACTAAGTGAAAATATCAGTTAGAATCGAATGAAGGTAGTTAATTATTATAATTAAATAAAGACATTTATATACGGTTTGTTTATTTATTTATTACTAAAACGAGTTACAACTAAACAAAAAGAGGCATTTGCCCTAACCAAACGAATACATGTGATTTTGTAAACAGATTAATATAAAAATTAATATCTCATAAAATAAAAAACAAACAAAGTTTCATTTCAATTTACAATTCTATAAAAAAAAGTTAAGTATAAGATAGGGATTTAAAGGTAGTGATTAGTGCCCTTTTATAATTTTTTAAAAAATGCTTATTTTATCTCAATAATTAAATAATAAGGGTTACTATCTTGAAGTTTTCCATTTATTATTCATCAAGATATATATATATATATATATATAAGCACGAGTAATTCACAATATTATATGCTATTTAGTAAATATAACTTTTACAATATTTGGTTCTAGCTAGAATACCTAAAAGATTTAGTTATTAAATCTACTAGTTGAAAATTCGACTTGATAACTGAGGTGAAGATTTCGTTGGATTATACTCTTTAAAACGATGTAAAAATCTCATGCATGTACGGTGTCTATATTTTTAATTTCAATGCAATCATCGACTATTTGATCCAAATAAGTTCACATGTTGTTAGGATCATAGTTCGGCTTTGCATTGTTGTTGATCTAGCTAACTATAATAGTCTGTTCCTTCACTACAAAAAAAACAGTCATTAGCGACGGATTTAGCGACGAATTTTAAAATAAAATTCGTTGCAAAATAAATTAGCGACGAATTTAGCGACAAAAATATTTTTGTTGCGAATAAAGCGTCGCAAATAATAGCGACAAAATTAGCGACGAATTTTTGCGATGAATTTTAGCGACGAAAATTAGGGACGAATTTAAAATTTCGTCAATAATTTTGTTGCAGAAGTTATCGGGATTTCAAAAATTCGTCGCAATTTTCGTCGCAAAAATTTGCGACGAATTAAAAATTCGTTGCAAATTTGTGACGAATTAATTGTTTCGTTGGTAATTTTCGCGACGAAATAAGAAATTCGTTGGTAAATTTGCGACTGATACAAATTCGTCGCAAATTTCGTCGATTAATTGAAAATTGTCGAAAAACCATATTTTGCATTTAATTAATTTTTCGTTAGTAATTTTGCGAAATAAGAAATTCGTGGTAAATTTGTGATCGACATAAATTGCAAATTTCGCTAAATTCGTCGCTAATTTCGTCGCAAAGTTCAATATTTTGCGACGAATTCTTTTTTCATTGCAAAAATTTGCGACGAATTTAATTTTTGTCAGAAATTTCGTCGCAAAATTCGTTGCAAAATTTGTCGCAGGTTGGATTCGTTGCTAAATTCGTTGCTAAATTCGTCGCTAATTTGCGACGAAAATTTAATTCATCACAAAATTCGTCGCAGATTTCTCAGAATTTAGCAACGAATTTGTAGTTTTGTCGCTAAATTTGTCGCTAAATAAAATTTTTTTTAACGGATTTCATTCGTTTCGATATTCTATCGTATATACAAATTTTCACACACACACAACAAAACATAATAAGTTCTAATATCCAAATAAATACATTCAATATAAACAAAACACACACACATTCAATACAACAAAATAATATTCAATCATATCCAAATAAATACAAAGCAACACAATCAGTTAAGAATAATACAACATTCCAAATAAAAAGTTATATCCTACAACATTTCAAACATCAACATAGTTCTGATATCAAAATAACAATGTCTACAAAAGATCTCAACAGATGGGAAAGAAAAAAGAAAAGAGAATCTGGTAAGCAATCGCCGACATTCTTCTACCTGCATTAGAAAAGAAACAAACAAAAAGTATCATACATTATTAAAAACTATATACTAACACGAAAATAAATATGCAAAGACTTACAATGATGCATGTTCAACCGCCATAAGGATTAACTTCATCGATCATTCTGTTTAAAGCAAAATAAACAAACTCAATAAACTAAATTTTTTAAAAGTACTAATTAAAAACATGCATACAATATCATCATCGCCACCATCATCGCATGACTGGAGGAATATGACTTGGACCGTAACTAAATTCTCAAATCGTGCATAAGAAAGGCTTGTTGTCCGTGCGCATTTCTATCATTTCTTGATCCCTTTGTGAGTTTTGTTGTTGTATTTCTAGAATTTGCTAATCTCTTTCATGTATTATGCCCTTCAAATTGCTAACCTCCTCGCTTAAGTTATGTATCCGCGTTGCCATCACTGGTGGAGTAGAAGAAATAGATCTACGAGGAGCATTATGCGATTCTCGCTCGAGAACCCATACCTAATATCCTTCCCCTTTGATTCTCCACTCGCCTCAAGCCATAAATCCAAATTATTACTAACAGATGGCTCAGGATCCTCAAGATCACCGTCGTCTCCTCGAAATTCTCGAGATGAGGATAATGATCATATCTCTCCTACACAAAATTAAAATTTTAATCAGAGCATTTACATAACTAATGAATTAAAGTTATAAAGTAAGTTTAAAGATTAATTCAAACCTTAATTGCTCGAGCTCTATCTCCACTCCAAGTCTTATCTTTTTTTTGGAAAGTGCGAACGAAAGTATCTATAAATTCCAGCTCCTTTCCCAATTCTTTAGACTAAATATAAGAATGTTAGAAATAAAATAATAATCTGAAATATATTTAAAAACTAATTGTAGAATTTAAAATTACCAATCTACGTGAATGCTCCTCGATATTTATAGATCCTCCGCATATGTTGCAGATAAGTCTCGAATTACATGCTTGATTTAATTTATTACATTGACTTCTTTTCGCTCTCATCAGATTGCCAATAATTGAAGATTTTACTCCAATTTTCTGACGTGACACAGGCGGGTTTTTTTCCAGTACATTTGGCATGACTCAATACATGCCGGATATGATCGCCATATTTTTTTTTAAAAATTCTTTTAACTTCCAAGTCTTGAGTAGGGTCCCAAATAAATCTCACTGAGATGGAAAAAACAATTGATTATATAATCACTTATTTAATATATAAAATGAATCAATTATACCAAACTCGCACCACCATAGTTCTTTTCAGAGGTCTGGCGTGCTCGAGTGTATGACAAAGTCTCTCTCCAATAGTTATTCACGATTTTATTGATCTCATGAATAATGTATGTAATTTTCAAACCTACGATAAAGTGAAAAAATTTGAATAAATAATTAAGATAGTTTAAAAATTATAATACTTATATTACTTACGAATCTCCAATCGAAAATATATACTCGACTTTCGATGTTCAGAGGAGTGTGAATCGAATGGAAAGTATGCTCGGCTAATGAGATGATTGGCGCGATCGATGCGTGAAGGTCCAGCAAATCGAGGGCAAGTAGGTATAGTCGTGGCAGCAGTGGATCACCGCCCACTACTAGTACTGTGCCTCTCTCCACCACGAAACTATCAACCAAAACAAAATTAGAATAAAGAAAATAAAACTTTTATGCTTAATGAAGAACATGAAAAACTTACAATATGCATAATGAAGAGATGAGAGATCATGATCGCTAAGCTACGATGATTTCACCAATCGATAACCTATAAGAACAAAATATACACAACATCCGAGACAAAAGATATAAATTTAACAATGAGACATTATATAAACAAATAATTGAAATGAGAAAATTTATAAAATTATAGTTTAAACTAAAATTATATATAAAAACTTACCCTAGACGTCAAATTTCAAAGTCCTCATTATCATCTTCCTCATCCTCATCAGTATCCTCATCCTCGGTCTCCTCCTCTTCCTCCTCGTCCCCCTCCTCCTCCTCATCATTATCATCAATTTGAGCATCCACGCTTATCACTACTCTACTGGATCTCGTGAACGCTGGAATTATATATTCCTGCATGAAACATATTTGTAACTTTGTCTTGTTGATATGCAATGTCTTGCAGCTCTTCAATTTTTTCCGTGCTTTTGTTTTACAAACCTCACCATTCATTTTGTCACGCCTCAAACTAGGATATGGAGCATAGAAAATTGAATCGCTTGTTGTGCCAAAATAAATGGTTCATATCTCTTATAAAATCTTTTATGATTTATTTCAACCAAATTATACTTGGATGCACCTTCATCCTCCGACGGTCAAACCAGACACATAAATAAGATAACTCACATTTACGGACCAGATAATCAATCTCTATAATTTCATCCAAAGAAACCATAAAAATCATTGCTTGCACCTCCATCATTGGAAGACCGAACACATACTCCACTATTCATTGTACTCTTTCCATTTCCATATTCTTGAGTGTGGAAATTATATCGCTTATGAAATATGCCGCTGGCGTGCATCATTGCTTTTGGACCCCATGATAGATGGATTAGCAATTCTTGTTGAACGTCAGTTTGGTTAGCATAAACCTATACTCAAATGAAAATGATATTTATTTAAAAGTTAAGATATGTGTAAAAAAAAATGAGGTAATTAAAACTGCTTACATATGATTTGAACCATGGTGCAAATTCCTGATCGCAGAAGTGATCAAAGTCACGTGTCGGGATTTCAGAATATAAATTTTGAAAGATCCTATAATAAAAAATTGTATTATAACATAAACAAATTAACACTTGACGAAGAAATAGGAAATATATACTAACTCGAAATATGGCGATACTTCTAGACAATTAAGTAAAACATATGTCTGGGCTGCCCGCCATTCTTGATCAATTAAGTATCGTTGCTTACACGGTCCACTTGGTCGACCAAGATAATTAAAAATTGAGAATGAATTCAAATTGGGATCGACAGGACCTTCATCATTCCTTCCGGATTTCCGTCTTTTGGTCTGAACGTGAGGCTCAAAATAATATGATACAAAAGTTGTTACTTCCTCCACAATATATGCATTCACAATAGAGGCTTCAACATGTGCCTTATTTTTCATTTTTTTCTTCAAATGATATAAGAATCTGATTGTAATATAACAAATTGTATTAGAAATGAATATATAAAAAAATTAAACTTTTTTATGCAATATTAATGAAGTATAGAATATGTGAATTATACCTTTCAAAAGGATACATCCATCGATAATGAATTGGTCCTCCAACTTTGGCCTCATATGGCAAGTGAACCAAAAGATGTTCCATTGAATCAAAAAATGCAGGCGGAAAAATCCTTTCTAAATTGCACAAAATGATTGGAATGTCTCTCTCTAACTTCTCCATGTGTGAATATCCCAAAATCTGCTGAGTATATCATCATGAAGAAAATACTTAACTCAGAATGGCACCCTGCATAAAATTCGGTAAGAGTTCTTTAAAGGCAATAGGAATAAGTCTTTCCATGAATATATGACAATCATGGCTTTTCAAACCCATCAATTTGCATTCCTTAATATCGACACATCTCCCAAGATTAGAAACATACCCATCATGAAATCTTAATGACTTCAACCATTCACAAACAACACGTCTCTGTTCCTTATTCAATGTATAAACTGCCTTTGGTTTTGGTCCTCTACTATTTTCATCAACATCAAGGGTAGGTCGTTTGCAAATGAGTCGCATATCTTTTCTTGCATTCAAATTATCTTTTGTTTTTCCGGTGATATCCATCACTGTATTTATCAGATTATCAAAAATATTCTTCTCAATATGCATAACATCGAGATTATGATGAATCAAATTACTAAACCAATACGGTAACTCCCAAAATATACTTCGTTTGGTCCATTTATGGTTGCCTCCATATTCATAAGTTGTACCATGTGGCTCTTTCAATAACAGATGGAAAGTGAAAAACTTTGTACCAAATATCTTGACCAATCAATCTCAATGGCGGAGGTGTTCTTTCAATTCGATTCCTAGTGAATTCATCTTTATTCCTTCTGAAATTATGATTTAGTGGTAAAAATTGGTATGCGATAATCAAAATAACTCGCTTCTTACCATGCTTCAATCTAATCGACTTTGATCTCTCCATACATATTGGGCATCGCTCTAACCTCGATAGCATACCATGGAAAGTCATTTACGGTCCAAAGAAGAGCAAACTTCATTACAAACATCTGATTAGTATGAACGTCGTATGTAGGAAAACCTTCATCCCATAGTTGTTTTAGCTCTACAATCAATGGTTGCATATAAACATCTATTAACTTCTTCGGATTTTTTGGGCCAGACACAACCAATGTTAAAAACATATACGGTGTTTTCATGCACATCGAGCGGAAGATTATACGGAGTTAATATAAGCGCCAACAAGAATAGTGTCTTCTGATTTACCAAATGGAGCAAATCCGTCGCCAGAGACCTAACCTAATATTTGAGTCTCCTTCGCAAAATCGGGATATGTTCTATCAAAATTTTTCCACGCCTCTGCATCGATGGATGACACATTAGTCCCTCTTCGTCGATGATTTGCATGCCAAGTCATGTGTTCATTCATTGTCTTTGATGCATAAAGCCTTTGTAACCTAGGAGTTAAAGGCAAATAAAACAACTGACTATATGATTTACGTCGTTGCTGCCTCCTACTATTGCTCTTGTACCTATCTTGATTACAAAATTTACAAACATCCACATCGCATCATCTCCCCAATATAACATACAACCATCTCTCGCACACATCAATTCTTTCCATTGGGAGACCTAATTCTTTCATCGCTTTTTCTTACATAAATCATTGGGCAAGATATGATCACTGACAATGCCTCTTCAAAAGCTTGAACAAAATTATTAAAACACTCTTGGACACATTATGCTCGCCTTGACATTCAACATTCTTGCGGTGAGCGATAGTTTAGTGTGAGTCTCACAACCAAACCCATAAAGGTGCATTTGCGAAAGACTCAACACCTCTGAAATTTGAGATATGCTTCATTATTCATATTCGACCGATATCTATTACTTGCACCTCTTCCAAGGGTGATGCATTAGTAAACATTTGCTCAATCATTGGAGGACAACTTGAAGTTGCACCTTGTGATTGGGGAATCAAATTCGCCCGCTACATCATATATCATCCTCTCGATATGGATTTAATTGATTATAATCACTTTGATCCCTAGAGACTTGTGTGTTGTGTCTATCATAAACTTCATCGATATAAATGGTCCAACATGACATGTCCAGTTATAGTAATTTGCAACGAATACAAATCTAAAAAGATTCTCTGAAACTTTGCTATAAGGTAAAAATCTACCATTGTGACACTTTCTGCACGGACACCTTATCTGATTACCATCCATAAACTCAACATTACTAGTCTGCAAATTTAAAAACTCTTGCAACCCACTCATAAATTCATCGATTAAACCCCGACGCTCGTAAATTCCTATTATACATCCAACTCCTTTCACGCTGTATTATGTCTGTTTTCAATCAATTATATTAATATAAACTCATAGAAATTACAATAATAAGAATATACAGCTAGTTCACATATGAATTCACTATGTTTAACATGTGGGATAGTGTGGCTACCATTGAGCCTCACATTCTACTGATTAGGAATGGTTCAAAATATGTGAATGTTTATAAGTCTTAACTAGGACATCAATAAGATGCTTATAATTACTCAGGTAGATGTGCATGATTTGCTCATCTAAGCCTTATCACCTGCTTGTTTTATCCCATAACTTCCTATATGTGACTAAACAAAATCATAAAATATTTCTTCCAACTTAGTACTTAGCATTATTTGGTATGTGTATCTCTATGGCAAATTAGCAGCTTAAAGCTTCTGTAGTTTTACAGTTAACTATATAGTTACAGAATAAGTAGGATAGCAGCATAAAGCTTCTGTAGTTAATTATAGAGTTAAATATAGGAAAAAAAATAAATTTATACCACTGGTGGTCGCGGGCGTCTCCGAGCCGGCGATTGATGGCTGTCGACGGCTACAGCGGCGATCACGGACTCTCCTGACAGAGATCTAATCGAAGGTGCCACTGGCCATGCGGGTGGACTCATGCGGCGATCGCGACTCCTCGATACAACGCCGGGCTGCGGCGTGGTCGCAAATGCCGGAACCATCGGACACCGGCCTCGCTGGCCCGCAGGAGGAGGCCGGTCACGGCGGTGACAACGGCCGATGAGACGCTGGTGTCGGGCAGAAGGCGACGCCGTGGCAGGAGGCGCTACCGGCAGGAGGCAGGAGCGAGGCAGTGAGGCGGCTACGCGGCAGGAGGCGGACGACCGGCTACCGGCAGGCGCCGGCCACCGGCAGTGGAGGCAGGCGCCGCACCGGCAGGAGGGCCAGCCGGGCAGGAGGCAGGGGCGCCGGCCACGGCCGTGAGGAGGCGCACGGCTGGCCGGCGAGGCGGCCGGCGGCAAGCTGCTCATGGCACCGGGGCACGCGACCGACGAGGGCGGGCGCAGCGACCTCGCGGCGCTGCCGGCCATGGCGGCGACGCTTGGCCGTCTAGCGGCCGCCGGTGGGTCATTGGCTCGGGTGCGGCACGGAGGGCTGGTCGTGGTCGGAACGCTGTGGCACAAGCGCGAGGCGAAGGGAACACCGGCGGCGGCGGAGGGAAAAAAGAAAGGGTTTTAGGGTTCGATCGGGCGCGAGGGGAAGGAAAAGATTAGGGCGCGAGGGTAAAATTAAATAAATTTTGCAACGAATCTTTGGATTCGTTGCAAATTTAACGAATCCAAAGATTCGCTGTAAATCTTTATAAAAAATAAATTTTTAAAACGCGTTAAGGGTGTTTGGTTCGGTTATTAGGAATAACCTTAGTTATTCATTCAATCCAAAGTTATCAACAAAATCCTGCTTGGTTTAAGTTTTAAATGATTACCAAGTAATGAAGAATACCGCCACGCCACAAGAATAACTACATGCAAGGACATGCAACCCGAATTGAAAAACCTAAGAAAATATTCTGGTTAAGGCATTTTCTTTCCAATATTAGCCTTTTACTTATTGAGACAAAAATATCAAATCCCATTGATTAAATTTCAATGCCTAAATATTACACCTTTTCCTTCCAAATCACATGCACAAAATCATTTAAAAAATGAGAATAGTCGACACGCCCATGCCAATGGAGGGCATGGGCGTGTTTCGTGTTGAGGAACAGCGTGTTGGGCGCAACATGGGCGTGTCGGGCGTTAACATGGGCGTGTCGACTAACATGGGCATGTCGGGCGTTAACATGGGCGTGTCGCCAACACACCTGTGGCGTGTTGAGGTCCGAAGTTACGTTATTTGAATTTTGCAACGAATCCACGGATTCGTTGCAAATTTGCAATGAATCCGTGGATTTGTTGCAAATTTTTTATAAAAAAAATAAACGTTTATTTTGTATTTTTAATTTAGCAATGAATCCCGAATTCGTTGCAAAAATCTGCAACGAATCCCGGATTCGTTGCAAAAATCTGCAACGAATCCGTGGATTTGTTGCAAATTTCCAACGAATCCACGGATTCGTTGCAGATTTTTGCAACGAATCCGGGATTCGCTGCAAAATTTAAAAAAAAAAATTTAACCTTTTTAAAACGTTATTTTATTTTTTAATATTAATATTAATTTTGCAACGAATCCTGGATTCATTGCAAAAATTGCAACGAATCCACGGATTCATTGCAAAAATTGCAACGAATCTAGGATTCGTTGCAATTTTAATTTTTTTTTTTTTTACTTTTTAAAACGTTAATTTATTTTTTAATATTATTTTTGCAACGAATCCTGGATTCGTTGCTATTTTGCAACGAATTCACGAATTCGTTGCAAAATATTTAAAAATAACCTCGTTCAGCAGAACTTGTTTTCTATTTTTATTTTTAATAAATTAAATATCTGCGATGAATTCAGAATTCATCGCTAAATTATGCGACGAAAATTATTTCCGTCGCAAATTGACGACGAAAAAATAAATTCGTCGCAAATTTGTGCAACGAATTTATAATTCGTTGCAGAAATTTGGGACGAATTTATTTTTCGTCGCAAATTTCCGACGAAAATATTTTTCGTTACAAATTTGCGACGAAATCTAAAATTCGTCGCTATATTTGTTGCAGATTTGCAACGAAAATAATTCGTTGTCAAATTTCGTCGCAAAAAAATAGTTTTTTTTGTAGTGCTTGCTCTTTTAAAAATCAGATGATATTACCTCTTGGTAGAGCATGTTGATCCATAGAAGTGTCAATTAGTTCAGCCAATAGCTTGCTAACTTTTATCAAACATATTAAAAAAAAATGTCTTATTGATTAAAAATAATAATAAAATACTAAATAATTTATAATATTTATAGTTAAATCGTACTAAAGAAATACAAAGCCAAAATTTTATAACAAAATCAGTATGAATTTATTCTTTCTTTGTGCTTCATTTGATTGTTCACTGCAGAACCGTACTGTGTGGCCACAAGCCTTCTTTTCTGGGCGATCAGATCACGATGAGTTCGTCAAAGTAATCTAGCGACCGTAAATTAGCTAGATTATTTTTAAGTACTGCTACAGTGTCTGTAAATTACTTCTTCAGGCGTGCATGCAGTAGTGATCGTGAATTTCGCTGGTCGCCGATCGATCAGAGATTTACCAACTGGCGGTTGCCATCTCAGGCCACCTACCAGGACCCGACCAGCTGCATTAAATTCGCTGCATGATTTCTTGTCGAAGAATGAATCTGCACGATTTCGGCAGCGATGCGCGGCCTGGCTACAGTCGACGATAACGACGCAGGGATAATTAATAACCAGGCGTTATTAAAAACTCAGCGCCTAAGATGGTCGAAGAACCGGCATCCTTCTTGGACTTCAGTTTCGACGGCAAGGATTTACAATGGAAAGCAGTTGCTTTCTTGGAAATTGGAAGAAGGGCGGATCGGATATGCATGCATGCCCAGCCTTGCACGAGTGGGCCGCTGCGCCTCCTCCTCGCCGTCCCTTTCAGCTGGAAGGGAGGCGGCACGTTTTTCCGCTGAAAGTCCACGGCAGGCGTGCAGTGGGCGGATCGTTAAGTATTTTTTTTTTTATATTCGATCAGAATCTCAGGCGTTAGATAAGATGCTCATCTCTGACTCGAGCCGAGTTTGAACAGGATGCCCGTCCTTCCCATTCTCCGTTCCCACATGGGGGCCATGGCATGGCAGACCAGTCAGTGCGATCGATACTGTGGCAGTGACGTCGAGTTAGTTGTCTCGGATGATTTGTTTGTGTAACAGTAAGCAAGCAAACAGGCTTACCATCCGGTCGTATCGATGATTGTGGTTGGTGCTTGCCGATTGGCCATTGGATCTGAAAAGCCCATGAGGCAGGCTCTGAAAAGGGCCCGATGTTTATCCTTTCATTTCGTCGTCGCCGGTGGGTCACTGATTCGTTGACGGTTTTTTTTTTTGTTTATACTTGGAAAAAAAGGAAAGTGATATAAGGAATGATCCTCAGAATAAATTCGGAAGAAAAAAAACTTTTCTTTTCTCGTCTTACCATAAAGTAAATTATCATGATTCCAGGTTGAGGTTTACAAGCACTCGGAACAGCAAAACTATTTTGATTTTTTTTTTTTTTTTTTTTTTTTTTGTTTTGGGAAAAAAAAAAAGGCGCGGAAGGCGGAAGAGACACGCCACCCACCATCGACAGCGACTGTGTGGACCCACCCCGACGCGGTGGCGCCGCACGAATAGGACCGGAGATGCTTCCGTGACAGCGACAGCGACAGCGACATCTCGGTCAACGAGCAGCAGAGGCGGCGGGGCCGACGCGCCAGGCGGAGGTCGCGATTAGCGGTCGGGTGTGCCAGCCGAGGGTGAGGCAGCCCTCCGCCTCCTCCACCCGGAATCCGTCTCCTCCGGCGTAGAGGGCGAGGAGCATACTCGCTTGCTTGAAGGCGTTCGATCCCAAGTGCACGGGATCGAACCCGGCCTGCGCCATTCGGCCCCGCCATCGCCCCAGCGTTTCGTGCCGCTCGGTCCGATCTGTGCCCTCGCTCGCCACCACGTTGCAGATCTGTCGGCCTAGGTAGGCATCCGCCATCGCCCGGTGCCGCCGCTGCTCCTCCATCTCCCCGTCGGCCCCGGTGTCGCCGCCGTTTTCTAGCGAGTCGAACATGCTCGAGTAGTAGTGCAGCGCCTCCGTGAAGCGCTCCAGGAACGTCCCACCGTTGTGGTTCGCCTCCTCCTCCACCACCGTCACGATCCGCGGCCGCAAAGCCCTCACCGTCCCTAATACCTTCTCCACCTCCCCTGGCCGCGCCAGTAGCTGATGAAGTTCCATCACCGAGTTCACGGCCACTGCCTCCTTCACTCCATTGCGGTCGCCCCTCTTGCCCTCCGGCTCGAACAACATCCGGGGCTCGAGATCGGCGAGGCTCGAGGCTACAAAACCACGGAAGTGGAAGTCGATGCCGATACTCTCTGCAAGCATGGTAAGCTTCCAGCCCACCTCCTGTAACGCATCGGAGTTGTCCGGCTGCGGCGGGCCGATGCCCGTGAGGCGGAAGGAAGGCGGCCCGCCGGGGCGTAGCGCTAGAGCCTGGAGCAGCGCCGGCCACTGCATCCCCTGCTTTAGCCCAAAGTCGATGACGTGCACCTGGCGGAAGCTGGTAAAAGCCTCGAGGATGGCCTGGTTGGCTGTGAAGTGGGCGAACTTGAGGTACGGCGCGCTCTCGTAGAAGTGCGAGTGGAGGAGGTTGAGGGCGACACGATCCGCCTGGGGAAGGGGACTATGTCGGTAGATCCGGCGCGCGAGAGCCTCAGCGAAGTAACTGGCCACTTTCCTCATTGGGCCGCTTTGGGAGTCAGCAAGTACCGAGATCTGCTTCAACAGGGCGTCCGCCGCCTTGAGGTTCTCCTGCTGAACTGCCTCCGCGCACGCAAGCAGAGCATGCACCAGGCGGATCCCAGTCTCTTGCGTATCCACCACCACCACCGGAAGCGCCGCCGTCGCCCATTTGAGCGACGAGGCCACCTCCATAGCTGACCCCTTGACCCCACCCGGCGAAGACAAGGACGAAGAAGAGCAAGTCCTCATTCGTTTCGGATCCCTCGGAGACAAGATCTTCTCACACTGGGGCTCCGTGTCACAGACAACTCGCCCAACGGAGGCGGCAGTCGGCGAAACGACGGGCTTAAAGTCGTGTAGGGCGGATGCCGGCGAGGCAGCAGCGGCGGAGGGCTTCGCGGCAGTGCAGTCGGAGGGGGCACTCAAGCTGTGCCCGTTGCTTCTGCCGGGGGCAGCGGTTGGGGGAGGGAGTTGAGTATACGGCGGTGCGTTGAGCTCCGAGAGCATGCTGTCGAGCCAGGCGTAGAGATCAGAGGGATCATAGTGGATGGTGTCCGACGCTATCTGGGGGAGATGAGAAGCGTCGTCGCTGGACATGGCGACCTCCAGCTGCTCCAGCTTCTGAGCTACGTCCGCCATGTCCGACGCCCGCACCTTGTAACCGAGGGCGGCCAGCAACTCGTCCACGCCGCACTCCTGATCGTCGCCTGTCCTCATCACCGGGACCATGTTCCCCTTCGCTATCTCCGGCCCCATGGCCACCGGGTCATCGCCTTCCATTCCGGCGTCTTCATGCTCTCGTTTCATGCTTACTGATCACTTCCTTTCCGGATTCACTTCGCTGCTCTTCTCCTCAGGTGATAAGCCAAGCATTTCACAATTCACAGGCCGATGGCCAGACCGACTCCGCATCTATTTATTTATTTATTTTTTTTATTTTTTAACAAAATAACAAAAACGAGAAAGAAAACAGCAATAAGCATCTTTTTTGCGCCACACGCTGGAATTTACACCTTCGAAGGAATTGCCACGCTAACACTTACTCTGCCCCACAGACCAAAGAATAAATCTTCAGTTATTTATTTATTTAATCTAATATTAAGCTAATTAAACCAAATAAAAAAAAAAGAGAGAGAGGTTAAATCAAGAATGTTGGAACATATATAGATTTAACTCTAAGATATTTCATTTCTCAAGCACTTAAGATAACACATCAAAATTCAAAACCTAATGATGCATTTAGGGTTGGACTCGACTCTCACTTAGGCTGCGTTTGGTAGGGCATAATGTAATCCAAATTGTAATGTAATCTAAGTTGTAATGGAATGTAATGTAATCTTGATTACATTACTATGTTTGGATACAAATTGTATGTAATCTTGGATTACAAAGGTCATTACATTCTTTTGTTTGGAGTCCATTACAAAGACGATAGGAATGGATCGACGACGATGACGACGGCCAACTAGCGATCGACTGGTCGGCCGACGACCGACCGACGACTGGCTGTCGGTCACCATCGATCGTTGACGACCGGCCACGTCGTCGTACGATCACTGCCGGCCGCCGTTGGCCGCCACCGACGATCGCTCGATCATGATCGCCGACGGCCGCACCGATCGCTTGTCGGCCGTCGGCCGATCACCGCCGATCACGCCGGCGGCCGGTCGTCGATCGGCCACCGTCGATCGCTGCGTGGCCGCGGCCGATCACGCTGATCATCGGCCGACCGTCACGGTCGTCGCCGTGGCCACCGCCGATTGCCGATCGACCACCGCTGCCGATTTAAGCCGACCGATCCGCGCCGATCGCTAAACGCAACCTAAATCCCATTCGCTGCAATAAATCACATTCAGACGCAAATAAATCACATGCATGCAATGTAATTTATCGCATTTAAATCGAAGCTTATAATGTAATCTGGATTAGTTTTGGTTGTCAGAATCACATAAAACTTTAGTGCTTTTCAGAATCCAGATTACATTACATTACATTTCCAAGATAATAATAAAACAAAGGACATTTCTCAGAATTAATCCTGATTACAGCGCTAGATTACGAAATACCAAACGTAGCCTTAATGTTTATTCAGTCAGTGCGGCTATCTTATCGGTGTAGTGTAGACTAACTACCATTTGAAGGCTTCAAATGCGAATTGATAAAAGTTTGTTTTTGATCATTTGGGAGAAGATAATTTAGGATTAATGATGAGAATACGAAGCGATCGATTATATAATACAATGGCATCAGAGAAAATGTGTTAATTAGATAATGCTTGGCTTGCAAGTATCCTGTCAATATCATTTATCTCGATCGCCCTTTTTATCCATTTTTTTTTTTTAAAAGGAATCCAGATATTTGTCAAAATATGGAAAAGAAAAATATTTTGTAAGATAAAAATTATCACAAAGTTTATTCTCTGATCTTGACCGGTCAACCCAACTCCCTTAGCCTCGACACGTGTATCGCATCTTTATGGCCCAGATTCTGATTCGCCAATCTCGCTCGGACAAATTTTCAAGCTAAGCTCGTCTTTGCTGACACGTGGCGCGTCGCCGCAGTCAATTTCTTTTCCGTTCCGTTTTCGAAAAATGAGAAAGCTACGTCAACGCTCTGCTCGAACTCACAGCCAGACGCTACCCGCTTCCGTACCTATTGTGTTATTGGACATGAGCAGGCCGGCACAGCGCACTGACCTTTCTAAATATGTTCCTCTGTTTCAATTTCAATTCGATTCTTATCGATTTTCGATCTGTCGAGGTTGAAACCGATTAAAATTGATTCAAAATCGATCTTTGATTCCAATGCCTTAATTTTGAAATCAATTTAATCCGAAACGATTTTGAAATGGTTCCGGATCAATTCTGAAATGAGTCTAGATTATTTCTCTCGAATTTGAGCTTTCAAATTTATCTATCATACTGACGATCATATTCTTTTTTTATATTATCTCAAAATAATCTTATAGACATATTAGCATGCTAAGAGTTTCCACCATTAAATTAACAATCAGAATCAGAACTGATTCTAAAACGATTCCAAAATCGATTATAACCAAACTAAATTAGAATTAAAAACGGTTCCAAAATCGATTCATCTGAATCGACTCTGATTCGAAATTTAACGAATTAGTTTCGATTCGATTCCGGATCGAACCGGTCCATTTCATAGTTGGTAAATTAAATTTTATATTAAATTAAACTCGGATATATATATGTAAATTAAACAAATAAAATATTAATGAACATTTATTTCGGAGAGCATTTTTTTTTAATAAAAAGAGAATATTAGTAAGTGACTTCCATGACAAGTCCAAGAAGAGTGAGGCTCATTTAGGTACGAACACTTGGGATCTTGAATTTGCTGAAGATCAATCAAACCTCACTTTACAATGATTTGACAAGCACAATTTTCTCTCTCGTACGACATCCACATAATCTTCTAGATTATTCGATATCTTATTATAATATATTTATAAGATTTTTTTAATAAAATGATGCTAAATTTTAAAGCGTTAATTACTTTATCATTCGTTATAATCATTGTTTAATTATCGAAGATATAGATATTTAATACCAACTAAAAATAAATAAATTTGGTTGATATTTTGAAAAATTAAGAGTATTTGATAAATCTGATGCAGATCGGGAATACGATCATCGTTATTCAATTTACAATTTCTTTTTGACTTTACCGTTCTCAAGGAGCTTATATGATTTGCATTTTTTTATATTCTATATAGAATCTAAATTTTTTAATTTCGTCCAATTAATTTAGAAAATAGAAAGAAACGATCTTCCGTGTCGTTCCCTTGTCGAATAAATCTACAGTCGATATTACATGTATATATAGTTGATATTTTTTTTAAAAAATATTCTACAGTTTTTCAGAGAACTCTAGGGAATTCTAGAAGATTGGGAAAAGTTTTTTAAATTGAAATCGGAGACTACTTTCTAAACCAAAATGTCGCCGAAGACATGCAGTTTAGAATATACTGAAGAATCTAAAGAAAATGAGCAAAAACAATATAATTGTGCCACTATCGTTTTCTGCACTGTATGGGTCTCGGAATCTGCAGGAAACCAGTTGTTGTTTTCATTAGCCTATTTTATCGCACAATTTGATAATAATTAGCGTGGAAATTATGGTTAAGCAAGGTGGGCTATAATTAATTAAGATAGTTGCATGTCATTCATTCATTATTTTTACAAAAAAAAAAAAAAGAAAGAAAGAAAAAGAAAAGGTCTAGAAAGTAGTCTTGCTCACTGAAGATTTTTCTTTCTTTTTTTTTTTTTTTGCAAAATGTAGAGAGAGAGAGAGGATTGAGGCTGAGCTGGAAACGATGATCGAAAGTAGTCTAGGGCCGGTGCATCGAAGGTACACGTCATGGCTTCATGAATACATAGATTTGGACCGCTCGTACGTCCTTTTTCAAAGGATGAATGCACATTTAAATCTCGTGTCCGATAGAACGCCATCAATTGATGATGCGCACAAGTGTATTTTGTGTTCCCAGAGGACTACACTTGCAGAATACTGACAGATAATAAGTGATGAGATTTAACACGGACGTGTCGATTGAGGACTAGACAAACAGTTCTGGTGTCGATAGATATTAACTCCTAAGATTTGACCCAAACTACACTTTAGATGCCGTTATATGTGAATAGATATCCATGAACAAGCTCACTTTAATATATATATATGTATATATATTAAACTCCATTTGCTAACGTTGATAAATTAAACTCAAACAATTCACTAATTTATCAAAAGTCATAACTATAGATTTATATCTTGTTACTATTTTGTAATTTTAAACTATCTATCGATACGATAGATTACCATTTTATTTAAATTATAAAAACAACAGCATGAATTGAACTCAAACTCAATAAGATTTGTAATAAAAATATCTAATGAGCAAACTTAACAAAATAAAAAAAAAAATTATAATTAAGTTGCCTTATTCAAACTTTCTTTGGGCGATAAATTGTGGTAAAGTTCCTATCTGTTGTTAACTAAAGGTAGATACACCTGAACAAGATTGTATGCGATCAGATCTTAGTTTGGCAGTTGCAACAGCGACACCACAACAGCAAATCAGATTACAACTGAGCATAGGCACTGAACGTGGGGAAAAAATTAGTAGAATTACATTTGATGCTGAGCTTAGTGAGAACCTTGTTATTTGCATCCAAGAAAAAATTTACAAGAGAAGCTGAATAAAGCTGGATCAATAAAAAAATTTGACATACTGGAGAAACCAATGGAAAAATAATCTTCGAGATGAGTATGGGCAGCTTCCTTCATTAGCTGGCTCCGAAATCATAATATTAGCATCAAAGCTTTGGGACATAAGTTACAGGAGTTCGTAGCCTAAGTCACAGGAGTTTGAACTGCTATGCCTTGAGCATTTAATCTAAGGTAAGTGCCGCCTTAAAGCAGCTGGCACGAGTTAACAATTCCAGATCCTTGGATGACAGTGTAAGTGAACCAGAAAGATAATGTTGCGATGAACGAGACCTGCATGATAAAGAACCTTAAGAATAGAGAGAATTTAATTGAGCTCAAAGATTTGAGCAGAATTTGGCCCTCACTAAAATCTTCAGCATGTTTACAACCATTAAAGGAATGGATCGAATGCTAGTAATAAAAAGCTAATTTGCTTAGTGACTCAACTGCAAGTGAAAAATTTCTCTAGCAATCTTGCAAGGAAAGAGATCTCAGCATTATGGACTTACCTCCGTCGAACTTTTTCTTTCAAGCACTCTGAGATTCGGAGGCTCTCTAACTTGGATATGTGACTTGAGAAGGACAAGTAGTCATGGAATCCAGAGCCTCTTAGGGTCATTGATAATCTTGCAGGAACTATGGGAAGAAGGACGTCCAAAAGAGAAGATTGCGTTTTCCTGCAAGCAACAATCTAGTCAAAATGTCACCAAAGATTTTTATAAATAATGAAATATACATCAGAGAGAAATGAAGAAGGTATCTAGCATCCTGGAGATATCATAGAATCATGGCAAATGAAGAAATTTTCATAGGAGCCACTTATCCATGATGTTTCTGATATTATGGTACCTTTTATTTGTAATTCTTAGTTCATTCAACAATATTAATAATGCAGAGAAGAAAAAGAAACAATACAGTTATTAAACTTGATATTGTACTCTTAACTTTCCTGGTAAGATATTTGTAGACACAATTCAAATATTTGAATTAAGTATATTGTTCTCGATACTTCCATTCTATCAGATATTTCAAGAAAGAACAATTAATTTTATCTGGCCAATCTAGCAGGTAAAAGCATACGCCTGTATTTAGCAATGTCCATAAGCTTGTGTTGCTCAAATTTCAAACTGTAGCTAAATCCGTAAATCCAAGTGCCATAGGAAAAAAAAGGTGACACAATGTTGAGCATGGCGCATTAGGAAGAAGAGAAGCTAACACATTTCAAAGCAAGTCATCTTATAATGCACCTATTTCCGTAGTTGCACATTGGCTTTCCAACTCCCAGCGTCCTTTTTTTGACATTGTTAATGGAGCATTACACAAATACGTTGTATTCTTATTTAGCAATAATATGGGCTACCAAGGATTCCTTAAGGAGTAAAGCTAAATTTTCCCTCTACATGGTTTAAAGTTGCTCCTTCTTGGTGTTCCTATCCATGTTGATCCTTCATGTGAATTGGCCCATCCATATGCTCTCTATGATCCTCTCTACATCACCCACAACCAGCACTGCTAGTGACACTTCTGGCCACTTGTTCCTCTGAGCTGCAATGTCCAATGATATTCTACGCCTTCACCCATGCACGACAATCCATATTAGTTTGTTTCTACCACACACACCACACGCGACTCTGCCTCCGCCCACCGTACATCTGTTTGTATGTCTGTCACCTCCTCCATATTGTCACTTCTATTTTTGCATACATTCACACACATCCATCTGCTTACATTGCTTCCATCTACAAATCCATCCGCACACTTGCATGCCTTTCAACCTTCACATTTCCTTTCCTCCCAAAGATCCTTCTTCAATCGCTTCAACTCAATGAAAGTCATCTTACCCACAAACTTCTAAAATCAGTCTTATGTCGTTAGGGAGATCACTTTCTAGTAGATCCCTTCCCTTAACGGCTGTCTCAATGCCCAACTCCCTAACCTCATCTTTGCAGCCTCATTGTTTTCGAACCTAAGAAACTATTCCTCTAGCAGTGGGATAGTTCATCGTGTGTTGTTCCTCGAGATTCTTTTAGGCATATGAACAACAACCATTGTTCTCACATGCCATCCTTCATCCAAGCCCCAATCAGACAATTCTTTGGGTTGAAAATTCTTTCTCCAAGTATTTAAATATTAGGCTCATCTTCATTGTTGGTTGTCCTTA
This sequence comes from Wurfbainia villosa, assembly GCA_025175895.1. NCBI lineage: Eukaryota > Viridiplantae > Streptophyta > Magnoliopsida > Zingiberales > Zingiberaceae > Wurfbainia > Wurfbainia villosa. The sequence continues at coordinate 799,869 of JAKLTH010000042.1, forward strand.
CACACGTGTTGCTCCACACATGTCATTCCCCACATCGTCATTGCTAGTTGAACCTCCATGAAAGATCATTCCACACATTTTTGTCTTTGATTGACATTTGTATGCAATTCATTGACTACAATTGAGCCTTCGTGTAAGATAATTTCACGCATCATCCTCATGCATCATTCCACAGGTCTCATCTCACTCCGCATGTGCCATTTCATGGGCATTCCAAGACAAATCAATCCTCTTCTCTCCATGTGCAACATTCTATGGACATTTCAAGATGAATTTGTCCTTTTTCTTCCATGTTTAAGATGGATCTATTCTCTCTTCTCCGTGTGCGTCTTGCGAACTTCTTGAATTCATTACGGGAATAATCTTTGTGCCTCATCACATGAACTTCTTGAGTCTCTCTTCCATATTTTTAATAAGCTCATTTTTATAGTATATTCCTATTTATCAATAGTATTGATATAAAGGTAGAGGGAGCTACATAGGGTTCCTTGAGAAGGAAACTAAAGTTTCCCCTCAATAAACACATTAAAGGGACAACAAAAATTCGTCCAATGTAAGCTTAAGAACAAGGCAATAGATAGAAGCTCAAAACAGCAAGGAACCTAACAATAATCAAACAAGTTTAACGGACTAGTAAGCATAGGACAGTATACTGGCAGAATGTTCTAATTGCCAGCATTCTGAAATGGTTAAAAATATTTTTAGGTATGATCAGTATGCAGTCAACAATGTTTTCTAGATTATATTCTATCTAATTTTTCTTGTACCTCTTTGTTTTTTGTCGATCATGAAATTTTCCAAATGAATTAAAGAATGTTAGTAAAAAAAAATACAGTCCTGCTAATACCATAAGTAATATCTTCCTTATAGCATGCTTATGGTTGTGAATGCATATTTCAATGGTTAAGGAATTTCACTCTTTTATAACAGAATTTTTCTGAATCAAATGTGTGAACTTATTACTCATTTAATAATATCATATTGACCTGAATGCTAATGCTTAATAACTTCATCATCTTGTCCTAACTATCTGAGATTGGCTGCATGCATTTGATTCCTCCAGTAAGCTCTAAACATGCTACTAAAGGAAAAAGAATGTGAAGGCAAAGGAATGTATAGCTACGACACAGATGGTTAAGATGTGCCTAATGGAGCCACAGGTCTTGTGTTTGAACATTGCATGCCCTTTATTTGGAAAAGGAAAAGGAAAAGGAAAAAAAAAATTGACACAGACAATATGAAAGCTTTTTTCTACAAAGATATAGAACCAATAGGCAAAAGAGATTGTTAATTGTTCAAGATCCAGAGAATGATCAAACCTTGTTGAAATGTCATGTATTGTTTCCTTTATATGCAGACCTCCATAAGAAGTATCATGTTTGTTAGTACTTTCCAAGGCAAGCAGCTTCCCAAGTGCCATAGCATTGGTGCTGGAAACCAGCATCTCCTGCATTAGAGCCTCTGTTTGTATTGACATATCTTGGCATGCATTGTCGTAATTTTTCAAGAAATGACATAGGCCGTGTTGAGAATATGTGGATCCCATCTCATATTGTTGATCATACCAGGAAAAATCATCTGGCTCAGTGGCAAGTGTTAATGAAGGATCCAGAACATCCTGCACAATATGCCAAATTTTGCTTGAGGAAAAAGAAACTTAAAGCTACAAAGAGATGAAAGACCAAAAACTTACAGTTATAACAGGGTAACAGCCACTGAACATGATATCAGCGTCTGCAATTAAGTCAGTTAATCCAGCAGTGATGTTGAGTATTGAGGACTCTCTTTGGTTTTCTCCTACATATTTTTTCAGTTCTTCACGCTGATTGTGCAGTTTTTGCCATGTTTCTTGTACTGAAACAGTGCCTGGAGAATTCTGATTACATCTCTTGGGAACTGACCGAATGGAGAAATTAGCCTGGCTGCATTCATCCATAAATTGATATCCACTACATGAAAGCTCTTGAATCCCATTATCAGAATCACCAAGCCCCTCATCAAGCTCATATAAGTTGCTGATGGGGCATGAGTTCCTGTTGGTTGTGGATCCATTTAGATAATTAATTTGTTCTGGTGAGGCATGGATTGACTGAACCAAATGACCAAGTGTACCACTTATGTTTTTAGAAGAAACTGCCACTGACATGGTATCCTCTCTCCTGTTGGCCTCAGAACCAGATAGAAAACAAGATTCTGGAACACATGAGACATCCTGTACTTTGAATGTGTCACAAATATGAAAAGCAGATGCTGTGTCAACACTGTTGAGAAAATCCTGACGACCATTGTCTCTCTGAGACTTAGCTGGTGAATTCAGCAGACTACAAAGTTCCAGCATTGTAGTCGGCGTCTCTACAAATGGATAGTCATTCACATCAGATGACATAATTTCTGCAGGTCGAAGGTTATCAGTACTTAAAATATCATCAGACTGAGATGACAAGATGATACGAGGCCTCTTCTTATTAGATCTTGGTAGATCAGCTCCCGCAAGTGACTCAGAAGCATCAAAAAAGTCGTCAAGAGCATTGTCATTAGCTGGATTTGTGGAGTTTGGATCCGATATTTTCCTCTTTAATTTCCTTTTCTTACTCTTATTGATTCCCTTGGGTACTCCCCCCACATTAGGTGAACTAATCTTTTCTAGTGGATCAGACTCTGCTGGCACTGAGTTGTCCTCTATTGAAGATAATGTTCTGTTGATTTCATCGAGTATCTTTTCTGACAATTCACATTTGAACTCCCACGGAATTGCATTTGGTATCACCATATGTGTAGCATCAATATCAAAGTGTAGGGGACTATATGTGTGCATATTGCTGCCTGCATAGCAGAAAGAGAACTCAAAAGCAGAAATTTGGACCATGATATACTTATAATGATATACATAACGAGCAACAACACTTGGTTCAGATTTTAAATAAGCAATGAGGAACAAAAATATCACAGAACTCAAAAAACATCATTAAATAAAAAAACTAGCCTTGCAAATATGTGCCAAACCGCAAAAGAAATATGCAGATTTGCCAAAAAAAAGATTAGGCTTATTTATGCTGCTAGCATGAGTTAAAATATGATAGGCTAACAAATAAGATTACGGCTAATCCTGTGACTTCTACTAGCCAGTTGATCTAACATCAATTATTCATGCTCATTTGCAATATAACAACCAACAATCTTCTTACTAAGACTACAGCACAGCACCAACAAGTACTACACTCTCTATCTATTGCACTGAATATCTTTCCCCATGACGGAAAAAAGAAGACTACATGCTAACGAATAAGATATTTAGCATCATCATGAATATAAACTTGATCAAGAATCAGTAGAAGCTATCTTCTACTTGTTTCATGTAAAAGACCAATATACCAGCTGCTTACCAATTGGAAGATTTTTTCCCTGGCACCAGAATTGAAGTGACATGATCACCTTGCGTATATCGCCCAGACAAGAACTGATAAACTGCTGCAGTAAGCAGGATGAAATTTGAGCCCTCTCATTAGCACAAATCTGCACAATGATCAATATAAGCAAGATGCGCATCTGAGACAGAATATACCACATTGGAGACGAATAACATACCATGTGCACATGTCTAAACAACTCTTCATTTGATAGAGGCTCAAAATCTAAAACCAGTCGATCTAATAGCCGGGTCAAGACACGGTTCTTGCCTGTAGGAGAAAACTAGTAAGGTATAATTGCAGATAGATAATGAAAGTATATCATTAATGAGCTACAAACTCACTGTTGCTTGTAAGTATTATAGGCCGCTTTGAGGTTTCTGCCAATTGGAGGATAGTACAAACGAAGCTATTAAGACCATGGTCATCCTCAAAAACAGAATCCACATCCTCAAAGAGGACCAGTGACTTATTTGCCACTCTAGTCTCTCCAGTCCAAGAGCATTGACTAGGATCCATTTCTTGCATGTCCATAGGAGTAGTAAGTCCAAAAATCTCAGATTTCATGTTTCCCATAGTGCATGGTGCATCTGCAAGTACATCAAGATTTTGCTTTCTTCTTGAATTGTTATTATTGTATGAGGACCTGATTACAGCAACATAAATACTTCAAATTATCATAAATAATAAAATTACATTCATAAAGTCTACAATAATAATTTATAAACATGAGTCTAAAATCATAAGAATGCATCACTAATATAACAGTCCAGCATACTGTTTATTATCTACAGTATACAGCATATTTAAAATCTCCTCGCGCATAGTATCACTGTCATTAATGTAAGAGGCCAAATGATTCTTGTTGGATTATGCAACGGATAAGATAATCCTAGGACCAGGTCCAAGGCATGTAAACAACCACGTTGCTTCCGAATATAACATTTTCCGCTCACACACCAAAATTAACATAGGTCTAGAGCTTTCTACACTGACATAACCATTTAAGACAATGAAGGAATTAAAGCTCAACATGCTTTTCTCTAGTTGTTCTATATAAATAGTGGATAATTGTACGTATATGTGTATACATATGCTTTAAATAATCATGTTTTTTTGTACATTTATGAAATTCTAACACAGCCTGACCAAACAACTATATGACTCACCCATATCTCCCTTCAATCTTCTGCAATTTAATCCAGCTATGCATATGGAATTCTAAACAAACTAAACACTACACTACATATGATGTTAATAAATGGATCAGTGCTAAACATGTGACCTTTGAGAATTAGCCATCAAGGTTCAGTCATTGGCTTTATAAATACACTGACAAAAAGTTGAATATAATTATTTGGAAAAAGCCAATAAGATAAGAAATACTAAATCCAAGAGCAGAGAACTCACCATCTGTTAAATCCATGTGATTCCATTGCCTCCCGATACTTGTTCTTAATACTTGCGCCATTTCTCAAATCAGATGCATTAACCTGTTCATTAGTATTTTATTAGAAAATATTAATAATAAAAACAAGCAACTAAGTTTTTTTTTCCTTTAGTATATATCTTAACAGAGTCAACATAACAATTCTGAACTCAAGTCCAAACGGAAAGAGGTAGCTAATGAGAAATTTTAGAAGACTTATATGAAAGTTGTATGTGCCTCACTTGCCACTTGTTGGATGAAAAACATAGGTGCAATCCTAAGCTTTTATAGTTTATCTTAGTTAACATTTTATTGAATATGATAAGTCATAACTTATAATGAGATTACTTCATCAATTTCTAGTTTGGCTCTTGAGTGTGACAACCTAAAGGTCCATGCACATTCAACATATCCAACGTGAAAATGGAAAATAAAGAAACTCAGAAGGATGTAAAACCAACAACATGATTCCAACTAGCAAAGTGCAACCTATCATACTCATATTGGTAACAAAATCCCATCCCTGAGGAGGAAAGAATCTAGACATGAATGTCATCCAGGCATTTAAATATTCAGGTAATCTGGATAACATCCTTTTAAAAGTTTCAATTAGCATAATATCAAACCACAACTTAATGCAAATGACATATAGCAAAATAATTCTGAAACTACAGTAAAATAATTGTTAAAGCTGAGGATAAGTGAGAGAAGGTATGCAGTCTATGAAAGGATTAAAGCTATGCTATTTAGCAAGAATAGTGGTAATGCTTCCTGTAATTATTAATGGCTAGGCAGGAAATAAGTTTTTGAATATAATCAAAGATATTCAGAAATCTGTGATTAAGCATGCAAAGAATTGGACAAGAGCCCACGCAAAAGAAAGTCCTGCAACTGACAGTCTGGTCACAGGTCAGCTTTATATTCACAAATTTTTGGTTATATGTGAATAGAAGTGGACAAGAGGCAAAACAAAAGAAATAGTTTTGCAAGAGGGAATCTGGTTACATGTCAACTTGCTTCTAAATCAAACTAGTCAATTAATCATGCAGAAAGACAGCATGGATAAATTTTCATTAGCTAAAATGCAACAGTATTTTTCAATGGCAGTAACCAAAAGTTTGGAACATTTATAAAGAAGTTCTATTTTATCACCCTCTGAATACCTTGCAGGGGATATATATTGATAGCTGAGTTTGCCCCACAACCAGTTATTTTGTTATATTGGCATAAGCAGAAGAGGATTTTTATTCTTGTAGGAACGTAATATTATTTGAGAAATTTTGGGGGGAAACTAGATGATACAGCTATTCATATCATGAACTGTAAGGAGCAATTCAGTTTTAAAGTAGATGCAATAATTTTTAATAAGAATTATATAATTATCTTCATACAATTTCAAAATCAAATTCAAAATCCAACAATAATCAATTTCCAGATGTAGCATTTTATTATAAGAATCTTACAAGTGGCAAGAGATGAAGAAAAACAATTTTGAATCTTATTCGAAAATAATTCTATAGAATAGTTGACTGCATAGCAATTCTATTAATAGAATGAATATAAATTTAAGATTACCTCAATGACTTCAAAGCCTTCCTCTTTTGCGCAGGCATGTATGGCAGCAGATTTTCCACTCTGCAATAAGCACAGATGTCAGTTTCAAATCAATTCACTAGTTTTAGAATTAATTAGAAGTTGTCCATGAGAACAGGAAACTACCACAAAAAATTCAAATATCGGTTAGACATATTGAATCAAGGAAATGGTCTGATATTAACCGCTACACAATACAGTGTAACAGTTAATATTAGCCAAGGAAAGTTGTTGCACAGGATATGAGACAGTTAGCATTAGAGTGCAAAGCTTCAAAAGGAGTTATCTTCTTGCGGGTATAGCCAAGAAAGTAGAGGTTTGTGCAGATGAAAGGTTGTGTTTTGGACTTTTGGTGATTAGTGTATACTGAAAGCCTAGCTCTTTGTGTATGAACATTTTTATTTTGAAAAAAGAATCACATGATCATTGTTTGCACTTTATATTTATTATATGTGTGCATATTGTCTAATATTTTACATTGTAGATAACATGGTGCTTGGTGTGGCACAGAAGATCATGTTATCAGTCCCTTGTAGAATATGAGTAGAGGCTCACAACCAAGATGGTTTTGGACAAACCATTGGCATGGTTGAAGTGTAGCTTGGTATTGTTTTGTCTTGAACATAGAGTTACACTAGTACACTTAGGTGTATTGAGCAGGACCGACATAGAGGTGATTCAATTTATTGCCGACTACATAATTGAATCGGACCTTGGATATTATGTTGTACATGCTCTTAATCCCGATATAATAACAAGTACATGTACTTAGTATTTATTTCTTTGATTTACCAAAGGGTGAGATTTAGATGGATTAAATCAATATGCCCGGTAAGTTGGGAAATGATATTATTTACATGGTGTGTCGTTGATTATAGGAGGAAACCGTGTCCTATATATAGGTTGATGATGTCCCCTTGAGGAGCTCATAAGGTTCATCATGTAAACCCTGCAGGTTGACTTAGTCAACATGATGATAAGATTGAGTGGTACTACTCGAGGAGTTAGATGTTAATTAATTGATGGTCAGTAAATCAATTAATTGACGGACATTCGATATCTTAAACACGGGGAGATGGATGTACAAATAATATATGGAGCCCATATTATCATATGGGGGTTGGTGAGGTAATTCAATGATGATTCTCTAGTGGAATGAAACATCATTGATGGATCAAGTTTGTGTGGTTCCGATCCATCGGGTGGCCAAGATCCAACTCCTCCTCATGGTCCCTATTGTAGCCTATTAACACCTCATGAAGCCTAGATCCAATGATGGAAAACAAAACTCTAGATCCGACGATGGAGATTAAATCCCTAGATCCGACGGTTGGGATGAAACCCTAGATCCGACGGTTGGGATGAAACCCTAGACCCGACGGTTGAGATTAAATCCCTAGAACCAATGAAGGAGATTAAACCAAGGCCTAAACCTAACTCTATATATATGGACTTAGGCTTGGGCGGCAAAAGGATGAGAAAGAGGAAAACCTAATTGAGATAATGTGGCTTGGGCGGCAAGAAATAGGAGGAGGCTAGGGTTAGGGTTTGGTTCATGGTGTTGGGCGGCAACAAGGAGAAGGGAGCTTCTTCTTCTTCTTCCCAATGGTGGCCGGCACCCTTCTTCCTCCTTCCTCCTTGGTTTAGCCGGCGCCCAAGCTTCTCCCCTTGATCTATGGCTTGTGGTGGATGAGATGAGGGTTGCTTCCCATGGGCGGCAACCAATTCTAGTTGGGATAGGAATAGGAGTGGGGGCTAGGGTTAGGGTTTGGTTGTTGGTGTTGGGCGGCAACAAGGAGAGGGAGATTCTTCTTCATTTTCCTTTGATGGTCAGCTCCTCTTTCTTCTTCCCTCTACCTTGGCCAAAGCTCAATCTATTCTACTTCCCTTCATCCTTAGCCGGAAATTAAGGAGAGCCTAGTTTAGGGTTTGGGCGGCAACAAGGAGAAGGGGTGTTTTCTTTCTTCTTCTCCAAGTGTTGGCCGGTGCCCATGCCCTTGTTGTTTCTCTTTTCGTTGGTTTCCATGCTCCATTTTATCTTCCTTGGCCGGCGGCAACATCGAATTTATTGACTTGGTGGCCGGTTCTAGAAAGCAAGATGAGTTTTGTTTTAGGATCTTCCTTTGTTCCTAGTGAACAAGGAAAGGAAGATCGGTGATCTAGAAGGCTTTAACTTTTGATAGATCGTCGCCCACACGACGTCCAAAAGGAGGGAGGACATACAATAGAAGATCAAGAGGTATAACAAGAGGTATAATCTTGTTTATTTTGATTAATGTTCTTTTGTATTATGTTTATAATTGCTTTTCAATTATATGCATGTTTTGTGTGGATGGTTACTTGCTTGTATTTGTTATGAGCATGTTTACTTTATGTATGTGTTGATTATACATGTCTACATTCAAATGTATTTGTATAATCATGGACCCCGAAGATAAATACAAGAACCGGCGATCCGTCCGTCGTCTCTTCCGCGGCTAACCGACTAGAAGAGTTTTGTTGCTTGAACAACTAGTTTGTTCAAGCGATCGCTCAAGTCGTTAGCACGACGACGAATTGGTTGTGTTTAGGAAACTCATCTCATCCGGATTAGTTTTCATTGTTGAAAATTTTAATCCGGGGACATGGGAGCCGATGAGCCTCTCCTGAGAAGCATGAGTTACCAACAGGTTAGACATATTGAATCAAGGAAATGGTCTGATATTAACCGCTACACAATACAGTGTAACAGTTAATATTAGCCAAGGAAAGTTGTTGCACAGGATATGAGACAGTTAGCATTAGAGTGCAAAGCTTCAAAAGGAGTTATCTTCTTGCGGGTATAGCCAAGAAAGTAGAGGTTTGTGCAGATGAAAGGTTGTGTTTTGGACTTTTGGTGATTAGTGTTGCTCAATATTGCACCGAGGCAATTGGGCCTAGGATTACAAGGGAGTTAGGGAATGCAAAGACAAAAGATAAGAATGGTAGGGTGGAAAGAGGCATCACTGAAATGCAGAACTAGAACCAAGGTGTGCTCAAGGAGTTGCAATGGTCTATAGAGACAGCTTTTTGCAGCAGCGATGCTTCACAGCTGCCATGTTTGAGATGGTAATACTATGGTGAGAGTGAGGACTAGAGGGGAAGCCTAAGGATCTGTCCAATGATGACAATCATGGAATGTGGATGAGAAGAGTAGGAGAAGAGATTGATATTCTGGCACTGAGGGAAATATGGGAAACAATAAGGTCCTCACAAAAGATAGTTGGGTTAGGGGAGATTGCATCATCACACAAACCAGTGGTCTGCCTCTAAGGGAATAGTTCTGAAAACCTATAAGGAAACCCGCTCCTATACCAAGTTCAGAAGATAAATATTGCATTGTTATCCAAATCAAATTACCTCTAGGGCTAACTAATTATTTGAAAATACAGCATATCATTTCAAAAAGTACCACTAATTGATCAAATTATAGCCTAGTATTCATTGCAAAATTTATCAAAATAAACAGACAATTTAATAAGGACAAGTACAGACCCCCACTGGTCCAGTTACCAAAAGCACACTTTCGAGACAAGGATCATCTTCTTGATCCTCCATATCTGACTCAGTATTATATAATCTATCTTCATTGTTCTCAACTACACATTGCTCCTCGACTTTGCACTTTTTGTAACTTTTTCGACCTTTATGATGCCAAGACTTGAGCCATTCAGTGAGCTGACTAACTGAATGAGAGTTTCCACAAACCTGCAAAAGCAATCTGATAAATATTAACCTTTCAATCTCAGACATTCATAGAATATGTTGATTTATCTACAATTAAATGGCAGATGGTTTAACTATTTGGTGGAATGTAATCTATAACAGCAATCAGTAGCCACACCATATAATTGTGGCACCACACGCCTCCATATGAAGAACCAAAGAAGCTAACAAAGATAATTGTGCCTTCATAGGTCACAACCATAGGTGCCTACACCATGGATGTAAAGATAAGATAGAGCTAGTGTGCCTAATTATTGCACATTTGATTGAGACTTTCTTTCAGTGAAGATATTATCATCCGGCATGCTAAGAACACAAATGCAGAAAACAAACATTCTTTCTTACCTCTGAAGCATTTTCTGGCTGGTATTTGGCTGTCCAGAGGATGTGCTCTGACCAATCATTAGGTCTTCTGTAGTATGATAAAACTCTAAAGTTACAGAGGAATTCAAATGGAAATCAATGACAAATTTTCAAAGTACAAAAGGGTGCAAATACAAATGTTTCGAGAAATAGTGTATTGCCCATAAACATTTGCATATGCCGTACCTTTCTTCATCCAATCCATTCTGAGAACAGTTCTCTAAGCTTCCAACCAAGCTACAGCATCCCGGTGACAAAGTCAAGTTGTTTAAATGAAGCTGCAAAAGACTTGGTTGAATGATTAAAAAAAGGAGAAAATTGAAGTCTTTAAAAATGAATAAACTTGTGTCCAGTATGAGAAGGAAAAAAATTTAGTTTACCTCCGAGTAGGGTGGCTGGTGCTGTGTTTGGAATTGACCATTGGATATTGTAGACATAGTTGTGGCTGAGTTATTGACGGTTGAATTTGATAGAGCAGCATGCCTCCCTTTAAGGAAAACAGTATCGAGTTTCAAAGGCTCAACCAATCTTCTGCAATCTTCTTCCATTGAACAGCAACTTAGACCAAAGGCTTGCTCTGTAAAACTCCAATTACTCCAATCTAATGAGATATCTTCAACCTAAATTCAAAAACAAGAGCAACAAAATAAGCAGATAATCATAACAAAGATACACTCAATAAATTGACAGTATTAACCTGCACCTACCTGTGTGTCAAGGATATGAAAAGGAGGATAGATATTAGCATCATCACTGGCATATATAGACCACTGCCCACCCTCATCTAATTTTTGAATATCTAGGGACTCTGTCAATCTTTTAGTTTCTTTTCTACAAGTGAAAAACGGATGCATCTGCTTTCCTGCAGATAAGCGCATATTTTCCTGTTGAAAAAAAAAATTGAAAGATCATTACCCACAAAAAAAAACAAGCAAAAAAAAGATATGAAATTGTAACGAATTAAGAACTCAAAATTAAATAAAACATACCATTCAAAACATTATACAAAAAAAAAGGCAAGGATATTATATGGTTATCTTGCCTTCTTGAGCAGGCACTGTTACAGATTTTTAAATAGAAGACAGGATAAAACATAATTCTCAAAGAAGACACTAAAACTCAACACAGGAACTCCAATTCCATGTGATCCAGCAGGAAAACAAAAAGATCCTAGCTACAAAACTTGAAAGCTCAATTCTCTAAGCGAAGTAAACACCAGAGTATAATTATACAGAAAATATTTATAACTACAGAAAAAGTGCACATGGCCTGCATAATAGGTAAAGTACAAAAAAAATGAAGATCAAACATAGAAATATGGTAATTCTGCCTCTTAGGCCCAAAGAATTTAGGTTAATTGAATAAACTTGCTCCTTCAAATCTAGTTGTAGCCACAAACAAATCGAGTTTGGGATGCACATGTTTATCGTTTTGTTCAAACAAACAGAACTCCAATTAAATGCTCAGGAGTCAGGACAATTTCAGAATTGAGAGGACAAATATCTCCAGTGTATAAAAATTATTAAAATTATTCAGTGTATAAGAATGAGTGAAATGACCTAAGTAATGTCAACTTGTTTTTATCCATACTAAAATGACCTATAAATTTACAACAAAATGTCCTGCAATCGTTGATGCATTAACTGTTATGGGTTATGAATGATTGAATGTGAGTAGCCTGCAATGTAATTGCACCAATTTAATTATTTGCTTAATCATGTAACTAACATAAAGACCAATATGAGTTAATGACCAATGTTCTAAAATATTTTCATTTGAAAAGATTAGCAATCAACTTGTTCAAAGTTAAATTGCTAATTCTGTAGACCAAGGTGCAGGAATCCAACAAGGTGAACTGAACTAAGGCAAAAGGACGTGTTTGATGCCAGAAAATAAAAGAGTAATATTATGTAAAAATAAATAACCACCTGGTTTGCTAGTTTTGCTTCTAGCTGTAGGTTGCATGCAGGCCTTTCTACATTCTGGCAAAGACTATCTAAATCCTTCACAATGTCAGATTTACCACCAGCATCATTCTTCTTTGACTTTTTGCAGTTGCCATTACCTTCAAATTCATTGTTCATGTCAAAATTTATACACTAAAAGAGTTCATTTCGTGTAATTTGCAGCATATCCTAAAACCATATACAAAACTATACAAGCAAATATCAGTGAATCTATGATAGGAGAAACCATCAGCCACATCCAAAATCCGACTGGAGAAACATTATATAAAAAGACAAGTATTATTGTATATTTTCTGAAAACAGTGAGAAACAAATATTAATGGCTGAATACAAATATTCACCTGCCAAAAATTCCTTGTAAAAGAATACAAATAGCCCTCACTATCATTTGTTGAACATTAACTTCAGATGGACAGTGTTAAGTACATTCTGTCACATCAGTAATCATCTTGGGCTCCCTGCCGACAGTCTATTTACTCTTAGTCGTATAAGGTCCAAGGGAAGTGATCATGTCATAATTGCAATTAGGTTTAATGTGTATGGAATAGATCCACTATGCACCAAGGTATTAGAATGGTTATAATGGACTTATTTTTATCAGGCATAGTTCAAGTAAATAATCATATAAATCAAATTTATAAAAATTACAAAAAAAAAGGATGACCCGGTACACGAAGCTCCCGCCAATATAAAGTCCCACGAGAGAGTCTATTGTATGCAGTCTTGTCCTATTTTGTAGGAGACGACTTCTGTGATTCGAACCCATGACCTCTAGTTACATGGCAACAACTTTACCATTGAACCAAAGCTCTCTTATAAATCAAGTTTATAAGAGTACTTTTTTGTTTTTTTTTAAAAAAGGATTTGTGATGACAGGGACCCTGTATTGCATTAATCAAATCTTGAACAACAATTGAGGCAATAGGCATAATGGAACAATAGGCTACATGAGTCTCATAGTACACACTCAACTAAATGAGACAACAAATTAAGTCACAATGAAATTTTGTAACTGATTTCAAGTAGTCTGGAAGAAATCTTTTGGGGATTTTAACTATCTAGAGAAGCAGCAGCCTCCTCCAACCTTCCAACAGTTCAAGTCTCAACTCTGGTTCGCTGGAAGATGGCTAAACACTGAGCTCTCCAAACTACCACAATCCAAGCTTGAGATATAGTGCTAAACAAGCAAATCTCAGTCCTTTGCGGGGAGTCTCATAAGAGTTGGTATATAGTTGTATTAACGCAATGATAACAAACAAGGTTAATCATGAATCTTTTTCCTTTTTCCCCTTTCTTCTCCTTTATCCTCTTCCAAGAATATTTGTATTCACTTCTCTTAACAAATACAACAAGGGCCTGCATTCTTTTCTTAACCTAACCAACAGTAATTACTCTGGCCTGTGGATTCACATCAATCATGTCTCTTCCAACAATGGTAAGAGCCATTATGGTTAATCCACATTTTGCAGATCCTTTTGGAGATTAGCTATTTTCTTAGCCATTACATTTTGCAATAACTGCAAAGCAACCCGGTGCACAAAGCTCCTACCATGTGGGGTCTCGGAAATGGATCCATTGTACACAGTCTTACCTTGCTTTTTGCAAGAGACTATTTCCAGGATTTGAACCCGTAACCTCTTGGTTACAAGACAGCAACTTTACCGTTCCTTAAGGAGCTATATCGAGATTATTTAATCTTTTTGGAAGACCAAGGAAGATGTGCTCGTCGGAAGAGGACATTCTCTGATATCCTCCTTTTTGGCAAGTGCCTTCCTCCCACTTATTACTATTATTCCCTATTGGAACCATTTTTATCCCGAAGAAAATTTTTCGTAAATACACACCATAGCCCCATGCTTACAGCCATCAATATTAAATACAACTTGATAGAACAATACAAACTAACTTTACCAGAAATATAAATAATGTGACCTTCTTATAGCAGAATTAATATATGACATATAATGTTACAAATTGAACATATCATCTTACATAAAGTTTAATAGATTCGACTAAGGCAGACTATGAACTTCCTGATGCACTTCAACCATAAAAAAAATACTTTTCGCACCAAAATTGGAATTATAACTACAAATACACTCTTACTAGAATACTTGAAGGCATAATGCAATCGACAATAAATACATGTCAACTTACCAGGTGATTTAGAAAGCCCTGTGCTTCCTGCTCCGGTATTTGGAGACTGCCAGTGAACATTGGAAAAATGTTACAATGTGCAATGTAAAAACTACTGAATTCAGAAAAAAAAAAACGCAGAAATAATAATAGCGCTCAATATTGGTAGGGATGAGCGCGTGTTGAAAGAAAGTACCAATTTAATAGGCAAAGAGTCATAATATTGAGGCCAGAGGAAGCGAAACACGAAACATAATGCATTAAAAGAACACAGTTCTGAACCTAAAACGTCGATCTGCAGTAACACACCTTTTTGGGAGTCTTCGCTTTGGCGTTCCGCTTACCTGTGCCCTCGCCCTTGCGGATTTCTTCCTCCCTGATCTCGTATTCCCCAGCATCCGCAGCTGGCGAGCCAGCACTTTCCTTAGGTCGACCCCAAGAGAGCTTCGTTTGGACGCATCTTCGAATCCGCTTCCCCTCGGGAGGCGACGGCGTGACCACGAACTCGTCCACGGATTCCCCCATCCTATTGTCTATGCGATCGGTGATTTCGAGCTCCAAGCCAACTATGGAACGGATAGAGAACAGTAAAGCTGGGGAAGGAGGAGGAGATGGCGGGAGATTTTGGGCGAGCGAGAAGAATTCCCGCTTTCAAGAATATCGGCGGCCTGGCTTGCGATCACGCCGACGATGCCGATCTCGACGAACCCCTCGACGACATTTTTTTTTTTTCGATACATATCACGTGGGCGTTTATAAGATCCGGTATGCATAACAGATATTATCGTTACGAATATGTCGATTTTCATATCTGCTACTGAAATTCTAATTTAATAATTACAATGGCCTAAATTTACTAGTTCGTATTTTCTTTTGGGCCAATTTAGCTCTGGGAAAATCTCAAAACACACCCTTCTACTTTTTAAATTACCAAACCATGGTCTCTCCCTGCATAACGAATCCCGAATATCCCTCCCTATCCGAGCGACACTAAAAATAAGGGGGGAATTTTAAACTGCCCTCCTATATTTTAGTGTTCGATTCTCCATTGAAATATGTTTGATGATAAATTTTAAAAAATTTATAGACAGCTTTGATCCAGGAGTTTATCTTTATATATAATTTCGATATTGATTAATTTTATAAAGATGATTATATGCGAAAGAGATCCCTATGGTCAGACTTAAAACTAATTGAATTGAATATTCATATATCAAGTTGTAAAAACAATAATAGGTATTATTTTTTCTCATGCTTGACTTGTCCAAGTGACCTCGACGGTCTTCATAGTCATGGGATGACACGGTGATTAAAGTAGAATAATATTTATAAAAATGAGATGGATAAATTTTGAAGGAGATTTAAATTTTTTTTATATTCAGATGATCTCACGTGTTTTGATCATAATATTAAAATCTATAAATTTCTTCGTAATTTATCTCTGTCATAATGATCATAAATAGATTAATAAAAATCATTAGATTGACGATTCCTAATTGCATATTCTAGATTTGTAAGTTGGGTTCAAAAAATAATAATAATTTCAACTGTTTCTTAATTTATTTATAATTTTCATTTTAAACTGGTCTCGGAACGAAATTGATTTACTACAGTATTCTCGTCGTCTTTTCACCAACTATCAGTCTACTACACCACATGTGACTGTGAGGTTTGTGTCCTTTTGTCCTCCGGAGATGGTTTGATGGTAAACACAAAGTGACGTTTGTGAGGAAGTCTGGGTTGGGTTCGAAATCAGACGAGAGGTCTAAAACTCTTCCTGGGATGAAATATTCTTCCTTGTATTTACCACTCAGTCAATGGGCCAAAAATCCATCCGCAATTTATCTCTCTCATAATGACCGAAAAATCGATCGGTGAAAATCGTTAGTTTGACAGTTCCAAACTTTGTGAGTGAGGTTTGTGTCCTTCGCTATGCAAAAGGAGCCATAATGCCTGATGGAAACGTAGCAAATTGAGAGGGGAGGGCAGGGTCGCTTCTAGTCATTCACCATTTGCAAAACGAATTATTAAGATTTAACCATGACAGAATCAATACAGACTTAGGTTAGACATCAGATCCAGCTAAGAAATAAACAGAAAAAAAAAATTACTATAGTTGTTAGTGCCGCATACTTTATATATAACCTTGTGCTGCACTTTGACCCCTAATTAACGATCTAAAGATTAATATTCATGCTCAAAGTTGGAGAACTCATAATTCAACATTTAGTATAATGTCGTCTGTTTTCTTTTCATAGTAGCATTATAACCAGCAAACCATCATCTAATAAAAAAAGTATTTAGTCGCACTAAGTTACCAAGTTGTCTTATTATTTAGCATCGTAACGAAAAGTATTGTAAAATCACCATGCAACTGTGCAACTTCACTTCACTAATCGCTTCACTGTTTCCTTCCAAAATGCAGTGGCCAAAATGACCCCTGCGCAAGGGCGACTAAAGGAGCGTGGTTTTTAACTTTGAGACGAAGTAAGCGGCCCACTGAAACGTTGGGAGATGCGGACCGCAATTATTGTTCGAAAGGCAAAACGAAGAAATTCCAAAATAGCTTAAAAGCCCCGCTTCAACTACCACTTCCACGAGGATAGAAGCGAACGAACCCGTCTCCGGAATCGGGAAGAGCGGCGGCGGATCTCGCCGGCGATGACGACGCCTAACAACCATCCCAACGGCAGCCACCATCAGCGCCCACACCCTCCGCCCGACCCTCGTAGGCAGCGCCACTATTTCGGCACGCCCATCGCCACCCCTTCCTCCTCCTCCGCTGCCTCCTTCAAGGGCTGCTGCTGCTGCCTCTTCCTGCTCCTCACCTTCCTCGCCCTCCTCGTCGTCGCCATCGCTCTCGTCATCGTCCTCGTCCTCAAGCCCAAGAAGCCCCAGTTCGACCTCCAGCAGGTGACTGTGCAGTACCTCCTCGTCGCCCCCACCGCCTCCTCTTCGGCCCCCGGTTTCTCCGGTGGAGGGAACCCCCCCGCGGCCTACCTCTCTCTCAACATCTCGCTGCTCTTCATCGCGGACAACCCCAACAAGGTGGGAATCCGGTACGAGGCGGCGGCGCTCTATGTGATGTACCGCGGCGTGCCGCTCGGCGTGGCGACGGTGCCGGGCTTCGAGCAGCCTGCACACAGCAGCCGCCTCGTCCAGACCCGCGTCGCCGTCGACCGCTTCAATGTGCTCCAGGCAGACGCGCTCAACCTCATCCGCGACGCCGCAATCAACGACCGCGTCGACCTTCGCCTCACCGGCGACGTCGCCGCCAAGATCCTTCTCCTCGGCATATCCACCCCTAGGGTTCAGGTGATCGAATCGTTATTTTCCTTCGTTTTTCCCCCCAAATTAAGAAATTACCTCAACTATCTATCAAAGAGTAACTAAATCAGATTTTTTTTATTCGAATAATAAAAAGGCGTCGGTGGATTGCGCAATCGTGATCAGCCCCAGAAAGCAATCGCTCACCTACAAGCAGTGCGGTGTCGACGGATTAAATTTGTAAATCATAAACAGAAAAGACGAGTTCAGTTAGCTTAAAGGCCAAGCAAAGTGGTAGCGGAACTGTGGAAGACAAGCCACCACTAATGCAATGCAGACCAGAGAAGTGCTCATTTCCTCCCTTGATTTTTTTTTTTCTGGGGAGATTAAGGAAGCACAAAGAAAGAGGTAGAATTGCAGCTTTTCCCAACACCAATTTGTTCTCTTCTTTTGCTGACCATTTGCCAGTTTCGAATCCAGAAGATTGCGTTCAGCGCATCCCCTGTACCTCCTGACCATCATTGTGATTTAGTGCTTCAATTTAGGTGTGTTACCTCTGCAACGGCTTAAGTGTTTTGATTTCGATGATGTTAGGAGTCACGATGATTTCATTTTTCGTCTGCTACAGGTAGATATGTGGTATCGAGTCATAACTGTAGTAGTTTGCTAAACTAATGTGTCAGACAAGGTTTGTTTTGTCAGCGTAATCTTGGGATTTAGGCACTTTGCAAAGAAATTTAGGCACTGGGCAGCTGTGAAAGCTACAGCAAAAGAGTTGGCTCATCCGCAAAGCTCATTAGAGCTGACAAGTTGGATTAGTTCGCTCTATGAGTTTGTCTTATCAAATAATTTAAACGGATTGAATTGGAATTTTATCAATCCATTATTTTGATGGATTTAAACGAATAAATCTGCATAAATTGTAGATATAGATGGATTGGATCGTGGTGGATTTTGAGTTGACTCACGGATTTAGAAATGTCAAAAGAAAATAAATTTTATAAAAAAAAATTATTTAAAATTTTTATCAATATTTTAATATTAATAAATTTATAATTACAATCTTCTTCTATCGTATATACACCTCGATCAAGTATAGAAAAAGTTATCTTGATTTATCTTTGATGGTTGGTGGAGATCACTTGAGCTTCGATCTTATCCGATTTTGACGAGGCATTTTGAAGATCTATGAGGCATGATCAATCACTCTCAAAATTAGTCGGATCGAAAGTTTGAATATTTTAGTGTCAATAAAAAAAATTAAAAAAATAATAAAAAAATCGATTTAAGTTCTTTAATAATTTTATTTAGTATATTTTAATTAATTTATAATTATTTTGTTACTACAATTTCAATTAATATAGAAAAATGATGACAGTGAAAAGTCAATCAATTTCAAGCGTTGAAAAATCTCAATTAAATTTCTATTTGAAAGAGCCAAAATTTGAATTTGTATATTATCAAAATTTGGATATTTTGAAGTATTGAAAGAATAAAAAATATCGGCATCTAACATTGTTGATTAATTGAATCTTAATTATAATATTTTAATTGTTTCAAAATACATGCTTTGTATTCTATCAATTATCGCCTCAAATCCTCAACACTTTAATAATTTTATTTTATTTTCCACGGATTGGTCCGTCTAATTTGCAATTTACCTTGAGTTGGATTGAATTAGAGATTTTTCAAATTGTCTAGATGGTGGATCAATCCATCATTTCCTATTAAATATTAAATTTATGACGAATTCATCCCTCTCATCATGGATCAATACGTTCGACAACTCTAAAGCTTATCGCAGAAGTTTGCTAGAACTCATGAATTTGACTCATTAATTTGTAAATATCACTCAGCATTCGTTAACATTATCGTGGTCGATTTTAAATCCGGATAAAGGAGAAGAATTATATTAAATTGACAATCAACAATAAATTATGATAAATGTTCAATGAAATTCGTTAACATTCAAGAGTAGACTGTTGTTCCAATTGTGCGGTTATTAATCTTACTAGGAAAAAATATATAAACTTTAAAATACCCTCCACAATTTGGTTGCTTTTTAAAAGTTTTATCATTAACAAAATGTCTCATATTTTTCAAAACATCCTCAGTATTTGTGTAGAACTAAATGAAGAGGATTAATAAAAATCGCCCTTAGGATAGCACAATTGAGAAAATCTAAGTTCACATTGCTATCGTAAAGCGGAAAATGTAGAACAAGGAGGTGATTTTGTAGTCAATGGCGTCCTCAAATACGGTGTCTGCGATGGACGCGAAGTTGATGGACATATAGAATTTATTCAACTAAATAAAAATTAATTTTTTATTTCCGTAGAATGTCGATTCTCCATAAAATTTATCAATTAGTTTTAGATCAAAGATTGATTTATCTTTTTTAAGATAATTCAAAAGTAGATCGACAGAGATCGACAAATTTCAACTCTTTGTCCAAGAAAATTGATACGACCATGCATTTCTTGCACCTTTGCAAGTCATCAGACAGCAATGAGGCAGCGGCGTGGTCCTTTCGATATTTACTCAGACAGTTGAATAGGGAAAAACCGTCTACTTAATATCCAAAAAATAAAATAAAATTGAACAAGCAATTAGAACTTCAAGATTTACAATAAAATGTCTTCGACAACTAAGTAGCTCAAACATTGCAAATGACATCTGCAGTCCACGACACGAAGGTTAGAATCGCTGTGCCTGATGCCCGAGTTGCGATCTTGTAGAAGACAATCTAAGTGTCAAGCTTTCATGGATTTCAATTTTCAATAGAGAGAGGGGTTATTTTGAAAAAAGATTAAAAATATTAGGGCATTTTAATAATACTAACGTTTCGAAAGTATTTTTAAAAACAATTAAACCATGAGTGCCATTTTAATAGGGAGGGGATTGTTTTTCATCCATCTATTAATTGTTTTCCAAAAACAATACCCATTAAAGGAACGTGTTCTGATCAATTTAATCAATGGACATTCTTGTTTTTGTTCCTTAATGGGAAAATGTCTGAAAATAAAAGTTTAATTAAATTTCCAAAGATAATCGAAAATGTCGAAGCAAACTTAACTAATTTGGCTAAAAAACTAATTATCTAATTCGGTAAAGAAATTAAGTAAAAATATAATTTAATTAGGAGTCTTTAATCCATTCGAACGGAACAAAAAAAAAACCAGGATTATTTCTTCTAAATGATTTATGGATTACTGTAAAATTAAGCAGTTTATGATTTAGAATGTCTTCTTACTATTCATTAGGTCCCTATCGTTGTCCCTCTAATAATTGTTGCATACCCGATCCGACATCTCGACTATTATCGGGTTGAGATAGACGGATCATGTGGTGCCGATCAAGACACCGCACCGCGACACGTTTCACCAACCCCTCTCCTACACCTGATTTCGTCGTCTCAGGTCTCGTCGGCGCCACGAAACGCAGCCATCTGTCACATCGATCTTTGGGGACGCAACGTGTTCACGGACCAAAGCCCATTCCGAAGCCAATCCGTTTTGCCCTCTAAATTCTAATTCCCCCTTCTCTCTTTCTCCACCACATCTTACTCACGCACTTCTCACGTGCGTCGGCATCCCGCCTTCCTCTTCCGCCAATCACACGGCCAGAAGCGGCTTCCGTTCCATCCCCACGTCCCCCACCTAACGCCTCCTCCCAACCGTCCGATCCGCCCATTCTGTTTCTATTTACTCGGTCTTTCTCGTACTCAACTCTCTCTCTCTCGCCTCTTGAATCGCAAGTCGAAACCATGGAAGGATGCCGCGCCCTTCTCTTGCACTGTGCCGCCTCCTCCTTCTTCCTCCTCTCCGCCATCGTACTCTACCTCAACTGCGCCTCTGGCGCAGGCAACCACCCCCTCCTCCTCGCCTCTGCTTGCTTGGCCGTCGTCTCCTCCCTGCTCGCTTGGTTGCGCCTCCTCCGAATCCGATCCTCTCGCAAGGGTCCCCCCGTCCGATGGTCTATCGGTGCTTCAGAAGATACCTCGAGAAAATTCTCCGGTAAGTGCGGGAAGGTCGCCCGAGAGGGGGTTGTTCTATTCGGCAATGGAGATGTGTACGAAGGGGAGTTATCCAGGGGGCGGTGCCATGGGAGCGGGGTATATTACTTCTACGCGAAGGGACGGTACGAGGGAGATTGGGTCGACGGGAAGTACGAGGGGCACGGGATCGAGAGCTGGGCCCGTGGGAGCCAGTACCTTGGGCAGTACCGGCAGGGGATGCGGCACGGCTTCGGGACGTATCGGTTCTACGAGGGAGACAGCTATTCCGGAGAGTGGGTTGGCGGCCAGAGCCACGGATGCGGCGTACAAAGCTGCTCCGACGAAAGTTTCTACTCGGGCGAGTTCAAGGGCGGCGTCAAGCACGGCCTCGGCCGATATCGATTCAGGTGACAAATTAATCTCTTTGATAAGCTAGTCACGGACTTGATGCTCCTCTCTCGGTTCCGATACTTGGATTAATAGTAACGGATCGAACACTACTTTTGTTGCTCCTATTCAAAAAAAAAAAAAAAAAAAAAGAAGGTAAAAAAGAAAAAAAAAAGTTTCAAATGTTATTTTTGTTTGCCTAAGTGCTGTCGAATTCGATCTTAAGGCTTTTGTGGACCTGGCTTCAGCTTGTCATCTTTGCCCGATGAATGCGTTCTATTAGTTTTTTCTGTTTGGAGTTAATGATCGCAGAAATAATGCACAATATGCAAAGTAGACTGCCAATCTCATGCCTTTTAATTTGGTTTGGCCTCTTTATCGAATAAATTTTTTGCCTTTCATGCTGGTGCTCTCACGAGTTATTCTTGGCCTTCTATACTTGTCTATTACATGTTTCGGTGAATTCCATTATCCATGATTGGAGAACGATCATGAATCTGTAATCTCTGCCTGCAACAATTAGGTGATCGAACTGGTGCCTTGCAGGAATGGTGATGAGTACAGCGGCGAATACTTCGGAGACAAAATCCACGGATTTGGGGTCTACAAATTCGCCAATGGCCACCGCTACGAAGGCTCATGGCATGAGGGCAGGAGGCAGGGATTCGGAATATACACATTTTGGAACGGTGAAGCAAGATCTGGTGAGTGGAACTATGGCACTTTAAGGAACAGGCTCCAAGCTTCGGATCCTGCAATCAAACGAACTGTTGAGGTATGCATCTCGATCCATCATGGATAGAAGAAAGAAAGAAAGAAAGAAAGAAGAAGAAGAACATTGTGTTATTCTCATCGAATTGAATCCTCTTCATTGGTTTAGGCTGCAAGGAAGGTTGCAGAAGATGCAGCTAAAATTCCTCAGATGGAGGAGCAAGTTAGAAAGGCCGTCTCAGCCGCAAACAAAGCTGCCATAGTCGCTCGAGTCACCTCCATGAGAGCCGTTCAGAACCAGAAGGAAGGCAAATTCTGCGACATCAATGTGTGAATTTACACATCCAACTTAGTCCATTTTGTTAGAAAAATGATAAGCGCCTCTGGGAGTTACTGGTGGCGATCAGTTGTATATACATACAACTGTCCGACATCAATGGAGAACATTAGATAGAAATCTAGAAGAAGTCGACATCAATTGTTAGGAATCTTGCTTATAAATCCAACACTCGCAGGCCTTGTACTGCGTAGTAAAACCCTTCCCCCATGTCGAAATTTTCATTATCAAAGATTTGCAAAGCAAAGCTGGCTTTGTTCTCCACATCTTCTGCAGCATCCCTTGTAGAAAAACACACACACACACACACGCACATATACACGATGAACTTTTCTATTATATATAGAGGATAATGCTACCGTGGTCTTGGTGCCTCGATCGGCCTCAGCAAACCCAGGCTCGCTCGAGTTCAGTCAACTTCAGTAGGAAACTTCCTTGGTGTTTTTGCTAAAATTCTATTTTGTCTCGTTATCTCTGCTTTTGATGTGTGCTCGAGTTGAAAGTCGAAACATTCTACATTATTACTTGAATATGAGGGGCGCACTAGAGTAACATGCCACTGTTGCAGAATCTTACAGTCCGGTCGACAAGCTTCACCTACTCCCACCTGCAGTCCACTAAATTCTTGATAAAGAATGCAGTCGACCTGTGGATAATACCCCAAGCTTGCTTATGCAATCCTATTGACCTTGTTGTTGTTTTTTTAAACAAAAAAATGGTCGAGGGTTTTAAAGTATGCACTTCCTTTTGAAAATTCTCCCATCCATATGATTGACCTGATGCTCGTGATTTGATCTCGATTTGTCTTGGTTATATTGTCGGGTTCTGCTGGTGATAAAACAGAAAGATATCGAGTGCCAGGAAAGATATCGACTGGCTCCTTTTTACCGATTTCATCATGGCAAGTTAGTGCTCCGTGGCAACTTGACACGCACTTTTCTTCCAGTAGCAGGACGCTTGTAGACGTGGCTCTAACGTTTACTTAGCTAGTGGGCAGACGATGGGAGAAGAGAGGGTGGGGAGCTATAGAAAAGGCGGAAAGAGCTGAGGTGGTTTGCCGTGGGAGTGAAAAGGATGAAGAAAATTATCTTCTGCAAAAGTGTTCAATCCCCAGTCGAAGGCATTACGTTTGAAACTAATCCATTCGCATGGATTATTGCGTGGCAAATATATCCATTATTTGGATTCCGGCTAAACTAACGACGTAACGTAGCTTTCAAATGATGCAATATATTTCGATTGTGTGTTCAGTTTCATCATCTGTTCCAATCGATTGCTTTATCGGTCCAAGGCAGCCTTTTCTTTTGACTCTCAACTAGAAAAATGCTTTCGGCCGAAATATAAAATGCCACAAAATAATTCAAAATCCTAGTCTGAAGAGCTTACTGCAGATGGAGTTGGATTGTTATTATTCATTTTATAGCCTTTAACTTGCAATTTATTTATTAAGCATCTCGGCCAGATGGTCCACATAAATTCTTTATTTTCTTCCTTTTGGGGGCTCCATATGCATGCATTCTGCTATAAAAAGGTGCGTTGAGCTTAATGATCGCGTCCTGAATCATAAAAAACTAACGCTGATCTTTGCGCGAGTAGTAGCTTGCGTTGAATGGCTGCATGTTATCTTATAAAACTTAAGAAAACGATTAATAACTTTTGGCTAAGAAAAATGATTAATAAAGACGAGCCCATTCAATAAGAAAACTGAATGAATAGCACAAAAATATCAGTGTCAGTTTTAATTTCTGATTCCCTGAATGGATGAGTAGTTAGTTGTACTTGAGAACCAAGAAATCATTCGATATTATCCTTTTGTTCTTTTCAGTATCCCTTTGAGTAATACAGAAAAATCCTCGGAGAAATCTTTTTTCTTTCTGACAGTTTTTTTAATTATTTTTTAAATAAAAAAATTCTCTTCGTATTTCCAAGTCTTTGGATAACTTTTTTGCACAAACGTGTAAATTATTTTAATCGATTTGACCGACCGACACAGTTAGCAATTTCTCGAAGAGTAAAATTGCAATATTATAATATTGTAAAAGATTATGGATTGTGAATATGATTAATAATTTAACTGTGGTCATTAATATATTTGTTTATTTGATTTTCTGTGCTGTGCATATTTTGGGGCAAATGAACCGTTCTGAACGTACAACATTACATGGGCTACAGCGGAGGCCCATATTGGAAGCCCAAATATTTTTAAAAATTCTGTTCGTATTTTGATAATTAATATAGTTTAAAATTCAGATTCAGTCAAAGACTGCGACGTATTTTCCTGGTATTATGTTCATCTTTCCATAATTTATTATCTATTTTTCTTTTCAATTAATCAAGAAATTTTTTACGTATAGAAGAACTCCACTAAACGTGTCCAACACAAAACGGAAACTGGACCTGTTCTTCTCGATCACGCAGGCTGACTCGGCGTCCAGTCCACACTTCGCACATTCGCTTATCCAAAGCCTTGTGATCCCTTAAATTATTTTAATCTCCTCCCTGAAATGGTAAATTACAATGAGAATGGTATTATAATCATCCGAATAAAAGTTGAATTTTTAGTAAAAGAAGATTATAATACTGAGAATTGTGGTTGCGACGAGCCTTTGTGGAATCGAAGCTGCCGCAGTCGATAACTCAAGGCAGCGCTGTCGAAATTTCCAATTTTGGGGGTTGTCGATCGAAGGAAGGGGCATGCTAAGAGCTGCTGCTAAGCGGTCGTGGAGAGGACTCCCACGCCGCGACCGCCAGGCGACGCACACCTTCTGCTCCGCCGTGCTGCCCGATGGCATCGACCGAAACTCCGACGCCTTTTCTCGCAACTCCGCGGCCGTTCTGGACCTCGTCTCCCAACTCAAATCCAACATCCATAAGGTTTTCTTCTCGCAGCCCCCTCGATTTCACTCCCTCAGTCTAAACTGTCCAGGGATTTGGGGGCCTTTTGCTTCCTCTAAATGGTTCTTCGATGTCGCGGCCAGGTTCTTGGCGGCGGAGGCCACCGAGCTGTCGAGAGGAATAGGAGCCGGAACAAGCTGCTTCCCAGGGAGCGGATCGACCGGATGATCGATCCTGGGGCTTCGTTTCTTGAGCTGTCTCAGGTAGTGCCGTGGAATCTGGATTAAAAGACATGATTTTTTTGGAATGCTCGACTTGTTTGTTGGCATACCTTGTGTAGAAAAACTAACATGGATGCTATGTTTTTACAAATAGCGA
This sequence comes from Wurfbainia villosa, assembly GCA_025175895.1. Lineage (NCBI taxonomy): Eukaryota > Viridiplantae > Streptophyta > Magnoliopsida > Zingiberales > Zingiberaceae > Wurfbainia > Wurfbainia villosa. The sequence goes on from JAKLTH010000042.1 coordinate 826,420, forward strand.
GTGGGTCTGCACTCGTTGAAGTTGCTGGCCTAATTTGCATGAATATAGTTTTTGCTGGCCTAATTTCCATATTTCACTGATAAGGCATTTACCTAACCATAAAATGGTACCATGATAAAAATCTTTCCTTGCACAGCAAAATGCTTCACCACTTCCACTTCCGGAAAATAAAAGCCTTACTGGAGCTTAGATCCTACTGCAAATTTCCCAAAGCAGCAATATTATGTGCTTATAACCAATGATTCCAAGAGCTCCACCAAATTAGAAGAATGATTATTTTCCATGATTCCATCCAAGAAACAGTTTATACCTTCAAATTGCAACTCACATTCAACAATTATCTCTGTTAATCAATTCATTTTAGAGCTTTGGAAATTGAGAAACATACAACTGTGACCTTTCAGGTTTGCCAACTTTTTTTTAGAATTTTCAATGTGGTTTATGATCTTCTGTTGACCATTGATTTAGTCATGGAGGAACACTTATGTGTTCAAAAGAAAGGAACCATATTTACATCCCTGTTTTTGTGCCAATTGTTGGACATGTTTTATATCTTTTTTAATAGAGACCAATCAGAATTGTTAAATTAGATTAGTTGAGAGTTTGAATCCGTAGAAAAGAAGTGAGATTGATAACATTTTGATTTTAGGTTAACAGAAGATGTCAACATCATTATGTAATTCTAAACTCGTGAAGCCTCTAGGTATTGTATTTATTTTAACCCATTCAAGAAGATAATTGTTTCATTTGTTCTGACTGTTCCTGCAAATATACCTGCTGCCATAGGAGATGAAATGCTATGGAGATCGAAAATTCTTTTTGCATAAACTTCTACAGCGTGAACACTTTTTTCCGATAGTTTTCAGGGGTACAATTAAGTTAACTAAGAATAGAAGTTCTTGTATCCATCCACTCTAGTATAGGAAAGCTTCTATTGCTCATAAAGTTGTCAAGCAATCTGAAATTATGTGAAGCATGACAATTGAAGGCAATTTTATCCTCACCATAGAAGAGGAATCCCCAATACAGAAACTGACCAAAGTTGCTGAACACTAATTCTGTAAATTAAATGAAGCTGTTCTAGAAGAACTGAAAGATACATGAGGATCTGCCATAATAGATATTGGATAGGCTGACACTTCCACATAAAATGCCTAATTGGCACCTCTCCTTATCCTTGTTTTTGAGTACAATCTTACTCCCTTTTTTTGTTGAAAAGGAACTAACATTCTCACCTGGTATTTAGAAGACTAATGCGTATCTTTACCTCTTTCAAACAAGTCCGCCTAAGTTTTCACTTTTTTAATGCGTTCATGAAGCTTGCAGGATTTGACCTATATGAAGATGCATTACCTTCAGGGGGAATTATTACTGGAATAGGTCCTGTGCATGGGCGGCTGTGCATGTTTGTAGCAAATGATCCAACTGTTAAGGGCGGGACATACTACCCCATTACTGTTAAGAAGCATCTAAGAGCGCAAGAAATTGCTGCTGAATGTAATTTGCCATGCATTTATATTGTTGACAGTGGGGGTGCTAATCTTCCCAGACAAGCAGATGTCTTTCCTGACCGGGACAACTTTGGTAGGATATTTTATAACCAAGCTAAAATGTCGGCTGACGGCATACCCCAGATTGCCCTGGTTGTAGGTTCTTGTACTGCTGGTGGTGCTTATATACCTGCAATGGCTGATGAAAGTGTTATTGTCAAAGACAATGGAACAATATTTCTAGCTGGACCTCCTCTTGTGAAGGTTTGTGTTGGCTGAAGCTTTTGTTCTGCATTCTGTTCCAATTTCGCTTATCCCATTTAGTAAAAGTAACTACTATCATCGAACTTCAAGTACATCTTAAAACCCTAGGTTATTCTGAAGGATCAATTTTCATAGGCTGCTACAGGCGAAGAGGTATCTGCTGAGGATTTGGGAGGTGCATCCATGCATTGTAAGGTATCAGGAGTATCAGATCATTTCGCAGAAGGTAAGCCTCTGATACTTCCTAATCAATTTGGTACTGCAACCAATTTGTCTCTGCTAGACCAATTTTTTGGAATGATTTTTGTCGTGAGCCTACTTTGAAATTGTCTTGTGGGATTATTGCCTTTGTTTCTTCACCAATCAGTTACCCACTTAACATTTTAGCTTCCATTAAACAATTTCTTGATTGCTTTTCCTCCTTTTATTTATTTATTCATTTTGATTTATAAAGCTAAAAGCTATTAGTTCTAAGCTTCTGATGATCTTCATGACTGCAACATGATGTAGATGAAATTCATGGTCTGACAATTGGGAGAAATATAGTTAAGAACTTACACATGGCTGGGAGATGGGCAAATAGTTCACCAAGCATCTCTTCTTTTTATAAAGATCCATTATATGATGAGAAAGAACTTGCATTGATAGCACCTGTTGATCAGAAGCAGCCCTTTGATATTAGATCTGTGATTTCCCGCATTGTTGATGGAAGCGAATTTGAAGAATTCAAAAGGTTATATGGCACAGTAAGATCTCCAAAACTACTGGATTCTTGTTACATTTTCTTTTGCTTTTGTAGTTCTGTGAATATGGTAATATTAACTAGGTTTTACTCTAGACGCTTGTGACAGGTTTTGCAAGAATCTATGGACAACCAGTTGGAATAATCGGAAATAATGGCATATTGTTTATTGAATCTGCTCTAAAAGGATCTCATTTTATTGAGTTATGTGCACAGCGCAATATTCCTTTGATTTTTCTTCAAAATATCACTGGATTTATGGTACACCCTTCTATCTTTCTTCTCATTGTATATTGGGCTACTTTAGCAACTAAATATGAGCATGTTCCAAATCACATGCTAGAATGCTAATATTGTATTTGCATCTGAAATAGTTTAAACTTTGCTTGCAATTTCTCATTTTGTAAAAGGCTGAAGCCATCTTTGATGCTTAGCAATGGCAATTAAAGTATCTGCCTATTCCTTGCCCAAAGTTTCATCTCCCATACCCTACGCTAAAAATTACGTTTTTTTTGTTCCTTAGTCATTTTTCCATTTATGTGGCTCACTTGTCGAATCATTAATCTTTAGGAGTATTTTCTGGAACAAAGCAACAATTTTGATTGATTATGTGAAGAAATGGTTGAATGCATCACTTGAGGAGTAATCAAAATAAACTGTTTGTTATATCTAGACATGTAGGATGTATCATAAAAACTATTGATTTGGTGAATGTTACCTAGATGTCCATCTCCAAGTATTTAGACAATATTCTAATCGAATCTAGACATTACTTCTCGTTGAGAAATTGACTTTTAAACCAACCAGTTCCTTGTTAAAGAGAGCAAGAAGTGAGGATAGGATAAAACTCCACCACTTAATCCCACATCTCTTAGTGAGGGTTCTTAAAATACACTTAATTACTAAGAGGTTTTCCACCTAAGTGCTTTGGCATTTTGGGATAGATAGCCAATCCCTTCCCTCTAGTGATGCTGAACTTGATGTGCATGTGAAAGAGTGGGAGACTAAGAGAATATAAGAAGCTCCAACTCTTAATCCTACATCTCCAAATCAGAGTTCCAAATACCTAGAGGTCCCAACCTAAGTCCTTGCTATTTTGGGTTAGATTGGGCTCCCTCTTGAGCTCTCTCATTACCATCCCCTTTGTTTGGTTACTGTGCATTTGTATAGGCATAGGGAAGCAGAGAGAGGTGGAGTTTAAAGAGCAACAAAATTCTCCATCCTAGATGCACTCCTATCCTTGGTTTGTCTTCTGTTGCAATCAGCTGCATTCTTATGCGCTGTATGTCATATCACCTGATGAGAGCTTTATTCTAGCATTGGAAAAATTAATGGGGAGGCTGAATGCTTGCAAAACTAAAAAAAGATATCTATCCTTCATAGCTTGGTCCTTGTCAATATGCAGAAAATGCCATCACGATCAATCATATCATATTCTGCAGGTTACATTCACATGCACGTTTCAGGTATGTTATAGGCACTTGCATAAGAAGAGTGGTGATCAAGAATGTGCTGTTAAATAAACTGTGTTCCAACTGAATATTTCATTATCCTGCTTGTTTTTGTGTGTGATGCCAGCGAATCATGTTACTCACATATATGTTATGTGGTTATTTGCCAATCCTTTCTTGAACATTTTAGATCTTAAAAAAAATTGTTTACCTAACTAGTTCTATTTTTTAAAGAATCTTATATGATGAATGGATCCTATGTTATATAATGTTTATCATTACTATGTGCTGGTGGACAGGTTGGATCAAAGTCTGAGGCAAGCGGTATTGCTAAAGCTGGAGCCAAAATGGTTATGGCTGTTTCCTGTGTAAAGGTCTCTTCTATTTCCATTTCGCTTATATTGGACATTCTATATTCTTGCTAACAAAGTTGTGTTTATAAATATCAACCACCATAGATAGATGGATACACCCAAATTTTTAAGCAGTGATCTGCTTTTGTCCGCTCAGAACATATGTTTCCTGGATACTGAACCTACCTATAATACTCACCATTTTTGTGTTCCAGTTGCACTAATTAACAGTAACTTACAAATTTAGATCTTTAGTGGGAGTCTGAGGATTTATGATCATCTTTTGGATGGTTAATTTCACATGTTGTGCATTTGAACTATGAAAATATGACAACAAAGATGTATCCTGCCATGAACTCTGTGTGAAGTCATATCACTTCTAATAATTCTTATCTTTTGCTGCCTTTTTAATTGTAGAACTATCTGTTGTCTCTCTATATCCTTTATATCTTCAACTCTAATTGGTTCTTTTAAAGTTAATTAATGTGCCTCAATTTATAAATATGATGAGGAATTGTTTGTTCTGCTCGATATATAAATAGGCAAAAACTTGCTTCTCTTGTACCTAACCACATGATGCCCTCACCATTCAAGGAGTAACCAGGAAGAAATCGGGCTAATCCCCAACACTTAGGATTGGCTACATGGATCTTATCCCAATACTTCAATCTACACTAGATATACTATTATCATTATTGAAATCTCTTTAAGTCATTGTTATTTATTTATTTTGTTGGTCTATCTCTGCCTCATATAGCTCCGATCCTCATCGATTTGACTTTGTCTAACTATGAAATCTTTGATTGTCTTTGAATACGCAAGCTTACTATATTTTCTCTCGTGATAATCTATTTAAACTACGGTCAATTTCTCTCAGATAATGCTATTTTTAACTTTATTTTATAGGTTTTTCTACATATTATTTCTAAATTGCTCAATATGCTAATCCATAAATTATGGTGAACTATATCATAGTGTTATAATTTTCCTTTTAGCCTGACCCAACACAAAGTGAATCAATTATTTGTATGTTTGTTGCTTGTTTAGGATATTTATTGATGATTTGTCAGGTTGTCTTATACTGAGCGGTATGCTGCTGTTATATAAAGACTAGAGAATCTAGTTGTTGATGTAACTGGGCTATTTGAATTGTTTTCAAGATATATGGTTTTGCTTCCAAATTATGACCCTATTCCATTTTATACTTCACAAGGAAGACAGATTTTGCTGATCAAATAGTTTTCTTGTGGAAAACTTTTGCAGGTTCCTAAGATAACAATAATTATCGGTGGAAGTTTTGGTGCTGGGAATTATGGAATGTGTGGACGAGCATACAGTCCCAACTTCTTGTTTCTATGGCCTACTGCGAAGATATCTGTGATGGGTGGCATTCAGGTAGCAGATAACTCCTTTCCCTATTCTCCAAGTCTTCAATGAAGAGGCCATAATTCTAGGGGTGCCAATTTGGTAGATTTTAGCTGGGTACCTGCCGAGTGAACCAGTTGAAAAGTCAGAAGACTTAGCTGTCCAAGTGGGATAATTAGATTAGGCTAGCTGAGACTGAGAGGACTTGACAGATCAGTCATATAGAATGCTTATCTTATTCTATTTCATAAATTAAATTAAATTAAAGTGTGCATGTTTCTATTCCTTTCATATATTTTATAGAAATTTTTGTTCTAGTTCTTGTCAATTCTATTTCATGAATCAAACAAACTAAATACCTATTATCAGGTGGCCTTTAATGATTAACATTGCTGCACTTTTGTTGTCGTTTGCTTTCTCAGGCTGCTGGTGTGCTTGCCCAAATTGAGAGGAGCAACAAGAAAAGACAAGGAATCGAGGTAATTGTTAATTTTTTTATTCAGCTTCATATACAAATCGAAGACATTTTTCTGAACAAGGAAAGGGAAAGGTTGGAAGTCTACCTTGTTCTATTGTGCATAGAACATGGACATCTATGCATATGCAGGTGGTAGTATAGGGCTCTCCTACCATATATATTGCAGCATACTGCTTTATCTTCTCTCCATATCATTCTACCAAATTACATTTAGCTTTTCTTCTCTTTCTGTTTTTTTTTTATGCCCAAGTAAACCAAACCCAAGGAAATTCTATTTGAAGTAAATCGACTATGTGATCGATAATTTTCTTTCTTTTTCCCTGTTGAATGCAGTGGACCAAGGAAGAAGAGGAGAAATTTAAGAGAGAGGTTGTAGAAGCTTATGACAAAGAAGGAAGCCCCTATTTCTCCACTGCGAGGCTGTGGGACGATGGCATCATTGATCCCTCTGACACTAGAAAGGTCATTGGCCTCTGTCTTTCGGCTTCAACTAAGCCTGTTCCTCAGGATACCAAATATGGTGTCTTCCGAATGTGACCATAAATAATGTTATATGAATGGTCAAATATACCATCATTTGTCTTGGAATAAATGAATTATTTTATTTATTTATTTATTTTGAAATTTGATATTCTTAAAATGTCTCGTAACTCTAAAGAGGGATCAGCTACGCAACCTTTGGAACTCGTATCTACAGAAGGATTCGAGGAACCAGCTATTTCCACATCAAAGCAGAGAGGGTAGGTGCGGCATTGATGGTAGTTTCTTCTCTAGAATCTGAATTCGATATGACAAAACAACAGCTTGAAATGGTGCAGATAAAGAAAAAGGAAACCAGAGGCAAGATGGTAATGGTGCCCGTGTTGTTGGAACAAAGAAATGAGGAAATAGATCAAACTAATAAACTTCTCTGATGGTATGAAAACAACTACGAAAGGTCGAGGAGGAAGTGGAGCTAGCAGAAACCTCTGTAAACCACACGGAGCAAATTACAGGTGGCTTTGTAGAAAAAAGCAGCAGCCAAAGAATCAGAGAAGCTGGCATTAACAGCAGTGAAAGCTCTGCAGGAGAGTGAGCTGGCTGCGAAAATTAATGAGGCTGAGGAACTTGCACACAATGGACTAGCTGCTGCACTTGCATAAATTGATGAGGCTAAGATATCACTAATAAAATATCTGAGAGATTGAAGGAAGCATATAGAGAGTTGGAACTGCGCAAAGAACTCAAAGTTGCGAGTGAGAAATTAAGCAAACAAGGCCTAGGAAGGAAAATTGGATGTGGAACAGGATCTGAGAAAATGGAGGGCCGAACTAACTTGAACTGTGAAGAAAAGCTAACAATGTAGTTAAAGCTTCATAGAGTCCCCTTAGAAAGTCCACCTGCGTGTTCAGTGCCGAATGATGAACTCAAAAAGCATTAACAAGGAAGAAAAGGTTGATGTAATTCATGCTAGCTAGGCTAGAGAGATTGAACCTGGTCTGGTAGTTAGCAAGGAGAAATCATTCTTTCCAAAATTGGCCCATCTCTTGTCCAAGAAAAGACATGAACAGGTGAATTCAAGGGGGCATTTCATTTGCATGGTGATTTTGAAGCTCCACTTTGTCTGTACATTTCATGGAGTTCATTCTTCAAGATGCGCGATAATTTGATTAGTAAACGACGATTTTTTTTCCTTTTGTTGGAGAAGTTTGCTGTTATTAGTAAACTTTGGGATTCCTGTACGAAAATTGTTGTTTGATAAAAGGAAATTAAAGGAGAATATAAATATTTGAACAGGGAAATTATTCTGCAGGAAAATTCTTGAGTCGACTGTTATAAACATCATTTCTGGGTGATATCCTCTACTTTCTAACGGACTGAATTGTAGTGTAGATGTGGTCATCGAGCCATATAATTTCAGGATGCGTATACATACTCGATGGCGAATATAAAAACTGGCACATTCTCGTTGCAATTGATCGAACTGTTACACGCTTGAATATATCAGACCCAACAACAACACTCCATCAAGCGTGATCATTGAAGTAAATATATAACATTATCAAACAATATATATAAGAGATTCAAAGGACACAATGGAAGAAGAACGACAGGTAAAAACGAAAGGTAAATTAAATCTAAACTACTAATTAACAAAGACAGAAACTATGGGCTCAAATTATATTGAGCTATCTACAATTAAAGAGCTACCATCAAATAATGATCTAGAAACAGCAGTAACTCTCGTTGCCATGTCAGTGGCCCACGCCGGGACTGTGTCCTGGGTTCGTCGGCCGTACACCCTCATTGCCCACTACGAGACCATTACTGTCGCCTTGCTCCTCGATCGCCTGGTGCAATGCTGCACTGCAATAAAGCCGTTGCTATATGTTACTAGTAAAGTTCTCTACTTGCATCGAGCCTCCGCCATTGCTTGTTAATCTGGTATATATCATCCTCCGCCGTCTTCAGAAATCTGACTTCGACAGGGAAGCGAGTTAACAGAAAAATTGTCATTATCGCTACAACATACTATACCTAATTAATCTTAAAAGCCATATATATGGTGGAAGTGGAATAGGAAAAATATGAGAGAGAAAAGAGAGAGACGGGTGATATGCTCGATCCTACTTAAGTTAATTTGATGCTTAATTCTCTCTTTAGTACAGCAATGGAAGCTGTTAATTAGCTGCCTCATATAAAAAGTGCTTTTGATTATATACATGTGCTTCGTTTTTTTTCATGTATATACTACAACCGGGTGCATCGTGCATGTTGCATGCAGGGTTTCCCCAGAAGCCATCCCGCTAATAAGCCACTTCGATCCCCACCTGCACATGCTTTGCAAATCAAGAAAGATTCACTAAATAAATAGCAAAAGGGAAAAAGGAAAAAGAAAAAGAAAAAAAAGGTGTTGGCGATCTCCTAATCTCCTGCTGTCATCGACCATCGAATGCGAGAGTCCAGCTGATCCTCGGCAAATGGAAGCGCAGTTGGAATATTCTCTGTGACACGTGATACCGTACGTCAATTTAACACTAGAGTGACAAAAGATGGTTGCGACCGATTCCCTATTAGATTCCTCAAAATGAGATTCGCATCCGCCGGTCGATTGTCAAGATCCAATGTTCACGTGCCGCCGACTTGAAAGATTCGGTTCCTTTTGCTACTCAGGCTTCATTGCTTCTTGTCTTCGTCCGCCGACAGAATCTTGAAATTTTAACTGAGTTGGAAACTCATGGCGACGGCTGTGGATCGGTGGTACGAAGATTCCTGCGGGATCCAGATTCGGGTGGATGCCACGTGCACGGTGAACGTCGAGCGATGTTATTTTAAAATTTTAATTATTCGAAAGGCTGCGAGAAATGCATATTTAATTAATTAATGACGGCACTCCTCGTTTGTTTTGTTATAATATCGTCGATTTATAAGTCGAGACAGTTGTTAATTAATTAGTTAATGAATCAGAGGAGAGTTGACATTTCAATACATTGCATTCCAGCTAGCTGTTGGATGTACGAAAAAACCATTGTTTAACTCGAGTAGGTGAGAGACATGACCTCTGCTGTATTGAAGGGCCATTTTCGAGGCTTTATGCTTATTGATTTCATATAGATCGGTAATATAAATCTCTCTCTCTCTAAATTTTTTAGAACAAGTGATTAGTTAAATCAAATTTAACTTAATATAGCAAATATGAGGTTAATTAGGCGTGAAAAGGCATTTTGAAGCTGAGACTCTGCGTCCATCCATATCAAACGAACAAATGTAATAGCTAGTCTTTTATATGAATATAAATTTGTCGCATTTAGAAATTGGTTGAGATTGAGATTGAATATCTTACAGTAATTTATCAAACAGCGCACGTGAAATTTAGAATTATCCAAACAGCACCTCATACTTTCATATTTACCAAATAATGTACTTAATTCTCTTTTTACTCCTCCCGTCAAACAAACTTGTACCATAGTGAAAATCCCGAACCATCCAAACGTGACGTTGAAAATTCAAATTTCAATATCATAGTAATGTTGCAATCACAACACCACCACTGTGGTACTGAAAATTACAATTTCAACACCACAGTGGTGTTGGATTTACAATTCCAACACTACAATGGTGTATGTATGTTTGACGGGAGGAGTAAAAAGGAAATTAAATACGCTATTTGATAAATATGAAAGTATGAGACATTGTTTCGATAATTCTAAACTTCACGTGCGCTGTTTAATAAATCGTCGAATATCTTAGGATTTAATTTGGAGCTCATTGAGTTACAAGTTCATTAATTTGAGTGTAATATTGCTCCACGGAAAAGCAAGTTACTCCATATATAACAAAAGCATTTAAGAATTAATTAAACCTTGTGAAAATTGTAAGACTAAGAGAGAAAAATTGATGGAGAAATATTATCCTTAATTTGTTTAAAGAGTTGTTAATTTTCTCTTTTGAAATTTACAAAATAAAACAGCTACTTTACAACGACTCCATATTTTTAAAATAATAATAATAACAATGACTTCGATAACTTAACAATTTTGATTTGGCAAAGCCCATCTATGATTAATCAATTATTATTACTCCTAAACCCAAACTTAAACGTCCCATGGTATATATGTAAGATATCTTTTACTTCAAGTCGACGATTATAAAAATTTTCAAAAGCTTCCCACTTTTTAATGCGAAACTAAGAATATATACATAGAGAAAATACCGATCGACAGGAAGCTGGAAAATAGTTCAAAATATACATCTTAGCGAACAATTAATTAAAGTTTAATCACTTGGAAAGAATTGTTGGCCCTTAAAAAAATAACCAAAGCAGAGGATCTCGAATGGGCCCTCGAATCGAGGGACTCTACCCAACAGCTGGCATTTAAAAAATTATCGTGATTCTACCCCAAAAAAAAAAAAAAGAATTATTAATTGATCAGTACATTCCTGACACTGGAACTTCGATCAGTAAACTCGTACGCTTTTCTAAAATCAAAAAGCAACTGGATTGAAGTAGTAAACTGCGTTAATTAATGTCGATGTATATATACTTGGTCTTTTGTGGAGCCGATCGAGGCAAATTAAGTTAGCTATTAATTAATTGGCCTAGCATATATGAACACAAACTTAGCTTCTTAATTTGCTAGCAGATAGTAGCAATATAGATATATATATGAAGACAACCAAATTAAACAACTCTGAATTAAGTTCCACTAAACTGATGAATACTACAACATTAACGTACGTAGTTAACTTAACTAACAACTGCATCATTCGATCGACATGCATGGCTCTGATTCGGCAGAAATGGATCGTCATGCTCGTAGGTACGTAATTAATTGCCGACACCAGGGCTGTGACCGGGATTTGTTGGCTTGGAATCCTCCTTGCCGACCAGTTCCCCAGGTTGCACCTCCGAGCTGCTGGGAATAGTGTTGCCTTCTACCACTGTTTCCTCACTTTGGCTCATGTTCGTCTTAGCAGTACTGCTGCTGCCATTCACAGCGTTTAGAGGTCTGGCTTTAGCAGTCAGACAGAGATTGGAGATCAACAAAATCAAGATCATGAGACTAGTTATGGGAAGAGACGACGTCTTAGTAGCCATTTAGAAATCTATAAAAAAACACAAGCTACCAAGAGAGTCGAGAAGAAAGGTTGAGCTTGTTTCTGCAGAAGAGTAGTTCCCACTGCAAACTATTTATAGCCAATCGAGGAACAGGATTGAGCTTGTTTCTCTTCGCTGTGTCCATGTGCTAGGCACTTCATTCCTTGTAGCTATGGACAAAAATAATGTCCATGTACCTGATCAGCAGATGGTTTCGAATTTTTTTCTGCAATGCCTTTAATTTCTAGAGATCTGTGCTATATATATCTTTGTTTAACAAATTAACAAAGGTGCAAATTGAATTTCACCCCGAGTGGCAGAAAGAAACAGACCTCGAGTAGTTATAAAAAATTTAAGCATATTTAGTTGATACTTTGATGTGACACAACCAATTTCGATAAGGAATTAAGTGAGATGATCTGAAATAGCAAAACAAGGGAAGAGATAGACGATCTGATCATAGACAAATTAGAAACAATTATAACTTGTAAGGCGCTTATTGTTCTTGTAATTGAATTCTAAAGATGAAAGATAATGCATGTTTTCGGATATAGACTTAAAAGGAAGCTAGTGCGATAGAATTTATATGCCTATAGAATTTACGATGATTTATCAAACAGCGCACGTGAAGTTTAAAAATGTCCAAATATCGCTCCATACTTTTATATTTATCAAATAGCATACTTAATTTCCTTTTTACTCATCCCGTCAAAAGATCTGATTGATCGTGATCTTTGATTTGAATTCCCAAAGATCATAGTATTAGTAATTCCAGCACCAGTCTTGAGATTTAATTTTGATACCATAGTAGTGGTGCAATCTCAAGACCACCATAGTAATCTTAGAATTTGCAATTTGACCACAGTCTTGAAAGTTGCAATTCCAAAGCAAGTAGTGCTAGAATTTGTAATTCCCAACACCACAGTGGTGTTTGAAGTTGCAATTTCAGCATCACTGTGATGTTGGGATTTGAATTCTCAACACCACAGTGGTGTTGGGATTGCAATACAATTGTGGTGCTGGAATTTGAATTTCCAGCATCACGTTCGAGATTTTCACTGTGGTACAAATCTGTTTGACGGGAGGGATAAAAAGGGAATTAAGTGCGCTATTTGGTAAATATGAAAATATGGAGCGCTGTTTAGACAATTCTAAACTCAACGTAGGCTGTTTGATAAATTGTCGAATTTATATGGATGTTAGCACTTAATTAGCAGTGATCCAGCTCTCAAATTAAAGGACGTCCAGTGCAATTAGTAAAATAATACTCGCCTCGGTAATTTTCTATTAGAGACCTGATAATCACACTGCACCACTAGTAAATTAGAGCTCGCGTTCATTCAGTTCGATTGCACTTCTTTAATTATTCGCACAAACAACAATTCCTTAGCAGGATCCACCACCAACAGATAGTATTAATTTACTGTACCACGTGATTGAAATAATTAATTGAGACGTGAGATTCTGATCTTGACCAACTTTAAGAGATTTCTAACTAGCTTTCAATAAGAGATCGATCACATTATTGTGATATGAAATTAAATTTATTCCATCACTTCAAGAATAGTGATGGAATATGCTCGATCGCGCAGAGACGGATGTCACTGCTACTCGTTTTTTGATGGCGGCGACAGTTTGGAGATGCAGATTCTTGTTTGTTAGATCACATGCAGATGCATGCACGCGTTCCTAAGAATGGCTGCGCAGTTGATGACGCAATTAATGAATGACGCGAGGGGCATTTCAACATCTGAGTTTATTCTCTTTTTCAGATTTTTAAGTCACCCAAACACTCTTTAAGACTGCGTCAGGACGTCATGTAATTTAAATGGTAATATAATTTAAATTGTTATAGAATATAATATAATCTTGATTATATTACTATGTTTAGATACAAATTATATGTAATTTTAGATTACAAAGATTATTACATTCTTTTATTTGATGTTCATTACAAAGACGATAGGAATAGATCGACGACGATGACGTAGTCAACGACAACGATGACGGCGACCAACCGACGATCGACTGGTCAGTCGGCGACCAACCGATGATTGATCGTCGTCGGCCGTCCGTCCATCCGGCCGATCACGTCGATCCGATCGTCGACGGTCGGCCGTCGGCCGATCACTCGTGATCGCGACGGCCCGAAGCCATCGTTGGTTCTTCGACCGATTGCCACCGGCCGTCACTGTCGGCCGTCGTCGATGGCTGCAAGCATGCCGATCGTGACCGACCATGACCGATCACCGTCGATCGCCAAACGCAGTCTAAATCCTATTTGCTTGCAATAAATCACATTTACATGCATACAAATGTAATTTATTTCATGCAAATGGAAAGTTGATAATATAATCTGTATTACATAGGTTTTACTTTATAATTCAGATTACAAAATTTAATGTCTTTTGTAATTCAGATTACATTACATTACAATTCTAAGACAGTAACAAATAAAGAAATCTGCCTTGTAATGTAATATGGATTATATTACAAGATAGATTACGACATATCAAATACAATCTAATTGTATTATACTCGACGGAATGTTAACGCGATGAACTTTCAACTTTAGTTTAAAATCCTCAAATTATTATTGATTTACCAGTAAGTTTAACGATTTTAACCAAAAGCGATAAGTGAAAAATAAAAACAAAACACACATGAAGGTGGAACCCGCCCGTCCCATCTGATCGGCGGTATGATCGTCGGTGTATGGCAGGATCCCGATGGATCGCCGCGAGTTCGCCACGTTGGAAATCGCTGTCCGAGGCAGATGTTACGAGGCCGGAGGGCGATGCCTTTGCCCCTCCTCGATTGGATCGTGGAGGAAGAAACTGCGATTCTGGTGCCTCGAAACGACGGCGAGAAAGAGAAGACGGCTGCTGCGGCAAGGAGGACCGATCGACGACCATGCGATGATGAACGGCATCAGTGATGCACACGACAATTGACTCCGACTATGCCGTTGACCTTGCTGGCTGCTCCGAACGTTTGTCGGCCGCTCTATATAAAACGAATTCGCCGGCAGCTCTCGTGACCTCCCTCCTCGTCGGCATCGAAAAATGTCCTGAATTCCTCTCTACAGTCCGTCCGAGTAAATTAAAGCTCCGCTCCCCTTGGTAAACTAACGCGAGTTCTGATCCAGCAATGTTTCAACAAACACACACACCAAAAAAAAAAAAAGATAAATTGGTCAATTTTAGCGAATTGGAATATCGTCCCAAAAAAAATTTGTAAATGGGGAAATTTTCTGCCTTTTCATGAGAAGCGACTTCTACGATCTCTCATAATCACAGCAAAATCCAGGCCTGATGCATCATAAGGATGCCGGGTAACGGGTTTGGTGGGACTCAAATGGTCAAAAGAATATTAGACTTGAAGGACTTTCTTGTGCTTAGTTCCAAGTATTCTTTGATTCCAACAAACTTAATAATGAACTTAAAAAATCACCATCAAAATCTTGGATTGGGAATCAACCTTCACCTAAAACCTATTCAAAGGAGAACAGAGAATAACATATTCTCAATATGTTGTCGTAATTGTACAAATTTCTTCCTTTTTATTGTGCAAATCCTGATATATACAGAGGACAAAAAAAAAAAAAAAAAAAAAACGTGTCCATCAAAAAAGGACAATTTTACAAATCCTAAGATATAAAAATCAGCTGGATGAGTGGTTACTGGTTAGATGCACCGTCCAAGATGCAGAGTTAAAACCTCAATTGTTTCGAGATTTTTCTCTGTGTTGCCTGATAAATAAGGTTGCTGATTCTTTTGGAAAATTATGTTGCTGCTCGGGAATCTGAATCATTAGGAAAGTCTATAAGCTGAGGTCTCTGTCGATGTTGGTGTGGCGATCATTCCTCAGGAGAAAATACGTATCGCAACGAGGTGGGACTCACAAGGAAAGAATAACTAATGCCAGCTGCAGGAGAGCTTATGGTTATGGATTAGGCTTTTCCTGCAAATTGAAAATTCGACTGGTAGTCGCGTACCAGTGCTGAGAGAGTGCTTCTGCAAGAAGTCTCTGCAGGTCAAGTAACAACATAATTAAGTGGTTGGTCAAAGAATCTCACTTGAAGATAATGCTACCGAGTATGAACTACCAACCATTAAGTAGAGTGTGAAGTTGTTGAATATCATCTGATGTGCATACATCGATTAGAGAATATATTCCAGGTCTCAGGGCTTCCTCTATCTCCCTGCAGAATGATGGCATGTTAATCTTTGGAGACAGTAAATAGATTAACTGTGCATTAGCAGATGATCCATCGCGTGTAGATTACAAGGCAAGCTCTTGCAGTACAGTTGATGAAAAATGTGCGCTTTGAGAAATTGTTAAACTAACCTTTTGATGCCTGTTTGGAGAGGACCGAACCCACAATATATTCTGACGTAACTGGAAAGGAAGTAAATCGAAAACTTCCCGGCAACATTCTTTTGCTGTCTTATCTGCAATATAAATATAGGTCACGGTAAAGTAGGTAACATGAACTACCAACAGAAATGAGCAGCAATGGAAAAGATGTGTGCGCCAACATCAGAAAGAGGGAAGATATTACTTTTCCAATTTCAGCAATGAACCATGAGAGGAAAAATGTGAAAATTTGGAAGTTAGAGATTACTTTTCCTAATTGTTAATTGCTGAATTTGGAAAAGTAAAAAAAAAAGATACAATTACTATATGATTATTGAGAAATTTATTGCAGGTCATATAATTCATGAAAAAATATATGATTTTATATATTGAGAAATAATAATATAATTGAGATCGAATAATAACAACTATTTAGTCGTAGTATGCAATCCACATAAATAATTACAAATGTGATATTCATTAAATAGTTCTGAAATAAATAAAAAAACAATAATGATGTGTATAACCAAACCTCTTCATAGATCCTCCTCAGGAAGCTGGCACATTTGATTGCCTCATCCATGTCCCAAGTAAAACACCCTTTCCTGTACTGTGAATTCACATCAACGATCTCCAGACAGTTGAGCAAAGTAACTACAGAATCTTGGAGAAGGGCAATCGATTGTTGAACCTCACTGCAATATAAAAGGGTAAAATAAAATATTTATCTTATACTTATGCCAATCAACAGCATTTGGAAAAGGAAAAAAAAAACAAAGGAATAATATATCCAACATAAATTTTTTAAAAAATGAACGATCTATTAACTTCTACAGATACAGGGCACATGAAAGAGAACTCAATAAATTAAAAGTGAAACCAGATAATGCACCAGAAGCACATCAAATAACATCTGATACTTCAAACATGCCAAAAGTTACATTCTTACAGAAATTCATGGCAACTAAGTAATTTCTATTGTATCAGAAAAAAGGAAATAGTTCAGCTGTTTTGTCCTAGTCAACACTTCAACTTCACCCCCATATGACAATCCTACCTCGGCCTGGTTTAATACAAATAATTAGGGACGGCCTTCAATGAAAAAATAACAAATGAACAAATGCAATATGCATAGCTGCCTTAGAGCTCACTTTCCCCAATAATAGTATGATTTTGAAAAGGTGAAATAATAACTTTCCATGGGAAATGGCTGAGCCAAGGGCGAAACCTTCTAGTTCCTCTTTGTCTGCACATTGGCATAATATGTTGATATACAGTCATGTTATTTTGGGTTGTTCGCGTATTCCTCTTATTTTGACACACAGTAAGTGAGCAAAATAAATTATGATTATATAACATTGCCATAAATCAGCATGAGCTAGCACTTCCAGATTCTAACTTTGAGATGATCTACAAAAGTATTTACTCGTAGAATGCCAACTTCGAAAAGTATATCTTTTTCTTTCATCCAATACAATTACTTGGTAGTTTATTTTGTCGTAATGATTTCAGAAAAAGTTTATTATCCTAAACTAGCTAAAACTTAAAAAGCTCATATTGTACAAACTGGAAAACTTGATCTACCTAGAAGATGCCCATAGATCTTCTTAACTAGCCACGGCATATGCCTAGAGGACAGGGATTAGTTTAGATTAACTAAAACAGGTGAGAATGCTATAATACTTCACCCACTATGGTTGCTATCCAACCACAAGAGTCATATGTTCTGCATTAAGTCAATTTTTTGTTATTATTATTAGTTTGCTCATTATTGATAACAGAAATCAGATAGCTTTTTTAGGATTTATCTAACAATAAAATATTTTGACTGAATGCTTTCTCTCTTGACAAATCAACACCTATTTACCAATCAATCAACAGCGTATAACAACATTGAAATAATATATAACATCGACAACACATATAAGATATAATGTGCTTGAATTGACTCCAAGCACTATATTTGCCAAGTATGCACTGACTTGTATAATACCAGAATGCAAAGCTCTATGAATCTTGAAGCTAATGTGCCAAAACATGGTTGTAATCATAATACAAGAATATTATCAATGTTTTTAAAGTCATAAATTTCCATTCACAAAACGTTGGGTCTGCATACACCATGTTATACAATGTCTTTAGTTGAAAGTTCAGTAAGCTTGATTTTACTCAGATATTACAGCCCCCATTTTTGGATCTTCAAACATGGAAACAAAGTAACATAGTCATGAGTCCTCAAATTTTTATAATTTATTATATATCTTAGAAATAACGGGAGAATTTTTAAAAGGTTATTTAGTATTTGAAAAAGTTAATTAAAGTTTTTATTAGGATAACCTAAGTCTTTATTAATGAAGAATAAGCCTTATTGTCAATCCATAAAAAGGAGTCGGGATCCTGATCCCATGTACCAGATAAGATTTTGAATTAATAGAATTTTCATTATAATATTCATGCAAACAATGAGCATAATTTAAAAAAAAACTAAAACATATCACCCAAATAATTATTCCTACACCTAGAATTCCATGAATATCATGCAATATCATACATAGTCAAACTATCTCATGCTTAGAGAAGAATTAAATTATGTTTCTAAAAATAATAATTGTTGTACATCTATGTGTGTTGGAAAAAATGTCCCTAATTTATGGTAAAATGAACCCTAATGTATTTCTTAATTGGTCAAGCAACATAAAAAATTATTTTTGCCGATATAATATAATCGAACGAGCATGATTTGCTAAATTCAATTTTAGTAGATCTGCTAAAATTATTGGGTAAATGTTCGAACCTTAGAGACCAAGATAGAAAATAAACCACCACTCATTGGCATGAAATGAAAAGACATTTGATGAAAATTAAATGGTCACTACCGTGACACATAATAATAGTTCTTCCATGCCTATCCATGCCTAAAAACCACATGATTATTGAGAGATTGAAAGATTCATTCCATTATTGTTGAGCCAAGGTCCATCCTTTCCCGGGCCATCAAACTTCATAGTTTCATTGATACAACCATCTATACATTAGAAAGTAGAGGAATGCCTGTCTAATTGTCAGAAAGACATGTAAAATATGCAAACATAATAATCAACTTTCATGCAAGCCCATCCAAATCTAACCAACAGAAGAAACAAAGAGTGTAACATACTCGTTTACCCAGATAAATCATTATAATTATTAAATTACATAGAAAGCTCAAGCAAAAGATAGCATGAGAAATAAATATTATAAAAAAGGGTAGTTAGGTGCACGAAGCTCCCGCCATGCGGGGTTCCAAGGAAGGATTTATTGTACGCAATCTTACCCTCTTTGCAAGAGGTTGTTTTCAAGACTCGAATCTGTGATCTCTAGGTCACAAGCCAGCAATTTTAGTATTGCGCTAAGGATCTCCTTCTAGAAATAAATATTACAAGGTTAAAAAAAAAAGAATATAGAATGCTTACGATGTCCGGTGCCTAAGGGTGGTGTATAAAAGCTTGCAGCATGAAGTATATAGATCAACAGAGAACCCATGGTCAACCATATAATCAAAGGCATCATTAGAAGATCCCGATACATCTGGAGAATCAGTAGAAAAGTTGCGATCAAGAGAATCTTTGAGTTCATAGAAATTTTTGAAAAGTACCATTGGTACATGCAAACACTGGCTAGCATGGCATTTATTCATATGAAAAGATTGCTTCCCTGCAATTGTTATAAGAACCTCTACGCACATAAGAATAACTGAACCAGCATCTGCATTAACCTCAGTTTTATTAAGGAGCAACTTCTCCGCATAAAAGATTGTTGGATGATGAATGTGCACAATTATATTGAATAAACATACAACTAGATTTGAGATTCTTTCCTTGATCACATGCTTGTGTTCTGCAACGCATATCAAAAGAAGGATGAAAAAAAGAGATTAGTTTCTCAATGCCAAGTCACAAATTAGACGATCAACACATATTTTTAATAAATAAAACATCGCAATTTATAACGACCAAAGGAACTTGCATTTCGTTGAAATTATCTGATAAAAAAAAAACAGACATCACAAGAACCAACATCAGGTACCTGAAACATATTCAAGAACCAAATCCAAACCATCTATGCCACCTGCAACAATGGGGGATACCTTCCTTCCATCAACATTTCCAGTTCTTACTTCATAGCCAGTATGATAACCTGGCTGCATTCCAATCATTGCCCTTTCTATCGCAAGCACAACCATCTCCAGATGCAATTTCGTTGGCCTTGAAATGAATTTTCTGAATGACAATCTAAGCAACCCTTTGAATTTATTGATTTCGCATTCTCTGGCATAAAGAGACTGGCCTTCACAAACACTAATACGAGGTTCTCTCTGGAGCGTCTTTGTATTTGATCCAGTATCATGAGAAGAAAGGGTAGCTGACTTTCCTTGCAGAGAAATGCATTTCCCAATAGCTCTCAAATGATCGTTTATAAAATGCATGTATACATCTTTTGACAAATGAGGATGGGTCAAATTGATGTAATCCCCAATGACTTCGAGATATTTCAATATACCATCTAACCAAACAAAGCTCAACTGATTTGGCCTGCCAACCATTTCTGCTACTTCTTGCAGAATTACATGAGAAATTTCAAGTAGGTCAGTCATGGAACTTGATGGAAACTTATGAAAACCGCTTTGAGAATCCAGTTCAATGTGAAACGAAAACATGCATCTTAGCTTAAGGATTGCTGCAGAAGAAAGAAATAACTGTCTGACTGCATATGCTAAATAGGGTTTTTCACCTTTTAATAAACTTTGTATAAAAGAAACTCTCAGATGTTCCAATCTAGATAAATTAGCATCATAAATCGCTCTGAAAGCATTAATAACCCTCTTTTTGTGGATAGCTTGTGAGCTTTTTCCCTTCCTAATCGCCAAATGATTAGCATTTTCATCATGTGAGGGGTCTTTGTTGTATGTATTCTCTCCTTGCTTTTGTGAAATGACATGATTTTTAACAAAAAAGGGCTCTTCATGAAAAGGAGCAGTTTCTGCACCTATATTTCTGCATGAACTTTTATCATGTGTATGAGTGGACAAAATGCCAATGCAGGAGTGAACAAAATTCTCAAATACAACAAAATAATTTTCCAGTCTAGAGGAATGGGTGTACAACACTGGTTGTTGATTACCAGTGAAGAGGTCACCATCCATGTTACTTGTAGCAGATGCCAGGCCCCACAGAAAACCTTGAAGACAAGACATAAGACATGACAATCTGTTCCAGTTAAAAATATAAAGACCAGTTTCCTTCTCACGCATATGTATTATATCCTTGGTAATAGTTAAATCTCTCGTCTGATCTGCCAAAATCTCAGCAAACATCTCCAAACCTTTCAAGGATTCACTGTTTCCAGAAGTTTCAGAGTACTGGTCAGATGTATTATATCTATCTTCTTTTGTAGTACCATCTTGTGAAGCAAGTTGTTTGTCAAGCATTTCATTGTACACTTTAAGTTGTAATGTACAACTCATCAGTTTTTTGCTCACTGTCAAAAATATGTAGGCAGTGTGATCTATCAAGGGAAAATACATAGCTTCTACCTGAACAAAATTTGTCTCCCCAAAAAATGCATGTGGCAGTCCAACTAATTCATCAAGTGATTTCAATAACCACAAAATAGTTGAATGATTAAATACAGTAAACAAATATGAGGATTTTAGAATCTCTTCATTTTCAACAGATGCAACAAGCAGGTGGTTTATGGCACGTCGGCATAATACAAACAATCTCAAAAGATAGGGAAGATGGTTGACAGAAGATTGAGCATGGCATGTCTTTAAGATTGACATCAACACCCTGAACCAATAGATGCAAAAATAAGATCAGTATTAAAGCTTCCAAAGCCGCATGTCATTTAGAGATCAACACTAGCACCGACTATAAATGTGGAACAGAATACAGAAGCAAGGACTAAGCTAACCAAAAAATTTTAAATAAGGGATTTAAAAAGAAGAATAAGTTGCATCCAAAATTACTTGAGGTCTGAAAGATAGAACATTCTTCCATTAGTTCTGTGACCAAAAAGTCAAAACTAATTCTGTGGCATAATTTCATCCTTTTGTTGTTCCCAAAACCTCTCCTAGCAACTCTGCCCTGTGTTACCTCTCACCTCCCCTAATAAGTCATTTCAGAATAGGTAAAGCAAATATAAAAACTTTACCATTTCTGCAACAATACAGTGTGTTATAAGGATTTGGACATGGTTATGAGGCACCAAAAAAAATGTCTAAGTCACTAGCCTATGAAGCATGTTGTTACACGAATATAAATTATAATAAGGAATTCAGTGGTTAACCACACAAAAATCCAAAACAATTTGGATAAAACTGTTGATCATCAAAAGCCACAGGTCAAAGGCAATAAAAAAGATACCAGTATCGCACCTAACAAAGGTGATGTTTTTTCTAGTTTTTTTCCCTTTAATTGTCCCCATATTGCAGATAAATGTGTTATGTGTACCTGAATATAGAATTTCAAAATGCTAAACTGTGCGAAACATATATTTACTCTTCTTATCTCCTATCTCTTAAAGAATAAGTACTGAACTAAATATCTAGACATGCTGTCTTTCATGCTGTTCTTTGTGATCTTTAGTAGTCTCAAAATTGCTTACCATGTGGCCACATGTCAACTGTCAAGCAAGCACCAAGATACACTAGGCTGCACAAGGATTGCTATGTCACCGATACATGATTTTGCAATCCTTGTGCAAGCTACCAGATATACTGGCATAAACTGATTAATCAACTAGAGTCAGAAGATACACTAGCTAAAAAAAATCATAGATATGTAAAAGCATCCATATAAGAATTGTTCATAAAAGCATGATAAGAAGTTCTACCTGCACCTATCAATGTAGAAACTTTCCAATGTGTAGAAGATTTATGACAACACAAGCAGTGCCCTAAGGCGCAGTGTGCTTCCTTAGATAAATGCATGACCACTTTTGATGTTACATGACTGGGAGAGCTAGGCAACCTAAAACATTTCCTGCCAGGGCCATGCGGTTATGTGGCCCTTCACATAACCACATACTCTTCATTCCGGGTGTTCTAAAGCACTACGACTTAAAGGCACAAAATAAATCCATAAGAGAATTCTTTACGAACTATGTCCCACATATTGCTAGGGCCACCCTGTTTGTTATGTTAGATATATATATTCCCTTATTTTTCCAGTGTGACCCCGTCCACCCCACACCCTCTTCACTCAAGGTACCTTCATCACTAGGGGCTATTGTGGATCCAGTTGGGGCATAGTTTTTTTTATATTGGCTGCCTAGGCTGCTGCCCTTCCTTGCCTGAGAAGTTCTCAGCGAGGAGACTTTGCTAGCTTTATTTCCCTTGGGTTGCCTCTGTTTGTGAGTTTTCCTGTAGCTGACCCTTTATTTCTCTTTTTCTTCTCTCTTCGATTTGAGGACTTGTTGCTATTGTCTATTATGCTAGTCATTAGCAACTTTGGATATTCAGTCGAGTTCAGCAAAGAAGGATATTGCTCCAGCGCACCCTTTTCTCAGTTGAGAAATCTGAATTGGTTCATTGTTGGCTTTTCTCTCTTGTTTCACTGCTGGTGAATCTTCTTCCTTAAACTTCTGTTGTGGTTGCTGGAGTTCCTTAATGAGACATCACTGCTTGATAGGCAGCTGGTGCTTTTCCTTGTGTTTGGGCTGATTGAGTATCAATTGGTTAAATAAGAGGGACTCTCAAGGTAAACTGATCTACATTATACTTTTGGTACAATTATTCCTTTTGTCATTGTTTCCATTATGTTTGGTTATGGATGTCGTTGAGTTGTTACAGCGTATTCAGAACCTTGCTTCTGAGCCTACGCATTCCCACTTGCATTGGGGGCAACAAGCTAATAAGTTTCTCATTTATCTTCTTGTATGTACCAATGGATTAGAACCCCTATGAACGAGTGGATGCTTGTATTTTGTTGATTTGATCCAAGTCTATTAGTTTGGCATTTGGGTTAATTGAAATTAAGTTTTAGGCTTTGTTAGTGTAAAGGTAACATATTCCTTGTATAGAAGGCTTAACCCTAGTGGCACACTTTACTGATATGTTGTAGGAGGGTAGGGTTGGTATGTATTGTTTAAACTCTTGCTAAATTTCTGATTGCACATTTTGCTATATAATGTCTTCCTTTGGTGTATCCTTGTAGATCCACAAGTTGAAGGAGTTTTCTACGCAAACCGAGGTGATTCGATCCCTCATGCAGGTCAATGCTTTCCTGCATGCTTCCATATAATATTCTCATGCACAATTAAAGTGAATGAAATGTAATTTCCAAGACTATTTGAATGTGCTATTATCAAAAAAGGAAAAAATTAAAAGATCTTTCATATTGAAACAATGGTTAAAGATAAATCTATCAGATTTATCAAAAAAAAAAAGTGAATTTATTATTTCGTTAAGCATGTTTATGCTATATACTTTGTATTGATATACACAAGCGATGCACAATGGAGGATTTTGTTTTGAAAAACATTCTAACCATTTGACTTTAGTACCTTTTTTTTTTTTTAAACTTTGCTAGCTCTTTTATAATTATCTTAATTGTTTATTCTTTCATACTTGTTTACCTTGGATACTAGTTACAATTCAAATCATGATAAGTAATGATAACCTAGTCCTTCGAAAAAATTTGAACTATCTTGAGAACTATAAAGAATTAAATATGTAACTATTTACACAAAACTAATAGAACAATGGAATAATGACTTATACTATTGAGCTCCGGTTCATGCTCCGAAGGGACCTTAAATCCATTTGTGTGTTGTGTAGGCTATGGCTAATTCCTCACTGTGTGGATTGCAAATAATTCAAGTTTTCTATTTGAGCTAAATTTTTTCCTACCTTGTGAATTGCAGGTCCTTCATCCATATATATATATATATATATTTCACACTAGGTGGATTATGAGATGTTAATCATTCTATATAAAGAACTGTCCAATGCACAAAACTCTCATCAATATAAGATACCGAAGAAGAGTTTATGGTATGCAGTCCTGTCTTGCATTGCAAGAGATTGTTTATGACTCAAACTTGTGACCACCAGGTCATATGACAATAATTTTATCATTGCTCTAAGGCTCTCCTTCAAATTATTCATTCAAATATTGAAATTAAATGATTAAGGCAATGGATCATTTATATTTCATTCAATTCCACACAAAAGATAACCTAAATGTATAAGAGAATCAATATTAACCTAAATATATAGGAATGGAAGGTATCATCCGAGAATTATGGCAGTAAATTGGCAAATGAACTATGTACTCCTAAGGCAATTCAATGTGAACCCATAACTTTCCACTTCAAAAATCATAAATGAAGAAGCGAAACCAAGTTCATAAATCAAACTTGGCAATCAAAAAGTGACTTACATGCTTGATCTAGCAAAGCTTCCATTCTATATACGATGCTTTTTTTACTAAATGAATTGTAGGCATGTGTTCAGTTTTGTTTGTCAGTGTGAATGAACTATTTATGTCAGCACATTTCAACTTAATTAAATTCTGGCATTTAATATTATTACAGTTTGAGTATATGTTTGGTGTTGTGTTATTCTATGATTACAGTTATGATACAGTGATAGTATAGTTGCTAGTGAGGAATCCATCCCTTATATAACGAAGTGCTTTGGGTTCTAGCATTGTATGTACCTAATAGATAGTCCTTAGTAAATGTATCAACTGACTATAGATAGTGCTCCACCACAAGGCACAAAAAGATTCACAATCATATAGGAAGCAAGTAAAATGGACTTTCAAAATCTCTATAAACAATAATAGTTAAAAAAAAATAGAATGAAATACTATGCATTGATGGAATAAGAGAGTATAGCATACAAGGAGAAAACAAAGTTCAGCTTTCCTACCTTTCAATGTTTAGTATGTATGTTGCATAATCAGTGAAAGCGGTAGTAGTAACATGAACTGCAGGCATTTTACACAAGAGATGCAGCAAATCTTCACAATCTTTGAGTTGAGTTTGAGATGAAGTACATGATTGTCGCCTACATATGTCAGAACAAGTGAAATTTGGTATTGGCAAGGAAGAACTACCACTAATATCAGCTACCACCCCTTGAACTAATGTGTTAAGGATCTCTGACCATTCTGATAAAGAATACAAATGTTTACAGCTTGCACTATAATTATTTGCTAAATCTGTGAAAGATCTCTTTAGAGCACGACAGATCCTTGAAGTTAAGTACTTGAATAAAGCCTAGAATAAAAGAAAAGTGTAAGATCGCAAGAAGCATCTAACACTAACTCAAGACAGAGACATTGTTATTATAAGGGGAAAAAAAAAGAAAGGATAACTGAATATTTACAAAGTTCAAAAAAGGAATAGGCTTGATCATGAAAAACTAGTCTGGAATGTGTTGATTTGCATCTCCTAGTTTGTAAAAGTCTAGTCTTAAGAAACTATCTTGCTATCCAATCACACTGCAATAAAGAATAGTGTTAAGGATCTCTGACCATTCTGATAAAGAATACAAATGTTTACAGCTTGCACTATAATTATTTGCTAAATCTGTGAAAGATCTCTTTAGAGCACGACAGATCCTTGAAGTTAAGTACTTGAATAAAGCCTAGAATAAAAGAAAAGTGTAAGATCGCAAGAAGCATCTAACACTAACTCAAGACAGAGACATTGTTATTATAAGGGGAAAAAAAAAGAAAGGATAACTGAATATTTACAAAGTTCAAAAAAGGAATAGGCTTGATCATGAAAAACTAGACTGGAATGTGTTGATTTGCATCTCCTAGTTTGTAAAAGTCTAGTCTTAAGAAACTATCTTGCTATCCAATCACACTGCAATAAAGAATATTACTTACTGGTTGCTCATAGAGAATGCTGTTGTTGACTAGTTCCAATGCCACTTTGTGCATATTAACATTCCAGAATAAAGATCCACCGATGCTAGATTCCTCCAAAACACTTCGGCAAGGCAAGGAGTATAGTAGCAAATGAGATAAAAACACCTTAAGATCCTTATTAGAGGCATGAGTGCACCAAACATCAATATTCTGGCACAAAAGTAACCAAAGTTGACCAAGTAACAAATTCCCATAGAATGAGCAAACATCATTGCCCAAGTCGTTTCCATCTGAAACTGATATTGTTGTATCAGAAGATTTGAAGCTTTGGTTGCATATGCACTCATCATGCGAAGCCATATACTGTAGATTACTAGTCAAGAAGTTAGTCAACTCAATTGCCTCACTCCTGGAAATAGCAATGAGTTTGTTCAATCGTTTGCTTGATTTACGGACATCAGAATTTTCAAGCAGAATTTTGCTTCCATGTGAGCCTTCTTTTTGCAAAAACGTGTACACTTTAAGCATTCTATTCAAGTCATTAATCCTCTGAAATACCATGACAATAATTGCACGATAAAGATGTGTGTATGCTGGAGAGCTACTTGACAAGAATGGTTCAGAAAGAAATTGGATCAAATTCATGAGGGAAATGGAAGGGTTAACTATCCATGAGAAATAACCATTATCTAGGAATTTCAACTTGTTTCTCCATTCCAATCCATGAGATACATAAAATAAGTTCCCCATTGTATCTGATGCCTTTCTTGCTGAAGTAGGTGGCATAAAGCTAATTGATTGTCGATATAAACTTCTACAAGATGTATAAACTCGAAAGATAAACACAAAAAACCAGGACATAGAAATTGGAAACATCTGCTGTCCATTTTGAGATTGAATCAAATCATTATTCAATAACTTCCGGCCTGTGATACAGTAGGTAAACTCATTGATACCATCTGATGGATTTTGAACCAAATAACTGAAGGTAGGCCTTATCCCTTTTAACAGACTCTCAATAGAATTTCCTACAATGAGACTATTTGTTACTGTAACTGTGAGTGAATCCAGTATAATTATGTATATTTCTGACAGAATTCTCCCTAAGATTTCAACCTTAAGATCTGATTCCAATATGTTGCTATTTGAGGTAGTTGTTTCTCCCACATAAGTATTGTCATGCTGACCATTTTTTATCCATTCTAGTGAGTCAGTGATATCAATATTTAGTTCCTGTATACATCCATTTGCTTGCCTTTCTGGTATTGACTTGATCGAATTAGACATAGCAAGTTGAAAGGTTTCTAAACTTAACAAGGTTGAAATTGATTTTAAACACATTCCAGAGTGCAGAGATGGTGAGGCAACAAATACAGAATTATTGGTTGAAACAGCACTATTGCTTACTGGGAATAGTTTCACAGCTTTACACAGTGCAAAAATGGGACCATTAACCTGCAGAAAGATTAAAAAAAAAATCATTACTAAGTTCTGCGGCATGAAAATTAGGAAGCACATTTTCTGGAAGAAAAAGAAGAAAATAAGTTGTGTAATGAATGAACAAAACAAAAATAACTCCTTCGACCTTTATTTGCTCAATTCCAATACTCACCTTATAGATAAAAAAATTAGTATGAATACATACTAATAAACATTATGATTATCAATATCTCAAAATTATCAAAGGACTATTACTGATAACTTGATAGATAGAGCAATTAAAAGTTAAAGGCTATTGCAAATCCTTGTTAGCTAGAAAACCCTCCACTCCGTTATCTTAAAAGAATAAAACTCATCAAGGAAAAATGTTTATAAAGAAAAGATGGATTTAACAAGACACTGGGAATTTATCAAGAAAAATTATCTAAAATACTTGAAAAATGCTAGTATTTCATGTAACAAAGATCAAGGAAGTTATTAAGAAACTACAAAATTATCAAGAAGAAACAAAAAAAATAAAATCTGATGCTAGGTTCCTGAAATATTTGATTACCATGCAAAGGATATGATTAATAGTACTGGCAAATCTGCATATTCATAGGTTAGGCCACCATTTTGCATGAAACATAATATTTTGGCCATGCTAAATCCACGTATGCCCATGAAACCACCCTGTCTGATTTCTCACATATAATATAAATCCATAATGTTCCATCTTAGCATATTTTGAAATGAAATAACCATTATTTATTAGGACAACCAAGAACCAATTGATTAACTAATGCCTCCAAATTGCATGGTATATCATGCAAAGTAGCTTTTTTTGAAGTGTTTGAAGGGGTGGAATAGGTTGGAGTACTCAGAACTTCAGTATCTTAGTGTTACTAGGGAACATTATCAAAACCAAATAGAGCAATAGAAGAAAAACAAAAGCAAAATAGAAAGATGGAAGCATGAAAATTTAGGCAAATCTGAGTCTAATATTTTAAACATAATCAGGAGTGTCAAGCGTACTGGAAGGTGACAAAAGAATCTGCAGAGAGAAAGGAAAAAATGAAGAAGAGAGGTGTCGAGAGTAGGACTATCACTCTCATCCATAACTAAAAAGCAATCTACTTTGGTCAAAGAAAGTAAGAAACCATGTGATCATATTGTTCTGTAGAATGGGAGTCCACATAAGTCATTGTAACATTTATATTGGAAAAAAGGACTGATTATAGTCTTGACCAGCAACCAAAGCCAAGTTTAGCATCTAGGATCCACTAGCAAAGCAGTAAATGTTTTTGCATTATAACATTCCACCACTCAAATCAGATACAATAAGACATCATGTCTGGGGAAGGTAACTATGTTAAACAAATCTTACGTTGCTGTGGGGAAACAAGTCAGCTATTCTAAGCCATTTTGAAAACTTCTCAGTCAGGCAGCACAATATAAAATAAAATAAAATAAAAATAAAAAACTACTGAAACAATGTTACTTCTATACTCAAGGGAAACTGACCTGATAAATTAATTTAGGGTTAGTTAAATGTCACAATGATATTGTATAAACTCCCACTAGTTAGAAATAAGTCTACATTAACAATTTGCATATAATAGGCAGGTAAAACTGACACACTGAAAGAATAATGACAGAACTATTAGCAATTTTAAAAACTTTTTGTTGCTCTATGGCACAATTGTTTTTTTCTACAGCAGTTTCAAAACTCATAATGGTGAATGATGGCACACAAGATCTCACTAACCTGGCGAAGCTCACTGTATATGTTAATCAGCTGGCAAGCCAGTTTCAAAATCTCAGAAACCAACAAAGCACAAGGCTTTGTATCAGATAAAGGCATTTGAACAGCCAAGTATGAGAACATCATTAACCATAGTTCTACGAGCTCATCGCCAACAGCCTTATACTCAATTTCCAAAAAAGATTCAACTGCAATAAATATCTCCTTTGCTATCAAAGGCAAAACTTTCTTAATTCTTACATTGCCCAAGTGTAAAATTGACAACCAAAAAGAATAAAAGTTCCTAGAAATAGAAATGATTATGTCACAGATCTCTTTCAAAAATTTGAAATGAGACTCTTCAGAAGTATCCTCTGTAGGTGCATATATTTTCTCATCAATAAAACTGGCAAAGATTTCATTTACAGACTTCAGCATGCAGTGCCCTTCTACCAACTTGAGTTCCAGGAGATCTTCATTCCATGAGAAGTCAAACTCCAGACATCTCCTGCACTCAAACACCAGAGGTTTTAAAAACTGTGTAAATAATGCAAAGAGTGGTTTGCTAATCAATTCACTTTCTTCAGGATGCTTCCCTGAAGTAACATTGACTTTGGATGCTAAAGTACCAACATTTTGATTTTTAGCTTTGTTGATAAACAAACAAAGCAGGTATCCAAAGCCACCAAGTGGCACTGCCTTCTTCTCTGCAATCATCTTATCTAATCTTTGAAAGAAGTGTCTATGATAACTCTCATTAATACCTTTCAGGCATCTTCCCTCCTGCTCAACAGTTGAATTCCTGAAGCTTAAAAACCCACCAATATGTGCTGGATGAAACAACCCATTTGACAATACTTCTTTGACCATGTCCAACAGGTTACCCACTCTTTTATGTTTCCCTTCATTTACTCGTAACTTCAATAGAACAAAAAGTTCGAGCAATGGCTCAAGCAACCTATCCACAAAGGGTCGAAACACATTTCTAGGGTTTGTGTGAAACCTGAGGAAGCCAGAAAAATTCTCTAGGAGAAGAATCGCAAGGCAAAGAAAGACTTCTGCATTGGAAGACTTGAGATCATCATTTGTCAAGACCTTGAGAACAAGATTAACAACCTCCTTGGCACATGAAACCCAGAGTTCAACACCAGCATTGTAGAAAGTCCTAGAATTGGATAAATGAAGAAAAGAGAGGCACTCAAACAACTGTTCAAATAACACAGGGCAGTCTCCCACGTGCAACGAACAATCACTAGCAATGAGCAACGCGTGCTGCAATACATGGGTAATGGCTCGAAGAAGATTGGGCGAAACACCACAAGATGATTTTTGCAAGCAAACTTTGAGAATGGCCCAGCATCTATAGTCCAAACTAGGATCACAAATCTCTGAGTTTCTTATAGCACTCTCTGAAGAGATTAAAGGGGGCTGAATCCAGTCGATGAGAAAGGAAAACAATCTGGGAAGCCGAACAACATCAGATCTTCGATCATTGCCGTCATCAATCGTTCTCAGGTAGTTAAAGGCAATCTCGATCTTGCTGCATCATAATCCTAAAATGGATTCAAGCAACCCAAGAGATAAATTTGGAAGCTAAAAATACAAGTTTTAGGTAGAAAGTACGACCTTCCGAAGGAGGCATCTTTGCTCTGGAGAGAGAGGATAAGATCAAGATTCGCCCACGCTCCATGAGGAATGGCTCGTCTCTTCTTTGTGTGCTCGATGCTCTTTTCTTCCTCTTCTGCTTCGGATGCTAAATACCGTTTCCGGTGGCCGACCCTGGGGCTTTCTGGAGGTACTGAATCAGTGTTTGCCATGGCAGAGCTCTGGGTCCTGTTTACGCGTGGGAAATCCGCAAGGAAGGAAGGAAGGAAGGGCTCCGATTCTGAGGGACCCGGAATTATTCGATATTGACCCGGCGAGGTCGCAGGAACCAGCTACCGGCGAGTGTTCTGAAGGGCTGGCGAATGTTCTGATCAGCCAACAAAGTAAATGGCACAGACGAAGTAGATTGTCGTGATCGCTGGCGCTCCTTGCGGTTGCAATTGCGGACACAGTCGCAGTATCAGGTGGAGCAGGTGGACGACCAGACGCGTCCCTGGCAATACTTGGGAGGCCCGGATAGGCAGCGAGCGGCGACGAAGGCCTGGGGCGACGACTTCCTAATGAGCAGCTACGACGACGTGTAAGCAAGCGGCTACGACGGCGTGCGGCAACGACGAACGACGAGCGGCGGCAGCGAGTCGCCTCCTCTCCCTCTTCGCTCTATGCTTTCGTCTCCTATTCCTCCTCGCCTGAGGATATCGATTTGAACGGTTAGGATGATGCTCCTGTTTAGGGCGGGCGACGTTTCGATTATAAGATTTATTCCCGATACATATAAATAATTTTTAAATATGAAATCTTAAAAATAGTTTATTATATTTAAAACAAATGGATGATGCTCCGAGTCGTCTCAAAACTGCCCTGAAATTTCTCTTGACCAAAATGCCCTCATCGCCCTTAATTTAAAAAACAAACAATGTATCTTGAGTTATTTAAAACTATAGCACTTATAAGACTATGTATTTCGACGGTTACTTATATTTTAATTAAAAATACAATTAGATGCGAAGATATAAATAATAATAATGCAAATATACCTCTAACATGGCATATAAAATATTTTGAAAAAAAAAAGAGAAAAAACTAGTGAGATTGTCTAGTAACCAAAAAATAGCTGCAGAACAAATGCATAACAGTCTGTGTTCTACAATACTAGTGAGATTGTCTAGTCGTAGCTTGCTTATGCTTACCTTTAATTCAACTGCTGCACTGACAGGAGCTCTAAGACGAGGGAGACTCTACGTAAACAAGGCAGAAACGATGCGTTGAATCATCAGAAACTGGTGCTAGAGTTGATTTACATTTGTTGCATTTCATAAGTTCAGATAAGCTGTACATGCATGGAGATTAATCTACCACAAAGATACGATTCTTGCACGCTAGCTAATACTTTCTTTGAGTGTTTAATTAGCAGAGGAGAAGTTTCGAAGACTTGCCTATTATTTTTCATGAACAATCTATAGCTAGAGTTTATAACTCGAATGCTTTTGTAGAGAGTCCAGATGGGAAAGGTAAGTCGAGATCAATTTTAAGCAACAAAGAACCATTAACTTTCATAAAATAGTGTTGGTTTGTCATTGTTTATTAAAGCAAACCAACTGGTGTAGCTCAAGGAAATCGACTTGGAGTAGTCAGCTATTAAATTGAAGGTTAAGTACTTAAAATAAAAATAAAAATAAAGAATAATCTCGACTAATGGTTCTGAACCAAATAGACCCTTTGAGATTAGAGTGACTACTACTAGTTATTTCATTTGTCTAAACAAGAATATCTATAGTTGTTTGATGCTCCAAATAGGCTGAGGAATTTAACAAAAAAGAAAAATGACCTTGTTGTTGCTCGTATTATCTAAAAGCAGAATGATATATATAGTCACAGAAACATAAGCTAGCAGTGCTATTTAGAACACTGAATTTTAATTGATACAAGGAGAAATGTAGCAGTGAGAGAAATGGGACAAAAGGTAAATGAAGTTTAGTTTGAATCAGTATGCGTATTAGTCTCTAATATCTTACCTTGGATTAGAAATTAAATTTCTACACCGAAACTCAGACTTGTGTCGTTTTACTAAATTGATAGGGATCAGTCACCTTTTGCTTGAATGGGGCAGTGAGAATCTGGATAAGATAGACAGGTCACACTGAACATTAGATTCATCCATTTGCTGAAATCATTCATGAGTTTACATGGCAACAAAATAGGTCTTGTGGATGCTTATGAAACCACAAAAAGGATGCACACAGCGTGATGTCATAGTGTTTCGAGCAAAATAAGTGATTGCTAGAAACCACAACTTCACACTGTTTTTGATGATGAAGGGAAACTCGGAAGCAGAATTTTTAGATGTAATGCAGATTGTGATAATTATCTTCATAAACTAGCAGTCGAAGGAAAATGTCCTCATGATGGCTGGCCCATTGGTTTTTGTCTTCTGAGTCTCATCGGCAGGGTTGTGGCTGAAGAAGTTGAACATGCAACTATGCAAGCTGATGTTTACCCAAGAAAGCGATCCGTTTGGCTACAAAAGTAAAACTCGCTTACTCGCTTAGGGTCTACCAGCCAAAAAAAAACCCTTAGATAATCTCTCTTCTCTGCACCAACCGCCATTAATATTCTCTGTTAGAAATTGGCATTTGCAACTCAATAACGAAACCTCTTTTTCTGAATTACGTTGCATTTTCATTTAGGTGTTATTTCACTTTGTTTTCCCTGCCAATCACTGAGATCACCCCTTATTAGTCCTTTGCTGCTCTTATTTATAGACTGCTAGACTATTGAAGCTCTGCTCTGTTCTCCTTCCTCTCATTGGGTATCTGTGTGCTCTGAGGAAAATTGGAGATGTAACGGAGACTCGCAACGGAAGCTTTGCTTCTTGTGAGGAGTTCAGAAGCACGAGGCAGAGGTAGAAGAAGGAGAACAAATAAGAGGCGCCGTGGAAGCCGAGTGACTCCTCCATCCATTCGTTGCTTTTCTCTCCTCATCCACCTCCTCTTATCTTGACTAGCTGAAAAAAAAAATTGAAGAAAAAAAGACGCTGAAACATAATGAAGAGGCTCAGCAGCTCAGGCTCCTTTTCCGGATATGAAGGAAAAGATGTTAGCTGTTCCGGTATACAGGCCAAGATACTCTTTTTCTTTCATGCAAACTTCTCCGTCTTCCTAATTTAAATTTTTATATTTCGTGTTGTTTAGCAGAAGAAGAAAAAGAGAAGCAGGGAGAAAGATTCCAGCAGTCTCTTTTTGCAGATGGTATGGAGGAGGGAGAAGAGGAGCTGTGCTCCTATGGACAGTCATCGCTCGGCGAGAAGAAGCGCAGGCTAAGTGTAGATCAAGTTAAAGCTCTAGAGAAAAATTTTGAAGTGGAGAACAAATTAGACCCGGAGAGGAAGGTGAGACTGGCGCAAGAAGTAGGCCTGCAGCCGCGTCAAGTGGCGATTTGGTTCCAGAACCGCCGTGCCAGATGGAAAACTAAGCAGCTCGAGAGAGACTACGCCGTGCTGAAGGCCCGGCATGATGCCCTCAAGCTCGACTACGATGCACTGCGCTGCGAAAAGGAGGCGCTCGAAGGAAATGTAAGTTGCAAATTCTGGCTAGTTCAAGCAACCAAAAAAAAGAAAAGCTGCCTATTTCACTTGTTTGACCACTGACGATTCAGGTAAAGGAGCTGAAGACCGAGCTAGCGATATCCGCAACGAAGTCGATCGAGAAAGGCGCGGAAGAAGATAAAAGTTCAGTCTTTGTCTACAGATGCGGCGCTTCAGACAGTGATTCGAGTGCGGTGTTGAACGATGAAACTAGTCCCCATTCCGCGCTGGTTCTGGAGCAGCACAGATTCATGGGGCTCAGCTCTCAGTGCTCCTCCTTCTTCGAGATCAAGGCTCATGGCGAGATGATGAACTACTCTGACGAGAAATCCTTGTATGGAGATGATCAGGAGCCCTGCAGTAGCTTATTCTCTAAAGAAGAACCACCAAGCCTCTCCTGGTATTGCTCCGAAGGATGGGAATGATACGATCTCTCTCATGTTAAAAAAAAAAAAAAAAAGTACTGTAAATGGAGCTAGTTTTGCTATGATCTACATCAAAAAAAAGTGTACTAAAGACAAAGAAGGGAGGAAAGAGATCTATCTCCCTCTGATCGGAGCCTTGGAAGAAGCAAAAGAACAAGAAAATTTACCGTTGAGCTAAAAAAGTAGGATAGATGATAGTATTCTCTTGTTCTTGGAGTGGATACATGCAGAAATGCTTCCATTTGTTTCACCATGATTACTGTATCTTTATCAGGAACACTCGAGCACTATCAGTAATTTGGAATGGGGCAATCCTCGACCAGAAGCAGAGATTGTTTATATATGTTTAATAGTAAAAAATTTAGATTATGAATTTTCTTGTCATCTGAATTCTGAATGGCCATGTTTCCATTTAGTTTATTTAATTTTCTGAAAAATAATAAATCAAGTGATAGGGAATCCATTCCTGCACTGGCGATGTGAGGCCATCTACATGCACTGATTTGGTGGGTAGTGTCGACCAGAAACACTCGATTAAGTTACTTGAAATTTAAAATAATCCTTTGGAAAAGAACCAATATGTAGAATTTAATATATCCTTTTTTTTTTGTTTGCTAATGGAATCCACCTTTCATGATCATTAAGTAGTCTACCACTTGATCATCTTTTAATCATAAATTGGCCTATCAATTACTGCCCTTATTTACCTTCCACTGAGTTAATTCCTTACAAACGATGGCAAGAAGGATTGTAACTGACGATTTTCTTTTTTTTTTCTCTCTTATAATTTTCTTTTTTGTCAAATAGATGCCCATGGTCTGGTGTAACAAGTGATCACTCGAGAGGAGAAAGAGACATTACGATATTCCATGCCAATTTGGGGCTAACAATTAGATGCAATATATAGACATCAGACAGGTTAGAAATTGACCTGATTAAATTGCATTCATTGACACCGAGTCATTCCTAATGAAAACCACCACCATACAATCAAATATTTTAAAAAATAAACAAATAAATAAAACTGATATAAATGTAGCACATGGATTAATCCCAACCAATTCATCATCATCGATAAACAACCTTCTCTTCCCACACTTTGTTCATGAATGGTGATACATGTTAGCTTTTTTTTTTTTTTCTAGAGTAGTTGCCAAGTCCACGTCCGTTGAATGAGAGTAGATAACAAGTCGCTAATGCGACAATTAATGCCCAAACATATCTATTGCTTATCACTCGCTGTGGCAGTCGCTGTCGCGTTACTTTGTCATCATAGTGTGCAACTCAAATTGAAGTCCCAAACCTTTTTCTATGGATCGAAACTTAGAATCGATCCATTTGCTCATCTAATTAATCATTTTAACTTTCTTTGGGTGATGATGTGCAAGAGCTAGCTAGGAAGTTCCAACTTTATAGTATAGCTCTAGTTTGCTTACAAACTTAGGATCTAATTCGATTCGAGGTCAAAATAGCCATGATGGCTAGCTTCTTGCTTGGTTTCTTAATTATCTTTGATGGTGATCAGTTTAATATTGTCTAATGGCTTTATAAGCTTGCTTAGCAACTTAAGGCTGCCTTATAAGGTCAAGATTACCATGATGACTTGGTTACTATTGGGTCCCACACTCACTTTACCACCTCGGCATAGTAGTCCTAGTCATCATGAGAAAAGGAAAAAACATCTTAGATTCCTTCTCATCGAAACAATCCAAAACGATGTGACAAAGAAAAACACTCAACTAAATTATTTTTATCGCTTAAGTTGGGTTTCCTATCGAGTATGTGACACCACTCATGCAATATATGAAGCCTTTTTAAGTTCGCACAAGTTCAATCAGTGAAATCACAGAAACTCGTGTAAAAAGTTCGATCATGTGTTTGTGATTACTTTGAGGAAATTAACTATAAAGCCGAAGATTATTTATCGTCTCAAATTTCTCAAAAATCATAAAAATTTGAGAGACAACAAATGAGAGCTTTTCATATTATTACTTATTTACTGACTAGCCTTTATTTCTATCTCGAAGTGGTTAGACCTGTTTTTGTTTTTTAGGTTGCTTTTCTATTAAAAAGAAGTGAAAAATAAAAAAATCATATTATTACTTGTCCCATTAAAAGAGTCTATAATGGCTTATCATTCAAATGCTTATACTACACAGGAGAAGAAGATGAACAAAGCTAAACAATATGCTGAATTTTTATATATTTAAGATTGGCTCTCGAAGATATAAAAATGTTCT
The DNA here is from genome assembly GCA_025175895.1 of Wurfbainia villosa. Taxonomy (NCBI): domain Eukaryota; kingdom Viridiplantae; phylum Streptophyta; class Magnoliopsida; order Zingiberales; family Zingiberaceae; genus Wurfbainia; species Wurfbainia villosa. The sequence goes on from JAKLTH010000042.1 coordinate 864,381, forward strand.
TAATCGGGTAATTAATATGCATTTGCATAATAGGAACTAGATTTGTCTCAATATTTCTTTTTGTTTTCATGTTATAAAGATTTGAATTCTCCTATGCAGTAGATTTGATTCCTAAATATGAAAATTATTATTACAATATGCACACTTTTTAATTTATGTTCTTTTATTTTTAGGCACACTAATGTTTTCACATAATAAAAACTTTTCTATTTCTTCCTATAATCCCATAATCCATCTTAACCATTCTCATTATTTTATATATATATATTTTATATCTATCGACACTCAGATCCATAAAAGACTTATATTTGGTGCAAAAAAATGTTTTTATTTATCTTCGTAATCAAAGAAAGAATTGCATGCGTAGACTTGATTATTTTACCTTCTTTGATTAAATAGTTTAAATTAAGGGTCTAGAGCTCTTCAATTTTTTTTAATATTTATCAGAGTATCTGAATCTTCGATTCGATTAATTTTTGAGAGTGACTAATTCTACTCTACAGATCTTTGAGATGCCCATCAACAATCAAGTCAGATAAGATCGAAATTCAAATAATCTCCATTGACTATTAAAGATAAATTAGAAAAGTACTCGTAATTTTTTTACGGTTCAATTTGGACTTCACAGTCGTATCATCGACGATTCAATATTAAAATCGTACTTCATCCATGGGATAAATTCTAACTCCTAAATCATTCGAATAAATTTTTTTAAAATTTATCATCAAATAATATCCTAATAAAAGAACGAACTATATTTGCAATTCATGAGCGGTTTTCAATTTTCAAGTCTAGCCCACTATATAACCGTATCTTTTATTTAGATACTTAACTGGCGGACATTGACGAAGCTTGGGAGGGTTCCCTAGCGGCGCCGAGGTCGCTCTCTAGATTCTTAGGTTCCAGATGAAGGTGCTTTACCTTAACCTTCTGATAAGTTCAATTGCTCGGTTCTTCCTTCTCTTGCTGTTTTAACTTTGTTCGTTGTTGAATATCGTTAAAATGACTGTCTTTTCGACATGCTTAATCCCTCGAACGTTTGTTTGCAGAATGCTAGGTTTTTTTTTATCATCAATTTTTTTTAAAGTGGATATTGAAGGTGTTTCTAAGTCAAAGATTACCTTTTTTTTTCCCCTACTACTTTGATACCAACGAACTGTAGATTTGATTGTGTTTTTTTTTTCTGTTGCGGTTGTATGTTGAAGTAACGGCTACTCTCTCAAAAACAAAGGAATGGGATTGTGTTACTCGATTTGTTTGTTTGTTTAATTCCTGGGTACCTGGTTGTTGATGAATTGTTTGATTGTTCTTCCATCTATCTTCCTATTCAGGCATTATACTCCCCTTTATCTTTTTGGTTCTCCCAATGCTTGAAATAATTTCATCATATTCAATTGATTTTGAACATGTAAGTTGTATGAAATAGCATTCATAAAGCAAAAACAAGTTTAACAAAGAAGAGGAAAAACAAAAAAGAAATTCTCACTCTAACAGATATTGTGCGGATTTCCTGTTCTAAACTCAATCAGTTATATGAGTTGCAAGGGATATGTGTAGATTTTTAATTGTGTTATGAGAAAGTTTTATCGACATTGTAAACTTATCCTAAACTACATGCTGCTCAATATGTATTGTACATTGTATGTAATTTCTAACCAAGGATGAATATTTTGATCCTTTAAAAGTTTATCTAACAATAAGTCAATAACTTCTTGATTGTTCACAGACGTGCTTTTTTTGACTAGAGAATATCTCAGAAGTCAGTGGAGATGCTCTTGGTGAGGTATGCCACAACTATATTGCAATAATAATATCCAATAAGATTATTATAGTAGTTTGATGTACAATGCTGAATTCCCAATATGCATGCCCAATAGGAGTTCAAGGGCTATGTTTTTAAAATCATGGGAGGATGTGACAAACAAGGTTTTCCCATGAAGCAGGGAGTCCTTACTCCAGGTCGTGTTCGTTTGCTTTTGCACAGAGGTAAAGGGCATTCTTTTTCTCTGTCCTTGTGTTGTTAGTTATCTTTGCATGCTTCAGTTGTAAATTTATATCACATGGTTCTGCCAATCAATTTTTTAGTTCTTGTTATCCTTCAATTAATATTGGAGATCGTGGTTTGATTTCTGTGCACATATTACTTTATTACAAGTCAATATGCTATGAATATCTTTACTATTCTTTTTTACTAATTCTTCATATACTCATGTGAATTTTCACAGGGGCACCTTGCTTTCGGGGTTATAGCAGACGAAACGGAGAGCGCAGGAGGAAGTCTGTTTGTGGATGCATTGTTAGCCCTGACCTTTCAGTTTTAAACTTAGTCATTGTTAAAAAAAAATGTGAGAATGATCTTCCTGGACTGACTGATATTGAGAAGCCTAGAATGAGAGGACCAAAGAGGGCCTTCAAAATCCGGAAGCTTTTCAACCTATCCAAGGAGGAGGATGTTCGCAAGTATGTCAACACTTACCGCCGGACCTTTACAACTAAATCTGGTAATTCATTTTTAGTCAGAAAGATTGTGTTTTGCTGAATTAGTGAGATTTATTAGAATATTTACACGTGCTTGAAAGTCACCAGTTAGCCGAATTGGTGTCTACTTTTAGCTATACTCTGTATGAGCATCTGCTATTATTTCTCCAGCAATTTAACCACACGAAGAGTTTTATGTGTTTGGCAACAACATTATGATTAAGAGTCTGGAGGATAAACTTATGATTTGTTGTTGCAAACTCTGATTGATGGCAGTTTGAGCTGCATCTTATCGGTATTTAAAGCTTCTGTAGTTAGTTTATTCTTTCAAGATCATGTTGCTTCAAGAAATAATGGACCTCGTTGTCTATTTCCGTTACATGTTTTCGCCTTAAAAAAAAAATTGTAGAACCGTCGCATTAGCGGTCTTCCATCGTTGTCCCTACGTGTGAAGGGGATAAATCAGATTTCAAGTGACTAGCGCAAAAATGTAGAGTCATCGATAGTCTGGTCATCATCTCCGTTACATGTTTTCGCCTTCAAGGATATTAATTCAATGGTCATCATCCAGTACGAAGGTTACACTTACCTTCTGGCCCATGATTTTGTAAGCAAGAAATGCAGCAAGGCTCCAAAGATTCAGAGGCTCGTCACTCCATTGACGCTGCAAAGAAAGCGATCCAGGATTGGCGATAAGAAAAAGAGAATTTGCCAAGGCCAAGTCTGAAGCGGCTGAGTACCAAAAGATTCTCGCCTCCCGACTCAAGGAGCAGCGTGAGCGGAGAAGTGAGAGTTTGGCCAAGAGGAGATCCAAGCTTTCTGCTGCCTCTGAGCCTTCAATCGCCGCCTAAACATTTCATTCGTCAAGTCACACGAGCTGTGTTCATGGTTAAAGCTGTATTACAGTTTCAGATAATTTGACTGTTTTGTTTAAGTTTTGCTTTACTATCGTTTTATGATTAGATTGTGGTTTGCTTAGCTGTGAACTCTTCTGATATTCCTTTTTCAAGTACATCGACTTGGAAAAAAAAGCCTTTCTCCAATTTAAATGATCAAATTAATAGGTGTTGCAAGATCACGCGAGGTAAAAAAATCTGGACTTTTTACGCACCATGCGACTGAGTTTTTTTTTTTTTTTTTTTATCACAGGGTATTCAAGGTGTTTGTATAACTTCTTGAGAGCAGAGAACCATCACTGCAGAGTGCTGTTGTCTGGAAATTGATTGCTAGAATGGCCTAGCTTGACCTTCGGACTATTATATAATGATAGAGCATCCATATAGACAATCAAAATTTTTGAAATCGGTTCTAACTATAATATATTCATAAACTTTTTTTAGACAAATCGATCCCTTAAAAGGCTCAAACCTACTAAAACAATTCACAATCAATTCACCTTTCTCTCCCATCAGAAACCTCCAATGTGCCATTATTTTTTTTTAGAATGACCTCGCTTTGTATTACATTATTTTATTTGATGTCTGAACTTTTATCACCATATATATTTTTAAAAATATTTTCAACTATTATTCCAAAAGCAGCTACTTCACACTATTTTATTACTCCCATCAGATGAACACTTGCGTGCCAACACTGACACGGCAACTGCACAGATACAAGAGACAAGTTACATAATCGACCGATCGATCGATCACTCACTCGACGAGGACACGGCGGACGCCCTTGCGCTCCTCCTGCTTCACCTTCGGCACAACCACCTGCAACACTCCGTTCCTCATCTCCGCCTTTATTCCCTCTAATTCGTACACGTTCGCCGGCAGCTCGATGCGGCTGCTGTACCTACGCCGGCCCCTTTCCCTTCCTTCGTCTCCCCCCTGTTGCACTTCACCGACTTCCGCTCCTTCATTCTCCGATGCCTCTCCTTTAATCGCCAAAGTGTTATTCTCTACCATCACTTGCACGTCGTCCTTTCCCAGTCCTGGCATTTCCACCTTCAGATACAGCCCCTTGTCGTCCTCTCTGGCGTCCCACCCACGCCACGCTCCGCCGGCTGTTCCCCTCCCCGCCCCGAACGGGAAATCCAACATCTGGTCCACCAGATTGAACACATCCATTAGGCTCCGCCGCGGGTTGAAAGGATCCAACGCATCTGCCACAGCAAAACATCTTGTCAGAGCAAAAAAAAAAAAAAAAAATTGCGTCGAAGAATCATGAACTATCCATTAATTTTAATTTGGCCAAAAGACCTCCGAAGGTGGGGAAGAGGTCCCCACTCCGATGACGACGGGGAACCGGGGCCGCATCGTGGCGGCGGCGGACGTCGACGCTGCCCTCGTCGCTTCCTGGGCTCGGCGCGACGGAGGTCGAGGCAGCGAAGGAGCGAGAAAGAGCGGGGACTGCAGAGGGACGGAGCTTGTTGAGGGCTGCTACTCTCCTGGCGATGAGCATGGCGGAGGCGGCCATTGGAATTGCGTACGTCGAATAGCAGAGCTGACTGATTTAAGAAGAGAAATCAAAAGGCTTGATTCTGATTTAATTTCTTGAGGAACAAGCAGGGAATAAATAGAAGGTGGCGTGAAGTCTAGAGCTTTCCAGAGTGAACGACAGAGCTTGATTTGGATTTAATGAGGCGGCAGAGGTGGCGAATAAAGTGATCACCAGAGCTTTCTAGAGTGGACTCGAGTGAACGCGGTCATGCAAAGCAGCGAAGGGGATCAACATATTGGAGCCTAAGCCGTGCGATTAATATCCGACGGCCCTCCTTAATGGATTCGCCACTGATCGTTAGAACCTATCTTAAGGTTCTATCGAAATGAATGTAGCTCAGCCCGGTCGGGACTTGCAACAGTAGCAAAAATAGAAGAGATTTCAAGAGTTCCATTCTCTTCTGTTTTTATTTTGTTGTCTGGGTATTTTACCTATGAGGGAAAGCGGCCCATTAAACTCTTCAATAACCTCAATCCAGGCCGTTGGATCAAACTGCACCTTGGACTGACTTTATCCCAAGCCTGTTTCATCAAAAGCACTGGTTGTATCCTCATGAGCAGTCAAAAAACATTCAGCAAAACCCCATGAAAACATGAAAAGGTGCATCACTCACAGTCAACGTCGGGAAGGGAATGTACGGGCTCAAACTGTCTTCCCAATCATTCGTCGATCATCATGTCGCCACATCTCAGTGAAAGGGTGGTATCTGGAACTTGATCGATAATTATCTGCCGCGTCAAATTTTGTTTCGGATATGCTGGAAGACAAGTTGTGTGTTAACAGAAATATGAATTAGTGAGATACACTATGCGAATGCACAACAAAAAAGATAGATAGATGTAGTAAGTTTTGTACCAGCAGATTCAGCATCTTCATATTCTGATGTGTGAGAGCTGCTGGGGCTATCCCAAAGTATGGTTTGTGAAAGCGGCTGAGTCTGCCTTATAGTAGAGATGGAAGTGACAGAATTGTGCATCTGAGAAACTTGCATAACTTCTTGGACATCTCTTGTATGGTTGAGACTTGTTGTACGGTCGAGACTTGGTTTATCCTGACTTAGGTTGCAATAAAGAGTTAATTTATATGGTCCACATCGACTGAATCCATAATATAATAAATTAACTTCGACATGGCTTCCAACATGAACAAGATGTCCAACATTTCCCTATTAGACACGAAGAGCTAAGGACGACCAGTGGGTTTGATCTTCAGATCCTCAAGGCTTATCTCCTCCGAGAGTCCTAGTTATGTCCTAATTATTTCTTCGATCATCAACATTGGGAGGCCGGAAAGAAACGTGGACCTATTACTGATTGAATTTTTTATTTGGAAAAATATTTCGAACAGATTTTCAGCCAGTACTAATTGGTGCATATACATGATTTTCAGAACAGAAATGAAGCCTTGTTTTGCAACCACTTTAGAGCGATGGAAATAATGGAAGACAATAACAAAAGATGGTTCAATCAGCTTGATGTCAAACTATATTGCAATGAGGGCAGTTTGGGTAAAACACTGAAGCCTAAGTTCAGGGGTTAGACACAAAGAGGCGCCACCATAATGACAATCCAGATGAATTCATGCATCTTATGATGGATCTATAATGCATCACCTATGCGTCGGATGGGAATCGCTTTGCTTCAAATGTCTAACAATTTAGTTGCTAAGGTGCTCCTACACATTGCCCGGCAAAAGTTGCTTTAGAAACAGTAGGACAATACAACAGAACTCAAGAAGTGGTGGAGGTATATATCAGTTCTTTGATCGTCTACTTTTATAACTATTTTGAATGATGGTCATGCATGCAACTCTTTGGAATTTAATTATAATGATTAAAGGCTGCAAGTAATCTACTTAGGTAATTAATGTTCGAGGTTGGATATACAAGGAATGAGCTAGATCAAAGGAATCTCTGGTATCCAGTAATAAAGTAAAAAAGATGTAAATGCAAATAGATATACAACCTTGACTTCACGATAGTGGACGAGGACAATGTGCATGAGATCACTGCAACAGGAAGTAGAAGAATGGATAGTTAAAATTCACAAAGAATAATGAAAAATATGAAAGTTCATGAGCATCATATAGGATTCCACTAAGGCTAAAGCAATGAAGGATGCTAAAAGTCAGAAATTAAATTAATACTAAAACGGCAACAAGAATGTTCTATTGAACGTTTCTATCTTCATATTTGTCAATGTCAACATAGCTTTTACATGTACATTGTGGTTTATACAATGAAAAGGTATGACTGAGGTTCATTTGTTCATAACTTGGAAAAATATAACACAAGTTCTTGTTACTCAATTTGAAATCAGCCCAGGCCCTAGGAGATTGGCTTTCAATAGCTTAGCAATGACACTTATTTTGGATGGATTTTGACACTTAATACTAAAATAATTCAACATTAAACCAAAACGGATCGCACATTAATACTAATATCATGGTTTAGAAGAATAAAGAAGCATTTTGAACTCACTCTTCCAACATCCAATAAATTCGTCTTTGAAACTTTTCATTCTCTTCACCATGAGCATAATAGCAATGAAGCATATCAACACTTCCCACCTGGAACCATCAACTGAAGTTAGTTGAATTCAAGGAAAACTTCAGGAAATTGCAGATAAAACTTAGCTATCCTTCTATCCTGAGGATCTAGCTATAACCCAAAATACAAAACTGAAATATTTTTTTTCCCAACAACTTCCACAAAATCTCTATTCTACTGTCCATTTCAGCTAGCACGCATGTCATACCATTCTAGACAACATCGCCTCCAGTGAAGGAAGGAAACGATAATAAAGTGATGCAAACTCTGCATGAGGCAACTTATTTCTTGAAGCGTCACGGGGTGATTGGTTCCCATATGAATAGCATTGCTAAATGTACCTATATACCTTAGACTATACCCAAAAAGTACCTCCATAATTAGTCTTCATGTGACATAGAAAACATAATACCCAACATTTTAACCTATCTATTATTGTTAAAGTCAAAAGGCCAGGATTATAAGCTACTATAAAATAGAAAAGACCATTACTTTTAGTCTCTCATGAGCTTCTTTAACAGTCTTTTCATCCTTTTTCTTTCTCCAGTTATGACCATCCTTCCTGAAGTACCTTAACACTTTTCGGTCAAATAGAAATAGTGATCCACCTAAAGTGAAAAAAAAAGACAGTTCTTCAACATTAAGAATATATAAGGACAACGAGAAAAAAAAATTAAAGACTGACGATTGCAGAAAATTTTTTCTCTTGCAATGGTGGCAATGATCCTCATCTAGATCTGACCCTAGGCCATGTACAAACTAAATCCAGCCTAGACCTATAACTGGGTCAACGGGCCAGTTACCAATTGATCTAGTTATATGGGCCAGAATCATGATCGGCCTATCAGAATCGTAATCGGTCCATCACCCGATGGGTCAATTACGATCTAAAGGCCTTAAAAATTGTGAACTAATGGTTCAAGACCTTAACAATCATGAGCTGACTATTTGAACCGTCGATTTAAACTTTTTTTATTATTATTATTTTGGTCGTTGGAATCGTTAGTTTCAACGGTAAATATATAATTTTTTTTTTAATGGTGGAGATTATTTATCAATGACTATATTTTAATGATCGTTATTCTTTAAACTCTATATATAGGATGTTCATTTCATCATTTTCAAATCATCTTCTCTATTCCTCTTTTTGAATTCCAAAATCTCAATCGTTTCGACTTTGATTATCTGATTCTAATAGAAAGAAGGCTTACCTCATTCTTAAAAAGACAAAAAAAATAACCATTCTGAAGGATCAGACAACATTTAATTTATTGATGATGAATCAGAGTAACTCTTGACAATTGACGCAGAACTACTGAAATTTCTAAGATTTAGGAAACTCTACCTTTAAAATCATATATTTTTTGCTAAATATTTTAAGAAAATCACTCTTTGGTATGGAGAAATGCAGACAAAATGTATGTATTGCAAAGTCTCTTATAAATTTCAATCAAACAACGATTATGGGCCACTTAAGTGACATATCAAAACAAAGCACCTTACAGAATTTGAAATCAAATGTTCTCAAATACAACTCTTCAAATTTTTATTGTCCACTGAAGATACCGATATAAGTTTATTTAAATACTATAATATTAAATTAAGAGAATAATTAGCTAGATTTATTTTTATATAGCATTTTTATTTTAGTTTTGAGTCTAAATATACTTTTGAAGACTTTTATTAAGAATCACTTAACACATTTGCTAAACGTATTTTACGAACTACATTTATTCACACAATTAAAAAATTAATAAGATAGAAAAAAGATTTAAATGAAGAATTTAGTAAATTAAATAATAAAGTAATTTTATGTTTTGATATTTGAAGTGATTATTGACAAACTTATTCATATACAAGTATAACATAAGATAGGAAAAAAAATATTTAATTTAAGAATTTATTAAATTAAATAATAAAGTAATTTTATATTTCGATATTTGGATTGTTCATTGAAAAACTCATTCATATATAAGTGTAACATGCTATCGAATTGTTAACTCTTGGATAATTCAAAAATATTTATTAATATATTGAATATTTGATGAACCAGACGATGCTCACATCTCTTAGTTATTAGGTTAAATTTTAAAAGAATATAAATTAATTAATAAAATATTTTCAAAATCATTTGATAATATTAATTATAATACTATAAAAATTGGGGAACTTAAATTTATTGATCAATTTGCTATTGGCGGTTTATCGTTTTATATTCGTTGTGTATGACTTATTTTAAATTCATGTGTTGAAAATGGATTAATTTTTTTTTTAAAACAAATTAAATCAATTAAAATTATTATTTTTTATTTATGGTTACATCCTAATATAATAAAATAATGGGATAAATTTTATAAAAATTAATAGAATAAGACCTAAAAAATATCCACGTGATATACCAACAAATCAATTATTACAAGATTCATTTTGACATAAAAAATTATTATGTTTATTTTTTTTCATAAATTATTAATAATACTAATACATATTTATTTTCATACCAATAAAATATATGTAGTAACATTTGTGAAATTTTAAAAATATTTAATGAAACAATTAAACAACTTTTCAGTGTTTATATTATCCCCTCATTTAATTATTATAAATTTTTATACCATATCTTTAATTTTAAATTGATATGTTATGATAAGTTAACCTTGTCGTGGCCGGTCCCAAGCCCGGATAAAGGAGGAGGGTTGCGTTAGGTTGCCAGCCAGCGTTAAACTAAGGCAAATGTTCAATGCATGGATCAATCAAACTATTGTGCTAATGCTAGGTTGTTCCCCGGAAGGAACGCGTTCTGAGTCCATCAGTAATGGCTCGCAAGGACCGCTACATTTTCGTAACTCGGTGTAGTGAAAAATATGCTAGAGTTCACGTTGCAGGGTCCGACTGCAACGTATCGGCAAGGACCGCTACATCTCCATGAGAACTTGGGTGTAGTGTTAAATAAGCAAGAGTTCTCACACCATAGGTTAGATAAGAATAAATATTATAGAAAAACTAGTAGTCTAAGATTTGTACATGGAACATGGAACCTCATTTGGTAAAACAATGGAGATAGTAGATCATCGATGATTAGAAGAAAAATTAATATTGTATGTGTCTGAGACAAAATGGGTTGGTGAGAAAGCGAAAGATGATAGAACTCGGGTTTTAAGTTATGGTATCTGGGGAAGAGTAAAACAAGAAATGGAGTGGGTATTATTGTTGATAGTTCGTTAAAGGATGAAGTTGTAGGAGTAATTAGAAAGGGGATAGAATTATAGCTCTCGAAAATAGTAGTGGAGAAAGAAACTATAAGCGTAATTAGTGTATATGCACCTCAAAATAGGATTAGATGAAAATACCAAATTAAGGTTTTGGGAGGACTTGGATGAAGTATTACAAAATATTCCATCAGAATGAGATGATTTTAATAGGAGGTGATTTAAATGGGCGTATCGGAGTGAAAAATGGCGAATATGAGAGTAATGGGGGTTATGGGTTTGGAGCGAAATGAAGAAGGTAAAACTATATTGGATTTTGCTGATAGATATGATCTTATACTAGCTAATACATTTTTAAGAAAAGAGAAGAACACTTAGTCGCTCAAAAGTGGAAATAATAAATCACAAATCGACTTTCTTATGGTTAGGAAGAGAGATAGAAAGATTTGTAAAGATTGTAAGGTTATTCTGGAGAAAGTTTAACTACTCAACATAGGTTAGTAGTATTGGATATACGCCTCGAAATATAGTATTAATAGAAGGAAAATATACACGACCCTAGAATTAAGTGGTGGAAGTTAAAGGATGAGAAACTAAATATATTCAAAGAGAAGGTAGGAGTACAGTATTAGATGACATATACATGACCCTAATACGATGTGGGATAAAATGGTATCAAAATTGAAAATAGTAGCTAAGAGTGTACTCGGTGAGTCGAGGATACGCACCACCAGTAAAGAATCTTGGTGGTGGAATGAAAAAGTCTGAAGAAAAAGTCAAGGAAAACGAATAGATATAAGAAATTAAATATTTGTAAAAATGAGGAAAATTTGAAAAAATATACAATAGCAGAAAGAAGCTAAGAAAGCGTTGAATGAGCTAAAATCAAACTTTTGAGCGGTTATATCGAAAATTAGATACAAAAGAAGGGAAAGAGACATTTATAGAATAAATAAAGTGAGAGAGAGGAAGACAAAAGATCTTAATCAAATAAGATGTATTAAAGATGAATCTGATAGGGTACTAGTAAATGATGAAGAAATAAAAGAGCGGTGGAAGAGATATTTTTATCAACTTTTTAATGAAGGTTTAGGAGACCAACTTAATTTAGGTAATTTAAGTAGGTCGAATGAGTATAGAAATTTAAATTTTTATCGTAGAATTCAAATTTGAGAAGTAGAACAAGCTTTGAATGGAATGCAAAATGGAAAAGCCGTTGGACGGATGATATTAGATAGAGTTATGGAAATGTCTACAGGAAACAAGGTATTGAATGACTTACAAAATTATTTAACATGATATCAAAACAAAGGATGCTGATCGATGGAGGTAAGTATCCTAATTCCTTATATAAGAATAAGGAGGCATACAAACTTAAAACTATAGTATTAAACTAATGAGTCGTACCGTGAAACTTTGGGAAAAAATAATAGAAAAAGATTAAGGAAGGAGACCGTGGTTCTCGAAAATCAATTTGGATTCAAATGCGGGAAGGTCGACAATGATAAGCTATACATCTTCTCGACAACTAATTGAAAAGTATAGAAACAGCGGGATCTACTGCGTGGTATTCGTTGATTTAGAAAAACATGATAGAGTTCAAGAGAAATAATATGGAGAATTTTAGAAAAAAGGTGTTAGTGTAACATATATTGAACTAATTAAGGATATGTATAAGGAAATGCGACGAGTGAAGACTTGGTGGATTAATCAAGCATTTCCAATAAAGATAGGGTTACATCAAGGATCGACTTTAAGTCCCTATCTTTTACACTAATCACGGATTTAACTCACTCGACACATTCAAGACACATTATAGTGCGTGTTGTTTCAGATGATATTGTTTTAGTAGATGAGACACGTGAAGGAGTAAATGTTAAACTAGAATCTTGGCGGAAAACACTAGAAGTGAAAGGTTTTAAGCTTAGTAGAGGAAAGAGCAGTAATATATGGAATTTAAATTTAGCATGATAATAGGCGTAATGAGACAAGTATTAAGATAGGAGATGATGAGTTGTTTGGAATTGAGAGCTTTAAATATTTAGGATCATTTTGCAAGATGATGGAGAGGATTGAGGAGATGTCTTACATAGAATCTGGCGGGATGGTTAAAATGGAGGAAAGCGTTGGTATTTTATGTGATCGTAGTGCCTCTAAAACTTAAAGGAAGTTCTACAAAACGGCGATTAGACCGCTATGTTATATGGAGTGAATGTTGGCTACGACTGGCGTATGAGCAAAAGATGAGAGTCAGAGATGAGGATGTTAAGGTGGATGTGCGGACATACGAGGATGGGCGAGAATAAGAAATAGAGCATTAGAGAAAAGTTGGTGTTAAGATCTATCAAGGAAAGCTCCGAGAGACACGTTTAAGGTGGTACGGACATGTACTTAGACGGCCAATAAATGCTCCAGTTAGGCGATGTGAAACGATACCAAATATACACATCAAACGAGGAAGAGGAAGACCAAAAAAGACTTGGTTAGCAACAATAAAACAAGATAAAATTTATTTAAATATAGATGATGATATAGTAGGGGATAGAGTCCAATGGCGTAGAAGGATCCATATAGCCGACCCCACCTAGTGGGATAAGGCTTTGTTGTTGTTGTTGTTGTTGTATATGTTATGAATGAATTTTTATCTCCTCTCGTATTAATAATGAAAGTGAAATGAAAAAAATATTTTTATAATATTCTTGATATTTATTTAGTTGCATTTGTTCTAAATCCTATATTAAAATTAAATATTTTTATATGAAATATTAGTTATGCATTATGATGTTTTAATTTTATTAAAAAAACTATTCTTTTCCTAATTCTGCTAATATTGTACAAAATACTAAAAATAATTTATATGATATTTATAAAGAATATAATTTAAAATATGGATTAAATACTAATGTATCCAAAATTTAAATATTAGTAGTAGTTCAAAACTTACAAATGCACAACATTTATTGAAATAACGAATGAAGCGTTCACGAGGATCTTCAAACTCCAAACATAAATTTAAGAATTATTTTTTAACTTCTTTTAATTTTAGTGAAACAAATAGCAAAACAAATTTTGATATTCTATGGTGGTGGTAAAAAAAAAAAAATTCTCATCCTCTTTATCATAATAAAAGAAATTCTAACTTTTTCAATATCAATCGTGGTCATAAAATAGGCATTTAGTTTCAGAAATAATATATTGAATGAATGATGATCTACTTTGTCTCATAATGCATTGGAAGTACAGACATTATTTGATGATTGGACAAAAGTCGAAAAAAGAATATAAGAAATGACTTTCTAAACAAGAATTTGATAAAAAAAAGATTAATACCACAGAAACAAGAAATAAACAATAATATCACTTTCTAAGGTAATAAGGATAAGATGATAAATAAATTATGTGAGTTTTGATTATATATTCTTAGACAACTTAAATAAGTGTAAGACTTTTTTTATATATTTTTATTTTTAAATAAAATTATCTATATTTTAATAATTTAAATAAATAATAATAATTTCCAACTGTGTCGACTGTGAAATAAACCATAATTGACAGTTCCGAACCGCAAATTGTAATCGTTTTGGAAAATTAAAGTTAAGGGTCGACCTTCTATGAACCGTAGTCAAATCTATCCTCGTCAAGGGTTGCATTGACAGCCAAGCATGGTCCTCAACAGCTAGATGGATATGACGACCCTGTTTTTCTTTAGGCCTTGGTTATATCTCCATTGGTCATTTATGGATAGCTCATGTTGATGGATAGATGATTGCCGATCACTCACTTGTGTGGGATTCACATTTTGTGTGTTTCTGGTATTAAATTGGGTCTTTGAGCAGTTGTATTGTAGTAAGTAGGATTCAGGAGTTTGTTGTCAATGAAGTAATTCTCTCTGCAGAAGGGTATATATTTTTGGGAAAATTCTTGATTTGGTGTTTGCCAGTGCTATGCCTAGGATTTCAAGATTGTGGAGGATTCAGCATCTTGTTTTGGCATTGGCGAATGGGATTTGAATGGGGCTTGATTTCTGAATGGTAGAGTGTTCTCCTTGATTTCTGAAAGACTAATGCCTTTGCAGCCTTTGGTGACAATTTAGATGAGGCAAAAGGAGGGTAATATAAATGGTGTCGATATTGTCTTGGACGAGTTAGGTGCGAATGTTGTTGACGATTCCCGTAATGCAAGGGTTGAGGAATTTCACCAAACCAAGCAAGCTCCAAAGTCAGGGTTGACGAGGAGGTGAACTATTTTTCTGGCAGGCAGAATAAGTTTAACGAGAGGTTCTACAGTCCTTTAGTGGTGTGTAGTGCAGCTTACTGTTCAAGACATTTTAATTTAAACATAGTCAAAATTCACTTATTGGTTCAGAGGCACGTGCATAAATTATCAACTAATAAACAAATAAATGACGGAAACATGACTTCATACCTGCTGGTTTATTTGGAGGTTCTGGGGCAATACGAAATTTTCTATGGTTTTGAAGTATTTCACAAATTTCAGCAGGCCGTAGCCATCGATGTTGTGCTTCCACAAGTAATTGTCCAATATCTGTATATCCACAGAAATCATCTCATCAGAGAGTAACAATAATAAGAGACAGGTATTTATCTACAAGAGGATGAAAGGGAAGTGTATGCCCAAGAAATTAACAATATGTTGTATAGGTTTCAAACATACAGTCCACTAATATGGCAGCCAGCATAGTAGGACTAAGGGTTCGATTAGTGATAATCTTATGGTTCAAGATGAAATTCACTACAAACAGACGTTTTCAATATCAGTTACTAGCCCAAGGGTCAGGCTACGTACATTCGTAGATTAACCATTTTGAGTAGTTACAATCACCAACATGCTCAGTGATTGTTTTCCCTTGACAAAATAAGAGCTTATCTATATATGTTCCAGCTTACCATACCATAAAACACGAGGCTTAAATTGAATAATTAAACCATCTGATTCAACCTTTGAATGTAATCCTAGTGAAACATGCACCACTTGTCCAAAAGATCTAAACGTTTGGTACACCGAATAAATAATTACCAATGGCTCATCAAATTCTATTAAAGAATAAAATCAAAGGGGCAGCGTTTCTTAATTACCTATGCCATTTTAACATTTATCTGATTGCAAATAAAATATACTCGCGTCGATCTCGTCTCGAAGTAATAGAACAGGCGAGCATAAGAATCAAGCAAAACTACATTCGCATCAACCATGTAAAGTAATAGAGAACATGAACATAAAGAAAAAAAAAAATCAAGCACTGAGAATTAACAAAATGAAAACTAAACATGGAAAAACGAATTTACACATGCATACAAAACTAAGTAGCCGGATCTACACATGCTTCCAAAATAAAGAAGAAAACAAATTAAATACTACGAAAGACAAGAATCCCAGCTTATCACCACAAAAAGATAAAACTTCTCACCAAAAGATGCATTCGCTTCCCTTGGCCTAGCACCCGCCATCTTATCCCCGACACAAAAATTCGCCAGAATCCCAGCTTCTTGTCGGTTCTCAAAACGCCGTATCTCCCACCATCTCAACGGCCGAGAGGAAAGATCCACTCTACAGGTTGCGAGAGTACGATCGACCAAATCCCACTTGATTCGGAGGTTAAATAAGTAGAACCGACCGCGCGGAACTTCTCTGAAGATCACCGATAAGAGCCCGAGGCGAACGACAGCGAGCAGCGCCAGAGAGATCCAGAGCGACAAAAACGCTAACCTTCGAAGAAGACGCTGGGGGGCTATCCACCGTGCTGAAACGAGAGAGAGAGAGAAGAGGGATCAGAACAAAATTAGGAGGAGACGGCGAGTTCCGTTATATCGATCGAACCCCCATTTTTCTTCTCTATCTAAAATGTTATTTAATTATTTTCGTGCCTGACCATTTTTTTTTTACAATTTTACCCTTCCCCGATTGCCAGTACAAAGGACGTGTCGCTACGGGATCACGGAATTATTCCTTCGACCGGAGGTGCGGTACTCGGCAAGCTGACCTGTCTTCTCATTCGACTTAACTTGGGACCCTGTCTAGGGACCTACCGATATTATTTGCAAGAGTACGGGGACCGCCGTCGTCTCCATTTACCGGATCCACTACTTAGTGGATCCGTTTCCCTACAAGTTGGAATCTGCGACGTGGAGATAAGAAAGAAAAGTAATAAAAAATTCCTCTTACAAATTTAGTATTCGTGTGACAGTCACAGGCCGACTAAATTATTTAGCGAGGAATTGATAGAGAGCTTTGGTGTCAATGTCGTAGAAGAACACGTTCTCTCTGATTTATAGAGAACAAATGCCTCTTTAACATACATAAAGTATCTCTTCGAGCCGCTTTAAGCAATACAGAGTAGAGCTTATTGACATTGGACGCACTCCAGCTTCAAGCGAATACTCATTTGTAGCTTCCAATAATATTAGGGACACTAAAAGAGAGAGCTAGTATCAAGATTACATGGAGTCTTGTAAAGTAGATTGCAAGTGTATCGTATGGTATGGCGCGACAAAATGCAGTGACAGTCGAAGCAATTAAACTAAGGAAAGTCACTAGTTCGCCAATCCTTACCAAACAGTGAAGTCTGTTCCTATTCAATTAGGTGAACTAAGATCTTCATCTAGTAAATGAGAATTGAGGTATAGGAGGACTGACCGGAAAAGCTTCGACCGTTGGACTGACTAAAAGGATAGAACAGACTCGATCGACTGCTAACCGAAGCCCACATAATCCAGATGAAATGAAGAAACCAGTGGATAAATTAAGATCGAGCCGATGCAAGAATTCCTGTTGAAAACTATATTTTAAGTAAGTACAATTGTCGAATTAATAATACTTATCAAAACAATTTATCTGAAAAACTGAATTTACAGCTCTAGATCATCCAAAAATGTGTGAAACGTATTCATAGAAAATCCAGATACAGAACGAAAGGCTGGCACTTCCAACTTCGTCAGAAGGAAGCATACAATATAATGGATCGACTAAACACAGAAAGCACAAACCTTAGATACGAAAACAACGAAAAGTATATCGAAGAACAAGAACAAGATGATGCAGGTATTAGCTCTCATATTCTGTGTTATCAGCCCTTTCGCTTTCTCAGAATAGTGTATATGTCTGAGAGTGTCTTCGATCATCGAGCAGGATGCTCCATAAAAAATAAAAAAACAAAAAACAAAACAAAGCACTAAACAGTTGCAATTCCACAGAACATATTAAACAAAAGAGGAAAAAAATAAAAATCATAGCAGCTCTCATGCATAGTCTCTGTCATCAGCTTTCGGCTATCTCAGAATAGCGTAAATTGTCAACAAGTTGACTTCGATCATCGAGCCGTGCGAATCCAAAAAGACTAATCAAAAGCAAGCGGCAAGGGATCGTCGATGGCAGGGAAGGGTCTAAAACAGAAAGAAAACAACGTTGTAGTTCGGTTACTTGTCAGTCAGGGAAGAATATGTTTAGGTCGGAATGAAGAGGAGGAGGAGCCGAGGAGACACTTCATGGACCCTCTCACTGTCGTCGGCGAAGAGCATATCGAGAGAGGGACTGCAGTCCGTAGGTCAAAGGTAAAACCCGAGTCGCAAGGGGATTGTGTTCCAGCACACATATAGTACGCCTAGCAAGGATTTGGCCCAAACCGAACCGATCCATATACAATAACGGTCAATGCGAGTCAAAACTCTGACACTGTTGTTAGTCAAATGTCAACCGAAATAGGTCGAACATCAACCATCCATTGCCTTGCCGGTTTCTCCCAGCAACCGTCACCACCTCCTTCTCCCTGCTTCTCGTGATTTCTCTTCGTCTTGACTCCACGGATTTGGTGTGTTGATAAAGTAATACGATAATTCATTGATAGGAGATCTAAGATTCTTTTTTAAGTTCTATTTTGTCAATCAAAGATCATTTCGGGTCGATGGTTCCAACTTTTGCGGAGTGATTTTCGCTTCGCCTTCCCATGGCGGAGCAGGCGGCCACGAAGCTCTGCAGACCGCCCAGCCCCACCCCACCGTTAAACCCTCCCTCGGTCACGAAACCTACGTCGTCCGAGTCCCCAAGGATCAAATATAATCTCCCGCGTTCCCCCGCCGGAGACCGCCGCACTCATCGACCACTACCGCAACCAGGAGAAATACCACCGCGAAATTCATTGTCCCTGATTCCGCTTCCTGAATCGCCTCCTCTTTCTCTTTCTCCTCATCTCCACCGCCGCTGCCATAGCGTTCTTCTCGCCCGTGAATCCAAGCACCCCCACGTTGACGGTCAAGTCCCTCGCCATCAAGAACTTCACAAGGTCAGAAACAGTGTATGACTTCTCGGTGAAAGTCAGCAACCCAAGTAAGAGTTGACTTGGCGACTTTGCCTACGCCGGCGTCGGCCGTGTGGCTGCCTTGCATGACGGAAAAGAGTTCGCCGCGGGAGAAACCGCGGGGTTCTACCAAGTACAAACCGCACGGGAATTCGACTGACCTCCAAATGGTTCTTCGTAACTCAATCAAAAGCCTGAAACAATCCAAACAAGGAATTCGGATCAAGCTAATGGCTAAGTTTTTGGCGAATCCCAAAGTTGGAGGGATGGAGCTGTGGCGTAGTAACTTGGAGGTGAGCCGTAACGTTAAAGTTACAGAGCTGGGCAAGAAGGTTCACATTTCTGTAACAGCAAGCTTCATTCGCGAGGAAAGGAAGATCCGATAGAACGAAGAATTGCTCGGTTTCTCCTGCCGCAATACGCATGTTCTAAGGATTTGAGACGTAGTCATAGAAGGGATGTGCGGAAATCGCAGCATGAAAGTCAAAGATTAAATATTCGTAGGATTTAATCTTTATCTCAACTAAATTAAAAATTATAAAATTTTATCAGCAAATTTTCATATTTTCAATCAAAAACAGTGACACCGACTTCTCTTAAGCGACAATAAAGAAAATTTTAAAAATCATATAAAAACAGCATATCAAACGAAAAAAAAAAAATCAAATTCTATCCATTAGGATATATATATATATATATTCCTTATCTTTATCTTTTTCCGTTCTAGAATATTCCCTCTCGTTACGCTAGAAGCTTCCACCATTTAACGTCACCATCATATGACTATGCATGACATTCCAACCAATTCTATTTGTCCCACTCCAATAGAAGTATAAATCTAAATAAAATAAAATAAAAAATAAAAAATTTTGTGATTAGGTAAAAGCCACTGATGGCCTCCAAGCCAAAACCAAAACGAACTGTTTCAAAATCAACTGTAGTCGACCAGTCGTAGAGCGACAGGTGTCCCTTCAACTGGCACCTGGGCGTAGTGGCACGGCCAGGTGGCAGTCGAACTAGCAATTGGCTGATGAGGGAGGGCTATTGCCTATATAAACTCCCTTAATTACTCGCAACTTGGTGAGCTAGAGAAATAAGAAAGTGATCTCGATTTCTTCATCTACTCTAGTTCTCGATTCTGAACTCTAGCAATCTGGTAAGGTTTTAGAGATCCGATTTCGGGGGTCTATTTTTCTCTGAACTCTCTTTGGATTCGAGTTCTTTGTTGCTGAAATCTTTGCTTAATCTCGAAAAAGATTGGTTTAGATCTTCTGTAGTTTCTTCCCGTCTTCATAAGGTCTGTTTTGGGTGAAGAGTTGCTTTTGCTTCATCGAGAAGCCATGGCTGCAGCTATAGATGTGTATAATGGTGTGCAGCTTTTGTCATCAGATCCTTTAAATGGAGCACTTGAAGCTTTGATTCATGGTGCTTCAATTCCATCTTTCTCCGGCTCTGCATCCCCTCAACCATCTTCTTCTTCCTCCTCCTCTTGTCTGTATCAAAATCCTGTCTTTGATCGCTTTAACTCTTCATCTCTGAGAGCTGACATGGACATGGTGCAAGTTAGCTTCTCGAGCCAAAATAGCTATTGCCCCGGTCACCTTCCTCCGGCCCAATGGCCTCCGGCCGCTGCGAGACACCTCCTTGGCCTCCGGCCGCTGCCCATGAAGCGAGCAGCCGCTTTTCCTTCGAAGCCCGCAGCCAAACTCTACCGCGGCGTCCGTCAGCGTCACTGGGGAAAGTGGGTGGCGGAGATCCGCCTTCCCCGCAGCCGCACCCGCCTCTGGCTCGGCACCTTCGACACCGACAAGGGGGCGGCCATGGCCTACGACCGGGCCGCCTTCAAGTTCAGGGGGGAAGCCGCGAGGCTCAACTTCCCGGAACTCCGGAGAAATGGAGCTCACTTCGGCCCCCCGCTCCACCCCGTGGTCGAAGCCAAGCTCCAAGAACTTTGTGAAAATCTAGCCGGTTCGCAGAAACAGGGGAAGGCCACACCGAACTCTGACGCCATTGGCGAACTCGGATTAAGCTCGGAGGACATCAAATCCGACAACTCGTCATCGCTGGAAGTGGACAATACCTCCTCGGGCTTGTCGGCGGTGCCAGAGATCCAACTCTTGGACTTCACGGATGCGCCATGGGATGAATCTGAGAGCTTTAAGCTGCGCAAGTATCCATCATGGGAGTTTGACTGGGACTCCATTCTCTCTTTCAATTAGTACTTCTGGATCTGCAATGCTCTCTCGTCATGTCTTTCGTTGCTTCTTGTTCTTGGTCTGCTAGCTGCGGCTGCTGCAAATGGAATTTTAGACATTTGCATGGCTTTACTGAGGCTTCAATCCCTTCGGTCGAGGGATAAGTCTGTGGATCTACGTCAAGATGATGAGTCTGAATATTGTGCTTGTCTGCGGTGCGTCCTGGCGTGCTGCTGGATTATTTAGGCATTATCAGTGGAAATATGGATTCATTCCAAACTGGAATTGCCATTTGTGTTCCTGTAATTGCAATAACCTTGTTCTGATACGAACAACAAAATACTATGAGATTTTTGCAGTCTCATTGTGGTGCTCGAAATAAGAATCTTATTTCTCATTTTCAAACTCCATCGAGGACTGGTTGCTTTCATGGCATGATCCGGATTCAGGAGGATGATGAAGAATAATGTTTCAGCTTCATCCTTACCAGTCATTGTTAGTGGTCATCAGATGCAGATGCAGTTCTACGTTCTGAGTTTCTCTTTTCTCATCTCATAAAGAAGAAGGTTTTCTTTTTTTCTTTTTCTTTTTTTAAGCACAAAGTGTTTAGGTATCACATGGCGCATGCCATTATTTTACCCAATGATTTATACCAAACTTCAATTCTTTTATTAATTTACATTTGGTTAAATTCTTCACGTCGAATTTATGAATAATGTGCTCTCTTCGTTTTTTTTTTACAAGTGGTATCGAAACCGCATTAGTCGCAGCGACAAACTACTACCCGAGTCTCCACCTGGTCATCGGGAAGGCGATCAGCCACTGTCGTGAGGGGTTTAACGCCAATCAGTCGCCCACACCAACCATTAGTAAGCGGGAACCCGCCTCACTAAGCGAGTGGAAAATCGGAATTCCCTCATAGTGCGTGAGGATCGAACCATGGCTTGCTCCAGGGACCCCCCAAGCTCTTACCGACGCGCCATTGCCCTGGGGGCATAATGTGCTCTCTTCGTGATTGCCTGCAAGATCCAACTCTATCTAGTTTCTCCTTCTAAAATTGAGATTAAAGAACATCTTGTCAATTAGCGCAATCTATCTCAAATTAATATTAAATTTTGCTATTTAAAAATATAAATAATACAAGAAGAATAGTATGAGACATTCAAATTGAACAATGAAGTATATTAATGGAAAGAATTCAGGGAGAAATCAAGTAAATCAAAGTTAATCCGATACTTGATAAATGGAGAAGTAAAGTGAAGAAGTCAACTCAGCGATCAAGATTGATTAGATACTTGATAAGTGAATAAGTCAAATAAATCAAAATTGATTGAATACAAGACAAGTAGAGAGAAATCCAAGAAAATTAAAATTAATCGGATACTTGACAAATAGAGAGAAATTCAATTGGGTCAGATAGAATCGAAAACTTAGTGATCGGAAGTCCAACGAGACATCGACAAATGAGAAGTCTAAATGGGTTAGATAGAACCAGATAAATGAGAAGATCAAATAGGTCCTAGATGACTTGACACTTGGCATGTATATGGAAGCTTTAATTAATGGGCCGTGAGGATCGGATATTAGACGAGTAAGAGCGGAGCCCAGAATTATAATCTACTCGGATTAATATTTTAATAGAAAAAAACCCAGGTCAATTGTGAAATTTGATTTAAAAATTTAAAATTAATTAATTAAACAGTAATGTATAATAAAAAATTAAATTGGCCCGGATTAAAGTTCAAGTATATCACGCATTTGGCTCCGCCTTTGTAGGCGAGAATCGAAAGTCCTAATAGGTCAAAAGAACAAATATTAGGTAAGAATAAAAATCCTAACAAATCTAGGAGGACAGAATGTTAGATGAATATGGAAGTCCAAATAATTCAAGAAAGATTGAATATTCGATATTGATGATGTTTAGACATGTCAAAATTGATCGGATGCTAAGTACAAGAAGGAAAATCTAAACAATTTAGAGAGAATTGAATGTTTGATGTCGGTAAAGTTTCAACAAATTATGAGTGATTGAACGTTGAACAATAAAGTCTCAAAGATGAGAAGCATTTAGACAAGGATGAAAACGTCCTACTATGGTTATACTGATACAATATTAGGCAAATACTAGGTCTTAATAAATAGAGAATAACTTATATTAGTCATATAAGAAAGTATTAAAGAATTAAAAGTCAATTGACATAAGAATATTCGGTATGGATAGTGATTTCAATATTATAAATAGTAATATAATCAATTATGAACAATATCTTCAGTTCAAAATCAAACAGTATATTTGACAGTTGATTAGTATGAAGCTATCAATCATCAATTAGTATGGAACTATTAGTCGATTGATGAATCCAAAATTATAAATTTTGTATTTAGATATGACCTGTCGATTGGTGCACTAAGTAGGGCATAGAATGCTTAATAGTCGACTGATTCGCTGGTTAATCGACTAGGGTTACTATAGTAGGACACATAATACTTAGTAGATGAATGATTCGGATGGTCAGTCAATTAAGATTACTATAGCAGGGTATAAAATATTTATGAATCAACTGTTATGGTTTACCTGTCAACCGATGCATTAAGCACATCTAGAATTTGACATGGATTAAATTATTTAATTGATAAGTCAAAGAAACAATCAAATTTACTAGGATCAATCGATTGGTGGATAAAATAAGTCGACTAATCGATAAAAATCAATTTGGCATTCACCTTATAAAAAAGGATTTCATGATGATTTGAAGTCGCTGGTTCTTAGAGATTTTGAAAAAAAAAACATTATTACATTCTAGACCTTTAAGAATCTTTTCAACCTAACCACATTGTAAATCTGTCATTGTTGTTTAAAGATCTTAGGCGAAATTATAGATTGGATCCCAATTTTATCTTTCAAGCACTTAAAAAAAATTATCAATGCACTAAAATTTTTGAAATCTGGACCTAGTCCGTTGAATAGAAATAGAAAATTTAGAACAATATAAAATCTCAATATATTGTGTTTATAATTTTATATTATTTATATTTTATTTATTCTGCGTATAACAATTTGGTTAGTCCAATCATGCATACGATATATGTTCTAAGGAAAAAAAAAAGAAGAAGAAGGAAACTACGTAAGAGAATGAAGAATTTGGTTAGTCCAATCATGCACAAGCATAATCGCCAGAGCTAATCAAACTAAATGCAGGGATCTTCCTTACATATCCTTCCTTCATCTTCCTCCTCACTCTAATGGCTTCATTCCACATTCCTTTTCCAGCATATGTGTTGGACAAAAGTACATAATCTCCACAGTGCTCCGAGCGCAACTTCCTCAAGCCTTCCACTGCAATCTCAGCCACTTCCACGTCTAATTCCACCCTACAAGCACTCAGAAGACTCCTCCAAATAATTTCATTCGCTCTGCCCTCCATCGACCTCACCAACTCCAAAGCTTCCCTCACTTTCCCCGCTCTGCTCAAAAGGTCGATCAAGCAACCATAATGCTCCACCCTGGGCGAAATTCCGAACTCCCTCTGCATGGATTCGAAGTAACTCAATCCGTCTTCCACCAATCCAGCGTGGCTACAGGCATTCAGAACCGCCACAAACGTAACAGCGTCTGGCCGCACACCAGAGCGCTG
The DNA here is from genome assembly GCA_025175895.1 of Wurfbainia villosa. Lineage (NCBI taxonomy): Eukaryota > Viridiplantae > Streptophyta > Magnoliopsida > Zingiberales > Zingiberaceae > Wurfbainia > Wurfbainia villosa. Next base: position 889,205 of record JAKLTH010000042.1, read on the forward strand.
CATGAGGCGGAACAACTCAAGGGTCTCTCGGCTGTGCCCGTGAACTGCAAGAGACCTGATCATGGCGCTCCAGGCCATGACATCTCTTTTCGGCATTTTTTCGAACACTTGGCGTGCCTCGTCGATGCGGCCGCATTTGGAGTACATCTCAATCAATGCTGTGCCCAGTACCGCATCGAAATGGGGAAATCTTTCTTCCACGTAAGCGTGGATGTTTTTCCCGGCGTCGAGCATGCCGGCGTGGCCGCAGGCAGTCAAGGTACTGACCAACGTCGACCCGTCGGGGGTGAACCCGGCTCTCTGCAATTTATCGAACACCTCCAAGCCCTGCGTGAAGAAGCCGTTGTGGACATACGCGCCTAAAAGAGCATTCCACACGCCGACGTCTTTTTCTCGCATTTCGTCGAACACCTGCTTCGCTTGTAGCAGGCAACCACATTTCGCGTACATGTCGATAAGGGCGGTACCCAAATTGACGAGTTTGTCGAATTGTAGCGTTCTTTTGCAAGCGCGAGCGTGAATCTGCCTTCCCAAACCCACGTCCTTGATCTGAGAGCACGCAGAGAGGACACTGATCATGGTGACGTCGGTCGGCGCAACGCAGGCGGACCACATCTCGCGTGACAGTTGCATAGCTTCAATCGGGAGACCGTTTTGAACCAAGCAGCTCAGCATAACATTCCATGCAATGACCTCCTTCACAGGAACCGCGTCAAACAGCTTCCCGGCACAATCCACGTCTCCGCACGAAGCGTAGGCGTGCATCAACGAGTTGGCGGCGTGGCCGCCGGACAGACCTGATCCGGTGACCACCATGAGGCCGTGGATGGCTCTCGTGGCCTCGCGCCCCCGCAAGCGAGCGCAGGCCTTGAGCGCATAAGCATAGCTGTAACCGTCCGGGCGCAGTGGTGGTGTCTGGAGCATCTGCGCGAACAGGCGGAGGGCATGCAGAGGCTGGGGGCTGAGCATGAGGGCCCTGATGAGGGTGTTCCAGGTGAAGAGGTTGGGCGTCTGGTGGGAGTGGGAGAAGAGGAGCAAGGCATGGGGAAGGCAGTGTGGAAGGTGGAGCTGGAGTGGGAGTTTAATGGCAAGGATCTCGACGAGCTTGCCCAAGAGGAAGGGGTTGGGGTGCAGGCCTAAAGTGACGAGGGGAGCTTGGATTTGTTTCACTTGGCTAAGCGCGGCGCATCGATCCAGGAGGAAAATGTAATAGCTGGGTACAAAGGGAGAGCAGTGTGGGAAGAAGTGCGCCATGTTAATTGATTACCATGGAAAATGGACTAGCTGGTCGCCTACGTGCAGTGCCTACTCACAAAAACCACGTTGTATATGCTTAGCAAAAGAAGAATATATTCGTCCGTCGGTCCATGAAAAAGGATAAATTACGGAATTATGTCCTTGATTTATTGATATAATAAAGAATTTTTAAGTCATGGATTGAGTTCCACACAAAAAAAAGAAACGAAAAAAGAAGTGAAAATGTAAGATAGGCACCAATTAAAAAGAATGATGATGAGCCGGCAGTTAATTAGGCGCTTGAGTCGGCTCGTTTCCTGAATGGTTTCCCAACGCCAACGGCGGTCAAGAAGGTATCTCCGGCAGTGTAATTCGAGAAGCTCCTGCATTGGTTGCCGGTGACGGTGGCTGTTGCGCGGGAGTTAGTTGTTGTCCTGACGACGACGAAGAGCACGGGCTAGTGAGCGGCGGAGACGGAGACGGAGATGGGATAGGAAAAATGGGGGTCGGTGAACGGGAAGGTCGAGGAGATAGTCTTGGGGTGCGTCGGCGGAGCTGCCGGAGACGGGACTGGAGATGCTGCTTTAATCCGACCGAGGAAAATTAGGACTAAATTGACCTATCGGCCAACTACAACAATCAAAAAAAAAAAAATGAGCTAATTACAATAATCTTACGAGGTAATATTGATGACGGTGATGGTCGTGGCGCGGCCGGCGACTTTGTCGGCAATGACGGCGGGAATGGAGAAGTTACTGGAGTTCAAAACGGCGACGAATTTGCTGCTTTAATTTAATCGAGGGAAATGAGAACTAAAATGCAGTGAAATCATAATCAAAGAAATGAATCAGTTATAGTTGATATGATCTTACAAGGTAACTGCGGCAGTACTAAAAACGGTGGAGTCTGGAGACGGTCGCTGAGATAGTCGAGGCGCAAGTGGCGACCTCGACGAGGCAGCCGGAGATGACGACGACGACGGGCATGCTGCGGCAGCAATTAAAGGTGGTTAATCGACGCCTTCATTTAATTTTCATTCAAGAAAAATTAACGAACTACCTAAATAAATTGGCTTAATTGTTTGTACTTTGTAATCGGATCCAATTAATTCTAAGCAATACTAATTAATCAAAAGAACATAATTTCTTTCCGTAATTAATAGCATGTACTTGAGCCTCCATATATTAATTACGTATCTCTGTTAATTATCAATCAATTCGGAGTTTTCGGGAAGGAGGAGAGAATTAATCGACTTACAAGAATGTGCTGCCGCCGGAGGATTCGCCGGCGATGCAACTTCTGAGACTACGCAAACAAATCGCATTGATCATCAGCTCGTGCATCGAGCGAAGGTTAAAAACAAAAAAGCATCTATTAATTAGTCGCGCCTCGAACAAGAACTTACGATGGCAGTGGATTTGGGGCGCGTCGCGCGAGCAAGCGGCGGGGAGGCCGAGGGCTCTCTTGGTGCTCACGGCGAAACCCAAGCGCAGCGCCGCCTCCACCGCTTCGCAGATTGCCTCCGGGTTGTGACCGACTGCGCCGCAGCACGCCGAGGTGGGCCAAGGCACGGGGCTGCCGTCGACGACGAACGCCAAGCAATCATCGACGCCGGTGGCGATATCCAGCAAGGAGGAGGTCGTCGGAGGAGCGACGGTGGCCACGGCGGCGAAGATGGCGGAGAGGAAGGCCGCCAAGACCAGGTTCGACGCCATGGAATGCCGCGCGCCGATCCAAACGAGCGAGGAACAGGTGAGTGATTTGATTGAATTTATAGACAGCAGCAGGAGAGATCAAGAATCCGTTGGGAAATTCTTGGAGAATTAATTAGTACTGCACCTTTAATCTTTATATTAACATTAAAATTAAAAAAAAATGTTTTGTCCTAAGATAATTCTTAATTCGGTTGTCTGATACCATTTTTCTTATCTCACTGTAAAAAAAAAAAAAAGTTCGTGAATTAATGCTACATTGCATTTTTTCCCCCTCTTCCAAAGGATTACTATCCCTTAATTGATACAATAGGTATTTCATTGTCATTTAACGTACATTTATTAAATTTTATTCTATTCTTAATCCACATATTTTCCCTTGACTATCAAAGACAAAATATTTGATGAAACAGAGAAATGTATTCATCCCTTTCAATCATATATATTCTGTAACATTGATTCAACACGAGAATATCATTTATTCTGCACGCCGATGAATATAAATTGAACACCTTAACCAAAAGAGCATTTAAAAATCACAATTTTTTTTAATCATCTTAGTAATCTTGAGAATAGAATTCTATAATCTCCTTCAGATTGAGCTGCAAAAAGGAGGCAGAGGAGGAGGATTCATGGCAGACCAACCACAGCAAGTGCTCGAAGAGGATAGCTTCGAGGTCCACGAAGACGGCACCTTTCCGCCTCCGGATACGATCTCCGGCAGCCTCCGTCAAGATCCTGAAGGGGTCCCGCTCGAGGACGAGGCGGTCGACGAAGAACACGCGCCGCTCCTTCCCCACCACCACGCGGACGGGCGGTTCGGTGGGGGCGGCGTCGACGGGAGGGAGGGGCTGGTATCCGAGGCGAGAGAGGGAGTTGGGACGGCGGAGAAAGGCGCAGCATCCGCCGGCGCCGGAGTGGTCTGGCGACTGCATCGGATCAGAGCGCGGTGGCAGAGAAAACACGAAGAAAGGGCGATCTTTTGTACGCGGTCTGAGGCAACGGTCGAATTTTATTTTAAGAGATGGGTTGTTCTTAAAAAAAAAAAGATTAAATGAATTTTTTTTATATTAAAAAGAGAGAGAGACGTTGGCAAGACGTGGCGGGGTCCATTAATTTGGTCAGATCATTAAACTGTAAAATTTTTTAAAACAAGGATCTAAAAAGATATTATATTTGTGCAACATATAATATCTTTTTAGATCCTTGTTTTATAGTTTGATTGATCCATACATTGAACATTTGCCTTAGTTTAACGCTGGCTGGCAACCTAACGCAACCCTCCTCCTTTATCCGGGCTTGGGACCGGCCACGACAAGGTTAACTTATCATGGGCCACGACAAGGTTAGGCGATGTGAAACGATACCAAATATACACATCAAACGAGGAAGAGGAAGACCAAAAAAGACTTGGTTAGCAACAATAAAACAAGATAAAATTTATTTAAATATAGATGATGATATAGTAGGGGATAGAGTCCAATGGCGTAGAAGGATCCATATAGCCGACCCCACCTAGTGGGATAAGGCTTTGTTATTGTTGTTGTTGTTGTATCCTTGTTTTATAGATTTAATATAAAAAGATATTATATGAAATGAAATAAATATCTCTCAAAACATATAGATTTGTAAGATTATAGGAGTCGTTTCGAGTATAGGACTCAACGTGTCTTCATGAACTGATTAATTTAAAGCACAGGAGTTGTTTAAAATAGTATAAACATTTCAGGGATGAGTTGTAAGGTCAAAAATTAATTTTATAAATAATTATAAAAAATATATTATCCGATCCAAATTAGCATAGCAAAAAGATAAATATAAAATCTATAGTATCCGAAAATTAACTCTTGATAAAATCACAATACACGAAGTTGCTTTCCCTAACCAATATGGGAACAAGAATTAAAAAATGAAGAAACATTTTTTTTAATCCTCAAAAGAGAGAGAGAGAGAGAGAGTGATAAGAAACTAAGGAAGTAGTTGGCAACACATGGCTCGTGAATCCATACATTTATAGGTTTATGGCTGTTTTTAGCTTTAAAAAGATGATGATCCTCATGCCCTCGTAGGAATTGTTAACTCAATTAAAGATGAATATTTTTAAAATCGACCTATAAATATGCATAAATTATAATTTATATGTAGAGATCTAATTGATAGACCAACCAAAAAATATCATCTAGTTCCAAAATTTAGGATATTTAGATTATAAAAAATAAAAATAAAAGACAAAAAGCCAATCATTGAACCCTGAAGACGCTGCAATCCTCAGAGCATGGAGTGCTACGGGACACACAGTGCAACAGTGTGATGCTCTGTGTCTAGTGAGCTGTAAGCACAAGCTAGCCCTCGGTTCCAATTCTGGTCGACTTTTCTTCCCAAAGACATTAAAATGTTTGTCTTGCGAACTGTGTTTTTCTCCCTTGGCACAGTAAAAAAAACTGGCTACAAGATCCATGAATGGTGTTGACAGTGAGTCACATGCCTTCGCTTAGATCAGTAGGAGGAATTTTCATGGAGGACAAAATGAGGTACGCTGGCCTTCTTCCACACACCATGTTTTGTTCCTTATACAAGCCGTCCTATGCTTTCAAAACTCCATCAAAAACACGTGATAAGACCATTAAGATACAAGCATCATAGAATGTATCCCCAAGTATATATTGATATATATTTGTCTCGAGTATGTCTGATTCAAATAGTTGACATTCTGAATTAGAAGCTGAACTACAGGAGGAATTCCATGTTATTCTCTATGTATGTGTTTTCTTTGTAGCTGTTTCGCTTTATTTTACTAGGGCGATGAAGACGTCATCACAGTATTAACATACACACACACAGGCTCATGGAAAATGCAAAACAGCCTCGGAAAATTATAATTGACAAAAAAAAGGAGCTTTTATCGAAATTACCAAAGGAATAGCGGCATTAATCTTGGCTTTTCCTACTTCACGATACACAAACCAGCTTGAAATATTTAACATCTTATATACTGCGACGAGCCAGGATAACATAATCTTACAGCAGTTTATCTTTACGCTGATGCTCCTGATGCATCAATGGAAGTGGTGGTGTTCTGGCCATGACCAAAATGGTGCCTGATAATGATCCCCCATGCTGCACAAGAAGTTGCTGAAACTTGCATCCTCCACAATATTTTCACCATTCTTGTTGCAATATTGTTCGATCTCAGCAGGCCTTCTTATTGATTGAAACTGATCCAAATTGGCTGACGATGTTCTTGAAACATATGGACCTTCAGTTTCTTTATCGAGATTGATGACTTCTGATGCTGTTTCCCTGCCTTTGAGAGCCAAGATCTGTACATTTACTCAAAATTGAGTTATCCATGTCCCAGAAATCATTTCTGAAAATTCTCAATATATTACCTCAGATTGAAGCTTCTGGTTATGCTGTTTCAGGGCCTCGTTCTGTGACTTGAAGGCATCAAATTGGGTCTTGAGCAGCTCATAATCCATCTCCAGTTGCTTGGCCTTCCACCTGGCTCTCCTGTTCTGGAACCAAATGGCCACCTGCCTTGGCTGCAGCCCAAGTGCGGTGGCCAACTGCAGTTTCCTCTCGGACTCCAGTTTGTTTCCCTGCAGCTCGAAGCTCCTCTCCAGTGCCCTCACCTGTTCCGCGTTCAGCCTCCTCTTCTTCTCCCCTGCTTGCATGCCGTCATCAGAGAGCTCATCCTCGGCCTTCGTGATGTCGTGTACTACATCGCTTCCGTTACCGATCCCTGACAAGGACACGGATCTTTTGCCCAGCACTGGAGAGAGCAGTGGAGCCACGGCTGCAGCAAAATTAATTGCTAGTGATCGAGTTAGAATTTGAAGGAGGAAGTAAAGTCTTGGCAATTGGCTGGCTCACCCGCGAGGTCTTGCAGGTTGTGGCATGGAGGCAAGGCTGATGATGGGAGTTGCTGGTGTTCAGCTTCATGGGGTAGTTGGATTTGTGGAAGGTCGTTTGGCGAGAAAAGGGAGGAGGGTATGGTCATACCATTGATGCAGGACATGGACTTGTTGGAGAACGATCTGAGGATGGCGATCAGATCACCTACTAAATGTTATCACTAGAAGAGGAGAAAGGAGCACGATATGCCATGGACGACGAGGAAAGCGCAGGAATTAAGTAACCACCAACATGGGCCTAACCATTAGAAAACGAAACAGATTATCATTATTTTTTTATAAACTTAAAAGTCAGGTTAATTTATTTATTATTTATTTTTAATTGTTATCATTGTGTCTTGGCTCAAGTTTTAGTGTCATTTGGTTGATGACTTTGAATGAGGGAATCGAAATGGAAATTATATAGAGTATTTGATTAATAGGTTTGGAATTTAGATTTTAAAATCATTTCTAGTTATTTGAGAATCAACAAACTCCATCCCAAGGGGCGAGTTCGAGTTTCATTTCTATTAATTCGTCGCTTGTCGTTTTCGTTTGACGTCACTTGTTGGTCATCGTCGGTCGCCGATCAACGATCGCCAATCGCTCTCTGGCCGCCGTCCATCACCCGCCCGACGATCAACGATCAATGATCGCCCGCCCTCGGTTGTCAATCGTCGGACGACTGTCGATCGTCGATGGCCAATCGACGACGATTGCCGACTGCCGTTGTCCACCGTCTCATCAATGATGCTGTCGTCCATCCACGACGATATCGACATCGTCTCCATTTTTATTCCCAACTTATAAATCAAATAATATTATTGAAATGATTAAATTCATTCTCATTTCATCTTACTATCAAATTCATTTTCATTTTTATTCCCACACTTCAATTAAACGGAAGAGTTAGATTCAGGTTAGAGTGGAAAAAATGGCAAGAACATAGCTTTACAATAAGTTTTAGTTTGAAAATTTTGAGATTTTAAATATTGTGATAATTGATTTTCTTACAAGGGCAGCCATAGGCATAGCGCTCCCTTCCAACCCCAAGAATCGCTCAAAGCAGAGTTGGGGAATCGTCAATTGCAATGGATATAACATATAACCAGGCAATGGATGAAGCTTAATCTCATTAGAACTAAATTCTGTTTTGATCCATGCAGTTTAACCAAATGAAGCATGCACGATCAGTCCAGCGAGAACTTGTCCTACTAATACATGGTTGTTTTTTTTTTTTTTTTGCCTGCACAGTGTGGTTTCTTTTAGTTAATTTATGTGTTTGCTTTCAGTCATGCTTAAACTTTCCTAACAGGAAGTTCAAATGTAGGTAATGCAGGTAAAAAAAGTGTCTTGCTCGTGTGATATGAACGCGGTCACATTTTGACAGATGAAGCTACATTTGAAGAATGCAGGCATTCTAGCAGATGAGAAGTACAACGAATCGACCTACTTGTCCATGCTGTGCACTGTACTGGACCAGAATGCTGTAAGCTTCATGATTCCTGTGAGCTTATATACACACGTATTTCAAATGTTGTCTGATATCATGTGAATAAATTTCAAATGTTGTCAATCATTTTACGCAGAAATTGTTGAAAATTAAAATCGGCATTCAGAAATAGTCCACATCCCATGCCCATGCGATGCTCATGGACAGTGGGGCGGAGCATGCAGAGAGATGATAACTGGTCGTTTAGGAAAGGAAAAACTTAAAGGCGATAGCATAAACGGAAGCAACATGAGCCAATATGAAGTTTACAATCATCAGTATCGGAAACTAGCTGCTCGGAGCAAAATTTAAGGACGAAAAATGACGAGGGGAAGAAAAAAACGTGCTGACAAGGGATTTTTGCATTCCTAAAAGAACCAGGAAAAGGTTGAAGAGTAAAACTGATAAAAGTTAAGCTTCCTGACACTGAATACACACTAATATAATAAATGTCAAAATCATGAACTCGTTGCTGCTGCAGGATTATAACAACTTCTTCTTCTCAAAAAATGTCTTTAGATGCCATAACTGCAAGCTGGCTACTGAAAGACAGACAACAAGTGAAAGGAAACTTAGCCAAGCCATCCTAGAGTTCGTAGATCTGTTCATATCTTGCATTTGCTCCTCTCTGGAAGATCATAACAAAAAATTGAAATTGCAAGCAAGTACTTTTATGAATTGCAATTCTTAGCATGGTCAAACTACTAAAATCAGTTCTCTGGATTTTGTACCTCTTAGTTGGTATAGATATCAACAACAATCAAGTCTTATCCCACTCAAGTCTTATCCCACTGGATAAGGTTGGCTTAGTTGGTATAGACATGGTTATAAAAAAAACAGTAACTCATCTAATAGGTTAGATTATCTTAGATGCTAGACAAAAAAAAAAAACTCAATAGGCTACACCTCGGGATGCTTGAAGGGGGAAAAAAAAAACTCTCCCGACAGCTTCATATGAAAAAAATACTCACCGCGGAAGGGCAAATGCTAGTTCCAATGAGCTTAATATGAAATCTGTACCTTTCACGAAGATAAAACATTTCATCATGGATGGACTTCACAGTATCTTCCAACTTCTTCAACTCCAGTTCCATGCCCTAAAAACGGCCACAAGAAAGATGCATCAAGTTAAATGCAAGTATCTACCTTTTGTCAACTGCATAAAAAATGCAAAAATAAAAAACCCAAACTGAAGCAGAATTTTTTGATGCATAAATTTTTGGGTTTTTGCATTGCAACTGTTGTTGGATAGAAGCTGACAATGTATATCATCTTGTGTATTAAAACACCCAAGGAGCAGCTGATATGTACAGATGCTATGAAGGCAGCAAACATTGATGTGAGGATGCCAGGATGGGGCAAGATGAACAGATTGCTGGATGGGTGTTTCTGAGTCTAGCAAGGAATCATTAAAGGCAATTCGCTGATGCCATCCTAGTTTCCCAGTCACCATGACTCTTCTGATCATCTCAGCTGATTCAATATTCATCGCAAGCAATTCCGGGCAATGGATCGTCTAAATTACCAACTAGAAGAACAGTTTGATTGCATTGGAGCTACACTAGTGTAGTCACCTCTTTGCTTCCTATAGGTTCAACACCAACAACCCGGGTTTGGTACTCTCATTCCCACCACAAGGGGCCAGAGGAGTTTGTCACCCTTGTTAGATACCTTACAAACCTCAAAATGGTTGACTGATCTGGTTGACACCTATGGTTTGCTGGTTGTCTAACTTGAGTTCAAGTCCATGACATTCCCATGATTGAGCTGTCAAACCCGACCCTGACAGTAGAACTGAGATCGGAAGAAGAAACGCTGTCAGTGATTGTGGCTACATCCACGATGGAGACTGCCACACTAACACAGTTTAGATTCAGTTGTAAAATGCCCCAGATCGGACTGCTCTCCCACCACAGGCTACCTGCTCCAACAAAGCAGGTCCTAATGCAATCTTGTGGCTTCTAACAAGGTTGATGAGAAGTCCCTTGACAACAGAGGAACAACATGGAGGGTGTCAAATGTTCCTTCCTTATTACAAAGTCAGTTATTCCTCTATCCTTTTCAAGGCATCCCTGGGACGGGTTTGAAACACCGTTCCCTAAAGACCAAATAAAGATTAATAGGCACTGCATCAACCTCATTTTATGAAACCCCATTCAGCAATCCCCATGCCCAAGTAATTAACATCTGTAGAGGTAGTTTCATCACTAGAAGCAAGGGATCCTCATTATGTGAGGCAAAACACTATTCTTCTCTCCTGTCCAAATGATAATGACATAGCAAATATTTAAAGTACCATGAAGCATAAGGAACAAAGAGACTTCAGACAATCCTCTCGTACAAGTTTGTCTTCAAACTCAGAGAGGCAGAATAAAGGAGTGTTCTATTATTTCCGCTGCTCTTGATACTATTGGTTCTTCAAACCAACTAGTTTTGCACATAGTGAAATACAAAAAATGTATCCTTGTTGCTTGTTGTTGGCTTAGACATCTTGCGCGGTCCCTTGGATGTGGATTGCATTTTGGAGGGGTTGGAGGGTACGCCTTAGCACCTTCTCCCTGTTTTCCTAATGTACATATAATTTTGTCATGTTGCAGCTTAAGTATAATTCTCAGAATGTCAGGAGTGTTAGTAGACCAGCCAAGCGTCATATACCAATGGACTTGGCCTGGCTTAATTCTTTTGCAAGAGCTTATGATGAAAAGGTATTCACTCATGGGATTCTGCACTCTCTATGAATGGGTCCTTTCAGAAATGTATTGAAAGATCAAGTGGACAGGCAACCCATTATACTATGGGTAGATGGAACATCCTAGAAACACATCATGACTTATTCTCCCTCTCTCAGCAGTTCTCATAGATATTTGGTTCACTGTAGTTTATTATTATCGATGTTTATGGTCCTCATAATGATTCAAGCAATAGGGATTTCTTCAGAGAACTTCACTATTTGGGGGCCTAGTCAATGGTCCTTGGTTTACATATGGCAATTTTAATTGTACATTGGGAAATGATGAAAGGAAAAAAAATAGTTTAATTAATTAACGTGAATAATGATAGTACTTTAAATAGTTGGAAAGCATGATATACCTTCCTCCTGTCTATTTTCTTCTTGTTTTTTTTTTTTTGCATAAATATGTCCCTAAGAGTTTATTTTCGATGGAATCGACCCCCTCTAATCTAAATCATTGCTTTGAAGAATCAAAACTAGAATATCTAAGATAAAAACTAAAATTCACATAGAAATTCAGGTATGGGAAAGGGTTTCGTTACTTCGATTTGCCCCTTCTTGGCAACGTTGGTCCAGTCCTTGGCGGCGACGCCGGTCCGCCACTCAAACTCCACTGTCAACGTAGCAACTGGTTGGTGATAGGGCGCCCACAAGCACGCCAAGTAGTCGCCTTCCTCGTTCGCGCTAAAGGCAAAGGTGCCTGATTCCACGCGATCTTCGTAGTGGATGCTATTACCGTAGGGCGACGTAACCTAACAACACGCCCAAACGAGCATTCCAACGACCAAGGATCCACATAAAAATCCGATCAATACGATATCTTAATCAGGGTGGAAAAGATCGATACTTTAACAGTGATTTTGTGAGAATCGGGGAGATTGGTGGCGTCAGAGGGGATGACCACGGAGTACTTCCCGACGGACATAGCGTGGAGCTTGATGTCCTCGGTTACGCACTTGGTGTGCCCTGATTCGAGGTCGAACCGCAGGGCGCGTGCCGGCGCGAGGAAGAGCGATGCCAGGACGAGGGCGACAAAATAAGCGCGAAGGGCGGCTACGCATCTCCTTCCTCGTATCGCTCGCTCTTTCATATCGCGTTCTCCTTCACCTTGTTCTCGAATCAGAACTCGAAGATGATCGAAACGGCCGTCGTCGAGATCGGCAGAGTCCGGCAGAAGGAGAGGAGGAAGAAATTAATTAAGTGATCAATATTTTATTCTTCAGAAACGGTTCGCTTCCAACTCGAATCGGCTTTTGATCGTGCGGTTGAGTTCAGGTTGAACCGGAGAGAAATCGGCATTTAGTTAGGTCGATTAGGGTTTGTGCGGTCCTCCCCAATTCGCTCTTTCCGTGTCCCAACTAGACGACTAGACCTCTCCTCCCTCCTTTCGCGAGCCCCTTCTCACTCGCGGCCCGCTGACGCTCGCTGCCGTACCCTCCCGTCGACGCCGCCACCACCGGAAGGCCTCCGGTATCGCCTCACCCTTCCATCCCTCGTTTCTCACTCGCGGCCAAAATTGTTGTATTATTAGACTCCACAAAATTCGGACATGATCTTGAGGTTTGCTAGTATCGTTCTTTCTATAGATTTAATGCAGTAGAAGGGAGAAAAGATGACGTACATGCGCGGTGACCTCCTCACCAAGATGCGGAAGCTGGTGAAGGGCCTCGCCTGTCCAACACCGAAGTGGCTCAAAGCAATGGAATTGTACGACGCTCGTTGCATCCACCATCTAGATTTGAAACTACTTCGTTCAGTATATCGTCGATTAAGATTTGGATCTTAGAAAATTGATCGATCGATTTGGCTTTGCGCAGGGCCCCTCCGGTGACATTTCCTCGGGTAGATTCGAAGATCGAAACCATCGAACTGCCAGAGGATATTTATGTAAAGAGATTCTTCAGGAAACATCCGGATTCACTTTACCATGATGCTATTAGGTACATTGAGCTCCAACTCTTGTTTTAAGCTCCATAGATTTTTTCTGGTTCAAATTTTCGATTTTTATGCTCTCTATTTTCATGTTTGAACAGATTCTCGATCCATTTGTTTTGTTTGAAGTAAAAAGCTCATCCTACATTTTTTTTTGCTGCGACTGTAATACCATAAGATTGACATCCTTCGCTAACAATTTATCAGTTGCTAGTAGATTTTTTTTTCATGGACTTTTGACTAATTCTCTGGATCTCTAAAGCTCAACACCTACATGCTCTTTTGGTCAATGTTTAATGTATAGTTACTAGTTAAGTTTTTGCCATGAATCTCCTTGTCTCGTGATTCGATTTTCTCTCTTTCATTTACATTATTATATTATCTATATCGAGTTCTTTACTTGTTATTCGACTGAATAACCCTCTGTACTCAGCAATAGAAGTTTGAGGTGTCTATAAATCCTCTAATTCTCATGTTTTTGCTTGGTAGTTATTTTTTGCTATTTGAGCTTTGAAGTGGAAAGGTCAATCGACATGTTTGTACTGGCACTGGTAGCACTGAAATCTGGTTCATTGTATTTTTATAGCCTTGTAGCCATTTGCTAAGTTTCACTTTGTGTAATATTATTATAGATTCATGACAATTTAATTTAAACTTAGACTTCAAAAATTCATCAGATATTTTCGCACTTTTTACTCAGTGCTACATGCGGGGTTGAAACTTTGGTCAAGTAAGTTGATGAAAGGTTTACTGCATCAGTTTTCGCCCATAAGACTGCTTAGCAAATGCGATGAAGCATGTATGCAGGGCCATACATAATGTAAGGCCAAAGAGGCGATCGTCTCAGACCCATTTTTAAAATAGGTTAAATGTCTCTTTAAAAGGGCCCAAAAAAAAATATATAAAGGGCCCAAAAATAATTCATCAATATATTTTTTAAAATTCGCTTCGGACCCTTTAAATTTTAGGTACGGCTCTGCGATGTATGGTAATGGTTTTCGCTTATATTGACAGGATAAGTGATTTTGATCCACCTCCAGCACGAATCTTTGCGTGGCGGGTGTTGGAGCTGAAGGAACAAGGTGTTACCGAAGACGTAGCTATGGCTGTTGCTGATGTACATTTTCATCCTTGTAAAATCTTATCTGTGATTTTTTTCAACCACATAAGCAGAAGACTTGGAGCATCACATAACCTGTCTCATTCTAAATCGTCCATTGGCTCTTATTGAATTTTCTGCTTGATCGAACATCTACAATTGAATATACAATTTGATGGAATATTCCGACTTATTTTACGTTTCTTTCTGTTAGATGGAGTATCGAAATCAGAAGAAAGCAAGAAAGAAAGCATACTCTGAGCTGAAGCAAATTTGTCGTCTTCAAGGGAAGAAACCACCCCCAAACCCCTACCCAAGTGCAATCAAAGAGATACAGGCAGAAGAGAAGAAATTTGTCAGAGATCGTTTCTTTAACCCCAAGGTACTCGAAATTGTGAAAAAGATGAAAGAGGATAAGGCCGCTGAGACACGAGAGCAACGACCAGAAGTTCGTGGTGTTAGGGGGAATACTGGCCAGCAGCGTGGCGGATGGAACGGTGGCCAGCAGCGTGGTGGATGGAACGGTGGCCAGCCTAGTGGCTGGGGTGGTGGATGGAACGCTGGTGGTAGACAGTAATGAGTGGGATCCATGGATCATTCATCGCATCAATTTCGCGTCACTTTTGTTCTTCTTAACGGTGACCAAACAGGCTTTTAAGTTATATAAGTTTATCTTTGCCTTTGAGCAAAAGCGAAACGTAATAATGGGGTATTATGGAACTATCGTAGTACTGCTCAGTGTTCTTTTATTTTATGCTTCAAACTTCTGTACATTTGCACCCGTTTCATTCTTTTTCTTTTGCATTTTTTCTTATTTCGTGTTCATTGAGCTAGACTATCATGACTTGATTGAAGCTAACGCAGGTTATTAGCAGTTTGTAAGAAATACGACTGCAAAGTTGATTATTTATTATTTTATTTGTTTTCATTTTAAAGTTGTATTGTAATTAAATTTGTATTATAAAATATACTAAAATTTTATAATCTAGATTACGAAGTAAAATTTATATAATTCGATTACATTTCAAATCGTAATTTGAAAAATATCGTATGTTTAACAATCGAAGTCAATCGTCACCGTCCATTGTCGCCATCGATTGATCGTTGTCGTTGTCGGTCGCCATTGTCGTTGGACGTTGTCGCCTTCGATTGGCATTCGTCGTCGGTCAATCGATTGTCGTCGATGATCACCGTGATTGTCGACCGATTGCCTCATCGTAATCGGTCGATTGATTGCTCGTAGTCGTCATCATCGACTGGTCGTTCCAGTCACGGTCGGCCAACCGATCGCTTGCTGTCGTCGTCGCCGTTGATCGATTCATACCGTTCTCGTAATACATATCAAACAAAAAAATGTAATTATCTTTATAATTCAAGATTACATATAATTTTTATCAAATATAATAATATATTATTTTACATTACAAATTTAATTAGAATTCTAAGGGCAAACTAAACGTAGCCTAGAATTCTCAAGGGCAAATGTGCAACCCTATTGTGTTAGTCTATATTTATCAAAACAGACAAATGCCCATGGAGAATAATTCATCTTAAATCTTGCTTGTCCCAGAAATTAGGAAACGGCTACATGAATTTTCCCCCCCTTGTATTTTACATGAGTTTGTATGATTAGTTATATTCAAATATGGCTATCTTTAGAAAACAAGATTGTCATAAATGCATGGGCAATAATCATCTTTTCTATATTGTCATAACGAAAAAAAGAATTTAAGGTTTCAATCAATTTATCAACAAATACCCCAAACCAATGCTCCACTCCATTATCTTTTCATTTTAAATTAAATTTACTTAATGGTTTCAGCAAATTCAATTTGCATCGTCTTTGGGCTAAAATTAAGGATAATACGAATGTGTAAAATAGTTTAATGAGTTTTCGATTTTTTGTTTGATTTGGCATCTGTATTTAATTATTTACAGAAGACTAGCCTATTGTATTTATAGCAATTTAGTGTAAAATAGTTTAATGAGTTTTCGATCTATTTTTGTTTGATTTGCATCTGTATTTATTTACAGAAGACTAGCCTATTGTATTTATAGCAATTTAGTATAGAAAAATAATATTTGAAGTCAAAGATATTAAGGAAGACGTCTTAGCTAAAATAAAAAAATGAAAGAAAACATAAGATACCTTTAAAATTAAAAAAAAAAATTAAAAATGATAATTAGATCTGAATGTTAGACTATGATTTAAATACGTAAATAAAATATAAGAGTTAAAGAGATAAGAATGTTAAAATTGTTACACAAGAATGTATAAGATAAAAAAAATAAAAATATTAAAAAAAATCAAATTATATTTATTAATAAAAATTTCGAGATATATTTAAAATGATATAGATATTATTTAGACAATCATAAATTTTGTAGTTAGGTGACATAAAATAATGATAAATATACTTATTAAATGAGGAAAATGAAGAAAAATAAAATTTATTTAGCAACTATATATATATATATATATATAGAACGTAGTAGTTCAGGGAGGAAATTACTAGAGACGGTATAATATCGAAGATTTAGTAGTTTAAACACTTATTTTGTTGGTTGAGTAGATTTGAGTTAAATTTCATGGGGGCAGCACTTTCATTATCATCTTTAATTTTGTTAAAATTTCATTTACACGTCTATTTTCTTGCTCATGGTCTTTGATATTGTTTAATTTATGCCATCATAGGCCAAGCAAGAAGGGAGGCAGTTATCCGTATAGAGATAACGTGATGGTTAAGACACGATAAAATTTATAGATAAGATAAGGATCAATTTTGAAGGAGATCTGAAACTCTTTTATAGATTCAGATGACCTTCGCGTATCTTGGTCACCACGTCAAGATCCATAGAATCTTTCTTGATTTATCTCTTTTATAATGATCGTATGATAGGTCGGTGAGAGTCGTTAGATTGACGGATTCTAACCTTTTGTGGAAGGGAGACAGTTGTCCCAAGACACAATGCAACGGTAAAAATAAAAGAGACATTTCATATTTCATAGATCCTCTACTACAACATCGTTCAATAATAAATTTAGAAAAAATACATTTGGATAGTCTTGGAGCTCAAAAGTTTGCTCGGTGGATAAAGTACATTTTTGATATTGGACCGTCGTTTAGGGATAATACGACGGTAGAGTCCGAGCTGAATCATACAAAAAATTATGAAAGTTTTTTTTATTTATCTTTGATAGTCGATAGAGATCACTTGGATTCGGGATTCCGATCTTATTCGATTTAGTTATCGATAAAATATTCTGAATATCCATAAGACAAGATCAATTACTCTGAAAAATTAATTTGATAGAAAATTCGAATATCCAATTGAAAAAAAAAAAAAAAAGAGATTTTGGAAGAAAGATTTCCTCGATGGCCGAGAAGCTCACCGGGACAAATGCGGCGCGAAGGGGTCCTGAAGCAGCTGCTTGATCGCCGAGATCAGATGCTTAGCCGTGTCGCTCGTCGCCGACTCGGCCGACCTCCTGAAACTCTGGCAGGAGGTGCATGGCACGCCGGCCCATGGCCTCTTCCGTCGAGATCAGCAGTCCCCAGCAGCGGAATTCATCCTGCATGGCCTCCTCGCAGAGGCTGCAGATCCACCACCCGCCGTGACGCTCCCACACAACCGCAGTGTACGCCGGCGAGCGCTCCTCCGTCAGCCAGCAGCAGCCGCACGCGGTCGACACGATGGGAAAACACAAATCCTCTGCACATCCAGAAATCAAGATTCCTCGATTTGAACTTCTCTCGGAAAAAAACAAGAGCAAGTGCCGATTTGATAGAGCAGCAGCGATGGGACGCGAGGAGATGGGAAGCTGTCAAGCTGCTACCTTCATTCTCCGACCATGTATTTGCGTTTAAAAAGAATTAATTTTTACAGTTAGATTCATGTTAAAACATTTGAAATTGTTTTAAAACTGGTTGCTATTTGTTGTTTTCATATAGAAATTCACGATCCTGAATAGCATAATAGGAACAGATTGTCCCAAGTTTTTCAGATCGAAGACTATATGTCCATTTGATTAATTGAAAGAAATGAGAAAATTGCAAATTAATCTATAGCATGAACAAAATATATGCATGGGGATAGCTGGAAAGCTTATATATGTGAGGAGAGGGCCATGGCTAATTAATCATACAGCACAGCTCAATAGTTGGTTGGGTGGGTAAGGAACATTGCCCACGTACTCTTTGTTCCACATTCGGAGATGTACTGTGACTTCAGGCCATTTTCCTTCAGTGTTTATCCTCTCCTATATATATCTGCAACATTTATCTAAATTCCAAGATTAATGCTCCTAACTATGCTTTAGAAATGATAGGGTGGGAATAGATCCAATATAATCATACGACAAGCTCAGATCAAGATGGAAGTCAAATTCGGCTAAATACGAGTTGACTCATCCTCGTCCAAATTAAATCGATAGAGCTGATCAGAAGATATGTCTCATATATATATATGTCTTTGGACTTTGATAAAGTAAAAAAGAAGGATGATAATTTAAGTAATCTCTAATTATCTATCTCATTTTATTTGTTTTCTCTCTTCACTTTTCTCCACTTCTGATTTAAAACTCGAAGGAGCTTCGTCGAGATACATCTCGATCCATTTCTCACTCGTTTTGAGTCCTTTGAGGTTCGACATACTCTCCATTCAAATAGCCCATTTGAAGAAGGCCGTTTTTACAAAGGCTTACCTAAGGACACTAAACCTTCCAAAGTCTTATTACCATTCGATCTTCCAAGGCTCAATTGTTGTCCAACCTAAGCCAAATCACAATCTGACTCGACGAAGCTCTGTAAAACAAAGCTGATCTAATTAGATCGATACATTGAAAATTGGCTTGATTGATATCCAATCGATCGAAAAGATTTGACCGTGCACTAACCTTTTATTGAAGTCACTTCATCTAGTGATCAATGAATTATTTTTAAAAAATAAATATAGATTTATAGGAACTTTTTTTTCTCTTCCATTTTGATATAATAATTCAACATCCCCATTGCTTAATCGAAATAATATGTATCTAGATTAGCTATATATTATGGTAAAAAGATGATTCGTTCGCTCCTAGCACTCTCGTTAACTGGTCCCATAATCAACACAGAAGATAAATCATGAAGGACTATATCCCTTGATCGATTGGCTAGAATAGTGGAGTCGGATTGAACCGGGAAAAGATTATTAGACCTCCGTTGAAATTTAATCTCTTCATTGCGATAAAATCATATTGTTCTAGCCAATAAATCATACTGGCCGCGCATGAAAGACTGAATTAGCTCTCTCTATATATTTATATATCTTGTGCGAAGAGTGCTAATCATGGTACGTGATTAAGGAAACAGAGGCCTTATCCATGTCCATGCGCGGCCCTCGCAGGGATGGCCAACCTCACGTGCCTCGCCGTGCTCTCGCACACTTGTACGCATCTTCTCGTCTTTTTCCCTTGGCATTTTTCTCCCAGGTCGGTTCAAAGAAACATAACAATGACAGCCAAACCTTCCATGAATGCGAGTGTGCAAGCTTCCAACGAGATCTACTTGTCCTCGTATGGAAAGCATAGCCATGGGAAGATTAATTAAATATAGATTCGATTGGATATCCCAAGAAAAAAAATAAACTGTGGAATTCTCCAGAAGGGATAAGCCGTGTTCTTTTTTCCCCCTGTGATCTTACTCCTTCCTTCGCACGGAATTGTTACTTTTCGATACGAGTGCGAGGAGATACCGCCATTTTTGCACGTCCAGAAAAGATCAGATGTCAAGGAAATATATTTCCCTGCTGCTAAAAGAGGGAGAAGCATGGGTGCATCATTATTTTTTGGAGGAAAAAAAAAAGTTTCAGGTGCTGAAGGCTCCACCTCGGGACTTGTACTATAAAGCAGAGAGAGAGAGAGAGTCATTTGGCTAATGAATCCTGGCCATGGAAGTCTGAAGAACTCCAGCTCTCTCAATCTTTTCGACCAAACTACACTTCCCATTGGTGGTAGACGATAATTCTGCCTTAATTAATTTGTCCTCTTTGTTTACAGAAGAGAGGAAGACTCGAAGTCGTCTGATACTATGAGAGTGAGGACTGAAAACTTGAACGTGAAGGCAGTATATAGCTTAGTGTTCAGCAATTAATTGTTCTTGCTTTATTTTGCAGATCTTGAGTTGGATTCAAAATAAGTTTCATGGGGGGAAGGAGGAGAAGAGATTTGGTGTCGCAGTGAGATCAGTTCATCAGCCGCATTGTGAGCGTTGTTTTTCTTTTATCTTTAATCTACGTTTCGAGTTATTGCGTTTGATTATATTCTCAAATTTATAGAACATCCATGGAACTTAATTTCAGCATTAGTCAGTATAACAAAGTGGCTCCAAAAAAAATGTCTAAACTAATTAAATCTCTGCTAAGCTCTGTAGGTTCTTTACCTGATGGTTCAAAGGAAGAATTTAAAGACTGGCCACAATCACTACTAGCAATTGGAACACTTGGGAACAATGAAATCAAGGAAGATTCTCACGTTGATAACCATTTCCAAAGTATAGACCCTTCGCAAGACGTATCTGATTTCAGCTTTGAAGAATTCGACCAGTTGCAGAAAGAGCTAAAGAAGCTGCTCTCGCTCAAGTCAAAATCCAGCGGCAGAAATGGATCCGAGGTCATGGAAGATGACAGAGTAAATACGCCATTAAATAGATTTCTGAATTTCCCATCGAGATTGGCGGTTGATAGGACATTGAGCACGAATCTAGAGAGCTTGGCAAGTGACGACAATGGTGATCTCTCCCCCAATACCAAGATTATGCTGATTAGCAAAGTGAAAGATGTGTTGCGGGGGAATCCTAATGCAATTAAGAAGAAATCCATCTCCTTTATTATCAAGAAGATGTTTGTATGCAGCAGTGGCTTTGCACCAGCTGCGAGCTTAAGGGATCCAATTCCAGAGTCAAGGGTGGAAAAGGTAAAGACACTTTGTCGTATTAAAATTTTCACAATTGTAATTTAATTTATATGCACTAATTTATTTTACTCTTCAATAATGCATTACTTCCCAAATGCTGCAAGGCAGATATTTAGAGCAATTCTCACTAAGAAGATGCAGCAGCCAAGCTCTGCTTCAACTGCTCCAAAGAAACGCATAGAAAATAAATCAACAGAGGAAACGCAGGAGAAAGCACAGGCTGGAGGAGAAGGGGAAGCTAAATTCAAGGACAAGTGTAGATGGGTCAAGACAGATTCAGATTGTGAGTCCTAAAAACATTAATTTCTGATTTTGATTTATTGTTTGAATTTTTATTTTACCATTCTTTTTGGACTCCAGTTATTGTTCTTGAAATCTAGTAACCATTGTTGGCCAACATGATCATGGTAAGTCACAGAGTACACAAAATTAAATGAATTGAATCCTGCGGGGGAAAAAAAGGACAAATGATCTTGGCTCTTGTCTGGTTTGCAGATTCATCAAGTTTCTCCCCGACCAAACACCAGAATACCACAAAGATCAGAACAAGAATGCACAAATGAAAGCATCGAGTTGATTATGAATGATATTGTTGATTTTTTTTTTTCCCTCCCTCAATCAGTGGATTGCGCTTTTAAACATGCAAAGGACAGGCAGTTTGTTCCCTCGCATGATGAAGCAGATTCTCATTTCTTGTAACTTTTTTTCGTTTTGATGAATTATACACATCAAAGACAATATAGTTATAGCAAACAGTTGTTCGATTTCGAATCACAATTACTTTTATCTGTATTTCTTATCCTGTGACTCGTGATGGCATTCATCATTGGGGACAGTGCGGGAGGAAAAGGTAACTAAGGCCACCATTTGGCCACGCCAAGCCATTCTATCCCCATCCTTCCAAAGAGACCTCTTTGGAACACTGTCTGGGAGGCAGACAGACCTACATGATTGACAGAAACTAAACTCTGAAGCTATGAGACACTCTTTGATTTACTTTGAAGGACAATGTAACTGTCAAGTGTGTTTGTGGTACGAGATTTTTCTGCTCGAGTCGTATGATGCCTTCAGAACAGAGCGCACCAGGCATGTTTACCCCAGAGATCAAGACGAATACTTAATTCTGGCAGTCAAAGTGCCTCTGCAGGCACTGTCGAAGACTTGATTCAAAGCCAATGAATTCGTAAACTTTATCCAACATATTCTGGTGTTTTTTTTTTATAGATGCAAATATATTTCTGATAATTTAGTTGAGCATGGCAATGGAAATGATGATGATAGTAGATAAAAGGGCAGGAATGATTTCGCGGGGACAGTGAAGGAAGCAGACATGGCATTCATAAAAGGGGCGGACGGCGAAGTGTACTGAGGAAAAGGCATCTCTTTTATCGTCTTCATTCTCCTCGTCGCTAGGGCAATCAAATCGATCGCCGGACCAGAAAATGGCGTCGCTACGACAACGATGAAGTCATGGCCAATCCATGCGAATGACGCAGTGGCTGCTGTCAGCTCGGCTCTTGTATGCTCCTTGTCTTCTCTCCGTGCGGCGAGAATGGTCGTCGATGCTTAATCCTCTTAGTGCCGTTTGATTCGGTCGCCTTACACTTCGCTCTCTTCGTTTCCATGATCTCGATTTTCCCTGGAAGATATCTGCGCGGATCACGGCAAGGCAAGAAAGGAACGATCTTGGTGGCTCGGGCTCCCTTTCCTTGCTCCAATTTCTTAACACGATCCTAATTATCCGTGAAATCCCTTCTTGATTGGATCCTAGGGTTATATTTCCTTGAGGAAAGTTTGCTCCTTTGTAGGGGACTTGGACTTGCATTCATTCCAATATCTTCTGGTCCTTTCTCCCTGATTTCGCGTTTCCCAGAGATCTGTGTCGAGTTGAGGTATTTTCTTCTTCAAATTTCCCACTTTTGGGGTCATGAAATGAGCAAAATGTGGCTGTGAGCTGAAATGACGGTTTCATCCTGCCATTGTCACTGTCCCCTTGTATGCTGCTCGAAATCGTCAGTCCGCTATGACCTGCCTAACCAACAATGCGGAGATGCGTCCACGAGTCCAGCTCAAGTTTCAGTTACGTCGGAGAAGAAGCCTTCCCGTGAGAAGATTGTGATTGACCAGAAGAATGCAGAGGATGGTAAATGTGAGATCTTGCTGAAGAGCAGCCTAAAAAAGCCGAAAACACCAGATTCAGAAAGGATCCTAAAGGGAAACGTTAAATGGATGGATTCCTTGGGAAAGGAACTTGTTGAGATCAAGGAATTTGAACCTACGTAAGTTTCTTGCCATTATTTTATTATCTTGTTCATTGTGGCTGGTTTTGGAATTAATTTTCCAATAAGTTCAATTCTATTTAGCAGGGATTATATTCCTCATTAAGTTTGATGATCTTCTGGTATTGTTGACAGTCAACAATATGCAAACACTATGAATTAAGATCTAAATAAATAGTTTATTTGAAATGGCTAATTTTCTCACTTGAAAACATTGCTCAAGGTGTATTTTTAACTCATCGATCTTTAGTGTGAACATCAAATTATCATATTTAAATTTGATTTGATGTCCATGATTGCCAACCCATCATTAACCTTCATTATTCTCTAACAATCTCATTTACTCTCCTAACTAACCCACTATTAATAAAGTGCATATAAGTAAAGGCTAACCCAAGAAGCATTTCATCAAACATATTGAATGCAAAATAACTAAACAACTACACAACTAAAAATTCATCCAAATTCAAATGCAAAGGAATTAACAACTCTAAACTGTGTGTAACAAGCAATCAAATGAAATAAATGATCATCCCACTAAGATATGCCCGAATAATGGACAAAATTCTCCGGCTTCATTCAACGGAGCTCAATCGAGTCTTTGGAGTGAATTGATGGCCGTAGATGATGCAAAATCCCAAATCTAGAAGCTTGATGGCGGCTCCTTGCTCTCCCGAATCTGGTGAAGCTTGGAGGATGTCTTCGAGGAGGAACTCCTCTTTGAATCCACAAAAGGAGATGACGGTTGGCTGGAATGTGAGGATCGTCGCTGGATTCTTCTGATGGAGCGATTCTTCATCGAATCCGAAGAAGAAATGGTAATGGAGAGCTGTGGAGGCATAGGCTAGGGCTCAAGAGTGGAAAAGATGCCCCAAAAACCCTTGAAAACCCCCTTTTATAGTTGTCCACACGGAGGTATCCATCGTGCCATGGCCGTGCCAAAAAGGCACGACCTATCGTGTCAGGCTCTGATCAGTTTATTATCATCCTACTAAACATTCTTACGTGTGATGTATTTATCATTTTGGTATCTAGTGATATCCTCTCTTTTTTTATCAAAAGCTACTTCTTTATTAACATTTTTAGTATAATTTTTTATACTATTCAATGCACAACTTGATAAACTTGTTTGAAAGATAGAGAATTTTTTACTGTTGTTTTTAACAATTTTCCATGCTCCATTTAAGAAATTAAATGAAAGTTAAAAACTTATATATTGCCAAGCTTTTAAGGGACTTGGAATGGAAGTTATGGAGGAGCCCTGACTGATTCAGAAAAGAAAAATTAATACTGTGAATGCTTGCCTAATTGAGTGCTTGAACTGCAAATTAAGGTACTAAGTAAAGCCATGACATTAGGGAGCCCAATAGCCAACACTCAATTGAATATGAAGCTATAACTGCAGCGAAGACCTTGCGGTCGTGTAATATTACACGCATTTACTGAACTATTAAGGACATGATTCAAATCTGATATTTTGTAATGGAAATATGTAAACTTGGCTCCTTGTGAATCTGATATTAGATTCACTGCTGCCTAGCATACTACTGAAATTAATGTTTCCTCAACTATTTTTGCCTTTGTGTCTCTCTTGGTAATTAAAGCCACTATCTTAACAATAGTCAATTATCAATATATGCTCACTTGTCTTGTGAAAAAAATGAAGAAACTTCCAGATGATAGTAGCAGCAGGTAATCAGTTCATTTATCTTGCAACAGCATGCAAAGTTATCTAGTTTTTTTTTCTTTCAGTCTACCTGAATTATTTAAACTATTAACTTGAGCTTAAATGGTTGACTAAAAATAATCTTGAGTGCCTTTATCTTGTGATTTTGATTGTTTTTCCTTGCATGCAGTGAATCTGAAGAATCAGAAGACTACACGGATGACAGCATAAGGTGCATTTGTGTGATTCAATAACAATGGCTTGTTCTTTTGGGGAAGTATTCCCGCAAGACTATCAATCGATTGTCTAGCTGTTACAGAAATAATTGCTTGATTATTTTTTTTGAATCATTGGTGTGCCTTATTCAGGGTTGATTAAACATCCAAAATCCACCTTTCAAGATGTTGTTCAGATCGTATGATCGCATTTTATTCTACATGGTTAGATTTAATTAGTGGAAAGAAATGTATTAGTTGAAGTAGAAGGCAATTGTATTCAGATTCCCAACAGATAAATCAGTCCATTTTGCTGCAATGGCTGCTTATTTTTTCCCCCAATTTTTTTTTTCCTATTTTATGGGTGCATGGTTGAATTAGTATTGAATTTCGAAAGGAGTTCTTAGATGTTTCCACTAATGTCCTGAGAAAGACAAAACATCGGTCGACAGTGTCTTGATGAGTTTGTTGTATTGCTACTTCAGAACTGAGATCAGTTAAGGAATTTTATTGTCTCTAGTATAGTTTTAAATTTCGATCCATATTATCATTTCATCTATTACTTACCATCGGTACACACAGTACCGATAACCTCGCACGGGTTGTGACAGCCTCATGCGACTTCGCATGGGGTCGTGGCAGCCTCGTGAGACCTAGGGGCCTCGTGCAGGGCCTCACACAAGGATGCAAGGGTCTTGCGTGGATCCGTGGCGATTGTGGGTGGCCTCGCAGCCATTAGTTATGGCCTCGGGTGAGGACGCGACATCCATGTGCAACTTTTGTAGGGCTCATGCGGCCATGAGCAGTCTATGTGGGGGCTTGCACTGGACTGCAATTATGAGAGGAATTGTGATGGACACAATAAAATTTTAATTAAAAATTATTTTTAAATAAAATCAATTAAAATTTTTAAAAAATATTTTATTAATTTATATATTATGAATATTAATTTTATTATTATTAAAATGTATTTTATTTAATTTTATTAATCCTATCTAATTGAAATTAATTAAATTAATTTTACTATTAATAATTTTATATATTTTTAATTGGTTTTACTTTTTTTAATATTTAAATTAAAAAAATATTTTTTATTTATATATTTTATATTTAAAAATATTAAAATGTATCGACCCGACATAATTCGTTATCATAAAATCAATATCATTGAAACTTTCATACCTATTGCAATTTTAAGTCTACAGAAATTTAATGTATTTTCTGGTACTAGATTATAAGTATCCATGTATGTTTGTCCCAGAAACTATGACATGAAAATGCTTGGCAATCCTGGAAACCTTTAAAAGTCTGACTAGGAGAGGAATTGGCACGATAAAACGCCAAATGGCCCAGCAAAGGGCCTAAAGTTTCGCGAATGAGATTTGAGATTCCTAATAGTCTGCAGATTTCTGGTTAGTAATTACTGGAAAATATCCTACAAATTGGGGGAATACAATACAGATGCGTCAATCCCCGTACAACAGAGTAATAATCTCACACAGGACCAGTATGATCCGTTCCATTCACTTTTGAGCGACCAGAAAAGAACACAAGGGGGGCCATAAACGATCCATCCACTAAACTCCATCCGTTATACTTTAAATATACCGGGGGTATAAAAGTACACCGGAATTGCATCCTTGGTACGAAGCCAAGGCGCAATCGTACAAAGAGATACACAACTAATTAGACTTGGGCGGGTCCTGTGACATCACCGATTTGATACGATAAACTTTATTATTCGGCATCGGCATTGGCTGCGGCTGCTTATCGTTTATGTTTCTGGATGAAACCTCTTGCCTGCCAAATCCACCAGAATGACCTCTGATTACTTGTTCACCAGGTGAGTCCACAGGTTCTTTCCTACTAATATTGCTCTTATAACCTCTCGTCATTTGCTTGTCGATCCAGTTCATAGGTGGGAATGGCGGAGGCGGACCAACATCCTGGATGGACTTTTGTTGCTGTGCTGGAAAACCAGGGTTTTGCATTTGTATCTGAGGCTGCTGTTTTGGGCCATTTTCCAATCTCAACTGTGACACATCTGGTATAATATCAGTGTACTGACCATAAGAATATGATGTTTGACCGTGAGAGTTTAACGATTCTGGCATCCTTGTGTTTTGTTTACTAAATTGGTTGTCATGAAGTTTTGGCCTCGAGTTTGAGAAACCTTGCATACCAGTATTTGAATACTGATAATAATTCTGACTCTCAGAATAGCCTCTTTCATATCCGAGTAGGCCAGCAGGTTTCACTTTGCTGCCAAAAGTTGGGGCATTGCGATATGATGAGTCAAGCCAGCCTGCATTGTTGTTGGACCTAATCTGTAAAGAATTTTTAACAAGACGATGTGCTGCTTCTCCGAGGAGATGACCAGAGAGAGCTCCAGAGACCTGTGGTCTGAAATTAAGATGTCAATCAGAAAGCAGAAAGCGTGCATAAGTTGTACTGTTAAGCATTGGCCTGAAATTAAGACAGCAATCAGAAGGCAGACAAAGTGCAAGTAATATTGAAAGCATAAAAATGAGTTTGCCTAACTGTTGATCATCTTAGAAAAGGAGAATGAACCAGCAAATTCCAAAATTGAAATCCAACTTGATGAACATAGCTAATCTACATGCACCATAATTGATATGTGCAGAGTTTCCGGGTCAATGGGAGTATGAAAGATACCTCTCTCTATTTTGACGTCGCCCATTGTTGTCTTCATGCCATAGCCCAGGAAAAGGTTTAATATCATATGATCTCAAGATCTGTCCAAGCAGCAGTTTTTTATTTAGCATTGAGATAACACAGTACTATGTAGCAATAATCTTTTCATTAATATATTGTCATCTGTCCCAGATGTTCAAATCAGAAGTACCAAATGAGAAAATGGGTTTCATGATATAGTAATACACAACTAAATCTGTTAACATACCCTTTGAGCTCAAAGATATCTGTAATATAAACAACAGGATACCATCAATGCCCAACCATGTAACAAGACTAGAATAGCTAATGCTCATGCTACATTATCCCGCTGGTGGCGAGCTTGCAAATTTTGCATTTTCAGTTGAGGAAAAAGGAAAGAAAAGATTCACAAAATTTGTTGTAAAGTCTGTGTCACCATTTTTATTCTTGACTCGAGCATTTTTGAATATTTTATAAAAAATTATCTTCAATTTTGATTCAAAAAAGTACTTAGAAACATAATGTGTTCAGAGACACAAAATTATATATTTAATGAGTGCACAACAATATTTTATTAATATTTTTGAATCTCATAGATATACAATAATCCGAACCTTAACTTCTAACGTAATAGCCACAATACATGAGCATATAATGTTGCACTCGATAGATGATAGTTGAGTTATCCAAAAAGGAACAATTAGCTTTAAAAGTTTAGTATCCCTGTATTGCCCCAAGTTATTTCTAGTCATCTCCATAACATTGATCATTTTCATGGCATAAATGACAAATTTTTCAATTATTTTTCATAATACATTGGATAATGATACTGCAATAATTAATTTAAAACAAAATTTTAATTCTATCATGTTAAGTAGATTTTTTTTTCATATTTGCTGTATTTACCATGTTAATTCTTTATATACAAGATGGACTTAGAATTAATTATGAGAAAATTTCAAAGTTTAGGAATGCAACTTTATTTGTTCAATCATCATTGTAAAAGTGTTCTATAGAATGTGCATCCAAATATAAGAAAATGACGTTTGATGTATATACCATACGTGGAAGTCAATCTATCTATATATCAAAATCAACCTTAAAATGTAAGCACCTTTAACGACTTATTTAGAAGATACATTTAATGAAAACCCATTAGAAGGTCATAATTCATTATATATTCAACACACATGCAACCTTATCGAATTATTTTATTGTAAATTTATTTTGTTATTGTTGAACATACTCCAAGTTTACGCCTAATGCTAATATTAGTGATTCATTTAAAAATTAACTTATTTTATGAATTTATTAGATCTATGAAAGAAAAGGTTTAAAAATATTATTCTAATATTCTTGATATTATTTGTATGCCTATAATTTTAGATTCACGAATTAAATGTAGGTTTTTATAATATTATAATTGAAGTACCATGCAATTAGGGATTTAGTAGAAGTACAATAAAATTTGGTTTAAAAGAGGAAAAGTCAAGCTAAAATAAGGACATTTATTCATTCGAGAAAGTTATTTTTTTAGAATTATTTATGGACCAAGTTAAGGGTTAGATTATTTCTTGTCTAATTTTTAGGATAACGTAGGGCATTTAAAAAGAGACTCTAACCCCTTTGTTTGAATTATCTTCAGGTTAATGAAATTTAAGTTCTCTCTGAGTTTAGTTTTCTCATGTAATATTGCTCTCTCCCTGTATGAGATTATACATCCCTCCTTTTGAAAAAATACTGCTCCCTCCTTAGTTCTTGTTCCTGTATGTTGTCTGTAGCTCCTATTCTCCATCGGAGCATTGTCTAAAGCATATCCTTTCTGATCGCTAAAAATACATTCTATCCCTTTCCAAGCCCTCCCGATGAATAATAAATTGTCATACTGCTAATTTCAACTTTTCTCTGAGATCAAAAAATTTATAATTTAATCTATGATCATTGAGATATCAAATATAATCAGACACAAAATTGAAGTTGCCAATCCTAGTCATCTTGCCAGACATGCGTACCATCAAGGCAATTAATGCTTTGAACTTGTTGCATTAGCTTGGCCTATATCCTTTGACAGTAACTATTTATCTTTTATGTGAAGGCTATTAGAAGAAAAATGTATGGACAATTGTATCTTATAAACTAATCATTAAACAATAAACAATGCATTAAAAAGGACAGTTTGATGCAAAAAAACTCCGGCCAGTACAGATTCCGGGGAAGGGCCGGACCACATCGGGTCTTGTATGCAGTCTTATTCTACATTGCAAGAGGTTGTTTCTACGACTCAAACCTACGACTACAAAGTCACACGACAACAACTTTACCATTGTATCAAGACTCTCCTACAATAAACAATGCATTACTGATGCAAAATATATATAGATATTCACATAATAATGATATTGGAATTACCTTCGTTGGCATTTTTACGCCTTTAGGAGGTTCTGGAACATGTGGGTGATATAGAGGATTAAGGAACGTAGCATTTCTACAGAATAATTGACAGGAATAAGCATAGTCAACATAAGCTTCATTAGCTAATGTAAAACTAAAATAGTTATTCAATTCCAAGATGGGAATCAGCATTTCTGCAAAACAAGTACTTACAAGACTCTATTGTTTTCAACATCAATTAAACCTTTAATTGGAGTAGGTATGGAAGCACTGTAACGGTTCCTCTCACACAAACAAAGGAACCCATTCATTCCATCACTGGCATGAAGTGGAAAGGTTATAGTTCATAAGGGAAAGAATATCAACATAACCCATTGACTTCATAATGATGGGAAACATACTAACCTGAAATTTGTTTCCAATGGAATACAATAGAGCGGCTGCTCTTGAATTGACAGATGGAAAAATGTCTGATATAAGAAAGCAATCTGCACTGTCAATCGATGACTTTGATGAACATAGATTAAATCATACATGATCCTATTGCGCGACTTCTCTTCAGCCTAGAAGTATTATCTGATGGTCAGTGTTTTGAAAGAATGTTTTGAATACTGAATCAAAGAACATAAGCAGAAACATATCAACACCGTTAAAGTATCTTCAAGTTTCTGAGTTTCAGCAAGTAATAGCCTCTCCTCAATGAAAGGTAGTTTTGCAACACCCTAAGTAGGAAACAAAATCACCATAAGGCAGCATGCCAACGGTTAGATTAACAAAGCAGTTATACAAAATCAGCAAGAATGACACACCTGCCATGCAAAACGTTTGCCATTCATGTCTATCTCAAAGTCTGAATGCCAAAAGGCATATAAATTTTATATTAGAAAGCCATTTTGATAAGAAAAAAATAAAATATGGCAAATAAGGGAAACAATGCGTGTAACAAGTTTACCTTTTGGATAGAATGAACATAATGGTGATTTTGGATCAGTCATCAATGCCCCATATTGCTTAGGCAAAGCATTTGAACTTCAGCACAAAGAGAAACATTGTTTTTTTAACATTATGTCCCCATTCAAGTACAGTTTAACCACTAAATGTAACCATTATACACAGAGTTTAAACTGACCTAGCAGCAGGCAGCGTTCCCATTAATTGATCAAATGGCTTAAATGGTTGACCAAGAAAAAAAGTGATCTCCAAATCAGCCAAACCTTTTAGATCGGATGCAAAAGGGGCATAGTGATACGGATAGAACCTGGAAAGAGCATCTGTTAGTTTTAAACTGTTTTGGCCATTGTAGAACTTATCACTAAAATTTAATAAATTGAGAA
Organism: Wurfbainia villosa; assembly: GCA_025175895.1. Lineage (NCBI taxonomy): Eukaryota > Viridiplantae > Streptophyta > Magnoliopsida > Zingiberales > Zingiberaceae > Wurfbainia > Wurfbainia villosa. Next base: position 920,816 of record JAKLTH010000042.1, read on the forward strand.
TTCATTGCATTTTTATGGTGCAAAAAACTGAAAATATGGTATTGCGTTCGAAGTAATAGAAGAGAATATGTTTTCAAGCAAGTAGCAACTTATCAAAAAACAATTCTCTTTTCTTTTTTGAGAAAAAGGCAGAAATCCTACCAATCACCAAATTATCAGCTTGTAGGCCAATAAGCTAAACAAAAATAAGCCCATAAAAAACTACCGAGTAGATCTCCAAATTAACTAACATGAAATGCATGAAATGGATGAAGTGGTATATAGCTATAGAACATATGCGCTGATAAAAAAAAGGATGGCTCGGTGCATGAAGCTCTTGTCAAGGCGGAGTCCCAGAGAAAGATCTATTGTATGCAATTTTACCCTGCTTTATAAGAGATTATTTCCATGATTAGAATCCGTAATTTCTAGGTCACATGGCAGCACATATGCACTGATACCTATTTCTATATGAATACTGGTATACAAAATAAAAGATACTATGCCAGAAATCATGTTTATTGCATTACATTAAGAGAACAATAAAAAAAATCTTGCTTTGATATTAAGAGAACTGTTCAATATGTTTGCCAACCTATCAGATTCTTTTTACAATTGGCATCCTATGCGAAGGAGTAGAAAGTTCTTAAACTTCAATTCAAGTAATATCAGACTGGGATAAAGCAAGAGTCTGGAAAACTGAACTCAGGAAGCATAGTAAAGTAACTACTACCACAGATTGGAAAATAACATTATCATAACACCAAGCTCTCAAAACAAATACCAACCACAGCCAAGAGCAGACACTTTGGTAGTAGTATCTCATTATCCAGCAAAGGCCTTCGACATATTTCTGTACCTGAGAAATCAGAATGCATGTGTTAGACAAAAAAATTGGACTAAAGAAGGTTGCATCAGTTGTTAGCTTCTTTCACTTTTAAAAAATGTAACAGTTAAGAATAATTTATAATTAGAAAACTGAAGACAGCTGCTTCAAACAATATTGTGTTCCACTTGGAATAAAAAAATATGAATGCCAGAGAAGTTGATAATCAATCTTTTGAAAGGTTTTAGTTTCATTCAGAATAAAAACAATATTAATGCCAGAGAAGTTTATAAACACAATTTTGGAAGGAAAAAAAGAAGAGAATTCATGAAGATAAACATGACAATTTTGTTTTTATACTTCTCCTATCTATTGTCTCCCAACACAATTTCCAAACAAATGGCTTGTTGAATACTATTGTTAGCATGGAAAACACCTTTATTGGACGAGTTTAATGCTTTGCAAAGTTCTATGAGACAAATGGTCACTTCCATCTTATTTAAAGAGCAAAAAATTTGAAAGTGACTCACGACATCTCTTTTGACATTGTCAATCAGTTTTGGTTCTTGTACTCCAAACTTCTCAGCATAATATCGTTCTTTGTATCCAGGTTCACCTAATTTCACCTGAAAAACAATCCACCATACTTTAAAAAGCTCTTTGATGGCATATCCTCAACAAACAAGAGTTAAAAACAGTTGAAATGATCTAAAAACAACATATGGGGGCAAGGTAACTAAAACGAGCAGTGAAGCTAGTAAAACTGTGATTTACCCAATAAAGTAGCTCCAAGGCAATAAAATTTTACTATCTGATTGCAGCTTAAAACTGAACTGTTCTTCTAAATTGGTTATGATTTAAAAATATTTTTTTGAATTGTGCATCACAAAACTAGATTTTGTCGAGCTGTAAATCCCATACAGACACAAACCCAAAACAATCAATATTGATTTTTTTTTTTTGTCCAGAATGGGTCCTGTTGTTTGGGGGATTTTCGATTTTCAAAGATTTCTGAGATTTCGGGTTTTTTTAATATTATTCTCACCAAAAATTCACATGAGTAAAAAAACTAAGGTTAATAGGAAACTAAAATATCACAAAACTTTAGGAATACAATCATGTTGCCGACGTGGAAGGAGAAGGGACAATAGAAAAGAGAGGGAGGGGTGGAGGAGGGGCCGCGAAGGCATACATAAACAACAATCTCGTGAAATCATGGAAAGCATAAAGGTGCCAACTATTTTTGTGTTGGCAACAGGGAATGAGAAATGATAGCCAAGGCAGGGGTACATGACAGACGCAAGGATGGGTGGTGGAGGCAACTAAGTTGAATTTATGAGATCATAAAAAACAGAACACAAAAGCCAGTAGAGGAAGGACCAAAAATAACAAATCTCTAAAAAAATATTAATCAATTAGTTGCATAATTGGCATTTGATTATAACATATAAAATATATATCCATAAACCGTTAGTTAATCATATGATATAATTTAATTAATCTATTATATGTGTTATAAGAGAGGGGAGCCTTGGTGCAACGGTAAGGTTGTTGTCTTGTGACCAAGAGGTCACAGATTCAAATTCTAGAAATAGCCTCTTGCAAAAAGCAAAATAAGGTTGTGTACAATGGATCCTTCTCTGGGACCCCACATGGTGGGAGCTTCGTGCACCGGGTTACTTTTTATTATATGTGTTATAAGCAGTGTCTCCGATCACATTCATTTGAGTTTTTTTTACCAAAAACTGAAAACTCAACCCAAGCCAAAAATACAAGAACACCTAAAACCTAGGGGGGGGGGGGGGACCTGCTTATTTGGGTCAATCCAATTTTTGATTTGGGTCTGATATAGTGAATTTATTGCCCACGTCTAGGCTAGAGCCTAGTCACATGGCTTAGAGATTTGATAAGTGGCTACGAACTTGGATATCCTTAATGTGTGAATGGAAACCAGATTGTAGGGTGGGAAATAGAAAGTGTTTGGCGCCAAGTGGGGTCACACGTGCAATGAGATTGAGACATGACACATGCAAGCTTTCTTTTGCCTGGTGCGAAAGTGGAGAGAGGTTGTAGTGTTGTGGAAGTGAAAAGAAGGGAGGGAAGTCAAAGAGAGGAAACAGGGCGCTTAGTAAATCTATTATAGGCTCAGCTTTTATGAAATGACAAACACGGGTGGGGGATAAATATAACAGAATTCATTGTCTGAAGTCTCAAGCCTTCAGTATTAGCTCCAGTTTGTCAGCTACGGATGTCTAGTCATACCCTTGTCTGAAGTCCAATAGTGAATGTCCTTTAGCTCCCAGCTACTGAGTGAGTGAAGAATGACTGCCCAAGTATTGCTCCCACACGCAGCAGGATGAGACCAACAAAATGAACGGAGGGGAGGGCGTATCACACTAAAAAGCAAATCCCTAAAAGGGGAGGACAGACCAATCTGTATCCCTCAAATTTGCCTATCCCAAGTGGGAGGGAAAACAAGCACTATTTGACCTCGGACATGGTAAAAAAGATCACAGAGCAAGATGAGGGGGAGTGAATAGCAAAAAAAGAATTTTTGAACAGATGCTTAAAGATGCCAAATGCAAGGTAGTAATAAATCTCATACCAAGTTGGCACAGCACCATGATAAATCATGTGACTCAATCAAGCAATCTCTTGGGACATGCCTTGGTAATCTCATGAAAGAGAGGAGAAAATCACAAGTAAAATTTTTTAAAAGATTGTTCAAACAATGAAACATGAACAGGGGTTCTTCTACAGAAATCAAAACAATCTCATTTTATAAGAGTTAGATTGGAAAATAGGCTACAACTGCTAGATAGCAAAATTAAACCAGAAATATAAAACTAAAGTTTAGATTAAAAATGACTATGCTTTATTGAAACAGTTATTTTGTGGTCTATTTTATCATATCACAGTCAGATCACTTGTCCAAAGATGCATCCCAAAGAACAAACGGGTGAATATATCAAATTGAATGTTAAATAGACATAACATGATGCACTTAAAGTAGAATCAAATAGTTAGGAACTATCACTTAAATAATCTTAATTGTATGGCCCTTGTCTGAGACAATAAAAAAGGAAAAAGCTGATTACAATTCACGATTAATTCATTGCATAATGAAGCCAGATAATTTATTTTATGCTTTACAGGTACCTTAATTCATGGGAAACAGAATTAGTTACATTTATAAATAATCAACACTGGCGAACCTTGTCAATGGATGCAGATTGAAGATCATCTGATTCTGAACCCTCTTTCTGCATTTTAAGCTTTATTTCTTCATTGTTTTCGTATGCCTGGCATCCATCACTAAAACATATTACTATATGTGAAAGCAAACCTAACAACAAACCTACCTAATCATTCACTAACACAAAGGGAAAGAAATAGTTAATAAGCATGCAACAACATCATTCAAAGAATAACAAGAAACATGTGCATAAAATTCCTGTTCAATGGCAACAAGGAAGGTTCCACATAGCATCCACCAAGGTGGCTTTAGGAGACAGCATAGCATCCACAGATGGCATATGAGTTATTTAGGTGAAGTTTGAAAAGAAAATATTTGCCTCACCTGAACTGGTTTAGATAGAATCAAATTAAGCCGGAACGCTAAGCTACCCTAGTTGGTAGCCTATCACTCAATTGTTAAATCAAACATTGGTTTTGCAAGTAAAAACCACTTTGGATAGCAATTGTATCCATGTTATTTACATACAACATCAACTGTAGATTCTTATATACATTGTTGATTAATGAACTGGGAAAAGGCTTCCATACAGGGAAGCTGTGAGTAGACATAAATTCACCTTCATGACAATAGCATTAACATTTTTGTTTAATTCTACTCCTAGTACACTGTTAAATTTAAGCCCTAAAAGCCAACCAACAAAGAATTGAAAAGACAAATTGATAAACCAGTAGAAATTCTCTGACCAATCACTCGATCTTTTAATATTGATTAAGGAGATAGCATACCTTGATAAGATAATGACAATAGAGAAGAAAGGTACTCATTGGTTGAAGATAAATTTTTACACATATTCAATGAACCAAAAAGTCCATTAACATTGTTTCCAACTTTAAATTTGCAACGCCAACTAATGACAGTAAGCCTTACATGGATTCATCCCAATTCAACATTTTTTGCTTGAAGCAACAAGAATGCCAATCAGACAAGCCAACAAACGTTAACTTGTCAAAGCACTAAAATTAGTGCATACAGAATAATCACGACCCTTTTTGGCTAAGGGACAAAAGTGATTAAATGAAATCGCTTCAATAAGTTAGTTATGACTCATAGAGCCCCAGTTACAAAGTTGCTTATGAAAAAATGTGCTCCACCATGAATAAGCATGAAAGGGCACTTCGATGTTAGCATGCACCATATCCAAAATCCCAACATGACATCAACAAGTGTAGCAGACTATTGTGTGCTTAAATTAAGGGGGTGGACTCCCTCCAAAGTGACTTATATGGGACGGATTGAATGGACTTCCCACTTCCTTCAATGAGAAGTAATAGCCAATTTCCAATAAAACAGTATATAAGCATAGCTTTTCACCTGTTGAATGCGAGCTCTCTTTTGAAATATTTGGTCTTCATAAACTGCAACTGACTGAATAAAATGTTCCACCCGATCCAATGAAACCTGCAGACATGAAGGTGTGTGATATCAAAATAAAATCTGGTATAGAAAAATAATAATAAATTGCACAAGCATGGAGAACAGAATTATTTTGTCGGATGAGGATGAATATTGCAATATCCCACTTATTTGGATATATAATGGCTACACGATTATAATTCACTGACAGCATGCCATGATGAGAGCCTGAAGAAGCAATTGACCTTTATTTATGAAAAAACTGAAATTGCAACCAGGAAACATGAGAGAAATATTTCTCACCTTTTGTTGATTTGGTATTCTTTGACTAAAACAGGAAAAACATATACAAACGCTAAGAATTCAATGTCCAAGTAGAATTGATGTAAACTTAATGGTTCAGTTCTAAGTTGAATAGTTCTCCACAACATATAACACACTTCTTTCTCATTTCCTGATGTTTACACTGCCAACTGTATGTGAATGATCCCTACATCTCTAGGATCAACAGTTAATCAGGAAGATATTTAGGTTAAAATACTAAATAATTAAATTTGCAATCTACAGATTTAAATTGCATCTTCTATAACGCGTCAAAGTCCAATCAGCCTCCAAGATCAGTAACAGCTTCTCTCACATAAACCATCATGCCATGGACAATAAATCATGTGTAACAAGTATACATGCAATTAAAAAATCTTAACAATAATCACAAAATAACCAGTTAATAGAACATCAAAAAGTAAAAATACCTCTCCAGCATCTGTTAGGTAACCACCCATTGCCACAAATTCCCGTTTATAAATATACATAAGAAGGTTTATTGCACCCTGCAGCACAAAATCATCTTTAGCGTAAACAAGCACATATCAGGTCTCCTATTAAAAATATTGTACATCACAATTCCAAATGAAAATAGAAACCTTGTTACGTAAAATATTTAAAAAAAGTTTCAAGGAATAAAAGACTATAAGAAAGAAGAGTAAGGAATTGGTTAGCTACAAACCTCACGAATTTCCAAAGTGGGCATGTGTGGTAGAAAGTCATTCCCAACAAAGAAGCACATAAAGACAAAATCATCCACAAGCCGTTCAAAGTTTATTGGAAATGGAGCATCACATATTTCCATTTCACTCTCCAAGTATTCCCGCAAAACCCAGGCGTTAAGATACTGTGAACAAGGAAAAAAAAGGAGTCAAAATTTATACGGACAGACTGATAATTAAAATACAATACTTCAAGACAGATTATCCAATAAGTAGGCAACTAAATACATTTTGTTACTAGAATATACCTGATATTTCTTTTTGTAAATAGGTGAACTCTCCATGAACTTCTTATCCTCTCTACAATCAGCTGCTAGATGTCCAGTTTGGCCACACAGGAAACATTTCTCCTGTTGCCCTGGCATGGTTATCACCTGTCAGTTACATTGTTTTTCAGTGAAGGTAATTTAAAAAAATGTAAATTGCAGCAGCTAAAGGTGACCAAGAACAAATGATGCACATGGTAGTAAATATCAAATAAAAGATATAAGCAAGCAAACATATTTCTAAAAGTATAAAAACTATACAAATATATTACTTAATATTCATGCTATATATCTTCATAACTAGAAACACTTATGGTACATAGATAATTCAGCTTCTCGATATATTGAACTTGTAATCTCTGAAACAGCTTTACAAACTTCATTGACATCGATGAAACACTTCCTCAAAGATTTGAATTTCAGCAAATAGGTGCTTTAAAAGTCAAAGAGTTCCACCAACGTTATCTTTCCCTTGTATACAAAAGGCTTATGCAATTCAAACCCTACACCGGTATTGCAAGAATATCCATGTAATCCAATTTTCATCTGATTTTGAGTAATATAATTACCATGGTATTTCTCTACGTACTCAAGAACAAATTACAAACCAAATCAATAATAAGTCCCAACCATTTAGGGTCAGCTACATAAACTCCTGTCATTATTGAACTCTACATTAAGAACATACTGCTAATTATTGATCAAGTTCACATACCTCCCTTAGAATTGAAAAGTGGACCTCATGTGTTGCTAAACAAAGCATTATCAAATCTGCATCCTGCAAAATTGCAAAGAAATATTAAACAGATGTATAACCAAAGATTAAGGGTTGTAAGATTTCAGGGTTAAAGAGAACACACCAGGCCATATAAACAATGGCGTGTGTTCGGGTTGAAGCCAGGAAGGTTGCGCTGCAAACGAATGTATGACATAATTTTGTGTTCGCCCTCTCCCGGCACATTTGCATCCGACAAAATAACCTTCAAATAATCATCCAATGCACATCTCCATGAATATTATAACAGAGAGAAGTTTCCTGAAATCAAATGATTAATAAAATAAACCAGCAATGATTACATCGCTGAGCCAGGAAATGATCCTAAAGCATGCATCTGATGATACAATGGGATTAACACCTTGATTGACTGCCATCCAGGAGTATGATTCAATCTCAAATGTATGAAATACTGAAGTGCAATTGAGAGTGCTGCCATGAACTCTGTCCCTGGTGTTATAACATTTGAGTCGGCTGTCTCAGGTTTCTCTACAGGAGACAGTTTTCTTCCTTCAAGTCTGAATTCCTTCCTCAACCTTTCCTCTTCTGCAGCCTGCAACATGCCTTTAATTAAGCATTGTCTGAGGTCCTAAACGACATTTGATAATGATAAGATTCTTACTGCCTCAGCTGCATCTTTTGCAGCTCTAAAACGTCGAGAACGTTGCTGATTGATTTTAGCCCTTGGAGCAACACCATCTGAAAGGTTTGCAAAGAATGCAATGCAGAAAAGCAATAATACCCAACAACAGAATATGAAGACTTTGTATCTAACACAGGAAAACTTAATTTATGAACTGACCTATTGCCATATAGAACAGCCTTCGTGGACGAACCAGTCCAAAGAGATGATCAATATAGTCAAATACGGTCTTGAAAACATCATCATAAGTAGCAGGGGCAGGCTGCACACAGTGAACATTATTTGTCCTCATAGATACAATAGAGGCTCTTGAATTACTACAAAATGTTTACAAAGAGAGAGGACTAGCGTAGCAAAAAGACCTGAATGAGGGAAAGAAGTATAGAGATAGAGTACAAAGTTGAGCCTTGTTTGTGTTTCCCAGAGGGAGATAAAAAAAAGGAAGGATTCTTCATAAATAAAAAATAAAAACTAAAATAATCAAAGGAATTGTTTTTTATTTTCTTTATAAAATCACAGGCACTTAGCTGGACTTAGACGAAATCAACACTTTCTGCCTGGAGCGTGTTTTAGATAGAATTGAGGAACTAATTCCCCAAACATTCTTTCTCTACCCGTACTCTCCTATCATTGTCTCTCCCTCCTTTGCCTTGAAGGAAACATACACATGCACTTAAAGTTCCTGGCATGTCTTAGGATATTGATTTCTGCAGTACCGAGATACATTAGTCACTAGGTGACTATTAAAGTATCAAGATACAAAAAATTATCTCTCACTATTTTAAAACCATAGTAAATAAATCCATAACACTCTCACTAAACTTTGTGTGACATATGGACCCTATCCAATAGTGACACTAGGATAAAATAGCCTAAAATGCCATTCTATTTATAAATTAATAAAGCTCTTGAACTACTACCTACCTTTCCACCATAACTTGAATAGCACCGTGTAGCACATTTTTATGAATGAAAGAATACCCAATCTGACACAATTCAATTTTTGTGACAACTACATTGGTTGTGAGTTTGAGCACATTTAGGTTGCCGCAGCTTAGGAGTGAAAAGAGACCACCTCTATCAATCCCTTTAGCAAATACATTCTCGACTTGGGGAAAAGAACATTCTTTGTCATGATATACACCAAACAACACATGTTCAACCAAATATGAAGATATATTTTCGATCATCCGGATCACCACCTATGTCAACATCAATAGAGCATTGCAAGAAAAGCTCACTATCCATCTTGAATAAGATATATCATGAGCTGAATTGAGTAAACTTTAGTATCCTCTTTGAAACATAAGAATATGGTTTCCTTTAAGGTTGGATGAAATCCAAAAAAAAGTTGCTTATTTGACCTTGTAACAATCAAGTAAATAAGGCTTGCAACTAGTGCACAAAATAATTGAAGATTTCATTATTTAAAAGGGCCTTATCAAACCACAACTTGATGTTTGCATCCAATGGAATAAAACATTTCTCAACTTGATAAATCTTGATTGTATCAATAAGTTGGAACGCATAAGCTTGTTAACCTACAAATTTCTTACATGCTCATTCAGACCTCCAAACCAATAATGCCTTGACTCAAAAACGTAAATGAATTTGCTAGTCTTTCATCTTAAATAGAGTAGAAAAAATTAACACTTCACTTTAAAGAAGTGTCTGACAATTGATGAGCTAAAAGCTCTCAAGGAGTAAGAAGACTTTTTATCCAACCAAAGAAGGTAGATTTTGACATCCTTGAATGTAGGGTTAATGTAGCGTTGAAAATTGACCAGAATATTCATGAACATGATCTATACTTGTCTACAAAGGAGCTTATTCAAGTTTGTCCAATAGGAAAAAAAAAAAAAAGACACAAAACTAAGAGAGCTAGACTTGTTAACATTCATGAACAAAGATTGTAAATAATTAATGGACAGGTTGTTTACGAACTTGCTTAAGGTTAGTTATAATCTTGTCTCTTAATTGTTTTTAGTTAAAATATATGACGAATATAATTGGCATGTATCCTTATAACGTTATTATCGTTTGAATAGATTCCTCCTATGTTGGGCATGTCTCAAATCAATCATCTCATTTGATGGCATTGTCTTCGAGGTTCATAGATGCTATCTCCACTTTTTGCATAATTTGGTGTAAAAGGCAGCCCGGTACACGAAACTCCTACCAATGTGGAGTCTTGGGGAAGGGTTCAACCCACATTACGTCTATTGTATGTAGCCTTACATTGCATTACAAGAGGCTATTTCCACAACTCAAACCTGTGACCACAAGATCATAAAGCAACAATTTTACTATTGTGCCAAGGTCCTCCTTTTTGAATAGTTTGGTGCAGTGAAATAAAAATGATCAACTCTTTAAATTCACTCAGTAGGAACATTGCCCCTCCCAACAAAGAATTTCCACTTTTATATGTAGGATTGTAAACGAACCAAGCGTTCATGAACAAATTTGGTGTTCGACTTGGTAAGAACTCGTTTATGTTCGTTCAATATGCATCAAAGTTAATTAAATGAACAAGCTTGAACAACTTCATAAATTAAATGAACAAACTTGAATACATATGTATCCGGCTTGTTAATATTCATGAACAGTATTTGTGAACACAGCTTGTAAACTATGTTCATGAATAAAACTTGTGAACCATATTCATAATCGGACACATTTATAAACTTATTTATGAGTTTGTTTATACTCGCTTGAATTGTTTATACTAACAAATCAAATAAAGATTCAAATATTAAAACTTCAAACAATCAAATAAGTTTAACTTAAGAGTTTGATAACGTTTAAACAAGTCATACTTAAACAAGTTTAAATCAAGCTTGATTTAGAAGCTCGATACTAATTAATCAGGTCAAGCTCGAACCAAACTCGATCTCAAAAAAAAAAAACCAAGCCAACCTTGATAAGTTGTTTTAATAGCTTGGTTAAATTTAGGTTTGGCTTGGTTTGACTCGCCTTGGCTATCTTATCAAATAATCTTGAATACTATAAAGCTTGGCTTGACTTTGTTCATTTACAACCCTATTTATATGTGAAAAGATGTTGTCTCGATCCTCATAAATGTTAACTCTACAATTTGTTGTTGTTGTTAAAATTGACTAGTTATCTCTCCTTGAGTTGGTGTGCCTAAACTTTAACCATTACCCACGCATTTTTTCAATTCATTTACTGTTGTGATAACAGATGTTATTGATGCTTCAAGTCGCCCAATTTTGGCTGTGTATTTACCTTCAAAGTCTACAGCTCATTTTGGGTCGGATTGAGATATTGAAGTTGTCATGTTGGAATAGAATTTCTTCTCTTAAAGTCAGGATAAGAGCATGCACAATGTATGTGGTCCTACGGTGGCAATGTGATGATAGTGATGTAATCAACGTATGAAGGTGTACAGAAATGATGGCAGTGCTGATGAGAGATTGTTATTGTAGGGAAATTGGTGGTGACGAGGAGCTCTGATATAAAGTTGATAGAAACTGCAAACTATATCATGGGAGATCATAGCGGGTAAAAATAAAGGAAGGGATGATCATTTATAGGAGATTGTATTTCAACAGTCAAAGTTTTTTTATTCATTAACTTGCTTGATTTGCGCACCCAAAAAAAAAAACATGATCATTTTATTTATAGACATGCAGTAGTGTCTTGACAATAATTTTAAAAACCAATTTTAACAATAATGTCTTATAACTAACAAGAAAAAAAAAAACTATTTCTGATGGCATCAAAATTTATCTCTAAACTGAACTGCACAAATGTACAAACAATCTGGGCAATCCATTTTGTCGCCCGAGCAAAATAAGGAGATGGCCGATAAGCTAAAAAGCAGCTTGCTTGAGAAGAAGCACTCTCACTTACCCTTCCCTCTGGGTGGAAACAGGGATGGATGATGTTGTTCATGTCGAGGTATAGATTGTCGAACTCGACGCCGCTAGGGTTGGGTCTCGTGAGATCCACGGGTTCCTCCTCGACCACGTCGGAGATGCACAGGGGGAAGCGGTCGGCGACCCATCGGTAGAAGGCTGGCACTCCCATACTTCGCTTCTTTTCGCGATCTGGATCGACAGCAGTCCTGTTAACCCACGAATGGGGGAAGCCCAGGGCAGAGACGAAGGGCAACCGGAACAGAGCGCCGAGTCACGAACTCGAACCGAACGCATCAATTATTTAACGGGTCCCCCGAGAGGCGGTGGGTGGACTATGGACGACGCGTGATGATCTAAATATTCTATTTTTATAATAATAAAAAATAGCAATAATTTGAGGAGTTAAATGAGTTTATTTGAGTAGAATTTACTTAAATATTTTATTTACTTATTAAACTTGTGAACATTTGTTATTCAATAAATTTATGCGGACCGAGTCAATTAATATTTGATCTTTATTAATTTTATATGTGTGTTTTTACTATTAAATAATTTTTATAAAACTTATTCATAGATATTTAATTCATTTAATAGCCTACGAGTCTGAAATAATTATATTATTTGAAAAAAAAAGTGATATATCTATCTCAATTGTTCTTTACAATCGATCATACCACTAAATAAAATAAAGTAACTTTTGAAAGATATTTTTATCCAATCAAAAATTTGGGAAAATAAATATCTAAAAAAATTATAATTTTCAAAAAATAATTTTTATTTTTTAGAATAATTATATCGTTCATGTTAACCATTTGATCCTCTTTTACGGTGAAATAATTACATTATATTATACGTAATTTCAGTCATGAGAATTTAATTTCAATTTTTTAAGAATAAATAATTATTATGTGATCTATGCACTTTACAAATAATAATTTTATTATGAATTAGGAAAAAATTTATTTAGAAAAGTTTATCATGGATTTGTTTTTTTTTTAAGTTCTCGAGTGAATGGTTGTTTTAGCAAAAATATTTATTAAGAGGGAATTTGGAAAATAAAATATAGCTATTTCGTAATATTCGATGTTAATTTTTGCTCATGTAAATTATCCTAAATGTCTATAATATAATATATAATAATAGTATTTCTTAAACGTCAATTAACGATATTTATCGATTTGTTCCACGATCATTTGTGAGAGAGATAAATCATGAAAAATTTTATGGACTTTGTCATGGTGGTCAAAATACATAGTAATTTTTTAAATATATAAAAGAGTTTTAAATCTTCTCTAGAATCGATTCTTGTCTTATTTACAAATTCCGATGTATCTTAGCAACTACTCCATCGGGACTCTTAAACGTCATTAACAAATTTATAAGAGGTGATTTTTCAAACGGAGGCGAACTATTATTACCTTTCAAAATTTGATCACATACAAGTAGATAAAACGTCTTATAAAAAAACACTTAAAATATATATCATATTAGTGATATCTAATGATACATAAACACACCAAATCATTCTGAGATAAAAGAGTAACAGATGTGATACAGCAAAAATAATTAAAAAGATCAAATTTCGAATTTAAATTCAAATTTAAAGTCAGCTTAACGTGGATAAATTATATTTTATTTTTACAAAAATGACGTATTGACTGAGACAATATAATATTTATAGAATTAATATAAATAGATTTTAAATAAGATCTTTTTTTTTTTTTAATTAATTTTTTTTTTATAATTTATCTTTTGTGGAATGGATCAAGAGAATAAATTATACTTAAAATGTATCTGAATTTAAATTTAAAAAAATGAAAAAAGGAAAAAGGATCTACTAGCTCACCACAAAAGAAGGGATCTTCTCATCCAACGCAAAAGTCCCTCTTCAATAACAAAAGAAGAGAGTAGCATATTTCACTTAGGCAGGGCAAAGGCCGTCATGGCTTCTATAAAACGGGAAGAGAAAGGAGCAAAGACCGTCGCTGCTGGATCTATCAAATCGTAGTACACCATAAGCCCATGACCAATCGAGGCAAAGGACGCAGTAGCCATTGTCGCCTTCTGTAAGTTCCCTCTTCTCTACTCCCAGCGCCGGTGGTTGGGTGGTTGGCAATTGACGCTTGATAATTTATCTTTCCCCTTTGAATCGGTCGTTCCTGACTTCGCTTTCGCCCCATCCCATGTTCTTGATTTCTGGAAGATGTATGCGTGAACTGACTGCCAGGCAACAGAAGCAACGATCTTGGCTCTTCGGATGCCCTCTTTTTCCCACAATTTAATTTTATCTACTTTCTCTGGTTGTGCTTCTCTCCATTGCTCTTTTATTTTGGAAATTTGTTCTAGAGTTGGTTAAAGCAAACCCAAAAGGCTAGCAAAATATTTTCTTCACTCCGAAACTTGGCTCGCTGAATCCTAGGGTTACGTTGTCTAGGGGAAAATTTGTTCCTTTTTGGCGATCGCATGCGATTCCAACCTTGTTTGTCATTTTTTTTACTGGCAGAGCTTTTCTGGAGGTCTGAACCGAGCCATTCGAAGGAACATTTTGGGGTGGGTTTGAGGTCTTTCTTCCAAAAAGATTTCCCCTCCGAGTCATGAAATCGGATTTAAGTGGTTGCGATCTGACATGAAAATTTCATCTTGCAATTGTCATTATCCCCTCGTTTGCTGCTCGAAATCGTCCGACGGCTATGACCTGCCCAACTTCCAGAAGTCGCAGTGCAGTGGTGACCAAAATGTTGCTACACCAATTCCTAGTGTGTTGAAGGAAAAGGATTCTGGTGAGAAAGTTGTGATCGAACAGAAAAGTGCAGAGGATGGGAACTGTGAGATATTGCTAAAGAGCAGCCTAAAAAAGCCAAGAACAGCAGATTCAGAGCAGGTTGTAAAGGGAAACGTTAAATGGATGGATTTGTCAGGGAAGGAACTTATTGAGATAAAGGAATTTGAACTTAGGTAAGTTCATATTTTTCCAAAGCCAGATTCTGATGCATCCTGAGATGGCTCTTTTTCTTTTAACTTTGTAATTAACTGTTCGATGAGTTCACTCCTGTTGGGTAGAAAATTATTATTTAATTCCTAGTTAACTGTCATGTTATTTTAGTTTTTTACATGACATACAATATGATATATTGATATGGTTTACCTTTTCCAGTTAAGCATCCTTCATGCTGCAGTAGAGATTAGCATTCACTACTTTACATTCTATGTATTATAAGTTAGATTTTTTGCTTCTTATCTATTGACCTATTCCAATCTCTAGAAGTAAAACCTCAATGACTTTTTTTGTCAATTGCTATAATTCTCCCCATTAATGTAGCTTTATTGTTGACGAATATTACATTATCTTATTTCCATTGTCTTTATGAATTTGATTTCAATAGTTTCAATCATTTAATAGTTTCTGCCAATTTTGACAAGAAAATAAAACCTGCTGTAAGAATATTCTGAGACTGTTATGGAAACAACGTCAATAGTGTTCAAGATGTAGAAGATATATGTCACTTCCGGAAAATTTTGTTTACTTGGTTGATTTTAGACTAAAAGTTGTTTTCTTTGAGGTATGGTAATTGGAATAACGGATGCATGTTGGAGATGGAAGAATGGAGCAGAGGAATGAGGAAAAAAAATCACTGAGTTGTTTCCTTAGGCATATACGTGCATAGGAATGATGTGTAATTCTATACAAAAATGATATCTTGGTTTTCTTGCTCCTCGCTCTCATTATTGTTGAATTTGTTCAACAGTTCAACTTACTACACCAGTGCCTACACTATCCAACAAAAACATGAACTTCTGAAATTTGCAATAAGACATTTTTTTCTCAATTTTTTTAAGTTGTGTTCATTAGAGTTTATAGCACTATGCAAATGCTAATAGTGTAGTCTAACATTGTTAGTGTATCATTAAATGCTACTTTAGAGCCCTATTCATGAGTGTCATATTCCCTTTCTACTTGAGTAATACAATTTTATCCCTCAGCTTGGTGTAAAGTAGAATCTCACTAGGGTTGGACCTTTTTTCTTTTCCATTCATTAAAGGAAAAGCACTGGTTTGATATGCATGTTGGACCTCCATGCTCCTGCGCTTTCTCTTTTCTTCACATCTTACCTGAAGGCACCCTGCCATGTCATTGTTGTCTTTTGAGGATCCCCTTCAAGTCTCAGCTGAAACCTCTCAAAGATTGTCACCCTTGAATGTCTTCCTGGCATACAACTGAAATTGATATATCCATGTGGATTTCCAAGCAGACGATAACTTCCCTTTCATTGGCATTTATATTGATTTCTTAATGTGTCGTTTTTCAGTATAAAACAAATTTTGCTTATGTTTGAGTTACTTAAAGCACCACTGTTTAGCAACTGTTGACCAAAGCTGTAAAGATAATTATCAACGAGTGCACAATGACTAATCTTATGTTCTCTCAGATGGAAAATCTGGCGATCTATCTATCCATCTAACTTGGTTACTGTTTGGTCAATCAGTTGGCTGTGCACAGCTTTGGAATTTCTTATGATAGTTGGGTACTCATGATACATCGCTTTGTTGTGTCTATATCTATTGAATTACTTAGCTTGTTTTCTTCTTTAATTTTCACTATGTAAGGCGGGCTTAAATATTTGATTACAATCTGCCTTTAGGAATAGATGTGCTGTTCTTAGCTAGTTCTTCAAACTATCAATCACCCGTTTCTGTTTAAACATCTCATGATAGATGTTTTTTCAGTAATTTTGGTACTGTTTTTCTTTCTTGCAGCGAATCTGATGAAGATGATTATAACAGTGGCAACAGACGTTGCATTTGCGCGATTCAATGATAACGAATTCTTTGCTTCGAATGAACTCCTAGATTACCATGGATCAAATGTGCAGGTACTTAGAAAAAATTGATCTTTTTGATCCTTTGTTTCTGTATATATCATCCTGAGATGATTATGCCATAAAAATCCAACTTTTCAGCTCATGACAATTTTGTTTGACAGAATCTGTTTCATTGAATTCAAGCTGATGGAGTTGATTCACATTGATAACAAACTCCCACTGGATTTAGTTGAGTGCAATTTATTTCAGATTGTTGGATGTTGATTGGAAATAAATGGAGATCCCTTTGGGGTGAGATAATGGCGTTTGTGGCCATTAAAGATAACGAATTTTATTTAATGTCCTTTGTGTGGCTTGCGAGGTGGAATATATATAGAATAATTGTTTTGACATTTAGTTATAAGAGGTGATATCAATTAATATTTTAAATGATATTACTCTGCGTTGTAAGTCCTCCAAATAATAAGGTGAGTAATCTATCAATTTGTATTTTAAATCGTACCAATTTATAGAACAAGTGATTTTAATCTGTAAATTTTACTAAATATAATATT
Organism: Wurfbainia villosa; assembly: GCA_025175895.1. NCBI lineage: Eukaryota > Viridiplantae > Streptophyta > Magnoliopsida > Zingiberales > Zingiberaceae > Wurfbainia > Wurfbainia villosa. The sequence goes on from JAKLTH010000042.1 coordinate 938,218, forward strand.
AAAGATTTAGACAAATGAGTTTTATTTTTTAAAAAATACTGATTAGGAAAAAGAAGCTTTAAGATTCATAAGTCATAACCCATGAGATTTACATAAGGCGTTTTGAAACAAATCCAATTGAATGCAAATATTGATATTCAAATTTGAAAAATATAGGTGATATTCGAATTCAATTTGAAGTTTGAAAATATAAATGATTAACTATTATGATTCGAATTCGATTTAAAATAAAATTTGAGTTAAAAAAACATGAATTATTATTTGAAATGATTTAGATTTGAATTCATTTTGTTTTCTGGTTTATAACGGGAGCCGTGGACGATGACGTCAATGGAGTCGCCGTCCCCTCCGCCTCGAAGCGGTGAGATTCGTCGCGTTCTTTGGTCGGTGCGTGCTCTTCTCCCCTGCCCGCGCGCGCCGACACTCCGACTTCAAATCTCGCTCTCCCGCCTCCTCCAACCCTAACACTAAGCCCTCCTGCGCTTTCTGCGCCGGCCACGACAGCTAGTGCGCGCCCGAGATATTTCGACTTCTGAATGGAAGATCCGGGTCATCGAGAACCTCTACCCCACTCTCAGCCGCGATGCCGAGGCCTCACCGGTTCCTGCCGATGTCCCAGACGCCGTCGCGCTGGGAACGTACGTACGCGTTAACCGGATTTGGGTTTCATAATGTGGTCATAGAGACACCAGACCACTCCATCTTCCTGCATGACCTCTCCCCTGAGGAAATTGACCAGGTGCTGCTCGCGCACAAGCAGTGGATCTTGCAGTTGGCGTGCCTCGAATCGATTAAGTACGTTCAGGTATTCAGTTAGAAACTGCTGGAAATTTTCTCATATGAATGTTTTCTCCGTAGAAATTTATAGCTGGAGAACTTAGCGAATTCATATCTGATTAGCTAATCATGAATATATGATGGAAGTTTTTTCTGTTAAATGTGTAAGATTACGTATATGTTTCTCGGCATTCATATATGGACAATTGGGCTGCTTATAGATGGTCAAATCACCTTAATTTGGTGGTTTAATGGCATTTGCTTTGTGCTTTCTCATAATTTAATCATTTGATCTGATTACACTCTCTTATTCTTGTTGTTCTTATCTTTTGAACTATTTTTTTTCTCAAATCTCAGAAATAAAGGTGTTTAAGAACTACGGTGCATCAGCTGGAGCATAAATGACCTATTCTCACAGTCAGATAATGGGACTTCCACTTGTTCCTCTTTTGTTAACAGCATGAAGAAGTTCTATGATAACAACAACAACAAAGGCTTATCCCACTAGGTGGGGTCGGCAAAGAAGTTCTATGATATGACTGACAAATGCAGTCTGTGTGAAACTTTGTCCAACGATTTGTTAGTTGCTGAAACAATCCATTATTTTGCAATTGTTCCCTTTGCAGTTTCATATGCCTTTGAGGTGTGGATAGTGCCTCGTGATCACACAGCTCATTTCCATGAAATTGATCATGAAAAAGTATGATTTTTGCCCTATTCTTTATATATATGCTGTTTTTGTTTATCATCTTCTTACTTGCTTAGTGAGATTTGAAGGGAAGGCATTCTTATTGCACGAGGATAGAGATTTAGATGGGATGTCTAGGGATTATAATATGCCTCTGTTCTTTCTTGTAAAGATCATAAATATATATAGTATATAATGTGAAAATATATTTTCCTTGGTTCGATTGAATTTTTTCCTTTTTTCTAAAAAAAATAATCAATAAAGTTCAACTAAATTCATCATGATTCATGAGTTGTTATTTACATGGTGTTTTTGGTTCATGTGTTGAATAATGCAAACTTCATACTACAATTTCTACCTGATGGCTTTATATCTGTAAGGGATCTTTCCTTGATGGTTGGGCTTACCATTAGCTGTTCTTATTTATAAGCATTATGCCGCTTGCCTTCATGTAAACTCTGCCCTTAGTTGCCTTCTCATAAAAACTCTGCCCTTAATTACCTTGGAACTAGCTTAAAGAGATTATGTTAGTTCCCAGACAAACTTCCTTTAAAGTTAAGAATGTCAAAGGTATTAGAAAAATGGAAGAATAAGAAGACAGGTTCTGACTGCTTCAATGTCGGAGGTATTAGAAAAATGGCAGAGTAAGAAGACAGGTTCTAACCGCTTCAATTTACTAATCTTTGAACTTGAGCCATCTTTTATTATGGTGAAGGGCCTAGCATAAAACAGGTGTTACCTCAGTACTTCGTTATCTTCTGAAGTGTAATAATAGTCGTATATTAGTAATTATGGTGGGAACCTATTAAATTCTACTTCAGGTTTTTTGGAGCATCTGTGGCAGCTCCTGAGATATATGACATTCTTAATCCTTCTCCTTTCCCCGCTTTCTCAGCTGGGATCTACAATGGGTCTCTCTCTACTCACGAACCAAAAATTAGCTCAGCAATTTCTCTTGAACATAAATATCATACCATATATCACCCCTACCCTCCTCACTAATTATATGTTTCGAGAGCTATTTCTTTGATCTCTGAAAATATTGAAAACTGCCTTTATCCGACTTTCTTTATCTATGATAAGGGATTAGAGAGATATTCTTAGATATTTTCTCTTGTTTGTTTTTAAGGCTTTGCCTTGTGAGACCTATTGTTTTAAATGTATTTTTACCTCTTTGTTATTATAATTCTCCCATTATTCTGGTGGGAACATATTAAGTTTTACTTCAGGTTTGGTGGAGCATTTGTGACAGCCACTGATGGTTAGATTGAGATGCAACATGGGAGGATAGGTCGGAACATCCAGGCAAGACATGGAAGTAGTTTGAGATGCATTGTTCATCTAAACTGTATACTTTTAGTCCTGGTAGGAACCTATTAAGTTTTACATTATGTAATTTAGGAACATTTGCGACGTTGAGACACTGCTAGGTGGTTAGGAAGCGAGTTTGAGATGCATTGTTTTGTCTGAACCTTGTACTTTCAATCTGGGTGGGAACCTATTAAGTTCTACATACATTAGGTAATTTGGGAATATTTGTGATTGCCATTAGTGGTTAGGTTGAGATGCAGCTAAGGAGGATAGGATGTGAGGTTGAGATGCATCGTTTTGTCTGAAGTGTATAATTTTTAATTCTTGTGGGAACCTATTAAATTTTACATTAGGTGATTTGGGAACATGTGTGATGCTACTAATGGTTAGGTTGAGATGCAGCTAGGAGGTTTGGTTATGCACAAGCATCCATCTTTCTGCACGTGTAGTTGTTCCCTGATTTGTTTATGTAATTTTTTGATTTTCATAATTTAAATTTTGTCTCCGTGGGAATAGCGCGTTGGTTAGCGAGATGTAGATTTGCACCGGAGAGCAAGGGTTGATTCCCATTGCTCAGTGAAAATATCAACCGAGATGTTTTCCCTTCGCCGTACTAGTCAGGTTTCTCACCGCAGACATAGCCTATCCGTAATTTATCTCCTTCTCATCATTGTGGGACCGGAGAGAGGGGATTACTGAGTGTCGATTAACACCTTTTCCACTAGTGTAATTATTCTCTGAAAACATCCATAGAAAGTAGAAGTGATAATAGATACGTAACAGCTTGTTTTCTGAAGAAAGTAAAAGTGATGAATAGATACTTAACAGCCTACAAGTTGAACCATTATTTTATCTCTGAATGGTTGCTAGATTATATGATATTCCTTTTGATGGTACCAAGTGGGAGAGCTAGTATCTCTCTTGTTATTTTCATCACTTTTTCTGCCCTCTTGTTTTCTGTGGAATGCCATAATTGCGAATGGGTCAGACCCATGAATCAAGGGCCCACCTGGGCTTGAAGCCGGCAAATAAAAGGGCGGCCCACAGATGATGACTCGAGGTTTGTAAAGTTGGAACGAAATGATTCGGATCGTCAAAGAAGAAGCTAGTCAAGACGAAGTGATTCGGATCATCAAGAAAGAAACGAGTTGGGATGAAATAATTCGGGTCGTTAAGAAAGAAGTGAGTCGGAGGGAAGTGGCTCGGGTCATCAAGAAAGAAGCGAGTCGGAGTGAAGTGACTCGGATCATCAAGAAAGAAGCGAGTCGGAGTGAAGTGATTCGGGTTGTCAAAAAAGAAGCGAGTCAGGATGAAGTGACTCAGGTTGTCAAGGAAGAATCGAGTCGGAGCAAAGTGACTCGGGTCGGAATAAGTCAAGGACCATGGGGTAGATTCCTCCCCGTAAGTTGTTACGACTAGTCTCCTAAACAACTCCTCATGATGGCCTTGGACACCTCGAATGCCAAGTGGAGATTCCATATAGAGATTGTCTCCTAACTATTCGCTCCTAGAATGATAACCGTTTACGTGGCATATCACGTAGAAGGTTCGCACAGAGTTTGTTCTCTAACAACTTACCAAAAGATATCCTTGAGGCGATTGTGGAAAGGAGGACAGTTATCGCGAAGCTACTATATAAAAGTAAGGCCGAGAAAAAGGTAAGGAAAAAACTCTCTGAACATACCTATTTTACTGCAACCTATTACATTTCTCAATTTTTTTTTTACCTCCCTGTCTAATTTAAACATCGCATGGTCGTTGTCATCTGATACTTATTATTCTATATAGAAATTTTACTATTATGATTATAAAGAATCCACCCTTTGTAAATGCTTTTACAGAATGGACTAAAAAAGGCAGCCGCATCACATATTATATTATGAATTACAAAAGCAAGAAGTCTATTGTTGCCTTTGAAATTTACATCTTTGTGGTATCTTACCTATTTTTCAGTCAAGTCTAGAGGGTCCACTGTATCAAGAAAGTGGGCATTGTGATTGTCATATTGATTAATTATGATGCCACTTCCACAGTCAAACTCAAACAAGTATGTGAAGGCCATACAAAAAAAATACAGTCTAATGCATGAAACTTTTGCTAACGTGGAATCTCGGAAAAAAATTTATTATATGTAGTTTTATTTGCATTGCAAAAGATTATCTCTGTGACTCAAACTTGAAATCTTTAAATCATATGGTAATAATTTTAGGTGCCAAAAACTTCCTTTCATATGAAGGTCAAAAAAGAAAAACATAGAGAACAAATATTCTGTCTGTACTTCCAGTACATTATTGTGATCTCCTTAAGTTTTAGATTGTGACTATTCCCTATATGAATGTGGACATTAAGAATTCTTCTTTCTTGAGCCTTAGCCCGGTATTGAAAACCTGGAACTTGGCTATTAGGTTCGATACACATTACTCTTTAGCTGTGTTTCCCCCCTGCAAAATCTGAACTTCCATCTCAAATGCATCGACTTCACACACACACATGCCAAATAATTATTTGAAAGGAAAGGTCTAACTTGGTGTAACTTTACTTTTTGTTTTCTTCCTACTATCCGCTCTTCTCAACAGGAAGTGGATGTCGGTATATTATTGAAAGTTGTGCTTGAGAAGTTGTCCAAGCAGTTGAATGATCCCCCGTACAACTTCATGATCCAAGCAAAACCGCTTAACATCATCGTGTGCTCCTTCTGCGCACTGGTTTTTGCAGATTGTTCCTCACTTGAGCGTTACAGGAGGTTTTGAGATCGGAACTGGTTGTTTTATTAATCCTGTTTTCCCCGAGGACGCGGCAAAGGTCCTAGAGAAGTTGACGGCGCAAAATAAGTTTGTTTCCTACAATTTTTGTTTATTTTTTTTAAAATTAAATTTGATCATAAGTTTATTCCTAGAGTTTTTTGATAGATACTAAATAGAAGTAAGATTCTCAATTTTCTTATGGCAAAAGTTGATGTGTTCATCTCAGGCCTCTTTGTTTCACGGCTAAATGAAGAGAGGAAAATCACAAGGAGTATTTTTATTCAATTAAGAATTAACACAATGGAAGGATAGATACTTTGAAAAATTTTACAATCCTTAGAAATTAATTTTTATTTCTTAAGATAATTTTATCTTATTAACCATTTGATCCTCTTTTAGGAACAAGATTCTCAATTTCCGTACGTACAAGTTGGTTGGCCTTAGATTGCCATTATTTCACTACAATTGAAGACCAATCTGGCCTTGGCCTTCAATTGTCCGCTTTGGATTCTGGAAGGGATCTAAAATCCCAGGTTCGGATGACCCTCCATCTTTGCGTGTCGAGGGCGTAGTCCTCGCGATTCTCCTCACTCTACCATGCGATGCTCAAGGCGAATAATTAGCCTACTAGTTGGACAGATTCTCAATTTTGAATCTGACACTTATTTGTTCAGAGGTATGAAACATTGGTCACTTTATGCTTCTTCCGACGTATTGATTTTAATTGATCCACAAACGATTCTTCCCGTATGTGGAGAGGTACAATTTTTGTTTTCTCATCTCTGTCGCTTTCAGGATCGAGCCTTGTAGCTTTTTTCCTAAAATTCTGCACCCAGTTTCTTCTTGATGTCCGATGTCTTTATTCGATGAAGTGATAAGATTGGATTGCTGATTCAGAGGATAAAAACTTTGATGTATGACGACGTCCGGGTGTTCATATTACATGCAACAATTTGATTAATTAGTGAAATAGGAAAGTTAGTAAAGGACGAATACATAGGTGAGAGATCTTTATTCTAAGGTCAGAATCCGATCTCTCACACAGATTATCTATTCCATAATACAACATGTGATACCTTCCTACTAGCCATAACTAAAGTAGAAAAAGGGAAGTAAAAAAAAAAAATTTATCCTCATCTATAAGATGACGTGATATAAATGCTCTTAAAGAAAAAAAATTCATACATAACTAGCCATAACTAAGGTAGAAAAAGTGAAGTGAAAAAGTTTATTGATAAGTGATAAATCGGTTGTACCAGATTCATTTGGCCAGTTTTTTTTTTTTTATCTTTTGTTAAATTGGTTTTTTGATATTGAAAAAAAAAAGTTATATATGAAAAATGATGTGCTTCTATCATATATTTTTTATTGTTGATTTCACAATTAGACAGAGAAAGATAAATCATAAACGATATTTTTGTCTAATTGAAAATTAGCACAGTTGGAGGATAGACATTTCGAAAAATTTTACAATCTCTGAAGATTGACCCTTACTCTTTGAGACAATTCAACTATCCGTACTAGTTATTTGGTCCTCTCGTAGGGGCATTTATCTTTTCTTGAGAAAAAAGATGATGCATTCATATCAGACACCTACTCATCATCGGTTCGATAATTAGACAAAAAAAGATAAATTATAGGGGTTATTTTTGTCCAACCAAGAATAAGTCCGATGAAAGAATAGATATCCTGAAAAATTTTACAGCTTCCGAAAATTGACCATTGCTCCTTTATATAATTTTATCATTCATATTAACCACTTAGCTCTCTCGTGGGAATCTCTATCTTCTCATTTATCATGTGAGTTGTTGCAATAATTATTCAATGAGTTATTTTTATTGTTAAATTATGAATTCTTTAATCAATTAATTTAGATAAAGATGTTAAATAAAATATCAAATTTTTGTTTTTCATTTTCTTTTTGTTAATTTATTTTACTATATACTTACCAACTCAAATTTTACGTCTAACTTTTTGCACTGATATAATATCAAAAAAAAAAATTGCAGTTATTTTTTTATATAATTTAGTAATATTGTTTTATGAATTTGTAACTATATTGTATATTTTCAATATTTCTACTGTATATTTATGATATATCTGCATTTTCCTAAATTAACTGTATTAAATACTTTTTGCTTTTTTTCTCTTTTGTTAAAAAACAGCACAGTTAAAAAGGTACTGCATCAATTTTTATCTTTATATTTGAATTACTTCGTAGAGAAGGCTGAAGCTGAGAAGCACTATCCGGAAGTGAGAGGGGAACTTCTTCATTCTCTACATACCCGAAGTTATACCGTTCTATGATTGGCGAATTTACGTGGATTAATACGGGCCCCAGAACAATCTGCATTTTTGGCCAATCGTCTATGGAATGGCGCAGAAGGTGTGTTTGATCGGGGGCAGTTCGGTAAGAGTGGCGCCTTGCGAAGGCGGGGTATTTTATCAACTCTGCTTCGGTGACAAAACCCTCTTCTTTTTCCTACCCTCGTCTCCTGTGGCGGCGCCCGCTTCTACTCTCCTCCTAGGGTTTCTCTTCCTCCTCTTCGAGAGTTTAGAGCCATCGAATCCTCCTGGAGCTGGTAGGTCCTCTGTGCTCAGGACATCTGCACATCATTTCATGGCGGCCGTCTCTCCTGCTCCTCCTGCTGACCGTATCCTTCTTTCCAATGGACTTGTTTCCTTGCTCCTTGATCTGATCTGGCCTTTTTGTTCTCGTGATTTTCAATTGCTTATCTGTTCAAAGAATTGATTTTGCTTGTGTTGTTTTTACGCATTCGCCTGCTTCAGCCTTCGTTTTGCTGCTCTAGCAAGTTGATCTAAGTTTTTGTTTCTTTGCTTGGGTTGAGATACTTTGGAGTCGTCAAAATTAGGTTTTTTTTTAAAGCCACGGTCTGGTGCTACGCTGTTCTTTTATTTCTTGTATTCACCTTCTGTAGGTTTCCTTGTCGAAGAATTCGTGGGTTATTGTCTTAGTGATGCTAAAGCTTGTGAAAGAATAACTGTATATCTGATTCGTAAGTTAGTTTGTTTTTCAATTTTACGTCTGTATCGGCAATCTATGTTAAAGCTTGTGAAAAAATAACTATATATTTGATTCTTAATTTCAGTTGGATTTTCAATCATACATCTGTATTAACAATCTGGAGATTTAGTGTGCGGGAGAGAGATATTTGTATTGGTTTGAAATAAGTGTTAGGCTTTCAATTTCAGCTATTCCTTAATAATTTTGTTGTAGAAGCTCCAGATCTGATGCAAAAGTTATCCCTGGACTCCAACAGCCAGAGTGACAATGTTTCAGGAGTTACAAAGAAGGTAGAATTCTAGTTCTTCTAATCATGGGCGTTTCCTTATCTTGCTTTTGGCGGGATGGTAACAGTATATTAATATATAAATTGATATTTGAATAAAGTTGTTATTAATTGACTTTGCTTGTTTCTAAGAAGACTTCAGGAGGTCAATATGTTTCAGCAAATGGGGGGAATCCAGTTTCTTCAATCCCTATATATGAGCATTCTCTTACTCCTCCGCTTCAGGATCATAAGGATGCAAGCATGCACTACTTACCAAACGGATACCCTTCATCTTACTACTATGGAGGTTAGATGTAAATGCCATGGATGATTTCAATAATCAATTCAATTGCCATTTTGTCCATGTTCTGTTTTAGACCGTTTGAATTGGATGCATGTGTTTTCATCATTGTTTTATATAGGTAATTCACAATCCACTTCTGCTGTGAGGATTGCATTGCATCTGCTTTTGTTTGCATAAGGATTGCATAGGTTTGGCTTCTGAAAGTTCAAGTCATGTCCAAGTTAATTCTAAGCTGTTTAATAAGATGTTACTCGACAGACATACATGCAATATAGTCTATGTATTCATTACATGGATGAGTAATATTTTTTTATATAGATCACAGTTGGTTAAGTTGCATTTTCATGTGTGATTTATACTTTATGCTTGGCCATATTTGTTTGTAACATTTTGTACAGGAAGTTGTAAATTTTTGAGTGACATATAAATTTGTTCGTATTGTTATTTAGTTAAATTAATTTGATATACTATGCATGAAATTTGTCCTTTTTTTATACATTCTGCTATATATTTTTGTTAATAGAACTAGTTATTTATTTATTAATAAATATGTGTCCTCTTTTTGTATGGTGTCTCAACTGCTTTTGCTTTTTAAAACATTAGTTATCTGAACATGATTGATTTTTTTCCCTTTAATGACTTGATGAAATTATTCTAGAGTCTTGCTTTGTTTTAAATCTCTTTAATTCCATTGAGATTGTTGTGTCTCTATAGAAGAGTGAATATATTTTTGAACACTTCAGGTTATGATGGCTCAGTGACAGATTGGGAGGATTATTCTAGATATCTTAACCATGATGGCATAGAGGTGCCTTCACATGTAAGTTGTATTAAATCCCTGTGCTCTTTTGAGTCTCTCATTTTGACGAGCCTTACTACTTATTGATAAATTTATTTTTTTAAACTTGAACCCACAAGCCATTTTATAATTGTATATTCACGTCAAGGATTTAATAGCGTTTCTGGTTTTGGGCAGGGGGTTTATGGAGATATGTATCATCATGGATATGGCTATGCTCCATATAGTCCATATCCTTCACCTGGTTCCCCAGTTCCTACTTTGGGGCATAGCAATCAGTTATACACATCCCAACATTACCAGTTTCCAGCTGCATATTTCCAACCACCTCCACCTACAAATGCTCCATACACAGCAGGCCAAAATCCTAGTTCCAAAGTGGATATTTCTACATCTACTGCAACTGATGTTGCTCCTGCCCCAATAGATACAACAAAAGCTAATTCAAACGGTATTGCTAAGGGAAGTACAAATAACAACAATGGGGTTGCAAAAGTAAAACAAAGCCAACATAATACTGCATCAAATACAGGTGGTGTGTTTGGTAAAAGCACTTCATCTGGTGGACAACCGTCTTCAGGTTATCAAGATCTAAGATATGGGTTTGATGGCATGTGGTCACCTATTTCATGGTATGATGGTTCCGGATTTGCTGATGGGCAGCAGAGACACACTTCCACTAATAATGCCTCTTCAATGTCTCCTCATATTGCCAATACTACATCTATTAGAAATCAGAACCTTCGTCCCCTTCCTCATCTTATGGTACGCACGTAACTAATAGGTTTTGTTAATTGAGTTGTTTATTATGCATTTAAATGAACCAGATTAGTACTTCCTAATAATGAATCTTAGTACTCATAACATTTCTTGCAGCAAATCAAGCGCTTGTTACTGAACTTTAATTTGGTTTAGCATTCTGATTTCCAGATCAGTTTTGCCTCATACTTTGAGTCGTCTTGTTGATACTAGGAGTTGCTCTCTTCCATTTTCAGATTGCTGTCTTCCGTAGATATCACCCCTACTAATTTAACATTATGAGCACTATTTCCCAGGGAATGCATTCGCCCAGATCAGCAGTTCCAGGAATGGCGAATAAGGTGTACCCTAACAACAGACTGTATGGCCGGAATGGTAATGGTTTCAGAGGCAATCAGGGTTTCTATTCGAATTTGTATGACTCCAGCATGAATGGAAGATGGGTAACGCCCATGGGTAGCAAATATATGCCTAGGGGTCAGGGCAATGGTTTCTATGGCTCGAGTAATGAGAACTTGCAGGAGCTAAGTGAGCTTAACAAAGGACCAAGGGGTGAGCGCTTTAGAAACCAAAAGGGGTTTGGGCTTGATTTTTCTCTTACAGAAAGGGAACAGAGTCTTCCTACAAATGTCCAGGACTCCTCTGCAGCCCCTGAAAAAGATCAATACAACGCCACAGATTTCCCTGTAACATATTCAGATGCCAAGTTTTTTGTAATGAAATCATACAGTGAGGATGATATTCATAAAAGTATCAAGTATAATCTCTGGGCTAGCACTCCCCATGGGAACAAGAAGCTTGATGTTGCTTATCAGGAGTCCAAGGAGAAGACCAATGGATGCCCGGTGTTCTTGTTATTCTCTGTAAGCATTAATTTGGAAGTTCACTCTTCACTTTTAGGATTTTTTTTTTCTTTTTGTGATCGTCGATTATTTTACTTTTGTATTATAGGTGAACACGAGCGGACAGTTCGTAGGTGTTGCAGAGATGGTAGGTCCTGTTGATTTCAACAAAACATTAGATTTCTGGCAGCAGGACAAGTGGATTGGGTGCTTTCCTATCAAGTGGCATATTGTGAAGGACGTACCTAATAGCATGCTGAAGCATATCACATTGGAGAACAATGAAAACAAACCAGTGACAAACAGTAGAGATACTCAGGAGGTGAGGAAAATTTTCTACTGCTATTCAGGTAAAGAATTATTGTTGATCACCACGTCTCTTTTGTTCAGGTGAAGCTTGAACAAGGTCTTGAACTGCTTAAACTTTTCAAGGAACATGTGAGCAAGACATCTATTGTGGACGATTTCACTTTCTATGAGGCCCGACAGAAGGCGATGCAAGAAAGGAGAACTAGGCAACCTCATCTTCAGAAAAAGGCACGACCTATTCTAGATCATTGATAGTTCAATGGCTCAGTTGTATTTGTTTCCTTTAAAACTCATGCCCAGCTTTTGTCTTGGAACTTCCCATTCACAGTAGGATTGCATTGCCTTCGCCTTTGCAGCACTTAATATGATCTTCATCTCAGGTCATGGATGAAAGACCAGTCATGTTGGATGAGAAGGACAAGGATGCGGCAAACAGTAAGCCTGGACCACGGAAGCTCATGGAAGTGGTTAAAATATTGAAGAAAGAATCTGCACAAGGTGGGCCTATGGTGGGGGGAGTAAACTATGCCACTGAAGCTGCCGGTGTTGCTCCTAAGGTTACTAAATCAATGGTCGAAACGCACGCCGTTGCCAATGATGTCGAGAAAGGTTACTAGCCATAACGACCTTCAATCAAGATCAAGATTCTATTAGTGATATTAATTAATCGGTCTTGCCTTGGCTTCTCCATTGTATCAAAGCTGTTCTCCTATCCTAGTTCCATATTGATTTGTGTTTGGTTTCTTAAGGAATTCCTCAACGTAGGGCATTGGTGGGGTTGGACTTCATAGGCATTAAAGGTGATCAATCTGTTTAGTATGCTTCATGGTGTGTATTTTTGTTCTCTTTTATTTTAGCTTGCAAGGATCTCCTGGGTTAGCTTCTGCTTAAATTGTGTTCCCGTCTCTTCACTTCTCTGGATGTGTATCGATGGTCTATTGAAATGAATAAAAGCTGATAGACAATTTGGTATCAAAATCCATGTAGCATGATCTTTGAAAGGCCTAACATGAAAAAAGATTGAATTGTACCTTGGAAATATTGTGTCTAGTTCATAAGTGATAATTACTTTATTTCTTATCAGTTTTATTTTATGCTCAATTGTAAAAGTTTATTTAGACTATTCATTTTTATAAAATCATAATTCCTATTTTTTTAAAAAAAAAAATATGTATTATGAAATGCTCATTTTAATCAGATGAGAATATAAAAAATGTATTTTTTTTGGTTTTTTATTTGTGTTTATTCCTTTTTAAAATTATTTACTTTTTGTTCAAAACAATTAATGTCTAATGTTATTGAGAGCTAAAGAGGATAAGATCGAGTTATTAATAAGATAGGCATGAGGAAGAAAGATCTTTATTTGTTTTTTTTAAACTACAGAAATTATCAATTTTAATATTTTCCACTATTACAATTGACATTTCAACCAATCATCTCCTTGCCAGCCAACTCTTCCCACCGCTACAAATCATCCTCCGCTGCCCTTCCTTGACCAGCCAAAAGGTCTCCTTTCCCCTGCAAATCCGGAGTCTTGGCGGAGTTCTGCGATGTGCGGAGGAGCGATAATCTCCGATATCATTCCGGCCGCGGCGTCGCGGCGGGTCACGGCGGAGTTCCTGTGGCCCGGAGGGAAAAAGAAGAGAGGGAAACAGCGGAGGGTGGAGCTCGAGGACGATGACTTCGAGGCCGACTTCGAGGAGTTCGATTATTACGAGGAAGACGAGGAGATCGATTTCAAGCCCTTCGGATCGAAATCCTCTTTCTCGTTAGGTAAAAATGCATTTTTTTTGTTTACCCCTCTAGAAAGGTTGTTTTACTGTCCATCTTCTAGTTACAGATGATTTCTTCTTCGTTAGTTTATATGCTTCCATGGATCTCTCAATTGCAATAAGTAATGTTTATTTTCAGTTAGAAAGGGTTATGGATTTTTACTAATCGTTATCAAATATTAGATATCCTTTAAATAAAAGAAAAAAAATAATGTTATCAAAGTTGATTCATATCTAAAAGTATCCTGTTCTTTCCCCTTAACAAAATTCAACTTTTTGTATAATTTTTATCATAACTAATTGGGAACATGTCTTGCAAAATTCTTGGAAGGTCTGTATAAATTTTTGGTGATGTTACAAGTAAATATTATATTTAAGTTTTGCTTTTAGACTCTTGATCTTTGTCTACGGAGCTAAAATACTATATAAAGTGTCTTGTAGGATCACTACTGTTCTATTACATGAAGGAAGATATAGTTGTTTGCTCCATTCTAATATGAAATCTGATTTATAATGATTTGAGCTGAAACTTATTTAAAATAATGTCACAAAGAGATGCTTAATCTATAAATGATGTTTTATTCAGCATCTGGGAGGGAACTAAATCTTCTCTTCATATTTTGTACCGGTGTTTGTGTTTGGAATGAAAAAGTGAGGTTTGCTTTTCAAAGGTAAAACCAAATCTGTTTGTTTTTGATTGCTTATTTTGTTATTGCAGAGGGTTTAATCACCCTAAAGTCAAGAGATTATGATGGACCAGCAGTTAAGTCAGCTAAAAGGAAGAGAAAGAACCAATTCCGTGGAATTCGCCAGCGCCCTTGGGGCAAATGGGCAGCAGAAATCAGAGATCCTAGCAAAGGTGTTCGTGTTTGGCTTGGGACGTTCAACTCAGCTGAAGAGGCTGCAAGAGCTTACGATGTTGAAGCTCGTCGCATCCGTGGCAAAAAAGCCAAGATGAATTTCCCCACTGCAGCAAGTTGCGACCGTCGAAACCATGTGCCAAAATCTACTTCTACGAGAGCACCAGCATCTAAATCAGATTCTGGTTTCTATTCTACAATGGGTCTCTTGGAAGAGAAGGAGCTACCTAAACCTGAATATTCAAATCCCAATTTCACTAAACAATCCTCTGAATCATCCCAAGGTATGAACTTCCATTCCGATGAGGGCAGCACCCCTTTCGGTCACCCAGAGATCATGCCTTTTTATGTTCCCTCAGCAAACAAAGGCAATGGAACTGAAGTAGTTGGCGATGATAATCAGCAGAAGGTTTTCAAAAACAATTGTGGATTGGAAGTGTCCACAGAGGCAGCCTCTGGAATCAAACTCCCTGAGGACTTGACTGCTTTTGATCCATATGCGAAATTCTTGCAATTCCCATACATAGAAGAAGGAAGTGATGATTTGTCGATTGACTGGCTATTTGGTGGTGAATTGACACAAGATGATTTGAATGCTGTGAGCCTTTGGAGCTTTGATGACTTCCCTCTGGAAGGTAGTGCTTACTAAAGCACCTCGATGATCTATGTAGGATCGCGTAGTGCCGGAAACTGTTTGTGTTGTCAAAACTTCTGTAGGCAGAATAATATTCAGTAGTAGCAATTTACTGCTGCCTCTCAAATTGTTTAAAATTGTGACATTTGAACTGTGGCTTACCGATAAACTGACAATTATTGTGCTTAATATAAGTTTTTGTTTGAGAAATGCTTTTCAAACAGCTTACGCTGTGCTTTATTGCTACTTTCGTTCTAAGTTGCAATTGATGCAGAGGCAATTAGATTGACCTCCCATGAGGATTGGTAGATGCAAAGATAGACTGCAGGAATGAGGATGAAAAAAGATGTGCCATTCTATTGTTCAATACATTTTTTAGTTGAATTCGCCTCAAACTAGGACCAAGTCATCGAAGACTACAAACACATTATTGTTTTTCTTTTGTCTTTAAGACTAAATGTCTTTATACAAAGTCTCCTTTGACCTTGTTTTTATTTTCCATTTCAGTACTTCTGTTTTTAAAACTATGACCTGAATCTTTTCGTATCGACTGAATCAGTGGACCGCATTAATTCAACTGACCAAGCCACTCTTGGACTATGGTATAGTGATAGAATATTTACGTTCCAAGGTCGGTTCCTTGGAACGCTCAAATTTGATGAGACAACCCTCAAATCTGATGAGACAGTCAATATTCATATCTATTCGATTTATCTTCCTCTTCGATTAAGGAGGATCGAAGAGAGCCACTAATGTGACGGTTTCATTTTTTTTAATTTAAATCCACTGAACTGGATCTTTTGCAGAACCAAACCATCTTCTATGTCAACATATTGGGCATGCCATTGATGTTGGTTTGGAGTTCCAACAATGTTTGAACAGACCATAGATTGTTGCATAAAATGAACTAAACATAATTGCATCCTCCCTGGCTTGTTTTTGCATAAAATGTAAATAAAAGAAGTTTTTGGAGTGAAGAAATCCACCACAAACTACTAATACCTTTGATAATCTACAAAGGCTTATCTTGATGGTGACATAGTCAGAAAAGGATTATGCATTAACACAGCCAACAACCATGGTGGAATCAGGCATTTGCATCCTTTTAGGTCTTAGCTGGAAAGCTCATGCGGAAAGACGTTCGTTTAAACACGACAGTAAAAAAGAAAAGCCTTTTGAAATCTTCACAATTGATAAATTTAGCTACTATACACCGAAAGCCTGAAACACGAATCAGTTGATGTTTGATAGACAGGATTATGTATTCAGTGAACAATAACAAGATATTTGCACCTTCCAGTCAATTGTCAGCCGAGATCATAAGAGAATGGACTGTGAACGGGTTTGAATATGTACAAGGGATGATCTAAAGAGAACTAACTACTTAGTTTTGAGTACAAGCCATTCAAAGCCAAATACAAGGGCTCAGCAGCTGTAGGCCTCCTCACTGTCCCAAAGAGAATGTCATTTGTAGTCAGGTAAGGATCGCCATAGAAGCGCAAGTTAGTCTCCATCCTGGTTGCTATGAAGTTGCTTTCGAGTGAAACTCCAACAAAAGCACCTGCCAAATACCAAATCAGGACGGCTGGCTTACTAGTGGATTTTTAACCACATTCTCAATGGCTAATTGGAACTGGACACCAATATAGTTGAAACACTGGCAGAAAACTTGTCAATCTGCAGCACAGATCGAGCTGTGATGCATTTCATATGTCAACTAGAAAACATGAACATTTTTCTGTCATTTGCTTGGGACAAATTCAATTGATGTCCCACTTTCTGACTAGTAAAACTAGACTGCTACTCAGATAATCTTCATCTAAAACTTGAAAAGTCTGTAACTAGTCAATGATTTAGAGCATATTTTGGAAACCAAACTAACAATCAATGATTTAGTGCATGCTTTTGTGCAGTATTGAGGAGTTACTACCTTTGCTACAACTGTATGTATAACTCATGCCAGACCCTTTACTGCCAGCTCTGACCTCTGCTTCAAACACTCTCCCTACTGGTCCAGCAGCAGCACTCAGGCCTGCGCCCACTGAGACATGCATGTTGCTGCTAAATGCTTTGACTGCTCTAGAGCCATGAAGCACGATGATGAAATCCATAAGCTCGCCTCCCATCTAAGTTTCAAAAAAAAAAAACAAACAAACAAATTTGATATCAAAATAATGGCGAAATGTAGGCATTTTATTTTTGGATAAATATATATATACACCCCAAGTAGTTAATTGGTATTCCGTGTGTTTTGTTTTTCAGAAATTTCCACTTTCATCATATGGTTTATTTTCCTATTGAGAAGAACATGGAATAACAGTAAACTACTACAGTGGCATACATATAATTTCCAGATAAGTGTTTCAAAAAAAAAAAAAAAAAAGAAAGAAAAACAGCTAACAATTTAATGCTTACCTGTGCTCCCCATCCAAGACCAACAGATAGAATGGCAGATGGCGCAGACCATGATCCATCAACTCTTCGAGAAACTACAAGACCACTACCCACCTTGTAAGTAAGAAGTGCACCAGCTTTAATTACTGTCAGTATGGCAAGTCCTTTTGCTCCTTTAAGGATAGCCCAGGGAATTGATTTCTCAGGATTTAACCTAGCAACCTGCATGTTAGATAAAATGTTGAAGTGTGACGCATGATATCCACATTCCGAAACTTCTCGTATTTGATTTAAAAGATATACTATAATCTACAATGAAATTTTCAAACGTAGAAGTTCAACACCTGGCAATAACTCCTCAAGGTATTCGTGGCCTTGTATATTTCATACTCCATAGACATGGCGACAGGAAAATTTAACCATCCTCTCATGCATGTCCAGTCAGTAACATCATGTTTAGCTGATTGCACAGAATTACTATTTGAGACAATCAGTATGCTCTGAAAAGGATCAAGCCTGTCATAGCAAGAATCACAGACTCTTTGAGGAATCCGTTCTCGAAATTTGACTGGTAACAAGCACTTCCCTTTTGTACACTCTCTGCAAAATATACAACCGCAAAAACGACAGTGATGTCTTCCTCGTGTGATGGCTGTGAAAGGGGAATTGCATTGCATGCAGACTCTTGAATGACTATCAGGAATCCATTCGGGCGGATCTGCCTCAAGCACATCTTTGAATGTACTACAGTTAATAGCTTCTACATCAAGAGGTGGTGCACTTGGCACACAAACTGATTGATGCAAAAAACTATCTCCATTTGGTCCTATACCGAAAAATGATATGTCTGAGCTTGAGGATTCATCTGAACCAGAGCTTAGCTGAGGTAGACTACCACGATCTGTTTGGTTGCGCCTCACAAGAATTGAATATAACCCAGTCAAAACATTCTTCACGTTCACTTCAGGATTAGCTCTGAGTTGGCTGGGTTGGGTTCCATGGAAGGGGTTCTGACTTTGATTGCATTGGTCGAGGAAGTCATCTGATGATGATTGGAATAGACTATCATGTTTTGGCGCACTCAGCCATGAAGGACCCTTATCATGATCAGCCAAGTAACTGCCACTCTCTTTGTCATGGTAACAACCCAAATCTAGCTTTGACAGCGAGGAGTATGAAGATTTTTCGTTAAATGCCATAGTCACCATCGATCATTTGGGATCAATTCGTGAGACAACAGAGTATTTCCTGCGCAATCAGATTCTAGGCAATCATTAGTTTGTAAAATCAATCCTTCGATGAACAGGATCACAAGTAATATAAAATCACTCCTCCCGCATTTATAACTAAAAAAAGAGATGGAATGACAATAAGAACATTTCCTGAGATATTAAGGTATAAATGGAGCATAGATTCAGTCGCGCGAAATGATATAATTTCCTTAGTTCGAGTGTGTTCTCCAACTCAGATTTGATTATCAAAAGAACTACTTTTTCCCCCTTTCTCAACCATAATTCTGGGCCTTATGCCCCATTCACGAAATCGATATCCGTAAATGAATTTGAGAAGAAAATAATTACTTTTTTTTCTTCAAAATAATCAATCCTCCCAAATCCTCGAAATCGACGAAAAACGATAAGAACCCCTAAAATTATACTAGATTAATGCAACCAAAAAGAAGAGGCAGAAATTTTCAGGATAAAAAATCAGAAGAACATGGATACTCGGTTGCGTCTCACCAATCGGCAATCGGTGATGATGTTGGAAGAAAGCTGATGAACGGATCGAGCGATGAGGAGGAAAGAGTGTGGGCCGTCTGCTCCTTTTGGTTCTGAAATTGGTTGGCGGCGAAGGAAAGAAAACGATGGCGGTGGGGAGGAGCAAGTCACCGCCGTCACGGAAACACGAGGGATCAGCAGTTTCATCGTCAATCTTGTTCACTCCGTCTCATTTTCACAATAATAATAATAATAATAAAAGAAGAAAATAAAAGCGAAGTGTTATGGTTTTATGACTACCCATTTTATCTAATCTCAATAATATTTGATCTCATGTGAAGTCACATTAGATGGCAAATACAATTACTGATTTATTATAACGAAACAAAGATCGATTCTTAGATATTACCAAGTTTTACAGAGATATTTAGTGATATTGATAGGATATTTATACAGTCTCTCGGCATAACTCATTCTATTATAATATCTTCTATTTCATTAAAAATCATAAAATCCACTATCATATATTTATAATAATATATCTCTTTCATTCACGTTTTTTTTAACATTAATATTGAATCTCACAATCCACTCAATTATCTTAAAATTATATCATATCAAATAAATATATTTTAAATTATTAAAATTATTATTTTTAATAATAATTTTACTTTTAAAAAATAATTAACTTTTTTTTTTATTTTGAACCGGAGTTGTTATAACACCCCTGTAATGCATTAAACACGAAGGGAGAGTTATAATAACCCGCATTACAGGTGCTCTTAATTATATTCGATTTAATTTTCAATTACGATGCGATGGATAACAGAATTTTCGATTTATCTTTAGATAAGAATTTTTTTATGGGATCGAATTGATTGTCTTTAACATTAGTGGGACCGAATGATATATATCTCGTGCCAATTAAAAACACTAATATTATTATGCAAAATTTAATAAAAAATTTAAAATAGAATAAAAGACATTTAGAAAAACTGATTCTAAATATAAAAAACCGTCTAATCAATTATTTAGATCCGTTTGTATACTTAACTGTGATGATTTATTTATTTATTTATTTTTGATAATGCAAAGTATCGAATTTCACCCAGGTAGATGATTTTGTAATTTTATTTATTAAATAAATATAGAGCATAACTTATTAATATTTTGAAGTTAATTTTTAAAATATTCAATTGATTTTAAATTCAAAATGATGATTTGTTATTGTTCTTTTAAATATTTTATTATTGCATCATATATTATATAGTTTATTGTAAGAGTAAGTTGTCCTAAAACAATACAGATATTATTATAGATTGATAAGAATCGAATTTCAATGTGAGATTTAGAATTTTCATTCGGACTCAAAAAATTTTCGTTATTTTTTATCATCGAATCAAGAGACAAAATTTTTCTGTTTTTTTCTCTCTTCGTCATCATCGAAAAAGAAAAATTGAAGGTGGAGATGATAGAAGCGAGTATAATCGTCTTTTGCTATTATAAATATAAATTGTAAAAGTAAATTAAATTGAAATAAGTTATCAAGTTATGTTAGATCGTCGATATTATGAATAATTGACGGTTATATTTGAATGGAAGAACCATTGGTAAAATTGATTTAATTATATAAAAGTTCCCATAAGGATGAGTGGATGACGTGGTGACTAAAATATGACGGAGCTTACAAATAAGAAAATGATCAATTCCGAAAATGATCTAAAATTTTTTCATGGATTCAAATGATCTTCATATGTCTTACCCACTACGTCAAGGTCCATGACTTATAGGATATTTCGTAATTTATTTCTTTCACAATGATCGTGGGATATATCGATAAACACTATTAGATTGACGAATTCCAATCTTTACAAATTTAACTATATAAAAAATTCAAATAATTTTATTATCAACTGAATTAATCAATTTTATATTGTTTGATTTTAGTAATAAAGTTGACTGAATTAATCCTGTGTCTGATTCGATAGATTTAGTTTTTGATCAAATGGTCTTTTCTTATTTACCTATCTAAATTAGGTTTAGAAATATATAGTTGTCTCCGGAGATGACGTGTTCACAGAGATAATATGATGATTAAGACATAATGATATTTATAAAAGTGATACAGATCAATTATAGAAAAGATCTAAAATTCTTTTCTAGATTTAGATTTAGATAATTTCTATGTATTTTAATCATCATGTCAAAATTTATAGAGTTCTTTATAATTTATCTTCCTTATAATGATTATAAAATATATCAATAAAAATTACTCGATTGACGATCCTAATTTTGTTATAGAAATATATAGCCCTTGTAATAATGAGTCGGAGGTATACTTGATGGGTACTTATAAAAAAAGCACTAGAATCTGATATTTGCAATGGAATTACAGAAATTAAATTAGTATTTAGGTGATTATATTTAGATAAATAATAATAATAGAAGATATCTACTTGGAATAAATGAAAATTTGAGAATTTTATAGATGACGTTTGCCCGTTGATTATAATAATAATAATAGTAGTAGTAGAAGAGATTTACTTGGAATAAATGAAAAATTGAGAATTTTGTAGATGACGTTCGCCGTTGATTATAATAATAATAATAATAGAAGATATCTATTTGGAATAAATGAAAATTTGAGAATTTTGTAGATGATGTTCGTTCGTTGATTATAATAATAATAATAATAATAGAAGATATACTTGGAATAAATGAAAATTTGAGAATTTTGTAGATGACGTTCACCCGCTGATTTCTGCCTCGCCGCAAGGACGTTACACTTAGGCAAAGACCTGGCTCAGCCGATGAGTTGGCAGACGGCTGGCATCCTCTTCGACACACTCAATCCGCCTGCTAAATTGTCCATCAGTTCAGCAATCGTACCTGCTATATTATTAGGCGAAGTCCAGGTAGCGGAGAGGACCGGCGGGTGTATTTAGGGTACGTATGATGAGGCATCTAAAAACCAACACAACCCGATGTTTGCTGACGCGGAGGCTTCACCCACTCATTCATTCATTCCGTCCTCAATCATTGCCGTGGCGCCCGCCGCGTAGTCGACAAAAGCCCTTCGTTCACCCCAAACGCCAACCCCACCAACCCGCCACAACACCTTCCGTATTGACAAAAGAGGAAACAACGAGAAGGGCGAGGAATTCTCAGAGAGATCGATAGGGAGCGAGGCATCAAGCAACCTTCCTTTTTTTAGTTTTGACCGAGAAATGGAAGCTTCTCCACCGCCAGAAGCAGCGTCAAAGCCACCGCCAACGATCGCAGCGAGAGGAGACGGCGAAGAAATGGAATTCCCCGAGTAGAGAAGGTAGCTTCCCATCTCCTCCTCCTCCTCCTGCTGCATCGGCGGTCCTCCATCAAATCGGTATGTGCCTTTTTTTTTTACTTGGGAGAAATTTAAATCTAGGAGTCGATCTGAATACATATAATTGTGTTTAATTTCTAGGGAGAAATTTTGATTTCTAGATCCAGGCGAAGCCTGATTCTGGATCCGTTTTAGATCTTCGTCATGCCGACTACGTTGATCAGTAGCGGGGCTGAAGCCTCCGTGGTGGCGGCGGCGGTCGCAGCCGCAGTGGAGGTGGAGTTCGCGTCGTGCGACTGCTGCGGGCTCACGGAGGAGTGCACGCCGGCGTATATCGCGGTCGTGCGGGAGCGACATGTTGGGAGGTGGATCTGCGGCCTCTGCGCGGAGGCCGTTCAGGACGAGATCCGTCGTTCGGAACTCCTGATCTCGACGGAAGAGGCCATGGGCCGGCACGCCACCTTCCGACGGAGCTTCAGGTCCGCCGAGGAGCCGGCGGTCGACCCGGCGGAGCAACTGATCGCGGCCGTCAAACATCTCCTCCGGAGGAGCCTCGAGTCGCCGCGGGCGGTGCGGTCGACGCCGAGCAGCCCTCGTACCCGCGGTGACCTTAGGCCCCGGGCCAATCTGGTCCGTACCGGGAGCGGCTTTCCGGAGCTACTTGGTTGAGACTCGTGACTCAAAACTGTGAAACCATGACATTGTCGAAATCACTTGGAGGCCAAGCAGATGAACAATTACAGTACAAACAAGGAAAAATTCCCAAATTGCAACAAATTAATTAGCCTCGCGATCCGAAGAATACCATTTCAGGCCAAAACTCTGGGTAATTTTTCTACTTCAATTATGCTCGACTGTAAATGCTACCGTATAATTTTAAAAGGAAAGGTTTAAAAAACTACCAAACGATGGCTGCTGATTATTATTCTTTAATTGCACACAGTAATCTAACACTGCACGGATACAAATCTCCATTCGTGCTTCAGAATATTCTCTCATCCCAATAGTTTAATTAAAATAGTCGAATTTATGACTCATCAGTTGATCAGCATCCTTCAGAAAATCCGTCACTCCCACCAGATGCCAGATGGTAGAAGCTATTATTATTATTATTCATCCTTCCACCAGGCCAATTGGATTGGTCTTCACGAAAAGTAATCGGTGGAAGTGGATTGTTACTTGCTGAAGCTGTTGATGTCCAGTAGATCCTCTCTGGAATCTGCCACTGATGATTCGATGTTTCCGTGTGTGTTTTTGCGGCTTTTGTGCATCCCTGTACCCTTGTCATTATCAGTATCACCGAACATCGCATGGAGAACAACTACTGTTGCACATAGAGTGCATGGCTAATAATACTGCAATTTGAACATGTACACCAGCGTCAGCCATGGTGTGGTGTATGTTGTATGAGTAAATTATATGCCTGAAATAATTAATTTAGAAAAATTGAGCGCAATGTATAAATTACATAAATTTAAACTTTTTATTTTTATTTTTAAGGAAAAAATATTTTAAAATTTAATTCGCTGCCGCTCCTCGTGGCTATTTAATTTACCTTCCTAACAATGGAAATTTTAAATTCGAGCGTTACACCACCAGTGGTCCCTGGATTGCGGCTGCTAAGGGAAACGGGGGCCCGCCGAATCGACAAAAACCCAGCCCACGCGGATCGGGAATTCCCACCGCCTCCGCCGTTGTCGCCCCTCGCCGATAAATGTCGTTGCGCAACCGTGAAGTGGCGGCCGCCTCGCCGGATCCTGTGACGGCGCTGTCCTAGGTCTCGCCTTTGCGGCCGTCGCTGCGACCACCTGGATCAAGTACCTCGCTACCTCCGCTGTCCTTGGCCGCATCGAGATTGCCTCCTCCGATCTATTCTAGCCATCGGAGAAGATAAGTCCGTCCTCGTTGTCGTCCGAGGTCGTGCCCAGCCAGCCTCCTCCACAGAGGCGGGAGGGCCACGGCATATGGGAGGCCTTTCGAGAGCGAGGGGGTGCTCACTCCCCATGGCTCCGATGAGAGTGCCGTTGCAATTCTCAGCACCCAGACGGTAAATCTTGCCTTTGTATTCCCTTGGAAATTGCAGAAGAATTACATCCCATTCTTAGCCTAAGTATATCCATTTAGTCAGTGCAGTATATTAATTCAATCCATATGAGTTCCAGGACTTGAGCTGGTGAATATCTTCTGGGGAATTCAGTAAAGTGTCTGATGTTTGTGGATTCGATGAGGATGTCTATTGTCCGTGGATACT
The DNA here is from genome assembly GCA_025175895.1 of Wurfbainia villosa. Lineage (NCBI taxonomy): Eukaryota > Viridiplantae > Streptophyta > Magnoliopsida > Zingiberales > Zingiberaceae > Wurfbainia > Wurfbainia villosa. Next base: position 962,995 of record JAKLTH010000042.1, read on the forward strand.
GTGTGATATGCGTCAGTACTTTGTCAAGCAGTTCAATGTGTTGTAGAATGGCACCGCACACAACAGAAGCTTTGGGTCATGTGGGCTCTAATTCTGGTAGTATGTAGGTCACTTTGATGCTGAAATGCATCATGTAGTGCTCTTTGTTGAGCTCAGTTCGTGAATTTCTTGGCTTATTAGCAATATCTTCATTATCATAGTTCCCTAACTATGCTAAACAGATTGATAATATAAATCAAATTAGCTGCAACCGGATATAAATGTAATATGACATCAAAGTACCTGCTATAACCTCATACCTCTTTTGTTTTGGATAAGGGTAAATATATTGAAGCCAACTATGGACTTACATTCGGACCATTCAGAAATCAAAATACATGTGTTTGTACTTTCCGATACAAGCGCTCTCTATTTGGCAAGGACCCTTCATGTAAACATTGATTCCGGGTTTGCCAGATCAAGTAGATCAAACATGACATGTCGAGAAGCCGTGCCCTGTTGATCCTGCTGTCCCCATGAAAGTGCCTTTACAACGAATGGAAGGGAATGCTCTCATGGAGTCTTGACCTCCAGTCCATTCTTTTAAGAACAACCAAGGAGCAAAAGTCAAGCTTATTGAAATTGGTAAATACTACTTCATTATCTCATAAATTTAATTGATGAAAAAACACACTGTCATTCATCGCAATGTGGAAAAGGCTGATGTAGTTTTGGAACTTGTAGATTCCATTTATTCTTGTTGAAGGTTCTGCGTGGCCTAATTCAGGTTGTGTAACGTTCATGTTAATCTGGATGGTTCAACCCAACCACTACCTCTTACAACAGTTTATCATGAACTGCACCCTATTCAACCTACTTCTTTAACATTCTTCCAGGTCATGCTTGGCATTTGATATCCTGTAAGTTCTTGTCCTCTACTTGTTTATACTGGAAATACTTTTATTCCCTTTAGTTATAGTCATATTCATCTTTCTAGGTTTATAATCAAGTTATGTTCTTAAAAGGTGGCATTGTTGAATGAAGCAAAAGTCCTTCCATTTGGAAAGGAGATCACAGCAATTGGCATCTGCAGTATAAGAGAAGGAGCCATAGAGATAAAGGGCAAGGATTTTCCTTGTTTCTTGTATATATCAATATAATTCTTCAGTTTCTTTTTAATTTGTTTCCTAACATACTGTGCTAGTTTCTGAGGAGCTGTTCAGTCAAACCCAACAAAAGATAATTTGTTGACTTTGTAATTAAAGTTACAAATTCTTGTGCAACTGCTAGAATTTTACACCATCTAGAAAAAACTTTGAACACTAACTTATCCTTATGTGTATTCTTAGTTTGCCCCTGTTTTATTTTAATTATGTCCATTGCAGGTCTGACAGGACAAAGGATGAAATTGTAACTGAGCTTAATTTCAATACCAGGATCTTGTTCTGGGGTGGTGTTCTGCTTGGAATCCTGTCTGCCACTATATTATGCTATGCCATTGTCAGGTACTATCATTATACACATATGAATTTCTTCTGTGTTGAATAAGACCACATTATATTCATACACGCACACATACACATGTATAAATTAAGTGGAGAGAAACCTGAGTAGTCTCTCATTAAACAGAATCCATCCCATCACATATGCTTCATGGCATATTATTTTTAATCTTCAATTGAACCCTCTGAGACCTACAAGCTTGATTAATTTATCCATCTTAATATCTTTAAGAATAAGCTACAAATTATATATTACAAAAAGCTGACTAAGAAGAAAATTATGAGGGAAGAAAATCATTTATTGGAAAGATGTGGTGAATATAGTGGAATTAATTTTGTGATGGAAAGGAAATTTTGTTGGTGGTGGACTTACATATGATTATCGTAACACATCCGATTGTGTCGTATTAGTTCGAATCAGATTAAAGTGATCTAACTATTATGGTTTTGATTAACGGGTTTGTAGTATTGGATGTGGGTTAATGAATTTTGGATCCATATGTGTAGAACCCATTAATCCATACCGTTAGCATTGATGGACTATTAATGGATTTTGGGTTAGCTCTATATATAGGGTGTGATTTTCGCAGGAGAGCGATCGATCGACCGTCTCTTTTTCCCCATCTGATAGAGCATACGGGGCCGACACTCTCAACCTGAGGAAGATCAAGCCCTACGGCTCTCTCGGTGTCAGATCTTCAAACTCTTTCGGCGATGATGTATTCGGATTCAAGTGCATGGTCATTGCTTTCATTTACGTTTCCGTTGTATTTTATTTCGCATACTTGATGTAGATCAATTGACAAGATCCCGTGTTCGGATCGTTTTGTTTTCGTTTGTTTGAATACATATACAAATGCACGATCCATTGAAGGATCCAAAAGATCCATCAAATTCTACTTGGATTTAGAGTTTGAGTTAGTTGGCAAACTTTAAATTCTATGAAGCTATTGTAATTTCCAACCAACAGAAACTAATGGATCAAAACTCTTCAGAATAATTGAGGCAGGAGTGTGATAATCTGTAACTCATGAAGATTATGCTCCTTGATAAGATTATCAATTTGGCACCTGGTGAAGCTTTTTTTCATAAGCACCAACATGTTTTATTTATTGTGAGTGTTAAGAGATTTGGATCTTATGTGATGGATTGATAAGTGGTAATTAAATTTTATTTTTTTCCCTTTTTGACAGTTTTTTTTTTTCTGAAAGAAGCTAGGTCATTTGTATGTCTGTAATTACAGAGAAGCAATCAAAGCAATATTAGTTCGCTCTACTAGATTCTAACAGTTTTGATAATTTGTCTAAGATGCATTTCAATTGTGGCAGCTCCAGATTACCATTGATTATATCTCCATTAAATTGTGTTTAATCCATTCAAAAACTTTCTTCGGATTGTGCTTAGAAACTGATCAGTGTCTATAGAATGTGCATATATTACCTTCAATTCACAGTACACAGTCAAATTGGATACTCTTGTTTATTCTTATCTAGGAAACAAATGTCTAAAGTCGTTGCTGTGTTCCTATAATGTATGAACCGCAGCAGTCCTCAATAATTCACTTACATTTAAAAATTGTAAAGTTCTCGGCTATTTAGTAACATGATTTGGGTCATTCTGTGCTAGCTGGACTAAGTCGTTCTGTTTGATGGATATCACTGCGAAGATTTGGTGATTAACTGTTTCATTGTCTTGGTTGAGATAAATAATCAATGAACTCAGTAATTTATTAATGCAGGAACATCTGGAGGTGGAAAGAGTGAAGACTAAGGCGACACAATGAAGATTTAGAAGAGTCCATAGTAGAAAGCAGCTTGGAAGGGGAGGATTTACCTGATCAGCAACTGTGTTATTTGCTTAGCAACATAAAGGAGATCTGCTTTCGTTCCTTGTAGGCATCTTATTTGTTGCCCTCCTTGTGCAATGCGTGTAGCCTGTGATCGCTTACCAAAATGTCCTGCGTGTCGACAGATTGCATGGTCCTCGATTAGAATATATGATTGTCGAGGTAAATGAACTCTTAAGACCTATTTCTTTTACCTAAAAATTTCTTGAGCCTCACTCCTTTTTATGTATTCTATAGCAATATTGGATCATTCATATGATAGATGGTATAATGTTAAAAATAGTCATTTATATGATAGATGGTATAATGTTAAAAATAGTCATTTATATGATAGATGGTATAGAGAGTTGAGGTAAATAGATTAACCAAATCTTATTCAATATCATCCACTGATTCTTGTCTCAACTTTTGGAGATCAGATATATCGATTTTATCCTAGTATTCAAATATCATAAAACTTTAAATGCATTAATTAGTGTGTTATTTAATTCCCCTCCTTACATCTTAATTATACTTGATTTAACTCACACAACTGTAAAATCTATTTGTGTTTTTCTCTTAATCTTCTCTCAATAGCCCATTCTAATTCCTAACACTTTTCCCACTGTAAAGCAGTGTTTTTCTCGACAATAGGCTTTTTTTTTCTGATCTCATTCGAGACCTATATCACTAGTTTGCCATGAATTTGTTGCTGCACCTATAAGGATTTTAGAAACAATTGATGATAATATTTCAGAGTTTTTTCCTCTTTTTTTTTTTCTTTTTTTCTTTTTCTTTTCCAGGATGATGGTATCATGACAATACAAACCTGATTTAGTCTTTAGTAGTCCTTTTTTGTACAGTGATCATAGATAGCGATAGCATCATATACATTGTGACATTCTGGTAGTGTTTATGAATCAACTTGTTAGAGCATATCAAGACTCATTCTCGACCTTGTGCACCATAGAACACTTCTGTAGGATCAGACAGACGGTCGTTTCATCTCCTTTACCAACGACCAAGTATTTTATATGTTTAAGCTAAGACATTTTTTGAGCTAATTCGTTGCTGCAACAGTGAACTGCTCGTGCCTCTCTTCACAGGGATTCCCTGCACGAGAACCATCAATTGTAGATGGTGCTATCATTGTCTTCGTCTCACAAGAGTTGCCATCGATTCATGTGCCGGATGGTCGACCGTTCCATGGGTGTCTTGGCCAGTGGGATTTGGTGCTGTCTGATACGTTGATGGTTTGACGTTTGAAGTCATTATTGGCAGCGGTATGGTCAGTGTTGGCCTGGTGTTCTGAATGTTCCAAGTCATTACAGGCAGAATGATCAATGCGTGAAAGTCATTACAGACACTTTGGCTTTGCTGAAATGCTGAAAGTAAGAGACGTTTATCTTTCCCAAAGGTTTTCATTTTTTTTTTTCAAAACTGATTTAAGTAAGTGAATTTATGAGAACGTGTGATCATTTTTTTTTTTAAGATGAAATCCACGATCAAAATAAGAGAAGCACATGCACAGCTGGGAGAAGAACCGGTCGAGAAAGCCTTTGGAATTGCTGTTCTCTGCCACTCCCTTCTCAGTGTACCTCACAACCACAGTTTCCTTCCGAGCCACTTGATGAATGCAGCTCCTCCACTGCAAGTCCACAATTCACAAATATCAGGCTTCAGTCAAATTTTGTGTTGGTTGTTTAGACTAATGTCAATTCTTTTCTTGTTATAACTTTACATGAAGATAACTGCAATCTTGTAGACTCTTCTAATGCCTTGACATTTAACTTCCAAGTGCCCAAAAATTTGGTCTGAAAGTGTTAAAGATTGGCAAAACTTTATAATGAGTTCAATTCACCCTGGTTTGTTTACTACAAATATTCCACCTGATTACACTAACCTGCTTACTTCTTGTCTGACTCGATTGATCTATGTGGTTCGATCGACCGTGCAACTTGACTCGATCAGTTTTTCTCAAGCATGAATTAATATTTAAAAACTTTTTTGGCATTCATTCACCTTTCAAACATATGTATATATATATAATGTTAGACAACTTCTTTACATTTGATTTGAAATATTTTAGCTACACCTCGCCATTCTTTTTGTTATGCAAGCATATGAAAAATTAAAGAAAAAAAACTCTTATTAAAGTAGTTTCCATTTTCTTTTCTTCCTCCTCTTTTTTTAAATAATAAGTTTCCAAAGAAAGTTGAAATCAAATAAAAGGTTTAAATTTTGAAAACATTAAAATATATTAAATTTTCTTTATATGATAAAATAATCAGACTTTAACTTGTTTCCTAAATGATAGTAATTGACATGTTAATTATTTCTATTCTAGATGAATTAATGCATGAAAAACATTTTTGAAAAAAAAAAAAATCAACTATTCCTATTTAAATTTTTTTAGACAAATGCCACAAAAAGAGTGGTATTCTATTTTGGTAGGTTTCATGCACACGGAGAAAGCGTGCGTTTACTCTTTCTCCTCTTAAAAGACTTTAAGAGTTTTTTTGTTTTTTTTTACTTATTAATTACCTTTTCATATAAGACTTTCGCTTAGTTATTATCCTCGTTTGTTTCTCTTTCCCTCTCATCTCTTCTCTATTAGGGGCAGGGTCATGTTCTATAAACTTTAATATATCTCTATAATTTCCATCCTTTGCGTGCAAGTGATACTCTTACACATTTTAGTAAGTACTTTTCAGTATTCATTTAATCTTCTTTACAAAGTTTATTCCACTTTCATTCCTCTCTCAACACTTCTTTCATTGCGAACCATTTTTTTTATATATATTTAGTAGTTTAATTATTTTTCCTCATTCTTCCTTTGTGATATCTTTGTTTTCTTTTTTTTTTCTCTCTTATATATATATCACAACTAGAAGTTTTTCTCAACAAAAAAAACAAGATGATGCTAAACACACGAGACTAGCTAGTTTAACCTTGTAGCATTTACCATGATATTTTTCTTTTTAATCATATTGGTTTAGTATTACTAATTTATCTTGATCAAGATAATTCGATTGGGTTAATTAAGCTTGATCAACATACAATGAACAGGAGGCAATTTGCGGTATATCCTTCACCACTTAAGCATGGAACGAGATGGCATGGTCATGGTAAGAAAGAGTGCATTGGTAGAACCCTTAACTTGTTCAATTTGCTCGAAAGCTTACGAAGAGGCAACGACAATCACAGAATGTCTACATAGCTGTAAACATTTCTTAATTCCCTTTTCTTTAATTAGTTTTATCATACTTAATTGATATCTACTTATAGATTAGTTCATGCCCATGCATCTTAGCAATGGGTACCCATAACTAGGTATATATCTAGGGGTACCCGGTTCATTTAAGTCATGTCGACTAATAATCGATCGAGTTTAGGTTTTCTTAATTAAATTGTGAGTGACATTTGGATACTCATATATAGTTTGCTACATATCTATCATCTAATTAAATCAAGTATTTAAATTAGAATCGTATAGTGAATATGTAACTAATAGGATGGGATTGGGCAATTAAGCTCATGTAATTTATTTTAGAAAAAAGAAAAAAATTAAAGTTGAGTTATATCTTAATTTTCTTAATGCACTTTTTTTTTTTAGCTTTACATATATCAATGTAATTCCTTTGATCGATGAAATTATTTATATCATTGAATTTTTAGTTTGCAAGGATTGCATATATAAAACATTTGAGGATGGGGAAGTACAATCTTGCCCCAAATGCCACAAGTTTTTAGGGGCTTCTCCTTTGCGGTCATTGAGGTAATTAATATAGTTTTTGTAAATTACAAGTTTTGAGTTTATGATGTTCTATAATTTCCTTTTGACACCTTAATTATGTTATATTTAGATAATTAAGTAGTCGTTTTCCAACTTGTCAAAACTAGTTTTGTTATAATTATTGTATTTATTTATCATTGTTTTTCAAGATTGATTATTTGTTCTTCGTTGGGTTAGTAGTTAACTAGGTGGGTGGAGTTAGAGTTTATCCTTTTTGGCTTAATACAAGTTGTAATTAAAGTAAAATGGTTATGAAACTAAAGGGCTCTCACAATGGTTTTAGACATGAATTAAGGTTAGCCCTTCTTATCAATCGATCGACGATCGAGATCCATATTCTTCTCTAATATAACAATAATATTGAAAGGATCTTCTTAAAAATACTATAAAAGTTTCAATAATTGACAAATACCATTTACTCATAATTTTGCAAATCCAATCACATCGTCATCAACTCTCAATATGATCTCGTCCAATGCTTGAGGCGAAGCATTAACACATTTATGATGAAGAATTCTCTACAAAACCTATCATCGATACACTTTTGCTAGATTTAATTTGCATTTGAGAATGATCAACTTTTTGTCATATTTGAAGCGCAGCAGTTTGATGTGTGATTAAAGCATTTTTTATTATGTTCAACATAAGATAAGAAGAAATGTACATAAATTGGTTATCTTTTCCACTCAACTCCATTCGTCTATCCTAAATTAGATAACACTAACAATTTATAGGGTGGAAAGAATTAATAATTTCCCCTTGTTCATTGCTAAAAATTGTAAACTTTCCCTTTCACCTTGTGCTATTTATTATGAGTGTTCAACCCTAATTAAACAAATAAGTGCAAGTAAATCTTCCTCTCCTACTAATTAAGTATAACTTTTCCTAATAAATAAGTGAAGATTCGATCTTTGGTGCTCGAGCGAGGCTCAATGATGTTCAGTAGCTAGCTCACACGTAAAATGTGTATCCAATGCCTAATGCCTTTAAGTTTTTCTTTTCATCATTCCTTTGTGTAGAATTGAGCTTCTATGCCTCTAGAGATATGGTACACTGGTAACTGGTAGGAGGTTCACTTGATTTTTTAAATATCTTCGATTTAATTTTTAGTTGTGTTGTATTTATAAATTTTAGAATGATAAACTATTGGATCGTCTATTGTGAATATTTTTCGATTTACTTTGACAATCAATAAAAAATATTTATAGAATTGAACCGATCTAAAGTTTGTATAGTTGATGTCAACTACAAAAAATTCTATGGTAGTCCCTATGAACAAAAGCCAGACGGGTAAACACATCACTAGCTGCAACTCTCTTGCTTTTGTTTGTAATGGTAGCTGATTCGGCCAAAATGTCGATACAGTTCAGCCCGCGGGATCCACAGTGTAGGCGAGAAGCGAAGCAAGTCGAAAACAAAGTGACTCGAGAATAAATAAAAATTAGAAGTATGTTGAGTCAGAAGAGGGGGCAACTCGAAAATTCGGAAAGTCAAAAATATACTTGATGATACCTGTTCTTGATCATTTTACCTGGTTGGTGTTGAAATGGATCTTCTACTCGCGTCGGAGGAAAGATCACGATGGAGGTTTCCTCAAGTTTCACAAACCAAATCCGAATGCAGCCTCTCCTCCTCTCTGTTTGCTCAACCTCTTCGTCGATCAACCTTCTCCCCTTGGACGCACCTCCTTCTTAAAGGAAGAAGATCACGCACGGCATAAGTCGTGCGTGCGTGATGGCGGTTCCACGAACTGCCATCGCAGTTTGTGGAACTGCTCACGTCTTACATCTCTCACTTGTCCAAGGTATATCATACAATGATCACATAAATCATTTAGAAGAGGTATTCAGTCACATAGACTAAATAATTATTTAGACTATTTTAGAGAGGTACTCAGTCTCACAGACTAAATTGAAGCAACATAGATCAATAGTCACATAGACTAACAAAACATCCAATTCATACATTAGAAAATGGTTCGTGCGACAGCAAACACATCGAGCATTCAAATGCTAAAAAAGTTGTTACACCTTACATAGCTGCTCATAGAGTGTTGTATGCTAAGAGAAGTTGTTACGCCTAACTTAGCCACTCTCCGAATGATATATAATCATTCTCCCGATGACACAGAGTCATCTATAGGTGGTAAAAACCATTTAATCTTATGACACAGCCATTCTCCAGGTGACACACAGTCGTTTTCCAAATGATACAAAATCATATTTTTGGTGGTACATAACCGTTTACCTGGAAACATCCATGTCTTGCTATTTATCCAGATTAAATAATCTTATTTACATCAATATGAACATCTCTAATCCCTCTCAATAATCATCATGTCAAGAGCATGTCTCATATTTCAAATATTCACAAACATTCCTGTACACAACAGAAAAGAGTCGACTCGTGAATAATACTCATAAGATGTAAACCTATTTAATCTTCCTTTTTAGTGTGAATCTATTCATTTTAATCAATCGCTTTCCTAGCAATGTTCCATAGATCGAATCATATATAGTCATAGGTAGACATGCTAAAATAGCAAACCTTGATTAAAACTTCAAGTAGACACCTAAATAGTCACAAATGACAAATTTTGAGATCAACATATAATCTCAAAGGGCTCACATAGTAGAGAAGCAGGGATCCATTCTCCTACTACCCATAGTGTCATCTTAGCACATGTAGTATGATTCACATGCTACGATGTCTTTCCTCTTTAACAATAAAGAGTGCATGTTATTATCAAAGTAACATCGTACAGATTTCGATCTAGACATTCCCAATGCCTAATCCTGAATTCAACATATGAATTCTAATCTAGCTCACAAACAGGTATAATAAATGTTGGGAATATTTACTTCGATCACTTTTCTTAAATGATCTTATCTTGATACATATATCAAGACGACCTTAACTTATAGGAATGTAACAAATTTTACAGCTTCCAAAGCTAACAACCACATAGGCTGACCTACAAGCATCGGTCTTACCTCTATTCATACACAACAAATAGAGATGATTGTCCATGTGAGAGGACCAATCACTACCTGCCAACATGCTTATTGAGATCTTATTACTAGAATGTAACATAACATACACTGAATAGATTATGGCTGACATTTCAAACAATCAAATCATAATATTCAATTGTCATTACAAAAAAAACTATTACATTCTACGAAGTCTCATGGACTTTACATGCTCATTAAATGACTCTCTAGTCATTGGCTTAGTAAAAGGATCTGCAAGCATAGCTCGTATAGGGATATACTCAAGAATCACCTTCTTTTTAGCAACTATATCCCTTATAAAGTTGTACTTTGTAGCTATATGCTTGCCCTTGTTGTGATATTTGGGATCCTTGAAAAAAGCTATCGCAGCTTGACTGTCACAATAGACGGTCACTGGACTCCCACTGTCCTCAGCCATCTTCAAATGCTTTAGGAACCTCCTCAACCAGACTGCTTCTTGCACAGCTGCTGAACATGCCACATATTCAGCTTCCATTGTAGATAAGGCCACACAGGTATGTTTCTTGCTGTTCCAGGAGATGACGCCACCATTCAACAAGAACGCATAGTCTGATGTTGATTTTCTATTATCTAGGTCCCCAGCCCAATTTGCATCTGAATAGCCCTTTAGGCTCATATCTGATCCTTGATAACAGAGACAATAATCTGTCATCGCCTTCAGATATCTGAAAATCCTTTTCACTGCCTTCCAGTGTCTAGATCCTGGGTTTGATTGGAACCGACTGACTAAGCCCACTGCATAGCTGATATCGGGACGAGTACACATCATAGTATATATTAAACTACCTATGTCACTTGCATATGGTTTTTTATTCATCTCAGATATTTCAGCTGGAGTCTTGGGACTCATACTTTTGCTCAAAACAGTACCTTTCGCAATAGGTGTCTGTTCACCGTTGCAGCCAGACATGTTGAAATGTTGTAACATCTTAGTTATATAAGACTCTTGTGACAAACCCAAAAGTCTCTTTGGTCGATCCCTGATGATCTTTACTCCTAAGATGTATTCGGCTTCTCTCATATCTATTGTGTCAAATTGTGAAGACAACCACTTTTTGACTTTCACCACAAAACCTATGTCATTTCCTGTTATCAGCATATCATCAACATATAATGATAAAATTACATACTTTCATTTTTCCTTCTTTAGGAAAACACAATGATCCTCATTGATCATTTCGAAACCATAAGATAAAACTACTATGTTAAATCTTATGTTCCATTGTCTTGATGCTTGCTTCAGCCCATATATAGATTTCTTTAATCTAAATACTTTATACTCTTGGTCTAAAGTAACGAAACCTTCTGGTTGAACCATATAGATTTCCTCGTCAAGTTCGCCGTTAAGGAAAGTGATTTTGACATCCATCTGATGTAGTTCCAAGTCATAATGCGCCACAAAAGCCAAAATAACTCGGATAGACACAAACTTCACTACAGGAGAAAATGTCTCTTCAAAGTCTATACCCTCTCTTTGGGTAAATCCTTTTGCAACCAAACGAGTCTTGTATCGGTTAATCGATCAATTAGACTTCCTCTTTATTTTGAGAATCCACTTATTCCCAATAGCCCTTCGGCCAGGAGGAAGATCGACTAACTCCCAAACTTGATTCCGAATCATTGATTCCATCTCTTCTTCCATTGCATTTTTCCACTTATCTCTAACTCTACATCCCAACGCTTCCTCAACTGATTGAGGTTCATCTTCGTCAACTAGGAGTGTGATCATTGCCTCATTCTCAATATCAAACCTCCTTTTAGGTATGATCTTACGAACACTTTTTCGTAAGTTGAGCTATTGAGAAGTCACCCCGTGATCAGGCACATTACTCCCACTCGGTTGACTAGGTTCAGGTATCCCACTAGGCATCTGTCTTGTTGATAATGACTCATCCTCCTCAAAAAGAGGAATTGTCTTATCAACTTCACCCTTATTAGTTGGGAACTCAGTTTCTAGAAAAATGGCATCTCTAGACTTAATTTCAGAGATTGTTCCATCTTGTTGCTCACCCATAAAAACATAACCTTTTGAGGTATCAGAATATCTTATAAAGATACATTTCTTACCTCTAGGTCCGAGTTTTCCATATTTGTGAGAACTAACATGAACGTAGGCAGCTGACCCTCAGGGTCTCAGATTGCTCAAATCTGGTTTTCTGTCCGTCCAACGTTCATATGGGGTTGATGAAACTGACTTTGAAGGCACTTTGTTAAGTATATAAGCCGCAACTAGTAATGCATCTCCCCAATAGGAGACCGACAAATTAGCCTGCGCCATCATAGACCTAACCATTTCAAGAAGAGTCCTATTTCTTCTTTCAGCAACCCCATTTTGCTGTGGAGTTCCTGGGATCGTTAGCTGTCTAATAATCCCCTTATCATTACATGTTGTCTTGAACAAATCAAACAGATATTCACCCCCACGGTTAGTGCGTAAGGTCTTAACCTTACGTTCCGTTTGATTCTCAACTTCGTTCAAATAACGAATGAAACAATCCAACGCTTCAGATTTTTGAGAAATCAAATACACATGACCATACCTAGTGAAATCATCAATAAATGTAATGAAATAGGAAGCTCCATGCCTAGCCTTCACACTCATCGGACCACAAATATCCGAATGAATCAATTGCAATGGCAAGTCTGCTCTAATAGCCTTTCCAAATGATTTCCTTGTTGCTTTTCCAGCAAGACAATGCTCACATATAGACAAGTTAATCTTAGCACGAGAGCCCAATAAACCCTCTTTAGCTAACCTATTCATGCGATCTTGTCCTATATGTCCCAATCTAGCATGACAAACCTGATCAGTTATATCTGCATCGCTAGTAAGAGCAATATTCGAAAAACAACTATCAAATGCACAATTTACATCTGGCACCACATCTAGTACCATAAAACCATTTGTTAAATAACCATATCCGATTGACACAGAGTCAATCTTAAGTTCAACACACCGCATGTAAAAATTTACACAGTACCCTAACTCAAGAAGAGAAGTTACAGAAACAAGATTTCGTCGAATCTCAGGAACATATAGGACATCATGTAGAAACAAAACACTACCACCGCGGAGGTTAAGTTTACAAGTGCTGATTCCTATGACTTCAACTCTTGCATTGTTTCCCACATAAATCCATTTATTGCCTGCTGGTACGCGACGGTACTCCACAAATGTAACTCGCTCCCGAGCTACATGGTTGGTTGCTCCCTAATCTATAATCCACAAAGGATAAGAATCAACTAACAACACAGAGCTAGCAACAAAATGCTCAGAAGACAGATTCAAAGATACCTTTTTCGGCTCATTGCATTCTCGAGCGAAATAGCCTTTCTTGCCACAATTAAAACAAGACAACTTATTTTTAGGTTTCTTTCCTGTCTTCTTCTTCTTTTTCTCAGTAGGACCTTATCCTCCAGCTACAGCCTCTGTCTTCTTTCCTTTCTCTTTCTTTTTCCCAAACTATTTCTTCTTTTTGGATCCAGATGATCCAGCAGCACCTACAATCACATAGGCTTGACCAGAAATCCTTGCGGATTCCACTCTCTCCGCCTCTAGTTCAACATGGCGCGAGACATTTGTAAAAGTCTTAATACTTCCACGCATGCGTCAGGTGCTTTTTAGTTTCTCGGGAGGAAGGGGCGGATTCTTTGTGAACTTTGTTGTTCATCGGTCAACTCATGACCTGCAGTTTTAAGATCCCGAATCATGTTTGACATCTCCCTGAGATGCTGAACCATAGTGACATTCGGGCGTTTCTTGTAGCTATCGAACTTGATCGTTAGTGAAGCTTGCAGCACTAACCTTTGTACTTCTCCTTAAGGGCCAACCAGACCGCATTAGCTGATGCAAAAGTTGCATACTCAAATGCCAGGTCGTCTACCATTGAACTTATCAATATGCCCTTTGCAATGGAGTCTTTCTTCTTCCATGCCTTGTAGGCATCAAGATCTCGTCTGTTTTGAGCTGAAGGACCATCTACAAGTTCATCCATAACCTGATTTACGGCTTCTAGAACTTCCTGTTCCTCTAGGACATACTGTATCCTGAGTTGTCATATTTTATAGTTATCTCCATTGAGTTTCTCTCCCTTATTCAGTTCAGCTATTATGTTCTTCGTAGCCATAATCTATCATAAATAAATACATCATTCATATATTCAGTGTATATTTTCTATGTATGTAATCTTAAATTAAACTCAAAATAAATCTGATATGGTTTACAAAATCAAGAGATAACTACGTTATCACTCATCATTTGTATATGCCAATCTGACTTATATTGATCTATTTTATTACATACATCCCACTTAATGAAATAAATCAGCATGTTTTTTTTTAACAATAAATGAATACATCATTTAACCATATACTCATAATGAACTAATCAAAGAGTAAAAAAAATATGCATCATGTAGAGTTAACAGCATAAAATGAACATATCATTAACTTAAACAAGTTGTACAATGTTAACAAATAACTAACTCTACTAAGAATGTAACAGATTACATTCTTACAACTCACAACATTAATAACTCTAATAGGCTAGATAACTCATAACACAAATAACTCTAATAGACTAGATAAATGATTACCATTACAACTAGGACTACACTAGTGCAATAGTAACCATAATATGTCCCTTTTGTCTGGACTCAACTACAGTACTCTCAGCTGACACACTCACAGGCAACCCATACTGCCCTGACACAGAGTCCTTAAAAGACCTCACATGTAATGGATCACATCCCTTTACAGGGTCTTCCTCATGATCCTCTTCACAGTCAGCATAGTTAATCAGCTCTGTGCACAACTGGATATATGAAACACGTCCTTCATGTAACCCCCAACATTGTCGTGCCACGTCAACAAGATTATCGGGCAATGAACGAATCAACGCCCAAATTCTGTAGTTGTCTAATACTGGAAACTCCTGTATCTCGAGCTTCCAAAATAGTCTGTCCAACTTCCCTATGTGTCCAATGACTCCATGGTAAGGATTATAGTTTAATTCTTCAATAGTCTCTCTATACCGATTGTACATCACATCGCGCCGTGTCATAGTAGTATACGTCCGCGCCATCTGTAAAATTGAAATGCATTATGTCAGTACATAACCGACAAAGTCAGTACAAATACCGATTTATTTCAATTTATCAAGGCACAGAACAAATATACAATAATCAAGAAAAAACTAAAATTTCTTGATTTTTTTTAAAGGGCTACTTACAATTGACCCATAGACATTTACTATTAGTCTTACCTTTAAGTTATCCATGTCAGATTCCAATTGTTCCAAAACAACCAATCTGACCACTGTTATGAGTTTAGTTGATCAATGTCAACTTTACACATCCCTTGTGTGAGCTAATTGGACACTTAGGTTTTGTTAGAATCAAATTAATTAAACCTATGCCCAATTAGAAATCTTGATTCTAAGCTCATTTAATTCGGCCCAATTAAATTAAGCCAAGTTAAACTTTACCGAACAGATTAATAATCTGAACAAAACAGATTTACCACAAATAAGATGTCCGCCTGCGACCCCCCCCCCCCCCCATCAGCCACTACGACGTCCACTGTTCTTGAGAATCAAGGCATCAACGCTCTGATACCAATGATGATACCTGTTCTTGATCATTTTACCTGGTTGGTGTTGAAATGGATCTTCTACTCGCGTCGGAGGAAAGATCACGATGGAGGTTTCCTCAAGTTTCACAAACCAAATCCGGATACAGCCTCTCCTCCTCTTTGTTTGCTCAGCCTCTTCGCCGATCAACCTTCTCCCCTTTGACGCACCTCCTTCTTAAAGGAAGGAGATCACGCACGACGTAAGTCGTGCGTGCGTGATGGCGGTTCCACGAACTGCCACCGCAGTTCGTGGAACTGCCCACGTCTTACAATACTAAGTTGAAAGAGGAGCAACTTAGAAAGCTGGGAACTCGAAAAGCCAGAAGTCGAGGATAACAACACTTGAGGGCTCGCGAGTGAGAAAGACACTTTGGATGTCGAGAAGTGAGAAAGACAGAAGCAAATTAAATTGGAAGAAGAAACACTCAGAAACTCGAGAATTGGGAGCTTAAGTGAAGAAGGGTCCGGAATTCACACGAGTGAGATCACGTAAGAGATTTCTCTTGACAATTATTACATCCGATTTTCTAATCGCCTCTTCCAATAATAACTTTAAGACACATGATAAACCATATGGAGATTACTTACAATGATTATTCCCTAACCGCAGAGCCGGTCCTGGGGGAGGACTGATGGAGCCCTCACCCAGGGCTCAAAAAAAAATTTCTATAAAGAGGGTATAATTTTTAAATTTTTCAATAGAGAGCCTAATTTCTAAATTTCGTTCAGAATCCCAAGTGTAAATTTTTAAAACATAACCGACTTTGTCTGAAACGAAGGACATAATTAGTGGAGGACGACGGGGTAAGACCGAGTCCTTATATAATGGTTAGTCTAGGTAAAAAGAAAAAAAGATTGATCTCACTTCTTTTCTATATAGTTACATTTTATATCTTTTTCTCCGATATTGATTTAATTATCAGAGGGTTGTAAGTCGGAGCATCTTCGACGTGTATTAATTTTGATAAGATTACTGTCATCGTGACCGGATCAAATTCATCTCGATGAAAGAGAGTCAAAATCTAACTGCATCATCAGAAGATACAGCAATAACATAATGCAAATCTGAATATCCTTGTTTCTGCAGAGCTGACCATCAGCTGCAAAGCATCGTCACCATGCTTCTACCAAAATCTACAACTAAATCGACTCGTGGGAAGAGTAAGTGTAGCTAGAGATTCTACTCAGTCATTTATATATATATATATATATATATATATATATGGATAGGTAGATTTTGTATTTGCATAAAATGTTTTGAAAATCTTGGATTCAGAATTGGCTGAAAGTGAAGGGAAAGGCAAGAGTAGCGCAAAGAAGCAGAAGAGAGAAGAAGATAATGAAACCAGCAATGGTAAAGGATCAGCTGCTGGTGAGGTATATATAGGCTCTAATGAAACGAAGGATTGAACATTCTAAAGGAATCTAGTGTTGGACTTGTGCTTGAATAAGAGCTCGAACTATATATTGAGCCAGTAGAATTCGACCTAAATCTGTCGTCCAAATATCTTCCCGAGGAGGTTGAATTGATACAGGATCGATAAGAAAAGGTGAACTAATGTCCAGATGCATTCATTAACTACTTTTCATCTTCTTCCTTTTCCTCTCGAAGAAGACAGTAGGGACTTCTAACGATCGAGTTCATGATCAGAGCGTCCATTTCAAATGATGAATGGCAATGTTTCAAAGGTACAACGACCAAAAAAAATTTATAAAAGTGATGTAGTAATTAATGACTGTTCAGTTCGAGTATTATGGGGAGCATTAAAGCGTGGGAAATTTATTAGGTAGGGTAATCAATGCCTAGAACTAAAGACAGAAGGGAATGGGCGTTGCAATTCCTTACTTGGTAATCAAAATTTATTAGATGAAGACGATTGGCATTTCCCTGTTCTTTGAATTTTTTTAATCTATATATCCTTTGATTTTTTTAAAATGCGAAATTATTTTATCTTTAACTAGTTAAATTTATTATTTTTTATTTAACTCTTTTAATAGGTGATTCGGTTTTATTCTATTTTTTATAGAATTTATAAAAACTATTTGTCTTGCTTAATATATCACAATAATAAAATTAAGGAGTTGATATAATCTATTTTGACTTTTTAAAAGTATTATTTAATAATTGAATTAAAATTATTATATATATATATATATATACACGCTGCCTTTCACTGGCGTCACTCACACGCTACACGCTTCATAGTCAGTAGCAGAGCAGATGCCGCAGTGAAACGAAATATATATATATATATATATATATATATAGGCACCACGCGACCGAAGACGCCACCTCATGCACGCACGCCGATGCACAAGGGGGAGCCATCTAAAATGCACCCTATATAATCGGCGTCTGATCAGGTGGGCACCTGGTCATGCACGTCGACATGCGTGCATGAGCATAGGCGCCCATGTGGCGTGCGTTGACGGAAGACACCACATGGATGTCTATCCTCACACACGCATGCCAACGCGTATAGACAGATGCTCACTCGAAATGCACCTTTTATATATATATATATATATATATATAGACTTCTGATCAGGTGAGTGTCTGCCCATGCGTATTGGCGTCCATGCGTGAGGACAGACGCCCATGTGGTGCGCGTTGACCAAAGATGCCACATGGGCGCCTGCCCTCACATGCGCACAACGACGCACATATATATAGGCTTCTGATCAGGTGGGCGCTTGGCCATGCGCGTCGACGTGCACGCGTGAGGGGTAGGCGACCATGTGGCGTGCATTGATCGAAGATGCCACGTGGGCACCTGCCCTCACACGCGCATGGATAGGCACTCACCTGAAATGCACCATATATATATATATAGGCTATTGATTAGATGGACACTTGTCCATGCACGCGTGAGGGTAGGCGCCCATATGGTATGTGTTGACCGAAGATGCCACATGGCTGCCTGTCCCTCATGCGCGCACGCTAATGCGCATGGCCAGTCGTCCACTTGAAATGCATCCTATATATATTGGCTTTTGATCAGGTTCTGGTCGCCTGTCCATGTGCGTTGGTGTCTGCGCGTGAGGGCAAGCATCCACGTGTCGTGCGTCGATTGACGACACCACATGGGCGTCTGCTCTCACGCATGCATGTCAGTGCGCATGGACAGATGCTAATTTGAAATGCACCCTATATATATAAGCTTTTGATCAGGTGGTCGTTTGCCCATGCGCACCAGTGTGTATGCGTGAAGGCAGGTGCTCATGTATCGTGCGTTGACCAAAGATGCCACGTGAGTGTCTGCCCTCACTCATGCACGACGATGCACATGGGCATGTACCTTCTATATATATATATATATATATATATATGATCAGCTGCGATGAATAGTAAAATCATTTTATTCGTGTGATTCGATAACATTTTGTTCTAAATTATATATATATATATATATATATATATATATATATAAAATTTAAAACAAAATTGAAAATTTTAATATAGAAAAAATTAATAAACTATACGCCTTTACTTTATATATATATATATATATATATATATATATATAATTTAAATCGGTTCATATCTTTTTTAATTTATAAATTCTAAATATATATTTTTTAAAAATATATAAATAATAATTATGAATAATTAAATTGTAATCGAACTTAAATAAACGGGACAAGTCCAGGGCGTTTTTGAATAAACTCAGAATCCACCCCGCCAAAGAAAAATCGAAATCCTAAACCAGCCGCGCCTCTTTTTTGGCCTCGCTCCGCCCCAAAATCGAACGGATCTATATATTTTTCAGTTTTAAAACTTTTATACAATAAAAAATATCTAAAAATTAATATATTCATCAAAATTACACTTTAACAGTATTAAATCTAAATAATAAATTACTTAGCAAAAAAAAAAAAATATTTATTACGAGTCACAATTCACGACCTAACCCTTTATCCCATATAATAATAAATTTACATAAATTATTAATTTAATATATATACCTATAGTCTATAGAATGAATTTATTAAAATTTGTTCTTCGTCCCATATCCGTTTTCAAACTCACAGACCAAATCTTAATCCGTTTCGCCATTCATTTGATCGAATATAAATATGCCCCGAACGGAACAAGTTTAATGCGGAGACAGATTTAAATCTAGCCCATTGCCATTACGAGTTGGACCTCTAAAATTAAATTGGTAAAATATTAGATTAATCATTTAGATGGTAATTATTAAGAAGTATGATATGGATACTTTGAGTCTTTGACATAACAAATTAAAAATTTTAGAGGGATTTTTAAAAAATTAATAAATATTAGGAGTTTGCTGAAAACTATAGCATAGTGCTAGACGGAGTCTAAGCTTGAGGTTGATCCGGATCCGAGGTTGGACTCGCGGCACTCGCCGAGTCGCGACTCGGTCGAACTGAGCCCGTGGAACAACGAGCGAAGAATTAGATCGAAGGTAGGTCGGTCGCTCGGCTCCGACGCCATGCCAATGGCGAAGAAGAACGCTGAGCGAGCGGCGGAGTCCTTCGTGATCCGCGTTGCTCTTCTGTCGAGGCTCATCCTTTTGACTCTGATCGCCTTCTGGCGCCTCCTGTTCGCTCCCTACGACACATCCGCCTCCCTCAACCCTAGCTGCCTCAGTACCACAGCCCGTGACCAATTGCCGGAAACCGTACTTTGGCCCCGGGTAGGGGCAGCGATTGAGGCCAGCGTCGTCTGGGACGGCGTCTTCTTCATCCGGATCGCCCAGTGCGGCTACGAGTACGAGCAGGCCTATGCCTTCCTCCCGCTTCTTCCGGCCTGCATCGTCCTACTTTCTCGATCCGGTGAGCTCAAATTTGGATCTTTTTTTTTTTCTTCTAACCGTGGACCTAGACAAAGGAAATAGCTTTATCCTCTCGTCCGATGACTTGCTTATTTGTTCTTCTTTTTCCCTTCTCGGTTTGCAGTATTTGCTCCTTTGGTACCAATCATTGGGTACAGAGCTGTGTTGGCGATATCAGGTTATGTGTTGAACAATCTAGCCTTTTCGCTAGCTGCAGTTTTCTTCTATAGGTAAGTTGGACTTGTTCATGATCACTTCTAAAATTTTGATACTTCTTTTCTATAGGTGAAAATGGATTTGATATCATTCGTTCATTGTTGTTTCTGTAGTCTTCAACGTAATAATATACTTCAAGTATCTCAAAGATCTTTAATTTAAAAACTGGTTTTCTTCTGCAGGCATTTGATCTACTTGTTTTAACTATTATTTTTTTTTTTATCTGTGCAATGTCAGTCAAATGAGACAAATCGTATTACGCTAACTATTATGTCTTTGCTACACGATTACAGGGTATCAGTTGTAGTCCTAAAAGACACAGCGTCTGCATTACGAGCATCAGTTTTGTTCTGCTTTAACCCAGCATCAATTTTTTATTCATCAATGTAATGCCCTTGTTCATGTGATCTTTCATATTATTTTTCTTATTCTAGATTTTCCATTTGATTAATGAGGGATATTTCCTTGACAGCTATTCAGAGAGTTTATATGCGTTATTTTCACTTGGGGGAATATACTATGTATTTTCTGGTGCAAATACTGTGGCGATCCTCCTGCTTGCACTCTCTGGTTCAGCTCGGTCAAATGGAGCACTTAATGCTGGTTATTTCTGTTTTCAGGCACTGAGACATGCTTATGATTCTATCAATCATAAAAAACGGTTGCTGGTAAGATCACTTTACCTATGCTATTAAATGACTGAGCCTCTCTCTGTGTATTTCACTAGTTTGTTGTAGCAGTGAATTTGATTTTTTTCTATACTTATTTTCCTTAAGTAGGCAGCTCGGGCAATTCTGATTGGAGCCATACAATCTGTTTTAGTATTTGTGCCATTTCTGGCATTCCAAACGTATGGATATTTCACTATCTGCTTAGGTGGTAATTCAACTGATTTGAGGCCTTGGTGCAATGAGAGAGTCCCTCTTCTATATGGTTTCCTTCAAAGTCATTACTGGTACTTCTCCCTAAACTATTTCATGTATGTGTATCAACATTGGCCTCAAGAGTGTGTCCTAGGATTAATTTTTTTCTGCTCGAAATGATTTGCGCATCATCACTTGTATTTTTATACTCTTGTTTTGGTATCTGAATCTTTTGCTTTTCATTGATACCAGGGGAGTAGGTTTCCTCAGATATTTTCAAGTAAAACAGTTGCCTAATTTTCTTCTCGCATCTCCAACTCTGTCTCTGGCTATTGGCTCGGTTATTCTTTACTCAAATTTACTGTATAAAGCTTTTCGGCCATTAAGCATGCACAAGAAAAATGATTTTACTCTTGTGCCAAAGTCAGTTGAAACGAATAAAAGTTCAGATGCTCCCCATGCTTCAGCAAATGATATGTCTTATAATAATGGTCAAGGTATTAATTTTTCGAGCACCTCTAGTTCCCAGTTATATGAGATATGCTGGTGGTTTAACTTTGTTAAATAACTATCATACATGAAATAAAAGTGCTTTCATATAGTTTGTAAATACTAGAACGTTTGTTTATCATCTAACATGTTTGTGATTATACACTCTTTATGTTTGAACATCCATTGGCCATTTACACCCTTACATGCAAACAAAAGTTTGAGTCTACTGAAGTGATAATTGCCTTGCCTTTTCTTCTGGCACATAAGATAATTGATTATTTGGTCAACCTTTTCCTTTTGTTGCATTTTTTTCATCCATATATTTTGTGGTAGTTAATGAATATTGGAGAACAAATTTTGCTGCTATAGTATGTAGATTTCACAAATGCTTCAATTGAGGTGTAAGAGTGGCTGTAGCAAGGCTTGTTTAATACTATAAGTTGCTTTTCGTATAAATTTTTTGTAATTAGTTTTTGCCCTCGGTGACAAGTCTTGCAATACTTGTAACTTGTACAGCTCAGAAGATGATTAAGCGGAGAAAGCAAAAGGAAGGCAAACAGAAAATTTCAGAGTGTTCAGAAGATCATAAGTCTCTCGATCGAATTCTTCATTCAAAACAAGAAATTGACTTCATCTTAGTTCTTCCTTTTATCTTGCATCTGGCCTTTCTGACAGTCACAGCTTCCTTCGTGATGCATGTACAGGTTAGTTTATGTTAGTAATACCTTCCGTTTAGCACTTGAAGTTTGATGAAATGACCGCTTAAATGAAAAAAGCGCAATATGACACCCCAAGTAAAGCATGAACGCAGATGCTGTTTACTTATAGGAATAATTCCTTCTAGATTGGCAAGGCAATAAAAACAGAACAACTATATCAAATTCATGCTAGCGCTATTTGGATTTTGCAAATCTAACAATATTATACAACACTAGCTATTTGAATCTTAAATTTTCTTTATATATTATATCAAACTGTTAATCTTAATTTTCAACGCTTTGTACATTGTTATCCTTTTCATAAGATTTTGTATCCAATATTTTGTTTATTTAATGTGTATTTGTTATCTAGGAATTTAAAATAATTACTTGAGAACTGAAGTACACATGGTTTCTAGACTGTGTTGTGGACATTCATCTTGATGACCTGACCTCCAGTGTAGATAATGAAAATCTTATTTCTCAGATAGTGTGCTGAAAATAACCTGTGGTTAAGCATTTTGAGTTAATCCTGCGAGTTATTAAGTTTGAATATGGTGCAAATTCAAGGAGAAATTGATAGGCTATTGTAAGAATAAATTCAAAGTGATTAAACTCGAAGGGGCTTCATAAGTCTCGTGCAATTGTTGTCTTCCTATGACTTGAAATAAAAGTTTAGATTCCAATCTCAAAGACTTTTGGGCAATAATATTTATGAATCAATAGTGTGGGAGACAAATAATCCTCTCTCTGTGGTAATTGGATTAGGACAGACGGGCTCAATCACATGTGGACTTATTCAATTGGTTATATCATTCAATTTACTGAGGTTGCCAGGATAGGAATTTTAGATCAAGTTTATATATTAATCCCTTGTCAAAAAACTAAGCTATAAGAAATGAGTCAGTTGGATACTACTTGGCAACTTTTCAGTTCTGTATCTCTTCATCGAATTTCTAGACTACAATCTTCTCTTCATACTTTATATTCACGAGCATTTCCCTCTCTTTTTTGTAAAAAGTCATCTTTTGGTCAATCCCATGTTATCATCAGCAGGGACATGTGAACTAATCACGACCTTACTTTGCTAAAAAGGGCCACATGTATATTTCTTCTTTGCTAAATAGGATTTGTTCCTCAAATGCCTAGAACATGTTTTCTCTTCCAGGTATCAACGCGCTTCTTGTCAGCCAGCCCTCCTATATACTGGTTTGCTTCTCGCCTGTTAGTCTCAAAGAGGATCAACTCTAGAAGATTGGGCTACTTGGTCTGTGCTTACTTTATCAGTTATGTCCTCCTCGGCAGTTTGCTCTTCTCTAATTTTTATCCTTTCACTTGAGGAAGCAGCAGTGATTTTTTGTGCATGAATCTCTTGGATTTTATGCGCATGAATGGTACTTTCCACACTGGAAATTGCAGGTTCATATGAGGCATAGAGTAAATACCAAAAAAGGTGTTTTTTTCATGACATTTCCATGTAGATTGGCCACTGGCAATAGATATTCAGATTCGTGTTTTTTTTTTTTTCGTACTGTGTTTTAAACCTGTGCTATGTTTTTGTTCCCCTCGACATATGGATCCATGGTTCCTAATTCTTGGTCTCATGATCGGAAGAGCAATCTGTTGTTCTTAACAACTTCTCTGGTTTCATCCAAATTGTTTAGGAACTTGCATAAAGCTTTTAGCCTTCTAATGGACTCTTCCATCAGTGTATATTTGCTCCATGTATACATGTGGCGTTTAACTAATTATATGGTCGTAGAGATCCAATATTGAACCAGTTTAAAATTTTTGTTAGTGTACTGTAATCCCTGAGTTCGAACACTAGTTTTTGTTGATGTCACACTCCCAGGTCATTTTTTGTCTGTTTGCCTCCCGTTCTCTACGCTTTTAATATTACCGGAGATCTTGATATTGTGGCCTCATTTTTTTTTCCCGAAATTGCAATAGTCAGAATCGATTTCAAACATGACAAAGCCTTTTTAATATGATGATATAATAATATTGAAATTTTAAAAGGTTATTTCAAAATTTGAAAGCCTTGGCGAACATCTCCCCAATTTTTTTGTGTATATACTTTTTGATTTATTTTTATTTTTGGCTCTTAAATTAGGCACTCCAATTTATAAATTCTCCTAAACTCTATTTTACCCGTGGTGAATCAGTCATCCAAACTCGTTTTTTTATTAGTATCGGGGTATTCGAATCTTCGATTTGATTAATCTATGAGAGTGATCGATTATGATCTATTAATTTTCGAAATATCTCATTAACATTTGAGTTGAATAAGATTAGAGTTTAAGTAATCTCCATCAATTATCAAAAGTAAATCAAGGAAGCGTTTATAATTTTTTTACGATTCAATTTGGACTTTATAATTGTGTCATCTCTAAATGACAATCTAACGTTGAAATTATATTCTATCTATCGAACGAACTCTTGGATCTCAAAGTCATCCGAATAAATTTTTTTACATTAGTTATCGAACGATATCCCAATAAAAGATTAAACTTCGTGTTGGAATATTGGTGGCCGGCTAGAGGGGGGTGAATAGCCTTCAGTCGCGTACAGTAGAAGACGTTCGGTTAATCGTCTACAATAATCGTTAGCGCAAGCGAAAATATAAAACTGAGATAATTAAGAACAATACAAAGTAAGAGCAATGCTAACAAAAGATATAACGTGATTCACGGTCTCACTGCTAATCCACGGTTCGATTCGTCTCCGATGAATCACTCCGAAACCAATCCACTGTTGGTCTCTCCCTTTAGCTAAAGCAAGGTGGAGGTAAACCTTCTTACAACACAAATACTCTTTCTTACAATAGATTTGAATTAAGAGCAAGAGAAAGAGTTGGAAGCTTGTAGGGCACTTGGATGATCAGTTAGAGCATAAGCATTACCCATCCAAAAGCCTACACCTTCTCTATAAATAGAGAAAGCTATTTTCTTCCCGTTAGCCACTAGCAGTCGACTGATACCCCGATCAGTCGACTACTCCTGTAGCCGTTGCCCAATAATAGCTTCTTCCACGTTAGATTTCATCCAACGATTTCCATATCAGTCGACTGATTGAGCTATCAGTTGAGTGCCAGAAGCGAGCACTCGACTGATCACCATTCTGTGCCCGAAATCCTCACGACCAGTCGACTGATGGTCTCGATAGTCGACTGTCAACCCGTGGCAGTCGACTGATGGCACATAAATCAGACTCGTATACCAGTCGAGTCACAGTCGACTTGGAGCAGTCGACTGCCATGACATGACAGTCGACTGATACCGAGTAAACCTCAAACTTTACATCCATTTGAGCGTCCGACGGTCGGGTAAACATCAACCCTTACGGTCGAGCCTCCGACACTTAGTCATTCGACCAAGTTCACCTAATGAGTTACTTATATTTCACTCATTCTCTCATCTCATTTGAAGTCCCTGTCCGAAGTTCTTTTCGTTCGCGGTCACGTCCCTCGACAGCACTAAGCGCACAGCTTCGCAATGCTCCTTCGTGTCTCTTGCCCTCGAAATCTGCTTCTTTGGCTTCGCTTCAAGTCATCTCGTCCGACGGTTCCTCGGATGCATCAAGCGCACGGCTTTGCAATGCTCGTTCGTTGTCTCAGGCACAAGGTTGTGAGTTGGTGAAACTCGTAAAAGCTCCATGTACGAATTACTAAGTCCTACAAAACTCCAACGCATATATCAAAACAATAACAACCTAACTTAAATTCTTTGTTACACACATCAAAATCATATCATATGGATTGATTGCCCTGACACTTCGTTCTCCTATAAAATATTTCTCCGCTTCAACTATTGCATCGTGCTCCGGCGCACCCAAACTCGTTCTTCGATGCTGATTCCTGTGAAATTATGCTACATCTGGATTGACTAAATCTGTTATATCTGGAAAGTAAAGTTTTGAGATAAAATCTGGATTTTTTTTTTTCAAAGTGAATCTGCTAACGACTGATTTAAGGGGGTAGCAAGTGAAAATGTGGGCAATGCTCAAAAATTAAATTAGAATGCAAGGCTATGCTTTTTTTTTTTAATTCACCACTGAATAATATCCACTTAAAAAATCGAACTGCAATGAAATGTATCTCTTTTCCATTGCACCGTGCCCACACCCAAACTCGTTCTTCGATGCAGGTTCGTGTGAAATTATGCTCCATCTGGATTGACTAAATCTGTTATATCTGGAGAGAGAAGTTTTGAGATAAAATCTTGATTTTTTTTTTTTTTTTTCAAAATGGATCTGCAAACGACTGATTTAAGGGGGTAGCAAGTGAAAATGTGGCCAATGCTCAAAAATTAATTTAGAATGCAAGGCTATGATTTACTAAACAAACCAAACGTATGCACAAATAGAAAAAATATATATACTTATTAATTATTTTAAAAACAAACAAATATAAAAATCCTCTACTCTTCTTTTCCAGTTGTTACTTGTTGGTAAACCGCCGAGAATGTTTTAGGAGCTTTCCAGTGAGCTAGAGGCAAACTGAACCGCACCTGCAAAAAAGTAGAAACTGAGAGAGAAGATTTTGGATGATAAAGAAAAAATAATAAGTCTTTGCAAGATAATTTAAAATACGAGCTAAACACTGAGAAATCATCCCCATGAACAAAAACAAAGATCAATTTTGTCAGTGAAATTAATTGCTCATGAAAAATACTCTCTTATTTAGAAGGTACCTGATTTCTCTCCGGATGTAGGAGGTGTTCGAGGTGAGCGAGATCTATCTTTTTGTCTCATTGACATTGTAAGAAGTCCAAATGACAGCAGATTCCTTGATTACGAGTCGACTCACAATTTTCCATGGCATCATTGTTACACACTCCAGTTGCTATGTTATGAATAAAAGCGAACTGGGCTTTACTACTACCGTATTCGCACAAACAGTTCTCAGCATCCGGTCCCATTAAACCAACATGGACAACAAAAAAGAATAAATATTCAGTTTCCTTGATCAGAAATGTTGTTCGAGTAGAGACGCCAATGGATCGATGTCTTTCAGAAAGGATATTTGAGTGCGTTCACGTTTGCTGACTGATTCATCTCAGTCAGTATAGCAAAGTATCTGTTGTGCTCGGATGTGATCTTAAAATCCGGTGTGAAATCTGAGGAAAAAACCTCAAAACTGCAGCAAGATGTTGCCAGTTATGAGCCGCAATTGCCGCTTCAAGAAATAGTGATGGCTGCACAGTGATTTCCTGTTATCAGAAAACATATCAGCAAAGCCACACCAAGCGCATCCTTGCCTGTTTATCTAGAAACAACAACAACACACACAACCGATTACTGTATTGAGAAATACTCTCAATACAAGTAAACATGCGAGATTAAGAGAAGAAATGGTAGATGAAGTGTAAAATAAAATTTAAAAAAAAAAAAAGGTAAAATGATAATTTAAGACTGAAAATAATATGTAAATAGTATAGCAGGGTGCTGAATCCGTGCAACAAGCAGCTATATATATAATCTATAATTTTATACGATGTTCAATCTTAAGTGGACGTGTTTATATTTATATGTGTATTTTTTTTTTCTTTTCAAAAATCCCAAGTAGTCTTTCAGATATTGGAGCTTGTAAATTGGCATAGAATTACTAAAGCTGGTGTCGATACGATTAATCAAAGAAGTGCTGAAGAAAACTAGTTTAGTCATATTTTCTCTTTAGTCTTTACCCATGGGAGTTGAATTTGCTTACTTCTTATCATGTTATTATCGGAAGCTCTTCTCATCAGCTATAATAACTTTTATTTAATTCAGTATGTCGATCAGGCATCCTTCCTAAAAAATTAATACTATTTTAGCCAAAAAAAATAGTATTAATAACTAAGAATATAATCTTTAAATTAAATTTATCGAATACATCTATATCGAATATAAAAAAAAAAAAAAAAAACCTGTGCGGAAAAGCAAAGCAGAAGCCTGAGAGAGTTGTGTAGCGTTATTCTTTGTTTCGGCATATATAACAAGATGGCAAAAGGCTAAGGTGCATATGCAACCAAAAGGGAGGAGAATAGATAGCAACCTATAGAAGCTTAGAAATGAAGTATTTGCACAAGGCTAAGAAAATATCGGCAAGACCTTGCCAAAGTATTTGCACAAGGCTAAGAAAATATTGGCAAATCTTGGCTCGCAATGGCTCCGAGAATTCAGAAACTCAAGTAATAAATCAATTTTCATTTACGATGGAAAGCATATCTCAATTCAGTACTGGTCTGAAAGAAGAAACAGATAAAACTATTCACTCGAAGATTTCCTTTTTACAATCCGTAACAGGAAGCACAAACTGGAAACATGAACCAATGAGGATATGCTAAAACTTATACGGAAGATTGTTTTATCATAGACTACAATCGATCACGCAATCACAACTAGAGCAGAGAAGTCTGAATAGCATGCTCGCTTGAACTGCATCAAAAGAATGAAAATTTTGCATCATATCTAGAAGAAAACAAGCAATACTCTTCGACCTCTATTTCCTCTTTTGAGCAAGCCTGACGCTGAGTTGTATATATGTTGGAGACTGTGCCCCCAGTGGTTTCATCTTTAGGAGGATGTGATTTTGCATTAAATTCAGCAGTATTTGCATCTACTGGACCACCATAGTGAAATAAAGAAAAGGGAGGAGGATGTTCACTGTTTGGCTTGGCACAATGTTCCCCAATGCCTTTTTCTGCAGACGAAGGTTTTGATGGCACTTGTCTATTTGAAACTGACCTCTGGTGGCCAATTGGTTCAATAAGAGAGTGTGATTGCTGAAACCCACAAGATTGGTCATGCCCCTTTTGTTCTTTAAAGGTTCCAAGATTCATTCGGTCAGTTTTTTTATACAATAATTCTTTGTTTGCATCAAAGATAGATAAGGCTACAGGTTGTACAGGACCATAATGAATTGCGAAATCAGATTGCCCATCTGTCCAAGGACAATATCCAAGATGATTTGGAAGCAAATACTGGTTAGCCTGGGGATATGTCATGAATCCATTACAAGCACATTGCCAAGGATCTAAGTTCCAGGTATGGTAGCCAAAGGTTGGAGAGTGAACATATGGCAGATTCATACTATGGTTTGCTCCTAGTAACATGTGTTTAATTGGAGGGGTCGCATATCCAGGTTGTCCACTATAGGATTCACCATCACCAACAACAACTGAATTTTCTACTGGATAATCACATTCCAGACAGTTCTCAGATGGACATCCTGCAATAAAGCTTGAAAAAGAATCATTGTCATTTGCCTTACCCTTGTTATCTGGAAATTCATCTGACAATCTTTGGAAGAAATCATTATTGGGCATTGATGCATCTCCACCACAAGATTGTTGGGAAGCATCTTCTGAATCTGAAGTTACTGATGACTCTGCATTTTGCCCACTTGAAGAGCTAGTACTGCTATCTCCTTCACTAGGACATGAAAAACAGTTATCTGAACTAGAAGCGCTCCTTGCTGGATCAGTAGAAGTGATTTTGGCAGGGCTGAGATCCTCCTCTACATCATTCTTTGAATAATACTCTTTCTTTCTTAAGGGACCAAGTTTATCCTGACAAGCGACATCAGTACCAGTATCAAAGTTGTCTAAATTATCATGGCAAACATGAGCATCAGAACTCATCATAGTACCTAATTCTCCAGAACTTGTAAAATTGTTAGCCAAGCATACATCACTAACTGATTCAAGTGTGATATGTTGCTGACAACCACTTTCACCTTTTCCAAGACCTGTGGTCTGGGAGGGTTCCAAACATGTTATTGAGGTCAGTTGAGGATCAGAATGATTTCTAGATACCTTTCTCTGTGCATCCAGTGGTTCCCAAACCTGCTTCCTGAAAATCTCTTTGCCTGGAGAATTAATAACATGTTTTCCTTTTGGAAATGAAAAATTATCATGTGAATAATAGCCAATACCATATTTAGCATTCTGATAGGATGACCTGGGCATATGCACTGCATACGCTGGTTTATTGGCAATCTTTATCTCCTTCCCTAATCTACCCGTTGAAACATGGTACCCAACCTTTTCACCGTGATCCTGAAGTTCAATACAGCTAGAATACTGGTAGTCAAATCTATCTTGATCTCTCTCCTTTTGGGGATTGCAACTTCTATGATTATGCTTTGCAAACCTTTCTTTCGAGGCTCTGTGCAAACTATTTGTGCCTCTGGAGGAACACAAATGAATGCCAGCTTTATCTTCCTGATTGCTAATTTCTTTAGTGTTATAGCAACAGTGCCTACTGTACCAGTTGGATGCCTGACCTAAAAGGTAATTTTTCCTTGGTCTTGGTTTCCGTCTTGATGATTTTGAATATTCAGATGTCAAAGAAGTCTCATTATTAACATGAAGGTTTCCATCAATATCAGATTGGAGTTCTACAGTTTCAAGATTCATAATGACAGTCGCACCTGAGGACGTCTCATCCATATTATCAAGAGAATCAGGGTTTTGAATAATAGAACTATCAACGTGTCCGTCAACAGAATCCCCATAATGCAAAATGATAAGTGATTCATCATGAGAACTGGTAGATGATATACTTGAGTCTGCAGGCAAAGAATCATGTGACTTTGATTCAGTGAGCTTCTTTTCTCTCTCCCTATCTTTTTCTTTTAGCCTCTCTTTCCTTCTAAGCTTCTTTTCCCGTTCTTTTGTTTTTTTCCTCTCCTTGCGTTCTTCTTCTTCACGTCTCTCTCTCTCTTCTTCCTCAAGAAGTTTAGTCTGAGAAATAATTAACAATTTCAGATATAAGACCCTGGAAATTTGTTGTTTTTGAGCCTTGCAGTATTTGGTAACAGAAAAAAAAAAAAGATGTGAAATTTTAACTATCGAAGATCCAGGCACAAAGAATTACCTGTTTTTCTAAAGTAATAACTTCTTTGCAACCAACATGAAGGCGATCTTCAAGCAATTTTAGGGCAAGACAAACAAATATACAGTGTGCATTTTGTTGAGTCGTACCTTCTCTGAATGCCTTTTCAACCTGGAAGAATGCTATTTAATTAGACAAAGAAGTTTAAATATTGTTTGTGACTTAAAAACTAAATGTTTCAAATGTGATAACACTATTATTATCAACAATAGAATTCAAAACACGGAACTCATTTCACAATCAGAGCCATAGCAAGGTGGTGGACACGTGCCAAATTTCATGCAGCACAGGGTTGTCCCAACAAATGGAAGTGTGGTAAATCATGCTAGTTCTATTTTCAAAATATACCAGTAATATCTATATTTAGAGCCTTGAGAGTTATAATAGTCACCTTGTGCTTTATCAGCTATATTTAGAATTGCATACACGGACATCAAGAATTGTTGACATCAGAAATAATTTTCAGTGATAACAACTAACTTATGTGTAATTAATTTTAACAAGTATAAGATAAATGAACCCAATTGCAGAAATGCTGATATAATAAGAAGTCAGAGGCACCTGTTCTTTAAATATAACAGTTGCAGCATCTAGAAGAAACTCCCTAGCCAATTCAGGACTCTTAGCATGCTTCTGTGACTGGTAACTATCTCTGTCAAGCTCATTTCCATCTTTCTCCATTGCATCATCATCCTGTTTTTGTAAATTAATTAAGCAGCAAAAAAATAATAACAGCAAAATTCAAACAATTCCATGAGTAGCAGATTAAATGATCCCTTCAATGACTGCATTATCCTTACAAAGATTATGAACCATAATTTCACGTGGCAAATACCTCTTCTTCATCAGCTTCCTCAGCATGTTCGAAGAAATTTCTAATGTTATCCCCTTCTGTTATTGTCACAAGACCATCACCTACTATGAGCCTGTGATGAACACAATCTTGTCCCTTAAGTCCATGAGCCTTTACAGAGAGTTCATTGCAACGACCATCAAGTTTCCAAGCTCTAAGTGTGATATAGAAAGCATCAAAACCACCAAGATTGAGTCCAGTTACTTGGACGTTTCCATTCAAGCCAACATCTTCAAATCCTAAAATGTCAGTTTGTCCTTCTCCAGTGCCAATTGCCCATTCAAAATGGTGATAAACTCCATCTGCGTCAGTAAAAGACTGATGCCAGTCAGCTCGAACAGTATCTTCGGTTACCTGAGTGGCGAATATATCAAAGTCATCGGTTAGTTTCCAAGTTGTATTACAGTCTTTGTAACAGACCTTCCCAGATTTGACATGTGAACATTAACACAGCAAAAAAAAAAAAACAAAGGAAGACACTAAATATTATGGCGTTAACAACAGATAATTCTAGCAAAATCAAACCTGATATTGGAAAGCTGAATCTGCAACACAGAACCATCTAGTGCAACAAGGCTCTTTGCGCAATCGCTTCAACTCCTTTAACTCCTTGAATTCACGAATGACATTTCTTCTACAATCTCTGCAAAACTTCTTGCTGTCAAACCTGCAACATTCGAATTCAGTTTTGCAACCATAGTAACTGAATATTTGATGGCTTTATTGTGTAATTACAATTTAGTTAACAAATTTAAATATCACTAACAAGATAATCTTATATGAAGTTCAATATCAAAATAAAATACATGTAGCCAACTCAAATTGTTGGTACTCACAGGTTGTTGCAGTATCACTACATAAATATTAGAAACAACAATTTCTAAATTTTAGGTGGCTAATTTTTGGCAAACTACAAAGAGCAAAAGAATGGCTCATTTTCAAACCAAACCTTGCCGTGTAAGAGTAACTAGTCTTTTTTTTTTTAAATATTAGTAGAAAATCACATTTATACCCTAGAATAAACTCCTATGTTTAAGTTGACTCTATGATAAGCCAAAAGTTTCACCTGTACATAAGTCTCTCAACAAAATCCTCTTCCTTCATCCGCAACAGTGATAATCTGGTTTCCTCACCTAAAGCGGACCAGAAGTCCACAAGTGTCTCACAAGAAAGTCGCGCAGTATGCAAAGCACAGGTCTCTCTGGATCCATGTCCTTTACCATAATTAGCCATCCCTTGGCTTATCCAACCCCTTGCTCCGCCTCCACAAGCATCAGGATAAAGTAATTCACGTTCATGTTCTCTAACTCGAGCACTGTCAAACACCTACAGAATTAAAAAAAGAAAAGGTGTAAAACTCCAAGAAAACAGCAATAAGGGAAAAAGAAAAGGATTATAAGATTGCTTCGATTTTGAAAGCAATAATGCATTTAGAGACTTGAGTATCTAAATGGATAGGAAGGCATGAGGAGAAAAAAGCAGAAAACAAATATAAAGAGTATAAAATGAAAAGTTGAGAATTTCAGTTGGGATTGAACCATGGCGTTTCTTGAGATATAATGACCATAGCAAGAACAACTTACTTTTTGGAGAGACTTCAGTGACCTTGCCCTTATGAAGCAGTCAAGAACTGTGATAGTGCCATGCTTTGTTGTTGTCAGACCACCCCAAGGATGTGACGATGGATCTTGTACCTCATCAACATCACTACGGCCCTGAGACTGGCAATTCCCAGCTCTATCTGAAAGTTGAAAATCAGAACCTCCCTGTTGCACTGACTTCCCATAGTTTATAATCTGTGAGAAGGCTTCCAGAAGCAATCCATTGCATCTTGAACAGTAGAGGTTCCTCCTAGCATGTTCAAATAAAGCCTGCTTATCGAGCCTCAGGAACTCCTTTCGTACCTGAAGGGATAGCTCGCTCCAGAACTAATTCATTTACATTGTCAACAAGATTAATGTTTGCCATATTAAATCATTTACAAGATACAAATATGACTACAAAAACCAAACACCCCAGCGGTGAAGAATAAACGAATTAAATGTCATTCACGGATAGACATCCATATGAACAGCATTTGAATAAGAATTTTGCCATTGTGCATACACTAATCAACAAAACCTAGACTTCTGGAACCAAATTCGCTTGTCAGATGTCAAAAACCAATACATGCAATAAACGAAAATCACTGAATGTTCCTACAAATTTATCATTCTCACAATATGCATAGATTGAACAAATTCTGCGTCAACGTTTCACAAATCCAATCGAACAAAGCATATTATCGAAAATATTAGAAGTACTGATACATTCTGGCTGAAATTCGATGGAAACGAAATGTTTCCATTATAAATGAACTAACGGATCTAGAACCAAAAAAAAATGGATACCGAACCTCCAAGAAAGAACGGAAAAACAAATGGAAATTCCAAATCAAGAGCGACGCAGAACTCCGGAACGAAACCGAAACAATCCATTCCGCCGATTACCTTCTCTAGCTGGTCGAATGAGATGCTATCGCGGTGCCTGGACCAGATGCTGTCAGGCGACGCCGATCGGGCGGGCGCCGACAATTCAGCGCATCTCATCAAGAGTCCAGGCATCTCCTATCAACCTGCCCACGCCCTCACTCCCGTCAGAGACAAAGCCTCGCAGATCCGGAGTTCGCCATCCACCGAGGCGTGGAGATCGACGACGAAGCGGTGTCGACGCCGGCGATCGGTGGGACGTTGGATGGGAATCGGATCGATCGGCTGGACTCTCGGAGGCGGCGGGAGCAATCGGAATCGGGTGGGAGAAGGGGGGACTACGAGGGGCGGAATGCGATGGACGGCGCGGGGGCGTCTGCTGATGCGATCAGATCTCGTCCCCTTTTAATTCCTCATTATTCCCGTCGTTGCGTTAAATAGCCAGGTCGAAAATCCATGTCGTCTAGCATCCGAAGGGACGAGTTAGTAATTCGTAATATATTAAAGGGGTTTCCTAAAAAGACAGACCAGAAATGATTTCCCGTCGGATGCATGAGGCCGCACGAATTTTGACGAGTTCTTCGTGCCGCGAAGGCGGGTCCGACTACAAGTCAGGATGGCTGCGAGATTTAAGGGGGTGTTTTGGGAAAAAGAGAATTAAAAATGATGATGCCATCGTGTCGTTCATTGGCTACATGCGATTGTGAATAATCAATGCATTTTTCTCGTGAAAATGAATTATATTTGTGCAATCCATCGCTATTGAATCGATAAAAATTAATTTAAGTTCGGAGAAAGAAAAACGAAGGAAATCAAAATGCAGAGTACTCATAATCGAATATTTTTTATTGATTGAGTACAAATCAATTCAGTCTTCAAGGAGATCGATCGTCAATGATGTCGATCTTCAATGAATCGATCTAACTCTATAAGTTGTGATCAGGAGGACAAGTATCCATAATACCTCAAGAGGTTGGGTCTCATCCATGCCTTTGAGAGGTCAGGTGGTTGCGCTTTGAGAGGTCAAGCCTCATCCGTGCCTTTAGGAGGTTTAGCCTCATCCACACCTTCGGAAGGTTAGGTGTCATTCGTGCCTTCGAGAAGTCAAATGTCGCCCGCACCTTCGGGAGATCGAGATCACTCACACCTTTCGGAGGTCGGTTGTTATCAACATGTTTGAGAGGTCAGGCATCATCCGCACCTTCGAGTAGTCGGGTGTCAATTGCACTTCGTGAGATTGAGCGTTATTTGCACCCTCAGGAAGTCGATCTTCCGTAGCTCTAAGTGCTAAGCAGTTCAGACCTAAAAAGATTTTAAAATGAGTGAAAAGGAGATCGAAGGATATCTCGACGAGATCCCTCCGACGTTCTAATCAGAAAATAAATAAAATGAAAAAAAAAAGAAGAAATGAAATATTAGAAGATTATTTAATTTCCTTCATTTTCTTCATTTTTATTTTATATAGAAAGGGAAGAATATATTTTTATGGATGACAACGAAGACTTATGATAATGAAGAGAATTAGAAGGAGAATTAGAAGAACGCGCTTGTAATGTAACTGTCCAATCCTTTCATTCCACTAACATTTAACTTTCGATTTAGTTTGACTATCATTCCGCTAACATTTAACTTTCGATTTAGTTTGACTATTGATTTGACCTCTCGGATATAGTATTACCCTAGAATTGACGTAATTGAATACAAATTTTTGAAGTGTCAGCGTTGGTGGGACGAGATTTCTTACCGTCGAAGTTTTCGATAACTTAAATGGCATCACTGAATATTTTCGAGAGACTAAGTGTATATATTTATTAAGATCTAGCGATTTCATCAAATATAGCGAGAAAAAATTGTTCTACAAGTACAAATGCATGTATTTATGGATTACAAACATCGGCAAGCGTACAAGTGGAAGTTGAGAAAAAATGACTGATGACAACACAAAACAAGTGTGTGCAACTCTACGACTACATCTACTTGTACTAGTGGAACACCTGATCTCCAAGCCGAACCAGTGCCATCAACAGTCACCATGAATCCATCCATGAAGGCAATACAACTAGCTATATCTAATCTACTCGCACTTGATGGAACGGTATATGTGACGAACGAAGAGCAGCGCAGCATGGAAACCAACCGTGCCAAGCATCAAGAAGAAGCCATAGCAGATGCAAACCATGTATCCAAAGAAGAATGATGTCTGCATGAATCCTGACATGTCGGAGCGAGCATAATAGTAATACCAACAGTACCCGTAGACAAAGAGGCCGGTTGACCCTCCGCAAAGGAAAGATCTGGATTAGATGAAGCAGGTTACAATTTTAAATCTAATGAGTTCGAAGAGCAGCAATCAATTTTGTGCCAGAGTAATTCAGAGGCTAAAAAAACTCAGAGTAATTAATTAGTTTTTCTGAAAGTTCAAAATATATGTCCCGAAGGAGAAGTTGCAACGAGGCACCATTCACTACAAGGATAACTAAGAAAAATATAAAGCTTCTCATATTTAGTATTAGTTTTTGATATCTGAAGTTGGTCACTCACAAGAGATAGTGGTATCAAAATGAGCAAGATAGCTGAGTGAGAACAAGCCTAACAAACCTCACAATGGAAGAATGAGCTCCAACATATATACTTCAACATACTTAATTGGGATGCTGACTACATCCCAACCAAAAAGATTTGTGCATTAATGATAATAACAAACTAATGCTAGTTTAGGCTAGGTAGTTTCTACATTGATATTGATTTAAAAATTTGAGCCAGATTTGGAATTTTTTTTTGTCTAGATTCTTTAAAATTATAATGTTTACTCTGGGATTGACAGTTAAACATTAGAGGAATCAAGAAAATGCCACCTAATTTTGGTTCTAGATCTTTCAACATTTGATGAAATAATTGCAAGCACAAGAGCCATTGTTATGGCCACATGAAATGTAATCTTCTTGCATTTACAATTTTTCCTATTGTTTAATGCACAAAAAATTAAAGGGAGCATTAACGCAATAATAAAGTTGTTACCATGTGACTTGATTCACGGAACTAACTTCTTACAATACAAGGTAAGACTACATATAATAGATTCAATGTGATTCAATATTTTCCTGTAATCCAATATTGACAGTAACTGTGTACCGGATTACCCTTTAACGTATTAAAAATTCATTTTATAGTAGAAAAAGATACTAACTCAAATAGCTGATGCAAGCACAGTAATGTTTGATGATGGAATTCTGCACAATCAGTGAATTAAATGCAAGGACATACAAAATACTTAAAGAATACCATAAGTTACCAAAAAGAATAATAGCATACCTTCTATACGCATACAAAAAGAAATAATCTTAACGCGGTAAGAACAACTTGCATGCAATCTTTTCTATCAAACGAACAAACATAAAGTGAATACACAAAAATCAATCTTACCTCCACCACCACTCATGGTCTTCAGCAGCAAGTTGAAAGTAGGTGAGTGCAACAGTTATAAAAGCAGTCACGATGATGAGGATGATGAAGACAACGAATAAAATGCTATATATAGTATATATTCTGTGTCCCCACACACTCGCAAATATGTAGTAAAGCTCAATATATATTGCACTGAAAGGAAGAAAACCAGCCATTATCATCTGTGGAACGGTTTGTCGATACCATGCCAATTCTGGAATCTCTCTTGGATATTTTGTTGTGCGACAGGGTGCTTGGAACTCCCTTTTACTGTTTTTACCAGCAATTCCACCCAAAACAAGTAGAGGAGAGGTCACTAGTGTCCAAATAAGAACAATAACAATAATAGTTCCAAATGGTAATGCTGCAGTGGCATTATAGACGATGGCAACAGTGTTAAGAAAGCAGAACATAAGGAACAGAGGCCCACAAAAAAGGGATCCTGTCAATAGCAAATTCCTTACCTGTCATTTAAAAAGTAACACGTTTACATTCTTTTAAGGTAGGTTTTCTTCCATATAATTTTAGCAAGCATGCCAGCAACTGGAGCATTATGCACATATGAAGTTATGGAGAAGTTAAAAAAAAATAAGAATAGCTAAAAAATAGAAGTGCATACCCAGTTTGTTCCTTCTAGCTGGCAATAAAAGAAAGTAGCAGCATATCCAGCAATACCGGAGGTAAGTGCATAAATGATCACAAGGGCAGTAAAAAGAGCCCCACGGTTATAGGGATAGAAAACTCCAACAAGTGCAAGAATGAAAATGAAAACCGTGCTGCCATTCATGACAAAAGCGGGTTAAGGTGAGCTGTAACTGGAAGTAGGTTGTGGGTAGATTCAACAATAAAAATAATTCTGTTGATCTTTTCTTTGCAAATTAGCAAACATAAGGTTGTATAAAGATACTCACAGAGTAAATAACTGTGTGCCAGAACCAAGACAAGCAGCCAGTAAAGACCTGTACTTCGGGAACCTAAAGACATCCCCATGAATATACTTCCATCCAGTTTCTTCTTCATCCTCGACAAACTCCTCGTCGTGTGCATACCTAGAATAAAAATCGAAGAGGCAAACGTAATAACTTACATGAAGCAAATCCCAAGGTTTCTCAAGCAATGTGCTTGTAGCCTTAACAAGTGACTTTATTTTCTCAGAGTAAACAGAAATTAACATTAATAAATACTCTGGTGATTAAAAACAAAATTATGTCTTCATGGTCATGCTTTCACTTCTTAAAATAATAGAATCCATTGGTCACATGCTACGTTCAAGTGTTTGGCCTAAAAATCATGTGGATTCACAAGTCTATAATGCCAGGAATGACTTCGTCTACTATCAGATGCAAATATTATGATCAGCATTGGTAACCATATCTCAATCAAGTGAAATATGGAAGAAAGCTTTATAAATAACCATGAAGTGGTGACACTACTTTGCATTTGATTAAAATAAATTGAATGCAAATTCAGTTGCCAACTTTTTGTAAGTCAATTCTTTCGGTCAGATGTCATAAAGACATGCAAGCAATTCTTAACCAGAAAAAGAAAACGTATTCATTGATTAACAAAAACAAATTGCAATTGTGCGAATCCTGGGGGGAAAAGTTCGCCAGTATATATTCTTTCATCCAAAGAATCTAAATGGAGACAGCACAAAATCTTGATTATGCAATGAAAATTCCTGGAAGTAACAGTAAACAATGATCTAGCTCATTTTGAGAGGATCTTATTCATTATTATTTTTCATTTCTTAATCATCAAAAATCTGCTAATATTTACAGAGGAATAAGTTAATGAAACAACAAAGAGACAGAAATGTGCAAGGTTCATTACTTGACAAAATCATTCTTCAACACCCGCATGAGAATCGAGGCAAGAAATCCAGTCAAGAGAAGAACTGTCACGCAAGAGTTTATAATGGAGAACCAATGGATCTCTAGGTGATGAGGTAGTGAAGAAGCCTGTGAATACTTCTCCATCCTCTTCTCAAACGGTATGGTGGTCTCCTTCCACTTAACAGAATACAAAAATTCAACTTCAATTTCCTTATCATCAGTCACATCCAACAGCGTATTAGGATCAGTGTGGACAGTAATCTCAATCACCCTGTCACTGTTGTAAAAGACTTCGAAGTGGAACCGCTGGTAGAGGAAGTATCTGTGTTCTCCAAGTTCTTTGCCATCCTTGTCAACCTTCCCAATGAATCCCCAAAGAGGAAGATCATCATAGTACATCTGAAAGTAATAGTCCATAGAGACTGCACTTCTGAACTGGGCCACATTTTTATCGGTAAGTTTCTTCTTGCAAAGTAATTCGGACTCACGATCTACACGGAAATCAAGCTTGTACGGACCATCGACTAGGCGATCCCCATTCAGAATTTCTCCAAGTGCTTCTTTTTTCTCAGTCACATGCTCTGGTACCACAACATATATCCTCAAAGAAATGTAACTGAAACTGAGGAATGAAGGCGAAACAGAGACAAGGGATTAAAGACGAACCTGGGATGCAAAATGGTAGATCAAAATACCGATACGTCTCGCTGCACAGAGGCAAACATGCGAGACGAGTGAGAATGACATAGTACAAGAATGATGTTTGAGCAAAACTGGACTCAAATACATCCAAATTTCAGCAAAAAATACAAAAAAAAAATGCTGAAGAAACAAACAACTCATCGTTTCTTTAAATTGAAAAATTCCTACTTGCAATTTTCATAATTACTTCCAAAATCATCTTTTGATGTGGAATATACAAGCAAAAACTATGTGAATTTACCAACAGATGTTCAGAAGGAATTAAATTTTCGCAAAAGAAGTTCATTGATTGCATGAACGTAGTAAACAAAAGGAACATTTAACTGATGCGGAACGAATCTGATTCAGAAAGGATTCTAACTTTAGTGATGCTATTCCAAATATAATAAATTTGCCACCTCGAAATAAAAAGTGCATAGCTACAACCGGATCAGGATAGAGGGACTAGAGATCTGAGGGAAAGAAGGGCGAGGACCTCACCTGGGGTTGTGGAAAGGGCCAACTTTGTTTACGTAGAGGGGGACGTGGTCGCCCTTCTTGTAGCGGTGATCGGAGGCGTCCGACGCGACTCCAGCGACGCCATAGAGCAAAAGAAGAGCAGCCACCGCCAGACGCATCGCAGGCTTCCACATTTCCAAGGACCAATCGAAATCTCAAAGATCTCCAAGCTCAGATCGAAGGGAGAGAAGTTACAAATACGATTGAATTTATAGTGACGGGAGAGATGATTCGGATCGAGTACAAGTCTGGTTGCAAAAAAGATGCATGACCGACGAGGACCAGAAGATGGAGGGTGGAGATTAAGTCTATTAATATTTGCACTACATCTAAGATAAATTTGATAATTTCGCTATTTAAAAAATTAAGAGACGAGTCAAATCGAAAATATATTAAATACTTTTGTCACATTCAATCTTATTATACACTAAACAAACTCAAATATCATAAGTCACATTTCTCTTTCTTAAAAATAAAATTACGTAACGACAAGTGATGGGCGACCCTGGGTTGGCTTCCCTATGATAAATTTAAAATCACGAAGCGTGCAAATGAAAAAAGTCAACGTACCTTGAGGCCCACAACATGGATGGAGTAAATTGATGGCGACCATTTATTGACAAATAATTTTTTTTTAAAAAAGCCTATGGTTCATTGATTTGGAAGCAAGATAAACGAATTTTGTTTTGTTTTATTGCATTAAAATGTTCAAGTGGGTTGCGACCTTTAGCCTCCTTGTCAAATGAATTGATACATCAACTTCTCACGTGAAAGATGGGAATATTTCCTTTTATTCCCGTTGAAGTTTGGTTATTTATCTAAATGGTCCTAGAATTTTGATTTGCTCTTCTGCCGTTAACAACACAAAGGGGGGCGTAGCCCCGAAGTTATGGTCGTAAAGAAGAGCCTTTGTAGATTCAAGTACCTGGAGTTTAATTTCCAACTTGTGACATACTGTAGGAAGTTTTTTTTTTTTTTCAGTAGAATCATAAATCTTAAAATGTTAGATTGCTGAATTTTTTTATCGTGCAAGCTTTTTGATTTACTCTTATGACCGATGTAAGGACAGAGTCACATGTATTTTTACTCGGGCTTTAGCCCAAGTAAAATTTTTTAAAAACAATTTATTTGATTAAATTATTGTTCATTTGATTAAAATTTTGCCATTAGTATGGAATATTTCATTTTAAAAAAATTTAGTCGAATCGAAGATCCGAATATCTAAATTATCAAACAAAAGGGAGAGCAAAGTGTTGGCCTCAATTGTGCATAAGGTTGGAAGCATCACCTTAGTGGCTCCTTAGTCCTAGCCCCGAGAATTCGAAAGGGAGTAAATTACGAGAGAATTATGTCTGTAGACGTGATTGGTAAGACAATAAATGATCATTTGAACCTGGTGCAGAGCAGGATTTTATATCGTCTTCGAAATTAATCTTTATTCATCGTACAAATTTATCTATTGATTTATCAATGCGTCGCACCCAAAGGGCACAAAGTGTTGGCCTCAATATATTATTAGCCATGTACAGGTATTGGATGCGTCGAGCAACTCTCAACGGGGTGCAGGACGGCCAGTTTATCCATTACAGAGGACAACTCTGGTTTGCTTTAACTTCTCAACTAAGGCAAAGTAATTTTGGAACCTTCCAAAGGAAATACTTCATGACGCTTAGCAGATGAAACTAATCGGACAAGAAAACGCAGAATAACTATGAAATGTAAATTTCTCTAAACGAGTCCAATCGTATCTGTCTAATATAAATTATAAGAAAACGAATGGGAATGATTTTGATCAGTGGAAATGTATAGTACTGCTGAAACAGCCAGAAATTGCACTACTTGCTCTATCTAATACAACACCACAGTAAATCTCCTAAATGAAGTAAATCTCGGCGATTAATTGGTATTGAGAACTTGGCACTTATCTATATGATTCAGGGTATCAAGATAATGGAAAAGAAATTACTTTTTATGTCCGTTAAGGCTAGTGCTTATAAGTTGCTACATAATTTTGGAGTTTGATGAGCTCAACCGAAATCATTCTAAATTCATTATTCCTAGAGAGATCCTTCAATTCTAGCATTTGTATTTGACTAACCACAGGAGGATCTGAAAAACCAAGTGCATTTGATTGAGTAAAGCAAATGCACGTTAACTAAATGAGGAAAGATAAGCAAGAAAACAACATTATAACAGTGTTGTATCAGAAAGAACCTGCATGCACTCTGGAGGATCATCTTTCTCTGTTCTAACATGAGTCTGCAGATTTAGCACCATCGTAAGTTATTTAATGTCTTCCTAAAGTTTCAAAATGATTTGGATATCTAATCTGAAACT
Source organism: Wurfbainia villosa (assembly GCA_025175895.1). NCBI lineage: Eukaryota > Viridiplantae > Streptophyta > Magnoliopsida > Zingiberales > Zingiberaceae > Wurfbainia > Wurfbainia villosa. Next base: position 1,006,845 of record JAKLTH010000042.1, read on the forward strand.
CCTTTGATCGATGTCATTTAATTTACTAACTAACAACTTTGATAAAACATGGGATGAAATTTAATTGGCGCTTCGACTAAAAAAAAAATAACTGCAACTTATGCCTGGTCAGAATTGAGATGTCAAGGCTTACCTCCATGACCATTTGACAAGCATCGTCCTGGTTGGAAGTCAGGCAAGCAAGGATGACCAAGTCGGCTGCTATGCTAGATGGCCAAAAGGATAGCCTCTGATGATCCAGAAGAGAAGAGCAGTTAAGTACCTTGACAGCTTCTGAACGTTTGCATCTGCTCTTGCTGCCTTGAGATAAAACCTAAAACGAAATTAAAACGCCTTGAACTTCTGATCATTTGATTCATTTCCCAATGTGTTATAGCTTAATAGCCAGAGGCAATGACCATATGGGAAGTATGGGTCACCGGAGGAAACTGTGAGTTGTAGGAGCAAAGCATTTGAATCTTAGAACTTGTTGGACCAGCCACTCCGTGGCTACAACTTCACTTCTGCTGTATGATATCTGCCGTATGCTAAAAAAAGGGCAAATATTCAAGTTACTTTATTCATCCATCTTTAATCAAGTGTTAGGGTTATGCAGTCAGAACAACGTTAGTTCAGATGCTGCTGACATAAGAAGAAAAATGTAGCAATATATACTCCATATATATATCCTAACATCTCGTATGATGATTCAGGTAATAATTTAATAGTATTTAAAAATTGATCTATTGACATCACGGTGGTTTAAGCATTGAAGAATAAAAATGAAATATTGATCACATAAAAGGAAACTTAGTATTAAGTAATCAAAACTTAATGTACCATTTTCCTGACAATATTAAGTACAATCTATTTCACAACAGAATTTGCTATTCATAACAACCGTTTTCATAGAGAAGTAAAGCAACACTAAGTGGTATGCCTACACATTTATCTTCTAATCTAGCTAATTTATTTATTTTAGCTATACTGAGCAAATTGTAGTTGAAACTTGTAATCATAAAGCACTGCACTCGCTTAAGAGATTCAAATGACTAAAATATAAAAGGGTAGAAAAATTACTAGTCACCTGTTATACGGTTGGTTCTCTTCAATGCGCGTGGCGAGGGCGATACTAGCTATCCCCAACAGTTGAAGGTTTCTTATGCAACTGAAGTAACCCATCAGGCTAACACCCAAGAACAGGGTCTCATGCTTCAGATCCATAGCCCTAGAATGCTTCTCCAAAAGGGAAAAATGAAAATAATAATAAGAAGAAGAAGAAGAAAAAAAAGCAATACTTGGTTTAGCAATTTGAAAAGTAAGGTGTATAATTTAGGTAATTAGAAAACTTAGATACATGGTTCAATATGTTGTCCTTGATGTAGACATAGTTATATATTCCCTCAAGGATCAAGTTAGCCCCTAAAACTTACGTATATATCAAAAAATTTAGTCTTAATTTAACAAGTCTAGATCCAATTAGTTGTCTTATCGATAAGTTGATGGCTCGAATTGATAGGGCATTGCTATAGCGACATAGGTCATAACTTGTTGTCCCTACGAGACAAGCAGTTAGCTAGAACAGTGCAGAAGCTGTTGCAATGGACAAGGATTGAATTTCAAAGTGAGATCCAAAATCTTTATCCGAGCTCAAAAATCCTCCGCTGCTCTGCCCAACAGCTCAAGGGACATAGTTCCCCTCCCCCGTGATTTACCTCCTTCGTGTTGGTTGTGGGACCGACTAGTGAGGGTGCTGGAGCGAGCAAATCGTCTTTTACTACGGTTATAACTTGTTAGTCGTTGTAACCTATTAAATGTGTATGCAATTTTTTTAGCACAATCACTATTAACTTAGTTTTAGTGGATCGTCAAATTACCTCTTCGTGTATCATTGCACCTTTATTTTTATATACATAAAAACTCTATTTTTGCACATGCCATGGATGCAAGTATGAATTACGAGGCAATCAATCTCCACGTTCACATAGACTACGTTTGGTAAGGGGTAATATAATCAAGCTTGTAATGCAATAAAGTTTGCAATGTAATGTAATTTATATTACATTACTGTGTTTTGTATATCTAGGTGTGTAATCTTTTATTACAAAGGTGATTACATTATTTTGTTTGGTGTCTATTATTTTTTAAGGAATGTAATTCATATTATTATAAAATGACAAAAATATCCTTATGACTTCGTCCGAATATAATCAAAATCTTAGTCGATTGCTCACGACCGCCATCGTCATCATCGGTCCTCGATTGCTAGTCATCGACTGCCATCGCCATCGTCAGTCATCGATTTCGGATCGTCGATGGTCGTTGGCCGTCGACGATCGCCGGTCGCGGGTCGTCGGTCACCAATTTGACCGAAAAAACGAGAACTAAAACTAAAAGTATATTTAATATTTAAATTTTTGAACTTGTAATGTAATTGGATTACACCGTTCTAACTTTGTAATCTAGATTATAATATTTCATTATATTTTATAATTCAAATTACATTACATTATAATTTTAAAATTATACCAAATAAAATAATCTATCATATAATATAATCTTGATTACATTATAAAATTAATAACTCCTCAACAAACTTAGTTAGCCTGTCCTTTACTGTGTGAAATATCGGATTAAAAATCGAAGGTGATTTTTTTTTCATCTAACTGTAAAACCGACCATAAGAAGGATTCATATAGCTAACCCCACCTAGTGGGATAAAGTTTTGTTGTTGTTGTTGTAAAACCGACCATAAGAGAAGAGATGTGCAAAGTGAATCCATTATCTTTTGCAACAAGAGTACCAACTATGAGATCCCCACGGAGATGGCGTGGTGGCTAAGATACGTCGATGTTTGTAAAAGTGACATAGGTCGATTTCGGATGAGGTCTAAAATCTTTTTCTAGATTCAGATGACCCCATCAAAATCCATAGAATTTTTTATGATTTACTTCATTCACAATAGCCATGGAACAGATCGATCGAGCCGTTGGATTCACAAGAGTTACCGACTACGAGGCAATCGAAGATGCTGGGCAGGACCCCGTACTTTGCTGAACATGCTGAACGTTCATTAACTACGAGACCGACAAGTGTGGTCGGCAAGCGAAGGAACAGAAGAACTAACGAAGAAATTAGGAGCATCCTACATTGCATGCAATAATTATCAAGATCGTGGAATGGCTCACCTCCAACATCAGGAGCCGTTGGTCCAGGATCAGGCGGCTGTGTTTGGTAGTCCTTTCGTATTCCTCGGCGAAGTCGTACTCGTACACACTCTGTTCGCCCCTTTCCCTGCTCTGACGCTTTTGATAGCTCTTCTCGTCCTCCTCGGCGTCGAACTTCATCAGCTGCATCCAATCGGACGACTTAGCCTTCGATGTCATCTCAAATTTAAATGGGATCAAAATTTTGATCTCTCACTAACCGTGAACTCTTGAAAAGGCTGGCGTTCGGTTGCGGGGGCCACGCGGTAGGCCGAAGAACAGAACTGCGTTGAAAGATCGCGAAGGAGGGAGAAAGTGGTCGAGGTAAATGCGCTTCCATGATATTTCTTGGAGAATCCACCGGAAGAGGATGAGGAGGCTGCGAGAACCGAGGAGGAGTAATTATTATCGGTGGCGAATCCATCGTCGGAGCTGAAGCGGCCGAAAAGCTCATAGCCTCATACTCAATATCAAAAAGCGTCATCTGCAAGTTGAGTACTCTGAGCTTTCCTCTTCGTCGTCCTTGTTTGAAATCCGCTCGGAATAAGCGAGATCCGAGTCGAGGTCACGATCTCGGAGCGACTCCCTGACCGGTGGGCACCTCTATTGTCGATTTACCACCTCCGTTGGGATCGGCGAAGGAATTGAGACACGATGCTCTTTCTCCAACACTTTTGGGGCCTCCGAAATATCTGCGACATCCCCACTAGGAAGAAGTTCCTCAACGATGTCAGATACGTCAGCCTCGACAGCGGACTCAATCCTCACCTCCACCTTCGATCCTCCTAGTGTAGGATCGAGTGATCCTGCGGAACTCCCCCGGGATGGCTCGATGGTAAGCACACAAAGATGATGCTTGCGAAGATGTTCGGATTCGAAATCAGACGAAGAATCTAAAATCTCCCGAACTGAAATACCTTTTCTTGTGTTTATCACCGAATTATGAGTCAAAAATCCATCCGTGATTTACCTCCCTCCCATCGTCATGGCCGAAGGCCGAAGGAACGGTCGTCGGTGGGACCGCTAGGTTGGAAGTTCCAACCGCGAGTGATCCTGCGGAACTCGTTCGGAGCAGCGCCTCGCCCGGAGCTTCCAGATGCATTCGATTGGTGAGATATCCCACTCACTCAGGATTAATCCAGTGGAGGAGGAATCTGCCTCCCCCTCAGTCGCAGACGGATCGGTAGATCCATTACCGGAGGCGTGGTGGACGATCAGAAGGATGGCAACGCCGCTGCGACGAGGAAGCTTGGATCGGGGCTTCGTGGAGGGGACGGAAGCCTCCGCCACGAGCGGCCGCTTTCGACCTGCTGCAGAAGCAAGCGGCGTTGGTGCTTAACATGGAAGCGAAAGAGCGAGTGAAAGAGAGAGAGGACTGGCAGTAGAGTGCGGAGCCCCGACAATTCGAAGCAAGATATAGTACTGGTAATCGAGGATGACGTAAGCAGAGAGGTGCTTGGCTTCGTGCGCGATCCCACGATGTGGCCACGTGTACTATAGGCTCGAGAGCTCTGGATCTCGTTCGGTAGCCGTCGCCATCATCGGACGGTTGCGGTTTAGATTGGGCCTTGTGCGCTTCATCGTTGGGCCACTAATTCGATAGTCCTATCCGTTTAATCAATTAATCGCAGACATCCTCTCAAATTTTTGAAAATGAAGGAATTATTCAACTCCCTCCGCACTTCAGTCGCTGGGCTTAAGTGGCCGACATGGAACATACCAGCCACTCAATACACGAGGTTCTGGTTTTCTTATTAACTGAGTCATTAGATCTTTTAAAGCGGACTAGGACATAATAATTTTATTACTCGTCTATTTTTGCATCCGACGTATAATCAAAGCCGACCATGGGGAGGATTGCTGGGACCCTCTCGTTTAGGATCCAAAAAAAAATTTTCTATAGGAAGAATCTAATTTTCAAATTTTTCAATAAGAAATGGAGCTTAATTTCTAAATCTCATTCAGGATCATAAATTAAAATTTTAAAATCCGGACAGACTAACGAAGATACGTGGCATTGATCTTAAATAGTTAAATTCAAAGGTGAACCGTGTGCTGGAGTTAGCAAAGAGATATGCAGAGTAGCTGACCTATTTGATCAGAATGATTCATAGCGCTATGAACCTTTCTCCCGCTGCCCCCTGCAAGACTTCTCCCGACTTTTAGAATATTCAAATCTTCGATCTAATTAATCTATAAAAATAATCAATCTATCTCATAGACTTTTGAAATAATTAAATCAGATAAAATCAAAATCCAAATAAAATAATCTCCATCGACCATTAAAAATAAATTAAAAAAATATTTATAATCTTTTCAAAATTTAATTCGAAATATATAATCATATTATTCTTGAATGAGAACGACGATTCAATGTCGAAATTATACTCTAAACTTCTCCAACTCTTTTACGGTGCGTCATGTGGTACGTATTGTTGTCTACTTGGTTTATGAAGATTATGAATTTTTGTGTTCATTAAAGATAAGGACAAAAGAAAAAAAAATCCATAAGAATACATTTGCCAACAAGAACTAGAGGTGAAAAAAACAAATTCAATTCAAGGACAGATTGATTACACGTCATCATTATGACTGCTTAGCAGTCCGCGGAAAAGTAGACTAACAATACGTGAAAAGCCGAAGGTCCATACAAAGAGTAAATCCTCAGGTAGTAAACGAATCCAAATATTCCGCCTGAAACAATAATTTCATATTAAGCAGAGAAAAAGGAAATAATGAAAATTGGGGACGAGCAGCAGTATCAGTGTATGGCATTCACAATATAACCATGTCCCTCGATCAAGTCAGAATCTGCCTTCTGCCAAGCCCATGTCGCGAAGCTCCCAGGCTGGCCTATTTTCCGTTTCGATGTCTCTTTTGATAGCCCGCTGAATCCCTTTGATGACAAAGAGATACTGAAATACGGATGACAAATATATGAGTTTTAATTTTCATTGTTAAATTCCATCTATAAATCTAGATTAGGTTAATACACAAAGATGACCTGAAATGCTAGTATAAGAGGAATGAAGAACTTTCCCCTCTCGTTTGGGTTGGGGCCCTCAATCAGCTTCTGGTCAACTGTAATAGGCTTGCTCCCATTAGCAATAACTGTTGTGATTACTTCGACCAATTTTGGAATCCAAGCAGTGCCACCAGGCAGAATCTACATTGATAATTGTTAAGTTATTTAGGAGTGGTCTTGACTTCGAGTAGTAAAAGATGAGACGAGTCACGAAAGGGAAAAAAAAAAATTCAACGTACCTTTTCTCCATCAGAATTGGTATTGCATCTCCCACTGTTTTCAACTAGGGCAACAGGAATGGGAGAATCCTAGGAAGAGGTAAAACAAAAAAACAAAAAAGAACAATATCAAAGGATGCGATCCTTTACAGATAGCAGTAGCACAACACTAAAAAATGGTGCAAAAATGACAGAACACTAGAAGGATTCAGAATATTTAGACTATCAGAAAATCTAAAATATCTAAGCAGAGATACTTGGACTAGGTGACATCACAGAATGAGTGAGGCCAACTGAATATAACCAGAATAAAACCCTGAAAAAAATCCAAGGATATCAGATGTTGTCCAAACAGAGACGGACAGAAAAGCTTATACATACATTAAAGGAAAAGTATATCAGATGTTGTCCAAACAGAGACGAACAGAAAAGCTTATACATCCATTAAAGGAAAAGTACGGAAGCACATTGCAAGACTTGGAAACTTGCCAACAGAGCTCAAAATCACTAGTAACTACAACTATTGTTCTTGTTGGAAATTGAGTAGTAGCAAAACCACCGAAACAATTGCAAAATTTGGAAGATAACATGAAATGCCCACGATGTTTAGTGTCATTGAAGACAGTCAATACTTGTTGGATAAGATTAAAATATATAACTATTTGTTTGCTTCGAGTCAAACTACTCAAATTGCATATGCAAACAGTCCTCTTTGAAATAAAAAGAGGCAAGGCAAGAAAAAACTGTTGGCTGGCACTAAATAATGTTAAATGACACAATTTCTCCAAGCAAGCAAAATTCAGGTTAGCAACTGCTTGATATGAAGACAAAGATGGAAGGAACCATTCAAATCAGTGTTTTATTACCATGAAGCATTTTTAGATTATTTTTTTTAATGAATTTTACCATTTACAGAGAGGAATAAATAATATAATGTAGAATGTATCATTTAGGAGCCAATGAATATGTTATTGAACGCTAAGTTCTGTAAATTTGTCAATATAGCATAAACACAAAGTAGTAGTTACCAAGGAAAAAAGGAAAGATTTTAATACATACAAGAAATAAGAACTTTATACCTCAAACTCTTGCTTCTTAATTCGAGCACCAAAGCGAATGCATTTCAAAAGTGTTTCTGATCGTCTGGTGAAGAATTCATCATAGTCCAAACCATCCGGTGGAGATAATTGTGCATGAGTTAAAACAACCAAAGCCCTTTGCCAAATTCTCTTCCCAAATGTGTCAGTGATAGCTTTGATAACTTGCTTATCCAAATTATCCACTCTATATGCATCCAACCGGTCCACATATAGAAGAACATCAATAGTTTTGTTCAAGAGAAACCTGAATTGTTTTGGCAGAAACAATAAAAGTGGTAAGTTAAAGTGGCTAAACACATGATGAGGATGTAAGTAACCAATAATCCTTATCAGAATAAATCTTCTGATATGAAAATAAAAAACTTCAAAGAAAATGAAAATGAAAAAGGAGTGTCATTACAAGAAGAGGCAGTAGATAGTTTATTATAGCAGTATCATTAGCCTCAAAGATTCTATCTCCTTTTGGATATGGCATATGTCTGGTTTTCTTCTATCCCTGTAGCGTACAAACACTTAACATAATCCTAACGAAGGTTTTCTTCCTGCCAAAAGGAAAAGAATAGAAAGACTTTCTTCTAAAAGGTGGTCTAGGGGAACTCATATGCATATGCTGCAGGGGACCCATCACATATAGCATGCATATGTAGTCCCCCGAGAGAGTTTCATTCAGTAGGCAGGGTCCAAGTGGCTGTGTATGCACCATATGTGGCTGACCTCTAAGAACAGCCAAAAATATAAACAATGGTTCATTCAAACAAGTCTAAATCAAAGCAAATCAAATAGAAACACTAGTTTGTGCTAAAGATTCAAGAACAATGATGGCTTTTATGCTGTTTATGTTTTCCTCATTTTTGGTGTGAGAACTTGTAAATGTTAAACTGCAACATTTACTTTTCAAGGGTTGAATCATATGCAAGTGATATGTTATTCTACATTAATATAGATTGTTGTTTATTATTTGTATTATATTGCATAGTTGATATTATTTTATATAGAATTATGGATAGGTTGATGCATATACTTCTGTTATATATTATATTCTTATTAATATAAATAGTTTTAACATCTTTAAACATTGACAACATATGCCCCTCAATTTCACACATGCAAATGTAAATGCAATGAGTCGGACACATGACACTCACATTTTCATTTTAGAACCTTAATCATCTGTTTAGAAAAGATAAAAAATAATAGCAAAATACAAATAAGAACTGAACTAATGTCCTGATCGCAACAGCTTCATCTGAGCTATGCATGTTATCTGCCTAATGCTATTATGGTTAAAGATAGTTCAAGAATTTAAATTTCAGTTACTAAGAGAGCCTGAAAGCAGATTACAGATATTATCCTATGGAAAAATAATCATAATATTGAGATTTCATTCTTCAAATCAAATGTGATTTGCAACTCATACACCTTTAACCTCCAAAATATAGTTTCTGCCTTGCTGGGTAATAACATTGATAGGATACACACCTTTTTATGATTTCAATAGCCTGCTCGTTCACATATCCACCTTCAACAATCCCTGGAGTGTCTATGATATTCAAGGTGAAACCTGCCCTAGTCCGAGAGCACATCATAGGTCTCAAACCCTCAGACTGAAAAAGCATAAAATAAATCGACAGTATCCAGACAACTAATATTAAACCAGCATTGAAGCAAAAAAGACAAACCTGAAAAGCACTAACAGTTGCCACCCTCTCCCCTAAGATGGAATTCACAGTGGATGACTTCCCCACTCCGCCCTTTCCCATCAACAGGATTGTCAAGGTGCTTACATTCTAGAGAAAACAAACAGAATATAGAAATTAATAAAAAAAAATGTAAAAATAAAGGAGAAACCTCTATTAAAAAGTAATATTAAGAGAGAAGAACCTCTAGCTTTAGTTTTCCTAACAATTCATGTAATTTGTTCTGCGTAGCAACAGGGAACTGCTGGATCCCAGTCCATTCACGAGCAATTTGCGCCGCCATAACCTATCGACCTACATATTTCACCCATCGCAATAACACATATGAACCAAAAGGATGCAAAAAAAAAACCCCAACGCGAGCAACAGGACTCAAAATAAGAATCCTCTTTTTCCCGTAAAAAATTGCATATTCTGGATTAAGATTGCGAAGACAAAACGAAAAAAGGAAGGAAGATTGCAATTACCACTAGCGATTGAACTTCAGAAGAAAGTGGCGCAACGAAACTCCAACGAATCGAATCCCGGAAAAGCCAAGGGATTCGGAGGAGATGTGAAGCGGAGCCTCCAAGGGTTTTGCTCTGGGCTTGAAGGAGAACGAAGAGCAGCAGGAGAAGGATAGATAAGGTGCCGTGCGGAATCGGGACAAAAATAAAATAATAGGCCCAATTTACCAATCTCCCAAAACCCTTTTTCTTAAGTAAGCCCAAATACACTACCAGACAAGTAATTTCAGCCCAACAATGGCGTCACGAGTTGATCTTTAACCAGGGTCTAAAAAAAAAAACGCATGGCATTCACGCGATTTGTACAAAGATTAATATTAATTTTTTATAATTCAAATGTCCAAATCTAAAAATAGATAATTTTCCTCCTTTATTTGCCCAAAAGTTGATCTTCAATTCATATGCAATGATATTTTTATCGTTCGCGATTGTACAGTAAATAAAAAAATACACAATATTTTACCACGCGATCTTCTACTTTGGATGCACATTATAGTCAATATCTGAATCCGTCGAGATCGTCATCGATATTCGATCGATCAAATTCTGTCCGAAATTCAATCGCGATCGCAATCACCAACGATCGTAACACTGACGGTCACAATTCAATCAAATTCGGATTGGACTCCTATGCTAGCCGAATTGCAGCTAAATTTCAATCGGGTATCTGACGATGCCGAGCTCCTTTATCGCACAAAAAAGAAACGAAAAAGGAAAAATTACTATGCATTTTCTATTATATGTACGTACCACATACACGTCAACTAGAATATCATATATATAATTTAGATATTCAAATTTCACCTGATTATTCACATAGATCGACTATATTATCTTCTGATTAGCTCATTAAAAATAAATTTAAAATATAATTTATGTACATTTAAATTGACCTCAAGAATTAGGCTTACATTTTTTTTTGACGATACGCATGATAGCCAAAGACACTTGATTTACACCAAACCTTTCTTTTCAGTCGTAAGATAATAATTACATAACTTGCAGAACAGATTCCATATTGCTGGCACTTCCATCGCATTGTTTTTGTTGGAAAAAGGAAAATAATAATAAAAAAAAGGCAATAACAATAAAGTTATCCTTATGTGAGCTGAAAGAAACAACTACAGCCAGAATTGAGGCTCGTCTCCTGAGCACCCAACATGGTAACTAACAATCTTGGGAGACTAAAAGGGGAATCCCACGAAAATTTACTATCCAGACGAAGAAGACTGGTAGATAATGGAGAAGCCATTCATGACCTGCTTGATAAATCATCCAGCCAAATCTCTATCTGAAGTAAAAGTAACCAGTTAAACATCCTACAAAGTAAAACCATATGGATTGTATATTCTTTGAAGCAACTCTATCAGACGAAATTCACACCCACTAATTCCTGTGAACAAAAAAAACTGAAAAAGCAATTTATAGATCAGTAAAAGGCTCATCTTACTTTAGGGGGAAAATTATACTACTATGAACAAGCGAGAAGGATCGATCAACTAAGCAAAGATAACCAGGAAGGACTTATAAAGTATACTTAGCAATTATCATACAATAGCCATGAGGGAATCAAGTACTTACAGAAACATCCATGATGAAATTCATTCGTAACTTGTAGTGGCACATGGTCCACTTTGAAGTGCCCCATAAACATCTTGATTTAGAAAATAGGCATTATCTCCAGTGTACGTGATACCATTAGTCAATTCATAACTAGGTGAGTAGGTATCATCGACGGCAAAATGGCTTGGAAGGCAAGTACCTTTGCTGACAAAACTGAGATTGTTTCCATGCCCATTATCTGACAATATTACTGGCATTGTATCAGTGGCTTGAACATTGCAAGAGTCGTGCACAAGAAATGGAGAGTCATTAGGCCGACCAATTATACTCTTAGAACTTGTCAGTTGCCAACTAGTGTTGCTAATGCTACCTGTGGCTGATAAAATATCTGACGTGCTCATTTTTGGAACTGAGTAACTTGCGGTAGCTAAATTAGGAAAGCCTCCATCTAGCATTTGTGCCATGTTGGATGCTATAACATTTGATTTAGTTGGCGGTCGGTTGTAATTGAAGTGGGAGCTATCTTTATTAAGATTAGAGTTTTGGCTCAGAGGGACATCTTTCTGTGTGTTTAATGTGTTTGACAACTGCAATGGAACTGCCAGGGAACTGCGATTCAAACGAAAATTGTTACCAGCAAGAGATTGGTATACCTGTTGAGAAGGGATAGCCACAGAGCCATAATGCAGAATACCAGGGCTATTCCCTAACGAAACACTGGTATATGATTGAGAAGAAATTATGGGAGATCTCAACTTTGTAACATTATTCGTCTCCATTTTCATGCTGGTTGATGACTGAGGAGAGACTACAACAGAATCTTGAATCACTGGAATAACAGCATTCGCTGCTTGGTAACTACCTGAAGATTGAGAAGGGACTATAACAGAGTCATGATTAAGCATAGGATTCACCTGAACTTGAAAACTGCGAGGTGATTTTGTAGGGGCAACCAAACAAGATGGTTGCACGTTAATTGCATGATTAGATTCTGATGGGATAGTTCGTGAATGTGGCTGTGGCAACATCGTCATAAGCATACTACTGTTCTGAGAAGCATTTAGACCTCCAAGATCGTTTGAAGAGCTCACAGCACCAAGATTATTAGAGGACCAAACTGGAAAAGAAGATAATTCCTGACCCTTTAACAAAGGCTGACCAAATGAGATTCCTCGTTCAAAACTAACACAGTTGTTCCCTTGAACCAGAGCTTGTTGAACTACAGGTTGCTTCATTGATGGAAAAGCTAAGCTGCGGGATGGACGTCCTAAGAGCTCATCCTGCAAGGTAGCCAGAGTTTGCGGAGAGATTTGACTAGAGACTTCCATAGTTTGGAAATCTAGTCTTCCTAGATGACCCAAGTTTGCATTTGAAGAAGCTCCACATAAAGTATTACTAAATGCATTTTGTTGTTGAGCCACTCCACTTAATCTCCTCAGGTAAAGTCTGAATTTCTGAAGATGTTTAAAATGCTCAAATGTTAGACATGTTGATGTATTATGTAATTCAAAATTTATAAAGAAACGATAAAACAAGGAAACACATGATTTAGATAGTCGACCTACAAGAGCATTTAGAAACAACAATGTTCCAGTAATTAGTATGTAATTCTCAATCCCATTGTCGCAACGACAATCTAAAAATATAACTCCAGTAATTAGTATCGAATGGATATTTTTAAATTTTCAATTCAACTCTGAAGAGACACAGCCAAAGATAAAGGTTTTATAATAGTCAATATATAAATCCCTTGAAAAGAAACAAATACATCAAATTTATCAAGAAAACATTCAATGACATATAGTGAGTTTTTCCTTTTGTTATCAATCACTTGTCAATTTGGTAAGATTATTTGATCTAATGCCTTAACATGGAACTATTATGAGGAGCTGACCAATCAAGGAGACGCATTTGCAAGAGATCATGCAACATTATTAGGGAAAGTAGATCAAAGGATGCAAGAGAGGCCAAGCAATGCTGTTGCAAGGCAGATCGCCTCTGTTGATGATTCAAACACCTTCACAATCATTTTGTATTATCAGTATGTTTAGTGTATGAATACTTTGACTTGGGCATTGTGATATTGATTCAAAGACGTATGCATACTAATAATACATAACAAAAAATTGATAAAAATGATCAATGTCAAATAAAATTACTAAATTATAAATTGTAAGGATCTTAAAATACCACACTCTCATCCGATGATCAGATCCTATAAACAATTCATCTACTAAAATCCCAATCCTAGCAACCTTGGTTACAATATTTGTTGACGTTGATATTTGTAACAAGGAAAAACCAGTAGTCCAGTAAACTTATATTAATATTCACATAAATTGTCCTCATCAAATCGTGTTAGTACCTAATATTGAGAAACTGAAGTTCCAATTTACATTTTAACAAAGAGAAATTTATATTTCTAAGGAAAATCTATTTAACACTTTAAATTTGACTTATACAATAATCACTACAGACGAACTGTTCAATGTTTCAGTGAGATCTCCATGACAGTTACCGAGTTAATAAATTTGAAAAGAAGGCTTTCTCTATCCACAGGATATTAATGCATATGCCAAATTCAGAAACAACCTAACACTGAGTGTCCAATACGAGCAATATGAAAACCAAAAATTTCTTTCAGATCTTTCAGGATACAATAACAAGAGCAAGAAGTTGTGTGCGCAAGTATTTAGGGCAAAATTATAGGGCTGACTGGAAGCAATTAATACAATAACTAAGGTCAAACCTGCAGATGGCTAGCAACATTTTCTCTTGTCAATCCAGGAACGTTCATCAATTCTAGGATCCTTTTCGGCACTGCCTCTGCAAAATCCAGACAAAAAATTTCTTTCAGTAAAGTTTATGTATAATAATTCGCACATCATAACAGATTCTATTATTTTTGTTTTACAAATGCATGAGTTGAGAAATGTGCATACTGTCTATTCCTAGTTGATTCACCGCATTGACAAATTGCTGATGGAGTTCAACAGACCACACTACCCGTGGTTTTTTAGATGAAGATGGGTCTACACTGTCTAGTTCAGCATCATCATCTTCTTTAGCATCTCTTTTCTTTTTCTGATATTTCCATGAGCTATCTGTCCCATCATTCACTGTGGAAGTATATTCAGAATCATCAATTATATGTCTGTTATGATCGCTTTCCTCCATGCTGCCTGACCGTTCAATTTCTCTATTCTCAAGCCATTTTCTTCTGACAACGTGTTGCCATAAATTCTGTAGCTCTTCCATGCGGACAGGCTTAGATAAGAAATCACAGGCCCCATGACTTACTCCTTTCATCACAATATCAAATCTTGTATCACACGACATCACTGCAGTATTCGTGAATAAATTGACATATATGTTACATAAATATCTCCAGAGTATGTTGTGAAGAAATAACAAATTCAGAGAAGTTACTTACTGATAACAGGAAGGTCCATTTCTAGACCAACTAATTCAAGTAATCTAAATCCATCCATGTCAGGCATATGGACATCACTAATTATCAGATCAAAAGCATTCTTGTTTTCTCTTAGAAGTGATAAAGCTCTTGTAGCCTCAGCACAAGTTGTAACTGCAGTTGTAAAAGAACCATAGTCATCTATAAGATTGGAAAACTATGAATAGCTACACAGAGAATTTACCTTTGTTATGACTAGTCGGGCATCAAATCATGACAAGAATAAATCATCATAGAGAAAAAATCTAGCTGTTATTGTAGTAAATTCTGTGACATTAAATGGCAAGTTGCAAAGTAGAATTGTCTCTCCGAATTGGTAATGTGCAAAATGGCAGTGTAATGCTGAAATGCAAATTGGATGAGAAACAGTCAATTGCATCATTTTACACTATTAAATCCTTTCATGGAGGCAAGAAGCAAGCTAGTAAAAAGAAGAAAGATAACATCTTATGAGGTAATGACATTTTTCGCTTTTTTCCCCCAATAATAGACAAACTCAGTTGGTTTCTCACCGGTGAGACTTCAAAATAGGCACCATGCCCCTGTGATATTAGGTGGAGAGTCGTGACATGGTCAAAATCAAATTTTAAATTGATGTACAAACATCCAACGGTTTGATCAATTCTTATTCTATGACGCGACCATGTTTTCTTCTGAGTCATGACGAACAATAACTGAGGCCTCTAATAAAGATTTCAGCACTCTCATGGCCCTCTGGCACAAGTGTGCTTCGTTCAGGATCAAAACGAGGCAAAATTGGAGCTACTAGAGGCGTCCACGACCTACCCATGGCCATATCTAGACCTGGCCACGGTCCGGGTCCGGTCCGGATCCAGGTCGGAACTGCCGGGTCTGGGTTAGCAAAATACCGACCCTTAACCGGCCCGCTCGTGGCGATTCTGATCGAGTTAATGGAACCGATAAAAAAATTAAAGAATGATGTAAATAATTAAAATAAAAAAAATTGCACAATTAAACTTATAAAAACTCTATCAAATATTTTAATATCTCAATAAAAAATATATTACATCTCAAATTTCAACATCTTGGACTTAAATAAAAAAACCTATTACAATAAAAAAAATCAACTACATTTCAATTTTCATTATATTTAATAAATTTCAGTCGTATTCGGTATTTCCTTCCGTCGTCGTAGTTCCGGATGTTCCCTCTGTTTCGTCTTGGTCTTCTTCGTCACTTTTAATATGTTGGGTTCGACTTGCAGCTTTTGACCAATCAATGAGTAAACATTGCGCTTCCAAATTTTCCGGCCTTAAACAAGAACGTCTCTCGTCCAATGTATTTCCTCCGATACTAAAAGCTTGTTCCACTGGCCGTTAGTTGACAAGCTAGAATTTCTTTTTCATTATAAATAAGATTGAAAATATTTAAGTTCTTTCAGACCACCATTTTAGAATGTCAAGTTTTCTATCTGCATCACTAAAATCAAAAGAAGTGGTAAAATAATTCTCAAATTCTTTGAACTTGAGGATTCTCATGGGACGTTTAGTCATTCATAATAACAATTGTCTTTAGTGAGTTTAGAAGTAATAATATTAGTTGTAATGGATTGATGTATTTCATGTCCAATAGTTTGTTCACTAATATTTAATGTTATATTCATTATAAATATCATGTAAATGAGTTTTAATATTAAACAAAATGAAAGAAATATTAGAGCAGTTTAATAATGGGGCTTAAAGATTCATAATATAATGCTAACATATCTTATGACCATCTAATTTAAGTATAGGATCTAAAAAAAAAGCACATAAAAATATTTCAGAATATTTAAGAAAAATATTTCCCATTTTTCTTTAATTAAATAAATACAATGAGATAAATAATTATCGTTTAATTGAATATGTTCATTAAAAATACATGCAATATTACAATGATGTGTTAAAACTAAATGTGAAATTGGATAATAAAACACTGATAATTGATTACTAGTATCACTAAAAACTTTTAAAATTTCACAAATACTAGTGCATATATTCCATTGATTTGAAAACAAATAAATATCACGTGATTGACATGTTGATGAAAAAACATACATAATAAATCTTTGTATTCAAAAGTAGATAACAATAATTTATAAGTAGAATTCAACGAGTTGGAGCATCACGTCTTAAAACCGCTTAAGCTTCATACCATTTATTTTGCAAAATTTTCTCCATTCTTTCATAAGAGGATGTGTCCATAAATAATGAATTGCACTCTAATTGGTTGAATATGTGATCCTAAATTTTTAAGTTCATCTTGAACACACAAATTTAAAATGTGACATGTACACCTAATATGAAAAATCTTCCACCTATTGATGGTTTACATATATCGATAAATTTCTAATACTAGAGGTATTTCACTAGCATTATCAAAAAAAAATTGAAAAATCTTTAGAAGTTAGACCGTATTCTTCTAAAATAATAAAAATATATTGTGAAATATTTTTGTCTGTGTGTGTTTAGTTAAAACATCTATATCTTGCTATAATCTTTTTGAATGTCCCAATTATTATCAATCCAACGACAAGTAATACTCGTATATGAACAACTTTGCGATGATCACTCGAATATCTGAACATAAAGAAACTTTCGCTTAAACTAGAAAATTCTTTAATCAATTCTTTTTTGTTAAGACTAATTTTAAAAGTATCGTTTTAGAGTATTTCTTGGGATACGTTTAATAGTAAGGATTTGCATTTGTAAAAGCCAATTTTCAAAAGATAATTTATCACTAAAACTAAAAGAAAGTTGTTGATCGCTGAAATTTAGCAGTTTCTTCTCTAAATCTAGATTCGTCAAATTTAAAAAGTTTAGATTCGTTACCCCAACCCGATTGAGAAGAGAATGTCGGAATTTGAATTTGAGAACGATCGATACCAATTTCCACCGGATGATTTCTCTCCACATGTCGAGTAAGGGTTCCGTATCCTCCTCGTTGAAATTTGTAACATTTCGAACAATATTTGCATTTTGCTTGCATATCACCGGAAGGGAGCGTTACTTTTTCGAAATGTTTAGTGAAGATATTGGATGCGGAGCGAGGCACTCGAGTTGGTCTTGTAGCCGTAGAATCCGCCATCGTACTGGATGTATTGCTCCTACTTTCTTGACTTTGATGATGATGACGTATTTGATATTCATCACCGGAAATATCAAGATCATAGTCGCCGATATCGAATTGAGGTGAATCGCCACCTTACTCGAACTCGAACTCGGGTGGTGGTGGCATTATGCTCTTTCCCTTTCTGGCACCGGCCGCACCCTTATGACTTGATCCGGCTCCAGACATTTATAAAAATATGACTTGAGACTTGAAAGCAAACGAGGGAATGAGAATTAGAGAAGAGAAGTTGTGATTTGTGAAAAAATGAGAGGGAGTGGAGGAGTATTTATAGGAAAAAAAAAACATAAAAAAAAAATCCAAGCAGGCCAGCGGTCCGGTCAAATTCGACCCACCAGTCGTAGTTGCCTGCACAGACCACGATTAAGTGGCCGATTGATGATCAACGACCACGAAATCTGAAATCGTGGCGTCGATTTTTTAAATAAATAAATAAAGCGATCGACCGTCGGGTCGGTTGAGGGCAGACAGTCGCCCATTGCACCACAACGGCCACGAAATCGTGGTTGTTCAATTTTTTTTTTTTTTTTTTTTAAACCGCCGGTTCGGTTTTTTAAAAAACCGTTATTGGACCGCCTAATAGGCGGTCGGTCCGAGTCTCGAACCGTTGACGGTTAGCCGAACCGTTGACGCGGTCGGTTAAGTCGACGGACCTTGGCCGGGTATAGCCATATCCACGACAATGGACTATTCTGAAGCTTGACACAAGATTTATAGTGGGAAATTATTATTTTTATTATTTTGATTTTTTCTTGTTTGTTGCGAATTTTTCTCAATTCCTAGACTATTTAAATAAGGATTACAACTCTTGTAACTTGGTTATATTTTGGATTAATAAAGTTAGTTTCGTTTAAATTTAGAGGTGGATCATCTTTGTTTGTGAACTTCTTTCTTCTTCGATTTCTCTGCCCACTTCTATTCTAATCTTGTATACGAAAGGATTCTTCATTCCGCTCCTGTCTTGCGTTAGTTGATATCAGAGTCTTACATCCATGGAGGGTCATCGTGGACATGATCATGGTTGTGACAAATAAATTTCGATTGAAAAAGCCTCGCGCTAAGATCAAAGCCCATACAAGCTCATCGAGGATCTACGAAGACAAATCATGGGGTTATCTCAGCATTTAGTAGTGCGAGACCTTAAAAACCGTGAGGTAATTGATCAACACACTATTTTGAAATTTAAAAATCCGTATCATCGAGATCACCATGGTCACAAAAAATGGTATGGAGACCTTGGTTTTCGCATTGAGATTCCCAAGTTGTTATTGCACATTACACACAGAAAATTTTATTGATTGAATTAATGAAGTCGAACGGATTTTTGATTTTAAAGAAATTCCCGATCATGCCAAAGTGAAATTAGTTGCTCTTAAACTCAAGGTTTAAGCTTCCGCTTGGTGGGAACAATTGCGGCGCTCACACGAAAGACAAGGAAAAGCTAAGATTACTTATTGGGAAAGGATAAAAAAAGATAATAAAAGGTCATTTTCTTCCTTTGGTTATACTGAATCGTTATTTCAACGTCATCATACTTTGAGACAGGACGCCCGGTCAATCGACGAGTACACGGAAGAGTTTTACTAGGTAATCAACTGGAACGATTTATGTGAAACAGATGAATAGTTGGTTGTCTGACATTTGAGAGGTTTGCAACAGTCTTTCCAGGATATTTTTAGTTTGCATTATCTTTATACTGTGTTAAAGGCTTACCAATGTGCATTGACGATTGAGAAGCAACATAATCAAGATCCCGCAATTCAAAGCGATCAGAGCAGTTCTATCCCGTCGACACCCTAGGATTTTTCCTAAATCTACTCTTAAGTATTTTCGATATAGTGAACCAGGGCATAAGCCCACCAAGTGCAAAAGATTTGTTAGCTAGAAGGGTAAAAATTTGTTTATTGAAGAAGACATGGGCAACCCAATCTATGATGAGTACGACAATGATAAGGTACTGTACGAAGATGGGCATGTGGCACTGGTTGTCCACAAGAGTTTTCTCACTCCCAAGGATAAAGTACAAGATGTTTGGTTGAGGACGAACATCTTTCATACGACATGCACAATTACAAATAAGGTATACAAGATAATTATTGATAGTGATAATTGTAAAAATATTATGTCCAAGAGAATCGTACAAAAATTACAGCTAAAGACAGATCATCATCCGAGATCGTATAAATTATCCAGATTAAATAAGAGAAATGAGGTAACAATGGAGCAAAGATATCTTATTTCTTTTTCTATCAGCAGTGGGTATCATGACAAGGCTTGGTGCGATGTTGCGGCGATAGATGCATGTCATATATTATTGGGACGACCTTGGCAGTACGATCATGGAGCTATCCATGATAGATAAAAGAACACATATACCTTTAACTCAAAGGGAAGAAAATTGAATTAGCACTTCGACGAGAAGATTACACTCATGAGAACATGAGTCCATGCGCAAGTAATAACACTAATCCGAGCTAGAGGACGAGTTCTTTTCAATCCGGGATGTCTGATGCAGGGACATCCAATAGTTCGATCAACTCTTATCGTATGGCATGACCATGTCTTCTTTTAAACCATGACGAAGAGTAACTGAGGTCTCTAATAAGGATTTCGGCACCCACATGGCCCCTTGGCATAGGTGTTTTATTAGGATCGAAACGAGGCAAGACTAGAGCTCCCAGAGGCATCTATGGTCTACCTGTGGGCATGTCCATGACTATGGACTATTCTGAGGCTTATCACGAAATTTTCAGTGGGTAACATGACCTACCCATGTTCCCTACTGTGACCGTAGTTCTCGCCATGACCAGGTTGTTGTCTCAACCACGGTAGTTCTCACCACGGCCAGACCATGGTCTCGTCCACGACCGTGGCACACCGCCGCCACAATACCATTAATTTAAGATTTCATTATTTTTTTATTATTTGGACTTTTTGTTATTTGTTACGAATTTTTTTCAATTCCTAAGCTATTTAAACAAGGGTTAGAGCTCTTGTAACTTGGTTATGTTTTGGATTAATAAAATTATTTCCATTTAAACTTAAAGATGACTTCTTTTTATTTGCGAATTCCCTCCTCCTTCGATTTCGCTGCTCGCCTCTATTCTAACCTCGCATGTGGAAGAATTTTTCATCCCACTCCTGCCCAGCATCATAAATGCAGTCGATTGTGTCATTTATATCTTTGTAAACACATTGATTGACTGCCATTCTTTCTCAATCTTTTGCGAGAACCATATGAATCATTTTTTGTTTGCTCTCTATTTACTTTTGATGCTGATCACTGGTGTCCACTAAGTCTTATATTGAACATTTCCAAGACTTGCATGATAATGTCAATTACGCGATAACAATAAGCAATCAACATTGTGTCTCTGTAGACATTGTAGATTTATAGAGTTTGATGTAAGAGTCTTCGTCCTTTTGAATAAACTGGGGTTGGGAGGTGCTTTCATGCATCACTGTGAATGTTGAACATCAACAACCTTGGACCATATGCTATACTAGAGAGAGATAAGTGCTGAAGCCTGATATAGGTTGTGGATCTAATCTCCCATTAGGATCTCCAACAATTTTATATAACCCTATGGAATCATTAAGGGAATCAACTTCTATCACAATTTCATCATTGGTTCAGGCTGATCTTTATACCATTCATGAGGTGGCTGGAGCATATTGTGATTGTTCTGGATGACATTTTTTTACCCCTACTTTTGGAGATGAACATTGATTTTTTATGTGATGATTTGATGTTTCTGTGATCTGGTTAGTTGAACTTAGAGATGAACGAAAGAATGTGTGGCCTTCAAACTTCTTTCGGAAGGCAATTTTAGAAACTGATCATTTCATTGCAATAAATTACTAATAGGTTTGGGAGACACATATAGGACCCTAGCTCCGTATACTTATTCAACTGCTTTGCTACAATTTTGTCATTGTCATACTATTTTTCATATTTATAGTTGGACCTTTTCTATGTCATTCTGGCTTTTACTGACAAATTCATCTAGGATTATTACGCTTAGCATAAATTGTAACCCTATGAGAAAGTTATAGTACTTCTGAGAGTTCTTTGACATGAGTTCAGGTAGGGAGTTTGGGACCCAAATATTCACATTTCACACAAGCTAGACCTGAGCTTTCTAGATACATTATCTTATTCATCAGAAAATTATTCTCCAAGATGAGGAGAATGAAGTGGATCAGGTGTTGCGGATATCCATGGACGGATCCTTATTTACCTAGTAATATCATTTCATTTCTAGTTTGAGTCAACATAATTGCACATCAAAACAGTCATTTCGGCTGCCAAGACTACCGAAAGTAATAGGGAGTTCATGGATTTATTCATCCTACATTAGTGCTCTTGCACAGTTGTCTCTGAATCTTCGTTATGTACCAATTCAACTTCTTGAGATCAACGGCAGTGTGAGATCATTATGACTCGATGGCAAACAACTTCTCTAACGAGGCCAATGCAGGTGGTGCAAGGGCTCACAGTTATCCTATCATCCATCCCTGCTTCTTCCTGCGCAGGCAACAAAATCCTCTTCACCACAACAACCATAATCCAAGTCCGGACACTTGTCAAATTTTCACTTTGACATCTCTGCTTCTTCCTGCGCCGACAACACAACCCTCTGCATCACAAAAACCATGTACCAATTTCTGACTCTTTGTGCCCATTTTCATCTTCAGCGAGGTGTTAACGTGTGAATAATGCGATATATTGATTCATGGCTATTTTGTAAATTTGACTTTTTCTGAATTCCTACACATTAGCTAGCCTATGGTGATGATCGATGTGGCACTGATCACATCACATGGATAAGGAAATCATGGAATACACTCCAGCATTCAATGTTTCATGGAATACACGTTTTAGCAAAAGGTGGCCAGGCTGCCAGGAAAAGGTCCACTGGGGAACTTATACGTGGGCATAGAATTTATACTGTCGGTACGCGCAGCATTAGTTCAATCAATGTTTCATCTGGAGTTTTAAAACGTAGGGATTTTGTTCCCTGCAAACTCAGAATCTTAAATATAACAATATCAGATAAACGGTAAAATTCAAATCCTTATCCGAAGCAACGTGGAAAAAGAAACGCAATAAAACGATCGATAATGCGCGTCGAAGACAGCATGAAGCAGAGAGATCACAGAAAGAGGAACAGGCCTAAAAGGAGCGAACTTTACAGCGCACAAAAATTGCAAGGAAGGACTCACCGTCATACTCGCAATTAAGGAGCATGCGCTTCACCACCGCCAAGCAGGTCAAGTCATCGTCCACCAAGAGGATCTTCATACCCACTGGAAACTTATCCGGAACCCTATCACCCTCAACCTTGAAACTTGCGTAGCCGGTCCCCATGCTCGTGTTCTCCACTGATTCGAACCCTCACGGACTCCAATCGACTCCCTGAATCCACTGCGAAGAGTTCTTCAAATCCAACTTTCAAGTCGCCCCTTTTCCTCCACCCCGCTGAATTCCTACTTAACCTCCATCACCTGCCAAACCTTCCTAATAACAGCGAGAATCGATACCGTCAGTCCGCCGGCGGAAGCTGTCGCGAAAAGTCAACTGGAAGTCCTCTCCGCCGCCCTATGACACAGATTCCAGTCAAACCAAGCGCGAGATGGAGAGGGGCCAACAGCGCGGAGAATCAAATCGCGGCTTCCTCGACCAATTCCGACGCCTACCTCGATCCAGAGATCGACAAGATGAGAGTGAGAGAGAAGAGGAAGCAAGAGAGAGAAGCAGGGGCTACAACTAGACTGTCCTTTTTGCGATCCTTTCGCTTTCTTTTGAGAGGGGCGATGAGTTTATTGATGTGTCGGAAGCCGAGAAAAGATGGTAAATTAAAACGAACTCATCCTAAAGTATCCCCGACAAGAACCACTCCAAGTCTAGTCTAGGTCGGAACTTTTATTTTCGCCAATGAAATAGACGGTCGATTACTCGGGTAGAATCGTTATGTAGTTAAAACATTACTCAGAAATGGTATTCCCATAAAGCAAAAGCAACCAATAGAAAACGCTCAGTTCCGGCCAATCATCGAACGATCAACCTGTCCTTTCACAGGAGGAAAACATGGGACCCCGTTGGTCCCACTATTTTCTAAACCAATAGTTAGCAGGTAATAGTAAATGTTGGGGATTCGGGATTATTTTTTTTTTTCTCAGGCGGCCGCCGAGAAGAAATGGGAAGCGCATCCCTTCGTGTCCATGGAGGGACGCCCAATAGGGAGATGCCGAATGGCCTAGAATTGATCTGAGACATGAAAATCTTTTGTTACGTTTTGTTCCCTTAATTGACTATAAAACGGAAAAAAAAAATTCAGACTTTGAATTTTTTTTTTAAAAAAAAAAATTACTATTGCGAGTGTCTTTTATTATATTCATTTTTGCATCCCCATCAAATACAATATAATAATAATATTTTAATCTTACTATAAACAAATATTTTTAGAAATAAATTTCTGAAGGTGCAAATTTATATCTAAGATAGCCTTGTGTCCCCCTCGAACGAATTTAAATGGTTTTGCAAAAGCAAACTAAGTCAAATAGCTAATTGATTAAATCAAAATTGTAGGACAAAACTAAATTTGTCAAAATAAAAAAAAATAAAAGATAAATGGATAGTGACAGGAGGGGATGGATTTGAAATATATATAATTGGGGGGTGAGGGGGTTTTCATTTTGGGTGTCTATCTTATTCGGATTCTTTGATATAAAAATTGAAATATATTAATCTAATGGATCCTATCAATTGTCTCTAGATCATTGTAAATGAGATAAATCACAGTAAATTTTTGACCCTTAAAACTAGTAATTAACACATAAAGAAATGACATTCTTGTATTTACGAAAAAATTGACTCATTATCCTATGATATAATTTCTACATATATTAACCACTAAATCTTTTCGGAGCTACTTTATTCAGATTCTTCTCTCAAAAAGCTTAGAACCACCAAAAAGAACCTCCTCCACCCTACCGATCGTTGTGAAAGTAAATCGTGAGCATTGACTAATTCGAAGGTAAACACAAAGAAAGATATTTCATTCCAGAAGAATTTTAGATTCCTCGTTTGATTTCGAAATCGGACATCCTCTCAAGCATCACCTTGTGCATCCCATCGAGTCATCCCGAAGGACTACTTTATTCGGATTCTTTCTCCTCCATGGGGTGGATGCACGTTGTTATAGTTATTATTGGGGGGTTCAAAGGGGACTACAACATTATTGGCTGCTCGAGGGGCCTGTACTTGGCTTTTTGTTTGCACCGCGTGGATTTGTTTATTGTGAAGTACGGTGTTAAGTTTGAAAATGGACTTGACTCGATATTGGTTCCCACTCTTTAATTTGTATTGCAAGCACGAAAGAGCTGGTGCTAAAGATGAAATGTTTTTTTTTAATAACTCAGATGTCATCTTTTGATTTGATTTTTTTTTTTAAAAAGGATATCTAATTATCTAATCTCATATACATTTTTTTATTAATAAATATAAATAACACAGATAAAATTTACGGAGTGATCCGATACAAATAGTTTAGATCCTTTCGAAGATTTATCAAAAAAATTCAAAGAGTAATTTTCAAGTTGGATCAATTTTTTAGTACATGAAAAATTATTGTGTTGCCTTGTTGGTCTACCACTTATTATTATGAGGGCTTGAGATGCATTTTTTATTTTTTATTAACATTTGATATTCAAATATTTGATCTAATTAATTTTAGAAATATATAATTGATTCGACTCCGATTTTTGATAGTGTTCAACAATTTTTATATGAGATATATTCTACTAGCTATCAGAATAAATTAGAAAAAGTGATATTGACTCAACAGTTAAGTTTGTCCGTCGACACAATCATGTCGTTCTCGTAAGGCGGAGCCCGCCCTGGGCAAGGTAGTTGGGGCTTCCACTCAGGGTCCAAATAAATTTTTTAAATTTTATAAAAGAAGGGGGTCTAATTTTTATTGAAAAATAATTTTTTTAATCTATAAAAGGACTCATTTTTATTATTTCGCTCAATACCCTAAAATACTGAGGATTTACTCTGATGTAAGGCATATCCGATGTCGAAAATATATTTTGTCCGAGAAGACAAACTCCCAATCCACACTTGGCTCAAGGTCACCTGTCTAATTTTTTTCGAAATTTAGAACAAATTTTCTCAATAAAAGATTGAACCACGTTAGTCTGAGAGATACCGCTTCATTTTACTATTGCACCTATGCCCCTTAGAGCTAAGATGAACCCTTTATGATCGATATTTTTGTTACAAGATAGAGATTTAATAATATACTCATTTCATAAGATAGAAAAGAGACATTCCCACGGAAGAACACAATTCGATCATCTACTGTGACATCATTTGACGACAAATTTATAAAACATTCATTACGATGACCCTAGGACCAACGGAATACAATTTTGACATTGAACCGTCATTTAGAAATTGTTGGGGATTAGACGCCCGCTAGAGGGGGGGTGAATAGCGTGTGACCGGTACGTAGATGGAAATCGTTCGCGTGCTTGTCTACAATTCGTGTTAGCGCAGCGGAATAATAATAATAAAAGCAATACACGAAATACAATCACACACGAACACGATGATATAACGTGGTTCAGAACCGTAACGGTTCCTACTCCACGGATCGGGCTCAAACGAGCCCTAGCGATGCCAAACACACACCACTATCAAATAACTCCTCGACACAAGTCGGAGGTGGAGAAACCTCTTACAATAAGATTACAACAATAATCTAAATACAACAAACAAATATAATAGGAAATACAATAAGAGAAGTAAAGAACACTTTACAAAAACTCTTTAGATCGCTTGCTTGTTGATTGCTTGAATCGTGGTTGAAGACCCTGATTTGCAGCAGCAAATCGCCTCAAAAACGTCCAAGAAAATCGCTGCTAAAACCCTCATTCCGAGTTGCCTTTATAACCTGCGTCGGGCTGGATTTCCGCTATCGGTCATTGCCGCCATAAGTCACCTCGATCGATGCCATCGTTGTCGTCGTGAGACAACGGATCGATCCACGGCTCGACACTGATCGACAATGATTGTCATCCCAAATGATCGCTTCCCATGAGCGGCGATCCAACGCTGTGAGCAATCCCAGGCTCTAACCTCGGCAAATAACTCGTCCGACTTACTAATCGAACCATAACGTAATCGCCACGCCAACCTCAAGATGAGGTTTTAACCCAAAGTATGGTGCCCCATACTTGCTAGACCACCCTTAGCCTAGACCTAAGCCTTCTAGCCACCTCCATCAGCCTCACGCCTCTCGGATCCCTCCAAGTCATCCATGACTTGTTCATCCATCGCGCTAGCTTCCAGGTGCTTCCATCGGCTATGTCATGCTAACGGTGTCTACACCGCTAAGGCACATTGGACTTACACCGCCAAGACTCCGCTTGGACTTTACGCCGCCAACCATTGGACTTATGCTGCCAAGACTCCCGCTTTGACTTTACGCTGCCAATATCAAACCCTTGGACTTCTCAAATGCCAAGACTCAAGCTTGGACTTTCCCTTGTCAACCCATGTTGGACTTTTCATGCCAAGACCATGCTTGGACTTTCCTTGCCAACCCATGTTGGACTTTACATTGCCAAGACCCATGCTTGGACTTTTACATTGCCAAGACCCATGCTTAGACTTTTTGCCAACCCATGTCGACTTTTCCTTCGCAACCCATGTTGGACTTTCCATTGCAAGACCCATGCTTGGACTTTCCATAATCACATGGTCGACCCTAGTCAACCATCAAAGTCGATTATAACTGGGTCGATTGTATAAACAATCTCCCAACATATTAACCGACATCAATGTCCAACATCGATGTCGATCCATTTTGTCAATCCCTTTCACAAACATCAAAACATCACTCGAGTCAAACTCGAGTCTGGTCAATCGTGACCTGGGCCGATTGCACCAACAATCTCCCCCTTTTTGATGTTTGACAAAAACCAAATCAAATCATGAGTTAAAACACTAACTCAAATTCCTTACCAATTATCCCAAATTGGTAAATACTCACCAAATGTTCTCCCCCAAACATTCAAGTGAAAATGTAAACCAAATGTTCTCCCAAACATTCTCCCTCTTTTTGACTAACATCAAAAAGGTTATCTCTCCAAGGAGGTCAATGTCTCATGTCCCAATGAGATCTTACAATCTCCCCCTTGATTAAAAAATATCTAGGATGCCTACCATCTTCCTAGTGATAAGTCCCATATCACTCAAGAGAGGCAATCCTATTCACTCTCCCAATTTCCAAATTGGGTATCAAAAATCATCAATTTTCTCAATTGATGATACTTTCCCAATAACTTCTCATTTTCAAGGAGAAAAACACATCCATCATCCCAAGATGGATACCTCCCCCTAAAGGCTTGCTCCCCCTTGACCATTGCACCAACAATGTTCTTGGGGAGTCCCTAAGCCAATAGGAACTCTAAACCATCAAAATTAAGGTTGGAAATTCAACATTGAACTTTCCACCACCTCAAATTGATACTTTGACCTAACACCTCTCCAAATCCATATCCAATGAATTTTCACCCTTCATAATGCTTCCCAAAGCATATCCTAGGGTTAGGAGTGGTTAGGGACCTTTACCATGGCTGAAAATGGGCTAAACAACCTTGTTAACCCGAAATCAGACTGATGATGACTCGACAAGAATCATCGATTACCACATACATCGATCGCCACCAATGGCGATCGGTAGAATGAATTTTCCAAATTCACTATCGAATCAATTTCGAAAATCATAACTAATTATACGTATATCGAAAAATCACGAAATTTGATACGTATAATACTTATGACCAAAACAATGGGTGAAAAATGTTTGAAAAATATTTTACCCATAAAATAGTGAGTTTGATACAAAATTCAAAACCATTGAAATTTTCAATGTTTTGGCCCTATTTTGTATCAACTTCATCAATGGTGATTGCTATCAAAAGATATACTTCACCAAGGTTTTCTAAATTGATTTTAAAATGATTTCAAAACCTTATTTTGGATCATATTCCTTGGGCTCTAAGTACATGACTTGTACACAAGCTTTTCCAATGATCCACCAATAAAATTAGATGAGTTTTGGTTCAACTAGATGCAAAAATTATGCACCTTGAACTCAACTCATATCCTAGCATCTCACATGTATCTAGGGTGTATAAATACACATACATGTCAATTGGATGTGAGATGTGGGTTTTGTCCTTCCTAAACTAGGGTTTCATGCATTTTTCTAAGACAACTCTATTTGATTCCCTTATAAATGGGACTCCAAGTCATGTCATAGTCCTTAAATAAATTTTAATGAAATTAGATGCATAAAAATAATCATGGCATAATGATAGCAAAATAAATCATGGCCAATGATCATGATGTCATGACATATGATAAAATCTAAAAACACATGACATTTAAAACTTAATTCTAAGCATGATCATGACATTTAAATGATAAAAGTAAACATGATGTCATGTCATGGCATATGGCAAACAAATCATGGCATATAAAATATATAGGTATAATAATACCTAAATTTTAATATTAATTGCCATTTGATATAATTAAATATATTTTGCCATATTATCACTAATCTCCCTAGTGTGCCAAAAACCCAAAATGACACACAAAAAAAAACCTCTAATCCTAAATTGTGCCAATTCGATCATTTTATCAATACTGATAATTAATACTGGCACATCCTAAAAACCTTTAGGATTCAAACCACATTCCCAAGGTAGCCATACCCTTGAAAATGACCTAAAATGCCACCTTTGCCATGGTTAAGTTAACTACCCATCCAATCAAGGTTGGCACACCCTAAACCCATCTAGCGTGAATCAATCACGCTCTTAGGAACCCAAAATCTATTTGAGCTCCTAGAGTTAATTAGGTATTCCCTAGGGATAACCTCCCTAGATACCTTTCTAATGACCCTCCTAGGCTTGTCAGCCTTGGTCATTTGGGTCTTACCTAGGTTGACTCTAGGGGTGACTCCCCTTGCAACCTTCTTAGTGGCCACCCTAGGTTTCCTAGAAACCCTAGCTACTAGACACACCCTTTGGTCAACTTTAGGGATGACTTCCCTATTGACCTTGGTCTTCCTAGACCTAGTTAGTGTTCCATAATCTAATGGAACACTATGATAAGCTACCTTAGGCTTAGGTTTGTGACCCAAACTTTGCTTGCCCTTGGTTGACTTTTGACTCTTAGGTCCTTGGTGTTGACTTTGACTTTTGGACCTTGACTTTTGATCATTTGACCCTTTAAATTGATTTTGTATAATTTTAAGGGTCTTCTCCAATTTCTCAAGCCTTGATCTCAAGGCTTAGTTCTCTAATTCTAATTGCCCGATTTTAGAATTTTGATTTAGACCATGGGCATGGGACTTTCTAGGCATATGCCTAGTCCATTTAGGGTTAATACCTAGGTGCTCTTGCACCTTTCTAATGGTCTCCTAGGTAAAATGGTCTAGTGTTATTTGACCTAGGTTTATCCTTAGATGAATTATTTTTAGGGACATTAGTCCCAAATTTCTTCCTATTATCTAAGTGAATATTTTTAGCTCCTAAGTAATATTCATTCCTATTAGCATGCTTTTCATAAATTGCAAGAGAATTAAAATTATTTCTAGCATGTTTTTGCCTATTAAATCTAGAAGGTGCATTATTGAAATATACCTTAGGGTTTGCCTTGAGGCTCCCTACATATGATGCTCCTTCTTGCCTCTTCTTCTTCCCTAAGGCATTGACTCGATAATGCCCCTTCGAATGCACTTGAAGCATATGATGTGCTCCTTGCCTTTAGGTGTTGGGAACCGATCCTTGACTTTTGGTGCCGGTGGAGCCTTCTTAACCCGTTTAGGACACTTACTCAGTAGTGTCCTTGCTCCATACACTCAAAGCATATAATATGAATTTTATTATTATTTGAAATGCTCGAGTTACCTAGGTCCGTGGTAGGTGCCGGAGTTGAATTTTGAGCTTCCTCATCTTGTGGGATGTTGAAAGCACTTCTTGAGGTTGCCTCGGTGTAGATGGTCTCTCCTCAATCACGAGGTGGATGCTTCTCCCACCTCTTCTATTTTCTCTTCCGATCCTAAGAAGTTGACTCACTTTCACTGAGGATGAGCTCTCTTCTTCATCCTCCTTGTCTTCTTGGATTGAATGAGGTTCTTCATGGAATTTCGCCAAAATGTTCCATACCTCTTTGGCGTCTTTACAATCCACATAGTCACCTAGGCTACACAAGATGTCATTAGGTACTAAATCAAATATAAATTTGATTACCTTCTTATTTTTCTCGAATTGTCGGAGTTGCTCCTCACTCCATTTCTTCTTCTTGAGAAACCCTCCCTTTGGTCCCTTAGGATACTCAAATCCTTCCATCAAGGCGGACCATTCCTCAAGGTCTCTCATCATCAAAAACTCTTCAATTCTCGCCTTCCAAGAATTGAAACCTTCTAAATCCATAGAATGAATAAGGGACCGGTGTGTTGATGTCCCATCCTAATTGATCTTGGACTTCCATCTTTACCCTCTAGCGTCTTGCTCGGTTGTTAATCCGTTGAAGAGCCACCAGGCTCTGATACCACTTGTTGGGGATTAGACGCCCGCTAGAGGGGGGGTGAATAGCGTGTGACCCGTACGTAGATGGAAATCGTTCGCGTGCTTGTCTACAATTCGTGTTAGCGCAGTGGAATAATAATAATAAAAGCAATACACGAAATACAATCACACACGAACACGATGATATAACGCGGTTCGAACCGTAACGTTCCTACTCCCTGGATCTGGCTCAAACGAGCCCTAGCGATGCTAAACACACACCACTATCAAATAACTCCTTCTCGACACAAGTCGGAGGTGGAGAAACCTCTTACAATAAGATTACAACAATAATCTAAATACAACAAGCAAATATAATAGGAAATACAATAAGAGAAGTACAGAACACTTTACAAAAACTCTTTAGATCGCTTGCTTGTTGATCGCTTGAATCGTGGTTGAAGACCCTGATTTGCGACAAATCGCCTCAAAACGCCCAAAAAATCGCCGCTAAAACCCTCATTCCGATTTGCCTTTATAACTGCGTCGGGTTTGGATTTCCGCTATCGCCGATCGCCATAAGTCACCCGGTCGATCGATGCCATCGTTGTCGTGAGACAACGGATCGATCCACGTTGGAAAAACTCCAACGGATCTCTTGGCGATCGCCAACATTGGCGCGCCGATCGCTAACGCCCGTAGTCGACCGCTATCGGCCACGAGCATTCTCAATGCTCGACACTCGATTGGCGATCGTGCCATCCTTGGCCGATCGAGCTATCACCGATCGCTTCCTCAGCAAGCGATCGCGAGCAATCCCACTTAACTTGGCGGTCGAACTCGTCGACTTACGGCTCCGATCCCATAATGCCACGACCGCCAACCTCAAGAATGAGGTTTTAACCCAAGTATGGTGCCCCCATACTTGCTAGATCACCCTTAGCCTAGACCTAAGCCTTCTAGCCACCTCCATCAGCCTCACGCCTCTCGGATCCCTCCAAGACATCCATGACTTGTTCATCCATCGCGCTAGCTTCCAGGTGCTTCTATCGGCTATGTCATGCTAATCGGTGTCTACACCGCCAAGGCACATCGACTTACGCCGCCAAGACTCGCTTGAACTTTACGCCGCCAACCATTGAACTTATGCCGCCAAGACTCGCTTGGACTTTCTGGCGCCAATATCAAACCCTTGGACTTCTCAAATGCCAAGACTCAAGCTTGGACTTTCCCTTGTCAACCCATGTTGGACTTTTCATGCCAAGACCATGCTTGGACTTTCTTTGCTAACCCATGTTGGATTTTACATTGCCAAGACCCATGCTTGGACTTTTACATTGCCAAGACCCATGCTTGGACTTTTCCTTGCCAACCCATGTTGGACTTTTCCTTTGCCAACCCAATTATTGTAATCTTGTGTCACGAGGTTTCTCACTTCTCGACTTGTTATCGAGAAGGAGTTTATTGATTAGTGATTGCATTGGCGTCGCTAGCTCGTCAGTGGAGTAAGGGCGAATTCTGATTCGAACCACGTTATATGATCGTGTTGTGATTGTGTGTCTTGTTATATTTATTTTTTTTATTACTATTCCGCTGTGCTAACAAGATTGTAGACGATCGAACGCGAAAGAATTTCATCATCGTACGGTATCACGCTATTCACCCCCCCCTCTAGCGGCGTCAAATCTCCAACAAACACTTCTCCTGATTTACCCTTGGTGCCCAATTGACACCACTTGAGCTTCGACAACTCAACTGTTAATGAGTCATCCTAAAGATTTATGGGATAAGATCAGTCATTCTTATAGATTAATCAAATTAAATATTCGGATACTCTGATGCTAATAAAAACACAAATAATAAAATGGTTGGTAAAAAATAATTCACTCGAATTAGCCCACATACTATTAACTAAACTATAGTCATTTATTTTTCTTTTTCTTTTTTGTTAATATCATATTAACCAGAGTTTTATCAACAAACTTAAATCCTTGTAATTTATCTCGACTTAATAATATAATTACTTTGTATTGTTTATATAAACTGAAAATAATTAATATGTATTTATATTCTATTATCATTTTGTTAAATATATTATGCAATATATGCTCTTTATAATTCATATAATTAAATCAGTTGAAAAATGAAGGATTTTTTATTCATTTATTAAATATATCATATTTAGATGTATATAGATTGAATTGCCAGGCTAAAAAAATCATGACGCGTGACGTGAAGCAACCACAAGCGCTTCGAAAGATCATGATCATCGATACGCTCGACGGATGTGATTGGATGACTGCCGTCCCAATTTCTCGATTCAAATTAATCGAGCGGGAAATCAAGATCCATCTTTCTCTCTCTCCTCTAGGGTTCCTCTTCTCATCGCTGCCTGGGCTCCAAACCCTAACCTGTTTCTAGAAACCCATTTTCAGGTATTACTTCTCTCGATTCGGCGGCCGTGGATGTCGACGCTCGGCAGGGGATCGGGGATGTGACGACGCCGATGGACCTTTCGCCTCCGCTAGTCGAAGATGAACGATAAAGAACACCTCACCGGATCCGACGAGCCCTCCGGGTCGCCGCAGTTTCAGTTTCTTCAGCCCAACCGCGACCTCCAAACTAATTGGGAGGTCGACCTCGCCAAGAAGCTTGAGGAGTACCTCTTGAAAATCTGCTCCGGCGAGATTTCCTCCGACCAGGACCACGAGCTCCACTCCGTAAATTTTACCGAAGGTATCTTTTTGATTTTTTTTCCTGCTTTATCTCCTTGATTTGCGTTCCTCTTTGCGTGGCTAAAACGTTTGATTGCTTTCGATGCGGGTATTTCTTCTAGCTGCACTGCTTCTCCAAGGTTCAGCTCAGGTTTATAGCCGGAAGGTGGAGTACCTTTATTCTCTGGTGTTACATGTGCTGGAGTTTCTCTCTCAAAAGAGGTTTGAGTTCCGTCACTTTTGGCCTGCATTGATAAATTGTTGAGATTTCCTCAATGTTGCTCTGTCAAAATCTAATATATTTACGAGACAAGTTGGTGAGACTTATTGTTATTCGACCAAAGTTACATCAGTAAGCCAGCTATTGCTCTGTGCTTGTCTTTTTTGCTAGCAAACGATATATGATAGGCTGCACTATTTGCTGAACATATGGAAATATCTAGTTTAGTTGCTGTTTCAACATAAATTTTCCTCTTGTTTGGCTTTCTGCAGTCACAGAGAGAAAACCGTAGAGTTTAATTGTTAATTTGAGAGTTGTAAACCTACTTTTTTTACTAGGCCTTAACCATATAAGGGAGAAGTTCTAAATTCTAAATGTGACTACCTAGACAGCCTGTTGTGTTTGCACATACCAATTGGTTTCATTCAATGGCAGATCTATCATAGTCAATTGCCTAAAAGAGTTGTAGCCAATATAGACACAAAAGTATAAAGAGGTCAAGTAAATGCCCAAAATGCCAATTGTCAATGGGGAAATTCCCACTCTCCTAGAGTTGTATACACATCCGCCACAATGTGCTATGAATTCACCATATGTCCTTACAAGGACAGTGAACCTTGTCGTTGCCACATTTAACAATTCAGAT
The DNA here is from genome assembly GCA_025175895.1 of Wurfbainia villosa. NCBI lineage: Eukaryota > Viridiplantae > Streptophyta > Magnoliopsida > Zingiberales > Zingiberaceae > Wurfbainia > Wurfbainia villosa. Next base: position 1,041,916 of record JAKLTH010000042.1, read on the forward strand.
ACCAGTAGATATCACCAGATAATGCTCAAACCACCAGCGTTGATCTTCTGTGACATGGGAATGCAAGTGTCTTATCATGCTGAATAAGTTTATATAATGTCAATAAGCAATGAAAAAGTGACAGTCAAATAGAACTTGGGATATCGAGTGACAAGTTCAAAAATATCATCCAAATTATTATGGAATTATGGAGTTAAACAAGAGATATATATACACTGCATCAAGTGTCAAAGTGGAGTACATTATATACTAAGGGTTATTGAGGAACTTATTGATCAATCAAGAGCAATCATGAGTAATGAACTATCCATAAGTTGAAGGATCATAGAATTTGAAAGTATTATCATGAATCATAAATACAATATTAAGGCTCATGATTTAGTCACCGAATATTGTAGTGAATAGGTCAATGATGGTCAATTTACCACAGCAATTTTAATTTCATTATTCGGATCATAGGTCAAGGTCGAGAATAGGATCATGAAGCTATAAACTAATTGTAATGATTAATTAATAAGTGGAATTGACTAACTAGCCCAGATTAAATGTAGAATCATCATCCTTAACTATTATCAAACTATATATTCATACACACTAATTATTCAGGCTAATATATCTTAGGCTGCATGACACCTTTTTGGTCTTGTTTAACTCTGCCAGCTGGACATGGTGGATTGGACCAGATCTGTCTTGCCAACAATCTTATCCCTATCATTTCCAATTATTTCATGATGATTGTGAGGTTTTTAATATTAAGCTCCTTTTTCTGTTTATACCTTTTCTGGGTCCTACTTTTAAGAGTTATGTGCATTTTGACAGGCAACATCAAAATGAAAAAGATTCCAATCAGCCTGATGGAAGCAAATCCCATAATTTTCTTAATGAAGAGAATGAGTTATTTTTGGAGTTAGATGATGTTCCAGGTGCATATGATTTATTTTTGTTTATTAGCTTCATAGGTTTGACAGCTGACTTGGCAAGTAATTATTGGTTGAACAGTTGAAGAAAAGAATTCTTTGGTTAGTGTACTCAATAAAAATGAATCTTCGAAGCAGTGTACAAAGCCTCCTCCCAATTTGCTTGTGTTAGAAGGAGACTGTTTAGATTCTAGTGGTGATGGTAGTGAACTAGAATCCTACTTGGTAATATATATTATAAGCATCTATTTGATACTCATCTTGAATTCTTCTTCTTTCTTAGATATGCTACTGAGATCTATCTTGCTATTCTGTTGCAGTTAGCAACCTGTGCTTTTTATGGGAACTTTCTTCTGTTAGATCCTTCTGATGCTATAGCTGTTTATAATTTTTCAAGAGCAAGTAAAGGTAATGACAATGATATTGCTACACATACTGGTACTCCAGTGAGGTCCAAAACTGCCCGCAATTCTTTTAGTTCTCCAACTACAAGATCTTTGGGAGCTGCTTGCAAGTCAAATTTTGGAAAGAATCAAGGCAGCGAACTAAATAAAATTTCAGAGAATAATTGTGCCTTTGAGATCAACAATGATACCCAGATACCTACGTTCCACGTTGGTATTGATGATTATTCTGATCATGACAATTGTCAAGTAGATAAATTCAATTTTGAGTTCTCAGCTCCTAGGGATGAATCTGATAACGATGATGATGATGATCCGTGGAAACCACTGAATCCACATGAGCTGGGAAATTTGAAAGTGAAACCATTTAAAAGAAGTAGGCTTTACTTATTTATTACAAAGTTTCTTTGTAGTTATTTCATTGTGATATTATCTTTCATGCTATATTTTAATAGTCAAGGAGTTTGGAAGGCAAGTTATTCACTACAAAAGGCAGGGCACTCAGGCACCTGAATTTCCTATTGCGAAACCTGATGCTATTGTTGATTCAGAGCTTCCAGTCTCATTTGAATCACAAACACGTTTTCAAGAATCTCAGTCACTTCCTATCTTCGAGAAGGTAATTGCTTTGCTTACATTGTGTGGATGTGAAGACATTTATTTGATGTATATTTATATAATCGTTGATCAACTTTCTTGTTGCAGCTAAGAAGAACTCTCATCTTTGCAGAATGGGACAAAAATGATGGATTTTGCAATTTTGTCAATGATCATGATGATAATGGGTTTGGTTCTTCTGATTTTAGTCAAGATGAGATTGACTTGCCAAACACAATTTTTGATGAGGAAGACGTACCTCTCTGTAACATGGTCAGTTTTGCAAAGCTTGTTGGTCGTGTTAGTTATTTCACTATGTTAATTAATATGCACGTATTCATATGCAGAAAGGCGATCCTGCTGTGTCTGAATGTCCTGAAGCTTTTCCACATGATAATCATGATTCTCATGCAAGCCTCGAAGATTTGTGTCGCAGTCATCTGGTAAATGAAAAACTATTAGGTTGTCTTATTATGCATTGTATAAATCCATGTCTTCAAGCCATGTTAATCCTAACTATTTGGGTTCTGCCGTATGAATCTTATGTAAGACTATCTAGCTAATAATGTTGAAATATCTTATAACACTTTTAATTATGTTAACCAAGTTTTCTTTTGTTTTCCTCTATCCTTTTTATGGTCAACTTGAGTTTGTTCAACTTGTCTAATGATAAAATCTATTATTGACTATTTTTGAAGCGATCTATTTTCAAATTATTCAATGGTTCTAATATGCAGTTTTATTTTTCTTCTAAATTTGATAAACTCATATCATACCCTAAGTAGCTTGCTTGTTCAGGAGTTACTATATTAGCATGGAACTCTTGCATGGATTTATGACCTTTCACACAGTAGAAAGTTACTTGTTCTATATATTCTACCTATCTTGCTTCAGGATGCCTTATTGGCTAATATAGCCGAAACACAAACGCAAACAGAGTTGGCAGCAAGGGTATCAACATGGAAGCAGCGAGTTGAACACGCATTGGGAGAGCAAGTATGATCCGTGAATCTGGTTCATGCACTTCTGGCCAAATATATTTTATTGAGAATATGCATTTCTTCTGAATTTTATGAAGTATATTATCTTTAATTGACTGTAAATCCAGGAGATACGACCTCCTTTTGACATCCATTTGTACGGCGAGAGAATTATGGACAAAGCTTCCTCGAAAGCAGACTCTGAAGGATGCATTTCCTTCTCAGACATTGTGAACGGCCAACACAAACACGAAATTGCTAGGACATTTTCTGCCCTTCTCCAACTGGTTTTTACCTGTTTCCGAACTAGTTTTTTTTTAAATCTGGCAACCTGTTTTATTTCAAAAGATGTGAAAACAAACAATTATTGCAAGAATGCACAATTTCCTACATAATTTTCCTTGATTATACTCTTACGTTTCAGGTCAATAATGGGAACGTTGACCTTCAGAAGGCTCCAGCTTGTGAACAGCTCATATGTCATACAGCTACGAATCCTTTCTATGTCAGGCTCTGTGGCAAGTATACCAGGAAGGGAGAATCCGTGATCCGTTCCGCTAGGAAGAGGGTGAAATCAGCTTTTAGAAAAGGATGCCGAAAAGTTTGTTCCCCTTCCCAAGTTGACTCACCTTTGGAATCAGCAGTTCAAAATGGCAAGTTCCCTGTTGAGCTTGCTAAGGGCAGCATCATCAGGCTCACTCCTGATGGTAAAAGGCGAAGAAGGTCCGCTCGTCTTGTGGAGTCACTAGATATACGGTCATCTGGAGAATGACTCCAAAATGAGGGGCGATGAATAGCTAGTGTATGTACAGTAGCACCGCCGTCGTGCCAGTTGGAAGGCATGTAGATTACTATTTTTAATCTATGATTATTGTATATCTCTAATTAACACAACCCTATGTTGTCATCTTTTTTATACATAACAGTATTTTTAATCTGAACAATAAAATTTCAGTCGAGATGAAGTAATCATCTCTTGCTTCAGTGGAGATCTTAGAACTGTGCTGATTCTTCCGTGCAGTCCACTGTTCTATAAACTGCATTACATCTCTAAAAAATTGGGATTGTTGACCTAGTGATTTTTACTGATCTGTTTTACGATTATTATGAGGGAGATAAATTACGAAGAATTCTATGAATTTTGATATAATGGTCAAGATACATAGAATCATCTGAATTTAAAAAAATATTTTAATTTTTTTTCGAAATTGATTCATGTCATTCATGTCATTTTTATAAACATTATTGTATCTTAATCATCATACTATCGTTGTGGGGACCATAAACTGAATTACATGGAACTCCTTATCATTGATTCTAGTTGCATTGTTTTGAAATAATTTTGACTAAATATGTATCGACTTGGAACACAACCTTGGAATTATTTTGATCAATTTAAAATTAACTAATATTTAAATCTTTTCATAATTTTGACCAATTTAAAATAGTTTGAACTAATACTAGACACTAGTTTTAGGGTTTAAATTTATAGGCACGTGTAATTGGTTTGATTAAAATTGATGTAAGTTTTAAGGTTTTGTTAATTATTATAATTATTTTTTGAGATAAAAAGGTATAATCTTTTTTATATAGAGTTTTTTTTCCAAGATAATAAAAAAAATAAAAGCCACTTTTTTAATTTTTATCCTAAAATGATTACCTCGTTATCTCCTTCCAAAAATAAAAAGGAAGGCTAAAATAAAATATCTAAAAACAAATGATTTTTTTTCTAATATAAAATATAAAAAACCTATAAGTTAGACAAACTAGTAAACCATTCTTCTTTTTTATTATTATTATTATTATTATTATAACTCAGATATCCAAAGACGATTCTCTAGGAAAACTATTGACCTCAATAGCTACTTCGATTAATTCTGAAAGTATATGTTCGACTCCACAGACAATCACTAGACAAATTCAAAAAATACATATAGCTTCATCTCAATTTTTCGACATCTAAAATTTTTCTCTATCAAATAGAAACTACGATTGAGCTTTGAACCATGATCCAGAGTAATTCACAACTTTACCTCTCAATTAAAAACTGAAATAGGCAAATTATGTGCATGTGTTTAGCGTCAGCGACCACTTCCATCAAAATTCAAATGATGCAGTGCCGTCGGTCAACATCCATCAGCAATAGCCCAAGGATCGGACAAACCAGAAACTTTATTATCCATCAATATTATTGTGACGTTTAAAGTGGAAGCTACAGCATCCTTTTTGTTCTTGTCATATTTTCTTTAATTTTTAACACAGTGAAGTACGACTATTTTATCATTTGCCAGGATCACATTGTGAAATTTGAAGTCGAGATGTTTGAAAAACAAGGCCCCTGGCCCCTTCCTTATCATCACTTTGCTTTCGCTATTTTTTTTATTTTTATTTTTTATCCATCTTATCTCATGTGATACTCACACTAGCTACTCTATTAATTAGTTCTCCAATAGATTAATTAACATCGCATCATATCCAATGTTATTGGCTGGGCCTCCTGTTTCTATCCTCGTAGGATTGTTGATAAACTTAAAGATGACAATTAATCATAGCTAATGCTACAAGAGTCGTTCTAGATTTATCTTGCATATAGGTCAATGCACACCTTGTGGATTTTTTTTTTATAATTAATTAATTAATGCAAAAACAAAAATAAAAAAAGTGAGAAGCAAATTAAAAGGCCATCTAGAGTGAAGAGATCGACATTAGCACCGAATTCTCACAACCTCCATGTAGTCAATTTTATTCTTATTCCTATCCTAAATTCAATTTGGATAAGAATTTGTTCCTTATAGTACTCCACTTTGAAGTGAGGTTTGTTATTAAGAGGTCGGATATGGTAGCTAATTTGTCTTAAAATCAAATTAAAACCTATTATTTTGTTCAAATAGTATAAATATAATTCAAGTTGGACTAAATGACCTACTCGAAAATGTCAATTTTGTTAAGACGTATATATACATGCACTTGATCTCTCGCTTCAAACTCAACTTCAAGTGATTTATCATCATCATCAACTAGCTAACATCAACTTATTAAGAGATGTATCATCGAAAACAATCTGATTAATAGTCAAAAATATTCACAATATATAGAAGATGAGAAATACCTCCAAAAATGATAACCAATCAATCACTTTGGCTACATATGCAATCCTGATATAATAGCATGCATGGCAAACATGAATGTTTTCGCATAGAGACACAAAAAATCATCAACTCTTATCGAATATGATACTTAAAGCCTATCTTACTTAATTAAAATCACTTAAAAATAAACACTTATAATAGTTATATCATAATTAACTATTGTAGGTTAAGTTTTTAATTGTGTAAAATATGCTTTAGGTTTACTTTGACCTAATCATCTATCGTTCTTTAAATCAATAATTCAAATATTGTTTATTAAATTATATCGATAACAAATAGTTAATATTTGTCCATCATATTCCATGTGCAATCATGGAGCTAGCATTTTATATCTTCCATGTAAAATAAAGGAGCATCTCACTTTTTTTTTTCCCCACCTTTGTCATTCGGCCTACTGCTTTTGATTATTCTAAAAAGATAAGGAGAGAAATTCCACAAAATATATATATATTTGAGGTTGATAATAGAGAACAATTTCATAAACATCTCTCTTGATTTCGACACAAGAAAAGCTACCTTCTTTAGTGACTCACAAATATTATTTCTCATTATATTTTATTTTATTTTATTTCATTTTTTTTAAAAAAATATTTTCTTCATTTATATCTTCTATCATTATTTTAAAATGAACTGTTCGCGTATTAATTTACGTATAACGTGGTTGTCGGCCAAGTTCGCCCTTAATTAGAATAAATACAATTTGTGACGCGGACACGTGTATGAAAACTAAAGATTCCAAGTGTGCATATTTCTTATATATTTATTTAATTGTTCGAGGCACATTTATGATTTGACTTAATCCCTCATTTTTAGTTAATTATATCAATCACGTACGAAATAATGTGCATATTACTTAATTATGAAGTTCCACGTTGATTATTCGTAACTTGACACGATCGCTTACGTAAGAAACTCTTAATTTCCCATGGTCGCTATAATTTAAGCTATTAATTAAAAAGTGTCTAGAACGATCGATGTAGGCGCAAGTTTTTTTTTTTTAATAATCAAGTTTAATAGTATATAAAAACAATGATTGGAATAGATCAATTAAGACTTAAACGGGTTATTCTAATTTTTAATTCGGGAGTGTGGGCAATATGTAAAATCAGTTACATGGAGGGGCGAAGTGAAAAGTTTGAGATGCGTTGCATTGCGGCGGTGTCGACGAATCGTTATGTAATAATAAAACGTCCCAATCTCACATCGCGGCGAACGCGAGCGCGCAGTTGCCGCGGTTTGACGGAACCGGCGGATTCATCGAGCAAAAACCGAAGAAGTGACGGCGAAGAGTAACGGAGACCGCCGGGAAGCAAGCACCCCTCCACGGAATGTGAGGTCCACTGGACACTGGGTCCCCCCACCAGTCCAATAACTTCGCCCCGCCTGCTAATGCTATTTATACCCTCCTCCTCCCGGCCTTTTTCTTCTCACCGAAGCCAAGCCCTGCAGATCCCTCTCCCTCGGTTGTCCGTCGATCGATCTCATCGTTCCCGGGGTCTCTTTGTAGAGGAGGAACTCGATCCAGGATGGTCACGTTGGTTTCTCGACAGGGAAGGCAGCTCCAGCGCTACAGCAAGACCGGGAGTCGCCTCGTAGTCGGGTAACCCAATCGATTGTGATTCCGTAGATCGTTAACGTTATTATATATAGATCGAGTGCGCCTTTCCGATATCTAGGTTTTTTGTCGTCCGATCGGTTCTTTATCAGCTTTTTATCGCTTCCAGGTGCATTCCTTACAAGTTCAATCCTGGGGAAGAGCTGGATAAATCCGTGGAGGTGCTCGTCATCAGCTCGCCGAAGGGAAATGGCTTGTTGTTTCCAAAGGTGTGTGTCGAAGGTCCATTTTCGTCTGTGCTCGGGACCCTTCATTCGTACTGTAGCAAATAATTGTTTCATAATCCCGTTCACTTTTATAGTCTGCAAAAAATAAAAAAAAAATAAAAATAAAAATAAAAATGAAATAGTTGCTTCAGCTAAAGAGATTGAATTTAGCCTTCAAATTTGACCTTTTATGACTCCTTTTTGAGACTCTAGTAGTCATGCTTCTTATGATGCTTGCCTTGCATACGGAACTTATTATATCCTCTTTTTTTTTTTTTTTTTGTTGTTGTTGTTGTCGTTGTTGTTGAAACGTATGGTTCCTTTTCGATGCTACCAAAAATGTATATTTGCAAGAAGTAAACCTGTACATAATTCATGGTCCCAACAATCTATTATTGTTAATCATAAGAGAACAAAAGGAGTGCAAATTTGTTGACTAAACAATTTCCTAAGAAAAGTTGGTCAATCAATATGTTTTCTGGTGCGTGGCCAGGGTGGTTGGGAGACTGATGAGACCATAAAAGAAGCAGCCTCAAGGGAGGCAATGGAGGAGGCTGGAGTGCAGGGCAACATTGAGGTCGGCTAGCTTAATCACTCCCTAATACCGACTCAAATAGTCGTTTAATGTCTTCCGGCAGGATTGTTGATAACCTTTTTCTTAATGGCGCAGAGGAAACTTGGGAAATGGAAGTACAAGAGCAGAACTTATGATGCATACTATGAAGGCATCATGTTTCCTCTAAATGTCACAGAGGAACTTGGAGACTGGCCAGAGATGCAAACAAGAGAGCGCAAATGGGTGAGCAAATCAAAACTTCAAGTCATAGTGGAATCGACCTCTGATCTAAACTACTTGGAGCTTATAAATTTCGTCCATGGATTAATTTGTTTGACGTTTCAGGTGACTGTGGCTGAGGCTAAGGAAGGATGCCAGCGTCCATGGATGAAAGAAGCATTGGAGAGGCTCGAGGAGAGGCTTTCCAACTCGACCAAGCGCACGACAACGACACAAACAACTTAATTTTTGTTTCTTGGAAAAAAGATTTCCATGTATAGATAGCCATGTGTATGAGCTCTGATCTGATCCCGTCAGTTTTCTGATGGTTTAGCAGAGTTTGATCATTCTTTAAATTCTTTTAGCCTGATCCGATGATCATGCTCATCTCTTCATCCTGCTGTTTTCAGCCTGATCTTTTTATACTTGACATTATGTATAAGACCATAAATTTAATGCGACATAGTTGCAAATAGTGAATAAAGAGTAATACAAATTAATATATGTAAAATAATTTGATTTGTTTTTATATTATTAGTAGAAAAGAATTTATATGGAGTTTAATGGAGGAATAATTAAATTAGAATTGATCGTTTTAATGAAAAGTTTTGATATGAATTGTTTGCATCTATCAAATTCTTAGCCATTGGGTGAAGTAAAATTTACATTCTAGATAACTAAACGATGACATAAATCAACAAATACAATGCTTCAGTGCAAACTGCGAAGTATATATATATATATATATATATATATATATATATATATATATATATATAATGCATGGAACATTAAAAAAAATTAAAGTACTTTGGTTGGTATACGTTCAATTGTTTATAGCTAATGCGAGTTGGTTTAGCAAATACAAATTAATTAAGGGGGAAAAAAATCAGTGTTCATTTTATTTATATAATTATAATATTTAAACTCTGAATTAATCTAGTTATAGTTTTGTAAATCAGACTCAGCCAGGAACTGTCTAATTTTATCTCTAAATTAATTAGGTTTCTCAAAAACCTAATAGAAACTAAAAAATAAAAATTTAAATGCAAATTAGACTGATAATATTTTAATGACAATCGGGAATTGATGGCCTGTCCCATATGAATTACACAGGGCTAGCTAGCTCGGCCCAAATAAAAAAATTTATCTATTTTTTTTTTAAAAAAAATACAAACATTTAATATATATTTAAATTCCCCCATTTTATTAATTTTAATTTTAATTAAATTAAAATAAAATAAAATTGAAGTATGTGTTCAATTTAAAATTACACAGATACTTCAACTGAAGCTTCACATCAGTTATTATGAGCATGAATATTACCTGAAAAATTTGTTAATATGAAACTTAAATTTAGTTGGCAAGTCGATTCGAACTCCGCAGATATTTCTAACTGTTCACCGATGGCAGTTATTATTACCACAAATGAGATGTATCCGGATGTTTATTGATGAAGGATGAAGGGAGGAAAAGGCCATCATGGCAGTTAACCATCACCATCCCTTAATTGCATCATGCAATAAATTGTCGAAGGGGGTTGGTGCATCTCACTTTCTTCGCCTCTCTGTTGAGTGTTGATCGGTCTCACGATCTGGAAGGCGATTCTCTCGCAGCCGCCAAGGACCGTACGAGAAATGACGTCACGTCATCTTCTTTCCTATAAGACTAGCAATCAGCGGTGATCACTCAACTACCAAACATGGCTGGCCTCGTTGCTTTAGGCTTCCTGATATCCTTCTTCCTAATTAGCAGAGCTCTGCTTGGGCATGCTGACGACAGGCTCCTCCAAGGCCAATCCCTCTCCGGAGATCAGACCATGGTCTCCAAAGGGGGGAAGTTTGAGCTGGGCTTCTTCTCTCCGGGCAGCTCCAGGAACTACTACGTCGGAATCTGGTACAAGGTCCCCAAACTGCAAGTGGTTTGGGTGGCAAACAGAGGCGCACCTGTTTCCGATCGCTCTTCCTCGCACCTCGAACTCGATGCCCATGGCAACCTTGTCCTCCTCGCTGGCCCAAACCGCCTGGTTTGGTCATCCAATTCGTCAAGCACCTTTCCTTCAGCCTCCGCGGTCGCCGTCCTCCTTGACGATGGCAACCTCGTTCTGGAAGATAATCGAACTTCCGGTGAATTATTGTGGCAGAGCTTCGATCACCCCACCGACACTTACCTCCCCGGAGCTAAGCTCGGGTACAACAAGTTAACCGGCGCGAACCGGTTCCTTACGTCTTGGAAGAACCAGGAGGACCCTTCGCCGGGGAAGTACACCTTCGAGATCGACCCGAACGGTGTCACTCAGTTCTACCTGGTCAAGGAGCGGCGGGAGAGGTACTGGACCACCGGCGTTTGGAACGGAGAGATCTTTAGTGCCGTGCCGGAGATGAGATCGGGCTACTTCGTCAACTTCACCAACGTGTCGAACAAGGACGTCAACGAGTTCAGCTACTACGTCTTCGACCCCTCCGCCATCCACAACTTCATGCTGGATTCCACCGGCGAGATGGTTCGCCGGAAATGGGACGACAGCACCGGCGAGTGGCTGAAGTTCGCAATGCTGCCGAGGGATCCTTGCGACGTGCAGGGGAGGTGCGGGGCTTTCGGTAGCTGCAACAATTACAGCTCCTCTTTCTGCCAGTGCTTGAAGGGGTTCCAGCCGCGGTCTTCGAAGGACTGGAATTTGGGAGATCAAACTGGTGGATGCATCAGAAACGTTCCTCTTCGGTGCGGAGAAGATGATGGATTCGTCGTCGTATCGAACACGCTGTTGCCGCTGAACTCCACGACTTTGTCGTCTTCGAGCAGCAGAGAAAATTGTCGAACTGCTTGCTTGAAGAATTGCTCCTGTACTGCTTACGTTTATGCTTCACGGTGTTTGGTATGGCACGACGAGCTCTTCGATCTCAAGTCGTTGTCTTCCGGCTCGAGCGTCGAAGGCTTTGCCATTAACGTTCGAGTCGATGCTTCAGAATTGGTTAACCGTGATCGTAAGAGTGGCAGACATTGGAGGACAATCGTTCTCATCACGATGGTAGGTGGCGCTGTCATCGTCATTCTTGTCGTTTTGGGGAAGAACTCGAGTCGCCGGAGAAGAAAGACTGAAACTTTGGAAGTGATGGAAGGCACTCTGGTTTCGTTTGATTACAAGTTGCTGAAACGAGCCACCAAGGACTTCTCCGAGAAGCTCGGGCGGGGAAGCTTCGGAGCGGTGTTTAAAGGCGAGCTGCTGGACTCCGGCGAACTGATCGCCGTCAAGCGGCTGGAGAGCGTTCGGCAAGGCGAGAAGCAGTTCCGGATGGAGGTCAACACCATCGGGCTGATCCACCACGTCAACCTCATCCGCCTCCGCGGCTTCTGCTGCCACGGCGATCGCAGGCTGCTCGTCTACGACTACATGGCGGGCGGTTCGTTGGATTCGTTTCTGTTCGATCCCGACGCTTCCCGAGTCTTGAGCTGGAAGAGGCGGCGCATGATCGCGGTGGGGATCGCCCGCGGCCTGGCTTATCTCCACGAGAACTGCAGGGAATGCATCATGCACTGCGACATCAAGCCGGAGAACATCCTTCTCGACGCCGACATGATCCCCAAGATCGCGGACTTCGGCATGGCCAAGCTCCTCGGGCACGAGTTCAGCCGGGTGCTCACCACCGTGAGGGGGACTTTCGGCTACCTCGCGCCCGAGTGGATCACCGGCTCTGCCATCACGCCCAAAGCCGACGTTTACAGCTTCGGAATGGTGCTCTTCGAGATCATTTCCGGCCGGCGAAACAGCGACCGATGCGAAGAGTGGAACCAGCTTTACTTCCCTCTCTTTGCTGCGATCAAGTTGCAGGAAGGGGCCGGCGGCGGTTGCTTGGTGGACTCTAAGTTGAAGGGAGAAGCGGATGAAGATGAGATTGCGAGAGTTTGTAGGGTTGCCTTATGGTGCATACAGGATCTGGAGAGCAGTAGGCCGACCATGGCAGAAGTCGTTAAGCAGCTCGAAGGAGTCTTGGAAGTTGCTTCGCCACCAATTCCAAGTTTGCTTAAAAACATGGAGGTGTACGATGAACTAGACAAAGAGAACATGTCCTCGAGCATCTGGTGATTAAACGTGAGCAACCCTGTAGAATGCAATTGATGAATAAAATAAACAAAGAGTTCTCGACGGCGGTCGTCGTCGATCGCTCTCCGCCGCCGTCTCCTCCTCCCTCCCTCCTTTCTCGCAGGGGGAGGAGATTTAACGCCAGTCTCGCCTCGCCTCGCCTCGCGGGTCCCACATTTTCATCGTGGAAGCCCTCGTGGAGTTCTAGCTCTCCTGGATCTGCTCCCGCTGCCCTTCCTCCGGCCCGGTCATTCCTCCTCGCGTTTCTCGCTCCCATGCAACTGCGTGCCCTCGTCGCGCTCTCCAGTTGCCCTATCGCCCCAGCATCCGCCTGCGCTCCCCTCCTCGTTTTCCTCCGTGACGTCTCCGCTTCCGCGCTACGCCCTTCCTTCGGGATCCAGGCGTTCCCCCTCGACTAAATTCCTCCGGTACGCCGCCCCGGTGCCTGATCTCTCCCCGGAATTAGCCGCCGAGTTCTCGGGCTTCTTCTGCGCGACAGTCGTCTCCGCCGTCTCCACCCTCAACGGCAGCGAAAATGGCTACCTTGCCTTTCTAGCTGCCGTCTCCAGAAGCTGTCCCACGACCGGCCCCTCCGATTCTGAGCAGCTCGTGGGGTGCCTCCTCGACCAGTTCGCCTCACCCGGGACTTCCGAGGCCGCCTCCAATCTTTCACTGTCCGAGAACTCGTCGTCGTGGAGCTCGTCGGCGCTGAGCACACCACGCTTTGCCTAGGGGGAAAGGAGCTCTGATGGCATTGTTCGGAGTATTGCAGATCAATCTGTTTCCAAAGACAGTGCCGGCAGCAGCTAGGCAAGTGGTGCTAGATAGATAGAACAGATGGCATTAAGTCCGAGCAATTGGAGCCGATCAGGAAGGTGGCTACGTAGCAGATCAAATCTCAAGGTGAGTTTCTTTTGCTTCGATGCAAATTCACGCTCCGCCTGTTTATTATTCATGACGCTCCTTATTTATATACTTCAAATACTGTCGTATTGGTCTCTATTAGATAGACGTGGTAAATAAAATATGATGATATTTATAAATTTGATATAGATGGAGATCTAATTTTTTTTTTTTGAATTCAGATTATTTTTATATATTTTGATCACCATATCAAAATCCATAAGATCATCTGTGATTTATCTCTCTCATAAGAATCATAAAATGAATCGATAACGATCACTAGATTGACAATTCTAATTTTTATAGATACTGTCATACTAATTCCAGAAAAGATAAGCTCAATCTAGTTATTATTATTTTATTTTTATGGATATTAGATATCTGAGTTTTCAATCTGATTAATCTTTAGAAATGATCGATTCTATTTCACAGATCTTTGGAACGCTTCGTCAACAATTGAGCCGGATAAATTCAAAGTTTGAGTGACCTCTATCGGTCACTAAAAATAAATCAAGAAAGCACTCATAATTTTTTTACGATTCAATTTTGATTTTACAATCGCGTAATTCCTGAATGACGATTTGACATCGAAGTCATACTTCGTCTATCGAATAAACTCTTGAGTTTCAAAATCATCCGAATAATTTTTTTTTTTTAAATTTGTATATCAAAAATAAATGATCGAATTATATTGTATCATAGAATGCATCGTGCCAAGGCAAAATTGGGCATTTATGTTTCAAGGAAATTTGCATCATTTTGAGCCAGGATTTAAACATGAACGTCTTATATAGTTACATTTATGGATGGAGACCAAGTGTGCATATCTGTACAAACACATCAAATTGTTCACTGATACAGTGGAAGCGACAGGTTTCCACGTGGCAAGGAGATTTCAATACTAAGAGATTATATTCTATTTATTAATCCATCGATAATAATAGAATGCGGATTATATAAATCTATCATTAACATTAATTAGATCATTTAATGAATTTCTTTAGCAACAACAAATTCAACAGAGAAGACTTACTTTACTCCTAGAAATCAAAAGTACGCGAGGAGCTTTTAAAGATATTGTTCAGAGGAATTAGTCAAATTGCTGTACTGTCTCGTGGTGCCCAGCTTTCGAGGGTGTTGCTGATTCCCTAAAGCCACTTTCTTTATCTTGTTTGTCGATTATCTCTGTACTTAAACGACATTAAGTTGTGAAATTTATCATTACCTTTTGCCGTTTGCTACTTACAGGCTGATATGCAACGAAAGAATCATTGAGCTATGTTTGAGATCGCTACTAAGCTATATTGTGAAATAATTGAGTTTGGATGGAGCAAAGATAGGGCTTGATGCGGTCTAAGATCGTTAGATAGATGGACTGGATCCTCGTATTTTGAACATGCTTTCGCGGATGGACCGACTTCTCGACTGGTCAGTGATTGAGTTTGCGAGTCTTCACAGATGAGGCAGGTCTTTGCCGAGTGATATCTTCTCGAGTCAACGAATGTCGGCTGACCTTACCGGGTCAGTTGGGACTCAAGTCAGCAGTCCTGGCGAATACGCAAGGATAAGACAGTTTCCGTCGAGCAGCCTCGAGCGAACAATTCCTCCAACTGTAGACAGTAAGAATAGTTAAGAAGGGGGCAAGTGCATGTTCAAATTAGACTTCGTTAAAATAGATGAAGAACAATCGAAAGTAGAATTGCAATGTATTCATAGATCGTACCTTTCTGTGCATACTTGTTTATATCAACTTGAGGGGCTGATAAGAGTCAATTCTCAGAGATTTCATCGTTTTATTTATTATTTGAGATCTCCATACCACATCAGTTTTCGTTTGCCGCATCCATTCGCACGTGTAACAATCATGCTAGTACAGGCGAAGCACCATCTACTCCTGGTAGGCTTCCGCTCGGCTTGACCCGACAGTTGAACCTCTTTAGTCGAGCTCTATAGATCGGTCTTATAATCTGTCAACATCCCCTGTATCAATCGGACGTAACTTCTGTGTTTAACTGCATCCGCTGTATTGATCGGGTCCTTCTCCTTGTCACGTGGACCTTTGTCATCTCCCTATCAGAGCTTTTGTAAACACTTTTATCATGAGTTCGACTTTATATCTTTGTGTTCGGGAAAGAAATGACTACGAGGAGCAGGTTTTAGCCCTCCCATTGCTCACGAGAAGTGGTTTTTAATCTACAATTTTGTATTATGTAACAAATTCTTTCTCCATCTCCAGAATTGTTGAAATAACTTCCTTCAGAGAATTGCTTAAAAATTTCCAACTCCGTCTATCCTATTTTCAGTGGACCTTGATATCAGCTGAAATGGATGAAATCCCCAACAATTTTCATGCCCTTAATGGAAGATCGAACTATACGCTATTTTGTAATAATGTTCGAGTTGTATGGTTACTGTATTTCAGTATCATCTGAATTTTTCTTTCATAGATAAGTTTATGTGGGATGGAAAAAAAAAAAACAAACTGTTGCTACTGTGCAACTCAATCTTATTTGTCTTCTTGCAGGACATGATACTGCCTCTCTTTATTAAGAACCTTGAAGAGGGCGATGCTCGTATGTTTATTACGTAGAGTATGAAACCTTGTCTCCTTGGGATAAAAAGGTGAGTATGAAACCTTGTCTTCTTGATATAAAAGATGACGCGTTCATTTCAAATATCTTTTATCGTCAATCTCACAACTAGATGAAGAAAGATAAATCACGAGAGATATTATTAGCCAATCAAAAACTAACACGGCAGAGTGATGGAGATTTCAAAAATTTTTGTAACTTCCGGAGATTATCCCTTTCTCTTTGAGATAATTTTACCATCTGTGAGGACACGGAACCTTGTCTCCTGACAATGTTTATCCTAGCCAGTGTGACAATAATTTTCACTGTAATATTTGCTCTAGACTATGGTTGCTTCTTCTATAAGTGTGGCCATCCATATTATGGCAATCAAGCTCAACTGTGTTTCACAAGCATTTCAGCTACTAGATGTGTACCTTGCATGGCCTGTTTGGGTTTTGAGAAGTCCTATCATGAGAATGTAGTTCTAATGACTAGAAGTTGACGAATAGAGGCCTGTTTCATTGTGTCGTTGCCATTATAACTCCTTTTTGACAAGTAATTTCTTAATTTATTAGTTCCTTCACACGATTTGATGAGTTTCTAATAACTAACTCATGCAACTGGCAGCAAGGGGAGTCTGGCTTGTTCACGTACATTTTGGAAACATCGCCTGGTGGTAACATGCGGTTTGAGAGTGCCCACTTCAAACTAAGTCACGAGACGTTTGATTGCTTCTCAGTCTCCCCGGACTTCGCTGTTTGGGAACAAGTTGACGTTTTTCTGTTTGCTACAAGTTGCTCGGCATTATAACTCCTTTGCCTCTTCTTGATTATTTCAACTTGTGTGTCAAAGGATACCTTGCACTTGCAGCACGAGTCCACATGCAGGGGATCATTACGACGGTACTTTTGATGATCGACAGCGGTCTACCATGCTTTAGCAGAGATCTCATAGGCAACCTTCGGAGGAGGTTCCACCCTGAGATGACTGGAAGTTCCTGCAGTGTTTCAATGGCTCTTAAAATCATTTCACATTCAACTTACAAGATTGCTCGCTAATAATGAAAAATTTCTTCAGTTCAAGCTAAATTTCCTTGGGCACAAATTTGGGAAACATATACATGTCAGCGTTTCCTTCAAGTTGAAAAAAGAAAAGAAAAGAAACCTTACCAAAATCAGAAGAATAGAAGGTAATTTTTATTTTTATAATACATGTAAGGAAAACAACAGAATCACAAAAATGACACTAACTTGAATCCAGAACGATATATACTACAAATTGATCACGACAAAGCTGGGCAAATACTTTGCACAAGATCGACTCATGCAAATCTAAAAAGGGGAAACCTGTGATGCCCTTCTGATGGTGGCAGGGAATTTCTGGAGAGTCTATAAACGCAGTGGAAGTCGGTGAGGTGACATTCATGACAACACTAATAACAGTAAATGCCAAACCCTGAATAAATTTAGATGAACACAAACCACATCATCATCATTTCTGTGATGAACATCGAAAGTGCGAAGGGGGAAAAAAAAAAGGCTGTATGACCAGCAATAGTTGCGATGCGCCTCAAGCAGAAGCACCCTCATCGCTACCAGTTTGAGTTGCTGCTCTCTTCTTGGCAAAGTACTCCTCCGCACGCACTAGATTTTTGGCTACTGATGGTTTTACCCACTTCTTCCGACTTGGTAACACAGTAAGAGTGCAACCGGCCGCATCAAGCTTTTCTTTTGCAGCGGCTGAGAAGGCTCGTGCCTTGATGTTCACCTTAACTGACAAATCCCCATCTGCCAAAACCTATAGTGAAGTAGACAATTGTAAATAACAAGCTAATGACGCAGTACGTAGAGAAATCAAGATAATGCAAAATAGATCTGCCCCAGCTTAGAAGTTGAGCAAGAATCAAATAACAAGGGGAACAAAAAATTTAAACATGGACATATTTGAAACTTCAATGATAATGCATGGAATGGCTTTAAAAACAAACAAAAACAATGTGCTTGCTAGCAGAACTTGTAGAATTCCACAAAGATAAAAGTGGGTTAAAGACCATTGTATATAAATCATTGTTTGTCAATTAGCAAATTACATAGAAGGTAACAAATAGCAGTTGGTGCTTATTTCACCAAAATCATGGCAAGACAGAATTTGAAATGAATCAAGGCGTTAATCAGGATTTGTGTTACGTACTGTACCGACTAGATTAGACCCATGCACCTATCTTGAAATAAGACCAGTGCAGGCCATCCAAAGCACCAAATCACCAAAATTCACATGATCTTCAACCTTATTCTAAAGTAGAATCATACGCTCAGTAAGGTGACTGAGGATTAAATCCAGAATTTATGGAATCTTATTTACCAAATTCTTTTAAAATACGCAGGCTATAAATTCAGAACACTAGCATGAAAAACCTAATATTCTACAAAAGATATCCATTTTAGTGAAGATATAGTTTGCAAGGGAACATTCAAAAGCAAAAAGAAGAATGGGAAGCAAGCAACTCAATACCTTTAATGGCAATCGTCTTTCCCTGCCTGATGGGTTAATCAAGCCCTTTGCTTTCAAGGATTCCAATGAAACTTCATCACCTTCATTAAATCCAGCATCCTCAATGTCTTTTAAGTTGACAGGCACAAACTTCGGTAAACCAGCATGCATGCCTACATAGATTGGTAAACAAATGTCATTCATAAAGCTAATCCAGCAAGTACTTCAAAAGGAAAAAGGTTAGCAAAATAATCTAGGGATTTATTAGGTCAACATCTAAGGTAACCATGTGTTCCAAAAGCGTATACTACAAATAACATAATTTATAGATTTTTGGTTTAACATCTATACCAATAAAGTCAAAATACGCTTGAACTTGGGCACCCAACTGCATTCAAAACACAAGACAAAGATGAAATGCCTTTTGTTGATCAGCCACATATGGTCGATTAAACAATGATATCAAACAAAACACCACACACAAGCAATATAGAATTCAAACTCATGAAACAGTGTTAATGCTGAAGGGAAAAACCACTGGGTTTAGCTTGCTTTAAAGGACCCTACTTTTGAGCACAGACTTGACAAATGGATAAGAAAAAGAAGCAAATGCTTTAGCCTATAGATTAGGACAAAGGCACTAACTAATGGAACAACACATGGAATTTGCATGGTGCAGAATGGTGGGCGATCATAATCTCTCTCTAAATTGAAAAGAGTAAAGTTAGCATGAAAAGAAATGCTTAAATGAGCTACATTTAGCAAAAATGCAAAAGAAAACGTAGGAGGACCCGGTTGCAACTTCCGGATTACAGTTGTATACCTACAGCGCTTAAGGGCTTGTTTGGGAGGAGGTGAGGGAGGTGTAAGTAATGGAAGGGTAAGGATAAATAAGGAAGAAAAAAAAGACTATCCTTGTTTGAGAAGAAGTGAGGGAAGGGAAAAGGAAGAGAAAAGGTAAGGGAATGGGGGTGACTTTTCTTACACCCCAATTTGGGGTGTAAACCTCCTTTCCCCTCCCCTCCCCTCCCCTCCATTCCCCCTCCCCCCCCTTCCATTACTTACACTCCCCTTACCTCCTCCCAAACAAGCCCTGAGTGGGTGGAATATGGTCAATTGCTCGCAGGGCACGCCAAAAAAGGCCCGCTATTTGTGGTACTTAAGGCTCCAATTTCAAAGACTATTTTCCTGCCCAGCAAGTAGTAAAGGAAGTTGATATGTTGTCGTCCGACTAAAAGATTAAATCGTCGTCCACTAGCAAATAACAAAGAACTTTCAAGCAATCTCCTCCTATACTCAAATTAAGGGTTAATAGGAAATAGCAATTCCATTCCAAAAATTCGATACCTCCAGCGATCCCACGAAGCTTAGGAATGCGCCGGTAAAGCGGCATTTGCCCTCCTTCGAAACCCTTACGGACGCCTGGCCCCGACCGCGACTTCTGGCCCCGCATACCGAACCCACAACTGTTCCCCTGCCCTGCGGCGATACCCCTACCTTTCCTCTTATTCTTCTTTCTTGATCCTGGCTGAGGACCCAGGTTATTAAGTCGGAATCGGTTAGCAGTCCCGGAAGACGAAGGAGCGGAAGCGGCGGCACAGAACACTGCAACTCGCAGCCCCCCGCTTCGAAGAACAAGGCGAGACTTTGACGATGAAATCGGACAGGATGCCGAGGGAAGTAGAGTCTTTATGCTTCCCTGCAATAAAAGAGGCAAAAATTTGAGAGAAGCAACTCTGTGACGCTAAATTTGGAGAGAGAGAGAGAGAGAGAGAGAGAGAGAGAGAGACCTTGAAAGGAAAAGATGGAAAGCGGAGGAGAGGAGTCGTGGGCTTCACCGTGGAGAGTGATAGAAGGGCGGCCATTGGCGACCGGAATAGTTGAATGGACGAAGGGGCGGTCCAAGAAAGAAGAAGCGAGGGGATAAAAAGAGATAGGGAGAGAGAGAGAGAGGGGCCTTCTTGTAGAAAGTAAAATATGATAGGGTTATAGTGGAAAAATGAACTTGATTATGTTTGTCTCCACGTCACTATCACGTGATCATCACGTGTCACATATCCATTTTGCAGCGACTAGATCGACTGGATTCAAAACCACGTTTGATTCGAGCCGCCTGAATCAAGAACTGGTTCATCGAATGAACCGATTAACGAAGTGGAATCGAAGCCGTCTATCTGACGCCGTTCGCTGCATCGTGGGCTCCTCGAGTCGGTCGCCGGTGCACTCCGGCTCCCCCTAATTTTAGTCCCCCTGCCCCCTCGCAACGTAAATTAGAATCGAAGCTAAAGCGAGGCGAAGGGAACCCAATGCGAGAGCTCGAGTCTCAGATCTGATCTCTGCTGCACCAGCTCAGACACCGGCATCGGCACCGGCATCAGCACCAACACCAACACCAACACCAACACCAACACCAGCACCGTCCATGGAGGCGAGTCAATCCGGTCCCGAGAGAGACAGAGGTAGCGGCTTGCCGTCGTCTATCAACGTCGTCTGCAGCTTCTGGAGAGGTTCCTCTCGCTCTCTCCATTCGCCCCTCGTGGCAATTTGCATTTAAGTTGGCGACAGAGTTATGTGCGTTTTGATGATTTATTCCTGTTGCAAATCTATCCGATCGGTGGCTTTGCAATGCGAAACGCCTTATACCATCGACGAGGACAGTAGCAGGGTTTTATTTTGAAACTTAATATGATCGTTTCTGTGCATGTCCTGCTTTTGTTCATGTCGTGTTTTTATCAGGAATTAATATAATATCAAATGCAGAAATGATAAAGGAAGAAATGGAAGAGGAGAAGATATTTCTTTAAAAACGTAACTGTTAGCTTCTTAAGGGATTGCACACGAATATGATATTTGGTATATAGGCATTTGGCTTAGAATCTACTGCCAAACCGATGGAATACACACTAGTAAAGGAGCTGCCTTAGTCCTAATTATTATATCTTTAATGCATCATTTTTGCATACTAAAAAAACTTCACTCCGACCAGCTCAAGTTGATATATAGTTTTCATGTTTAATTTGATCTGAAATTCGAAGTATAGATCAGACTGTTAGAATTACAAAAGTTCTATGAAATCTTCTAATTTAATTTTCCAAAGGTTTGATGAAATTAGGCCAATTTCTTTGAGCGGTGATCATTTGCAGATCTTAAATTAATGGTAGGCATAAAGAGAATCTGACCACATAAATGTAATTTTTATAAGACAAACCTTGCTTTAATAGCAGATGGAAGGATCTTCTCACCTCAAGGACTGATTGTTGACAGATTGCATTGAAGTAATGGAAAGTGCTGGTAAAGGGATCTTATGGACGTGTTTGTTCAAGGATACTTTCTTGAAAAGTAATATAACACTAAGAAGAAAAAGAAAAGAAAAGGAGCATGATGTAAGGAGTTTGGAGGGAAAACACATAGAACTAGGATTAGGAAGAAGTAGAGGAAGGAGCAAACTAGAACCATGAAGAGAAGAGGAAGTAGGCATGGAAATAATGCTTTTCTATATATCAGGAAGGAGATGGAAAAGAATGGATATGTAAGAATTCTTTAAATTCTAACCAGATGACTGCTTTAAACATTACACATGATGCCTGCATATAGCCATTTAACATAGAAACTTCCCACTATTAATTGATAGCAATGGAAAGACCCTAAATTACATCAATTACTAAAACTTCTAATTAATTAAATTTCTCACATCTCATGGCGTTGAGCTTTCAACACCAAGAAATAATTGTTAATTAAAAGTGCCTGATTTCCCTTGCTTTCTATAAAACATGGTTTTCCAGAATTTAGGATTGACCTTACTTGTATCATATTTTGTATTTAACAACAATTGCTTTTATAATTGCCAATTTTTGCTTCAAGTAATAGATGGTTATTCTATATGAAATGATGACAGGGCTCTCTTTTGCCTCGATTAACTGTTTGGTTACTGTTGTTAAACCAATATATTTTTGAAATATGGAAATATTTCATGTTCACCTCAAACTTTCTTTCAGTTTTGGCCATTGCTTACAAATAATATAATGCAATAATGTAAGCATAATGCATTTTCATATATACTTTTGAAGTTCACTTCTATGTGGTTATTTGTAGTTTTATTGTTGCTACTTTTCTTTTGATAGCTAGCTCTGTGTTGTTCTGTTTTTCTAGGTAATTTTAAGACTGAAAATTGAGTTTTATCTGCCTATGTGGCATATTATTTTGTGATAGATTTTGATCTAGAAAAGGAAAGAAGTGGGCTTGATGAGCAAGGGCTAAAGATTGCTGAAAATCAGGAAGTTAGTCAGAAGAATAGAAGGAAGCTTGCCGAGAATACTCGTGGTATGCTATATGTCAAACCAAGTATTTGTATTTACTTGATCATCTTAAAATGTTCCCTTCATATGTGTAATGCTGCAACTGCAAGCATTGTGGCAGAGAATGTTGGTATGTTAAGTGCCAACCCTATTTGGATTATGCATTATCTTAGCATCTAGCTGGTCTGGTTAGTAAGATAAGCTTTTGATATGAAAAAAGGAAAAAAAGTGCTTTTATTTTTTGAATTATACACCATTGCATCTGATCATAATCTTTTCTTCTTTCTATTTGGACAAGATGTCAAGCTAACATATGATGACATGTTGAGAATGGCTACCCTTGTCTTTAAGTTCTTTGTCAAAGAACTGTTCTGTGGAAACAAAACATTAACTTGGGATTTTTTCCAGTTTTTGATACTTATCAATGCCATATATGTGTATTTTTTTGTCTGATTTACAGATTTTAAGAAAGCATCTGCAGATGATAAGCTGAATTTGTTTAACTCCTTGCTTAAGAGTTATCAAGAAGAAGTCGACAATCTAACAAAGAGGGCAAAATTTGGTGAAAACTCATTCCTTAACATCTATCAGAAACTTTATGAAGCTCCAGATCCTTATCCGCCTCTTGCATCTATTGCTGTAAGCTCCTTTTTCATCAATGACTCTGATGTTCTGTCATCTTCTTTTTGATATCCTTTGGTTTTGCTTCATTGCCTTATTTTCCTTTTCCAGATAGCATAAGCTTATTTCCTTAGGAAATCATGCCATGTAACTGCTACATCTCTGGATCATATACTGGCTGAATGGTTGTAGCTCACTTGCAACCTATTCTATTGTTCATGACAGTCTTGGTTATATTGCTTTCTTATTAGGATCAAGACCAAAAGTTGTCAGAACTAGAGTCTGAGAATCGAAAAATGAAGCTTGAACTTGAAGAGTATCGTTCTGAAGCCACTCATCTGAGGAACCAACAAGCTACAATTAGGAGACTTGAGGAGAGAAATCGCCAATTAGAGCAACAGGTTAGCACAATTGCATTACCTTGTCACCTCGTATAGTTTCCTGCATTTCCTTTTCTTGTTTAGCTGTTGTATGTTTCTTGCTAAGATTTTCTTTTTGTTCTATTCATTTGTTTGTGTTTCAAAGAACGATTGAGTTAATTTATCACTTTATTGTGTAGCTTAAGTTCAATTTGGATAAAATCAACAATGTTGAAGAGGAAATATTTAATCCTTGGTTGCTACAAGCCAGGACACCCAAGAGGAACTAGCTCAACTAGTTTATAGTTATGAATTTTTATTTCTTTAGATATACTTTAAGGTAATCTCGAGGATGAGGATAAGTTTGATAGGAATTTGGATTGTCATTGTTGCATTATGCACTTAATGCATTACTCAAGGTTTAGAGGTTGACCCACTAATTTACAAGTGTTAACCAAATCCAATGCATAGTTGAATATGGAACTGATCTGCACTTCAATTGACTTGACCATAGAGATGGATTCCTCTGTCAAGGCTTTAAAAGGCATTTCGAGGTCTTAAGTGATTGGCCCATTGCATGGTGCACTGCACGTGCAACATAGAAAATTTATATTGGGGCTTTTGTGGTTGGTACTAAGAATATTTGTTGATAAAAATGGTTAGCATACATCCAAAAAATATACAAACTGTCATCCAGTCCAATAATTCGACATAAAAATGTCAATCATACAATATAAAATCAATAACAACGTTGAATGGGTTATATTTAAAATAAAATGTTTGTAATTAATATGTGAATTGTTTATCACTTGCAAACCAAATAAAATGTTTGTAATTAGTATGTGAATTTCTCTTCTTTGGTGGAAAAAAATCATCACAAATGTTCTTATTAAGTTCTTGATCATCAGGTTATCCTTCTTTTCACTGCATAGACAACCCCCTAGCTCCCAAGAAACACCAACTTGCTTTGCCTTGTCATCCAAATGTCTAAATGGTCTAAAAGTCCTAGGAGGTCACAGAAAGCCACTTTTTAAAACACTAACCTCTTTTACGGCATATGATTTAGTATCATCATCATCTAGATGCATTTATCTTAACTATTTAGGTTGCATACATGGGCACATTCTCCCACATTTCTCTTTGTAAAGCTATATCACAATAAATAAATAAATCAAACCATTTTTTTGTTATGTTTGTCTCTTACTCCTTATAGTTTCCACTTTTTTAAAAAAAAGGACAGTCCACTGCACAAAGCTTCCATTTTATAAAACCTGATGATTTTTGTATCTCATACATATTTCTGTTCCATTGAATTTTTAGATGGAAGAAAAAGTAAGAGAGATTGTTGAAATCAAGCAACGCAGTCTGGCTGAAGAAAATCAGAAAACTCTGGAAGTCCTTAAAGAAAGGTACTTATGCTGATGGTCACTTTGAAAACTCAACATGCTATCTTGCTATATCTCTCAAACTTGGGTATGAATATCCAACACCGACATGGTTCTAGATCTCCAACATAGTTGTTTCCAAATATCTTGGAGTGTCAGTTCGAGTTGATGCTGGAGTATGGGATGTTTAACATAGACAAAAGAAGATAAATGAAATGTCCAAATACCAATTGTCTCGTGGTTCTACTAGATTTAGTCTTGACCACTTCATTATCCTATCCTTTTTTTTCCAGGGAACTCTTGATGCAGGATCAGCTAAGGCAGGCCAAGGAAAGCGTGATCAATATGCAGAAATTGCATGAGATTGCTCAAAGCCAGTTGTTTGAACTTCGTACTCAATCAGGTAGCATGCTTACCATTACCTCTATTTTTTCTAGAGACCTAGATGATTTCTGCAACAAATGTAGATGTAGCTGTCAGTCACCTGTATTAACTTCAGTTCTTCTGCAGAGGAAGAAAGAGCTGCAAAGGAAGCTGAAGCAAATCTCTTAATGGATGAAGTTGAACGCGCTCAAACTCGGCTACTTAGTCTGGAGAGGGAGAAGGTTACAGTTTCTTCATTGCTTATTTTCATTCTATTCCAATTGTGTCATAAAGAGTTTGCCTGAGTGTGTAATGCTTCTGTGTCTTTGATGATTTATTTTATAAAAATCTAGTTTTTTGTGACTTTTTATGATTATTAAGACATATTTCTTCTCCCATACGCTAGTGCTTGTTGTGTCTCTGCTGTAGCTTAATATTCCAACTAGATACCTTCGTCATCATCATGTGTATTTGTCTTAACTATTTGGAGTAAAAAAGGCTACATTAATTTTATCCCTCCATTGAACTCTTTGCACGGCTAGATCACTAGCATTTAAATCAATTAAAATCCCTTGTTTTAATCCATTAACTAGGTTTTCCTTTGGCCTCTCTCTACACCTTACACCTTCCAATATAATTGGTTCAGTTTAGAATCTATTGATTACCTTCTATCATGTTTGCACTATCTCCACTTATTTTATCATTTATTGGAGCTACACTAAATTTCTCCTTGGAAATAGTGTTTTTTATATTAATTCTCCAACTACAGAAAAGCAAATTTCTTTTAGGTTGGCCACACAAATTTCCTTTGTTGCTCTTTGTAGATTAATTTTCAGGACATATTGAAGAATCAATGACAATGACAGCCTGGCTGTATTGTTTCAACATTTTGGAGTCAGCCTTGTCTAAGGCAAGAACACATTGAAATATGAGTGATAGAACCATGAGATCCTATTGAACTCCTTGTACATTGCTTTCAAGCCTTGCTTAGTTACCAAACTTGGAGTTCACTTTTGAAAATTTCTCTCTTTTTTCAAGCTGAAGCTTGTCTACAAAAATTTTCAGTTTTATCTGTATCTTTCTTATATTCTACGTATTACTATTCCTATATTCTCTGTATCACTTAATTATTTTTTATTTTTCTGCCAAGTTACTTTATAGTATTTTACCTTTACTTTTTGTGCAGGGACTTCTGCGTTCCCAGGTGCAATCAACAGATGAAACCAATGAAGACAAGAAAAGGTTTTATTCTCTATTTATTACAAAATAGACAAAGATTTCTGCACCAATCGGTGCAAAGACAACAATTGCAAGTTGTAACCATCTGATTGATAAGTCCTGGACTATTTGGTTGAGTTCAAGTGTTCGTTGCAGCATTTTACAATGTTTCATTAATGTTCAAGCTCATGCTTAGATGTGAAGCCTACCTAGTGCTAGACTGTTTTGTAATTTTTAGTTTTTTATATTTCATTCCTGTATTTTGTAATAACTTTTATGTGTAGATGAAGATCTATAGAACTTTTTATTGGTATGTTAAAAAACATTTTGTACAATTCATTTTTTTCCAATTAGCGTGTATGAACTTCCTTGATGTTTGCAACTGTTGCATCCATTTCATAATAGATTAAATTAATTGTTTTGTTTAAAGCAAATTCTTATTAGATTTTGTCATTTGTCCCTGGTTACTATTCAATTTTTTTTTTTAATGCATCTGTTGTAGTGATGTGGAGATGAACATTATGTTGGAGAGCTCCTTGAATGCAAAGGAGAAAATAATCTCTGAGTTGAATATGGAGCTTCATAACATGGAATCCACATTATTAAACGAAAGGGAGCAGCATTTGAACGAGATAAAGAAGTTGAATGCACTAATCAATGAAAAGGTTTCAGTTCTTTGTTTATACCTGATTCTTTTATACGTAACCGATATAAAGAATAAGTTGCAACATTTTGGTATTTGAGATGACCAATGATTATAGTTTGATTACAATTTCGTCACAATTTCCTGGCACAATAATATGATCTTGGACATGCTTAAAGCTATCAGATCCTTTATTAACACAATTAGATTCGATAAAATAGCAATACATGCAGTTCCAAATCTCTGTATCTCCATTTTCTTGCAGGATAGTGCTCTTTTGGAGATAAGAAGAGAACTTCAAGAAAGACCGACCACAAGATTAGTTGATGATCTGCGTAAAAAAGTCAAAATTCTTCAGGTCCATAAAATGCAATTGGCCTTTTGATTCACCTTCCAACATTCGTGTACAGGCATTCTTCTTTTGGATTCCTCTATACTGTTTGGTACTGCATACTTAAAAGCCATGCTTAAACAATTTTGCAATATAACTATGCTTTTTGAAGATCCATTTAGGTATTTAGCCAGTAGTTGTTTCAGTTCATCTACATCCTTCCTTTGTTTATTCTCAGTAGTTTGTTCCTACTTGATGATGTATATGCTTTGTTCCCAGTGTAACTATTCAGATAGATAATTTAACATACTTGTAAGATACATTTTGAATACTTTGCTCTCAAATTGTTTTGGTTAGCAATGATCCTAAAATAACCTTTTATTCTTGCAAGATTGTTCCAGATAGACAATATTGGTTACAATTTGCCCTTGCCCTTATTGTGACTATTTCAGAGATATATTAACATGCAATTTATTAAGTCACAGACCTTCCTGAGTGGACTAACAGGCATAATGCATTCAGCAATAGAATTTGGTTTCTCAAGAAAAAGTTGAAACAAATGCATTGGCTTGTCCATTGATATAGGATACGACCATTAATGAATTAAGTCGGCTGAACTCATTTTTGCAAAAACTTAAGCTAGTAAATAGATGAGCAAGCTTGAGTTTCTTTTACCTTAGAAGTTGGCCGGAAGAAAATTTTGCCTCATGATAAGTATTGATAAATGCCTTGACATGCATTGCTTAAGCTTGATTGCGTCATGTAACTGGACTTTATGCCGAAAATTAATATTTGATTGCTGTGTACTAGAGCTCTATTTTAAATTGTGACCTTATTTCATTCTTTTTATTAGACTGGAAAAGTGGGAAACCTGAATGTTTGCGATCTTATTTTACTGTGAATTACTTATATCAAGCAAAGATTTTCTTCTCTATTTCACCACCTTAGAAATAACTCTTCCAGTGGACGCAATTTTCTTCTTTTGAATTTCAGATATATATATTTTCTGTTATCTAAATTTTTACATATCTTAATTCCTTCAGGCAGTTGGATATAATTCCATTGAAGCTGAAGATTGGGAACTAGCTACTACTGGTGAAGAGATGAGCAAGCTTGAGTCTCTTTTACTTGACAAAAACCGCAAGATGGAGCATGAACTGACACAATTGAAGGTCTGAAGTGGCATTGGTATATTTAATTCATAGTAATTTGTCCTGTCTGAATGTTTCAGTTAGAAACATCATAACATTTTTTTTTTTTTGCTCTTTGCTTGGTGCTTTCTTGTTTTGAATTTTTCTGTTCATCGTTAATGCTAAATTTAGTACCTTCGGTTAAAAAAATTGTGTTCTAAGGTCAAAATATCAGAGAAAACTAGTCTTCTAGAAGCTGCTGAAGCTAAGATTGCAGAACTTACTGCCAAGGTGGATGAACAGCAAAAGCTTATTACAAAACTGGAAGATGATATTTTAAAGGTACTTCATTGCTTTTGGATGCTGCAAGTGCCCTTATACTGTTCTTGTTGTTATTCTTAAATTAGCTTATATTCTAGACCTAGACTTCTATAAGTTATTTCTAGATTTTATTTATTTAGTAACATGGTGAAATTTCTGAGTATTATTTGTTATTTTTTACTTGTAAATAGTTTTTGGACTTTGAAAATTGTACTTGACATTTTTTTATAAAAAAAATTGGTGCAGGGTTATAACTCTACTGAACGAAGAGGATCACTTAATGATTGGGATATTCAGGAAATTGGCTCAAATGATGTATCTGAGGTGATTTTCCAGTATGTTTTAGCGGTTGACTTGATATCAAGTCACTATAGCCCCTTTTTTTTATTTCTTTGGATGGTTTATATATATATAACTGGAAATTATTTTTATGGCTTACCTATTCTGTCCTGCATGGTCTGGAAATTTAGACTTTAATTTGAGCATATCTTGCTAGGTGCTACCCAGTTATTTTATCTCTAGCCTCGGGATTTTATCTCAAATGCATACCACGTTAAGTGGGAAAAAGAATATTGTGTTGATGTTTTTCTAAAGAGAGAACTATTGATTGTAATGATATTCTGTGCTAATCAAGTGAATATGTAGGAATCGGAATTACTGATATTGTAATCAATCATTGCTCATATCGTATACCATCTCAGGGTGCAGATCACAGATTCGCAGCTTCAGATCAAGACCAAAGTTCGATGCTCAAGGTCATATGTAACCAGCGTGACCGTTTCAGAACACGCTTACGAGCATCAGAAGAGGCATGTGATCTTACAGTACCAAATGGAAATTACGTTTTCTATCTTTGGGTGCTTGCTTCATTATTTTTTATAATGTATCAGGAAGTAAGGCAATTGAAGGAGAAGATGGGGATGCTGGTCGTAGAACTGGAAAATACCAAAGCTGATAATGTAAAACTTTATGGCAAGATCCGCTATGTTCAAGATTACAATCTTGAAAAGCTTTCATCTAGAGGCCCTAAGAAGGTTCTTACACATTTTTCTTTGAGCTTCTAAGTTGTATGTTCATCAGTACCTAGGGGCGAACTTTCATTTTGTTATGTTCTTTTTCAGTATGCAGAAGACATTGAAACAGGTAATTCTGATGTTGAGTCCAAGTATAAGAAAATGTATGAGGATGACATAAATCCTTTTGCTGCTTTCTCAAAGAAGGTATATATCCCTCGTAAAGTGCAAAGTTGTCTCAATAGATTAAATTTGCTTTACTCTTGAGTTACCATTTTGGATGAATCAGTGAACATTATCTGTCCCAATGTGTTATAATCTGCTAAATTTCCTGAAGATTTTTGTCAGCCCTGTTTTCAGGACAATAGTTGAGTTGTTTGTCAGTTCTCTCATAAAATGTTAAAAATAGTAGTAGATTTCACTGATATTCAATGTTTTTACATTTCTTTCACGAATAATGACTTGTGGTCTGTCTTGGTTCATGGTATAAGATTGACAAGTAATGAAATAGTTATCCTAGAGATGGGAGTAGAGTAAGAATTCTAACCAATAGACAAGGAATGGTCACCCCGTTACCAAATCTCTACAAAAAATATTGTCTAGCCTACCTGGCTCAATCAGTCAGCTGCTTGGACTACTCTGTGTGTTCAGATCACGTGGCCTGATTGATCTGCTTGTCTCGTCGACTCAGCTCTTTCAGTTGCTCATTTTTCCTAAATTGTCCAATTCACATGGCTCGTTTAGGTTGCTCATTTTGTCATATCTAT
Source organism: Wurfbainia villosa (assembly GCA_025175895.1). Taxonomy (NCBI): domain Eukaryota; kingdom Viridiplantae; phylum Streptophyta; class Magnoliopsida; order Zingiberales; family Zingiberaceae; genus Wurfbainia; species Wurfbainia villosa. Next base: position 1,073,052 of record JAKLTH010000042.1, read on the forward strand.
CAAGCCAATTTGATTAGGTTGTCTGGTCTACTAACCTGCTTGACTGTCTATGTAGTTGCTTTGACGGTTTAGTGTACATGGCTCACCCAACTTGTTTGTTTCATTCAGTCTAACCTGACTCGTATGTTTTCCCTAGTTTTCTTAGTTTGTTCCATCAGTCCATCCCAATCCACTTTGATTGCCTCACCCATCATGTCCAATCCCCTAGGTGTGCACACAATTTGCCTGGCTTGGTTGATTCACTTAACCTGCTTGGTCTATCTGAATCATCAAGCCTGCTTGCTGAAGTTATGTATTCCTTCAGGAATAAACAAACCTTATGCACCATTAGCAAATAGAGTACGGAATATTTATCACAAGCATGTATACACTGGTTTTGATAATATATATTCTATTAACAATGCTGTTTGACTTTGGACAATTGTCAGGATAAAGGTCCAGGCAGAATTATATTTGGAAGGATTCTTTATTCATTTTAGATTTCTTTGTCTACCAACACGACCTTTCCCTAATTAGAATTTGATTTAAGTGATATCTTATATAATTTAGGTTAATCACTAATTCATTTACTTATTCCAATGAAAGGTGCACCTTCTGTGTGACAGTAGAGCTAGGACACTATTGTACTATTAATATGGCAGTTTCATGTCTCACTAACAATCATATTTAACCTTATATATCTCTTCACGTGTCAGGAAAGGGATCAAAGGTACAAGGAGCTTGGCATAAGGGATAAAATTACTCTTAGCAGTGGCCGTTTTCTACTTGGCAACAAGTATGCTCTAACCCCTTTTTTTTCAAACACCTTTTTCTCAACCAGCAAATTAGCTTCATATCTGCTATATTTTGTTCGCTATTTACTCCTTTTTCAGTGCTAACCATTGGCTTCAGTGAGAAATATGATACCATCGATTATCTATACTAGAAGTTTCAATCTTCCATAATAATAATCTTAGATTAACATGAGTATGCCTTCCTAGATATGCCCGGACATTCGTTTTCTTTTACTCCATCGGCTTGCATCTCCTTGTTTTCGCGTGTTTATACAGGATGTCAGCTTTGAGCTATCAAAAGGTACTAATTTCTTCTGCTAGACCAATTTTTCGCCTCTCTATTCTGTTTTAGTTTTATTAATGGTTTATTACTGTGAGCAGAACTACACCCAGTAATAACGAAGCCATTCTAGATGCTGGTAATCTCACACTAGTTTAGTGACATCTAAAATCCAAATTCCCGTACTAATACGTCTCGTCTGATGGGAACTAGTTGATTGTGTTACAAGGAAAATTATTGTACATAACAATGAGTCTCATTTTTTGTTTTTTTAATGAGAAATTGGTTGCTTTTATATCAGACACGCTTATTGTAAAATAAAGAGCAATCGCACTTTTCTGAAAACATATATAACTGAATTCTTCTGATTTTCTTTGCTGCGGTTGTTCTTGGGTTCTCATGCTACCGCTTGTCACCCCACACAGCATAATTAGCATAGGATTTTTATGTGGCGCGAATTCAACTGCGACCCGAAGTTACTCTCGTCCGATCGGACTATGGTTTTCGTTTAAAATATTGCTTAGGGATCGTCTACTCAAACCAGAAACACAGCGCAGGTGCAATCTACTATTGTGGATTCATCATTCATATACTGTTTGAATGGCAGTCTCTTTTATTTATTTATTTATTTATATTGACACCATCTTTTATTTATTTATTTATTTATATTGACACCGTGTTTGAGCATTCGGTTGGATTAATCTCAAGGATGATCATCCAGTATCATCTCTGATCATCAAAATCAATCAAAAAAATATTTATGATTCAACAGTTAATTCCGATGATATGATTATGTCTTTTTTATAAAATAGATTCGGCGTCGAAGATTTATTCTGTTCGAGAAGATAAATTTTCAATTTGTATCTGATTCAAGATTATTTATCTATTTTTTTAAAAAAAAAAAATAAAATCAATCTGTGTTTCTTTATAAGATGCTGGGTGACAGTCTCTTTTATACAATCTGATGAAGTTGCCTTCGTCGTAAAATCATATAATAATTACCCTGCAATAATTTATAAGTATGTGTTCATATTATATGTTAAATAAAAAAAATGGAATGGTTGCATCTATATCTATTAAATTATATTACTTATGTTTATTGAATTCATTCAAATGAAAATACAAAAATGATTAGTAGGGACAACTCAAAATTAACATTCCAAAGGCCAATTAATAATATTTTATTTAATTAAAGAATAATATATATATATATATATATATATATATATATATATATATATATATATATATATATATATATATATATATATATATATAACATTTTATGGTTATTTTTTGTATTTTAATATTTTATTTATTTTTTTCAAAAACATTTTAAGTAATGAATATTTTTGTTTAATCATCAAAGATAAAAAAAAGACCATTAATGGTTATGTTTTCCCTAAAACTTTCTTAACGATATCATGGTTGAATATAGGTCTAATTGATAATTAACTAAAATTTGATCTGACTTAAAATTTCAGATCAACATTAACTCATCCCGAGTCAAGTCAATCATTGATCTTTAAATTATTATCAAAGTACTTACTAATATAATTACCAATTTTTAGATCATTAAAAAAAATAAAATTTTAATATTTTAAATCGAATATAAATAGGCCATACAAAATAGCAACTATGATCATGCGAAAATGCATCAACACTCGATGTTTCACAATAGGATAAATCATATAAAAATTGACTATCTTTCTTTTCTTTATTCTAAATATCAATTGGTAGATTTATCAATTAAATCATTAAAAAGATTTAGAGTTAAATATATTTATAACAAATTAAATTTCCTCAGAACCAAATCATGAGGAAATATTATAATAGTTACAAATATATTTGTTAATCAAATCATAAAAAGAATTTAGAGTTGAAATATATTTATAACTAATTTTTCGTTAACAAATGTACCGTTATAGAGTATTCCGGTATAAACTTATTCACAGAGAAATATTCCGTTGTATTATATGGCAAGTATTACCCTATCCCTCTGTTTACCGTCCCGAAAACAAGATCCTTGCCATGGCCAGCGGGGAGCAGCCTTCCCTCTCCTCGAGCGGCGGCAAGCACCAGAGATCTTCGGACGATCATGGCGCCGAGGCCTCGTCGAAGCGGCGGAAGCACCATCACCGCCGCCGCCACCATCATCGGAGCAAGCAGGGACGCGAAATCGGTGAAGATGCTCGGGCTACCTCTCCCTCGGACCAGGCGGTGGCGCGTTCCTCCGTTGCCCCTATGCCTGTTGACGACGAGCTAGAGGAGGGAGAGATTCTCGAGGAGGACGAGCATCGAGCCGAGATTAATGGAGAGAGGGTTGAAGGATTCAAGCTCCGTGGAGGCTCTGACGCTGAATCAGCTGATATCAACTCCTCTGGTTTTGATTGTGACTCTAATCCGGTTGGTTTTGTTGAATTTCGCCTCTCTAATACTTTTTGAAGGTTTTAATTTTGGAGTCAGATTCTCACTCTTTTTCTCTCAGTAATTTAGTGTATTAGCTAGTGTCTTAGTTTGCGATACGGATGCTGTTAGTCCAGTGAAGTGATGTGGAAAACGAACCTAGTTTTACACTTTCATGTTATGTACATGCATATGCCATTGTTATCTGCGGTCTATAATATTTCTTAACTGCCTTTCATCTGAATTGATGTATGTAAATATTATCGAAGAAGGAAGTGAAAAAACCACCCACTCCGATTGACTATTGCCTTTATTGATTTATTTCATCTCTTAAAAATTTTTTAGTTGTACTATGGGAATTTACTTACCCATGCTGCGATGATTGCAGATCTTGCATGCGTCAGAGGATGAAGATACTAAAACTGATATTTCTAGATGGAGTGGGAGAGTTATATATGATGAAGATACTTTAGCCCTGAAAATTGAGAATGCGCCTATGATTATCGTGGAGAAAGATATTACATTTCAAGAAAAAGCTAAACAAAGACAACTAAAATCATCAGAGAATGATGTAAATGACTCTAAAGTTTGTGTAACATCAAAATCTCCTGTTTCTAGGAAACATTCTTATTCAATAAATCCTGGGAAAGAGGATGACTTTGGAAAAAGGTATTCTGACAATGACTCAGGGATGCTTCACTCAAGGGATTATATGGATTCGAGAGATACTTGCAGAAGACATTCTGATAGTAACAAATGCATTCCTTCTGAAAGATTGTCCAACGAGCACCATGAAATTGGAAGATCTCCATCTCCCAAGGGATTACATGATAAAGAATGGCATCAAGATAGGTCCAGGTCCTGTGATCACATGGAGAGGCTCTCTTATGAGAAGGTTTTACAAGCCTTAGCCAATGATGATAATCTGGTTGATTCAGAAAGAAGTTCAAGGGATGATTCTGACAAATATAATAGGTTCGATAATGATGTTGCTATTAATCGAGCAAACATTAGAGAACTACAGAATGAAAGAGAGAGTAGCATCACTAGGATACCAGACAACAGGCATAGAAATCGGGACAAAGATAGGGAGAGGGAAAGAAACAATAGAGGCTCCAGAGACAGGGATAATGGAGACTTGGATAAAAGGACTTATAGGGAAAGAGAGCGGATTGGCAGTCATTACAGACATGATACTAGAGAGTACCAGCATGGAAATCATGGAAGAGATAAAGAAAGGGAAAGAACCAGAGGCAGCATCAAAAGCAAAGACAACAGTGCGTTACAAAAAGAAGTTCGTTCGGAAAGAGAAAGCAGTAGTTATAGTAGACACAGTAGAAGGGAGGAAAATCATGACACCCGAGACAAGGATAGAAATAGAGAAAGATACAGCAATAGTAGAAGTGAAAGAGCAAGAGATTCCCATAGTGATCTTAAGAGGGAGAGGGACCGGGATAGTAGATATGAAAAAGACATAGTTGATAATCATAGAGATAAAAATCGAGCTCTGGACAGGCAAGTTAATGTGCATAAAGATAGAAATCATGAACATATAGAAAAAGATAGGGGCACTAACCGGGACAAACATATGGAATCCAGACACTCAAGGCGGGATGAAATGCAGCATCACAAGGACAAATCACGGTCTAAGGAGGCTGGTTTTCATATTGACCAACCCAAAGAAGGCAAACAAATAGTTATTAGGTACGAGACATATAGGGCAATATGTTAGACTGCAACATTTTAACTTAATCTTGTTGCCAACAATGTCTCATATTGTATATATATGTCAGGGAGGAAGAAGAAGACTACCAAGAAAGGATTGAACAACAACTTGCCAAGCAAGATGTTGATAAGATCAAAGAAGAAAGCAGAAAGAGGAGGCAAGCTATATTGGAAAAACACAGACAGCGACAGTTACAACAAGTTGAATCTTCATGTGACGGCAATGTGAATGGTAATACATTTTTCTCTTAACTTCCATATTTTTAGGTATCTGAAAAAGGCTAGTTTTTATGCCTTTACTTTCATGTATCAATTTTTCCTCCCTGTAATTTTACTTTGAATGATAAGTCCTTGTCTTTTAACTTGAAGCAATTGATAAAGCTATTCTGGACCAGAAGCAACAAAGCTTGCAAGCTACAGTTCCTGAGGATAAACCTAATGATCATGAGCTTGAAAATGCAAATGATTTTGGAGATGCATCTGATGTCGATACATCATTTACTGTAAAAAAGTCATTTTTGCAAATTGTAAATTCAACTGATAAAGCATTGAACACTGCTGGAGGACTTGGGGAGGGTACACCAAAAGTTAGTTTCATCATAACTATTTACCTTATGAATTCATTATTAAATTTAGTTACTTATCTGTTTATTTGATTTAGAGTGAGAGATCTGCTGACATGTTTAGCGATGACATATTTGGAGAATCACCTGCTGGGGTTAGCAAAATGGTAAACTCTTTGACCTTGCATATTAATTTTTTTCTATCTGCTGTACGGTTTTCCCCTAAAAATTCATATTTTGATGTGACAGCATTTTTTACTTGATCGCTATTTTTGGATGGTTGGTTTGACTGCATTAGTTGGTTTCTAGCTAGCCATTTTATGATTACTGCATTTAGCATAGTAGTGAATATGGACTAATTCAGAGGAAATGCAGCATTTGGCAAAGTAGTAAAAAAAATGGATTAATTCAGAGGGAATGGAGAATGTAGGCGCTTCTAATTTGTGTTAGAGATGACTCTTCCAGTTCATGCAGGTCAAGGCTCTTGAGGTTCTATCATGGCTCCAATGTTTAAAGCATGGTGATAATAAGCCTTGTGGAAGATTTTAGCAAGGGAAGAAATCAACTGGTATGATGATTAGTTATCTTGTGATGGAAATCTTCCACTCCACAAGCAAAGTTATGTTACGGTATAAAATACACACAAGGATATATTTGTGTTCACATTAGATTAATTGATTAACTCTTAGAAAGTGAAACATGTGTACTGGTTTACAAGAAAGAATTACAATTGTTTTTATATTCTAGATAAAAATATATTATATTGGTGTCGACTCTTATCTAGTTTTGGTTCCTTGCATTTTTATATTATTGATTTGGCACTGATGTTTCATGTTTGGTCGGTAGGAGACTAGTAAGCAAGGGGAAGTTAAGGAAAGGGAAGGGGAGGGTGAGGATATAGCATGTGAAACAAAGAGAAACATCTTTGTTTGACTACTAGTGAAGAGATGAAGGGAATCAAAAGTTAACTAATTTTTCCTCCTAAAGTTCTTCAAATAGGAGGCTTTGTAACTAAATAAAGGAGAGCAAAACTATTAATTCTCTATATAGTTTTATCAATTTTGAGGCTTTGTAACTTATGTATAATGAAGTGGAGAAGCATAAAATCTTCTTTTCATGTCTGACACACTAAAATATTTCTCTCAAGTAGAAGATTTTGAGCCTCTACTTTTCCTTTCTATTCTTCTCCTTGAACCTGAAAGCCTATGGTTTCTTGCAACATGTGCTGGATTAGTAGTAACAGTATCTTTAGGAAGGTTTTAAGGAATTAAAGATGCTATTATGAATGAAATGAATTTCTTTTGCTAATAATCTGATAGTCAAGGAAGCCAACATGGTTAAACGTGATCCTTTGGACAATTCATAACATGTTTTTAAGCATTATACTAGAAGGTTTCCAAGTTTTTTTTTTTTCTATTGCCATTAAAGATTAGCTGGTACTTCCCTTAACTTGTGTATGGGAAAGGGAGAATAGTTCATGAAATAATTTAAGCATGAAAGGAGGACCAAGTGATATGGCTCCAAAAATGGAAGAGTAGGAATCATTGATTGGAAAATTGGAATTGACAGCAAAGTTTGGCAACTCACATGTGACGTCATCAAGGTATCAATAGTTCAGCTTTTGAGCTGTCATTTTGTCATTGGAATATAATTTTTAAATGTTATGTTTTTTTTTGTTTCTGTTATTTCTTGTTGATGCTGGAAAAGGTCTCCTCTTTCTGAAGGTGATCTCATTGGCCAATTTCTCATCGCTCTAATAGTTAGATAAGGTTATCTAACTAGAAGGTCAGATTATATCTTATATGTTCTTAAACATTATTCCTCGAGCTATTATTTGATTATGCGGACTTCAATTGCCTATCTATAGCTGTCTGAGAGAGATTTGCGTTACTTAATGCATGTATAGTAAGTAAATGCTTGTCTTAAATTGTCTGCTGTTGATTTTTTGCATTCATCTTCTGGATCTGCTGTATTATCTGTAAATGTTGCGGTTGTTAAATTCACCTTATTTCCAATGCTTAACACTTCTATTTGTTCATACATTGCACTTGGAGTAGGTTTCTGGGCAATCAACATTGATTGGTAGAGTTGATGCCTAATGCTAATCAAGAGTTGATACCTAATGCTAATTAAAATTATCTTTCTTATGCCAGTATATGATTTTATGTCCTGTAGGTCAAGGATGAAGGACCACAAATAGATCAAAGTTGTCTTTATGATAATTGGGATGATGCAGAGGGTTATTATAGTAAGTTTGTCCATAGTTTGATCTTGCATTTTTTTCCCCTCTCAATTGTGTTGGGACCTCAGAATTTTGCCTTTTTTTTTATCTACCTTCCTTCTTCAGGTTACAGGTTTGGGGAAGTGCTTGATGGTCGTTATGAAGTTATTGCAGCACATGGAAAGGGTGTTTTTTCAACCGTTGTTCGTGCAAAGGATCTCAAGGCCAGCAAAAGTGATCTTGAAGAAGTAGCTATTAAGATAATACGCAATAATGAAACAATGTAAATAATAAAACTTTTATATTTACTTGGAGAAAGTGTTTTTCAAGTTGTGTTAAATTATTTTCATCTATTTAATCTATGATTTAAATTTCTCTAGGTACAAGGCTGGTCAAGATGAACTTGTCATTTTGAAGAAATTGGCAGGAGCTGATCCTGAGGACAAGCGGCATTGTGTTAGGTTTATCTCATCTTTCAAGTATCGGAATCATCTTTGCTTAGTTTTTGAATCTCTTCATATGAACCTTCGTGAGGTTCTAAAGAAATTTGGTCGTAACATTGGACTCAAGCTTACTGCTGTGCGGGCATATGCGAAGCAGCTTTTCACTGCGCTGAAACATCTCAGAAATTGTGGTGTTCTGCATTGTGATATTAAGCCAGACAACATGCTGGTACCTATTATTGATTACTTTCTGTTCTCATTTCATTCTGTTTGAATAAGTTTAGACATACGTTCTGATATCTAATCTTACATGTGCATTTTGATTTTACACATAGGTAAATGAGGCCAAAAATGTTCTGAAGCTTTGTGATTTTGGGAATGCCATGTTTGCGGGTAAGAATGAGATTACCCCATATCTTGTTAGCCGGTTTTATCGTGCACCTGAAATAAGTAAGTTGTGATTCAAATCAATCACTTTTCCTTACACGCATATTCATTCAATCTATGTTGTGTTTGTCCTTTTTAATTCATCATAATTCTTGTATTCTTGAGCTTTTTTTTTCTCTTTATATCCACTACATATGTCTATATATCATTATGTTATCATGTTATCAGATAACATACTGATTGAGATCCCTTTTTGTAGTTCTTGGATTGCCATATGACCATCCAATGGATGTGTGGTCAGTTGGCTGTTGTATCTATGAACTTTACACAGGAAAAGTGCTCTTTCCTGGTCCATCCAACAATGACATGCTTCGACTTCATATGGAATTGAAGGGTCCTTTTTCCAAAAAGATGCTTCGCAAGGTGAGAACCAAACCGGGATTTTTTTCTCCTGTAGATATCCATGTCTTTGAAATATCTGATGTTGAATTGAATTGTGCCCTGTGCAATTTGGGTCATGTTACATGTTACAAAATTTTTGTTATGTTTACATTTTGTTTTGTTCAGGGTGCCTTTGCAGATCAGCATTTTGATCAAGATTTGAACTTTCATGCCACTGAGGAGGATCCAGTTACAAAGAAGGTTTCTAGTGCTATCCTTTTGCTATTTCTTGGAACGCCACATTTAATACTCTTAGAATGTATAATTTTTGCTGACTTTTAACAGCTCTTTCTTGTGTACAGCCTATTAAGAGACTACTGTTCAACATTAAACCAAAGGACATTGGCACCCTCATATCAAGTTTTCCTGGCGAGGATCCCAAATTGTTGTCAAATTTTAAGGATCTTTTAGATCGAATATTTGTATTGGACCCTGAAAAGAGGATGACAGTATCTCAAGCTTTAAGTCATCCATTTATTACGGGCAAGTGAAATATGTCGCTGAATTTCTGGCTGAAAATGCTGCTCACATCTACTTTGTGAGCTAATTTTTTTTTTCTTCCCATCTAATTCTTCGGCATTTATCTGTGTTTTCACTTGGCTGGAGCTTCATCGATCATGTTAATGAGGAGTTCAAGAGATCAATGGTTTAAGCCTTCTCACATGGGAGTTCTTAACATTGGGATGTTAATCTGTTTCTTGTAAGATAACTTGCCGAAGGCATTTTCTTTGTAAATTATTCTTGTTCTCAGCCTTTGTAGATATAGAACTGATCCTTGTTTTGCAGTTGCTGTTTGATTCAGTCTGCTTGGCAGCAATGAAATATATGAATCCTTGTTAATAATTCAGTTCTTTTTCTTATGTTTTTAAAAATACAAGTAGTTCTGGCTTAAGACTTCAGGGAATTTTCATCTGTATCATGCTATTGCCAGACATCAATTTGCTCAACTTGAAATAATTTGGTTGAAGATAATCTCATTTAATTGTACAATTTTATGGGTTCTTTGGCCTCAAAATTTAAACTGTTGCGCTACTTGAGTTACAACCTTTGCAAAATCTGTTCTGTACACTAAGCTTTCGGGCATTGGAACATCTAATTCTCTCTTTCGTTCTATCAGGGGTATGTGGCTATCAACACTCTTTTAGGTGCTAAAAGGGAAACCAAAGGAGGTACCATGGTTAGTTTGATGGGTAACTTAATATGCTTATAATTGATTTTAGACGTGAACTTTTTTGCACTGTAGCCATTACAGCTCTTCAGACAAAGATAGTCATTGGTCTTGAACCTAAGTCATGCGTCTATTGTGAAGTATATTATTTATGTCCATTGATTATAAAGATATTGATTTCACAGTTTCTTTTTCTTCTGCCAATTTGACTTTCTGTTATGTAGTATTTGTCAGCATCAAAGTACCTTGCTGGATTTATGAATTCTTACTTTATATTACATTGTATATTGTATTCTTTATATGTAACTAAGCCCTAGTAATTTTCTCTCTCTGATCTACTGACTTTGTATATTCTTATTATACATTATCTTCTGCATCTATGGCTGTATGGACTGGTGTTTTATTGCCAATTTAAATTGGTTTAGCAAATACATACTTTGTTTGAAGGGGAGCCTTGAAACAACGGTAAAGTTGCTGCCGTGTGACTTTGAGATCATGAATTCAAGTTGCGGAAATGACCTTTTGCAATGCAAGGTAAAGCTGCATATAATAGATCCAATGTGGTCTGATCATTCTCCAAAACTCTACATTGACGGGAGCTTTGTGCACCGAACTATCTTTTTTTTGAATAGATACCTTGTCTGTTTATCCAAATCCGAAGCTCTTCAAGTCTGATTTTTTGTTCTTTGGCTTTCTGGAGACTTAGATTGGAGTGGCTGGATCTCTTGCTAGTGCTGTTAAAATCAATGGTAATATCTACTTGTCTTTTTGTTTTTTGATTTTTTTGCTGAATATGATTATTTAGTTACACAATAACGCTTTGTTTGGATTATTTCCATTTAAATTGAGGCTACGATTACCTCACACTTTCTTACCTGATTGTGTGGCCAATTTTTTTGCCACCCTGTAAACTGCTCAACAGTATCTCATCGACATTATCTGTCTCACCTTCTAATGAGGCATTTAATTTGAATATTGAAAGCACATAAGATATCTAAGAAATGTATGGTGATTAATAGATCATGTTAATCTTTATGTTACATTTGTGTTGCCGTTGCTCACTGTCCAAATAGCTCTATGTTGTTTTCTGGATATATGGTAGAATGCAAGGACTAAGCAGATGTATCAGAACAACCAACAAGTTTGTATGATAGGTCAGGTGAGTCAAGTTATTGCTTTTTGTCTTAGTATTCTACCTGTTATATATGAAGAACAGTCGGAATTGCCATTTGACCACAATTGGTAAGGTAGTGGTTAAATCAAACTTTTACCTCTATGAAACAACTCTCTCCTTAGTTGGCACTACTTGTCTTTTAGCCCATGTCTCCTCGAGAGAAAGAAGTGAGGAAGGAAAAAGGTTGATGGTTGTTTCCTTGAGAATCTACTGATAGAAGGAAACGAAATGGTTGAGAAAGCACTGCCACTATTTTCCTTCAAATGATTTTGCTGAAATTGGGCAAAGAGCGATGATTTAAAAAAATATGCACCGATTTTATCCCCCAAAAAACTGAAGGTTACTTTTTATTTATCTGAATGATATCTATTGGCTATTTTTTAGATCTTGTTTAATAGATTTAAGAACCTTTCCCCATAAGAAAATAGTGGGAAAGAATTCAGCATGGTTTCAATTCTTCCAAGGAAATACAAACGAGGGAATAAATTCTTTCACCTTTCCTTCTAACATTTTTCTAGAATTTTATTCCTTTCCTCTAAAATTTCTCTCCATTGTATGGAGCAAATACATTTAGCTTAAGGCTGTTTAATGTTTATACTATTTTGTCTGATTGACTGCTTATAGGTTGATTTTGATAAATTTGACCAAACTGCTGCCAGGTAACTGAGGTCCCAATGCTGTCATCTTATTTTGTTAAATTTTTTTGAGTATTTAAAAAAAAAAGAAAGAAAAACACTGTCCTAGTATTTAATGACTTCCATTCCCACAGAAAAGGATTTGGAAGTGTTGTTCACCGTGGTTATGCCTGAACTAGTGGTGCTGTAGGTTTTGTCAATTGAAAAACACAGAGACCTTATGCTCATCTCTTTAGCCTCCTGATGGTGTGCTTTGAAGGGGCTGGATGTTTAGGAGGAAGACACATAAGTAGAGGAAGGGTCGTTGGAATTGGAAGAAGAGTCAATGTTCAATCAGAGGAAGACGAGGCGCTGTGGAAATAAAGGATTTTTGTCTTTCTGGTGTCAATGTGTTTTGTTTACGGTCAACCAGCCAAAAGAAATACTTTTTAACCTTGAGTTGCACTATCTATTCTGTCTGTATTACAGTGATCTTACTCTCCAGCACTTGTTTGGAAAAATTATTGACAAGGGAGAGAAGGAAAGAGATGAAAGAGTAATTGAATTTTCCTCATTATGAGGAGTCGAAAATAATGCGTAAGGTCCCCTTCCCTTCACTTCGGATGATATTACTACCTCTGCAAATCCTACATTTGCAAACATATCATCTCCATCAATCTAAAGGATCCGTACAATGACTCCGACAACTCTGAATCTCTTTGTTCCTTTATTATGACAGATTACTGCAAAAAATAGTTTTTTCTTCAAATGTGAGCAGGTCATTTGGTTTAGTTGGTTCTTGGAGCCTATGACTCTGCTGTTTAGATTTGGGGTTTTGGCCATGTTCTTTTTCATCGAATGTTTTTGGTCACGTAGGCTTGACTAAGGGATTCATAAAACGGTTTTAAATGAAGGTGAGTTGCCATATGTGTAATGCAACTGACCACTAATGTCTTTTGGCTAAGTTGTGTTTTGAAATTTGATGAAAACATTGGTGCATCTTCAGTAGTGGTGATTAGGGCAGACACTCTAATTCCGTCAAACTCAGTAAGTAGTTGGTGGAGTTGGCTTGTAACCTACTTATACATGCAACTATTAATTTGAGATATTGCATTTGATCACTTGAGTCAGGGACCTAGTATCCAAGTTAATCTGATCAGTTGGTTTATTACATAATATCAGATACTAGTAAACAAACCATTTCATTTGATAGGCTACCGAGAAAATGACTTATAATGATCACTGAACATTTGAGATTAGATATGGTGATGACTAATTAGGTGGGTGCTTCAGATACTATCTACTGGGATACTAGATTTATTTTTCTCTCAAATCTTATATTTATGGGTGGGTGTGGACTTGTTTTAAAATCACGTAGGTGATAATAATAGCTTGAGTTTTTATTTCACTTTGGGTGGGTTTTGGTACGATTGATGTTGATAGTGTTCCCATTCTATTAAAATGCAAATAAATTTCCTCTACATTTAAATAACACTTTGAAAGATGGTTGAACTTCAATTCAGATAATTCTATGGTTGATGGTTTTCTGAATCATTTTGGTATGATTGATGTTGATAGTGTTCTCATTCTGAATCATTTTTAAATTCTATGGGCGATGGTTTTCTTTTTATCCCTCGTCTCTCTCTCTCTCTCTTTAAAATCAGTTCTGAATTAAGCCTATCTTGAGTTCCTGGATCTACCGCTACCTTTTATTACATTAGTTGCTAACTTTAGACCATTAAGCCTAACTCCCTCACTGTTGGAGTGTAAATGCAGGTGTACATAGTAGTTTCTTATGTCACTTAATTTCTATAAAAGGTTTAAAGGTGATTAATTGGGATGTCAGATTTTAGTTGGGATCCAAGTGTTTTTGTTTGAAAAAAGTACGAAGGAATAGTCCAAGTATCATTATGTAGCGAAGTGTGTAGCAATTTGAAACAATTTGTTTGTGACTCCATGATCTATTGATTTTGATTCCTTGGTGCCAATAATTTGTTCGTTCACTGCTAGCTAACATTCTTGCATTTCTATCACGAGCAGAATTGGCTGACATTTTGGATATTTGTTGCCTCTCTTTTGTTCTCATCTTTTGCTTTGATATATCAATATATCCAATATACATCCATTATGTGTTGTTGGCATGCTTATTGATTATTTTGTGAATTTAGTTATAGGTAAAGTTGTGGTGTCCTTGTAATTTTGTGTTTGTTTTGTCTATTAAACTTGGCCTCCGTTATTAAGCTCTTTGCATAATGATTCAGCTGAATTACTACCTGGAGTGTGTAGCAAGTTGACTCGAATTATGAGCATGTTTTGCATCTAAAAATGTTTTTCGAGAAACAAAACATATATTAAATTCCTTGTCTGTTTTCAACACTTGTCTAGTCAAATTCTTGTCATTTCTTCAATCTTGCTGCTTATGACTTGCCTGGTTTAAAGGGTGTGATTCAGCAGACGACAGAATTTTGCATCCTAATTAATTTGTCCTAAATGGATATTTGAATAGCTGGTTTGTTATGACCTCCTGCAGGATACAGGCAGATGCATTTTTCGCCGCACCTCGTTTCCTGCTTCTGGTTTCATATCAGTGGAATGCGGCGATAATTCCCAGTAGCTAAACAACTATCCCATTCTAAGTTATATTTTCCTTGGTATTCATTCAAGCATGGGCTACCAACAACGAGTCTGAACTACCCCATGCGGTTTTAACTGAGATTGCATTAATCGTTTGTCTGGTCTCTGATTGTCTTAATGTTAGTTTATCGGACATTTTTGTTGTTTCTACTAGAACCTACTCTACTTTCTCTTTTCCAATTTTATTTATAGAAAATGTAGCTTGGACTGTTATTACTTCCCTGAAAGGGAGCCAGTGGAATCATTTTATGCAGATGATATTTTACCTCTGAAAATTCAAGGCCCCAATAAGCAATGATTATTAGTACAAATCTTGTAGCATCAGTGTTTCCTCTCGCATAATATCTTTTTAGAATGTTGTTGTTCGATAAGAATGTTTTGGAATAAATATTAGTTTAAACCGAAGGAATTATTCTAAATTTATTTGGGTGACCAATCAGCATAATATTGCTGCAAATGCAAATGGCAATCTTGACTGTATATTTATAAACTCGAAATCAAACTAATTTTGGGTACAAAGATATCATCGAGGGGAATAAGCGATCTTATGCATCAATTCTGCTAAATGAATTGCTCGATTCGCACAATAAACGAATTAATTAGATTGAAGACTTAATATCTAATACTAGTATAAAAAAATTATTGAACACGCAGATGTTTTAACTCCAACAAGCAGATCTCAATGTCAACGGTAAGGACTAACTCGTCCAGTCAAAACTATATAAAACGATGTGCAAATAAGTAAAATAAAATTTATTTTTGGTATCTATATATTTAATAAAGAAAAGCAAAATAGTCTAAACATTTTTTGGGATTATTAAATCATAGTTTTCTACAAATATTATTGGAGAATCACACGTTTTTTCCTATTTTGTTTGTGTTTTACTCAACGTGAATCTAAATTTTCCGAGCAGATATTTGATTTGAATCTTAAGTATAAAATAATAATAATTATTTAAAATTTATTATAGAAATATATTTGGATAATCTAGATTTTTTTTCTAACAAATTAAGAGTATCTTCAAACTGCTGTTGATTTTTTTTTTTTTAACGATTTCTACACTTTCGTATCAATATCAAATCAAAAATACAAAACTTTATTTATCTTTCTATTATTAAAAAATCTTTAAATAATTTCTGGACCCTATTTTTTTATAAATAATTCATTAAATATAATATAAGATAATTAAATATATCGTAATTAATAAAAAAATTGTTGATCGTGGCAATACTATAATAGTTTCTTTTTTATTGTATTGATTTTATTTTTTAAAAATAAATATAAAATATAAAATATGAAATTATTTTAATTTTTTTAAAAAAATTTTGATAATGAGTGTTTCCCAATCCAAAGTTTATAAAATAGAGTTTCCTCTCGGAAAAGAGCTCGCGTATTAGAATTTTGCCAAATTTGAATCTTAAGCATAAAATAATGATTATTATTATTAAAAAAAATTACTCTAAATAGCAAAGAATCTAAAAATATTTCCAGAAAAAGATAATCTAATCTCATCCATAACAAACTAATGTCAATTTAGAGTTTGAAAACTGACAAACATCTGATTGATTGAGACACTTGTCACATTTTAAAGTTCACTCGATTCACTTCCAAATTTGTCGGAGAAAATTGGTTAAATTTCCGAAAACATCGCTGGGTCACGCCGCAAACAATATAAAACAGAGCTCGCCACTGAGATTACAAGAATCTATCCATTCTTTTCGATAGCTGCGCTTGTTTCATTTCCGGTATTCTCCAGAAGCTTCGTTCTCTCTCTCGCTCGGCACCATATCCATTCTTTTCGTCGTCGCCGCCGCGTCAAGTAAGTCTTACTGCTCATCGCCTCGCCATGAGATTTGATTTGTGATGGATGTGTGCTAATTTTGCATAAGCATATTGGACAAATAATAGAATCGACATAAAACCTTGTAGATATTGATCGGCCAATATATATCTATCTTTCATGTATCGACTTTCATTTAACATGTTATTTATCGCTCGATGAGAGAATGGCATCGTTTTAATATCCTATACGCAGACCAATATCTTAATGTTTTCTGCTTTCGTTGGATCTACAGGACATGGCTATGGTAGCGCGTCCTCCGCCTGGTTTTGAGAACGAAGGAAAGAGCTATTACACTATCTGGAAAACCGTATTCGAGATCGATGCTAAATATGTACCTATCGAGCCCATTGGAAGAGGCGCTTATGGCGTCGTATGCTCATCGATCGACCGCGAAACGAACGAGAAAGTTGCTATCAAGAAGATAAAAAACACCTTTGAAGATCCCATCCGTCCGTTGAGGATTCTGAGGGAGATCAAGCTTTTGAGACGGCTGAAGCACGATAATATCATTGCATTGAAGGACGTCATGGTTCCTCCCTATAGGAGATCATTCAGAGATGTTTACCTTGTCTTTGAGCTTATGGATACGGATCTTTGTGAGATCATCCAATCACCTCAGCCTCTTTCCGATCACTGCTGTCGATACTTTCTCTTTCAGGTATGTACTAGCTTCTAGAATAATTATATAACCACATATGCTCGATTCTTTCCGTTTACATGTTTAGCAATTTTAATTTTTAACTTATTATCGTAGAAGAATTTATTATCGACAGACATTAATCAATTAAAAACGATGAATTTTTCTTTATGCATGCAGTTGCTTCGAGGACTGAAGTATCTTCACTCGGCCAACGTAATTCACAGAGACTTGAAGCCAGAGAACCTTTTTGTGAATGGCGATTGCAAGCTTAAGATCGGTGATTTCGGACTCGCTCGTTCCATAACTGAGAGTGGCCGAGGAATGAGTTCGTATATCGGTACTCTATGGTATCGAGCACCAGAGTTGCTCGTTTGCTCAGATAGATACGATGCTTCCGTCGATATGTGGTCTGTCGGTTGCATTCTTGCCGAGCTACTCGGACGCAGACCTCTCTTTTCCGGCAACGACAATATCAACCAGCTCGAGCTCATCGTCGATGTCCTCGGCGTCAAGGACGATGCCGATCTCCACTTCATTGACAGTGAACGTGCTCGCAATTACATCAAATCACTGCCACAGAGTTCAGGGGTTCCATTCGCTAGTCTATACCCCAATGCCAATCCATTGGCAATCGACTTGCTGAAGAAGATGCTAGTTTTTGACCCATCAAAGAGAATCGACGTCAATGAGGCACTGCAGCATCCTTATATGGCTTCGCTCTACGACCCTCTGCTTGTTCCTGCTGCTGATGGCCCCCTCGATCTTGGTTTCGATGACGATGCCGAAGAAGAGGTGATCAGAAAGATGATGTGGGAGGAGATGCTTCTCTATCAGACAAGAGGAGTTGCTTCCAGAGCCTAAAGATTCTTTGCATGTCTCTTGCTTCTTAGTTTTTTTACTCTGATATGACCTTGAAAATAGTCTTGATTGTGATTTACTATTTTTTTTTTTTACGTGAATTTGTTGAACATGTAAAAAGTTTTTTAATTTCTATTGCAAGGTTTGCAGAATCTGTGTTGCAACCAATTCAGGGTTTTGATGCCCAATTAGTAATCGATAAACTATTGATCTTTTGCGTAAATGGCGACTTTTAATTATGCTTCATAATATTTGAAACTTTATCAAAACTAATTCGTTTTGTTTCTATATATTTTAATTTTCATCGACCAATAATTAAGTGGATATTTTAAAAAGAAATATGTTAAAAATTACATGCCGTATCAATAATATTTTGTTTAGGAACAATATATATTTGTGGGATGGAATCACAAAGGCAGAGGTAGGTAAATTGATTCATATTCTTTCTTTTGGTGGTGTAAGATCTGATTACTATCTTTAAAAATTCTTAAGAAGATTGATGTGTGACTTTTGCCGATCTAGAATTGTTCGATCGACTAATGAAAGTGCCGCTAACGATAGGTATATATATTTGACAAACATAATCAATTATACCAAGGTGTAGTAACCTAAAAATCATATCATCGAACTTGATCAAGAATGCATATATGTGGTTATTGGGGTGGGATGGTTTGGAGCCATTTGGGATAAAGATACCATCATAGTTGAAATATTCGAATCGATCCAAATGAAACTGTGTTCGGAGCTGGCTCTTACTTTGTTTGGCCCTGGATAGGTTCAATAAGATTGTGCTTGCAAGCCTTGTGCCATCTAGCTTGGTTACATGTGCCAAGAGGAGTTGAAATACTACTGACATGAGATTTGATGTGCCATCTAACTTGGTCACAATAAATTCACTGCAGCAAATAAAGTCCTATAATTTCTCATTCATCTTTATTCCCAAAGCTTCATTGTAATGGCTGTTTTATCTTCAAAATTCAGCATAGCACATAAGATCTCATACGAACAGCAGCACTTGAATGATAACATAAGAAGAGCAAGATAAATCTAGGTCTGAAAATTCAAATTAGATAGATTGTGTGCCGGCCTTATCAAAAAAACAATTTCGGCGCTTCCAATTTTATTTTCCAACACAATTTTTTCAGTATTTTTATGAATTCCTGAAAAATAATAATCTCACTTGTTTTGATTTTGATACTAATTGATTTAATTAGGTATAAATATAATTCAAAATATAATTCCCATGGGAGGTGTGATACAATATCAAAATATTCATATACATATATTTTAAGTATATCAGGTTTGATTCTCAACTACAATATATTTATAAAATATTTTTTAAAATAAAATGATAAATTTTAAAATATTAAACTATTAAATTATTTATTGTAAGTTTTTCCGATTCGCCCACTACAAAAGCAAGCTTGTTATAGTATTAATATTAAGTAAATGCAATTTAAAGAAGACAATTTATACACCCGCTTATTTATTATACTAATTCATAATTTAAATGGGAAATTAGAAATGTCACTTACTTTTACAGTTTCCTTGCCATCTCATTTTCCATTGACTTAATTAATTTAATTGTTAAAATTTATAAACTTATAGAAATGTTAAAATCCATATAATTCTAGGAGCTTATAAAAATCATATTAACTATATTCTTATTCTTGCCAACTCAATTAATGCAATCATTACATATTTAAAAAGAATGGCAAATCCATTATCCATCAAGGCGATACCTTGCTCTTATTTTGTATTACAACCAAAGTGTTCTCTTTTATCAAGGCACTCTGTTTACTTTATGACAATGGAGGAGGAAATAATGGGTAATTATATGCAAATTTAATAAACTTTTTGGCCCTTCCTATCATTCACCATATCAAATATTTATTTTATCATGACATTTAATAGTCAAAGCATCAAACGACAAAAGTTTGGACATTCTAGACTCGTCTCTGAATACTCTGATTATTGTTCTGCAAATTGCTTATCAAGACTCATTTGCAAGCTTGAATTGAATTACAGGGAAGACAACTAAATAACATATATCTCAGCAAAAAATGTTATAAACTTTAGAAGATATTGATGCAGTGTCCCATGAGCTTGTTCTCTTTCCAACTATGTTTCATTGTGTTGCTCTAGTGCAAGAGCTACCATGTCGAAAAAGCATTGACAATACTATTATCTTCAAAAGGGTAACTCGAGCTTAGTCCTATTGCTGTGGTATCCTTGGAGCCAGTTGAGTTCATTCTGAGAAGAATTTTTGATGAAATTCTGCAAGAACCATTCTTAAGGATGAATCGGTTTGCACATAGAATAGAAAATAATGGAGCGAAACCAGGTTATGATTGAGTTCGCCGGTGACCATGACAGATGAGGACAAATCTGTTCCGTAGGCATGGGCAGTAGATAAGAGCAAAACCAAATGTTTCTTCCATGGCAAATAAGCATTTTTTTCATGCAATTCCGTTGGTCTTGGGGTCCAGTCGGTACCAACTAGAAACATATGCCTTCTTCATTGTCCGTGGTTGATGAGGATCGAAGAACTGTTAGAAAGATAGTAGAAACTGTTGGCTTAGGATCTGTTAATAGTATGCACACACACTAATATGCAAGAGGAATTAGAACGAGAAGGAAAGAATTTTTCTTGAACACTTTATTACAACTATTGATTTAGATATACAATTCTAGGACTCTTTAAATAAACCATAAAGTAAGACTAATTCCACTAGTTAATCCCATGGAAAAAAAAAACTCATCCCAATTAATCCTACGAAAAAAGAAAACTTATCCCAATTAATTCTACGGAAAAGAAATCTTATCCTAATTAATGAAAAAAAATATGACATGTCCGGATTATTTACTCACACTACCCCTCCTAATTCTGACATGGTTCTAAATCACGGACGCCGAGTAATTGTCGCATGGCAGCTAATTTCACTCCTGGCAATGCTTTAGTTAAAACATCAGCTCGTTGTTCTTCGGTATTAATGAACTCAACCACAATCTGTCCCTTCTCAACACATTCTCTGATAAAATGAAACCTTGTATCTATATGCTTGCTTCGACCATGGAATACCGGATTCTTCATGAGAGCTATAGCAGATTTGTTGTCAACAAATAAAATTACTGGCTTTGGCTTTACACCGGTTAATTTGCTAGCAAGGCTCCTTAACCACAAAGCATGACAAGCTGCAGTTGTGGCTGCCATGAATTCTGCCTCACACGATGAAAGCGCCCTTTGGACACCAAACTTTCATTAAAATAGAAAGTCATTCCACTTGTGCTTTTCCTTCCATCGAGATCGCCGGCTAAATCACTATCCAAGTAGCCGAATATACTAACTTCTTGGGGTCCTTTTATGTAAACAAGTCCAAGGTGGATTGTACCTTTCGAATACCTGAAAATCTGTTTGACCACCTTTTGATGCATGATTGTAGGCCTCTCCATGTATCTGCTCGCCATTCCGACAGAATATGACAGGTCTGGCCGTGTGTGTAGCAAATATCTCAGACAACCAATGATGCGCCTGTACTCCGTGGCGTCTACTGGAGTCCCTTCCAAGTTTTTATGCAGCTGTGTTTTGGGTTCCATCGGATGTTTTGTGACATTACAATTTGTCATCTTGAACTGAGATAGCATTTTCTTGGCATAAGTTGATTGTTTAAGTAAAATTCGACTCTTTTGTTGCTCCACTTCAATCCCTAAGTAGTAGGAGAGAAGTCCCAAATCACTCATCTCAAATTCTGTCATCATTTGTTGTTTGAACTTGTTGATTTTTTCTGTGCTACTTCCTATCACAATGAGATCGTCGACATACACTCCAACAAGTATGTTTTCTTCTCCTTTACCTCTTGTATATACTGCATGTTCTTGAGTACTTTTCTTGAAACCAAGCTCTTCAAGACTCCTGTTCAGTCGTATGTTCCATGCTCGTGGAGCTTGCCGCAGTCCATAGAGGGCCTTCGATAGCCTGTACACCTTATGTTTTTGATTTTGTACCTCAAACCCTTCTGGTTGAGTGACATATATTTCTTCTTCTAACTCTCCGTTAAGAAATGCTGACTTCACATCTAGATGGTGTACCTCCCAGCTTTGATTTGCCGCAAGCGCAAGAATGACTCGAACAGTGTCAAATCTAGCGGAGTGCAAACACCTCTTCAAAGTCGATGTCTTGTCTTTGTACATAGCCTTTAGCCACCAATCTTGCTTTGTGTTTGTGACTTTCCCATTGAATCTTTCTTCAGTTTGAACACTCACTTTAGGCCGATAGGTTTGTGGCCTAATGGAAGCTCAGTTAGGGTCCAGGTCTTGTTCATCTCAATAGATCTCAACTCTTCCTTCATTGCTTCGTACCAGCAAGCCTCGGTTGCAGCCTCTTGGACATCATCATCATCATCTCATTCTCTTCTTCATCAAGACCAACCACTTCCTCGGTGTTGGCATAGATATCGACAATGGATCTAAAACGGACTGGCCCTTCATGAGACTCGAGTGTGTTTGTTATCGGAGACGGGGTAGCTGAATGGGCGTTCGATGGTGGTGTAGATGGACTTGACGTTCTTGGTATGGGTACTACGGCTGTTGTTGGTAGTGTGATATCTTCTGCCCCTGCCTCAACGTCTACTGCAACATTCACCTCGTTGGTGTCGAATGCATCCACCACCATAAACTCCGATAGGTTTTCTTCATTGTTGCTTTGCACTCCATGCCCATTCACAATTTTCTTGAAACATTACATCTCTACTTACTTGTAGCTTATCATGCCTTGGATCAAACAAACGATGAGCTTTGCAGCCTTCCTCGACACCCAAGTATACCATGGGTGAGCTTCTGTCGTCAAGTTTCTTAAGGTGAGGGGTTGTATTTTTTACATATGCAACACAACCGAACACTCTCAAGTGGGCGAGATGTGGCTTTCTCCCCATCCAAGCTTCAAATGGGGTACGGTCTCTTAGCGCCTTAGTTGGGAGACGGTTTAACAGATAGACAGCATGCCTAACCGCCTCTCCCCAGAACCTTGCCGGCATATGTGTACCCTTGAGGAGAGATCTTGCCATGGCCATCACGGTGCGATTACGACGCTCCACTACACCATTCTGTTGAGGTGTGTAGGGAGCCGTGAGGTGCCGCTCGATTCCTTCATCTTCACAAAATCGAGTAAACTCCGTGGATAGAAACTTGCCACCCCGGTCTGTCCGGAGTGTTTTGATCTTATATCCAGTCTTGTTCTCCGTCAAAGATTTGAATTTCTTGAATGCTTGGAATGCATTATTCTTTGTTGCCAATATAAACACCCACATCCACCTTGTGAAATCATTAACAATCAAAAGAAAATACTTGTTACCGACGAGTGTACATGGTGAGATTGTGTTAAATACCGAAATTTAAAATATTAAATTAAATGGCCAAGGAATTAAGGAAAATAATCCTAGAAATTTTTCGATATTTTTAGGAAATTTTAGGAATTTTTCTGGAATTAAATGAGGCTTGTACGAGATATTTACGGGGATAAAATAAATAGGTTTTTGGAGGGCCTATTTGAAATATCAATTTTGGAGGGGTTAATAAATTTTATTAACCTAAAACCTAGGTTTTCGATTTTCCCCTTTTCTTTTCCCCGTTGCGCCCGACGCCCTCTTTGCGGTTTCCCTTCTTCTTCCACTCGCGCCGCAGCCAGGATCCACGACGTCGCGATCGCCGATCAACCTCAACGATCGCCCAGTCTCCGCCCTTCTTCCGCCTCTTCTCTTACGCCTAGACGACGCCGCCTCCTCCCGTTGTCGATCTCGGCGGCCACCGAAGTTTTCCCCATCGCGCGCGGCACATCGCCGCCGACGCGATGCGAGCTCGCCGTCCATCGTCGACGCTACCTTCCCTCCCGCCGGCCCCGTCGTCCGCTGCGCCGACCAGCCCTCTGCGTGCTCGCCGATCACAGTCGCGGCAGTCGGATTTCGTCGGCCTCCTCTGCCAAAGGACCCTCGACGCCCCTCTCCTCCTCGCCAGGCGCTTAACTCCGCTAAGTGCGGTTGACACCACGGCCGCCCTCGGATGCAACTTTTCTCCGGCCGCCTCTTGCCGTCGAAGCCACTTCGGGCGCTGCCAGGAACTCAGCCGCTGGTTGAGCCCTGTCGTGAGTTCTGCCGGAACAAAAGCAGGGGCATAGGCGTTGGATTTTTCCGGTGAAGAGGGATTATGAGCACTAATCGCAGCCGATGAACAGGGCTGCCAGTTTTAGGGGATTGCTGCCGGTGGAGGTTCCTAGGGCTGGTAAGTTTGATCTACCCTCATCTCATCTGTTAATTGTTGGATTTTGCTAGGTATCAATGTATTGTGGGGGAATGAAGAGGTAATGGTGGCTGTGATTTTGGGTTTTGACAGGTTGAGAGGGTTGTGAGGTTTTATTGGGTTTCAATGTGGCTGTAAATACAGTTAGTGCGACTGTGAAATTGAAGGTTGAGGATATGGGATTTGGGCTAAATTAAATTGTATGGATTATTTGTGGACAAGGAAAAATTGGAAATCGTTTGAGTTAATTGAGATATAAAGGAAATCGATTAATTATTCGATTTGTCGTTGAATTGTATATTTTGTGCTTAACTATAGTTATGCTGCCTGCAGGTTTCGGTCACGAGGCAGGTCCACGGTCGTGACGGTTTCGTTGTTTTCACGATCATTATAGCAGGCGGGTACTTTGACTTATCTTTTAGATATAGTCAAGTTGATATGTTAGTTAGGATAGCATGCAATAGTATTCATGTTTATATGTCTAGTATGTTTTTGTGCCTATTGATACATGCATTGGATAGGATATGAGTATATCTCCCTGTTTTATTTGGATCATAGTACTTGGATTAGGGATATGTACATACTGATTGTACATATTATTCTGATAGATATTTTGAGTAGGATTTACATGCTTTAGTATCATGCACCATCTTGCATGATTGCATGCTGGCTGGACGGGGTTCCATTATTGTTGAGCCCGCAGCCAGTTACATGGCCTGCACACACTGCCACTCATGGGTTAGTGGTACATTAGGAGGGTGTGTCATTGCTCTATCGACTCATTGGACCGCCTCGTGGGTAGCGGCGAGGCGGCGTGGTAGCGGCGAGGATCCCTCCTGCAGTCTATGACAGGAGATGAGAGCTTAGCTCCTCACTATGTTTGGGGCGGGAGGATAGGTGTACTCGACAAAGATCCTGTCCACTCGGTCACTCGGGAGTAGTGATGACAGAGTGCACATTGTCATAGCCCTACCCACTCGGCTTCACCATCGCGTGTAGAAGGCGGTGGTAGCGTCGAGGTGACCATATCATTTGCGACATGCATTTTGCACGGATTGCATTTGTATTGTGTCTTTGCATTATTGTATTGATGCCTTGGATGTTGCATATGATTGACATGCATCTGAGATTCATATTCTTATATGGTAGTGACTTTATCTCTTATAGTAGGGCACATGCTCCTATATCGGAGTAGGAGACTTCGGTGAAATCTGATCCTTTTGCATTTATTTCTTGCTTACCATATATATGAGGTATCTTGACATGATTAGTATTATTAGCTATTTCTTACTATTCATATCGACTAGTATCAGCTAAGTTCTTTGAACTTACCCAGTAGTTTTATTTTTATTTGAGGATGAAGGTATCGGGAGAGTCTTGCCATATCCCCCCCTCGTAGTGACAGTTTATTAGTTGTATGAGTTATGATTTGGATTTTTGTATAGAAGATATGTTTAGGCTTGGAATTGGATTTATATATACTCGTGGATTTTTTTTTTGGGTCCTTGTGGACCATTGGTCGGATCTTATTTTGATTGGTTTGGTTGGGTATTCCTGCCCAGATGGCAGAAGGGGTAAGTCTAGTTAGTGTAGACTTTTGTTTACCTAGATTTGTTGGCCTGAGGCCTTATTATTATCTGCGTGTGTTGTTTGGATTCCGGTCGTGTTGACCGATGTATAGTGGCCATGTAAGCCTTGTATAAAAATTGGTATTGTCACCCGTACAGGGGAGGTGCTGCCGGATTTTCGTCTGGCGGAGACTCCCTCGGGGCGTGACAGATTGACCCACAAATATCAGCATGGAGAAGTTCCAACTGCTTTTCCGCTCTAAAGTTTGCTTGGCATGAGAAGGGTGATCTTGCATGCTTGGCAATCACACACACCTCACAAAGTTTGTTCGGCTTGGGCAATAGTGGCACACCAACCACCAATTTCTTCTCACCCAACAGCTTCAAGTCATGGAAATTGACATGTCCGAGCCTTGAATGTCATAACCAAATTGGGTCTTCTAGGCTTGCTAGGAGACAAGCTTGCTTGAATATCTTCAAAGTTTTCTTGTACAAACGATTTTGTGTTCGTTTTACCAGCATCAAAAGCTTCCCGCTCTTATCAATCACTTTCATGGTATCTCCTTCCATGTGCACCTCATTCCCAGCGTCTGTCAATTGACCAAGACTTATGATATTACTACAAAGTTTCGGAATGTAGTATACCTCGCGGAGAGTCTTCTGATCGCCGTTCTTGCATTCGAACACAACCGTCCCCTTGTCCATGATCTCAATAGTTGATCCATCGCCAAACCTCACCCTCCCGATGATGGTTTCATCTAGTTCTTGAAACTTCTCGTGATGGCCAGTCATGTGGTTGCTGGCACCATTGTCAAGGTACCAGACATCTTTATCTTCTCCTTTCTTTACGCTGCGGTACATCTCCGGTAGCAACTTTTCTTCACTAAGCAAAATGGTATCCTGCCGCTCACGGCTAGTGTGAGACTCCTCGTGGGATACGGTCATCATCAGTGCTGGCTCTTCATCGGTGGCACACTCTTCATCGGTTGCGCAAGTGAGGTACGCCTCATCATCACGACGCTTGTTGTAGCACTCGGACGCATAATGCCCCATTTTCTCACAATTGAAACACTTTATATGTCTCTTGTCACGAGTGCCTCTGTCGTTGTCGCTAGTGCCTCTTGAATTGTCTTGGCGCGGTGCATCAAGGCTACGACCACGACCGCGCCCTCGCCCACGCCCATGCCAGTTGCCACGACCAGGGCTCTTGGACCCACGCCCCTTGCTTCCTGACGAAATATCCTCATTGCTCTCCTTCTGTCGCATTTGCCATTCGACATGAGTAAGTAGGAGCTCACCTTCAGTGCCGTTGGTGCTGGCGCGTAATCGTAGTGTTCGTTCCTCGTACGCCTTTAGTCGTCCTATAGTCTCCTCAAATGGTATTGTCTCAAGGTCGTGGAACTGCTCAATACCGGCAACAATAGGAAAGAATCTATCAGGGACAGAATCGAGCAACTTCTTTACCAAAGATGAATCTTCAAATGTGACACCAAGAGTAGAGAACTTGCTGCTCATGGCGCTGAGTTTGCCAGCAACTCGTCAATCGTCTCGGTCTCCTTCATCCGGAGGGCGTCGAACTCGCTCTTCAACGTCTGTACACGTGCCTTCTTCACCCGATCACTACCAAGGTACCGCATCTTGAGGCTGTCTCAGACTTCCTTCGCCGTCTTCTTTTTTGCGATCTGAAGAAGGATGTCTTCAGGGACACACTGCAAGATATATGCTCGTGCCTTTTTATCCTTCTTTGCATCCACCTGGGCTCCTTCTGCTGGCTCCACCGCCTCCCAGACTCCTTGGGCATCAAGAATCGCTTCTGTTTTTATTGCCCACACAGTATAATTGTGAGGGCTTAACATCGGATAGGGAAATGACACTCCGCCATTCTCCTTCGTAGCAGCTTGTGGGAAATCCGATATTTTGTGGAATCGTGGATTCTTGTACTATCAAAGCTCTGATACCAGATGTTGGCTTAGGATCTGTTGATAGTATGCACACACACTAATATGCAAGAGGAATTAGAGCGAGAAGGAAAGAACTTTTCTTGAACACTTTATTACAACTATTGATTTAGATACACAACTCTAGGACTCTTTAAATAAACCATAAAGTAAGACTAATTCCACTAGTTAATCTCATGGAAAAAAGAAAACTCATCTCAATTAATCCTACGAAAAAAGAAAACTTATCCCAATTAATTTTATGGAAAAGAAATCTTATCCTAATTAATGAAAAAAATATGACATGTCCAAATTATTTACTTACAGAAACTAGTTAGAATATTGAAAATATATTACTGAGCTCGTTCTTCTTGATACTGAATTTACTAAAAGCTACATCTTATCAAGTATTGCACATTATCTGAAAATGGACAAGTATTATCATCAAGGCCAGGTAAATATTTCCAGAGGATTTGTAAATAGAAGCACCAATATATATACTATTCTTTAATAGTTTTTGATGTTGATGTTGATAGTGTTCCCATTCTGAATCATTTTTAAATTCTATGGTCGATGGTTTTCTTTTTATCTCTCTCTCTCTCTCTCTCTCTCTCTCTCTCTTTAAAATCAGTTCGGAATTAAGCCTATCTTTAGTTCCTGGATCTACCGCTAGCTTTTATTACATTAGTTGCTATCTTTAGACCATTAAGCCTAACTCCCTCACTGTTAGAGTGTAAATGCAGATGTACATGGTAGTTTCTTATGTCACTTTCTATAAAAGATTTAAAGGTGATTAATTGGGATGTCAGGTTTTAGTTGGGATCCAAGTGTTTTTGTTTGAAAAAGGTACGAAGGAAGTATTCATTATGTAGCGAAGTGTGTAGCAATTTGAAACAGTTTGTTTGTGACTCCATGATCTATTGATTTTGATTCCTTGGTGCCAATAATTTGTTCGTTCACTGCTATAGCTAACTCAATATCTCATTCTTGCATTTCTATCACGAGCAAATTGACTGACATTTCGGATATTTGTTGCCTCTCTTTATTCTCATCTTTTGCTTTGATATATCAATACCCAATATACATCCATATGTTGTGGTGTCCTTCTAATTTTGTGTTTATTTTGTCTATTAAAATTTGCCCCTGGGAATTAAGCTCGTTGCATAATGATTCAGGTGAGTTGCTACCTGAAGTGTGTAGCAAGTTGACTCTAAAAATATTTTTCGAGAAACAAAGCATATATTAAATTCTTTGTCTGTTTTCAACACTTGTCTAGATAAATTCTTGCCATTTCTTCAATCCCGCCTATGATTTGCCTGGTTTAAAGAGTGCAATTCAACAAATGACAGAATTCCGCATCCTAATTAATTTGTCCTAAATGGATATTTGAATAGCTGATTTGTTATGATCTCTTGCAGAATATAGGTAGATGTATTTTTCGCCTCACCTCGTTCCCTGCTTCTGGTTTCATATCAGTGGAATGCGGCGATAATTCCCAGTAGCTAAACAACTATCCCATGCTCGTCGAGAATCCATCAAGTCATGTTTTCCTTAGTATTCATTCAAGCTTGGGCTACCAACAAGGATCTGAACTATCCCATGCGACTTTAACTGAGGTTGCATTAATCGTTTTTCTGGTCTCTGATTGTCTTAATGTTAGTTTATCAGACATTTTTGTTGTTTCTACTAGAACCTTCTCTACTTTCTCTTTTCCAATTTCATTTATAGAAAATGTAGCCTGGACTGTTATTACTTCCCTGAAAGGGTGTCAGTGGAATCATTTTATGCCTATGATATTTTGCCTCTGAAAATTCAAGGGCCCCAATAAACAATGATTATCAGTACAAATCTTGTAGCATTAGTGTTTCCTCTCGCATAATATTTTTTAAGAATGTTGTTGTGCAATAAGAATGTTTTGGAATGAAGATTAGTTTATGTCGAAGGAATTAATCTAAATTTATTTGTGTGACCAATCAACATAATATTGCTGCAAATGCAAAAGGCAATTTTGACTGTATATTTATAAACTCAAATCAAACTAATTTTGGATACAAGGATATATACCATCGAGGGGAATAGGTGAACAGAATTGATAGAATAAACAAACATTGACAGAGTAAATTTACTGTGCGACTCGAGTGATTCAATGAGCAGGTTTGATGCATAAGATCACCTATTAATAAAGATGAACACTCAGACTCTCTCAGTAAATTATACAATACAATGTTCAATTCGATTTTTAGATATTTACGATTTGATTTTTAACTATAATGAATTTTTAAAAAAATTCCAAATGAGATGATAGGATATAGATATTGTTAGCGCCTTTATTTATCTTTTTATTATTAATTTTTTTTAAAAATAATTCTGGATCCTATTTTTTATAAATAATTCATTAAATATAATATAAGATAATTAAATATATCGTATTTAATAAAAACATTTATTGATCGTGGCAATACTATAATAGTATCTTTTTTCTATTTTATTGATTTTATTTTTAAAAAATAATTAAAAATATAAAATATAAAATTATTTTAAAAAAATTAATAATGAGTGTTCCCCAATCCAAAGTTTATAAAATAGAGTTTCCTCTCGGAAAAGAGCCCGCGTATTAGAATTTTGCCAAATTTGAATCTTAAGCATAAAATAATGATTATTATTATTAAAAAAAATTACACTAAATAGCAAAGAATCTAAAAATATTTCCAGAAAAAGATAATCTAATCTCATCCATAACAAACTAATGTCAATTTAGAGTTTGAAAACAGACAAACATCTGATTGATTGAGACGCTTGTCACATTTTAAAGTTCACTCGATTCACTTCCAAATTTGTCGGAGAAAATTGGTTAACTTTCCGAAAACATCGCTGGGTCACGCCGCAAACAATATAAAACAGAGCTCGCCACTGAGATTACAAGAATCTATCCATTCTTTTCGATAGCTGCGCTCGTTTCATTTCCGGGATTCTCCAGAAGCTTCCTTCTCTCTCTCGATCGCCACCATACCCATTATTTTCGTCGTCGCCGCCGCGTCAAGTAAGTCTTACTGCTCATCGCCGCCTTGCCATGAGATTTGATTATTTGTGATGGATGTGTGCTATTCTTGCATAAGCATATTGGACAAATAATAGAATCGACATAAAACCTCGTAGATATTGATCGGCCAACATATATCTTTCATGTATCGACTCTCATTTAACATGTTATTTATCGCTCGATGAGAATGTCATCGTTTGAATATCCTATACGCAGACCAATATCTTAATATACGTTTGCTGCTTTCGTTGGATCTACAGGACATGGCTATGGTAGCGCGTCCTCCGCCTGGTTTTGAGAACGAAGGAAAGAGCTATTACACTATCTGGAAAACCGTATTCGAGATCGATGCTAAATATGTACCTATCGAGCCCATTGGGAGAGGCGCTTATGGCGTCGTATGCTCATCGATCGACCGCGAAACGAACGAGAAAGTTGCTATCAAGAAGATAAAAAACACCTTTGAAGATCCCATCCGTCCGTTGAGGATTCTGAGGGAGATCAAGCTTTTGAGACGGCTGAAGCACGATAATATCATTGCATTGAAGGACGTCATGGTTCCTCCCTATAGGAGATCATTCAGAGATGTTTACCTTGTCTTTGAGCTTATGGATACGGATCTTTGTGAGATCATTCAATCACCTCAACCTCTTTCCGATCACTGCTGCCGATACTTTCTCTTTCAGGTATGTACTAGCTTCTAGAATAATTATATAACCACATATGCTGGATTCTTTCCGTTTACATGTTTAGCAATTTTAATTTTTAACTTATTATCGTAGAAGAATTTATTATCGACAGACATTAATCAATTAAAAACAATGAATTTTTCTTTATGCATGCAGTTGCTTCGAGGACTGAAGTATCTTCACTCGGCCAACGTAATTCACAGAGACTTGAAGCCAGAGAACCTTTTTGTGAATGGCGATTGCAAGCTTAAGATCGGTGATTTCGGACTCGCTCGTTCCATAACTGAGAGTGGCCGAGGAATGAGTTCGTATGTCGGTACTCTATGGTATCGAGCACCGGAGTTGCTCGTTTGCTCAGATAGATACGATGCTTCCGTCGATATGTGGTCTGTCGGTTGCATTCTTGCCGAGCTACTCGGACGCAGACCTCTCTTTTCCGGCAACGACAATATCAACCAGCTCGAGCTCATCGTCGATGTCCTCGGCGTCAAGGACGATGCCGATCTCCACTTCATTGACAGTGAACGTGCTCGCAATTACATCAAATCACTGCCACAGAGTTCAGGGGTTCCATTCGCTAGTCTATACCCCAATGCCAATCCATTGGCAATCGACTTGCTGAAGAAGATGCTAGTTTTTGACCCATCAAAGAGAATCGACGTCAATGAGGCACTGCAGCATCCTTATATGGCTTCGCTCTTCGACCCTCTGCTTGTTCCTGCTGCCGATGGCCCCCTCGATCTTGGTTTCGATGACGATGCCGAAGAAGAGGTGATCAGAAAGATGATGTGGGAGGAGATGCTTCTCTATCAGACAAGAGGAGGAGTTGCTTCCAGAGCCGCCTAAAGATTCTTTGCATGTCTCTTGCTTCTTAGTTTTTTTACTCTGATATGACCTTGAAAATAGTCTTGATTGTGATTTACTATTTTTTTTTTACGTGAATTTGTTGAACATGTAAAAAGTTTATTAATTTCTATTGCAAGGTTTGCAGAATCTGTGTTGCAACCAATTCAGGGTTTTGTTGCTCAATTAGTAATCGATAAACTATTGATCGATCTTTTGCGTAAATGGCGACTTTTAATTATGCTTCACAATATTTGAAACTTTATCAAAACTAATTCGTTTTGTTTCTATATATTTTAATTTTCATCGACCAATAATTAAGTGGATATTTTAAAAAGAAATATGTTAAGAATTACATGCCGTATCAATAATATTTTGTTTAGGAACAATATATATTTGTGGGATCGAATCACAAAGGCAGAGGTAGGTAAATTGATTCATATTCTTTCTTTTGGTGGTGTTAAGATCTTATTACTATCTTTAAAAACTCTTAATTAAGATTATTGTGTGAATTTTGCCGATCCAGAATTGTTAGATCGACTAATGAAAGTGTCACTAATTAACGATAGCTAGTATATATTCGACGAAGATAATCAATTATACTACTTGCACTAAGGTGTAGTAACTTAAAAATCATACCATCGAACTTGATCGAGAATGCATATATTGTGTGACCTTTCAGATATTGGTTGCCTCTCTTTGTTCTCATCTTTTGCTTTGATATATCAATACCCAATATACATATGTTGTGGTGTCCTTGTAATTTTGTGTTTGTTTTGTCTATTAAACTTTTCCTTCGGGAATTAAGCTCATTGCATAATGATCTAACTGAGTTACTTCTTGGAGTGTGTAGCTTGTTGACTCGAATTAGGAGCATATTTTGCATCTAAAAATGTTTTTCCATATATTAAATTCTTTGTCTGTTTTCAACACTTGTCTAGCCAAATTCTAGCCATTTCTTCAATCCTGCCTATGACTTGTCTGGTTTAAAAGGTGCGATTCAGCAGACGACGGAATTCGGCATCCTAATTAATTTGCCCTAAATGGATATTTGAATAGATGCATTTTTCGCCACACCTCGTTCCCTGCTTCTGGTTTCATATCAGTGGAATACGTCGGAAATTCCCAATAGCTAAACAACTATCCGATGCTAAGTCATGTTTTCCTTGGTATTCATTCAAGCTTGGGCTACCAACAAGGCCAGAGTCTGAACTATCGCATGCGCGGCTTTAACTGAGGTTGCATTAATCGTTTTTCAGCTGGTTGTCTTAATGTTAGTTTATCGATTTCTTCCGACTCAAACATTTTCGTTGTTTCTACTAGAACCTACTCTACTTTCTCTTTTACAATTTTATTTATACAAAATGTAGTCTGGATTGTTATTACCTCCCTGAAAGGAAGCCAGTGGAATCATTTTATGTCAATGATATTTTGCCTCTGAAAATTCAAAGCCCCCAATAAACAATGATTATCAGTACAAATCTTGTAGCATCAGTGTTTCCTCTTGCATTGTGGGCTGCTGTATTCTTATTGCTGCCATGAATATCTTTTAAGAATCTTGTTATGCAATAAGAATGTTTTGGAATAAAGATTAGTTTAAGTCGAAGAAATTAATCTAAACTTATCTGGGTGACCAATCAACATCGCTGCAAATGTAAAAGGCAATCTCGACTGTATATTTATAAACTGGAAATCAAATTAATTTTTGGTACAAAGATATCATCGAGGGGAATAGGTGAACGGAATTGATCGAATAGACAAGCACTGATAGAGTAAGCTTATTGTGTGTTTCGGCTGAGACACTGAGACGAGAGACGAGTCAATAAGGGATATTGATTCTGTTGAGATAGAATATTATCGAGATATAATGCTGCCAAAATACAATATTGTTGAGATATAATTTTGTCGAGATACAATGTTGTTGAGATATAATGCTGCCGAGATATAATACAACCGAGATAAAATGCAGCTAAGATATAATATAGTCAAGATATAATGCAGCCAAGGTACAATGCTGTCGAGATATAATTCTCATGGTCTGCAAGGGGTGGTGATTCGGCAAGGTGTGCGTGGTTGAGATAGGCAGGATCGACTGAGGGAACTTTCGTGAGCTGGCTTGGTTGAATCATTTACTTTCGGAGCTTCGTCTTGTACAGTGCTGCGGGTGAGCTTGAAGAAGGCATTAAACTGTCGTCGTTGGAGCCACCGGGGTGTTGACCTGAGGAGACTCACAAAAAGGTGGGAAAGGGGGCCGAGGGGGACCTCGGCCAAGACCCTCCGACGCCCAAGTTATAACGTGGAGAATATAGAGAAAGCTGTCTAAAGAGGCGAAGCTAAATATTTTTCTTTACCGGAGCCTCCTCTCGTTACCTTTAAATAGGCATTGAAGCAAGAGAAAATTAGTGACGTGACTCTTGATGAGGATGTGACTTCACAGAGTAGATCTTGGGAGATATAACTTCATTACGATGGAGATGTGACTGTTCGGGGAGGATTTTGGGAGGCATGACCTCATTACGATGGAGATGTGACTGTTTGGAGAGGATCTTAGAAAATATGACCTCATTATGATGGAGATGTAACTTAATAGTGGAGATCGTAGAGAGGAGTCTTCCGATTATAGATACAAACATCATCTAACTAAGCTGATGATAGACGGAGCTGAGACATCAGACTGAGATATGAAACTGAATCATCAGGCTGAGACATGAAATTGAATCATCAGGCTGAGACATGAAGCTGAATCATAAGACTGAGACATTAAGCTGAATCATCAGGCTGAGACATTAAGCTGAATCATGAGGTGAGGCTAAAACATGAAGCTGAGACATAAAGTTGAATCATCAGGATGAGAAATGAAATTGAATCATAAGGCCAGCTGAGACATAAAGTTGTGGCCGAGCTACGCCGAGATGTAAATTGTGGTCGAGCTAGGCCGAGATATAAGTTGTGGCTGAGCTAGACCGAGATATATATAAGCTGTGGCTGAGCTAGACTGAGATATAAGCTATGGCCGAGGCCGAGATATAAGCTGTGGCCGGGGTCGAGATATAAGCTGGGGTCGGGATAGGCCGAGATATAAGCTGTGGTCGGGGCTGAGATATAAGCTTATGGTCGAGGTAAGTTTATGACCGAGACAAGATATAACCGAGGTAAGCTTGTGACTGAAATAAGTTTATGACCGAGATAAGTTTATGACCGAGATAAGATATAACCGAGGTAAGCTTATGGTTGAAACAAGATATGACCGAGGCAAGATATGACTAAGGTAAGCTTGTGGCCAAGATAAGCTTATGACCGAAGTAAACTTATAATGGTCTTTTGGCTAACTTAAATTAACTTGTCGCTCTTGATTAGGTTCTTCCTGAGCTCCAACTCAGCTTTATCATTGACTTAACTCGACTACTTGGCCAAAGATATTTGTATCGACAGCTACTTGACTAAAAATATTTGTATCCACATCAGTGTGAATCGGGTGAATCAATGAGTAGGTTAGATCAATGAGCAAGTTAGATGTATAAGATCACTATTAATAAAGATGAACACTTACATGCTCTTAGTATATTATGCGACGGTAGGATGTCTAATTTGATTTTTAGATATTTACGATTCGATCTTTAATTATGATGAATTTATAAAAAAAAAATTCAAATGAAATGATAAATTATGGATATTGTAATTATCTACGTGAACATCTTTCTATTTACTTTGATCATCTGATGGTCGGTAAAAAAATTTTATGAAATCGAATCAATTATTTTCAGAATTAATTAGGTCCAAGACTTAATATCTAATACTAATAAAAATAAAAAAAACGTTGAACACCCAGATGTTTTAACTCCAACAAGCAGATCTCAATGTCAACGGTTAGGACTAACTCGTCTAGTCAAAACTATATAAAACGAGGTGCAAATAATCAAAATAAAATTTATTTCTGGTGTGCGTATATTTAATAAAGAAAAGCAAAATAGTCTAAATATTTTTTGGGATTATTAAATCATAGTTTTCTACAAATATTATCGGAGAAACACACGTTTTTTCCTATTTTGTCTCGATTCTTACTCGACGCGAACCTAAATTTTCCGAGTAGATATTTGATTTGAATCTTAAGCATAAAATAATAATAATTATTTAAAATTTACTATATAGATATATTTGGATAATCTAGATTTTTTTTCCTAACAAATTAAGACCATCTTCAAACCGCTGCAGATTTTTTTTATGATTTCTACACCTTCATATCAATATCACATCAAAAATACAAAACTTTATTTATCTTTCTATTATTAAAAAATCTTTAAATAATTTCTGGATCCTATTTTTTTTATAAATAATTCATTAAATATAATATAAGATAATTAAATATATCGTAATTTATAAAAAAAATATTGATCGTGGCAATACTATAATATTTTTTTTATTGATTTTATTTTTAAAAAATAATTAAAAATATAAAATATAAAATTATTTTAAAAAAATTAATAATGAGTGTTCCCCAATCCAAAGTTTATAAAATAGAGTTTCCTCTCGGAAAAGAGCTCGCGTATTAGAATTTTGCTAAATTTGAATCTTAAGCATAAAATATTAATGATTATTATTATTAAAAAAATTACTCTAAATAGCAAAGAATCTAAAAATATTTCCAGAAAAAGATAAACTCATCTCATCCATAACAAACTAATGTCAATTTAGAGTTTGAAAACTGACAAACATCTGATTGATTGAGACACTTGTCACATTTTAAAGTTCACTCGATTCACTTCCAAATTTGTCGGAGAAAATTGGTTAACTTTCCGAAAACATCGCTGGGTCACGCCGCAGACAATATAAAACATAGCTCGCCACTGAGATTACAAGAATCTATCCATTCTTTTCGATAGCTGCGCTCGTTTCATTTCCGGGATTCTCCAGAAGCTTCCTTCTCTCTCTCGCTCGGCACAATATCCATTCTTTTCGTCGTCGCCGCCGCATCAAGTAAGTCTTACTGCTCGTCGCCGCCTTGCCATGAGATTTGATTTGTGATGGATGTGTGCTATTCTTGCATAAGCATATTGGACAAATAATAGAATCGACATAAAACCTCGTAGATATCGATCGGCCAAGATATATCTTTCATGTATCGACTTTCATTTAACATGTTATTTATCGCTCGATGAGAGAATGTCATCGTTTGAATATCCTATACGCAGACCAATATCTTAATGTACGTTTGCTGCTTTCGTTGGATCTACAGGACATGGCTATGGTAGCGCGTCCTCCGCCTGGTTTTGAGAACGAAGGAAAGAGCTATTACACTATCTGGAAAACCGTATTCGAGATCGATGCTAAATATGTACCTATCGAGCCCATTGGGAGAGGCGCTTATGGCGTCGTATGCTCATCGATCGACCGCGAAACGAACGAGAAAGTTGCTATCAAGAAGATAAAAAACACCTTTGAAGATCCCATCCGTCCGTTGAGGATTCTGAGGGAGATCAAGCTTTTGAGACGGCTGAAGCACGATAATATCATTGCATTGAAGGACGTCATGGTTCCTCCCTATAGGAGATCATTCAGAGATGTTTACCTTGTCTTTGAGCTTATGGATACGGATCTTTGTGAGATCATTCAATCACCTCAACCTCTTTCCGATCACTGCTGCCGATACTTTCTCTTTCAGGTATGTACTAGCTTCTAGAATAATTATATAACCACGAAAAATTTTAATTGGGGAAAAAAAATCTTAAGGAGCGTTTGATTTTCTTGAAGAAATTTTCATTTTTTATTTTTTTTTTCTTTTCTAGAAAATAGAAAATGATTTTTGTATGTTTTTTATTTTTTAAAAAAACTCTTTTTTATTTTTTAAAAAACGAAAATGAAAATAGAAAATGATTTTTTTATATTTGTTAATTTTTTTAAAAAATACTTTTTTATTTTTTGAAAAATGAAGATGAAAAACATCAATCAAATATATTTTTTCATTTTCTAAAAAAATAAAAAATTTTCAACCTACCAAACGTCACATTGGATGCTTGATTCTTTCCGTTTACATGTTTAGCAATTTTAATTTTTAACTTATTATCGTAGAAGAATTTATTATCGACCGACATTAATCAATTAAAAACGATGAATTTTTCTTTATGCATGCAGTTGCTTCGAGGACTGAAGTATCTTCACTCGGCCAACGTAATTCACAGAGACTTGAAGCCAGAGAACCTTTTTGTGAATGGCGATTGCAAGCTTAAGATCGGTGATTTCGGACTCGCTCGTTCCATAACTGAGAGTGGCCGAGGAATGAGTTGGTATGTTGGTACTCTATGGTATCGAGCACCGGAGTTGCTCGTTTGCTCAGATAGATACGATGCTTCCGTCGATATGTGGTCTGTCGGTTGCATTCTTGCCGAGCTACTCGGACGCAGACCTCTCTTTTCCGGCAACGACAATATCAACCAGCTCGAGCTCATCGTCGATGTCCTCGGCGTCAAGGGCGATGCCGACCTCCTCTTCATTGACAGTGAACGTGCTCGCAATTACATCAAATCACTGCCGCAGAGTTCAG
This sequence comes from Wurfbainia villosa, assembly GCA_025175895.1. NCBI lineage: Eukaryota > Viridiplantae > Streptophyta > Magnoliopsida > Zingiberales > Zingiberaceae > Wurfbainia > Wurfbainia villosa. Next base: position 1,112,129 of record JAKLTH010000042.1, read on the forward strand.
GGGTTCCATTCGCTAGTCTATACCCCAATGCCAATCCATTGGCAATCGACTTGCTGAAGAAGATGCTAGTTTTTGACCCATCAAAGAGAATCGACGTCAATGAGGCACTGCAGCATCCTTATATGGCTTCGCTCTTCGACCCTCTGCTTGTTCCTGCTGCTGATGGCCCCCTCGATCTTGGTTTCGATGACGATGCCGAAGAAGAGGTGATCAGAAAGATGATGTGGGAGGAGATGCTTCTCTATCAGACAAGAGGAGTTGCTTCCAGAGCCTAAAGATTCAATTTTTTGCATGTCTCTTGCTTCTTAATTTTTTACTCTGACATAACCTTGAAATTAGTTTTGATTGTGATTAACTATTTTTTTTCCGTGAATTTGTTGAACCTGTAAAAAGTTTATTAATTTCTATAGCAAAGTTTGCAGAATCTGTGTCGCAACCAATTCAGGTTTTTGATGATCAATTAGTAATTGATAACTATTGATCTTCGGATACTATGTGAAACTTTATCAAAACTAACTGGTTTTGTTTCTATATATTTTAATTTTCATCGACCAGTAAGTGGATATTTTAAAATGAAATATGTTAAGAATTAGAAGTCGTATCAATAATATTTTATTTAGCAACAATATACATTGTGGGATGGAATCACAAAGGCAGAGGTAGGTAAATTGATTCATATTCTTTCTTTTGGTGGTGTAAGATCTGATTACTATCTTTAAAAATTCTGAAGAAGATTGATGTGTGACTTTTGCCAATCTAGAATTGTTCGATCGACTAATGAAAGTGCCGCTAATTAACGATAGGTATATATTCGACAAAGATAATCAATTATGCTACTTACACTAAGGTGTAGTAACCTAAAAATCATATCGTCAAACTTGATCAGGAATGCATATATACAGTTATTGGGGTGGGATGGTTTGGAGCCATTTGGGAGAAAGATACCATCATAGTTGAAATATTCGAATCGATCCAAATGAAACTGTGTTCGGAGCTGGCTCTTACTCTGTTTGCAAGCCTTGTGCCATCTAACTTGGTTACATGTGCCAAGAGGAGTTGGTTACAATAAATTCACTGCAGAAAATAAAGTCCTATAATTTCTCATTCATCTTTATTCCCAAAGCTTCATTGTAATGGCTCTTTTATGTTCAAAATTCAGCATATATAGCACATAAGATCCCGTACGAACAGCAGCATTTGAATGATAATGCCAAATTAGATAGATTGTGTGCCTTAGTTGACCATTGATGTCAAGGAGTCTTTTTTTTTACAGGTTTTACGACAATTCCATCTCTGTGACAAGCAAATAGACTAAGCATACTGCAGTCTGCAGAAACATTAAAAGTATGAATCAAAATAACAAGTGCCTCAGCCTAAAAGAAATAAAAATTAAAATTTAAACCATGAACCAGTTTATTTCATCTGGCCAATTCATTGTCGAAAGGCTCTGTGTCCAACTTGCATCAATAGAGTTTATCTCCCTCGTCGACCACCCACAAACTGTTAAGTAGCATATCTTGATACTGATGAACAAACTTCCACAACCAAAGCACTGAACTGATTCATTATTAAGCCTCATGACATGACAAAAAATGAAATTTAAAAGAACTAATCCATCTTGAAATTTATAAATCGCCTGTATAACTTACTAAACAAAACATAGCAATTATCAGATGAATGTTAGGAGAAAATAACTAAAATTCTGGTGAAGACTGGAGATACTACCCAGAATGAATTGTGACTGGTTTTTAAAAGATCAGTATTTGTAATAAGGAGAAACTCAGACCTGAAAGATCTTTGCAGAATCGAAACTAAAGGTGCTGGGTTAGCCTCCCTTGCCAGCCACGCTTATAATCTTAAGCAGCTCAGGGCCGGGACATTTTCTTCATTTGGGAGAATAAACCTCTCGATAAACTTTGGATTTGGCAGTTTCAGGCAAGCAAGCAGGCTGAGGTTTGCACATAACCCTTTGGACTTCAAAATCTCCATGGCACGGAATCGAGGAATTACCCTCTTCTCCAAACTATACAACAGATGTGCTGGTTTCTGCGCAATGCAAGAAGGCATAAACCCAACTTCATTGATGAAAAACTCCATCTTTTTGTGTAATTCTTCCTGGGACAAGCTTAATAAATTCGGCGCCATCCTCACTGCAGTGAGAATCTCTGACTCCGTTAATCCAAACTTCATCATGAGCTTGAGCTTAGTGTTGACTGTATCTTGACTGAACCTTCTAAGGGTAAAAAGTGTCCATAAGAAAGTCTTGGAGTGTCGGGGAACCCCGAACTCATCAGCTCTACGAACCAGGCTCTGTAGGATGAAGCGGGGAGTTTTTCGCACAACGAGAGAAACCCTTTCTCGAGGAATTCCACATTCAACCCTTAAGAATTTCAGGTTAAGATTTACCCTCTTCTCGCTTCCCAGGAACAGTCCTTGCTTCTTCAATAACTTAAGAAGGACCTCTGTCGATCCAAGGAGGCATTCCCAAAACTGCAATTTGGGCAGGAGGACATTGCGCACGCTTTGGTTTATCAGGCACGAGTGCAATTTATACACCCCTTATTATTGTACTAATTAATAATTTAGATGGAAATTAGAAATGTCACTTACTTTTACAGTTTACTTGCCATCTCATTTTCCATTGACTTAATTTATTTAATTGTTAAAATTTATAAACGTATAGAAATGTTAGAACCCATTTAATTCTAGGAGCTTACTAAAATCATACAATTAACTATATTCTTATTCTTGCCAACTCAATTAATGCAGTCATTACATATTTAAACAGAATGGCAAATCCATAATCCATTAAGGCGATGCCGCGGCCTTATTTTGTTTTACAACCAACGTGTTCTCTTTTATCAAGGTATTCTGTTTACTTTATGACAAGGGGCGAGGACATACTGTGTAATTATATGCAAATTAATAAACTTTATGGCCCTTCCTATCATTCACCTTATCAAATATTTATTTTATCATGACATTTAATAATTAAAGTATCAACTCGTCTCTAATTATTGTTCTGCAAATTGCTTATCAAGACTCATTTGCAAGCTTGAATTGAATAACAGGGAAGACAACTAAATATCACATATCTCAGCAAAAAATGTTATAAACTTTAGAAGATATTGATGCAGTGTCCCATGAGCTTGTTCTCTTTCCAACTATGTTTTCATTGTGTTGTTTCAGTGCAAGAGCTACCATGTCGGAAAAAGCGTTGACAATACTTATCTTCAAAAAGGGTAATTGGAGCTTAGTCCGATTACTGTTGTATTCTTGGAGCCAGTTGAGTTCATTCTGAGAAGAATTTTTGATGAAATTCTGCAAGAACCATTCTTAAGGATTAATCGGTTTGCACAGAATAGAAAACAATGGAGGGAAACCAGGTTATGATTGAGTTTGCCAGTGACCATGATAGATGACGACAAATCTGTTCCGTAGGCATGGGCAGTAGATAAGAGCAAAACCAAATGAAGCAACGAGTTTCTTCCATGGCAAATAAGCTTTTTTTTTCATGCAATTCACTTGGTCTTGGGGTCCAGGCGGTACCAACTAGAAACATATGCCTTCTTCATTGTCCGTGGTTGATGAGGATCGAAGAACTGTTAGAAAGATAGTAGAAACTAGTTAGAATATTGGAAATATATTACTGATCTCGTTCTCCTTGATACTGAAATTACTAAGAGCTACATCTTATCAAGTATTGCACATTATCTGAAAATGGACAAGTATTATCATCGAGGACAGGTAAATATATCCAGAGGATTTGTAAACAGAAGCACCAGTATACCATTCTTTAATAGTTTTTTGAACTATTGGCCTATTTGATGCAATAATTTGCAAATAGTAAATCTAGGGAAAAAATTATAGCACCTCAGCCATGGGGTTCGACCATAGTAACCCTGTTATACTCCAATTCCACTTCAAACTGAGCCTTCGAAGTAACGAATTCCAATCCATCCCCTGACGAAACCATGGTTCATTGAACAATCAATCCAAGCATGGAGCTACAGAATAGATTCAACAGAAACAGAAAAATGAAACCACAAACTGTAATTGCTAAAGATTGATGGATATTATAAATCAGAAGGAACTTCATAAAATGAATTGTTCTGGTGACAGATTATTCAATTCACTATCTAATAGACTCCGAAGTTTTCAGTTACTTTAAAGATGTGACAATAAGAAGGTAAGATATAAGGTACTTAGAGATAAAGCTTAGAGAAAATTGGCCTAAGTTTGTCACTTAACACAACTGAATTTGCAGCTTCTTTCTTGAAGAATTCTAGCAAGACAAGGCATTCTCTGGAATACTTTATGAAGGCCAGGTTCAATTAAATCTCATGTACACCAGAACCATTGGTTGCAAGATATGATGAGTGATTTCTCCATTTTGTCAAACAAGAATATTTTTCTTGCGACATTTCTATCTAGCCTGTGCATTTCTCTTACCCATCATTAGCATTCATTTAAGCCCACAGGTAGACATGTACTTCAAACCTTGAAATCCTTATGCCAAAATGTTAAGAGCATTACAACTTTGTAAGCTGTGAGCATTCCAAGTCAATAATGATCCAAGTAAACATTTTCTATTTCATCATAAGCATGACTTTGTCACACTCTCATGCATGATGAAACTACAAGAGGTTGTTGACTCAATATTTGGATAATGTGCTCAAGAAATGCCTAGCATTTGGCAGTATCATTCAAGTCATTAGGTAATCATCACATAAAGAAATGTTTCAATTTGGATAGTTTTCATGGAACATGTTCTGTTTAATCATAACCATGATTTTGTCACCCTCATGCATGATGAAACCATGAGAGGCTGTTAGATTTACAAGGAATCAGGTTGTTTGAAAATGTATGTCATTCACATAAAATAGTTTTAAAGTGAGTGAATCTGAATGACACTCAACCAAAGTGTATTTCTATGACACAAATAAAGAAAAAAAAGGATATTAAAGTTGCATTGCAATAGCAACAACAACAACCAAGTCTTATCCTACTAAGTGAGGTCGACTATAAGAATCTTTTTATGTTAATGAGATCTATTCCTTACCGTATCATTATCTATATTTAAATAAATTTTATTTTGTTTCATCGTTACTAACCAAGTTTCCTTTGGTCATCTCCTCTTCTTCATTTGATGTGCATATTTGTCATAATTTTACATCGTCTAACTGAAGTATTTATTAATCATTTAAATACATGTTCGTACCATCTTAAATTTATCTCTCGAAGTTTCCCCTCAATAAATACAATATTGACGGCTTGATTTTCTCTCTAATGTTCTCATTTCTTGTCTATACATCCACCTTAATATTCTTATCTCTACAATTCATTAAAGTTACATTAAAGGCTTTTTTTTTTTTTACAAAATCAGATCAACTATCATATTTATTGCCTATTTCAAGGAAGAAATCAACATTCAACAAAGTGACATAAAACTAGATGGCAGTATTGCACATAGCATCAAATTAGAAGTACCATGGTAGACTCAAACTTGACACAAATAAAAATAAGTGAATCTTATTTCTCCACAACCATCTTCACTTAGTTGTCAGAAATGTAGAGTTACAATTGCTGACACATCACTATCTGCTTACAATAACAGCGTCTAACTTCTACTTAATGAAATTTTGTTTGGATCAATTTTAGTTACAATTATTGAGAAACATGAGGATACAAATTACATAAAATCATTTACACGTAATTGTAATTGAATTTGAAGGTCCATGATAAGCAAGGACAATAGTGGAACAAAGAACAGAATAATTATGACATGTAACAATCAGATAAACAAGCATTATCTTTGAAAGAAATGCAATTTGTGAAGTTAAAACAAGAGAACTATTGAAATAGCAGCTTATTTTGAAGATGGACAGCTCTCCATCAAAATTTTTGTGCAAATGTGGTTTCATGTACCTCAATCTGTTGAACCAGATGGTGTTTTCTCATACTTAATGATGTGTACGATCTGGTTATAAGCCAGTTGAAGTTGATACAATATGTGATATTTCAGTTGTCACCTTTCTAACAGCAGCAAACACCAGGGAGAAGCATATCATTCAAATAAGTTTTATCCAGGATCTTTGGCTATTCTCTTCTGACGCTTAATAAGTCCATCCATCAAAGTAACATAAACTGAATTATTAACAGGTACACCTTTCTTTGTCATTTCTTCTAACACAAGCTTAGCTTCTTTGAACTGCCTACTGTTGCATAGCTCATTAATGCGTTCTGAGTATGCAGAAGAGCTAATATCTTCTGTTTCCACCTTTGAAGTATCAGACAACCCCCCTTGTTCCTTGTTTGTCCCTGAAGATGTTTGGGCTTCTGATGACCATGGGAAAGTCCACTGCTCAGGCAATTTTCCCATTTCAACCATCTTTGACAGCAAGCTCTGTGCTTCTTCTGATCTTCCTGCCTCAGATAGTGCACATAGAACTACATTATAAGAGTAGGCATCAGGCTTAAGACCCTTATACTCCATGTCTCCAAGAAGTTCCATTGCATCATTAAGTTTACCCTCCTTGCAAAGTCCTTTTATCAGAGTATTATACGCAATTACATCCACCTCCTTCCCTTTTGAAATCCAAGACTTGAACAAATTAAGAGCCTTATCAACCTTAGCATCATTACACAAACCGTTCATAAGTATGTTACATGTAACTATATTAGGTTTGAATGATCTCTCTACCATCTTATTATGAAACTGGAAGGCTTGCTCCAAATCACCCTCTCTACAGAATCCATGAATTATAGTATTGTATGTAGTCTCATCTGGCACCAGCCCCCTCTCCATAAGCTCATTCAACTTCAAAATTGCCTCTGCTGTCCTACCTGACCTGCACAATCCACTGATAACAGAATTATATGTTGCCACTTGGGGAAAAATCTTTTTCTCATTCATCTCATCCCATAATTTCATTGCTTCATCAGGATTCTCATCCTTAAAATAGGCATTGATAACGGTACCATAGCTAACTTCATCAGGCACAAAACCCCGCTTTGGTGGGCTACGAAGCACTTCGCATGCTTCATCAAACCTCTTCATTTTACAGAGATTGTGAAGGACAGTATTTAGTGTGAAGGTGTCCATCTTCAGACCTCTTTCAACCATTTCGTTCATCAACTCAAAAGCTTTGCCCACTTCTCCTGCTTTGCAGTAACCACTAATCAAAGTATTATAGGTGATGGGATCCGGTAACACTCCCTCCTCCTCCATCTTTCTCAGTGATTCAACAGCCTCCCCCATCTTCCCCTCCCTGCACAATCCTTTGACAATAATGTTATGAGTAACCAAGCTTGGTTTCACACCTTTTTGCCTCATCTCTTCAAAAACATGGAACGCATCGGTGCTCCTGCTACATTGGAAGCACCCATTGATAAGTGTATTATAGGTGACCACGTCAGGAGGTGTGCGAAGTCTCTCCATCTCATCCTTCAAACGGAAGGCTTCGTCAATGCGGGCAGCACAGCACAGTCCGGCAACAAGCATGTTATAGGTCCAAATGTCCGGGGGGGAATTTGACTCCGTCATTGCTTCGATGACCTTGGTAGCCTCCTTCAGCCACCCCAGGCGACAGTAGGCAGCAATTATGGTGTTATACGTGGACCGATTACGGGGGACGTCCTTCGTTTTCATTTCAGTTAGCAGATTTCGTGCTTCCTTCAACATGCCCCTCTTGCAATAGCCGTCGAGGATGGTGTTGTAGGTGATAGTGTCTGGGTGCAAACCAAACCCGACCATTCTGGACAGGAGGGCAACTGCGTCACTAAATTGGGCACGGGAGCAGAAGCCGTGAATGAGGATGTTGAAGGTGTTGATACTGGGGGAGACGCCAAGAGAAATCATCTCATGGAAGAGAGAAAATGGGACGGACGGTGAGGTGTTGGGGGAGTGTACGAGGGCGGAGAGAAGGGTATTAGAGGTGAATAGGGAGGGACGGAGGCGACGACGACGCATTACCTGGAAAAGCTGAGTGGCGAGGTAAGGCTGGCGGAGTTGAGCATAGGAGGACACGGCGGTGTCAAGTACGGATTTTGGCATCATCGGGCAGCCATGGAGGAGTTGAAGGTGGAGGAGACGGTGGCGGTCAAGGCGGATGAAGGAGAGAAGGAGCGACTTGACGTCGCTGAACCTGTTGAACCGTACAAGGAGAGGAAGGAGGGCAATAAGCGAAGGAAGGAGCTTCTTGGCGGCGTTGGGATTGTCGGAGGGAAAGGAAAAGCGGCTATGGATGAGTTGATAGAAGGAGAGGAGGGGAGCGGGTGAGGAGGAGGGGGAGGAGGCCACAGTTGAAAGAATGGAGGCGGCAAGCGGCGGAGAGAGGCGAGGCAGGAAAGGGGAGAGAGACTCCTCGAGGGGAGGAGCGGAGGGCGACTGGGAGCCGAGGAGGACGGAGGCGACGCTCTTGACTAGGTCCGCGGCGGCGGGTTCCTCCGGCGAGGGGGGCATCGTAGGAGGATTAGAATGAGCGGTGCGGAGGTATTCTGGACATTTGCGGTGGCAGAGAGGGAGACGCTGCGGAGGCAGCGGCGGAGGCGAGAGTGGCGGCGGCGGAGCATCTCGATTCTCGAACTCCGGTAGGTTAATAGGAAGGAACAAGGAAGATTTGTACGTGGGCCTATTATTGGGCCGGAAATGGATATAAATATCGCACTCTAATCCTCGAACAGACAAATACTAGATTTTTCTGCTTTGCTCCTAAACTTTACGTGATTCACTAAACACTGCTCAAAAATAAAATGAATGTCTCAGACTCTCAAACTTCTGAATTCAAGGTTTAGCAAGTTCTATAAACCTCATTTGAGCTGGTTGGCATAGCTTTGCATTGAGTGTAAATGCCTAATGAAACTCTCTAATCTCACCTTTTTCATCATCTGGAATTGAAACTGACATTGTCGGTATTATTACAATGCACATATGAAATCTAAAAACTCATAAAGAGATAAAACATATAACATTTTGTTATAGTATTTAAGCAGAGGTATGATGAGCTTTCAATCTTCGATTGAGCTACAAAAGTTTTTGAAGATGTGAATAACTCGCAGCATTTGAGAAAAGTAGAGTGGACTCTCCTTGATCAAAATAAATGTTAAAAAAAAAAAAAAGTGCTTATAGTTAAGATACACTTCTGTACACACTAGAAATGAAAGAAGTATTCTAATTGTTCTGAGAGATTGCTGTTCATCTTTCCTCAGCTCTCCAACCTTCCGGCAATCGCCATCTTTTGTGCCAATATATTGATACGCTAGGCCAATGGGGAAATCCAAAACTGTAATCTAGTGGTTCATCCGGCAACCCTCCAATTGTTAAAGGCAACCACACATACCTTGAATCTTTAAGCTCAGAAGGGTTCCATCGATCTGCCATAAAAATGAATATACCAGACAAACCTTGCAATGGTACAACAAAGGTGCTCTGTGCAAAAAATGTTGTCGACCTTAGAATTCTGTTACCGCCGATACAAGGATTTCCCATGGTCTCCCAGGGACCCATGACTGACTCAGCTGCGTGTGCTAGTGCCTTATTTGGAGCCCAACCTGTACATCCCGAAGTGATCATATAGTAGATCCCTTGGTGCTTGAACAATGCAGGAGCCTCTCGATGTTGTCCAACCAAAATTCGCCTCATGTATCCAGACACATTCAGGTAGTCATCTGTTAATGGACCTACATGGAGCTCACTGTTGTCGTTGGAAGAATAGATGATGTAAGCCTCTCCATTGTCATCCTTGAAGATGGTCATATCCCTACTTTCACAGTCTTGCGGACGCATGCTGTACAGAAATGTAAATGGTCCAGTGGCAGAGTCACTGACAGCCACCCCAACCGAGGCTTTAGTGTAATTGACATCGTCAATATGCATCCACATGACATACTTATCAGTTTTATCATTGTAGATCACTTTAGGGCGCTCAAGGACATTGGACTTGTGGAGATCATGGGACACATTAGTTTCCTCTCCTGGTAGAACAATCCCTTCGTTGGTCCATGTCCACAAGTCTTTAGAGGAATAGCAGTTGACTCCAATAATATCTACCTGGAGAAAAACATATAGGTGTTAACTGTTAAGTCCATCTTTCTAAAGAGCTAACAGAAGGAAATTTTAGAATTTAGAGAATATCTAATAGCTATAAAATGATATTCAAATTCCATAGAATGGAGAAAAACACATGAAACAAGAATATGGAATCTCAATATTAAGTTATTACTGTTTACTGTTTGTAGCCTAGGTAAATAAAGAGCAAAAAAGTGAGTGATAAAGAATATGGTAATAATATTTGGAATCTTGCAAAACATAGAGATAAATAGTGGCATGTATTATGTATATGACTATTGAGGACTCCGAGCGACATATATCAAAGAAAGGGCGAATGATCACCAAGTGCTAAACAAACAATTAGGAAAGATTAAAGAGGTGAATTTAGAGTTTGCTGAAGATATCAGGAGTCCTATGCAATCAAAAAGTAAAGGCGATTTTCAAAGCAGACAAGGAGGATAATTTCAATTCAAACTACAACATAAAAAGTATAAGCAAAATAATTAGACTGACCCGTGCAGCTGAGCTCTCATGAGCAAGATAAGTTGGGCCATCTTTGTTCTCTCCATACCAGTAGTATGTCTCTGTATTATCATCATATAGAAGTCCTCCACCATGGGCTTGAATTGGGTTGCCATCTGTGTCAAGCCACAGTCGACCCGGATAGAAATGCATGCTATCATTCCCTTGTTTAATTGGACTTATTGCAGTCTTTTTATTAGGGAAGAAAAAGGCATGCACTTGAGAAGAATCATCTAGGAATTCCTGAATTATTGAAGTTGGTTTTTTTGGTCCCTTTCTCTTTATAGCACGAGGAGATCGCCGGTCTTTTGCAGGCATAAAATGATATTCCTCTTCTTCTACTTTTTCCAATTTTCTAGTGTCAACAAGATGATTTGAATACACAAGGTCCTGCTTGTCATTTTGGTGTATATAGGCATAGAAATATACAATGAGAATGAATCCTGTCAAGCTCCAAATAGCTAAATGCAAACATTTGCTTCCTGCATTGCAATGGAAAGCAGATGATTTCCGGTGTTTGTTTCTGATCCTCATTCTTCTTTTTTCTACCTCCAATGCAATGCTGCAGTATTAGATATTAAGCCAATACAGATCCAGAGGACAACCAGTCAAATTTACATCTAAATAGTCCTGCATTTTGCTGACACTTCCTATCCAAGATTTAATCAAAACAAAGACTCAGTGTCCAAAATAAGAGACGAACCTAATATTCAGTCCAGTAAATAAACACTGAAGCTATGCGAACATAAAGAACCAAGTCATGGATCAAAAAACTAAAGAGGCATAAATTGCTAAGTATAGGATGGACTATTGATTTTCACAGTTGCATACATGTATTCCAATTTGTAACAAATCATAGCCATAAGTCAGTACACTTGTTAAATTTTCCCTTATTTTGATTTAGACTAAATCAATAAAGCCATCAAGGTGTCCGACATTTAGTTGACTACTTCATGACCTTTCATCTAGCAATTGACATTTCAAAGAATCAGAACATAGTTTATTTTATGACAATAGTTGTGGTGATAACGTTAGTCATATAAGCACTCTAGAATATTAAACAAATCAATCGGGAGGAACAAATTACTTGCTCATTAAAACCATTTACTCTAATCAGTTTGCCCTCATCTTTAACCAATCCTAACAAAGTACAACAAATTTTTATTTTTTATTTTTCTGCCAAAAACAAAGACGGCTAATCGATTAAAAGGCCATCAGTCTTCGATCAAAAAGAAGTTTCAGAAATACGCCTCCGTCCTTCCAACAAAACAAGCAGATCTAAAGCGGTAAAACGCTACGAAGGTCATGGAAACAGCTTGCCCCAAATTAAGAAAAAGGAAATTAGGAATTAGCTACCTGAGAAGATCCTGAGTTCGACGGCTGATCTCGAAGCATCCGGCATGGTCATAGAAACACTGCCTCGCAGCAATTTGTATCTCCCCAAATTCCTCTTATCTCTTCCAATCAATCTGCAACAGAAAGAACGCCTTCCGAGGGCTCCACGGATGCCCACACGGCACCTTGGCTTCAAACCCTCTTTGCCTGCACCTTACGTCGTGTGGTAGAGACTGAGACGAGGTGGGTGATGATTAGATTGAGAATCAAAGGGATCGTCTTTTAGATCTGTGCCTCCCCGGCGATATCTTTCAGCTCTTTCGACCTTCCTTTCCCTACACTAAAATAAACTGGGCTTCTCTGATGACCTGCGACGCAGCCTGCTCTGATTTCGGTTGGTCAGTTTGTTTACTGCAGTGAAACAGCTAAACCCTAAACTTACTTACTTACTTTATTTTATTTTAATATCTAAATTAATTCTGAAAATTAATGATCCGAATAAATTTAAAAACACAACTGATTACTCGTATTAAAAATCATTGTGTGTTTTTGGACTTGCCGAAATCAATTAAAGAGGTACAATTTTTTAATTTTCAATTCAATTTTATAGAAATAGTGGATTGGATTGGAAATAAAAGTAATCCATTTTTTCTTAGGAGCTGTACAGTTTTGAGACAAAGAAATTGAGTATTTGAACACTGTCTACTGAAGGCAAAGCCTTGAATGGGATATATATATATATATATATATATATATATATATATATATATGACTATGTATTCAAATTTATTTTATTTTATTTTTAATAATTCAGATATCCAAAATGATTTTTCGTCTCAACGACAATTTCGATTAATTTTGGAAGTGAGAGTCTAATTCTATATACGTCGTCCATCATACAAAAATTCAAAAGTTTATATGGCTCCATCTCAATTTATTAGCATTCAAAGTCCTCGAGAGCTATGTATATATCCATATTTAGGATGGTGCCAACAAATAAATAAAAAAAAAATCATAATTATAATTAATCTCAATATTTTGAAAATTAATTTTTGAATGTGCTTCTGAATTTGAACTAGAAAACTCATTTATCTCCGAACATCTGCCTTACAAATGAAAAAAATAATAGAAACTAATTGAATTATTCACATTTTTTTATCAACTTTTTTTTTCAGAAAAAATTAATTACATGAGGTTGGTGTGTCTTCTCTCTTCTTCAGAATAATATATTTCAGCCCTCGGAAGGAATTGAAGGCCATTATATTCATCTGCTGGAAATTTGATGTGTAATATATAATTTCTCACGACTATCTCGACCTTTTCTTGGAGTTAAGACATCATATCTTATAGATAGATAGATAGTTCTTGGCACAATCAAAGTCTACCGATCGAGCAATGACACAAAAAAGAATTCCGAATCGCATAGCTAATATATTGTTATTTGTTCTAACAGCTAGAGTCTGCGCATGAGATGAGGAACATCATCAAAAACCAAGGATACGCACATATCGCTGTCTTTTCATGAATAAAAAAAGGGAATTTAGTACATTATATTGCTCTCCGAACGACTTAAAAATCATCAAGATATTCATGCAGCAGTACTGACTGCTGCCGCTCCATCGTCGTCATTCTCCAGTTGGCTGTAGTTTCCCTTCTCCTTGAACAGCTGGACGTGGTGGTGTTTGCAGTAGAGCTTCCCCTCATGGGCAATGTAGTTTGAAGGGCTGATGACACATCCTCCATGGCAGCATTTGAAGCAGCTCTTATGGTACGGTTTTCCATTCACTGTCACCTATACAATCATGGAGATTTTAATTATTCGGATACGTTTCGATCTTTTGTAAGCACTGCATGCCAAATTAATGTATATTTCTTCAGAAAACAATTACTCTCTCAGTTGGATATACAGTCTTATTGCATCCCACGCACTTCTCTCTGGTGCCAGCAAAAGCACTGGAGACTTTGTTTGCATTCTGAAAATAATATATATCTCATTGCAGTGATCATCAGGAATGGAGAATTCAATAGACTATAAACGAATGTTTTCTTTACCTCTCCGCCAACATTCTTTTCTGGCTTCGCGACTTTTGGAGTGCCTGCAAAATATTTGTAAGATGAACACGAATTCGATCGAGTGTGGTCGATAATTAAGAATGGTTCGGACTTCGAAGGGAACGAGAATTAATTACCATCGAAGCTTTTGTCCAGGCTACCAGTCATCTTGAAGATCTGATCGAAATGAGGCCTGCAGTAGAGGACTCCCTCGAAGGAGTTATAGTTGCCTAGCTGCAAATACATTTTAATGGAACCATCCACAAATGATCAGTCATGATTTCCGTTCTGGACACTTTGAGGGGAGGAGAAACTGAGAGAAAACCTTCAAGGTGCCTCTGCAGTGGTGGCAGCGGAAGCAGGCCCTGTGGTAGACACGGTCATCGGCGGTGAGCTTGTCCACCAAGTACACCGTCTTCTCGCAGGCCATGCACTTGGTGGTTGTCCCTTGCAGCGCCATTCGTCGACCTCTGCCGCCTTCCTCCTGCATGCTTCGAGGAGCCCAGCCATATAAAAGACAACGACGGCAGGGGCATGAAAGGAAGAGGCGATCAGATTGCGGTGGAAACAAGCAAACAAATTGTGAGTGCGGGGAAAAAGGCACAAAATTAATTAGTTGTCTTCAGTTTTACGCCAATATTACTGCAGCAGCAGTGAACAGTGATCGACAAATTCGAAGGTATTCCTGAGAATCATCATCCATGCACAGTAGTCGCTTCGAATTATGGCATTCTGTGATTCGAGCTGCATGCATCATTGTTTTTAATTCCTATTTGTTTCGAAGCGCCTTTCATCAAATTTTTGCCACCATCTGAAATAATCTGATATTTACTAAGCCAAAGAGCGAATTAATTAAACACGATAATGTATTTCTTGAGTTCTCAGCAACATTAATTTTTCCTTTTTTGGTTTAAAAAAGTTAAAGAAAAAGGTGGTGTGCATGATGAGAGACTGAGACCTGCTATCCACTGTCGGCATATATCCGCCCGGAAGTAGTATAATTTCAAGATCAGTTAGCGAAAAATCGATCAAACGCAAGTTTTTTCTTCTGAATTATATATATCTACATTGGATCGGTAAGACGAACCTACGTGGTCCTTCTCTAGATTGACACGTTAACCCTTGTAAAGATCGACAAGCAAATCAATATTAATTAGAGATCAGTTCGACGACTCTCCTCTCTAAGCTCCTTGACTAAATCTCTCCAAGCATCTCAACATTTCTATTCCGAGCTTTTGGCGTTGTCGGTTGTCTAAATGTGATCTTTCCGATGGATTTAATCTTATACCGACAGATCGTCCTCCCACGAACCGTATAAAAAATTCAATCCAAACCAGAATTTTGCCGAACTACAATAAATATGCAAAATTTAAATACAATAAAAACGGAAAAAAATATGAAAATTCAGAAGCATTCTCGTTTTTGTTCAATATATATATCCAATTAACCACTAACGATAATGAATATATATATATATATATATATATATATTATATTACCTATCTCATCCGTAAATACTCATCAACACTTTCATTATCATTCGATCTAATTTTTTAGGGTTCAAGGATATTAGACTATAATACTATTTGATGATGGATAATATAGATACTGACAGATAAATTATATAGGAGATCATTCATCTATATAACAAACCATTTAACCACTAATGATAGTAAATTAATAAATTTACATATAAATTTATATTTAATAATATAAATTCGTGATCAAAAAATACCAAATTAAATCACTCTAATAAATGTATTAGTAATGATAAATTTGTGTTATGAACTATCATATTAACTCGTCTAATCAAAATTAACTAAATCCGACACTTATATTTAGCCTGTTCCTATCTGATGGTTGAAGATTAGAATCATTGGAAGAGCACCCAGTTGCAATATTGAGAGTACAAACACTTGAATTATCAAGTTATTTAAGGAGCATTTGATTCATGGAAAAAATTTTATTTTTTATTTTTTATTTCTTCAAAAAATAGAAAATGATTTTTTTATATTTTTAAATTTTTCAAAAAATACTCTTTTATTTTTTTGAAAATAAAAATGAAATAGAAAATGATTTTTTTTTTGTGTTTTCTAATTTTTCAAAAAAACGCTCCTTTATGTTTTTGGAAAATTGAGATGAAAAACATCAATTAAATATGTTTTCTCATTTTCTTAAAAAATAAAACGAAAAATAGAATTTTTTTATACTTTTTAATGTTCTTTATGATATTAATATTTTTTTTAGATATATGATATAATACTAAAGCACTTGTGACAAATATCAATATACAGTAACATTATTAATTAGCGTCCATGCTAAGATTATCCTTTACATTAGTGTAAAAGTGCTTTAGTCAATCACTTTTACAATAAATACGAAAAAAATAAATTATAAAAAATACATTATCCAACTTAAAACCGGCAAGCTTTACATATTCTTCGTAGGGTGGTTTGTGATTCATTTACATGTAAACTAGTATTATATCCAGATTTTAATTGTGGGTAGAGGAATTTTATCTTTCATGTATATTTTATTCAATATTTAACCAAATGACTGATTGCTTGTCATGGACATCCATTTCAATATCTAATTTTAAATAAGATAAATTATGTGTATTATTATTTATATCTAAATGAAATTTATAAGTACTAATTATATCTATTTTTTTTGAATTAATGTGTGTATTATCAAAGTGGATAAATAATTAAAAAAAGTGACATTAAGATGTCCATGTTTTAGTACAATAATATGTCCTCTCTCTTTTTTTTTTAACAAAAATAACTATTATATAACGGCTTTAATTTAATTACAATAAGTAATTTAGTTTAATTATATTAAATATCTTCATTTTCATAAAGAAGTATTTTTATTTAGGTATATTAGATGTTTTTTTGTTTATTTTTTAAAAATAAATAATTCATTTATGATTTATTTTGAAATTTCATTGGAGTTATTAGAAAAGATTTGAATCCTTTTTCGTTTAATTTTCGCGAAATGATTTGGACTTAATCGGTTCGGCCAAACCGTATGACTTGGGAATAAGCGTTGGGTTGTGCTCTCACGGTCAGAGTCTATAAATAGTCGTCTAATTGCATCGCTTCTTCTCCACGCCGCCTAGTTGCTTGGGTCTTCTCCGTTTCTGTAAACCCTAAAACCTCCCTTATCTTCGCTTTTCTATTTTTGATTTGTGTCATGCATCGTGGCAATTCGATTTTTGAATGCGTGCTCTCCTAGATTTTTTTTTTTGAATCGTAATCGGCTGTATCGGATAGGTGTTCTTCTGCAATTTCAGTTGTGGTTCGGTGTTCTTAATTTTACTTTTTGTTTGATGGATTCAGGGTTTCTCCTTGAAGCGATTTACTATGCTATTTTCTTCCTGATCTTCTACAGGAAGATATGCTTTTCTCTTTCAGTTACGACGCGCAGACCTAATGTGAGACTCACGAAATGGGTCTTTTTTTTTAGATCTTTTCCCGCTATAAGTTTAGGTTGATCTAGCAGGAGATTGTATCTCGATTTGTAGTTATTCGATGTGAAGATGCTGATATTTGGATAGATGAAATCGTTGATTGAAGTGGCAAAAAAAAAAAAAAAATTGTTCATTGGCCTTGAAATGCATGTGGATAAAAAATTGCGATCTTTCCTTTCTGATTTCCCATATGCCTCGTCTCCCCTTGCGATTATGTTTGTATTTCTTCTTTTATCGATTGATGTCTTTCCTTTCAACTGAATCTACGGATGCTAACCCCTATTGATATGTACGACTGTCAAAATGGTACCGAACCTTTCAAATATCAAAACGTTGATTGCTTGAGTTGTTGCAGGAGGTTGCTTAATTGTTCTGAAAACATGGCTGTTATTTTTGCCAACCTCAATGCGGCATCTGGCCTCCAGAAACTTAATGATTACCTTCTCACCCGCAGTTATATAACTGGGTAAGGTTTTTGGATAAATTGTTAACATGTTCTGCTATCAGCGATGAAAACATCTGAAAATTTTGAATTGGTACATTTCAGTTACCAAGCATCCAAGGATGATATTGCTGTCTATGCCGCACTTAACACACCTCCATCCTCTGAATATGTCAATGCAGCCAGGTGGTATAATCACATTGATGCTTTGCTTCGTTTGAGGTATGCACAACAAGTTGGTTTAGTTTGTTAAATGCAGACTTGCTATATGTCTTGCCATGTTAACTTGTGTGGTATAATTTTAGTGGCATCTCTGAAGAAGGGAAGGGCGTCAAAATTGAATCAACTGCTACTCTGCTTGAAGAGATTCCAGCCACCCCTGCCGTTGTTGACAAAGTACGTTTTTTTTTACAATGACTCTTATTTGATAAAAAAATAAATTCTAACCTAGTGAACCATTGATTTCCAAGAATCAAACTACTAGAAAATCATAATGAAATGTGATGAATGCTTATTTATTAGAGGGAATCATGTGATGACTGGTGAATTACTTTTCTTATTATAACCGGTAACTTCAGGCCCCAGCAGATGAGGATGATGATGATGATGATGATGATGTGGATTTGTTTGGGGAAGAGACTGAAGAGGAAAAGAAGGCAGCTGAAGAACGTGCAGCTGCTGTCAAAGCATCTTCCAAGAAGAAAGAATGTAAGTTTGACAAAAGGTCAAGTGGTGTTTTCTGGATGCATCTTTGTTACTGTTCTCTTAGATCGCACTTGCTTCCTTTATTGTGACAGCTGGAAAGTCATCTGTACTACTTGATGTGAAACCATGGGATGATGAAACAGACATGAAAAAGCTAGAAGAAGCTGTGAGAAGTATCCAAATGGAGGGTTTGCTCTGGGGAGCATGTATGTATACTTTTACGAGCCGAAACTAATGCTTTTTTTACTTATCCTAGTTGTAGAGAAATATATATTTAATGACCTATTTATACTTGTTCACTATGCAGCAAAACTTGCACCTGTTGGGTATGGAATCAAAAAGTTGCAGATCATGATGACTATCGTGGATGACTTGGTTTCTGTTGATAGCCTTATCGAAGAATATCTCTGTGCTGAACCTGCGAATGAGTATATCCAGAGTTGTGATATCGTCGCATTTAACAAAATATGTGAGTGGTTAACTTTCTTAATTCATCGATTCTCAAACTTTGAAATATGCATTAGTTATAGGCATTTCTACTTTCTAGAATAATAACCACATATAGTTGTCATACAAACTATGTGGAATTGAGAACTTGGTTTGATTACATTTACCTGTTAATGTCATACAAAATGGAATAACTTAGTTTGATTACATTTACCTGTCAATGTGATACAAACTGGAATATGAGAAACTGATACTAATACAAAAGGGGAATTGAGAACTTGACCACTACTTGTGTTCCACACTCGAGATTACCTTTCATAAATTGTATTTATTTACATACTCCAATAAGGTTAATCTTCCTTCCATTTGTTCCTCGCAAATGCATAGTAGCAAAAATTATAGGTAAACTAAATGATATTTTTGTACCTTGGCAAATGGGAATTAGTAAAATAGGATGGCTAAATGATATATCTGAGATCTAAGTAAACATCTAATTTTTGCATCTATACATTTGGATAATCTAGGTAATGTTGATGTATTCTGTTTATTGGATTAATGTTACAATCTTATGTTCTTGAAACGACCTTATAATTTTGTATCTCCATGATTTTGACATCACAATGTTTCCAATCATCTGTTGAACTGACTCGCATTGATGTTTATTGCAGGATTGGTCAAGGAACTGCCGCATTTCACTTGAGGTTTCTAGTTATGTCATTCTCTAAGTCGTTCAGTGGTATGTAAGCCTCAGTGGTTTCGTGCTAGTATGTTGCTGTTTTTCTTTACTCATTCGAAGAGCTTATCCTGTTGAATATGATTTGGAACGTCAATTTTAGTTTTGATGAATTTTCTCTTGAGTTTGCCGTATATTCGAAGTAGTTTTTGTATTGCATTTTGACGCTATATGGTATTTATTTGTTTGGTTGTTAAAACAACGCTTGTCGATCTTTTCTATGTAAATTGCTACTCCTTAATCAATAAGCTGCTAGATTACGTTGCTTAATTTAACCATCAGAAATTAACCTCTGCTGTTGTGTTTTGATCTTCCGTATGCAGTTTTGCTGTGAAGTCGACGAAAGAAATTACATCGCATCTTTGTAATCGGGGTAAAAAAGGAAAAAGAAATATATGCGACTAAAAACACCGGATCACGCTTCTCTAGTTTTCGCCGTGTCTGGACTGAAAGAAAACTGACCGCATAATCCATAATTCCTGTGATCGAGGGATATTCAATTTTTATCCTCTACAATGAAATCAAAATCACTCTGCTCAAATAATCATAGGCTTGAATCTATTGTTCGTTCGTTTTGGTTTTCATAAACTCATGAAAGGACATTCTGTCCCGACAAGTAAACCTACACCTGTATGCCTCCATTGTTCTCATTTATGCAGCGAGGCCTAACAAGTAGCAGTAGTATTGAACCAAATAAACCTGTTTTACTCCCTCGTTTATATATATATATATATATATAACGCACAGTGAAGTGAAAATATATAGTATTTTTTTTGCACGATGTCATTGTTGCCGCCTACTCTCTCCGTCGGTCAGATTTTAATTATAATTCTATCAGATTTCGATTTCAGTTCGGTTTGCATCGGAGTTTGATCAGAATCGATCATGATTATGATTGTCAGCGGCCGCAATATTAGCAATTGTAATTTTGTTGCATTTTGATCGCAATTCAAACAAAATTTGGTTGGGGTTTGATTTGCCAATTGGTCGAATGGTGATATTGACAGGTTTAGGAATTGAACTATAATATTCACAAGAGAAGAAAGTCACGGGTGGAAGCATTATGCATTTTTCATTCAATATGTAATGAGCATCCGTGTACAACGAATGAGAAATGTACAGTAATCACGTTGAGACACCACTCGAACTCCTCGATGGGAGGTTGGATTTCGGCCACGATCCGATCAGAATTCGACAATGGTCTGGTCAGAATTTGGTCGTGATTTGATATGAATCCGACCACGATCTAGTTGGCATTGGAGTCCGATCGGAGTCTGGTTGGATTATGATTGAAAACGAATGCGATTGCGACCACCAATGGTTGTGCCATTGGCGACCATAATCGCGGTCGTTTTCGACTGCGATTCGATCGGGATTCGACCGTAATCTGACCGACATTGGAGTCTGATCGGATTCCTGTCAGATTACAGTTGGAAATGGGCACGATTGCAGTCGCCAGCCAATGGCACAGCTGCTGACGGTTGCAATTGCGGTAGTTTCTGACGTGCCTTTGGCAGTCGCAATCCCGACCATTTCCAGCACAGCGCTGGCGGTCGTGATCCCATCGGCATCGATGAATCCGAGCTATGGACAGGTGAAATAGCAGCGGATTAAGCATTATGTATTTTTTATTTACTATGCAATTACGATCAATTGGACAATGGAAAAATCGTCGCCCAACGGACGACGCTTATATATATATATAACAAACCAAACTCGATCATAATCATAAAAGCATGGTTCACCTACCTTTTTCCAATACAATTTTGCCAGTGTCATATTAGCACGACACACAAAAACTTCGAGCAGGGTTTTTTTTATTTCAGGAATATCAATAAGCTCCCATCGTGCACTTAAAATTTGGTCTGCTTAAATCATTAACTAGCACAATGGAGAGGAGAGACAATGCAACGTAAATATACAAGTGATCTAAAACCATACACAATTGCTAGACCTTTTCCCTCTCCCTCCCTCTTTCCCTTCATATCGCCGCGCAATAAACCAAGTCAGGTTCTAAGCTTCTATTTTATCACAAATTCCCAGTATTGAGAGAAATTCTACTTGAGAAGGTTTCTCTGGATCTTGTAGAGTTTGAAAAAGGCACGATGATTCAACTTCAAAATATGAGTGCATTGGAAGAATTTTTTATTTTCAGTGTAAAAAATACACACAATGTAATTATTTACAGAGTATAAGGATTTCCACATCAATGATGATGGCTAATGCTCAAAAAACAACTACATGACCTAGTACAGCAATCTGATGTCAGACATTTTGGTGCTCCTCTACCAAGTTGATTGCCTTTATTTTTTGTTACAGGCTATCCGAACCTGTTAAAGCACCTTCTTTAGATGATAAACAAGCTAAGTACCTGAACCTGCAGGCACCATGGCAGCACCCAAGATAGACAGAATGCAAATTGCAACCTTCAGCTACCTGATTTACGGGATTATCAGATACTCATTGCCATCCCTACTTTTGTAGAACAAGCGAAAGGATTTTGCACTGCCATAATTTAACTTGCCAAACTTCAAAATCAGGTCTATCTTATTTTGTATTACGATATGGTCAACATATATTGCCAAGCAAAGAAATGAAATGACAAGCATTCTATAGCAGATAATTACTACAATTAAGCATACTCCATGCGCTGAATGTTATGAAATGTACTATCGGTACATATGAATCAGGCTCACCTGAGTACATGTTGCAGAAAGGGTAACCTTTTTCCCTTAATTTGTCATTGATAGTTCTATAAACATTACGAGACTGAGTACCTCTGCTGCTATGATGGTCGAGTGATCGTATGGAAGGAAGGGACCAAACCTGATGAGTGGATTCAGGAACATGTTTTCGCAGAGCACAAGAGTTCTGTTAACTCCATTGCATGGGCTCCTCACGAGCTAGCTAGGTCTTTGCTTGGCTTGTGGTTCCTCAGACAGGAACATCTGTCTTTACTGTTTGTTACCATATTTGTATTGACTTTTTCTGAAATAAATGTCTATGATAAGAAGTTTGAAAGAATTCATTTATCGAATTGTATATATTATAAGCGTAATTTAGTCAGTACAATAGTGAAGCCTTTGAACTTGATAAAATGAATCATTTTCCAATTTTTGCTTGGAATATAAAGTTTATTATGAATGAAATTAACCAATGAACTTCATGTTATGTGCACTTTTAACTTTGTAATCAACGTATTTCATCATCTGTCTAATTAATTGGAATCCACTGTCACAACAGCATTAAACTACCTTATGATCTCGACAACACCATTGAAGCGGTGTATATGCGCATCGTGGCATATTGATGATTTCCACTTCACTTTTGAGTTGCTAGTCGTAATCCAATCCCAATCATTTTAGGACTTGAGACTTCAAATCAGAGAAGAGTACCCGACTTGGATAGAAGAAGCAAGAGAAAATGTTTTTTTTATTGTCTTTCTATTGTAAGATTTGCAGAAAAATTAAATTAAAAATTAAAAGCTACATTAATTGATTTAACAATTTGTTTTGCTTCCTTTATGGATTGGGAAAAATTTAAACTCACGTAACTACACAGAAACATATCACAAAGCTTGCTGAAAATTAACGCGCAATCTCAGACTTTCACCATTATCTTCGATTTATCGATTAATCCTCATAGAAAGGCCAGTATTTGGACGTGCATGAAGCTGACATATATATATCCAACCCTCGCAGTTGACTTATTTTTTCAACGGTGGTCTCGGCGGATTTGGACCTACATTGGGACAAGGATTGTATCATTTCCGGGAAGAACTGCATTAAAATTTGAGAATATTGCGAGGAGTTCAGCTTCACATATAACTCAATTACTCAGCTCGTGGCCATCTCCATCACTCCCTCGCCCATTTAAAACAGTGACTTCCATCAACAGTTGACTTAATTAACTATTGAAACCTCACAAGAGATTATATATATATATATACACACACACACACATACGAGCAGAGAGGATTAAGAAACATGGATGAACACCATGAACAGATCGGTATTATCGGAGCGGAAAGAGAAGGAAACAGGGGAGGCACCAACAAATTTGCTTGCGCTTGTGCCATCATAGCTTCCATAATCTCCATCTTGATGGGATACGGTAAGTTTGATTAACGTTCAAATACGATTATATTAATAGATCTGTAAATTATTAATTGATTCAATGAACGTACAGATACCGGAGTGATGAGCGGCGCCATGCTGTTCATGAAAGAAGACCTGAAGATCAAGGACGGCCAGGTGGAAGTGCTCGCCGGCATCATGAACATCTGTGCATTGGTGGGGTCGCTCACCGCTGGGCGGCTCTCCGATTGGCTCGGCCGCCGTTGCACCATCGTCGTCGCTTCGGTTATCTTCTTAATTGGATCCGTGCTGATGGGGATGGGAGTGAACTTCGCGATGCTCTTCTCCGGGCGCTGCGTGGCCGGGGTCGGCGTCGGCTACGCGCTCATGGTCGCCCCGGTCTACTCCGCCGAGATCTCCTCCCCAGCTACCCGCGGCTTTCTTACCTCCCTCCCGGAGATATGTATCAGCTTCGGCATCCTCCTCGGTTACGTCTCCAACTACTTCCTCTCCGAGCTGCCTCTCAAGGTCGGGTGGCGCGTGATGCTCGGTGTCGCGGCCGTCCCCTCCGCTGCTCTGGGGCTCGGTGTCCTCGCCATGCCGGAGTCGCCCCGGTGGCTCGTCATGCAGGGCCGAGTAAGCGAAGCCAAGGCCGTCCTGCTTCGCGTCTCCAATACCCCAGTGGAGGCCGAGCTAAGGCTCGGCGAGATCAAAGCCGCCGCCGGAATCACGACCACCGCCGACGACGAAGACGTCAAGCCGCCGCCTGGAGGGCGGCACCGGGGGGAAGGCGTGTGGAAGGAGCTGCTCCTCCGGCCGCGGCCGCCCGTGCGCCGCATCCTGGCGGCCGCCCTGGGGATCCACTTCTTCGAGCACGCCACCGGGATCGAGGCCGTTGTGCTCTACTCGCCAAGGATCTTCAAGAAGGCCGGTGTCGAGGGGCGGCGCAGGCTCCTCCTCGTCACCATGGGGATGGGCGTCACCAAGTTGGCCTTCATCCTGGTGGCCACGTGTCTGATCGACAGAGTAGGGCGGCGGCCGTTGCTGCTGAGCAGCGTCGGAGGCATGGTGCTCTGCCTCCTGGGACTGGGGTCCGGCCTCACGGTGGCGGAGCAGGGCGGGCCGGCGAACAGGCCATGGGGGATAGGACTGTCCATCTCCTCCGTGTTCCTCTACGTGGCGTCGTTCTCCGCGGGCATGGGGCCAGTGACGTGGGTGTACAGCTCGGAGATCTTCCCGCTGAGGCTGAGAGCGCAGGGGGCGAGCCTGGGGGTGGCTGTGAACAGGGTGATGAACGGGGTGGTGTCCATGACGTTCATTTCGCTCTACAAGGCCATCACCATCGGAGGGGCCTTCTTCATGTTCGCCGGCATCGCCGTCGTCGCTTGGCTCTTCTTCTTCTGCTGCTGCCCGGAGACGAAGGGCAGGTCGCTGGAGGAGACGGAGGCGGCGTTTATCCAGAGGAAGAAGAAGAAGGAAGAAAGAAGTGTTCTCGAGATGGGTAATAATAATTAACCGGCCTGCAAATTAATGTCATGCAATTAATTAATCACAAGGATATTGAGTTTACTAAAGATCGAAGCTTTGATGTTTATCGGGTTCGGATCTTAGTTTGTAATATTTAAGCACTATTTGTAATATTTAATTTTAATTTTAATCACAATGGTTTACAATATTGAGATAATAAGGCACCAATTTGTAATGTTTTCTTCGTTTCGTTTCATTTTTTTTCAAAAAAAAAAATTGAGGAAACCATGTCCTTTGACAGTGAAGTGCAATACCTTGATAATTTCTTTGTTCTTTTCCTGTCTTTTTCTTATCAGTCCAATTAGCAGCAGCGTGAGGCGACAAGGAAATATGGAGGATCCCAATCACGCCGTTGAACTCCACTGTCTTCTGCTTCTTCCTGTTTTGCATCCATCAGTAAAAGATTTGGCGCCTTGGAAAATTGAGGATCTTTATATATATAATTATTATATTAATAGTCCCTCCGACTTAACCGTCCTACCGATGAAAAAAATAAATAAATAAATAATTCAATTCGCAAGTGGATCAAATTAAGGATCTCTCAGTTAATCAATCACGAAGAGAAAGAGAGAGAGTCTGCGGTGCACGCCAGTCTTATCCGATCTCCAATTCCTCTTCTCTCGGAGAAAGTTCCGTTCCTTTGATAAATGTCATGCGTGGATTTTAAATCACTTGGGTTAAAATATGAAAATTATACGTCCGTTTAAAGTGTATATATATATATATATATATAAAGGAGATTTTCTACTGATTGATGATGTGCAGCTTTGCGGAAAACGGTAATGAACAGTGATTTCACTGTTCATCGCAGCGTGATGAACAGTGAATTTACTGTTTACCACCGTTTTCCACGTTGCACATGGTTTTGTCGCACAGTTAAAATAATATATATAAATAGAGAAATATTATTCTATACAAACTTACTTACGTATTATAGTTAAATTTTTGAATCTTAAAAATTCGTAATAAATAATAAAGATATTCATAAATGTTAGAAAATCTTAAAAGAGATTTTTGATGTATATATATATATATATATATCAAAATCTCAGGTAAGAATACATGATGAACAAGGAAAATTATCTACCTCTTATGGTGGCTCCGTTTAATTTGCAATGGTGGAGACTTCGCAAACACCAGCAGATGTTGTGAAAGGCCCATCCTTGTAACAAGCTACCAACTCTGAATTAGACTGCAGATCAACCTGCACCTTCTCCCAAACTTTGTTCTTGGGATTTAAGATGCTGTCTGGCTCGCCTGAGTATCCAGGAAAGGTTACTCGTTTGCCAACCACCGCTGATGATGGAGGATCAACTAACTCGACCTGGAAACAAAACGAATTCATTAGTTGTTCTTGACGAATGATCACCTGTAAAGTTGATAATTTCCCAGGCAAAGTAGACATTATTATAGGACTAAAAAACTAACAAGTTAGTTAAAGCAAACAAAGGAGGCAGAACTAATGTATTACCTTCGTGTGGTCACCGTCTGACACGGCCAAGACCATTGCTTGTGATTCAATGCCCCTCATGGTTGCAGGCTTCAAGTTATAGAGGACACAAACCTTACGATTCTGCACCAGCAATTTAGATAATATTGAGAATTCACATTTAATTGGAAGAAAGGTGTGTAAAGGGAAGCAAAATAAACCTGCATTTCTTCGAGAGGGATGTATTTCACAAGACCACTAACAACTGTTCGAGGTGATTCTTCACCAACATCAATTTCTTCCACATAGAGAGAATCTGCATCTGGATGTTTCTGAACATTCTTGATGAGGCCAACACGTATGTCAAGTCTTGCGACAGAAATCTCAGTATCAGCAGACTTTGCTTTTGTACTGTCAGAAGGCTTGTTTTGTTGTTTCTTAGCATTTCCTACAGTAGGTCACACGAGAAACTTAATGAAACTTACTAAATTCTTAGGTATGTTTTAAGTTTAGTAAGTCAGGTTCAACTTATTGCTTTAAAAATTGAACAACCAAATACAACTAAATCTAGTGCTCTTTCTCTTTACCTCCAAGATGACAATACTTGATTTTGGGATTGACATTATGTCAGGGGAAAGTTCGGCCAGGTTTTTGTCAGAACACAATCTAATCAATTAAAAACACAACAATAATGTCTAGAATCAAGAGAATTTCAAAAACAGACAATAGTATTGTACTTTAGTGGCTTCTATTCTGCAAGTAGCATTCTTAAGCTACCTACAATCCCCAGACTTTTTTTTATTAGTTCAGAATGTATTGTGTTAATTGTGTATTTCAAGAATATATCAGCAAAAAGAAAGTTTTACTACTTCAGCACTCAAACATCAACAGCATTCACTTGCAAAATAGGAATTCAGGCAGAAAATGGTGTACCTTCAGATGTTTAAATTTCTCTTCGACAATGAGCATTTGTTTTGAAAACACACATAGCAATTTGGAATGATGTCGCTAGCAAAAAGACCAGGGATCGGATAAAAGATTTTCTCTACCTGTTATCTTTGTGTTTTTCAGTTGTTCAGCAACTTTAGTTGCATCAGCTTCTTCTCTTACAAGTCTTTCAGCTTGACTACCAGCAAATTTCACCCGCAGAGAGATTCCACATCTTCATCTTTCTGCATAAGTAAGCATAGGTTAGTACCTCAGTAAAGGATAAAAATTCATTGATAATTACACAAAAAAGAAGAAATTTTAGCTATATGCATCAAGCTCAAACTGCCTTCTTGCATGCATGCATGCTACCCCCACAAACTGAAAATCCATAGCACCAATAGCTACAGGAATACCATTTAGCTAACCTAGGTCTGTTTAATTTAACATAAACAAAAAGAAAAAAAAAAAAACCCTATGAGCATATCAATACAGACCATTTCTTTAAAAAGTGGTTCGGGTTTCCCAATACGGTGCCCAGATGAGAGGAACTCCCAAGGTTTTCTTGCCTTCTCAGTTTCTCCTTTCCCATCAGAAAATGAGAGATTATTCTTTGATGACAAATTAAGCTGCCTTAGAACCTAATGCCAACAAGGAACATGCACATTGGTTAATATACATAAAACAAAGTTCAAAATTGTAAGGTTCTTATGACACAAATAGCATGCAGAAAGATAAGGCATAGAGTGGGTGTTTGGTGATGAACCTCAATAGAAAAGGAAGGCATGAATGGTTCCAACAGACTTGCAAGTAGGTAAACAAGCCCAACAGAGGTCTTCAACACAATGGCACATGAAGATGGATCTTCTTTGTAAAGTTTCCAGAATTGATTCTCCTGTTTAAGAGAACAAAAATAACAATATACCTTCAAGAAAGCATCGATAGCATCTGCAATAGGATAATCCCTTTGAAAATCAAAACAAAAAGGACCTGCTTGTAAATAAGAATTTCCTTCACTTGATATGCTCATAGCAATCTTCAGACCTTGTTTTAATTTAACCTGTAAACAAGAGGACAATAAATTAGTCATTGACACAAGGCACAAACTAAAACTGAGTTTGGGAGCGAATTTCCAAGGTGCTTTTAGGTCTCAGAGCACTTTGTGATGAAAACTAGGTGTTTCCAAAGTGCATTATCAAACTGCATTTTACTTGATGCACCATCTGGCCTGAATTATTTTGCATGAGCATGTGAAGTGATGGCTGAGAGAATCATTTTCTGAAGCAGTTTGCTTTGGTTCAAACACAAGATGCATTTTTGTTAATGGATTTTGGCTTAAACTGCTTTTCCTAAATGTACTTCTGAGTTTTGAATGCAAATGCAATGTCAAACCTACCCCAAAATAAGTGCACTACAGTAGATGGTGTTTATCTATAAATGCTTTCAGCATCCAATTGAAAACCAAACTTGATATTCAATGACCTTCTCCATTGCATCCAGATATTGGTCAACCAATTTACGAACTTTTTCTCCTAAATCTTTTGTTAGTGGATCTGATTGAGCATGTGGGGCATCAGGAATAATTGAACCATATCCTGCTCCTGAACGAGAACCAGTGATCAGAGAGTATAATGTGCTAGTTCAATTTTGATCAACAACGCAGACAAGGTATATTACTGAACTGTTAACAGAAAAATAGGTCATTTCCAGAATGAAAATGACAAATTGTCATGAACTATCACACAGTGTGTGACAAGTCAACAAGCAAATATGATAACTTCATGTTTGCATAAAAAAGGATGCACTGTCTTGGTTGGATGGTTGCATGCCACATAAATACTCTTAACTTAAGACGCTATTTAAAACATATACTATGGCCTTCAACATTAGACGATAGTCGATAAGTATAACATCAAGATTTTACCTAAGAAGAAACTTGGCAGGAGATAGGGAGATTCAAAGGCAACATAATTTTTTAATTTTATTAATGTCAACTAGAGAAGTATAAGTGTTTACCATTTGAGTGGATTTTGATACATCCTATAGCTTCATGAGGTTATAGGAAAAAAAAAACAATGCTCAATGAGGCTCAAGGACAAATGCCTTCTTTAGAACAAAAAATCCGTACATATAATTATTAGGGAATTTTGCTTCTCTTCATAAGGAGTCACTGTCCTACATATCAGCATTTCAGTAAGAATAGAAAACCTTACACTAATATGCAAAACATTGTGACTTCAGGTACCATTTGGTGAATTGAAGATTCAAAAGCATCCAATTGGACATATAATTAGATAAATTAGAACTAATATGCAATGTTACGGGGACTACAAGAATACTAATACAATGAAATTCATAATGACTAACCTTCTGGTTTGGCAATAAAACTTAATACTCGATTAACAAAATTGCCTAAGTTATTCAGCAACTCTGAATTCAGCTTAGACTGCAAATCTGCCCATGTAAACAATGTGTCTGAAACCTAATTCACAAAAAGTCAGCATTAAAACAAAATTTAATGTTTACTGAAATTGATTGGAAAACATAGGGCTTGTTAAAAAGCACCTCAGGATTATTTGTCAGCAAATAATATCTCCATACCTCAGTTGGAATTTTTGTATCCTTTGCATCATTACCAACAACTCCTATTCCCTTCCTTTTAGAAATTTTTCCTGCCATATGGAAGGAAAACAAAAGAGGGATTAAAGCTACAGTATTCTTTCTGTTTTTTGTGCGCATCATTAGACTCATTACAATCTGAGAAAAAATTAGATGAGCAACATGCAACAAAGTGAACAAACATGAATATCCTATACATAATAACACCACCATTACAGATATTCACAATATGAAAATGTACAAAATAGCGTTACTATTCTAAGAATGAGAAAAGAACTATAACTCATAGCTTAACAATAAAAATAAATTGTTAGCGAATATTTATGGTTAAAATATTGGAAGTAAATATTTGTGGATGTTGTATGATGAGACCAAAAGTATCAAAACTTTATTGTACATGGACCATGTTATTACCAAAATGATTCTGTAGGTATAACTGGAAGATTTCTCATATAGAACCTTAGCAGGGAGTTCTGTGAATGACTCCGCCATGGCTGATCCCAAGCCCAAATAAAGGAGGATTAAGTTAGATATTATCAGCTAATATAAAACATAAACAAGTGTTATATGGATCTATCGAATTGAGAATCCATATAGCCAACTCCACTTAGTGAGACAAAGATTTGATTATTGTTGTTGGTGTTGTTGTTCACTTTAGTGTTAAATATATATTTATATTTAATAGTTAAATAATTCAATTAATGTGCAAATATACTTGCAAAAGAAAATTTTGCTACTCTATTGAAGTGGAACTTCTGTAATGACAAGAAAATTAAGAAGTAGTGCTTTATTTGCAGTTGAATACAACAAAGACAAACTGACGGTTAATATAAAATTGAAGAGGTTAACTGGTATCTAAAGATTCTGAATCTTGTACCTGTAATTAAATGAGAATTCAGTGTAAACCTAGAGTCATCACAAAGTACTCTTGCCCAAAATAACTATACACAAAAAGATTTTCTTTACATAAGGCAATTATGAGAAGTACCTTAAGTGAAATAAATTATGACTAAAAAAAGTTGGGCAATAGTGCCTTCTTTGTAATTTAGATACTCGGTGACACTTATGGTCTTCATCATGGTCCACCTTTCACCAGTTCCAAGTAGTGTAGAAGGAAACATTACCTTAAATGCAACAGGAATTTGTCAATCTAAAAAAAGTATTTCAAAGGTGAAAAGTGGAGAAAACTGGGGCAAAACGTGCACTTTTAAGGGTATCAATGGTTTACAATGAGCAAAAATCAGATAGGTTGGCTCCACATGCTCCAACCTAATGTCAGTGGCATACATATTGATGCAACATTGCTGTTCATGGAATAAAAAAAATATCAAACAAATGTGATAACCATTGGCATTTGGCTAGTAGCCAATGATAAAAGCCACATGGCTACCTAATATTGTAATTTTGTTTAAGGGATTTCAGAGCATCAATACTAAAAATCCCATATTCTTAAGCAACTAATTCTGCATCTAATTCAATAACTAATAATCTATTTTAAATCATATGGAATACTTGGGGGTATAATTCAAACCACGCTATACTTTCCCAGGCAGAGAAAATATGTGCATATGTAAATGTAACAGAAAAATTACGGTGTTTGGCAAAATTATTGTATCAACTAAAAGCACTGAGAATTCATCTTACTGTGTGAAATGCCACATTATCCTTTCCCATGAATTGAAACCACTCAACATTTTCAGGATTCTTCCACCATCTCTCCCACTCTGGAGTATAGCATGCAGTGATAGAGACATAACCAATTGGAGCATCAAACCACACATAAAACACCTGCATGAAAATGTAGCTATAATACTCAATTAACTAAGAAAATCTGGCAGAAATGGAAATAGTAAACTGTTTATCCACATCAATAATGGACATTAAAAAATAAAGTTATCTGTATGAAGATTCATGTAGGAATATAACCTTATTTTATAAATAGAGCTCTGTTTAAGGATTAGGTTCAAGTAGTCAACCCAAATAGATAGACAAACATGGATGATAATGATGATATCATGTGTATGAAGATGCCACCAGTTCATAATAATAATAGCAACAATATCTTGTTAAAAGAAAGTACTTTCTTCACCTTATCTTTGTACTTTTCATGTGGCACGGGAACTCCCCATTTGAGATCCCTTGTAATACAACGAGGTTTTAATCCTTCTGAGCCATGCATTTGTAGTATGGATAGCATTTTGGCTCCAAGATCCAGCCACTGATGTAGTGTTAATATATTCTTCCAACTTCTCTGTAAGCCAGGGTAACTCCAGGAACAAATGATTTGTATCATGTACATGAGGATTGTTGCGGCATGCCTGATATGACAATAACCCCAATTCAGGTTTGCATTATATAATATAAATTTCAGAGTCAGAATCTGATGAAACAATGAGTTAAAATTGAGCTGTGAGAAAAAAATAAATATCACCTTGCATTTTGGATCTGTCAATTCAGTTGGATTTAATAATTTCCCACAATTTTCACATTGATCACCTCGTGTAGATTCGTAATTACAATTCAATGTGGGACGTGTACCCTCAACAAGACGATCCGCTAAGAAGCGTTGGCATGTGTCACAATATAAATGTGTTTGGTCTCAAAATGTGATGTATTTTTCTAAGAAAATAAACCACCAAATGAAGGAACAACTTGCAATTCATGGAGTACTTTTACCTGTTGCATGGTGTTTTCCGAGAGCCAGTTATTCTCCATAAGTTTCTGGAAAGTTGTTTGGCACACTTCAGTCTGCTGAGGAGTGGATGTACGTCCAAACTCATCAAAGCTTCTATCAAACCACTTGTATACTTCCCTATGAATTGCATGATACCTAGAAAATGCAGAAAATAGAAGTCACGAAGTGCTAGTTTAAATTTCAGCTGCTAAAACTCTTTTCATTCTTGTTTCCTATCCTTTTAATACAAAGATAAAGATTTTGTAATCGACAATGGAAATTTATATGCATGAAAAAACAAAAAGCAGTCGTAAAAAAAAGAAGAAGAAGAAATACTTGAACAAGATCCAAAAAGATGCCAAGGTTATAGGTATTCTGCAAATACACATGAAGTATGTAAAAGAAGCAAGTCAAGCGTCAGGAGTCATTAACTTTTTATTTATCTATTAATCATTTAGACTATTGCTCTTTAATTATATTATTAGGTAAATAGCTAGGTAATGTTGTTCAATAGGTTATTTAATTTATCTATCAGTTAAATAATATCAAAAATGAATAACTGTGACTTATCTAATTACTATTTAGCTTCAAATGATTCTTCCTGAACCGAAAATGAACAAATTGCCCACCAGTTTGCGGTGGCAAAGGTCAGTGCTCACAGCCACATCAAAGGAGAAAACCCAACCTAATTATATAGCTTATCGTGATGAAAAATATAATGATCTATCAAGCACTATTGCTTGAAAAATTCTTTTTCCACACATCACATAACTGTGCTGAGATTGCGTATATCAATGCCATGTGCTGTGTATCCAAAATCATAATCTCCTTGAATATATATGTACTCGTAGGAAGATAAATTATTTGAAATTTTGAACTGCGACTTATTATTGTCTAGAATTTAGACGATTTTTTGTTTACAATTAGTAGATATTTAAGAATCAAGAACTATCCAATATAGAAGAAAGGTATTACAATGATAAGACGACGGAGAGGAAAGCTTAAAGCAGCAAAAGAGCAGGAGCATTCGCAAACATGCAATTAACATATGTAAACATCAAATGATAACACTCAATTTCAGAAATTCAAACCAATAAGTACATCGCATTTAACTCACTTGTCACAGATCTCCTTCGGAGAACAATTCTCTTCCATGGCTTTCGTCTCCGTATAGCCGTCCCATACTCATCTGTTCCACAAATTAATGTATATAGTGTTGTAGCCCCGGAGTCTGCAGTATCAGGCAAATGCAACCGCGCTCGGAACGCCTTCATCCAAACGAAAAGGCTGTCAAATTTCCAACTTTAATCCATAATAACGAAAAAAAATTAGAATTTTATAACGCAGGTTACATCCAATGATATTGCCGAGGTGTGGAACGTTGTTGTCGTAAGGCAAGGCGCTGGTGATGAGGATGTTCCGGCGTCCTGGAACTGGGAGCTTGGGGATCTCCTTAGCAGTGGATGCCATGGGCGTTTCGATTCTAGAGCAACAATTGGATCGATCAAAGTTGTAGCCGCAGGGAGCTCAACGAGGATCTAACTTACGGCAGCGGAAAACAAAAACCATAACGACACAATCGACTGCAGTTGTGAAAGTTTTTTCCGGATAAATTAATCGCGCGAGTTATATTTACAATTAAAACTACTTTATTGAAATCTTTGTCGGATATTATATATACATATATGAAGGTAATTTCTCCTCGATAAAAATGGCTTCACGTAGAATCGATATTATATATACATATATTTGCTATTATTTAACAAAAATACATGCTAAATCTATCAATTTACCCTTTAATTAAAACATAAGTAGTAGTTGCTTGACTTTTAGGAATACGACGATCGACGTTGCTATCGCACAAATCCGATGCACGGAGAATCCACATCCTTAATTTTTCATAACATATTTACTTTTTACACCACATTTAAACCTATTTTTAATATTTTTGTTTTTGATTTTTTTGAAAAGTTGTCATTTTATCTTATCCTGTGCAAAAGATTAGAATAAAATTGTCCTCTGATACACATGCATTAGTCACTGGGTTCTTCTCGCAAAAATATCATTTTACCTTATCACATTAAACCTTTGTAGTATTTTCCATCGTCGATCTCTCAATAAATTTATTGACCTTTGGTTTTGTAGCTAAAAATAACAGAAGTTCTGATGAGCTCAACAAGTATTTTTGATCTCTTTTGAAATCTAAGTCTACACACTTATAATAATATCTGCACCGTCTTAATCATCGGATCATACCGAAGAACCACTAAATCCATCACCAATCCTTCGAACATACTCTGGAGCTTTACGCAATCAAAGTCCTTCCTTGACAGCTACATTTGCAGGCCTAAACCTACTGAATTAATAACTCTGAGAGCAACAGTTAGGTGAGCTACCGCTCTTGCATTAAACATATATGCCACCAACAAGCGAGAGTTAAGACATTTGTTCCAGAAATTGACAGAAAATATTACAAAACCTAGAGATTGAAGTTTGATGGAGACATTGAGAGAGCATTGCATGCAAAATATTTACCAACTCGTGTTGTTGCTCTTGCTGCCGCCTTTGGATTTTCCATACAAGCGAAACAGGTTGAAGGCGGACATGGAGGCGACGGTGACCATGCAGAGGCAGCCCAGTAGGGCACTCGCAATGCCCTCCCCTACCCTGGTGCAGAACTTCCCGTAAAGGCTGCATATCTTCATCCATTGCAGTTCGGGCTGCCCGAATTTCCCGAGCTCTGCCGATTGCGCCGCCGAGGCGACCGCGGCCACGGTCAGATATGCCATTGCCTGAAGCAGCAGCAGCAGCAGCAGCCGAATGATACATGCAAGAATGATTGATGGTTGATGAGAGCAGTAAGCACAGTTTTGTTTTCAATTAGGGCCCATGGATCCATCAGTTCATCCAGCAGTTTGATCGAGAAAAACTATAAATAAAGCTAATTGTTTCACAAACTGTAGCAGTACAGACGAACGCATCGGTACGAGACGCACGGTCAGAGGCATTAAATGGCATCTGGTAATGCAGAACATGGTGAAATGCATGTTGAGCTGGATTAGATCATGCAGTTGTTAACTTATGCATCCTAATTTTGTTTCTCGGCGTATATATACGAATCGAGCAATCAGTTTATGTGTTTAGCATCCTAATTTAAATGCAGCAACGTACAGATTAACCAACTGCAACAAAACGAGCCCTTTCCGTCAAGAATACGAGACGAGAATAAATCTAGCAGTTGCTTAAGGTGACCTGATCGAAAGAGAAGATGGCCAAAGCCAGAGCCTTGTTCAAGAGGACAGCTCCTTCGACCATGGTCGACACGCACCTTGCTCCCTGGATCAGGCTATAACCAGCAGCCATTCCATTAGCTGCCACCAAGAACCTGCAAATTAAAGACAGGTTTTGAGCAGGCCGGAGAGAAAGGTCCGAGGAAGGAACGACGGCAGGGCTCGCTTACACAAGCGCTTTCATGTCGGTGAACTTGGCCTTCTTCTCCACCGAGAAGAACTCCCTGACCTGTGTGTCGGACCCTACCAGGGCAGCAGCCAGAACCCCGAAACCACAAATTGCACATCTCAGCACAAGCTCTGCCACTTTCAGTCTCCTGTCCACGGCCCTCAGCTTGCTGCCCGCGTTGTACACAGCCACGTTACCCGGGCTAATCCCTTCCACCGGCATCATGGGCTCGCTATAAAGCCCTCGACAACAGACACTGGCAAGGAGCCACGAGAAGAAAGCTGCCTCCTGCTAACTTTATAGCACTAGCGAGACTAGTGCGCATGTTGCCCACCACCACCACCACCACCACCGTAGCCACAACCTTCTTCGCGTGCAGATTTGGAGGGACCAATTTATCGGATCGCGTCCCTGCCTTGCTCTAAATTTTCTCCAAAGGCGACGCTTTTGATTTATTTTCCTAATTGATGGATCTTCACCACATCTCATTGCGAGCCATTACTTCGCTTGGCGCTTGCAGTGGCATCTATTGCAGGCAGGAAGGAACAACGAGACTTGAATCCACATTTAAGACGGCGAGCTTTCTCCGTCGATGGCACAAGGAACGATGTTGCACTGTGCAAAAGCTTTTGTCAGATGGTATCCAAGTGCTGCGATGCCGGGACAAAGATCGATATACCGCATGACGCTGCCTAAAATTTAAATCTGAAACTCAAACTTCAGTATCTTGGTACATCTTGATAAACTAAAACACTGATAATTATCCAGCTGAAAATATTTCTTTCTCAAACTATTTAGTCGATTTCCATTAGATTTCAGAGATAAAAAGAAGATATGGTTTGGAATGCGATCAAAAGAGACCAAGGAGAACTGTACAAGTTTAGCGAGAGAATTAAAAAAAAAAACTGCATCAAATCGCACAGGATACAGAAATGATTTGGCAACAGAAAAATATAAATTGGTAAAACAGATGACCAAGGTGATCGACTTTTGCTACAGGTGTGTGTATCGTAACAACATGAACTTATTTATATTATACCACAGAGATCCAAAGAATTTACATCTTCTGTCAAAACCATGGGAGCATACAACAAACGCATACCAGCAGTCAACATTAGCCAACTTATATACACCTCTCAATGCGTCCAAAATGCCCTATTTCTTACAGCAAACCTCGGAATCAGGAAAGCACGAGTGAAGGAACACGATGCACAGTGAATACTTTACACCAATAATACAACATCTTTCATGGGAAAAAAGGAAAATCCATCGGACTTGGAATAGTTAAATATAAACACTTGCTTTACTTGTAGCTTGTGTTTGATATGATACTCTTAAGGTAGAGCTGGTAGCTAGTCCTGTATAAAAACATCGATCAGAGAATTGCTTAAAAGGGCAATGATCTTCTGATCATGACAACATTAAAGGGAACGCAGAAAGAAATTTGTTCAGTTTGAAACATATCGTACTAGAATCGGCTGATTAATGATTTAGGAGCCACTAAAAGGTGTGAGGTTTGAAAAGAAAGGTATAAATAAATAAACAAATAAAGATTTAGGAGCACAAATCAATAGCTGAAACACATCATGTGGTTGACAGTTAGAGACAAAACTCTAAAGCGACAGCATTACAAGTTCTGGAAGACTGACCTTTTTGTCTAGCTTCATGCCTCTAAATTTACTACTAGTTCGGGAGGGTCTCATATGGAGAAAATGGAAAGCTTGTTTAATGCCGAAGGCTCTTGAGTATGAAATAATTATTCATCGAATACCAATTCTCCAAAACTCTCCGTCCGCACATTATAATCAGTTTCAATTGTTTTCTTGTAATTCTTGATGCCATGTTCAAAAGGTATGGACCGTAAACAGGTTTCTTATCAAATAATGTCGATCTTTGCAAAAGCTTGTGATCAAACAAAGGGAATCATGTCATATGCTTATGGTATGCCAACAAGTATCGACTAAATTCTGTAATATGACTGTGTATACCATAAACAAGAGCATTTCCCAGTGCAAAGTCTATTAGGTATATATCCTCAGTTCCTCGTACGAAATAGGGAGCAAGGGGTTTACTTGAGCACTAGAAACAGTGACTTTATCTAAACTTATGGATGGCATAGTTGACCACAAAAAAGGCCTTTTCCTGGGAGAATATACTGTCTAATTCTTACTAAATTAAAAATATTCCTAAGAAAATGTGTCTTATGTCTTACCAAACGAGAAGAACATTGAGGTTGGTCAAGCTTCAGCTAATGGCATGCCAATCAGCTGACCCATGCCTGCCATTATCTTCTAGCACTCGACGCTTTGACAACTGTTAGTGCATTAGAACATACTTAGACATAAGGAATTTATTCTCTTATGATACTCCATCTTTTGTCTCAGACTCAAAGAAGTGTGCAACGGCTGAGCAGAGCTGCTGTTCTTCAAAAGGCTTCGACACATAATCATCCATGCCGCTGCGAAGGCAATGTTCATGTGTTGCCTGAATTACATCTGCTGTCATAGCCAATATAGGTACATGCCAGAGAGATACACTGCCATAAATCTCGGATGATGCATCACCTGATTTAATCAATTCATTAACTCTATTTTCCATGTCCCGTATCTTTTGTGTGGCCTCAAAGCTGCAGAAATTTAACTACCGTTTACCAGTAGAAAAGATATTTAAAATTTTGAGAACAAAAAATCAGTAAGTTTCTTAAATAAAATGATAGTGGCATGCAATATATATCAATATATATTGAACTCATTTCTATTTTGCATGAGTTGTGGAGTAATCCCAAAATGCACAAAGAAATCTATCAAATAACTAGCAACTGATGAACAAGAGAAGTAAAATTTCAAAACAAATAATGTTGAATATTGCAATACTAGGTAATAACCAACGAAAAATTCCAACTTGACTCCATACTTCTCATTCTTGAAAGACAAGTATCTGCTCACTAAAGCAGAATTGCAGCTTGAGAAATAAGTTTCTAAAATAGATGATTGGCTTTTGGGAATAGTGCTGTATGCAATAGTTTTAAAAAAGACAAAAATACAGATCAAACACCAAGCTAATCCAATGCACATAAATAAAAATCCATCTAGAAAGATAAGCATCTTATTGACAACAAATAGGAGAATGAAAAATACCCATCCATCTCTGGCATCTGAACATCCATAAAGCAAGCATCAAAATTGTGAGGAGGCTGTAACCTTCTAATAGCTTCCTTCCCAGAATCTACACATGTGACTCTAGCACCAAACTTTTTTAAAGTACCAGCAGCAACTCTTTGGTTGACTCGATTGTCATCAACGACTAGAATGTTTTTCCCACTCAGAATACTTTGAAGCGCATCAGATTTCCTCTTGGTGTGCTGCCGCTTCAGCCCAGTGCCTAGTGTTTTCTGAAGACAAGCAATGATCATACTCAAGCGCAGTGGTTTCAATATGCTATCAACGTAGCCTGCTGACTTTAGGTCAAAAACCTCTCTAGGGGACAGGGAAGTAGCTATCAAAAACATCTTTGGTCGATGTTCTTGGGGCATCAATGTACCATTCTGTCGGCATTCTGAAAGTAGACGAGGAAATGATTTGCCTGAATCCTCACCCCAAGCATCTTTATCAACAAGAACCATGTCTATATGATTTCTCCCACTGCACACCGAAGATTACATGCATTACAATCATTGCACAGAATTATGTTTAAACTGTACATACTTTAGTTCTGTCTTTCAGAATTTACAGGCTCTCAACATAAAATAACCTGAAAGATTGCAATGTGGAAATTGGAGCATATCTTGCCATTTCTTCCATTAATTGAAAAGATAATTGTAGGTAGTGTTTGGGACATCAAAATATTGATTCTACTAGCAGAGATTGTCAATGAGAAGTAATTTGGACTTAGGAGAGCAAGAGAAGCAAAGGATAAGATGGAAGTGAAAACGAACAAGGGAATGAGTCTACAATCACGAATCCAGTTCATCAGTTTAGGGATTATTGGTACTAGTTTAGTACTAGGCACACTTAAGAATACAAAATGATACTAGTTGTGAAATTTGATTCACTGATATCATTAACAATAATACCTGGTACTGCAAGAGTCCAATATGGTCTGAACTGCCACGTCTTGCTTGGTCACAACATCAACACGTATACCTAATCTTTGCAAATGATACTCAATGACTCTAGCACGGATAGGTCTGCCATCAGCAACTAATCCTCTCATACCTTGAACATTCGAGAGAGTTGAGTCAAAATAATGCCTCTTTAGATTGCCTGAACTTTTGGTTCCTTCCCTGAATACAGCAGTGAAAGAAAATGTACTGCCAATCCCTGGCTTGCTAACAAAGCCAATTTCACCTCCCATAAGATTGACCAAGCATTTGCTAATGCTCAGGCCAATTCCAGTCCCACCATACATCCTTGAAGTTGAACTGTCAGCTTGCATAAATGGTCTAAAAATACGGCACTGAGCATCTTGAGGTATCCCCACACCGGTATCTTCAACACTCACAATCAAGTTAATAACATTATTACCTCCAGTTGAAGATTTCAACAATGAGAAATTCTCCCAGGTTTTTTGCTTATCAACAACCTGAAATCCACTTAGTGTCTCACAAAGGTCACCTTCCTTATTCTTTATTTCTTCAATAAGATATACTGAAACAAATACATGTCCTACTTCTGTGAACTGAAAAAAAAAAAGGGAGTATGCCATCTGTAATTAGCTATGAGAGAAAACTTATCTGATTCCTCAGTTATGACTAGCAAGATAAATATAGATCAAGAAACTTCTTGGAGATGAAAATAACATCAAAGGTTTATATGCTACTAAGGCAAAAAAATGTTCATCTTATAAATAAGAAGTATAATCATTGCAATAAAGCAATATTTATATAAGGAAAAAAATGTAAAGAGCTTCTCCACAGTTACTTTTGACCTTATTGAAGATAATTATGTTGGAATTTCTTTCTAATTGTGGGCTAATACTAGTTATTGAATGATTCCGGTTTTTAATTGACTAGGCTAGATTAGTTGAAACCAAAATGTTAATCCGTACAATGTGATTAATTGAGGTAAGACGTGGGCTCGTCATGATGGATGGCTTGTGTAGGCAGAAAACTCTGATAATTCTCCATGGGGAGTTATTTTAAGGGTTTTGCATCTGAAAAAGAAGGCTAAATCTCCTCTTCCCTCTCACATTATTTGCCGGGGATCTGTAGAACCAAGGTTTTAAATCTCGACTCGTATCGGAATTTCGGTCTGCGACCGGAACGATACGGTTTCGGTATCGTATCGTCCGTACCGATACTATTTCGGTATTTTTTTTAAACATTAATATTAATTATTTGATTTTTTTTTTAATTTTAGTTAATTTTTAAAAAAGAATTTAAGATTTAATTTTACCTAAATTATAAATTCAAATTTAGAATTTTAATTAAAATATTTTTTATTTTTTAATTTTTATTTAATATATAAATTAATTAATAATTTATTTAAATAAATTTTACAGTTTAATATATATATATATATATATATATATATATATATATATTTATTTATTATTTATTTTTAGAAAATTAAAAATTTCACGCCGATCGTCTTCCGATCAGCTTGTGATCGCGAGCGACAACGATCGCCTTTATCCGATCGCGATCGCGATCGCGCAGCGCGATCGGGAATGCGATCGCGCCGCGCGATCGCCTCGTCGCCGCTGCCGCCGCCTCCGCGTCGTCGCCGCCGCCGGTACGGTACGCGTTTCGGTTTCGGTAAATTGTCGGAACGAAAAATTTCGATGATTTCGTCCGAAACAGCTCGAAATTTAAAACCTTGTGTAGAACACTATTATAATCAAAGAGGAGGAAGTGGAAGACCTAAACTTAGTTCAAGAAATGCAGAACAAAGGCATGGTTTATTTATTTATTATTTTTATATTCCTTGATCTAAATCTTGCATGCGTATCTTTGGTAGAAAATGTTCTACCATGTGATATTAGAGTCTCCATGCAAAGGTTTAGAACAATTTACAGTCTAAAATTCAGCATCCATGTCAGGTCCAATCAACTTAATGTCATTACTTTTTCAACAAAGTTTTTTTAAAAACCTAATATGTACAAAGTTTTCCTCATCCCCATTAACACCAAAAAACCCACTGTTATAAAAGGGGCAAAGGTTGCAACCTCTTGATCTGCATCCACTACATCCACCATGACTATTGCAACTACAAAGTCAGCTAGTAGTCATCCACCATTCGGAAAGGGGCGGCATCGACTCTTGAGCTAAGCAAAAGATGTGTTGACCTGCCAACTACTTATGTGGGAAGCACATGGAACATTGGCTGAACGCAAAGCCCATTTGTCGCTCTCATGCTGAGAAAGAGGGTTAGGTTGCATAGGCAATGGTTGGAGCACGCTCACGAAGAGCAACCATCATGTACATTAGATGTTGTGACGGTGCTCATGTTGATTGAGAAAAAGAAGTTTGCTGTTAACTCATTGGTGTTGGCTTGTAGGGCTTGCACCAAGCTGCCCATGCTGAGCAAAGAGGACACTGATTTCCTGTGGCGGAGATGTAGGATGTTGGTGGCAACCAATGTAGATTGACCACACAATATATTATGCTTGTTCAATGGCAAAAATTAGGATTTGCGAGTATTTTTCCTCCATTAATGAAACAATAGTTAAGCTCTGTCTAGGATAGATTGGAAGATAACTTCTCCATATAAGGTTTGGTATGTTTTGGGCTGGCAGAAACAACAATAAAAAGTCTTCCAACTATTTTGATTGTGATAGAGAAGAACTGATCCACTTGTTTATGCACAAATAAGCTCAGAGACAAGGGAAATGGCATGATGAAATAGTTGCTTAACAACTGGGTTCATGTAAGAAACACAAATTTTCTTATCAAAACTCTAACTAATAACAGAATCTCTAGTTTTCTATCACTCTGTTATGAGCTGGATCATCAGGTACTAGGCAATACTGCTCAGTAAAATGCCTGGTTATGCAATACACTGTAGGCTGACAATTTACTTAAATCAGTATAAGGCATGCAACTATGCAAATGCTAATGATCCATGCTCTTGATTGTCAAAAACCTCCGAATAGAAGTACTTATCTGTAATAAAAACGTTAAGTAATAGAAGCAGTTGGAGAAAGGGATTAACCTTCACTGAGTTTCCAACAAGATTTGTAATAATCTGCCTGAACCGTCCAGAGTCTCCAATCAAAATCTCTGGAACTTGTTCAGATACATACACAGCCATCTGATCACCACAAAGACAATAAGCAACAGGAAAAGAAACAGAAGTCGCGCAAAAGGGGTGAGAATCAGAAGTAGTAGAGGGTGTGAAAACATTTGATGTTATCAGAAGCTGTTGAGAAAGATTTTTACCTCTATGCCTTTAGCTTGAGACTTGTCAGAAAATAGAGATAATACATTATCCAGAACATCACGAGGATCAAAAGGAACAGCCTCTAGCTCAAGTCTGCCAGATTCTATCTTAGCCAGATCAAGGACCTCATTTATGATAGCTATTAGTGCCTTTCCACTTGATTGAGCAGTCATTGCAAAATCTTTCTGGGTTGGATCAAGTTCTGTGTCCATCAGCATCTGTAGCATACCTAATTTGAAGGGAACAAATTCTTAAGGGCACTTTCTTCTAGAGACAGTTCCAGATAAACAAAAACAAACTGCAGAGACCATAAGAATAGAATGAATGATGTTAGGGTCTCAAAAATGTCACAAACCTAAGACACCATTCATTGGAGTCCTAATTTCATGTGAAACTGTTGCCAGAAACTACAATGAAAAAGTATGATACATTAGTTCGAGGATAAAAATAAAGCAGCTATTACAGGAAAGGAAAAAAATTCTAGTAGAACGACACCACAACTAATCCACACTTGTTAGATTTATCACAATACATATTAAGTTATAGAGAATAAAACACCTGAGATTTTGCCACATCAGCAGCTTCTGCTCGGACTTTCAGCTCTCTCATTTGACGATAATCATATTCCACCTCTTCAATGCGGTTTAGAGCGGCATGAAATATATGTCCCACAAGGAGAACAATTACAGCAACCCCTACAGACATTGCTATTGCCGACCAAGGCAGTGGACGCTTGTGTTTGAATCTAGAATGGAACAACTTTTCCATTTTAGTTTTCTCTAACAATAATGATAATATTACTTTATATTAAGATAGGTACCTGCAATGCATTTCATGCTTACGGGTGGGGTCCCCAAAATCGACATTGCTAATATATGTCTCGCCAGCACCAGCAACATCAGGACCATACATCCTAATTGGT
This sequence comes from Wurfbainia villosa, assembly GCA_025175895.1. NCBI lineage: Eukaryota > Viridiplantae > Streptophyta > Magnoliopsida > Zingiberales > Zingiberaceae > Wurfbainia > Wurfbainia villosa. The sequence goes on from JAKLTH010000042.1 coordinate 1,156,900, forward strand.
GCAGAAACATTTGTTGTGTCATATAAATTAACAACAATGGTTTGCTTGCTGGCAAGCTGATGAAGAAGTTTATCCACCAAAGATGGGACATCAAAGGATGAACCAATATATCTGTTCAAGAAAAATATGTTTAGAAATCCAAAATCAGAGTAGGAAGAAAAAAGAGCATTTTGCTGATTTTCAAAAGCAAATAACTGAAGCAACATACCCCACAGTAGCACTAATACGTTCTTCTGGTGTAGCATTTGGAGGCAGGCTAGTGTTGTACACTGCAAAAGTAAGCACCACACCAAGATGGTTGGACTTCAATAGATAGAAAGGAGAAGTCAAGACACCCTTCCCACTAGCCCTTGCTCGTAGTATGTTCTCACGATCTTGCTGTTAAAAATAAAAGAAAAACATTAACTCAATAATGCAACATTGTTCAAGATTAATTCATTGATATAATGCAACACTCAACATATTTTTTATGTATTAAAAGCAAAAAATATTAATTCAATGATGCAACATTGTTAATCATTAATCCATTGATATAAAGCAATATTCAACATATTTTGTATATTTTAAACTCAAGTTCTTTGTTGCTACATTTGTATATTGACAGACTCCATAATTGTTTAACAAGCACAAGATATGAGGTTTGGGCTAGCAACTGTAACACTAATATAAATGTAGCATTGCTAACAAGTTATCTCCTAGTCAAGGTTTATTCTTTCGAGTTGTTTTAAAAGATCCAACACTGAAATGTTTCAGGTCTCAGTCAATGCTTGATGCTAGTTAGGAGGTTTGGGCAGTTAAACCAAAATTGTTGACTTATGCACCAACACTGAAATATCCACTACTGGTTGTCACCAAGAAGAGGCAAATCAAAAGTGCTTGCCTGAGGGAGGAAGGGGACAGAAGTGGGAGGATCCTGCATGATGGCAACAATTAGAGCTGGGGGTGCAACAGATTGGAGATGGCAAGAGATAAAGGATTGAGGAAGAAAACTTCAACAGGAACACCATGGTGCACCAGCCAAGGTCCAAGAAATAAATACAGTTGAGCTCAATGCAGAGAAGTATCTAAAACATTGCTAATAACAATTTAAGAAACCGTATCAATACACTAACTTTTTGGATATGTTTTTCTTTATTTTATACATAGTAGTTTTCAGATCTGTTTTATAATTTTCAGTGCAAAAGAGAAATCCTACACCTACTGCATTTCTTAGTTTTTCACTCTGCTTTGTCTGCTTTACTTAATTGTAACAACATACCTTGATTCCTTTGCCTACATTCTATTTAATCATTCATGACTACAACATTCCAATTATTTTTAATAATATTTCCTATTGTAACAACAAGAACACAGTTGCTGCAGTTATTGCGATTCCCCTAGTTCTTTAGTACAAGGAATTAAGGCAATGTGAATTGACCACAACAATTCTTAAATATAACAAAAAGAACAAATTGCCAAGTGCATGTACTCAAGCTTATCTAGCATCACCAGCCATAGGTATCCAACATATGATGTACTTGAGCAAGCAAAGGCAGAAAGAAGATAGTATAGCAGAACCAGATTCTGCTCATGTAAAACATGCCGAACTTACAACATTAAACCTTGATGAAAGAAAGCCTAGATCTTGTGACTTGAAGATAATGCAATTCATGCTTATAACAGTTGATTAGGCATTCATATTCATGAATATGTTAAAACAAATTATAGTATAATGGCAATGGAAGACATATAAAATACCAGATGAAACTGGATATTCAATATGACAACAATGCAATGGTCTTAGGAAATCACCTTGCCAGACATCATATCAATTGATACTATGTGTGATACTGTATCTTGTGAGAATATAACTGGTGCATATTCATCTTGAACAGGAGAGGGGTCAAGCTCCTCAGGGTTGTAGTCATCTTTAACCAGGGATTGATCTTCGGTTTCCATCTTTTTTATCCTCCATCCATGCTTCTTCTCAAATTCTTCTCTCTCTGAATGTAATACTCTTAAAGCATAAGCAACACCACTCATCAATGGCCTCTCAAATGCAGTCCTTCCAGCGTACTCTGCAAATATTTGCTGCATAAGGATATTAATGAGATTACATAGTGAAATACTTAATTTTCTTAACTATGATACAGGATCTATGTATCGCTTTCATGTAGGAGGATGTATATCAGAACATACATTCTCTAAATCATGCATCTTCAGAAATTTCTCAATAGGTCTCACAAAAGATATCTTTCCAAAGTATACACATAACTAGAGAAAGGATATTCTTCAAAAAATATATACACAACTTTCAAAAACGAGGTCAGTTGATTGTTGATACCAAAAGAAACATGGACAAGAAAACTGCATGACATGCAAATGGGACAAAGATAATGAATTCAATAGTAAGATTCATCTTACAATAGCAATTAACAATTAAAACTTAAACACAAGACCTGTGATATGTTTAAGTACCTGATCAATTGCAGAAGGTTGCTTCCCGTGATGAAAAGTTGAGACTAGAATGGCTAAAGCATGCACATGATTCATGCTTACATTAAACTGATCCTGCAGCATCCGAGCCCTCTCATCGCACATGCTAACAAGAGTCTCTTTCATTCTCTCAGTAATTGTTGCATTCATATTAACAAATATCCACAAGGAGATTGAAAGGCCAAGTAGGATGCCTAGAATCAGGAAATTCTTGCTCCATCTGCGTGATCTATAATGCTTTTGCAACTGAAATTGTTTATTTGAGCACTTCGTAAATACTCCAAAAGCGAATCCCCCAGAGAAAAAACCTATGGCCACTACAAGCTGAGAAAGTATGCTATACAAAGTTCCAGAAACTACTCTCACTTGATCCGATGAGGATTTTGCCAATTCTCTCTCGTATGGCATAGTTTTGAAGTCCTACACAAGAAGCAAACAGATATTGAATATTAATCGTCCTTAAAATTTTCTGTTTAACTAAAAAGCCTAAATTGGATGGCAATGACCATTCAGAGCTCAAAGGTACGAAAAAAAACTACTTCCAGAAAAATGTTTTGAGAACCTTCTGGGGTTGTTCGTTGATTGAAAAGATTCAATGGAGAATATGTTTCAATCAAAGTAGAACATCTTGTCAACTATCAACCTGGGAAACAGACCTCTGAAACCAGAAGACATCACTCTTGAACAATATTTTTCAAAATAAAACCTAAAAATTGATTTTACTGATTTGATTCAGTCAATTTGATTATCTATATCAATGATGATGCCATATGATCCTATAAATATTGTATATTAAAAAACAGTTTTTAATTATTATTAATCTATTTGTTCCTTCATATATAAATGCTTGTTTTATATCTAACTATATCAATCATTTATTATATTGTTTATGCATTTTTAGTATTATTTTTATAAAATATTTTACTAATTATCATTTCTCAATAATTCTTCATACTAAACAATAATTTGCATACAGATAATGTAACAAGAATTATTACAATATTTCACAATAAAAAATACGATAAATTACAATTTGATGCTAATATTGTTATATCTGGGAAGAACAGCGCTAAGTTTAGCCTTATACTAAATTTAACGGCATAACACTCTATTCTCATTGAAATATATCATTAGTCAAGATAAGTTGTCGAGAGACAAAAAGTGGAAAATTATCCTTAATATGCTAAGGTAGATAGGCCATTATCCTTGAGAATATTGGACCGCTTGATGAATCTTAATTGGGCCAATGGGTACAATGTAAATTTCCCTTAGCTTCCAGGTAAAAACGTAAGGAAAAAGGGAAAAAATCTCCCACATTTTGCATGTTTCTTAGAAATTTATATATGATCACAAAACAAGTATGCAAAATTTTATGTTCCAAGTGAAATTACAAAACAGTTTGCAAACTTTTGAGACGTTGCACCTATGGTTGTCGAAGGCATAATTTTTTGAGGGGTGATATATGACAGAGATGACACTGCAGAGTTTATTCAACCAATTTGAATTGAACATCTCCCACCAAAGAATAACTGGTTCTGTTATAAGTTAGGTAAGCTTGCATGTCGACAGATTTCCATACATTGGGTAGATAACTACGTAGTACGTACTTTGATCATTTTGCGCATTTTACACCTATACATTGGTTTTGTTTCTCAGCATGCAGTATGTCCTAGTAACCCTTTTAGGCAATGTTCACAAAACCAAACCAAATATAGAATCGGCAAGACTACCTGTTTTATTCAATTGTGGAAATTGATATTATAAATATGAATGCAGTTTTTACAAGTAAAATATTTATATTAATTAATAAAAAAATATCATACATTATTTTAAAACATAAAAATTAGAACTTAAGTTACAATTAAACACATATAAACAATATATTCAAATTCATGTGTACTGCAATTATTCAAAAAACACATTGTCAATGCTCTAAACTATGACCAACAGCTATTGTAAAGGCAATCAAACAATTGCACCAATAAAATGTTTGCAGATTTTGCTCCCCAAAAAAGGTTTATCGTGTTAATACTATTATGGACAATATGTTATTATGTTGTGGGTTTAGCCTCACATTAGAATTTTAGGTTTATGGTTACCTCGAGGGTACTATATATACAATGTAATGGAACATATGCAATACAATATTTCTTTCTCAGATTCAACATATCCATTCTCTTGGTTTCCATTTCAACTGGGATTTGCTGGGGTTTTCCCTTTTTTCCTTTTTCAATTTTCCAACTTGATACATCGAAAACGCATTGGCATTTGGTTACTGATCTAATCGGCTAATCAATTTAAAAAACACTCAGTAGCTATACCTGGGGATTGGAAACTGATAAATAAGGTATTAGAGAAACATCTATTCATGGATTGTATCATTGTAGGCAATCCTAGGATCTACTTCTCATCGTAATAAATATATAATTTGATGGAGACACAAATTGATAAATATTGATCCAAATGGAATTGTGCTACAAGTCGCTAAATGAATTAGTTTCTTTTTGATAACTACAAATGGAGTTCAGACATGCCAAAGATAAAAAAAAAAAAAAAAAAAAAAAAAAAAAAATCAAAGTTTTTTAACATCAATAGGTCAACTGAAAAACCTAGCATCATGCAGTTTGATGGTTTACAGAGTGATGGAATCAAAGATGAAGAACAAGTTATGACCCAATGAGCTAATGATGGAATCGAGCTAAGGCCATGGAAGAAAAGGAACATCCCCTCTAGATGTTCTTAATGATGCATTATGTTGGGACCGGTGACGTTGCTAAAGGGGGGTGAATAGCAATTTGCGATTCTTGATTGTTCTCGTTCATGGCGCTCATCTACAAGAGTTTAGTGCACAGTGGAAATAATATAAACAAACAAAAACAAAAACAAATTGATTTTACGTGGTTCGGAACTCTTGGTTCTTACTTCACGGTCTAATATCCTAGCGATAGTCCACTATATTTTCTCCTTATCGAATACCTTTTGGAGACGAAGAAACTTCGCACAACACATGTTCTTACAAACAATACAAGTCAAATACCAATGTACAAAAGAAATAGAAGGAAATCAAAACAACACATTTACACAAATGAACTTGGCTTTTATCAATATTTGTCGCTTTTGGATTGCCTCCCTAGGTCTGAAAATGCAGCAATATTTTCCTGCAAAATCCTCAAGAATCGACTTTAAAATCTTCCACGAAATCATCCTTTATAGGCTTCAAATTATGGTTGATTTCCATCTAACAATTGACTGCTCATCACCATCAGTCAATTGTTCTATTATATTCAATTGTTTCACCTGCAAAATAACTCTTTCCAGCTTAGATTTGATCACTTCAATTGACTACTCATTACGATTAATCAACTGATGCTAAATAGTTAAGTCCCGCAATCGAGTTTTGAACTTTCTGATCGCTTAAATAATGACATCAGTCAACTACTCTCCAGCAATCGACTGATAACGATTAATCGAATTGGACAATCAAGTTCCAAAAAAATTTATTCGCTCGTATTGTAACATCAGTTGAGTGCACCATTCGACTGATGAAGTAGTGAACTGCTAATATTTAGTGGTCGATTACTATGTCCAAAATCCTCATAAATCCCCTCAAACCCCCCATCTCGAGATCTACGGATCATCAATCAATTGTTACTCCATAATAGTTGACTGATATTTCTATTCGGGTCTTTCCAAAGCTAAAAATTCACTTTACTTAGTATTCGATTAATCACAACCTACCAGAACTTTTCTCGCTTAGCATTCAATCATCTTTAACTTGTTAAGATTTTACTAGCCTAGCATTTGGTCAATTATGACCTACCAGGACTTTACCATTGCCAAGCATGTGGTCCTCCTTTACCTGTTTGAATTTTCCTTCTCATGCCAAGCATTTGGTCAACCTTAACTTATCGAGATTTCACCGTTATCAAGCATCCCATCCTTATTGACCTTTTTGGACTTCATATCTCACGCCTAACATTCGATCATTCCTAACTTGTTAGAGTTTCCATCCACGTGTTTGACATTCAATCCTTTGTAACCTATTAGAACTTCTGTCACATGTCAAGTGTTCGATCCTCTATGATTCACTTAGATTTCATTCATCTCGTGCTAAGTGTCAAGTCCTCTATGACCCACTTAAGCTTCACATCTCATCTCGTGTAAGTGTCTGATTTTCCATGATCTACTTGAACTTCTCTACTTGTCATCTTCTTGTTGGATTTCCGATTGCCAAGTGTCCGCTCAACCATAACCCACTTCAACTTCTCGTTCAACAATCAAGATCAATCTCTCCAACAAATCAAGTTTGATCACCTTTAACCAACAATCTCCCCTTGAGAAATGAAAATATTGCTGGTCGTCAACACATAATGCTCAGATATAAAAACTCAACTTAAGCTTGGTCAATCTTGCCATTGGTTGATTGCACCAACACATAACACATCCATGGAGATTCAATTAAAAGGGCTAATGCTAAAAGGATAAATGAAACACTTAGTGTGCTGAAATAGATTTGACAAAGAAAAGTCATGCGGCTTAGTCAATCTAATTAAAGCCTTAGATAGGCTTAATTAGCTACTTGAGTCCCATTTTTACGAAGTAAAGATAATTTTTTTATGTATGTCCAATTTTAACCTTTATTTGCATTGTCATGGTGACTTAAGCCCAAACTAGCTACGTAGTCTATCTAAACCTTTTCTAAATGGGCTTTCTTTTAGCATTTGAGGATTTTTAACTCATCCTATAGCTATAAATAAAGGGGGCAACGACCACACATGTAACTTTTGCTTATTTTTCAATCTCAAGCGCGGTGAAATTCTCACTTGTTAATTTTCTTTAAGTTAGAATTTACCAAGGCATTCCCTTATGGCGCTCTTAAACTTATCAATGAAAGTCTCAAGGTCATGGTGTCTTCCTTCTCTTATACCTAAAGTTCGTATTTTCTTAAACATTGAGTTGAGATTTTTTCCATTCATCTTGTCTATTTAGATTTTCCTTCTTTTCTTTCTTCAACTTGTTGTGGATTTACAAGATATTCTTCTCCTTCGGTTCACATCACAAAGTGATCTCAAACATATTATAATACGCAAAGCACATATATACCAAGTAATATGTGGTTCAATATCAAAGTGAATGAGAGAAAGTTGATGTAAAAACATCATGTTTTTCCCATGATGAAGAAATTCACGATCTTTTCTTTTAACAGTCAAATAAATATAATATGTCCATTAATTTGAACTCTTGTTGCTTGATTCTTCACCCAATTGGGAAATAGGATTAATTGTACTACCACTCCTACACTAAGAATCAATCTCAAAGGTAAACAAGGGAAACATCAATTGGCTCCTTCCTTTGACCAATTTCACAAAGGTAAATAAGGGAATGGGAAAAAACTACTTTAAAAATTGTCCGCTGAATTAGTTTCCATCCTCAAGTGTAAACTGATCCTCAGGAAGGGTTGTTAGACTTGTCTCCCACATGAACTTCTTGTCCTTAGTTCATCACCTTCCTCTAACTCACTCATTGTTCCTCCCTTACATCTCTACATGCTTTTCTTTGGACAATAAAAAAATACCCTTGTTTTCAAGAAGCAGGCAACTGGTAATCTTCATTTCAAAAAATTCAGCTCCACATCACTCGATTTTGCTTATTCATATCTGGAATCTGATTTGGCAGCTTGTTCCAACAGCATAACTGGTGGATTAGTTCACCCTCAAATAGATTTCTAGTTGAATCTATGCCTCCATCATCTATTTTCTATAGAATTTCCTTCTCTATCTTAGATCTGGGCTGACTCACGCATCCACGTCTCTTTTGTCTCTATCGATACACTCCAAATGAACAACAGAAGCAGTGTGGAACTCATCTTCTCCAGGTCACTTCACAAGAAGTTCCTGTTCCCCTTCTTCTTTCAGCACATATTGTAGTCTGCTGCATGCTACTGTATATTCACTTCAGGAGAAGCCCACTCGAAAAATTTGTTCTTGAGATATCTGTATTTCAGCTCTCTTTGTCAACGGTCTAATCTGAGATAGAAAGGATCATCGTCTGTATGTTCCTTCCAAAGTTTCATTTCTCTATCTGTGAGTATTGTGTTTTGAGTTTCATTACTATTGTGTCAAATCCAGGCTCCCCATATGAAAATTTATCTACTTTATTTGTCAAGCTAAAAATAGATAATATTTATGCTCTAGCTCAAGGGGCTTTAATGGAGTTACTAGATGTAGCGCATTGAGTCCCACATAGATATTCCTAGGTTCGAGGTTTTATCATGAGTCCTATATACACCCATGTAATAGATATCTTTAAAAGATTCGATAGAATTTTTCATTTCCTTAACAACAATTTTAAAAGTGCTAGGATACCCATTGTATAGTAGTTTGCATGCCCTAGCTGACCTGTTCTTCCCTATTGATCCAAATAACATCAGTTTCACGTTCACCTAAAATGATTAAATGAAATACATCCAAGTGATCTCAATATTTTCTAACTTCATGTCTGAAATGGTAATTAACAGATTAAAAATGTGAACCTAAAGCCAAGTCAAATATGAAGCTCATGCCTCACCTCCAGTTCATCCTAGTCAACCAAGACCTTACTCTAATAAATTTTATATCACAATGTACTCCAAAATCAAGAATTGAAGAACATTATCATCACTGAGTAAAAAGTTAACCAAAACACTCAGTATAGAGGATTGTACTTAGTCCAGCTTGAGCTACTGCAGTTAGCTCTTAAAAATAAATCTCACATCAAAACTTTTGTACTGTTTAATCTGGAACTTCAAAAGTAGAGGAATTAACACGCAAACCAGTAGAATGCATGAGATACTCAGCTTTCAAACTTAATCTAGCCATCAACATCAAAGGTTATAAAAATAGTTCCACAAATTCAAATGATGAATGCTCTACAAAATATTGATTACTTTCTCAGCAGCAATAGAAGCTTTTCATGGAGGGACATATGTACTACTACTCACTTTCATGGATCATCCAAACTAGACACATAAGTTCTTTGATTTGCACATATCAGATAGCTTCTAACAAACACACAAACAAGTAATATACTTCTTTCCTTCCATGCCTACAAGTAAACAATATGAATGAAATAGAGTGAAATAAGTAAACTATTCATTCCCCTCCTATTTCCTTTCCTCCAAGTAAACAATGCATCACTGACCACTGGTGAGCAAAGTTACAAAAGGTAGGGCGTACCTGATCCAGTGAGGAGATCAGCAAAGCCAAGGCCCGCAGTTGATCTGTGCTGGAGTTGAATCGATCAAACATCATCTGCTTTATTGGATTTCGCAAATCCCTAATTCCCAACTTCTCCAAAATCCCGGAGTTCCCCGGCCCCCATAATAACCATACCGAGCAACTGACGCAACAGAGAACAGATAGAACCATCAGCCTGTTTCTCGACCTTACAAAACCACCCTTGATGTACTGGTCACCAGCAAAGGCGACGTTTTTCTTGGCCATCCTTCAAAAATGGCAGCAGAAGTTGCAGAATGGTATTGAAGGACAAAGCCAAACAGTCACCCAGCCAAGATGCGAACTTTCCAGAAGAAGATTTTCGAGATGTGGCAGTGAGAAGAACGAAGCCAGTCTTTTGGAGAAGCACAAGGGCAAGAAGTAAGCTCTTCTTCCTCTTCTTGTGTTTTTCGCAACCTTCAGGTCAAAGACATGATCTTGGATCACATCCCAGATGCCTCGCCACAAAATGAAACCAGATCCAAGGTGAGGAGGGCAGTGACCCCTCCCGTGTCAAGCAGTTCCACACGACATGGCAGCTCCCTCCTCCTACTCTTTTTCAGTAACTCACTATTCCCAATTAGCCTCTGCCTTCACTGCATCCAGGCCAGGGATCCATCAAGACCACACCTTTTCGAGAAGCCACTCAAGGAGAAGTTCAGAAGGCACATGGACTTCATCAGAGGAAGATCAGGAAAAAGACAGTTCCTGCTTTATTCTTCTTTGCTTCTCTCGAACGCCCCTTATCCCTGCACAACCGCTAAATCACACCATGGTTATACCATTTTAATCTCCCACTACAGAAAAAGGTCCAATAATAGAAATGATCCCAGAAAGACTAACTCTGTTCTTCCTCAATCTTGCCTGAAACCATCACTCCCGCCGCCTCATCCAACGAGCTAAAATGAACAAAAAGAAAGCAAAGTTGATATATCTCCAGCAATGATACTGCAATAGTAACAATTTAAAAAAAAAAAAAAAACTTCTTGCCCTCCTCTCTCCACTGCTCAACATACATACATGGTGAAGTGAAACTTTGAGGCTGCATCATGATCTTATCATCGGTGGGACTGACAAGTGAGTGCTATTAATTCCATGTGAACAAAATATTTAAATATACGAACACACCACCATGACATGGGGATGGTAATTCAAGAAGAAAAATAAGTGAAGAATCAGAATAAGGCTATGTTTCATGCATGTCCTTCCTGACAACTGATGTGACAAAAATAATCAATTTGTTTTTAATGTGGAGGGAGATGGAAACAGACACCACTACACCAGGCAGAGATGAACTGCAATATTCTTCTCGTGTTAGTTCCTCCTGCGCTCTTGTTATTTTAATGTTTCAGCTCCCATTTGCTCTGCGGCCATGAAGGGACCTCGCAGCGCTTAGTTTAAGGATCTAACACTAAATGGAATTTCATAACGATAACAAGTTGTGAAATGGAAACAGACCTTAAACAAAAGGCGATGGATAAGGAAGAGTGGAGGCGGAAAAAGAAAACGATATACACAATCTACGAATTTTGGTGTAACATCTAAGAAATAGAGTTCTTAAACAAAGGCGGATGTATACACACTTACATGTTAAAAATTCACAGAAAGATCAATGGTTATTTTCCCTTAGTTTTAAATGTTTAAAAGATAAAATCAGTAAAAAGAAAAGAACAGCTAATACAATAACAATCAAAATTTTTATTCCACGAACTGCGGTCGACAAATAACAGCTAATCTCTGAAATAATTTAAAGAGATAGTGCTGGTGGAGTTATCACACTGGGTTCATATGAAGGCAAGCTAAGTAGAAGGTGGGGGTTTGCGAGCATAGAAGCTATGTATTAATAATATAATATTGGGCACATTTAGATGCTTAGGATTTAAAGGTAATCAGATGAGAACAAAGTTAGGTTCGTAAGCATAGCAGGAATGAATCATTATAAAGATTTAACAAGTATTTTCTTTTAAAATTATTTATCATCTTCAATATCTTTACCCCCATTCAACTCATAATTAGTTATGTGTCTGCCTGTAATTATGATATAATGGGAGCCACCTGAAAGGAGGAAAAAGGGAGACAATATCTGGCCTCATTGGACTTTGTTTATTCGCTAAAAGATAGAAAAATTATATTATGGAAGAGTCAAACAGCCTACGACATGCTAAACTGGCATATGTACGCTGCAATTTGGGCAGATTGTTAGAGTTCCACTGTACAATCTCTGTTAACCATTCATTCTTTTTTATTACAATATATTTTTCGTAGCATGGTCGATGGAACCCGTGAAAGATGTCGAAGAAAATGCCAAAACATACAATATTGTGCAGCTTTTTGTGTGCTCCTCAAGCTCCTTGAAGATCTAACTCTCTTTCTTCATCACTGTAACAATTCTCCCTGGCTAAATCCCAATTAGAATTCAGAAAAGCGAGTAACTTTCAAACAAGATCTCTCCCTTATAACCTTAACCATCAGTTGGCTCTTCTTTCAGCAACTCAATTTGGCCTGTCGTCGAACAGAAGTGCCAAAAGCCAAAGGATGACTAGTAGGGGCCAGCTGCTGTGTCTATAACCTTAAAGCCATTGTAGCCACCATCATGAGGCCTAAGCTGATCCAGTGTCTTAATGGCCACTGCAGGCGAGGTGAGGAGCACCGGTAGTGTCTCCTTGCATTTCCATGGTGCCAGTACTTTTTGTGTTGACTTTGACCTTTTGCTAACACGGGTACTTGGGAACTCCTCTCTTGGTATGCAAAACGGTAGGGGGCCGGCCCTCCACTGGCGATCGAGGGTGATGAGGCTGACATGCACAGTGGAGATAGTGATTGGATTTGCATGTTCCATTTCCATGGTGTCAATGGATTTGCGCGATCCAAGATGCTGTCATTCTCATCATGATGTCATTGTTAAATGGACAAGCTTTCATGATGAGCAGTGTAGTTCAAAATCAGGAGCTGTGTTGGCTGGCTTCGATACGAATAAGAATATTCAAGGGAAAAAAAAAAGGCTTTGGGTATATTCATGCTTGTTCATTGAGTTTAGCCGAGGTTCTCTCAGTTATAATTCAACATGTGAATTGACTTGCCAGCCATTTCTTCTACCAACATAAATCCAACAAAGGCCATCATTCACCACGACAAGCAAGCAATGTATGCACGACATTGTGATGGTGCACCTAATAATAATAACATAATGGATTATATACATGCTGTCACTTCGCAAATACACACTGACACTCAAAGACTTAGATTTTTACTGAGATCTGCGGAGTGAGTTTAAGAGTGGTCCTTGAGACAATCATACAAGGAACCTCCATTTTGTTGCAAGTAGGGCCTACTATATGGTATTGAAAAGCCATCATCATTTTGCTTATTTAATTTATTTATGCATGCTATCACCAACCCACCACTGGAAGCAAAGTTCAAGTTGAGATGTCGTAAGGTATTGTAGAATATACGAGGGAAAAGAGGATGAAGTTGAAATCGAGATGTTGCAGGGTTTATGCAACAGTGATGGCTGTTAGATCCTATTTAACTGCATCGAGTCAAGATTGAAAAGAAAAGAAGCTTTAGGGGAGTTGAAATTGATCTATCTAGCTTGCAGATTAGAAGGGAAGATATAAGCGACATGTTTTATATATATATATATATATATATATATATTATTTTCCATGCATAATGAGCTTCCACCTTAGGTTCTAACTCAAGTCAGAGAGAGAGGAATCAACAATTTTCCCTTCACTGCTGGCTCAAGTGTTCAACTTCACAAAGGTAAAAAGGAGATGGAACAGCAGGAGTAGATGTTCGACAGCAAGGCAAAGAAATCAATGTTAAATCAAACTAACACTGCAGGTTAAATCAATGTCAAAGAATGAAAATAGAGAAGCAAAAAGAAGTTGAAAGAGATAAACTGCTGGAAGAAAACATAATATCTGAAAAACAGATTAGATGATGCTGGCTGCTCGGCTTGTTTCTTCCCTCAGGCAGACTAGTGAACATGTTTCAAGTGAAAGGTGGGTTCAGAAGTTCCACCATCTACACAAGCAACAACCTGTGGGTTGGGCTCAATACAAGATCAGCAATCCAATTTTGATTTCCAGTCTGCTCATCATATTAATTATTCTGGGATATTTTTTTTATTAGATGAAGAGTACTATAGGTGAAAATTTTCACTTATATACATCAGTTTTGAGAAAAAGAAGTATAAGAAGGATGGATAAAATAGATTCAATTAATCACATTTTATTGACTTATTGCCATTGGTTTTGTATCGCAAGATATTATAGATTAGTTTCAGCTCTACAAACTGCATGAACAGTATCGATCATACTTTTCTATCAACCTCAAAGGAAACATTCAAACAGTAACACGACGAAGGATATGAAAGTTGGAAAAAGAACACGTCTCGACAGACAGACACACAATGAGATTAGATTGTGATTCAAAAAAATTTTAAACGCCATATGTTCTATCAATCTAAACAAGCAAAATGATCACATCCATCAAATCTCAATGATCATTTGCTTAGCCACCAGTTACATGTTTTAGAAACTAAACACGAAGTTAGCAATCAAACTCAGATATTCAGGATTACCACGACGAGATAGACAACTCTCAATTTTAATCTAGATGAAAGAGCAACTGATTTAGAATCCACACTGTGAATTGAAAATCAAAAGCTAAGTTAGGCGGAAGAAGAAACACAAAACAAGCAAGAGATAAAGAACATATCACGCAAATTTGACAGACACAGGATAATAGCAGTGTAACATCAGTACATTAGAACATTTTTCATCTAAGCAACTCATATTATTGTCTGATTATCTGATGAACAGACAGAAAGTGTTTCATTGTCATTGCTCGGAACTAAACCGACCAGTTAAAGTACAAGCTCGAGTTAACCATAGACCTTCACTCCATAAGCTCAGAAGAATGCCCTGCTTCCATAAAAAACTCTGGAACCATTGCTCTTCGGAGTCGGCAGCGTTTTCCCAGATCCTGAGCTACCATTCTCTGCAGTAGGGCCTGAGTTACCATTTTCCGAAGCTGTGCTACTATTATCAATGTCCATAGGAAGTTTCAGCTTGGCCAATGACTCTGTAAACTGCAGCATACTTTTCATGTACATGTCAACAAAGTCCTGCTGGACAACTGGTTGCTCCGGAACGTCTATCTTGATAATAGGCTTGAAGAATGCATCATTCGATGGTGCTCTAGAAGAATCAACTTCAGCTTCCATAGATTCGAGACCTTTGACTTTTGGCCTCGGAGATGCTGTGGATGACAATGGATCAGAGGTAGCTGGGAGCACCCCGGTCGATTCAGTGGTCGAGAAACTGCTTAATGGAGTATCGCGACTTAGATTTCCAACGGAATCATGACTATTAGTGGCGGAGAAGCTCTCCACTATACGCATCCCTGCTTCCTCACCAGCGCAGTTATCATTCTCTGCAGTAACAAAGCTATCTGAACTCTGAGTGTCCATGTCCGCGCATGGAATCCCATAATATTCAGAAACCATTAGCTGATTCTCCTTGTCGACTTTCAAGTCAGGAAACTCAATTTTCTCGTAGTCGCAGGGAGTTGAACTATCAGGTTCTGCATCAGGTAAGGTAGTGTCGACGATCAGCGATTTTGGAAGTGCCGGAATTGTCATCACTTCGGGAGAAGCTCCGACATAAGAGATTGACAGCTGAACAAACCCAGCCGGCGAGTGGAAAAGATCAGTTGACGATAGGGAGTACTCCTTCACCAACTTGCCGTTCGCCATGAGAACATTTGAAAGGGGCACCAAGGCAAATCCAAGCAACTGATCTTCAAGATAATTCTTCGCCTTGCTTAGCATCCATATCTCGCATTTCATCGAACAGTCGATGTTCTTCACGTTGAGTCGGAGGTTCTGGTTGAAAACCGGGTTCCTTCCTCCGCCGTTGATTGTCTGCGTTGAGACAGTAGCATCAGGGTTGTTGGTCAGGCAAAGCTTAGCGAAAACGTCTTGCTTGTGGTAGATGCAGATGTTGTGGATGTCACGAGCTTGGTGGACAAAAACTTCAAGAAAGCCAATGAAATCCTCAGGGTTAAATTCATCACTGAAGCTATTGGAGCTCTCGAGGACAGGGCCGCCGATCGGCTTTGGACCGGCCCCGTTGGCAGCGGCAGCAACAGCAGCAGCACCGAAGGTTGGGGGAACTGCTTTGTAGGACTCGTAGGACTCCATAGCTTCTGCTAACGACTGCACCAACAAGAGTATTGGATTAAAAAGCAAGCTAAAAAGCAGTCGATCTAAATAAGCACAGATGTTCTGAAAAACACCACTGATTTGAAAAGATAGAGCTAGAAACAAACCCAAAAAAAAATTAAAACTCGGACAGCATAAAAGATAAAAAAGTTGCTTTCGAGGACGCAAGAACAAAAAAAAAAAAAAACTCTACGGCAAAATCCAGTTTTTGATACCTCAGGAAGCTCACGAAGTTGCAAAAAACCAACTTTTCCCCGAAATCCAGATGAGGGTTACGAGAAGATCTGAACAAGCATGCACAGATCCCAGAGAGGAACGGTTCTTGCAGTATAAAAACCGCAAGGATCTGCTAACAAGCAAAGCATAAAAGCAGGACAAAGCGTCGAAGCCCCAAAAATCTCACCTTTGCTCCAGAAAAACGAACAAACAAACAAATAAAAAAAACACTCTGCGCCACCAGAATCCGAGGAGCAAAACCAGGGCGAGAGGGCGAAAGGGAAGCGAAAAACTCTAGAAGAAACACGACCACCTCTCTCACCCGGTTAACGAGGCCAAAAAAGAAGTGATTCCTCGAAGGTAAAGTTGAATTCGGTCTCTCTCCCTCGCCAAAGCTCTAAATCGTCTGGAAAGCTGTGACAATTAAAGGCGCTGCTTTGAAGGCCAACGCCGGAGTCGACGTCGGTGTTTTTCCTTCGGCTTCACCTTTTTCCAATGACAAACAAAAAAAAATCAATAACAAAGAGGAAAAAAATAAAATATCAAAGAGAATGATCTTGAACAGGTGGGTCCCCACCCGCTCTCCTGTTTTGTGGGCCCCTCAAACTCATAATTGCAGTAGCTTTCAGTGCCCGCGTTGGACATTTTGTCAAAGTGGAAACGGTAAATAAACTACTAGAAATTTTTTCACTTTATTCCAATATTTTTTTTCTTTTGTTTTTTTTTCTCTCTAAAAATAGCTTTTTTAAAATTTAAAATTATCAAAATACTTATTTTTCCCCTAGTTATTAATATTAGTAATCTAATAATTAAAGGAAAAAAAAATAACCATATAGACTTTTAGAGGGCAAGATGAGCCTGATTGAACATAATGTTTAACAAGTTCATTGTTTCGAGTCCATGCGAGATGAATAAGGAATTAGTAGTGACGATAAAATTATTTTAAGGAGTAAAGAATAATTTTCGAGAGTCTTAGAATTTTTTTTGAAGTATTTACTCTCTCACTGTTCTAATTTTTAATGGGATAAAAAATTTTCTCATAATTTGTCTTTCTTCGTTTAACTATGAGATCAATGACGAATATCATTTAGGATGAACGCGTCGCTTTTTATCTAAAAATACAATATTTCTAATTGCTTCGTTTGCCTTACAAAATCACATAATTTTAAGATAATTATCATTTGAGTAACCGCGAGGCGAAAATACTCATCAAATCAACAATCAAATTGAGATGAAATTTGATTAAAATTTGATCAAATAAAATATAAATCAATTTAAGTTCGTCCGAAGTGCATCCGAGCTCAGTTCGACAATTTGATCTTTTAAATTCGAAGGATCATTCGAGCTCAGTTCGAATTTAATTAACGACCGAGGGTCATTTCAATAATTGGATTGATATGACTTTATGATCCCATGATCTCTGTCTCTGTGATCTTCTTTAAAAGTCACGTCCTTACAATATGTTTCCATATTCTTCTACTCTTATATAAAATGAGAAGGAAAGAAATATCATGATCAAATAATTTTTTATTTTTTATTTTTTTTACTACTTTATTTATTTTCTTTTGCTTTTTATCCGAACGTCAAAGGGGCTTCATCGAGATATATCTCGACTTCCTTCTCACCATTTTCGAGCCTTTTCAAATCCGAAGTATTTTTCCGCTCAAAGATCGACCAAAGAAATATCGACGTTGCAGAGGCCAACCTACGAGTACTCACGATTTCGAAGTCATGTATATGTCACACTTGACTGCGCTCCGAAGAAGACGGATCTAACAAACTTAGCACTTTCTAAATAGATCCAATTTGTATTTAATCGATTAAAAGAATTCCACGATAAACATATAATTGAATCTCTCCATCCAATCTCGGATCGGATCAAACGTTTTTTTTTTATAAATAGAACAAAAATTGTACTATTAATAACAGCAAATTATATATATATATATATATATATATATATATATATATATATATATATATATATATATATATATATATATATATTTTGATACGACTAATAATCCTGCGTGCTGCGTAACGTAACGCGCTCCCAACCGTCCGATCAACCGCGAGCACAGTGCGAGCCACGCGCATTGCTGCCGACGCCGTCCGACCATCGGACCGGGCACGATCGACGCGTCACTCGCCAGTGGTCCGGTGGGGGAGTTTACCGGCCGGTTAGCGATCGGAATCCGACGCTAATCGACCGGAAATCACCAAAGATCGCGCTCGGCAGTGGTGCGTCCACTACAGGCCGCGATCGGACCGGAATCCGACGTCGGACGGACCGACAGCCGACGCCGATCCGTCTGGTCTAATCGGTCGGCCTTCATTTGGTCGGAATCCGGTCGAATCACGGTCGGAATCGGCAGCTATTAGCGCCGATTTGGCGCGATTCCGGCGGCGATTATATCGGAGACGGGCCGTCATTCCGGTCCGTCCGGCGCCAGATTTCGATCGCAATTTGGCCGGAATCCGGCCAGATCGCGGCCGACAGTGGGCGCGCCACTGTCGATCGTGATCTTTGATGATTTTCGGCCGATTAGCGCTGGATTCCGATCGTTAATCGACCGAAAAACTCACCCCCGTCGGACCGCTGGCGAGTGACACGTCGATCGCATCCGGTCCGGCGGCCGACGGTAGCCGGACGGCACGGCGACGATGACGGCAGTGACGCAGGGTCGTCGAGGAGCGCACGAGCATGGAGAAATCGATCGCGCAGGAGATCAATATATTATATATATAAACCGTAATAAAAATAAAAAACATTTAAAAAAAAAACTACCTTCTAATTTTCCCACAAAGATGTGAACGGAAAGACCGTTGGCTATGCGACCAAAGATCTTGGTGAGACGTCACATCGATTTGGCATGGAGCATAGCAATTGGTGATCGCGAATGGGGTCTCCACTTATTTATTTCTTTCTTTCTTTCTTTACTTTGCCTAAATTCATGCGATCCAGTTGGCAACACTTTTCCATCTATATATTTAATTATCCTAGTCATTTAATGTTTTGTAGCTAAAATATTTCTTTAAGCTGAGGCAATTCCTTCCGCCACCCACACTGTCGTTGAATATCAAACAAAATTGAAAAAATAAATTAATTTAAAACTCCATTTTCTACTTCAAATTATAATTGTCAACAAAATTCAGAGAAACTTGACTTTGGCCTTGCACTTATTCTATAGAAAACATCCTTATCTTCTTTTAAAAAAATTGTTTTGTTTTGAACTTTGAATAGATTTTTTTTAAGATTCGTTTTAAATTAAATTAGTTCAGAGAAGATACAAATATTAAATAATTTTTTAAAGAATAATGACTTTTTTTCATCTGAGTGTTCGAGTCTTCAGTCCAATTAATTTTTAAAATGGTCAATCCGATTTCACGATCTTTTAGTGATATCTCATAGAAGTACTTTTAGTTTGATTGGAGTATCTATAGATCTCCATTAACCACTTGAATACATCAGATAAGTACTTTCAGTTTGACGATCCAGCTCAGACTCTACGATCGTGTCATCTCTAAAAGAATGTTCAACATCGAAACCTCATTTCATCCATTAAGTAAACTCATGTACAAAGGATCGTCCTCTAATTTTTTTTTTTTCAAAATTTATCATCGAACATTATCTCTAAAATTCTTTCTTTCTTTCTTTCAATCTTTATTGTAGTTGTTGCTATCCAAATATAATACTCATTTATGTAATTATTTTTCTCTTCTTTTTATTTATAAACATGTAAAAGTTTATAATGACTTTGTGACATTCACACTTCACTTCCACTATAACACCTTTCATCTCATTAAAAATTATGGGATCCACATCACATATTCATTATAATAATATATTTCTTTTATCCACATTCATTTTAACATTAACACTCATTATTTATAGATCTCATACCACTCAATAATCTTAAAATTATATCATATTAAATAAATATATTTTAAAATTATTATTATTATTTTTAATAATAATCTTAATTTTTAAAACATAATTTTAATGCTTTTAAAAATTTATTCAATTTTTTTAAAATTTATAATTTTTTAATAAATATAATTAAAAAATAAAAAAAATATACGTGGAAGTGGGTCAGCTCCTCACTTTGAACGCGTCCAATACTCCTTCACAATTGGGGGCGTTAATATCGAGGGGTGTTATTCTCTTAGCCTAGTACTTTAGTGAAAGTTATTCGATTTTTCTTAGTATTGTCAATTTCATTATGACCTCAGAAGAAGGCATGAAGTTATTTTTGTCAAAAGTAAATGGAAAGGCTAAAAAAAAGTCAACCGAGAACGGGTAAAAATTAAAGGACGTAAAAGAGTATTTTAAAAAGTAATAATAATAAAATAATATTTTTTATTTCAAAAATATTTCGATTTTAATATTATTGTATTATTTAAGATCATAACTGCTATATTGTATAGCAATGGTTAAAATTAAAACATATGAAATATTTATTATTATTTTAAAATATTGTCAATAATTTAGTTAAAATTATTTTAGCAATTATAATTATAATTAATAGAATTCATAGTGACAATGATTATAGTTACTACACGTGTAGCTATTAAAGTAAAAAATATATATATTAAATTAAAGCTATTTTGATTAAGTTTGAGAAATTTTAATTGCTAATAAAAAATATTTCAATATATTCCTGCTTTTATCACAGTAATTTTGATTAAGAAGGAACAATTATATCTATATTATGACAATTAAAGTCCAATAGCATTGAAATAAAAATAGAAGGGAACTTAACACAACGAAAAGATTAGTGTCTTGTGACTAAAAGATCATGAATTTGAATTTTAAAAATAATTTTTTATAAAAAATAAGATAAAATTATATAGAATAAATCATTCTCCAAAATCTCATACAGTGAGAGCTTCATTAAAAAGCATTGAAGTAAAAATATTTTTAAAATAAGACAATAATTAAAAAAATGATAATAATAAACGCTTTTTTATTTTTGCCCATCCGAGTGAGTTTTTATTTATTCATTTAGAAGGCAAAAAGGAGCGACGGAAGGAAGAGCAGAAAACTCAGAGGTTCTCACTCTCCTCTTTGACTATTTTCATCGTCTTACACAGACGTTAGTCAAGGACAGCTTAAAAATTAAATGCATTCAACCTTTTGCACAAACGTTAATCAAGGACAGATGAACTACACACAATAACTTTTAGCAAGTTTGAGTCGGAAATCAGCTTAAAGTACAAAGTTGCATATATTTGATATAATCGCTCATCATTCCCAACCATTGAATAGAATATATGATCAGGGTGACACACCAACTCCACTGTACCAAAGCAGAACCAGCGTGAAGGAGAAAAGGTAGAATCAAACGCGTGTCAAAGCTTAAAGCTGAGTCAAATCTGGCAGACAGTGGGGGGCCTTGTGATCTGCTGGTGCATTCACGCTTTGCAGATCAAACTGTACATATTCCTCAAAGATAGAATGATAAGATGTAAAGTGAATCGTGACCCACTCGAAGATAAAAAAATAAAAAAATAAAAAAAAATCATAAAATGAACAATCGAGTGCTTACCCGATTGCTAATGTTCTGGTTTGGAGATTAATATTCTTCAGATCATTGCAAAAGTGTATGCATGTGGCCATGGCTTTAAAAGTTGGAGGTTGAGGTAGTTGCCCAGTGTATTTCATGTAGCAAGTTGCTGTTGCTGCACAATGCATCCTAAAGGAAGAGTTTTATTGAATGATGTAACAACCAACCTCGAGGCGATGGCAATACAAAGAATCTACTTCAGTTGCAAAGAGTAATGCACTATAAACCATTTACCAGATAAAATAATTCTGTTTTCTTTTGATCAGGCACACTTCTTTTTTTCTGAAGAAAACAAGAGTTTTTAAGTATCAATGAATTGGCAAGATTCAAGTTTGGACTTGAGCTAAGTAGACTCGACTATTTGTCATCCATGCCTAGTCATAATCCAAGTTACCAGAATATAGGAAGTTGTGGCTCCATATATAATATAGTTGCAAGTTACCACAATATGTATATAATAATAAAGAAATTCAATTTTTTTAGGAAACAAGGGGAGAGATTCTCAATATAACATAAAAATTTAATAATAATGCTCGAGTCAAAGTGATGGCCATCACATTACAAATGCAATGCTGTAAACTCTAAGCCAAGCAAGCCCACGTATCACATAAGTTAACAGAAAATTTATATAAAATCTGGAAAACTACCAAATTTTATCTATTACTCAATCTTAGGTTAGCTATTTATTTTAGTTTTGTACTAACTAACTACTTTATTAAATATTGTAGAACTAACTATATTTATCCATTCAGATAGGCTGAGTTAGAAAACTTCTAACCATAACTAATAACATATAGCATGTAATATATATTCATTTTATATATATGCATTTTTATTTTTCATATAATTTCTGGATAGAATATAGATATATAGTCCTTCAAAAATATAGAAACAAGATGTTCTTGTCTTCTAGCTCACAAATTTTCTCCAACCTACATACAGAGAGGAACTGTGGAGGCATGTGGTAGTTCAGACGGTTCACCAACGGATCAATACTGGTCAACACGAGGGGAAGACAATGCCTCCCATTTTTTATTAATAATGTTGAGATGGTTGGGTTTCATTTGGTAGTTTACTTATTGAAATCATAATTAAATATACTCAGTCGATACACCAGAGAAGACAGTCGTAATCATTAAATAAACACTATATTTCTTCCCAAACTTTGGCTGGCAGATAACTAGTACACGATTTGCTTCAGGTCAGGCTCTTTCCATCCTGAATAAATTTGACAATTCTATTTGAAAGGCATAAATATGAGAAAGCGTTACCTCCCACGAGGCTGGACCACAGAGAAATAAACTTAACAAGAGCGTCGATGGATAAGTTCTACATTCCGACACACAAATTAAAGGATGCCAATTTTGTTGCCTAGAATATGATATGACAGTGAAAAAAGACACACAGGAGATCTCTATATGAAAAGCGAACCTTCAATAATTTGTTTCCCAATCAAAATCTCTAAACAATCAACTAACGAGATTCATGTTACACGTGCAAAGTTATTTCCAAAGTTTGAAGCATTTTTTTTAACCATAAAACAATGATATTATGTGATTGAAGCGAAGGTTAGAGAAATTAGAATTTAGGACTTGGTCTCTGTTGTTATCGCCACTACAGATGGTTCTAAAGTTCCAAGTTTCTGAACTACGGAGATGCTAAGAAGAAGCTAGGTATAGAGTGACAGATATTTGCAATCATCAATGAGTGAGAAACATAAAGGACGAGGAGCAAGTCATCAATTGGATGTCAATGCAATCAACAATCAACAATCAACAATCAACAATCAAGCAGCAGAATCTGGATGGTAACACCAACAAGACAACAATATTACAATCCAAACTATTTAGAGAAAAACATCGGACAACATTCGCACACATTAATATTGCACTAAGAAGTTCCCATAGAGATGAGGTGGTAGCTAAGGCACAACGATGATTGTGAATAAGACAAATTGATTCGGAAGAAAATCTAAAACTTTTTCTTAGATTCAAATGATCCCACGTGTCTTGGCCACCACGTCAAAGTCTATAAGATCCTCTGTGATTTACCTCTCTCACAATGACCGTGTGACAAGCTGATAGGAGCTACTAGATTGACAATTCCAACCTTTTGTGAATATTACACTAAGAAACTCAAAGTCAATCAGTGATTAAATGAGAAATATTGTCGTATCATATGCACCAAAACATTGTAGAATAATGTACCTTATCAATGCCCCCAAAGGCACGGTGCAATGGTAAAAGTGAAGAGGCATTCCACAGGAAAACACAATTCGATCATCTATTACGACATCGACTGCGAATTTAGAAAAAATCTATTCGGCTGCTCTGGAATCCAAGAGTTTTTCGGTTGACGGAATACAACTTCGACGTTAGACCGTCGTTTAGAAATGGTACGACTGCGGAATCCAAACTGAAACGTGAAAAAGTTACGAATGTTTTTCTGATTTACTTTTGATGGCCGGTGGAAGCCACTTGAATTTCGATCTTATCCAATTCAATTGTTGACAAGACATTTCGAAAGTCCGTGGAACATGTTCAATCACTCTTACGAATTAATCGAACCGAAGATTCAGATACCTTAATCAATTAAAAAAAATAAAATATAATGTACCTTATCAAATTACCTCGCCAGGTCCTGCCTCGCGCAAGTATCTGAGAAGCGTCTCTGCCTGCGAGATAAAACATCAAACATGTTTTAGCTTTGGAGGAGGTGGAGGCAGAGGAAGATTGCGGTTGCGCATGCGTACCTTGAGCTTGGCCCGGGTGGAACCGCACTGCGAAAGGGCTGCCAGCGGCGGAATAGCACCTTCCCTGACCAGGAGACCGCGGTTCTGGCTGCTGTCGGCGCAGAGCAGTACAAGGGCATGCACAGCGAATTCTCTCCCCCTTGCTGCTGGCCCGGCCTCGATCGCCTCTACCAGCGCTGGGATGCCGCCGGCCTCCACTATCGCCTCTCGTCCCTCCGGGATCGCAGCCAGGCTGCCCAGCACCACCATTGCCATCTCCGCTGTGCCGCCACCGGGTTCTACGATCATGCCCACCAGAGGCAACGCCGCGCCTGCGCTCACCGCCCGCTCCTTGTTGCGAAGCGTGGAGCACAGCTTATAGATCGTGGTGAGGGCGTCCTTCTTCCCCCGGCTCGATCCACCCACGAGCAGCGCCACCAACGGTGGGATAGCTCCACATGCACCTATAGTTGCCCGGTTCTCCTCGATCGTCGAAAGGTTCAGCAGCGCGCACGCAGCGTTCTGCTTCGCAGAAGCTGTCCCTGTCCGCAGAGCGTACACCAGCGGCCTGATCGCGCCCGCCGCCGCTATGCCCCCCTTGTTGGCCTCCTCCAGAGAAAGGTTAAGCAGCGCCGTCGCCGCATTCTCTTGCGCGACCGCGTCTGTGCTGCGCAGCAGTGGGACTAGGGCCGAGATCGCCCCCGACACTCCGATCAGCGACCGGAAGTCCGACAGATGCTTCGCCAGGAGCCGAATCCTCGCCACAGCCTCCCGCTTCGGCCCCACCGACACCGACCTCAGGTGCTCCACGCAGGCGCGCACCACCGGTTCGACGCCCTCCACCGACACCGACCTCAGGTGCTCCACGCAGGCGCGTACCACCGGTTCGACGCCCTCCACCGACGCGTACTCTAGGCTCTCCCACGACGTGCTGAGCCAGGATTCCCCGAAACTTCCGACGTTGGATGCCGCAACGCTCCGCGGCACCTCAGATATGGCCAAGGAGGCCAGCCTCTGAAGCTGGCCGGAGATGTCAGAGCCAAAGCTGGAGATTTCGAGAAGCTCCTCGTGCTCGGCGCCGGAATTGGCAGAGAAAGAAGGTCCCACTCCGACGGCGGCAAGCTCCCGCAGCTTGAAATCGACGAGTGAGTCGGTTAGGTTTTCGGAGACAGCGGCGGAGGATGGGAGGTAGGACCGGACGGTGCGCATGGATCGGCCCTGATGGAAGCGCTGAGCCCTGTCGCACTGGGAGTCGGCGAGGGAGATCATCACAAAAGGCGGGCGAAACTTCTAGAATGATCAATCGATGGAGCATGAAGAAGGGAGGAAGATTGGCTGATGAAGCAGGGAACGTGAAACCATGAGCAAGGTGAAGGGAACTCGACGATAGAGTTGTATCAAAACGAAGGTCAATTTTCAAAAGTAATAAATCTTTTGAGATGTTTATTTTTTACCTGCTAATTTTAAATTAGATAATATATTTCATATAATTTAATTTCTTCGTAAAAATGAACAAATCATCTTTTATATTAATTATATAAAAAATTTGAATTGTCAATCTTAAAATTTAAAAGAGAATAAATCACGGAAAAATTATATCCATTGACGCGATTGATAAAATAATAAATGATCATCTGAATCCGAAATAAAATTTTAGATTGCCTTTGAATATTTACCTATTAACTTATCAATGTATCACACAAGGGCATCCTCTTTTACATCAATGAGGAAGTGAAGGAGGTGGTCAATGGTTTCGTTCAATTGCAAATCCACTTAATTAATTTTATGACAAAAAAAAAAAAAAAAGATCGTTCATATCAAAAAACCTTTTCATTGCCGAACACTGAAATCTACTACTAGACTAATTAGCTAAACAATTAATAAGAGGTTGAATCTGTTAAAGATAGTAAAAAGGAGGATACGACTCCAACTTAAATGACAGTTCCTAAAAATACTTGTAAATACTAGGAACTTTTCACCTAAGAACAAAGGCTTTAAGATGAAGCTAATGCCCATGTCAATCTCTCGAGCATGACATTAATAGACTCATTTGATTAAGTTAATGAAATCTGACCCTAGGAAACAAGTTAAAAGTCAAAAGCAAGCTAAAACTTTTGAAATCTAGGAACATCATCAGAAATATACTAAAGTTCAATATAATTTCAAGTTATAATCAGGTTGAGTTAGGCTTCAGTTTTAGACTGTTTGTCTTTCCATAGACTCATAATAACAGTAGTAATCAGAATTGTATAAAAAAAAATAGTCCGGTACATCAACCTCTTGAAGAAGACTGGACTACACGAGTGAGGAACCTTAAACACAGTAGCATATTACTAAAGTTTGTACTTTTGAGCGACACAATATGATATACAAGATGCCTTGGGACTGATATATTCTTTCATATGAAGCTGGAGACTACAACCAGTAATAAACTATAGATATATTATAGAGGAAGGTGAACCTAAGATTTTTGGCTAATATTGCAGTACTAACTCTTCCAACATTCTATTAAAAATTGAGAGCGCAAAATGATATAGCATATAATTTTCCCAATTAGGTATTCTCTCACTTGAGGGCTTCTATCTCTCTCGTAGCCTGAGCTTTGTCTCCTTCAAATTGCTCATCTTCTGCAGAAAAAGTTGGGAAAATGACACCAAAAACAAACAATAGCCAAACCTTGATCAATTAATCCGGATCTGATGCTTATTGCTAGGCCATAACGGTGAGTAGATGAGCTGTCTACTTAAGTATTTTGCTTCTTAGTTATCTATATCGATTTGATGTCAAACGAAAGTTGGAAATGAAAAGAATGTGCTTCTTAGTAAATAAATTGAAGGTATGCCTTTGAATTAAATGATGAGTCAGGATATACAAGCTCTGGAATACCTTTATCTAACTTGATTTGTTGGAGCAATCGAAGAAGCTTGTTCTGATTTGTGATCAATATAGTTCTTATCTCAGGAGGCTTCTTTTGATTGACGACAAAAAGCTAAATATTTTCAAGGAAAAATTAACTCGTAACTAAGAATATGTTATCAGCAAAAAAGAAAGTTTCTAAAAGTAAAAAGAAGATGCAAGGTATACCTTAAATACACGGAATGCTTCTATTTGAATATTCTGACTTGATTCCTATCAGTAGAGATAATTGAAAAATGATTTCTGATAATAATCTAAGTGAATATAAAATAAGTTTATCATATATAACAACGGCAACAAAATAATACCATTGACGCTAGTTGAAAAATAATCAAACAACTAATCATTGTTATTTATCAATAGCAAAAAAGGACTTGTCAACTTAGCTGTAATAGTAAATCATGAAGCTATATGCATACAGACAAACAAAGATACGTCATTTAGCAAACGTATCTTTTTTACTCATATATGATACATTTAACTTGCCGTAGTAACAAAGTAGCATAGAATGCTTATGGATCCTGAGTAGGAAAGATTTGAGTAAACCTACCCTCAGAAGATTCATTAGGATCATAAGATTATCCTTTGAACTAACATAACGCACCATAATTGTAGAGTTTGATTGATCGAGTAACATATCACCTAAAAGCTGAGTAAAAGAGAGTAAAAATAAGGTTCTTGAAGTAACTACTGAAGAATGTAAAACACCAAACTGAAAAATGCATCTAGAACATAATTTGGAATATACCTTAACAGATTGTCTTCTTATGATGTAATTGGAAGATGATAGGAGCCTTGTGTTGTATTCTGAAAAAAACTGAAAGAGAACACTTTAAAACAAAAGAAGCAAACACACATTGATTGAATGCCTATGACCTTAAGGTGACTACAAAGAAACTACAAACTTCTGCTAGCTGAAATTCAAGACCACTCATATTAAAAATAATAATCCGAAACAAAATAACTTAGCTAATATTCAACCCTCTAAAAGGAATC
The DNA here is from genome assembly GCA_025175895.1 of Wurfbainia villosa. Lineage (NCBI taxonomy): Eukaryota > Viridiplantae > Streptophyta > Magnoliopsida > Zingiberales > Zingiberaceae > Wurfbainia > Wurfbainia villosa. The sequence continues at coordinate 1,185,286 of JAKLTH010000042.1, forward strand.
AGTTATTTAAGTTATTCCGTAATTAGTTAGTCCTAACTCAATGGCAAAGTGGTTGCTACATTGGCAAAGTTAGTTATTCTTAAGCCTGTTGTTCACGTTTCAGCTCTTTTTTAAAAAAAATAAAAAAAAATGAAATAAAGTTCCACTTCGTGCAATATTTTTCAAAAGAAGTGAATGCCTAGCAACTAGGTAGCTACACTTGTTAAGTTTCACATCAGGAACAGTGCCACTTGTAATTTTAGGATCACCCTTAAAATTAAAGGCATTAAAGTAATGCAACAGTTGTAGGTGCTCTCTAAGGCACCTTCTCAGAATAATTCCTTTATTTACACCATAGATGATAAAACAGACCAAATATCATCTTTGTCCTCACAGGATCTTGCGTCCTTTACCATGAAGGAGAATTGAGAATAATGATGTGTTTGACTCATCAGCAACACTTTTATTTTTTTTCTAATTCGGGCATCTTAGTTGTGTCCTGATGAAGGACGTCTATAAGTTTTCAATAAGCAAAGTAGTACGAAGATGATATTAACCATTTTGGGCTAGTGATTCAATCATATGGTCTTTACAGATAAAATTAAAATAGATAGTCCAAATCTTGATGAGGTGACCCAAAAGGAAAGGGCTACCTGTAATGTTGTGTCTACAATTGGGTCTGAGATGCCTCCAGTTAAGAACCTTGAGATTTAACCAGGTCGCCACCAGTAGGTTAGAGATTTAACATCAAAGTTTATGCCAAAGGGAGGTTTTGCATTAACAAAGGATTATAAGGCCTAGATGAGTTCGCAATCACTAATTTGGGTTCAAGAATTTTGGATCAGTATTTCATACTTACCCAAATTGAACTAAAGCTTGCTGAGGTGGAGGTTTATATGGTTGGCTCTTCCAGCACTAGCCATAGCTATATTTATGGCCGAACACCCTTAAGGGGTCCAGCATAATTCAACCAAACCAGACCTTGACCTAATGAATGCATGTATACAATTATTGAAGGCGAGGAATAGAGAAAAAAATGTTTTTGTACTGTTTCTAGGAAGTAAAAGTAAGATCTTTCTTATATATCTCATCCCATTTACATTTACAGAGTATAGAATCGGCAACAACCTCTAGGATTAAAGTGTAGGCACTGTTTTTCTCTGTCTATTTTTCACCTTTTTCCATCTAATTTTTATCTAGAATATAGAATGATCGTGACACTATATAGAAGCTATTGAGCAAAGTTTTCCAGTTTCATCATCCATCAACAAATAAAAATACATGTTAGTTTCAAGTAAAAACCAAATCAAGTTTATTGCTCTTCTGGCTTGTGTGTGCTTTGCTGTTTGTCACTTATGTTGTTGAGATTGATTTCAATTGCACATAAAATTTTTGGTTCTTTTTCTTCACTTTGTTAATGGAAATTTATGTTATGCAGTGTTCTGACTGGTTCAGTTTCAGATACTAGGAAATTAGTTGCATCCTATCTTCATGGGAAAGATCAAACAGGCGGTGTCATAGTGATAATTTGTTTCACAGGCATCACAGTAACTCTCACAGGGGTATCACAGCAATGTGAATACTAACCAATAATATCCAAATAGCATTGAGACCTACAATTTAAATGTAAAATGTTTAACTTCTACTATTGGCATAGTGTCTTCCAAAACCAACATTTACTTCAAGCCAAATTAAATTGTACGGAGACAAATAAATAGTTTTGGATTTCCAACAGATCATGCTTCGACTCAAAGTAGTAATCCAAAAAAATTTAAATTGTAAGCTGGTCCTTAACTATACCAAATGAAAGAAATATCAATCCCAAATAAAACATAAAAGGTGAGAATAAATAAAATATATGCAAATTATGGTACATGAGTTTGACCATAACAATAATAACAAGAGAACAATAACCATCTGAATAAAAGCCCCAATCATCTCTGAACAACTTGGCTTAATGCAACTGATTATCCTAAAATTTACAAACGTAAAAGAACTCCTGAGAAAAGTATCCTTACCCATTCATAATTTTTGGAGAGATATTCTGTGACAGTTGATTTGTGCCTTGTCATGAGCTCCTGTATAATAACATCTTTAGTGGTCAGTTTTTTTTTCTTGTCTTATAGAGAGAGAGCATGAACCCAGAATACCTTTAGCAGACTCAGATTCCCATACTTCCCAAGTAGAAGTTGAAAACTAATTTCTTTGTTTTCTGATTGTTTTGTATAATTACTAATTCTCAACTTTAACATAATTCCAAATATTTTAAGAATAATAATAGTTTTATATTCTTCATGTCTACTATTTTCCATTGTAAATTTTCTATTATTTATAAAGTTAAAAAGGGATCCTGAACCAACTTAAATCCAAACATATACTTATATTATCCCCGTCAAATAATCATTAGGGAAAAGTAATTCTGTACCAGTTCATACAAATCTGCTTAATCCATTCTAAACATATGTGGTCCCTCTTCCCTACCTGTCTCTTGGTCAACGAATAAACTTAGACCATAAAAGCTCTGTGGTTTGAAAATTTAAATCCTAGCTGGAAATGAAATGAATATATGCTCTCAACTGTTTAGAGGTTATAACTACCCAAAATTGATAAAAATAAAACAGATTGTAACAGTTGCTTGACCTTAAAAGTTAAGTAGGCATCTGATGATATGTCAAAATTTGGAATCTCAATATAACCAAAGAACTTCTTCATTTTATCAAACTCTAGAATGTACCTGCAAAAGCAAATCAAGGACAAGTGCAATTGGCAAACAAACGGTGCACAGTGACAAGCATATTTAACATCATATAAAATGGAAACCAAAATCTTAAAAGCAAGAAACAACGCTTATCCAGCAAATTTGATATAAAGACATACATAGTCCATCAAAAGTTTTGTTCATCTTAAACTCTCCACAGATTGAATATATCGGCTTATATGAAGTTAATTATACATTTCTCCTCATCGCTGATATCAATTTTCTTGATTCTGTGCTTGACTGTATTTACTCTGGAATACTAGTTGGTATAGAGTTTTTTTTGGTGAAAAGTTGGTATAGAGTTTTAGCACAAGAGCAACAACATTTAAAAAATTCTACTAGCCAGGAGTCAAGACTGTTATCAAACTTAAATATTAATGGTTTATGTTTCAAGTGGAAGAATTTTTATTGAACAGTGTCTATTAGTCAATATAATGCATAAAATTGATAATTCTAGCAAAAATCACAGAAATATACTAGTAATTGCAAATTCATATGGATAGAAAACATGTCCAGATAAGGGAATTGTAATTGTCGGGATATTAGTTCCTTGTGGTTAGAGATAACAACGCTATTTTGATGGCTGGACAATGTGATCTAAGTTAGGTTTTTATGTTTGATTATGTTTATGAAGTGTTCAAGACCAGATTTGTTTCCCACTACGATTGGTCAACTTTTATTTATTAATAAGTTTATGAAGAAACTTCATGCACCATGTATTAAATATGGAGTTGTGAGGAGCTTTGTGCTCATCAAGCTCGAAGATGGACTTAAAATCACGTGTTGATTGTTGTAATTTTGAGTTCATTTCAGCTAAATTGATTGTGATGATAAGATTTAGCTTTCATGTGTTAGATTTCATGTTGAGGTGAGGAAGAAGATTTTACTCATTTGATTGATTATCTTCTTGAGAGTGTGATTGCTTTTAGAGGCAATCTAGAAGTAGATACTCTTGCATAGTTCACTAGGTCTCTAGCAATCATGGGAGCTTATTACGGACAAGTTGTGGGAAGTGAGGAAAAACTTGATTGTTTGCTCAAGTAGGTTGAGTCTAGATCAAAGGTAGCTTAATCTAGGATGCGCTATGAATCAAGGGTTTGCTCAACTAGAAAAAGTCAAGGACAACTCACCAACTTGTCTGCAGCCTTAGCCTTAGCCTGATATCATAAGGTCTAACTACGTTTACTACTCACAATAGATGCTATGTTCATTACCTTATTAAAAAAGTGGATTAGTGGATTGTGGGTGACACATCGAACATGTTGTAGACCATGGACATAGAAACAAGGTCTCTGAAATTGACTACGGAAAGTTGGATATAGATACTTTTAGTAACATATAGATATTTGGTGCTCCAGTTGGTGCATATCCTCTATCCCTCCCTTCTGTTTTTAGTGTTTCATCTCCTCTTTGTTATTAATAAAAAACAAAATTGAAAGATGAGTGATAGAAAATGATTATTATTGGTGCTTCTCTTCCCATTCCCTCTTCTTTTAGTATTTATTTCCTCCCCATGACCAGTGAAAAGAATGTTGGTGCAATCGGCCCAGGTCACGATTAATCAGACTCGAGTTTGACTCGAGTAGTATTTTAATGTTTGACATTGATGTTTGATAATGTGTTGGGGAGATTGTTGGTGTAATCGACCCAAGTCATGATTGACTGTTTGACGATGGTTTGACCATTGTTTGACTATATGGTTGACTTGGGGTTGACCATATGATGGAGAAGTACAAGTGAGACACTTAACAATGGAAAACCCAAGTCTTGAGTACTTAATATAAAATGTCCAAGGGTCTTGGCAAGGGAAAGTCTAAGCTTGAATCTTGGCATTTGGAAAGTCCAACATTGGGTTGGCATGGAAAGTCCAAGGGTGTAGTTTTGGCCATGTAAGTCCAAGGGTGTAGTCTTGGCGGTGAAAGTCCAAGTCATTGGTACTTGGCAATTGGGAAGTCCAAGGGTTGATATTGGCGGCGTAAAGTCCAGGGGTGGAGTCTTGGCAGCATAAGTCCAATGGTTGGTGGCGTAAAGTCCAAGCGTGGTCTTAGCAGCGTAAGTCCAATATGTCTTGGCGGTGTAGACACCGTTAGCATGACAATAGTCGATGGAAGCACCTGAAGGCTAGCGTATAGATGAATAAGTCATGGTTGACTTGGAGGGATCCAATAGACGCGAGACTGACGGAGGTGGCTAGAAGGCTTAGGTCTAGGCTAAGGGTGGTCTAGCAAGTATGGGGGCACCATACTTGGAGTTAAACCTCATGTTTGAGGTTATCGGTTGACCGGGGCTTTATACCGATCGGATGGTCAAGTGTTTGACGCTTGGCAACTGAGTCGACACTCAGCAGTCGATTGAGATTATGACCAGTTCGACTGCTATGAGTTAACTAGTGCTCGACTACGGTTTAGGGCCGAAAAAGCCTTGGCGCGCTCATTAGAGCGATCGATTGATCTCGATCGCCATGGATGTGATCGTGATGGTTTGATGTCGCGAGCAGAATGCTCGGGTACGGCGATCGGCTTTCTGGCGTTAACAATCAGCGATGATGTTGGCGATTGTCAGTGATCCGTTGGAGCTTTTCCAGCGTAGATCAAGTCGTTGCTTCACAACAACAGTGTTGGCAATCGACTGGGGTCTTATGACAATCAATTGTCAGGTGAGAAAACAGCCCGAGTGCAAATTATAAAGGCATCTTGAAGGGGAGGTTTTGGCGGCGATTTTCTCGGGCAATTTGGAACGATTTGCTGGTGCAAATCAGGACCTTTAAGGCTAGTCCAAGGCAATCAACAAGCAAGCTTCCAAAAGATCGTTTGTAAAGTTTTCTTTGCATTCTTTTGTTGTATTTCATTTGTAATTGCTTGTTTTACTTTGTATTACTATTGTAATCATTGTAAGAGGTTTCTCCGCCTCCGACTTATTGTCAAGAAAGAGTATTTGTGATTAGTGGTATATGTTTGCATCGCAAGGGCTCTTTTGAGCCCAATCCGTAGAGTAGGAACCTTGAGGTTCCGAACCACGTTACATCCTTGTCTTGTGATTGTGTATTTGTCTCTATATTCGTATTCTATTTTGTATTTCAGTTGTGCTAACCGAATTGTAGAGACGAACAATCGAATTCCATCATCCGATGACGAAACGCTATTCACCCCCCTCTAGCGGGTGCATAGGTCCTACTAACAAAGAATTCAAGGATATCTTCTTAAGTAATTGCAGACTCTGTTAGTCTAGATAAACTATGACTTGATTGGCACTATAGAAACCCCAACAACATAGGCGTCACAATAACATTTACCTAGGTATCAATTGATGAACAGTATGCTGAATTGTGACCATGTTAACCTATACTGATAGCACATAATAATAAATAGAATTTCAGAAAAAAAGTACTGATAAGACAACATAACGCCTATCACTAGAAAATACTTTCTATGAAAATGAGGATCATTCAAGCCATCATTTGCTTTTCTATCTTAGATTGACACCACTTGAAAATGCATTACGTTTTCATTCATAGCCAACACTCTAGGGAACAACAATTCAGATTAAAATATTTAGAGTGATGAAAGAAAAACAAAGACTTTATATTACCTTGCTATACTCTGGTGCCGAATACATTCTCTGAGCATTAATCCATAATGTAAAGCCATATTCACGTCTTCATACCTTAATGACAATATGATATAAATTGGGGAGCCAATTTAGTCTTAATTCCTCTAATGTCACAAAATCATTGCAATATGATAAAACTATTCTTCATGCCTATGAATATAGATGCAAAGTTTCTTCTTTATTTTATAGTACAATAACCCAAATTGGCTCCCCAATGTTGGGAAATGCCAAAATCAAGCTCCTTCCACTTTTCTAGGCCAAAATAACCTCAACTATTTCACCAAACAGCATTTAAATTTTTGGTAAAATAGCTTGATTGAAAAATAAATTAAAAAGAAACATATTAAAAAAGGCAAATGTCCATTTAATATTATAGGTAAATATGTGTTTCTAATTTAAAAAACTGAAAAATTAATTATTCCATCAAGCTATTTGGTGAAAAAAGTTGATGAATAGAAATTAGCAAAATTGAATTATTTGTTCTTCAATAAGAATACCGATCAAATTAAATAGGAGTTTGCTCCTTTTTATTTAAAAAAATGAATTCTATTATAATAAATTAAATGTTTTTAAAAATATTTTAGTCTATCAAGGTTTTTCACTGAACAAGCTTGATTTGAGGAATCAAGTTGTTTGGTGAAACAACTAGATATACAGTGGGTGTATTAGAATTGAGAAGCCAATTTGGGCATTTTCTAATATTAGGGGTTTGATTTGGATAATTTCTCTATTTTGCACATTTGGAACAGTATTTCACCAATATCCATCTTATCATGGAAACAAATGATTCGATATATGTTATAGATTACATATTCTTGTATATACTTTGCCATATCAGAATAATATCCTTCATTTTCACAAAGATAATCATTCTAGACTTTTCACACTTATCAGGAAACTCAACTAATACATTTACTATTTTTTTGGAAAAATCAGAACTAAATACTTAAATTACTCCCCCTCCTTATCGCTACCTCTCTCGTCCTAAAAAATTAAAGAGCCACTATAGATAAATGACCAGATAACATGTGTTGGGAACATGGGAGATTATCTTTATTTATAGGAGAGTAAAATTGAAAGATGAAGAATTTTAATTACGAATGACAAATAACATGAAACTACTTTTTCTCCAAAACAACTCTCTTTGTGAAACAGAGAGAGTAGTACCTAAGTTGAAAAAAAAAAAATGGCAACTATGAGAAGACATTAAAGTAAGTGGTAAGTAATTTAGAGATGATTTTGGATTCTCAACTTAGGAAACCTGCAATCTCAATTTCTCAAGGTTAGCAGAGACTAATGGAGATTAAAAAGTTTGCAGAGAGGACAACATTATTATTAAGGAAAGTGGTTTCTGTTAGGGAAGTGCCTGAGGTGAAGTTTTGCTTCTTTTGTCGACATCGATGTTGAGAGTGGGGTTACACATGGGCAGCATTGTTTTTTTACGTAGTGGCCATCCTCTTGTCCAATTTTTTTTCTTTACTTTTGCTTTCATGATCATATTATATAAATTTGAATGCTTTTCATGAGAGGTAAACTTTTGTCAAATGTTCTTGTCCATTCTTTACGTTTATGTTTGCAATCTTGTGAGGAGACAGTTCTTGACTACACAAGGTGTTCAATATATTGCTTCTACTACAAAAGACAGATTCAATGACACGACTTGAAATAGAGGTAATTTTGCATTTTACCCACATAATTTTTGACATCTAGAGGATATTTAAGGCGGCATATTCAAGTATCAACCTTATTACGATTGAATTGACAAAATACCATTAATAGAATTTTTAGAGGCTTCTATGATCATCATGTGCTCCTTAGGCTATAAAGAATTTTACAATACTGTGGCTCAACTCACTATATTTTATGGATTAATTTAGCATTGTAGAAAGGCTAAAACTCATAAAATGGAAATTATTAATATCCAAGAGCAATTAGCTGTAACTTCAATTTTCAATTTATGATAAAATGAGACAAAATAAGTTGAGAACATAAAGAGATGAATTGATACCAGAAGAAAGATTTAGTGTCAAGGGAGATCGATTAAAGTTTTAGTTGATGTAATAAAAATAATAATTTAGTTGGTTTAAATATTAATCTTTTTATAGAATTGCATGGAATTGATGGAGAAATAAGATGGATGTAGTTGACCACAAATAGTTAGGGAAAATTTGGCTTTTTACGTATAATAATTTATGAAGAATTTTGTTTCCTTAACTAGGTTTCTATATATTGCTACAACTTATAACCCATATCCAAACAGTAAAAACAGGTTTAAGGGGAAGAAAAAGAAACAAACGGCAGAAACCTTACTATGAGGTCTATGATACAATACTGACATCTACGAGTGAAACTTTAAATAGGAATCTCACCCAGAAATTAAGAGGTCCAAGAGATCTTTGTTAGCTTCCAAATAGTCAGATGCAATTAATCTTGATTGGACCTGCTGCCTTTGCAAATTTGCTACAATTTGGGTAGCATCATTGCGAGCCTGAAAACTCACACAAGATCAGACTTCAAAAACCAAGTCATATTATTGTATACATATATTTATGACTTGTTAATCACAGAATGTAACAATAAAAAAAAATCTGTGCAAAAGATAGCAAAATGTTCTTCAAGATTAATCATGCATTTTAAAATCTTATCAAAAATATCATGGGATTAAGATACTTACTTCTAAGCTTAACTTTGGAAGACAAACAATTAGCAAGCGTAGGGTGTTCTCCCTAAAGAATTCCTGAGTTACTTGTGCGCAACCTTCAGCAGTTGGCTCTGAATCACTGTTGCCATAAAGCACAATTTTCACCTCCCTGATGCTTCTAGATAATTCTGTCATCTGCATAAGAAGAGATGATAGTTTGATGGACTATCATACCTAAAAATTAACCCACTGAATGATACTGAAGATCTGAGTTGATCAAAGATAATTTAGGTACTGAAACCAAAAATATATATCACCATGGCACTATCATCTAAATCAATCAACGAATGATAATCACAACATATCCCACACTGAGATTTCACAATTCATAAAAACAAGCAGCTTGAGCCCCCCACAACCAACCAGACTGCCCATATCATCGGCAGTCAAAGAAACATACGCCTAACTGGAAAGGTTTGCTACTAAAAGGCATTTATCAGCAACCAAATCTAAACAAGAGAAGACAATGCTCGGTTTGGCATAAGAGTTGGATTTAGATATTGTGGCTGGAAAGAAAATGAAGGCACTTTCATAAAAAGGTTTCAATTGTAAACTCAATTATTCTTAAGCGGTAGCACTTATTTGCATGGAAATTGAAGTGGCCAAGTAAATCTACTGTATTTTCAGAAGAAGAAAAATAGATACAGACAAGAAGATCCTTGTTTATGGCTTAGTAGAAATCAAATAAAGATGTGGCTTCCAACTGCATCTAAATTTGTCAATGGCCAGCCTTCATTCTCCTGAAACACAAATGATTTTTGATTGCGCATATATTGCTCTCTCCAACCAATGAAGATGTCACTCCATGTAAAACGCGATAAAAACATTACGCCTATACAAGAAATGTTTTAATCCTTCTCATTGATAGTAATCGTACTCTGCTCTTCGATACGGAAAACAGAGGATCATATCCATCACTAGCTGAACATAGTGAAACAACATAATAGTTCATACACAAGGAAAATGACAAAACGAAGAGCATAGAACCGAAGTCGATCATGGAGCCAGATTTCAAAACCCGATCTTACCGTTGCGCAAAATGCCGATTAATACCAATCGTTTGCACAGACATAAAGACAAAAAAAAAAAAAACGATCCGAATCCAAAGATCGATGAACACAAAAACAACGAGAGGGCATTGACTAATCTCGCCTTCTCCTCCCGTTTGGCATCCGGCAAGTCACCGTCACGGTCGATGTATCTCAAGAGCTCCCGCGTCAGGCGTACGAGTTCGGCGGGGCTCCGAGGCTTGGTCTTGAGAAGGTCTTTCACGTTCTCCTCCGGCGGAATCCGCTGCTTGGGGCGGTTCGTGGGCCGCCACAAGATGGCGAGGCACCCCCGGCCGAGGGTGCCGCCGCCGCGACGGCCAGATTGAGGACTCGTGGGTGCTCGATGGAAGGACAGATGGCGAGGGTCAAGGCTTCGATTGGCAGTGGCGGCTTCTCCTCCTCCTCCTCCGCACTGGACAACAGCAACCCCGACGACCACCCAAACCACAAATAGCAACGCCCACGGCAGCGACGACAATAATAAAGACTCCACGTACTCTTCTCGACGGTTCTTTCTAAGTTGCATTAACGCGAGGGTTAATCTATAAAGATACGGCAGAATTTTAAAATCACACCTATATTTTTCCTTTTCACCAAATCAAACCCTCTATTTTGGAAACTTCTAAAATGCACACCTTCGCAGACCTTCTTGCTTTAGTTATCCAAACTTATCGAGTTTATTTATTAAAAATCTAATGGAGCTTAAAATGGCCTCAAACTTACTTACAAATTAAATAAATAGTATTTAAGCTTTTAATCAAGCTCAACTATTAATATTGTTATTTTTATAATTTATATCTATTTAAAAACATTTATCCTGTGTGTACTTTTTTTAAAAAAAATAGTATTCTATTAATATTAGATTTAAAAAACACATAATTTTTTTTTATAAAATAAATTGACCATGAATATTATTCATAAATATTAAAAAATCAAATTTGCTAGTATTTAAATTTATTTATTTTATGTATTCTTTTATAATTAAATAAATATAAATGAGTTTTATGAAATGTAACCATGGCTGATTCATTTATGTGTCGTTTAATTTGAGTGTGGAAATAGAAATGAGATTGGATTTGATAGTAGGGTGAAATGAGAATAAGTTTAGTCATTCCAATAATATTGTTTGGTTTATAAGTTAAGAATGAAAGCGGAGACGACGTTGATACCATTGTCGCCGATTGTCGATTGCCCATTGTCGATCGATATCGGCAACTGCATTTGTGGCCGGGCAATCGCCGACGGCCGACGATCTCCGACCGTTTGCCGGTAACCATCGACGATCGACGATCTCCCGGTCAGTCTTGCCGGGTAACCATCGACGATCAGCGATCTCCGGTCGGCAATCAACCGTCGACGGTCGACGATCTCCGACCGTCGGTGCTGGCAACCGTCGACGGCCGACGATCGCCGATCGTCGATAGTTGTCGATCGCCGCTCGCCGACGGCCGCCGCCGATCGCGGGCGTTAATGGTCGCCATCGCGGCTTACGGCGAACCGCCGATCGTCGGCCGTCGGCCGTCGATTGCTCGTTGACCGCCGATCGACCATCATCGCTCGCCGCTCCGCCGCTAATCGCCATCGACCGCCACGATCATTATCCGGCGCCGTCGTTGGCCACACGCGCTTGGCCGTTTCATTATCAACGATCGATCGTCGACTATCGCCCATCGTTCACCACTCGTCGGTGTCGATCGTCAGCTGTCAATTGTCGGACATCGACCAACAACAATCAACGATCATTTATCATTTACATTTCCATTTCTAAATCCACCATTTAGATCGGGTTTTGTTGATTCTCAAATATATAGATATCATTCCAAAATCTCGATTCCAAATCATTAACCAAACATCATATATCATTTTCATTTTCATTCTCTCATTCTAAACCCTCCAACCAAACGCTCCTTGAAGTTTTATCTGAACCTGAATATGTTCCTATTAAAATTTGAAAAATAATCTTCATTTTTTTTTTCCAAAATTCAGATTGGCCACAAAAGTTGCTCGTGTTAGGTTCGAGTTTTGTGGATTAAAAGGCATGCCATGCCATGCATTGATGCATAGAACCAATAATCTCTAGTGTTCATCTACATGATTATAATTTAATAATAGATATTACATAAGTAGTGATGGCTGTTTCCAAGGGTGGGTATGAAACTAATAAACTAAATCGAAATAAACCAATACAAATTGTGCTTATTGTTTGTGGTAAAGGTTATCATTAAAATAAGGGGAGTCTTAAAAAGTACCCAAGGCACAATGACTTGTTTAAACAAATGACTGCTAAACTATGATCTGAGATGACAATCAAAAGTATAATACTTTGTTGTTGCCGAGTACAACACAAATGCTTTATTGTTAAATAAATGACTTGTTCAAAAGCAACGGAAATAAAAATAACATGAAATTTTATCTGGAGATGAGATGAGATCCACGTGAAGCACTACAAACAAATTAATGTGGTAGGTTTGAATCACAGCAACATGCAATAAATAAAGCCTGTTCATTGTCCTTTTATGCATGACACAGAAGCGATTAGATCTGAGAGCATGCAGATGTATGTAGTTGCCAGTCAGTAGTCACCTATGCAATGCACATTTCTTTTGTTCCTATATGATCAGGCTTAAATTTAAAAAATAATAATAATAAACAAAAAACTTAGAGTGCTGAAATAAAGAAGAGCAAGTGGCCATCTCTTATTAAATGGTCACTCTTGCAATGGAATATGACATTATCTATGAATATCCTTCTCATGCCTTTGCTTTTCTTTTTTTTTTTTTTTTTTTCCTTTTTTGCTTTCCATTCTTGATTACTCCACTTTGTGACAGTGAACTCCAATGCCCTTTAGTTCACCAATGCTTCGGATAGAAACTCTGGTACCTTTGGTCTTTTACTTCTTCCCTGATCGGATTAATTTGCAATAATGGATCTTTTGAAATAGTGTTGATGTGGGCAAGCATTTTGATTCTAGCCTATCTGGTGACATTCAAGGAGCATCCTCTCCATTCATGCCTGATGCTCTGAGAGAGAAGGTAATAGTTGATAATATATGATTTACATGCTGGAGCAAAAGAAATCTAAAGTTATACAAAAAATAAAAAATAAAAGTGTTTCATTGTAAACCATCAAAAACAGCTGTGCAAAAAGTTAATGGTTTGGAATAGACAAAAAGTTGCTATTCCAGAAACATTGTCCGACTGTGTTCTCAAGAAGTGAGCAGAATGCACTTCTTGGAATTATCTGAATGAAAATGACTTGCTATAATTGAGCCTCGCACTTCATCCAGATTGCTTTTATTCAATGATAACAAATATGATGGCGTTTAGACAAAAGATGAGAGCAAAGGATCAATCATGACTACCAATAAGAAGCAAAGGTACATCAGATTTCCCACATTTAGGCAGGACGGATTCATTGTATCCTCCCAGAATTTTTTGTCTAGTCCTTCTTAGCTCTATTTCGTGCAGCTTTGGCTGAGGCTGAACGCTCGGACTGGGAGAATCTAACAAAAATGTGCATAACTACCGTAACCAGTAAAAGCCCAGTCACAGTAATTGCAACTCCTTTCCATGTTGACAATAGTTCAGTCCATTTGAAGAATCTGAATGCAGCGTATGACAAAAGGCAGAACCAAAACACTACCACCTGTTTGTAAAGTGGATAAACCAAAAAAAAAAAAAAAAAAAAAAAAAAGAAACAAACATGAACATCAGTTGAGTAGTTGTAAATATTGTAAAGTCGAATCTTACAGCGCTGTAGAAAGTATTTTTCGTATTGATAAAAACAGTGCTGAACTATTTAGATTAACCTAAATTTGAGCAACAAATTGTTTCTTTTATGAATAGCGAGCCTAAGCCAAGCGCAGAGCAAAATTTCAACCGTTATTTTCTTCTCAAAGAAAGCCGTAATATTTAAATCTCCATGTCAGCAAAGGCATTTTCCAACACTAATTTCTCTTTTATCAAACATTAACATCAAGGCAGCGTGAGAAAAGTTGCTAGTATGGGAAAAAATGAAATTGGACAAAGAGCGAGTGAAACCGCCACCATATGGTTCTTTCAAGAACAACAAAATCTTTATTCTTCATCAGAGCAAGTGTTAGCAGAATGAGAAGGACAAATTCCAAATACTAATAAAACAGGATAGCATCATCACAACTACAAGCAAACTCTGTTGGCAAATTAATACTGATATTGCATGATAAAAATTTAAAACTCAAATCTTGAATAACACCTTTTTATGTCTTACCAGCAATGATTTCACGGGACGACCAATTTGCCTTTGTTCAGCCCCAAAGCTCCCTTCTGATTTGTATTTGTCCAGGAAAGCATCCTGCCAAAAAAATAAAAAAGGAAACTTGCTATGATGCTGCTGCGAGGAAAATATAGCATAAGGTACACTACAGCGAGTAATCATAAAACAAGGACATTTAACTGTTGTAGACCAAAATAATAGAACTAAGAAACCCTTATGAGGCTTGCCAAGAAAAATACTATGCCTTGGCTACAAATATGTCTTTACACCACTGTGACACTCCCTCGTCTGTTCCAGGAAGATCTGCCAAAGGGTGTCGTTTCACGTGGACATGCACCTAGAATCACAGGAATTTTCAATGAGTACAGAGTTGACAATAACTAATGTCAACTGAACAACCCACATTAAATTTTGTTGTTGACATATGAAGCTTATGCAACAGTTCAAAATAAAATTTCACAATGTAACCATTAAAGGCAGAGGTAAAATAAGAAATCCATATAGAAAAACAAGTAAACTTCAAACTCAACATGATCGGCAAATTTAACATTCCTGACCAGGTTATCATTGAACTCCACATTAGCAATACCCTTTGCACAACGTTTCTAGATCTCTGTTCCAATCAGACAGTAAGGAGACCTACTTCTCATCTGATTCTATACTCCTCCAAACGGCTGCCATGTCGCTGCTGCTACTTCCCTTATCTGTTCAAATTGTTTCTCAATGGAATATGCTCTCTGCATCTTCTCTAGAACAGGACAAAATATTAAACAAGGGTTCTCAAATCCAAGAAGCTGACAGCAAAGAAACTTTGGCTGCAAAGAACTACTCTTTCCCCTCTCTTCTTTCCCAATATCTTGTCTTCTTTTCACTGGCTATAAATACATGTAGCATTGTCTCATAGCTCAGAATGCTGGTTTCCCATTTTCCTTTATTTTTTTTCCAAGAATTGGTTAAAATCAAAACACTTCAAGTTGTTAAGAAATGGACCAAAGTCAGACGAATATTCAATGACAGTAATATGGAAAGGATAAATTTTGAAGGCAAAAACTTATAAAGGGCAGGCCAGTGTATGAAATTTCCACCAATCCAAAGTCTCAAAGAAGGGTCTATTATACGCAACCTGACTCTACTTTGCAAGAAACTATTTTTGAGTCTCGAACCCGTGACTTCTATGTCACACGGCAATAATTTTACTGTTGCATCAAGGTTCCCCTTCAAGGCAAAAACATTAACTTGATTTTAACATTTATAGGCATCTTTCATCAATCAATATTCTGTATAAGTGACCAAAATACTATTCTTCGAAGTAGCTCCTCGCCATTTTGTATGATACAAGAACTTCCTAAAAAGTTTCAATTATAGCCCATTGTCAAGTTGAGATTAGCAAATAGTTAAATTTAGCTGACATGGCTACAAAACATTTATATTTTAAAAGATTTCCCAGGCCAGCATTGATGAGTATAATTTTTCTCCATTAAATTATTTTTTAAGTGGAAGTCATTAAAATAAATCATATTTTACAATCAAGTGAAATAAAGTTTACTGATTGCTAAACTCAAGTTGATAGTGAGCTCCAATTAACATATTTTGTGATGCTTCTGAATAAAAGCTCTACGAAATGGAAAACTTGCTATAAGTTGAACAACCCTTGTAGTTAAATTTTTATGACTAGGTAAGGGATCAAATTGCTGCAACATTTAAATTGAGCACACCAATGACTTAAGATCTATTTATTATTATGCCCCAAGAGTGAACGAATTTTACACAGAATAACATTATTACAAATTAGCATGTTTATCAATAATTATAAGCAACATTATTGTGCTGAACTTGCATCAACGACTCAGACACATGTATATGTTTACTTTTCTCGCAAAAGGTTAGAACCGCCAACCTAGCGGCCCCCACCGACCGGCCCCTCGGCCATTGTGAGGGACGTAAATAACGGGGTGGGCCTTTGGCCCATAACTCGGTGGTAAGCACAAGGAAGAATATTTCATCCCGGGGGGGGAGGGGATTTTAGACTCCTCATCTGGTTTCGAACCCGGACATCCTCGCAAGCATCACCTTGTGCTTACCATCGAGCCATCCCCGAGGGGACTATATGTTTACTTTTCTACTATCATGTAAGTGTAGCCTTACCGCTAAATACATGTTATTCCTTGCTTTCATTTATAAATTCATGCAATTTGCTATTCTACAAACTAAAATCTACAAAAAATCACATATATTAGCATACTCAGGACACATGCACAAATAAACTGCATATTATGGACACCACTAATCCTGTGTACATACCACTGATGGTTGCGCTCTCAGAATCCTAAGCATTGTTGGTGATGGTTGATTGGAAGGAATTGCCACTGTTACATCATATACAGCAGGAACAAAAGGTCGCATGATCTTTACAGCTGAAACAAAACCCTGAAATCAGAATGTATATCTATCAATACCATTTACGAATGC
This sequence comes from Wurfbainia villosa, assembly GCA_025175895.1. Lineage (NCBI taxonomy): Eukaryota > Viridiplantae > Streptophyta > Magnoliopsida > Zingiberales > Zingiberaceae > Wurfbainia > Wurfbainia villosa. The sequence goes on from JAKLTH010000042.1 coordinate 1,202,105, forward strand.
TCCAGCATAGCTAATTAACCTCAGTTAATTAAAGATCTGGTACACTAGAAGGGGAACCAAAACCCAAGTAGTTAGTGTTTTTAATTAGTCATTAGTTTTTTGGGGGATTTAACAAGCCATTAGGGTTTTACCAATTCAATTATTTAAAATCCTGTTATTTAATTTTCAAAGATCTGTTAGGATTTTGGAATAACACAATTTATTTTTACAAAAGAAAAAGAAAAAAAAAAAGAGGGGGGAGGTTTGAATCCCTTGAATTGTTTTATATTTCAGTTTAATAAAATGCCCCCTCTTTGTTCATTGAGAGTTCGTGCTTGGTTTGACGGTTTGTTCATGTTGCATCAAGTAGTATTAAAGGTGAAATTATATTCGTTTGTGAACAAAATCTCTATAATCTAATCTCGATACAAGTTCTAATACTCCAACTTGGAACCCTCTGTTTCTCTCCATCCATGAACCCCTGGCTTCCCTTAAGCCTCTGACCACTCAAGATCAACTTCAGCGAACCATACCTAAATTTCTACACTTGTTACCACAACCTGTCCCTCCCTTGAAGCTCCTTGGCCACTATCTCTCTCACTTTCCCAGAGGGAACAAGGAGAGTTCTGCCTCACTCGCTGCATCAAAGGGAGATTGTTGCCTTCCATCAAGAAGGTGGCTGGTCTTGCAATAAGTGAGCCATCGCTGACCCCTCTCATCTCCTTCCTCATCATTGGTGAGAATGCCAAAAACCACCCCTTCTGCTACTGGATCCTCTGACAGAACAGCCACACATCCTGCAGTGATGGAAATTGGCAACTCAACCAAATCCTATTATCTTCGCGGGATTGACCAATCGAGATGCTCCATCACCACAACAAAATTGACAAGATCTCCTCCCCAACTTTTACCAAAACTGACTTAATCCAAACCTGGCCTTTTACATTTTGGCCCATTAAACTAGTAGATTTACATATCTACACAACATTTTTCAGATTCACAGCACCAAGAATTATTTGCACTTGAGGAGTACTTCATCCCCCATCAATTGAAACACATGCAGGACAAACTTCGACAATATAATAGACTCACATTGCCTTGTTAAAATCACTCCCCATTTAATAATTATTTTTATTTAATGTAGTATGTTATCGTTTTTTATATATTTACCTAATTTTCTTACAAATCTTAGTTTGTTTAGTCTTTACCCTTAGTTTACTTGTGTTACATATTTTATAATTTTCATTCCTTGTCAAATCTTAACATAACATGTCGAACCCCACTATGAAACACATAGATGGCAAGTATGAGACTTTTGAAGTCAAATGTAATGACTTGGAAGACAAGGTTAAAGTTCTAACATTTCAAGTGTGCAACCTAAAAAAATTTAGGAACACATTAAAAAAACTAAGCGACATATGTAAAGAAATAAATTTTGACAGATGGACTTCACCTAAACATAGTTTGCATCATGACTCTCAAGACGCACTAAGAGATGAAAACAAGTATTTCCCTAAACACAATATCTATAGACATCGGGTTAGGCAAGAGGAAAGAGACATTACTAGAGGTAACATAGATGTCCCTAGCTTTGATGTTAGATTAGACCCAAGCGCATTCTTTGAATGTGGCTAAGATTGAACATTATTTCTATTGGTATGAAATGAACCATATTGAATGAACTCAACTGACCCTGAAACTATTATCCAATGGGTGAAACCAACAAAAAATCCCAAAATTGTTATTCATGTTCAGTATCAGTTCTTCCTTCCCGTCATAGTCATCCATATTATTGAGAGGATCATTAATACTAAAAGATACTCAGTGCATTGGAAAGGGCTTCCAGATATAAAAGGCAAACAAATCAAAGAAGTGAAACTACAACATATAACACCTAACTTATTTGTTAAGATTCATTAAGGGTGCTAGAACCAGCTTCCATGAAAGCCATTGTTCTTCACTTTGCAATTATGTGTGGCGATGCATGACTTGAATAATCATCCTAATAATGTAGTTAGAATTTTTAAACATCATTAGAATTTTTGAGACTTTTAATAATTGGGATTGTGTCAATTCAATTATTTAAATTTGTTATTCAATTTTTAAAAGAGTCATTTAGATTTGTTAGATTTTGAGATATCCTAGTCATTTTTTACAAAAACAAAGTTATTATGTCTATAAAGAGGTTAGAATCCCTTGTATCGTTTTATCTTTTAGTTGGATAAAAAAAATCCCTTTTTCATTCATTGAGAGTTTGTGGTGGCAAGATTTGTTCGTGATGCATCAAAATTACTTTTGCGATCTTCTTTGTTTGTTATTCATGCACTTTAAAGCAGATACAAATAAGACCCAAAAAATAAAGAAAAAGCATTCTCCTAGCAAACATAATTAATCATAAACTAAACAAAACCTTGGTTCGAGGAATGAGAACATTTCTAGGGATGGGCAGACCCTGTGAAGCTGCATATTCTTGTGCTGCTATAAGCTTTTCTGGAGTAAAGCGTGTCCCCTCAACAAACAAAGCCAACCAAAATGGTCTTGGAAAGTCTTCCAATCGTTGTAAACCACACTGCATGTTACAGTCATCCAAATGATATCAGAACATGCCAAAACAGGACAACCAAACACAAACCAACCAAACCTTAAGTGTGTTCTCATCCTTCGCCCAATTTCTTTCCAGAAAGAGGTATTCGGTAAACCACATTGACCATCCAATGACCTGCAAGAATGATAATATATTTACTTCAAAACTATATATTCTCGTTCTTTTTCATGACAACTAAAGAAGGAAATAAAGAAACAACTAAAAGTGAAAGAGAAAGAGACCAATGTCCTAGTAATATACTCACTGGAAGGAGCTTTGATGACTTCTTCATGACTGCTAATGCACTACCAAGGCAGCCTGAACGCTGGAATTAGGAAATCAAGTTAATACAAAAGGATTCACAGTATCAACAAGCAGAAGCAGTGCACAAATGCCATAATGTTTTCATCCCCTTGAGTATGAATGTCTGACCAGTGAAAGGACAAGATGAACCAACTGAATTCAAATTACAAGCTAAAAGATCAAGAAACAAGCAGAAAGAGAAAAACCTGTGCTAGAACCCATCCAACAAGCCAATCAATATCACTTCTATGATTGCATATGAGAAGTGCATGCTCTTTACCTGTAAAATTCACCATAAAAACTCATAAATAACAATGAAGACTAAGAGCAAAAATTTGGCGATAAAAGGAAAATAAGAAATTGACACAGTGCCAAGTTGACCCTGAAAAACTCATAGGTTTGCGACGATAAATCCTCACCCATTAATTCAAAGGTTTTGGAATCCCCATACAGCTCAACCTGCAAATAGAAAAAAAAAATACATTAATTACGTTATTATGAACCATCAAAATGACGAAATAAGCAGCAAAGGTTCCATTGATCTCCAATGATTTCACAATTGTGAATAAACACCAAAATTAAACAAACAAAGATGGCATCTCAATTGAGATTGCGCCAAGATCACTACAATCATCATTTTTCATGTTTTGGCAGTTTAAAATTCCATATGTGGTTTATTGGGGCAAAAATGATACCGAGGTTAACATGTAAATGATGTTGTGTTTGTTAGAGAAAGTAACCTAGCTCAATCTCTGTGATCATATTGTCACATTTTGTGAGAGAGAAGCAATGACAACCTCATTGATGTCGGAATAACTTCACTTATTTTGTTAAGGACGGAAATCTTTGGTCGGAATCTTTCAATATTAAAATTTGTAGATCATTGCATGTTGTTGAGTAGATTGTTGGTGTACAGGGCTCAAGATTTATGTCACAATTTTAAGGATCCAAAGTTGCCAAAACATTGTCCGTATAATAGGAGAAATTATGAACAATACATAAAGAAACTAATCGAATAAAAACCACACCTTGACACCAGCCCACCAATCAACCAACCAGACTAGTTCGATCCATAGTAATTCAGCCACCACTCTGTTAATCCTCCTATACATACTCTTCGAAAATGGTCGTATTATCACGAAAACTAGAGCCTGCAGGAACAACAAATAATTATCTTTTAATAAGATGAACAAAAAGAACGCATAACGCAGGACGAGACCAAAACGTTCAATATGAACAAACAGCAAAATAATCAAACCCTAAATACAATGACAACGAAAGCTGATGAATTTCTCTGAGAAACTCCATTCGACACGGAAAAGGGACCATACAAGAGGAAACAAGCCCCCGAATCACAGAATGGAAAATCCAAATGACGTACCTGAACGAGGTTCACTATCAGGCCGGAAAGGAGGAAGAGGAGGCCGAGGGGAAGCACCACCAACGCCGCGGGGACTGCCATGGGGAAGAGGTAGCGGCAGGGGGCGAGATTTGACGGTCCGACCGAAGAAGATGACGCCGGTGCTTTGTCCTTCCGCCAATCCGCTCAATCCTCAACTTTCACGTTGCTCTCCCTCGCTGCAACTCGTGCATTCCGCTGGAAGCCAGAATTCTTGTATTCATTGTGTCCGGTTTAAAAAAAAAAACTGATTGGATCAGTTTGCTTATTCACAGACAAACTTTGCATAATTACAGGAAAAGATTTTATTGTCACTCGGGCTCCCATCGACTCAACTATTAACAATGTATCCCAAAAATTCGTGAGATAAAATTGATTATTTTTAGAAATTAATCGAATCGAAAATTCAGATATCTTAATATCAATAAAAAAAAAGTTTTTTCTTGCCACCTAGGATAGTCTATTAATTAGAATAGCATATATATATATACTTCAAAATCTATGAAAGATTTTATAGATATTATTATAAATAGATATTAATAAATTTTGATGTAAGATCTAAAATCTTACGTATTCCTCCATAATTTACTTCAAAGTAATTATCGCATAGAGAAAAAGATTTTATTTCAAAAACTAATTTTTAAAATCAAAATGCTCTCAAAGTGCAATATTTTTTTAGAAATGCCTAAATTTTTTTTATTAATATAAAATTATCCCTAAGTTTTCATTTTACTTTTCTACGTTGCACCAATGTTAATCACTAATTGTATAAGAGAAATCTAAATGCAAAATGAAAATTTCAAAGATAAGTTTGCCAAATCCGATGACTAATTTGCAAATATATGAAATATGATGATTTAAATGGCTATAGGAATATAGTGGAAGAGGACAAGACGGTGTTATTTATATAATTTAGATCAGATATAAAATCATTTTGCACAAATTATAATAGAGGCTCAAAGATAAAATTCAAAGAATAGTTTAAAATTGCTCCGCAAATATAGTACAGTAATAAAAATACTCAAAAAGAAAAATTTTTAAAAAAAAATCAGAATTTGAATAATGAATATTCCTTCTCATAAATTGTCTTTGAATTTACTTAATAAATTATCTATCTATTATTAATATAAAAAAGCTTCGCACCAGAAAGCTTTCCCGCCATTCAAACACAATGCAACACTTCAATACCAATTTATAAAGAAATATATTTGTCTCCATTTATTTGCTAAAAAATAATTTATTTATGAGTGATAACAAAAAAAAAAGAAGCACAGACTAAGATTTGAGTGTCAAATTGCTGCGTGATGTGAAAGAAACATAGATTACATGAACAGAGAAAGCAAAACAGCAAGAACAAATCTGCATAATAAAAGAACAGAAACGAAAATATTGGAACTAAAATAAAAGACTGACTATTATTCTATTAAAATGGGAAAACATCCCAAACTTTTAGATATCAAATGTTTTTTTTTCATAAATTGTTTCAACTCTTTATTGGTTCAACTACATGCAAGAGGTCCTGGGGGTTGGTGAACCCCCAGAAATTTTCCCAGCTTCCTTGACTCCTCCTTTCCAGTGTCATACATCCGTAGGCCACCAGACCCCCACCACTTCATTATTTAGAAGTTAATACTGCTTTGAAACTTGTGGCAAGAACAAGAGCTGCCAGCAATGACAATAAATATATGTAGATAGATGAGTTAATGAGCAACCCCAACTAATTGACTTAGGCCATAGCTTCATCAACCGGGCCCAGACATCAAGCTTGAATACTGAAAGCAGCTTTAACAAACCAGCTTGAAATTGATGGCCGAGATCATTTCATTGAACATTAGATGGGTTTCTAGTCTGGTCTTACCTCAATAAGATGCTCACTGCACATGGAAGAAGCAGTTTAGGGGTTTGTGGATCCATGATTTTTCTTGTAGGTGAATTTCCTGCATCAGCCATCATTACAGATTTACAGATAAGTAGTGCAAGCAACAGACAATCAAAGTAAAAGGTAGACGATCTGGAATTCAGATGACTTAGATCAGGTCAAATCCTGCTACATTATTAAGTTGGGAGTTCTTGCTGTCATCTTATAAGATGAGCCTGCAAGCTTAAATTAAAAAACAAAGAGGCACAATAAGATAAGCTTATTACATAAACTTTTCTCAGTTTTAGATTCAAAACACATTTATCATGCTAATGGAATGGAACAACTTGATTGATTAGAATGCTATAGAATGTGCTTGAAGCTTAAGAATGATCGCCCAAGGTGTAAAGAAGTAGCCAGCCCTGAATCATTTCCAAATAATGGCATCGCGTCCAGGTCCGACACCAATGTAATGAATGGGAACGCCAATAAGCTGTTCTATCCGCTCAACATACTGACGTGCGGCTAAGGGAAGGTCGGTGTACTTTCGGATATATGAAATATCACTGTTCCACCCAGGTAGCACTTCATAATCGACCTGCACCAAAGAAAATTAATGATTAACAAGTCCATAACAAGTGATTCCTGAACTTCGACATAATAATCCTTTACAATCTAGCATAGTTGTTCCTCGCATCAATCTAATTAAAAATAATTTCTTTGGTATTTTCTAAAATATAATGTCTTTTAATTGCGATAATATCTTGGCTTTCAGTTATACAATTTCTGCAAGTCAAACATAGGAATAAGCCATAAGCAAAACAACAAAAATATATATATTATTATTATTCATATTTACTTTATTTCATTCCCTAAGAATACACAATCCTATTCGTGGTCAATTTCTTTTTGCAAATCAAACATGGCATAGAAATGTAGATCACTTACCTGTACTTGCTCAAGAAGACTGAGATCTGCAGGAAATGACTTGAGCTTTTTACCATCAGTTTGCTGATATGAAATACCAAGCTTGATTTCTGGAAGTTCAGATAGCACATCAAGCTTGGTGAGATTGAGAGAAGAAAAACCGTTGATCTGACAGCAATACTTCAATGCAACTATATCAAGCCAGCCACAGCGGCGAGGACGACCAGTAGTTGTTCCAAACTCCCTCCCAGCATCTCTAAGAAAGTCACCATCTTTACCCAACATTTCGGTTGGAAAAGGACCAGAACCAACTCTGGTTGTGTAAGCCTTCACCTGCATAAGGTTATACTAAAGAAGTTAAAAAGAAAAATAAAAACGGAAAAAGAATGGATTCATAAAAAAAAGTTAGAGAATGATTCTACTTACAACACCAATAAGATCACCAAGGTGTTTTGGAGCTATTCCCAGTCCTGTACAAATTCCACCAGCTGAGGGACTAGAAGAGGTCACAAATGGATAAGTTCCAAAATCAATATCCAACATACTTGCTTGACCACCTTCAACCAATATTTTCTTCTTTTGCAAAATTGACTCATTTATCACCTGAACAGTATCAGCAATAAAAGGTTCTAACCTCTCTGCAAATCTTTTGTACCTCTCAACCTCACTCTTAAGCATGTCAGTAGTATATTCAAATCCTTCAAACCTGGATGCAGCATCCCTCAATAAAATCTCAAGCTTCTGTGCAAACGTATCCATGTGTCTGAGGTCACAAACCCTTATTCCATTTCGTGTAACCTTGCTTGAATAACATGGACCGATCCCTCTTTTGGTTGTACCAATAAAAGAATTTGCAAGCTCAGCTTCTCTCAATCCATCTACAACTTGGTGAAAATCAAATAACAAATGGGCACGATCAGACACCAATATTCTTCCAGTGCATGCAACTCCATTGGATTCCAGACCATGAATTTCTTGGAATAAACCAGGAAGATGAACTACAGCTCCGTTACCAATAACACAGAGAGTTTCCTCATTCAGAATTCCAGAAGGAACAAGATGGAGTGCAAATTTTTTGCCCTCAGCATTGTAAATGGTATGTCCAGCATTTGCACCACCCTAATGTTGAAAAAATTAGTTTTTGATTCAGATTCTCAAGTAAAGAGCAGAACCATTAAATTATTTTCTCTCTCCATTAAACATAATCATTGGGAAAATGGAATAAAGAAAACACATTGTGAGCTTAAACTAATTGACTCATGCAACAAAGAACGATGAATAACAAACAAATCCTGAGTAGTAAATAGCCAAACAGGCATATTCATGCCACACCCAATAAACATAAGGCACATATATGCTACAAAGTTCTTTTAACATATGATATACTGTGAAATTATGGTAGGTACAGAGTGTGTTAGTATATACACAGAGCAAAATCATAAGGGAAGAAGGGCTTATTACTATTTTTGCTAAATTCAGATTACCAAATACAAATAGTAACCAAGTTACCAGTGATGAAACTTTGGTAGTTCTGTTAGTGTTATTGAGATTACGAAAATTACTCACATGACATTTACACATAATTCTGACTACCACTCTAATAAGCAGAAAACTACTTGGTATATGAATTTTGTCAAATTCAATCTAATCAAATGAACATCTTGGGTTTCCATTAAGTTAACACCAACAATAAGGAAATAAGATATAGCAAAACCAAAGTTGCTATACTCTCCCCAAATCAAATACCTCAACATGCATCTAAAATTTATCCTATTCAAATCCCTCCAAGGGTAAGTATGTTTATCTTAGATACACAGCAAAAGTTGTCATCTAGAATTTTCTAAATACTTCATTTTAATTTTTAATTACAACACTCAATCTTTTTAGGTGGATAATTTGTATAACACTTTTTTTTTTCATATCACCAAGTCCTTAATTACTCTTCAATCTCCAGTTCCATTCACAATATAGCATTGTATTTATAATCTTATAAGAATAGCTACTTATGACATATGTCTAACTTCTCCAATATATCAAATTCTAAATACTGTTACCATTTAGTCCTTCCACCTGCTCATTGTATTTCTTGTAAGCATATTATCTATATCCTCCTCCAGATCATCATTGAGTCTGCTGATTCTAATCTATTTTCCTAAAAGTGTTCTACATTGCAATATGTTGTTTTCGTAAACTAACTTATTTACCTGCATCAGCCCATAATAATGTGAGAATTCTTCTCTATTTAGCAACTATTTGTATCTATGTGATAAATTACTTCTAGCAACCATCTAGTCTATCTTTTCATATCAGAACACTTGGATGGTGAAGGCGCATTATGAGACCACTTACAATTAGCAGCCCATCCATAATACAGGTAAAGTTAAGATCTTTTTTCATCAGGTTTTCACATAGTTTTGGTAAGCTGTCAAAGCTTAGAGCAGTCATCCACATTTTACAGACGATATTGGATTGGACACAAATACATTGTATCAAACATCAAATTTAATTAGAGGAAAAAAGGACAATCAACTGCCACCGAGGGCTTGCTCACTGACAAACTGAGAGGAAGCCAAGGAAAAGGAAAACAGTAAAATCATCAAACTCTCGAATTTTACTCCAAAAACTAGTCCAATTGCTTTATGTCTAGCGATAAGTAAGTCGAAAGGTCAGACATAGTAGATCCCAAGACCGGAAGCTTTGTCTTTGTCTTAGTAGTTAGTACATGAAGCTCAAGAAGTACAAAAATCAATCTAGATTACAAGAGAATCATTCGTTAAAGCCTTTAATTTATTTCTGATACGCAGTAAGCCAATAGGAACCAATGAGTATCTTGTGAAAGATTTCCATAAAAGATCTACACAGTAATACTAATAGAAAAGTAAATGCACGGCAAATCTTGAAAATAAAACATGCAAAATCAAACTTTCAAGCCGTAGATAAACAGTAGCCCAAATCAAAGGGTTAAATGACGAAAACATATAAAAAAAAAGATTTTTTTTCTGTATTATCTCAAAGAAGTATAGGGCGGAAAATTTTACCTGGCAACGCGCAACCACATCAAAGCTCTTAGCAAGGATATCGACGAGCTTCCCTTTACCCTCGTCGCCCCACTGCGAGCCTAGCACGGCGGAAACCTGACTCAGCGACGCCACCCTGTCGAAGACATCCCCCCGCCCGACCTCTTCGACGGCCGTTGGGGCCGCGGCGGCCGAAACAGTTCTGAAGGCAGCAGCAGCAGTGGCCTTCCTACGCCACCCGAGCCCATACGAAGGGGCCATGGAGATCGGACTGCGGCTACCGCCGCCGCAGAGGGCGACGGGGTCGACGGCGATCGAAGAGAGGTCCATGGAGAAAAGATGCGAGGTTTGCGTTGCCAAATTAAGTGCGCGTTCCGGTATTTATATTCGTGATGGGTAGGGATTTGACCGTGCCCGGTCGGTTTTACCCATTCCGAAGTCGGAACATAAAGCCAAATCGTCGATCAGTTCCGATTTAACGGCTATTATGCCTTGATATTTACTTTTCTTAAGGTCATGAAATTATATATGTACAGTTCCTCGGGAGGGCTCGATAATAAATACAAGGTAATATTTATGAGAAAATCCGAGTTCGATTCCAGACGAGAAGTCTAAAGCTCTCTCGAGATGAAATATTTTTTCTTGTGTTTACCATCAAGTCAAGGGTCAAAGGTCCATCCGTAATTTACCTGCCTCACAATAATCGAGGAGTCAATCGATGAAGATCACTAGCTTGACGGTTCCAAATTTTTTATGATGAAATTATATATGTACTATATATATCACTCTTCCAAACAGAAGGTCATGAAATTATATATATATATTTTTCGATATTAGTTCTAAGTTTTTTGGGATGAAATTATATATGTACTATATATATCACTCTTCCAAAGAGAAAGTCATGAAATTATATATTTTTTATTTTCGACATTAGTTCTAAGTTTTTTGTGATGAAATTATATATGTACTATATATATCACTCTTCTAAACGGAAGGTAATGAAATTATATATTTTTTATTTTCGACATTAATTCTAAATTTTTTGTGCTGAAATTATATATGTACTATATATATCACTCTTCCAAACGGAGGTCATGGAATTATATATTTTTTATTTTCGGCATTTTCTGAAGGCCTCATTTTCTGAATTTCTCGGAGGATGATAGGGCATGCCGTATTTTCATATTTATTGTAGGTCCATCTCTTTCGTGAAATATGTATTTTTATTTAAAAATCATGAAATTTTTTTTTCATAAAATCATCTTAATCACCAAAAGCAAATACAGAGATTGAAGCAGAATCGCAGTTGTTAGTTGCATGCGATGGAGCATCGAGGAGTATCCATCCACTCGTACCGTTCGTTCATAGATTCTTTATTGTACGACAAAGCGATTTGATCTTCGAAGGTTCATCATGAATCACGAATCTTTCAAAGGATCCCAGTTTTGAGATACGTTGTCAATCCATAACCGGATTTTTTTTTTAAAAAAAAAATCAACTCGCTTCAAATTTTGTGCCTCTGGATTTTTATCGTCAGCGTCAGCGCTGTTGCGTTTCATTATTGTTTTTTTTTTCTTTTTTTTTTAAATTTATTTCCTGAGTTTTTTTTATTGAGATATTCGAATCATCCGTCCATAAAAGTAATCGATCTGATCCCATAAACTTTCGAAATATTTCATCAACAATTGAATTGGATAAGATCGGAATTCAAATAGCTTATATTGGCCATCAATAATAAATTAAAAAAATACTTATAGTTTTATTACGATTCAGTCGGAACTCTTCGATCATATCATTTCTAAATGACGATTCTGTCTATCGAACAAACTCTTGAATCTTAAAACCATTTAAATAAATTTTTCTTAAATTCGTTAAAAAATATCACAATATATTATATTTTTCTATAAGGTATCTCTTAGCTATTATTGTTGTCCAATGGGAGCCTATAGTTTTTTTTTTTTTCGCTTCCATTTTTATTGACTTATCAATGGCTAAAAATTGAACTCAAGCGATTTTTTAGGTCTCTTTCGGTCAAGGTTAGGCATGTTTATCGGTTACTCGATTTTGATTTCGATTCGATTTTAATTTGGATATGTTGACGTTGAAACCGGTTTAGAACTGATTCCAAATCGATTCCGATTCTAAAATTTTAACTTTAAAACTAATTTAATCATGACCGGTTCCGAACCGATTTCGAATGATTTTAAATCATCTTCTTCGAATTTGAACTTCCAAATTTATTTATTGCACCAGTAATTATATTTTTTTTTACCATAAAATAATCTTATAGACATATTAGCATATTAAAAATTTCCATCTTTAAATTAACAATTGAAATTATATCAAAATCCGAATCCGAATCCGAATCGATTTCAAAATCAATTAAAATTGAACTGAACCAAAATCGAAATGATTCCAATTCAATTTCAAAACTAATTCGTCCGAATCAATTTCAATTTCAAATTTAACAGATTAATTTCAACTCAATTTCCAGTAAAATAGATCCGTTAGACATGCCTAGTCAAGGCTATCCGTGTCACCCATGTCTTTGGATTTCTTTTGCTTTCTCTCTGTCTCCTCTTTAAATCGCGTGGGATGTGAAATTATTCAGTAAGAAAAAGCAAAAATGTTTTTTTAGGTGACTTGCTCGGGGTAGGAATATTGTCCCATTTAATAATGATAAAAAAAATAGCATATTTATTGCCAGTATTAATTTTTATATTTTAAGCAATTAAATTTTTTTCTCTCCAATTTTTAGGGATGTTTTTCTTCTTTCCTAATTTGTTTTCCTGCTCTCACAGAAATTACAACTAAAGCTAATAAATATTAAATATGATTTGACAATTTTTTTGAAAATAATTAATACAAACTCAAAATATACAAACTCAATTTCCCCGCATAGATTCCTTTGTTGGGAAAGGATATTTTAACCTCCACGGGAAAGATCCACTTATTAGTAAATATAGACATGGTACCATGAGACAAAAGATAAATCTTTCACAAATACAAAAATATCGTCTCTCCATGCGTTAATTACTAATCTCAAAGACTAAAAATTTATCATAATTTATCTTCCTTACAATAATCCAGAAACAAATAAATAAAGACCGCTAGATTGACGAATTCCAATCTTTTATACCATATGAAAAGGATATTTTATTTTAAAAAATAATAATTATTTCTATACCATATATTTTAATTTTATAAGTAATAAAGTTACTTTTTGTGTTATATTTATTTATTTTCTATAATTAATGTAATACGACACAATTCGTAAAGAGTGTTAAGCAAAATTTAATCGTTCAAATTTTATTTGAAATATATAAACAAAAAGCAAATCCAAATCCAAACTCAAATCTAAGTTTATCCAAATCTATTAATTTGTTTTCAGGCTAAAATTCTTGAAATTATGAAAAAAGATAATTTTTTTTTATCATACTAATAAAATGCAATCAACACTTAATTATATATTCTTAACGAATTTGGAACAACTTTTTCCATTAATATGAAAGACGAAAAAATATTCGATCAAATTATTTTACACACTCCAAAAACTAAATCCGAAACTCTAAAAAAAAATCCAAATACTTAAATTAATTTCATTCAATAAAGATTGAATAACTTTTTAGTATGATGTACCCAAAAACATACTACTGAAAGCACCACCAGAAGCGTCTTTTATGGATTTATCAATGTATTCCTCCATTTACTGGAGGATATCTACAGGCAACAACAACAACGAAAAGGCCATTGCTACAACAGTTGAGAGACGATAATTTAAAAAAGATCGTTTGCTATTATTTAAATTTCTCATAAATAGCACCGCAAATTATGGAAAACAGGAAAACTCTGAAGATCGAACAAAAACATGGATTGAAATTATTTGACATCGCCTGGAGATGTTAGTAAAACCTTTAGAAGATGATGTGCAAGTTAAAAACAGGCATGAGATTGATCACTTGAAGTTGTATGCCCTTTTGGCAGATTCAAGTGTGTTGGATAGAAGCATAGCTATTGTCATTGGACCGACTCCTCCAGGGACTGGTGTGATAGCAGATGCGATTTTGCTAACCTCCTCGTAGCACACATCGCCTACCAATCGATAGCCTCGAGGGCTTTCCGCATCCTAATAAACAAAATAGAACCAAAAAAGGAAAGAAAAATACTTAGTATGAGTACGATGTTTCTAATTTTTATGTCCCCTGTAGATTCACAGTTGAAATAGTTCTAGCAAAGAAAGTATTCCTCTTTGTAAAAGGAGGAATATATAGTGTAATTATTGGAATCGAGATTTCACAATCTAGTATGAAGAGTATGCTCATGTCAACACAACCAGATTCGATTCCGACAGGATTAAGCACAAGAAATCAAATATGAGAATATATAGATTAAGTAAAAGTATTCAACAATAAAACAGCGAAACAGCATATAAATATCATAACTACCAATAATGATAGCAATGACAAACAACTGCTTGGTTTTCATCATCTTTGGCAAAATAAAGCCTCTAGGCACTCTTAAAATGCTCATGCGTAGTTTGTAGATTTTTTTCCCCAGATAATCTCAGTTTTAAGTTAATATTATATTCTGATAGGAGATCACAATACTTATTCATGGCTATATTCGCCTATGTCCTTGCATCCTGGCTAACAAGCCAAGATGAAAAAAATGGACCAATCAAGTGTTAGGTTGGGCTATTCCTCAAGTAGATGGTGGGTTAAAAAGTATTGCAGTATCCAGACAATATGTTGGTTTAGTTACTCAATAATTTGTTCTAAGAAGCTTCATGACTATGGAAGATGACGCTTGAGGAGCCAAAATCGAGAACCATTCGTCATATGAAAGATACAATTTTAGCCCTGTAAGAAGGTAGTGAATGTATAAATAGCTTTGCTGGGAAAAGTTCAAGAAACATCATAGATTATATACACTTCAATTACCAACTGACTCTATCAGCTAAATATGAACATATACAAAACAATTCAAATAGGCAAGAAACATGGCATATACATATTTTTGTAGCTGATCATTAAACTAGGTATTTGTAGCCAAAAACATAAAGATTAAGTAATACTGACACGAAAAATAGAGAAAGAAAGAATCAAACCTACCACGAAAGGGAATATTATTTCTAGGCTCAAACAATAGAATTACATACCTAAAGAACTCAAAGATGTGGCAAATTCAAAGGTATATCAAGTTCAGAATGCAAAAAGTAAATAACCAAAATTTAAAGTATCTTACGTCAACAGGGTTTATTCCAACATCAATCACGGTAGCTCCTGGCTTTATCCAGCTGCCTCTTACCAAGTTAGCAACCCCAACAGCTGCAATAACAATATCTGCTTGCCTTGTGATTTCTTCAGGATTTTTAGTGTTGGAGTGTACTATACTAACAGTTGCATTGGCTTTCTGTCAAATTGCAAAATGCAATTTAGTAAGACATGCAAGATAAAAAAAAAAAAATCTAAACGACAAATACAAGGAATGTTATACAGTAATCTGATATCAGTGTGAAATGCAGTACTTGCAAAAGCAATGCAGCTGGCATTCCAACAATGTTGCTCCTGCCAATTACTACAGCTCTCTTCCCCTTGATTTCAACTCCATACCGGTGCAAAAGCTCCATGCATCCCTTGGGCGTACAAGGAACAAACAATGGATACCTACGTTGCATGGCAAGACGACCTATATTTAAGGGATGGAAACCGTCCACATCTTTCTCAATGTTTACAGCACCCAATATAGTCTCCTCATTCACATGCTGAAAAAAATCAGATTCCCATAAGTACAATAGCGTGGAAACAAGAAAAAGTGAACAAAACAGCACTTGATAAAGAAATTTGTCGATAATTATGCAATCGTGAATTGTTTTGTCTGCATGAACAGTTAACTTTTCAAAGTCTATCAAAGAACTTCGTTTCATTCAATTGAATACTTTTAGCTTATGGGCTTTGCATACAAAAACATTGCAAACAACAATATCTCTACAGAGTTCACAATATTTAGTGTATAAAAACTAACAAGCAGTTAGCAGTATAGTGTAAGTTATAGATCATGAAACATACTCTTGGGAAGGACATTCAAATGCAAACAAAAAATAGAGAAGCGTGGCAACAAGCATTAATAGTTCAGAGAGCATACACGAGGAAGGGGCAACTGAACCAGAATCCCATGAACAGAAGAATCATTGTTGAATTCTGAAATATGCTTGATCACTTCTTCCTCAGTGGCATCCTCAGGCAAGTTAACCTCGAATGATTTTATGCCCACCGCCTCACAAGCCTTCTTCTTATTGCGGACATATGTCTGTGAATCCTTCCTTGAACCCACGAGAATGACAGCCAACCCTGGAACATGGCCAGTTGCGGCCTTCAACCTAGTAATTTCTTCAGCGACTTCATCCTTTACTTGCTTTGAGACCAATTTGCCATCAATGACCTTGGCAGAAACACCAGTATCTGTCGCTGCTACTGCCCCAATCAAGGAAATATCAGCATAAAAAAAGAAAAAAAAAAGAAAAATGAATTTTTGAGGCTGATCACGAACTGAAGTGATCCGTATTACCTCCGAAGACGGAAGATGAACTCGATCGCCAGGACAAGGTTAAACGAGTAGGGACTGATTTGGTGGGAATCGGCCGGAGAGAGGGCGACGGATGGCAGCGGAAAATCCTGGGGGCGGCCGCCGATGCACGGAAGGGGAGAAGGCGAGCTGTCGCGGAAGGAGAGACATCGGAGAGCAACGACGACGGCGCCATGGTGCGCTCCGGCGAAAAGTTAAGGCTTCCCTTACCTGAAGATCAAAAGCTCTGTGCGCAAAAATAAAAAACGATTACGATCCTATAAATTAAAATTACTTGAACGTAATTAAAATTATCGTACTATTACATCAAAACATTATTTTAACTTATTTAAAATTATTGGATAGTAAGCAAGAACTACTTCAATCGATTTGGCAGTTAGGGCTATATAAATACTGAAATAAAGATATTTCTAAGATCATCTACTCAGAGAAGTACAGGGAAACAATGCAAGAAATAAGAACATTTTTTTCTAGGATCGATGATCCAACGTGAGATACTCAGTTGCACATCATCAAACAAAATACAACAAACATGAAGGCGGGGCAGAGCGTAGCTTACAACTAAAGATGACAACCAAAATATACATTACAAATTGAACAAGAAAGGAAATATAGACTTAGATCGAGAATAGTAGGTGCCAAATCCTACGATCCTCCAATATCGTTACGGAACCTAAGTTTTCTTGGGCGAACCTTAGAATCGAAAAAGCGTCGCGATCGATACCTCCTTCGCGTGACGGAGTACGTCAAGAGCTTAATGGGTTGGTTTCCAGCGGACCGGAGCAGCGGGGGGACGACGGTGGCTTCGGAGCCAGTGGAAACCGCGGCCGGTTGGAACGGGGTGAGAGAGAGAGAGTGAGAGGGGGGGGAAAGAAAAGGAGGCGAGCGGCGATGAGAGAAGAGGCAAGGAGTAACTGTAGAGAGGGAAAGAGAGAAAAAGAAAGCTAGGGCAGAGAACAATAAGAAACGAATGGACCACGTGGGGTATTTTTATTGGTGAGATATCTGTTCGGTGATTGGAATGTAACAGGCGAACGTAAAGTTGTGCTCTTTGTATCGACTCCCGGAAGCGGCGTGATTTACGCATTCCAAGGACTCGCCACGTGGCCCAATCATGGAAATGTTCTCTTTAATGAATTAAAATATATAAATTGCGATAAGTTTAATCAGTTGACAAAAACAAAATCGGCGTCGAGCCAAATACTTTATAGGATGATAAACAAGAGCATGTAGGATCCGACCCGGTAGACACACCGTTCGGCTTACGGTGTTCTTCAGCGCCTTGGCTCCATCGAATCCGAACCCGTTCGATTCGCCACTAATGCGCCGCTCAGTTGCGCGACTGCTCGCTTCGTCATCGCACCAATCTCACGCCCACGCCGTAGCTCGCACTCCCGGTCCTCCGATCCCTCCAGACCAACTTTTCCCGCAGCGTCCCGGTGCGCAGGATGATCTCTTCGCTCACCGCAGGGGACCTCGTGGCGATGTCTACGTCCCGGCCCTGCCCGGGGCTTCACGCCAGTCAACTGCCGGCGAGCACGATTCCGCATACCTACAGCTCGTCCGCCGCTATTTGGGATCCTCCGAACTCGGCGACGCGAAAAGCCTCCACCTTGAGTGGATCAAGAACGGTTTGACGGCCGACTTGTTCTTGTCCAACAACGTGGTCAATCTCTATGCTAAAGCCGGCGACTTGGCGGCCGCTGCCGAGCTGTTCGACAAAATGCCGGAGAAGGACACGGTTTCCTGGACTTGCTTGATTTCAGGATTCGCTCGCCATGGATTTTGCGACGAGAGCTGCCATGTTTTCCGCTCGATGCTTCGGTCTGGTCTCGAACCTTCGCAGCTCACGTTTACTAGTGCTCTTCGAGCCTGCGGTGTCTCTGGTCCTGACCGCCTGCTGCTAGGAACCCAAATCCATGGTTTGATCTCTAAAACTTCGAGCTCAATAAGCACATTAGTCTGCAATGCGTTAATCTTGATGTATGGTAGTTGCCGTTTGGATTCTGTGTCGGATGCGCGGCGAGTGTTTGATTGGACACCAGAAAAGAGTTCAATCACATGGAACTCGATCATCTCAGTCAATTCAGAGAGAGGAGATGCTGAGTCCGCCTTTGAGCTGTTCTCTGAGATGCAAATGGGTAATTTGGGATGCTGTTTGAGACCCGATGAATTCACATATGGCAGTTTGATAACTGCAACTTATGGTTGCTTTTATGGTGGCTCTGTTCTAGAACAAATGCTTGCCTATTTATGCAAGTCAGGCTTCTCAAGAGACCTATACGTTGGCAGTGCACTAGTTAGTGCATTTGCTCGCTCAGGAATGCTTGATAGAGCTAAGGAAATATTTTGTCTATTGGATGAGAAAAATGCTGTTTCCTTGAATGGGTTAATGGTTGGACTGATCAAGCAAAACCTTGGTGAAGCTGCAGTAGATGTGTATCGAGAAGCAAGAAGATCAGTTATCGTCAATGCTGATTCCTATGTGATATTGTTGAGTGCACTGTCATCATTCTCAGCATCGGAGGAAGGATTAGGAATAGGAAGGGAGATTCATGGTTTTGTTATCAGAAATGAATTAATAGAGAAACATGTCGCTATAGGGAACGGGCTGATTAACATGTATGCGAAGTATGGTGATGTTGATAATGCAGCCAAGGTTTTCAGCCAGTTGAGAATTAAAGATCAAGTCTCCTGGAATACCATGATCACTTGTTTTGATCAGAATGGACTTTCAGAAGAGGCGCTATCAAACTTTCATCTGATGCTAAGAAATGGCGTTTTACCTTCCAAATTTTCAGTTATTAGTACATTAAGTTCATGCGCTAGATTAAGACTTACAAATGCAGGTGTGCAATATCACTGTATTTTGACCAAAGTAGGGCTTGACATAGATGTTTCTGTGTCAAATTCTCTTCTGACAATGTATGGGGAATGTGGTAAAATGTCTGATTGTCGGAGAGTTTTCAGCTATATGAGTAAGCATGATCTGATCTCATGGAACAGTATAATTGGAGCATTGGCCAGCAATGGAGCATTCCTTATGGATTCGTTGAGGATTTTCTTAGATATGATGCGAAGAGGTTGGTACCCCAACAATGTAACAATCATAAATGTCTTTGCTGCTCTTTCTGCACTATCAGATCTTGAGATGAGCAGACAAGTCCATAATCTAGTACTGAAACATCGAATGTCAGAAGACATTGTGGTTGAGAATGCTCTCCTATCAAGCTATTCAAAGTCTGGGGATATGGATTCTTGCGAGCAACTCTTCCACAAAATGGCTGATAGGAGGAATGGTGTCTCATGGAATTCAATGATCTCAGGATATATCCAAAACGGACTAATGCAGAAGACCATGGATCTAGTGTATTCTATGATCCGAAAGGGACCGAAGATGGACTCTTTTACTTTTGCCACTGTTCTAAGTGCTTGCGCTTCTTTAGCAGTACTAGATCATGGGATGGAAATACATGCTTTTGGAATAAGATCTTATTTGGAAATTGATGTAGTAGTAGGGAGTGCACTGGTTGATATGTATGCTAAATGCGGAAGAGTCGATTACGCTTCACGAGTTTTTGAATCCATGAATTTGAGAAATGAATTTTCATGGAACTCTATGATTTCTGGTTATGCTAGGCATGGGAATGGAGATGAGGCTCTGAAGCTCTTTAACAAAATGCAAAGTTCAGGCCAGTGTCCAGATCTTGTTACCTACGTCGGCGTTTTGTCTGCATGCAGTCATGCAGGATTGGTGGAAGAAGGTTTGGAGCATTTTAAATCGATGAAGAATCATGGTTTGGTTCCTCAAATTGAGCACTACTCGTGTGTCATAGATCTTTTTGGTCGAACAGGCAAGTTAGATGAAATGGAAGACTTCATTAATAGAATGCCTTTACGGCCAAATGATATGATATGGAGGACTGTGTTAGTTGCTTGTCACAGGTCAAAAGATGGTGCTAAGAGAGAGATAGCGAAACAAGCATCCAAAATTCTTTTGGAAGTGGAACCTGAAAATCCAGTTAATTATGTACTCATTTCAAACATGTTTTCTTCAAAAGGGAGGTGGGAAGATGCTGCAAGAATTCGAAAAGTTATGCAGGTGCTACCGGCAAAGAAAGAAGCAGGGTGTAGTTGGGTCACATTACAGGATGGACTTCATGTTTTCGTTTCGGGAGATAAATCACATCCAAACACTGAAACGATTTATGCCAAGCTACATTTTCTGATTCAGAAGATAAGAGAAATAGGCTATGTTCCTCAAGTAGATTTCTCTTTGTATGATATTGAGTTGGAGACCAAAGAAGAGTTATTGAGTTATCACAGCGAGAAGCTTGCAGTTGCATTTGTCCTATCTCACTCTTCGACGAGCCCAATACGGATCATGAAGAACCTCAGAGTTTGTGGTGATTGTCACTCAGCTTTTTGCTACATTTCTAAGATTGTTGAGAGAAGAATAACTTTACGTGACTCTATCAGGTTCCATCATTTTGAGGATGGTAGATGTTCGTGCGGTGATTTTTGGTAGCGACAAACTACGGTTTGCTAGATAACAAATCTGAATTTGCAGGGTTTGCTGCACAATTTCTTTTGCTCACTGGATTAGTGTTGCATACTGTGGCCGATTCTCCTTTTGCTGGAACAATATCGCATCATTTGACTTCTCTCTTTAGGATTTTGTTGGAAAATCAGGGGAGTAGATAATTGCTACAGAGACGAGTATAATCAAACTGAATCCCGGATACATTTATTAGCTTCCGCTGAGGAAGACTTGGAGAATTGAATCCTAATGAAGAAAAGGCAGATCAAGCTGAGAAGCTACAAACTAAGAAGTGGGAAAGGTACCTTTTAGCATATCAATTTTGTAATTTCTAATAACACGCGTAATTATGTGAGTCATATGTACTTAACATTAAATATATTTTAAATTTTTTTCATTGATAAAAATAACTAACATATGAGTGTTTTACTACTAATGTTAAATCAATTTTAATTTGGCCTAAACTGGTTCAAATTAACTAAATGTAGACTTTTTGTAGCTGCTTGTCATACACAGCCAATGGTATGCAGTTCCTTAGAGCATATGTTTATGTGAGGCTTTTTAAAACCATGTGTGTTTATGTAGCAGCTGATAAATTGTCACCATAATGTCTTACGCCAAGGAAACAATCTTTTAGTGCAAGATTAGTGATGGAGAATTGGTCCAATTTTTTAGCTTTGGCATCCGATCTGCATTATTTGGATCATACAGAGAAAAAGGAAGAAAAGAGTCAAAGCAGAAGCGATACTGGATGAATTGCTCAATTCAAAGTAGGACAGGGAAATGAATAGGAATGAAAGTTTGATAGGATTCACAATACTCGTAAGCTTTTGAATAGGTTGGAGCTCAGTCACTTTTTTGCAGTCGATATAGATTATTTTATCAAGAAAAAGGAGAGTTATTCAGGGGCCAGTTTTATGCATTTGGCGAAACTAATTTTTGATTCCGATCTTATTTTTGATAAGTGGACAGTATGGTTTCTTGTTCATTGTCCCTGGTGATGAATTTTATGGCAGAGGTTGCGATGCAAAAAGATTTCCCAGATTAATTCTATAAATGATATAGAAAAAATAAGAAATTATAAACTGAAAAAATAATTTAATTAATTGTACTATTACTAATGATTTAATCAAGCAAGATTGAGGAAATAGTTGGAGGAAAACACAATCATCATTTGATAAGGAAGTTGATGAAGTCATAAACAAGCAACGAATGAACCATAGAAGGCATCTTGAAAAGTTGGGAAGTTGACTGCAAAAGTCCAGCGTATCCAACTTCACAAGAAATATTCTGAAAATTGGATGAAAAATATTGGAAGGAAAATTGATTCGAAGCGTGAGCTTCCTCTTTTACGTGAACAAAGAGAAGATACTGGTTATCACATTGCCTCCAAAAGATTACCAGAAATCACAAAGCCATTTGAAGATGCGCAGGTGATGCTCACTCACCTTTTGATCCTTTGCCTTGGGAAGCAACGTAGTCGCGAATGACCTCCATGGCAAGTTGGTGAGCAGATTTGTTCTGCCGCTTTGCAAGCTCTGCCACGGCCTCGAATGTCTGCCGGTCCGCAAAGAGTTTTAGGTTGAATCTTGATACCTGTTCCACAGGGCCTTCCCACTTTCCTACCAGCTCTTTCAATTTCTCAAAGCCCTATTTCAAAAGGAGAAGACACTGGTGTGAATAGCAATGTTTGTAAAAAGACTTCTGTTCCACAATGATAGATCATCAAACGGGCTTACAATCCGATTTGTAAAGTTGCCAAATGATTCACCGCGCTGCCGTTTTGTTTTCCAGTGGTAAAAAAGTGGTTCGAGTATCTTCTCTAAGTCATGAATCTTCGCCTTATCCATAAAGCTTTTTGCAAGGATAGTCTGGTTGGGTGTCCCCCCTAGCCAGATCTTTTTGAGCAAGCAGAAAACAATTGGAAGTTGTCAGTTAAGCCAGTTAAATCAGATATTAACTTATCTCAACAAGTCCTCCGAATGTCTGTCAGTTTTGTTCTTAACATCTAAATTAAAGTCGTGGAGGATCTGCTGGGTTACTGACAACTATAATTTAGACAGGGATAGCCTTTGAATTTACTTGTGCAATGAATTACTGGACAAAAACAGGAAAGATACCAAAACCACAAGTAGAAACAAGCCAATAAACATGTTTTTAGCAAGTCAAAATACTGCTGAATTATATATATTAAGCAGATGCCAACCTGCAATGAGGATTAGTTTTTAATCCATTATTTCCTCCTTTATCATTGACACATTTTGAATTCAATCACCTGGTAGCTGTTGGGGCCATCCCCAACAAGTCCAAGTTCAGCCATGTAGGGTCTGGCACAACCGTTGGGACAGCCAGTCACTCTTATCACTACTGACTCGTTGTATTTGAGGCCAACCTGCAAGGAGTTCCAAAATCAGTCATTTAGATGGTTTGGAAATTGCTACAAATTACTAAAATAATTGTAATCACCTTGTCAAAAACAGCTCGAACCATTTTGAGAATTTCTGGAATCCCTCTCTCAGCTTCTGTTATTGCGAGTGGACAAAGTGGTAGAGCAGGGCAAGCCATGGCAGTTATATTAAGAGGATCAACGTATCTGGGTAACTGTAAATTTGACAACAATGAGCAATAGCAATGCAGAATTTAAAACTATGAGTTCCAACCAACTCAGAAAGCGGAGATAAATATATTTTGGCATCAATTTAAAAATCAAATGCCCATGTTTCTCACAGGATATAATTCTGAAACTGCAGAAAAGAAGCAACGTAATGAGAAGTTATTTTGGTCAGGCCAGATACCAAATTTCTCAAGTCCTAGTATTTATATAAGACAGTGTAATAGTTACGGCCCCAAGAAGAAGCAAGCTATACCAGTAGACCTGCTTGAGCAAGAGCTGTGGTGATGGGGCGTCTCCAGGAACGTCGGATATCACACAAGATTAAATTCTGGTTTGGTGTAATTCGGACATTCAGATTATACTTCTCAATGATTTCTCTTAAAGTTTTCTTCATTTTCCCACCTATACGTCCATTATCAATATGCAGTCCACAAAACATTGCACCATCGCCCTGCCCATGAAATGTATTAACATAAACATGACAGATGGAGAAGCATGGACATATAGTTGAAAAAAGGATACATATCATTGAACATTTCAAAATTAACAACCGAGTATCTAAAAGTATAAACACGGATCAAATAAGATAACTGGAGCACACCTGTTCATGCCATCCAAGGTAACTCTTGAATTCCCACTCAGGTAATTCTCTGAATGCTTCGAACTTCTTACCATAATACTGTTCCACAACACTGCGAAACTTCTCGATTCCCCAAGCACTAATCAAATATTTCATTCTACTATACTTCCTATCATCCCTCCTCCCATTTTCTCTTTGAGTAACAACGATAGCTTTTATAGCATATAAGATATCTTCTTTTGGGACAAAACCTAGTGGCTCTCCCAAACGAGGAAAAGTTGTCACAAGTCGATGAGTTCTACCCATACCTCCTCCCACCTACAAATGCAAATTCTTAAACAGGACAAAATGGATGATAACAAATTTATGATTCAAGGACAGAAGCACAAAAAGTTCTTACATAGATGTTAAAGCCTTGAGGTTCTCCATCGGCAGCAGAAACTAGAACGACACCAATGTCATTAGTAAGGATATCCACTGAGTTGTCTGTTGGTACAGTCACAGCAATCTTAAATTTTCGAGGCAAGAATTGGGTGCCATAAATGGGCTCGGGTGAGTCAACGAAGTTGGTCCCGTGAGAATTATCTTTACGAACTTTAATTATTTCAGGAGGCTCCGCTGACAAAATTTTTTCTCCATTTACCCACAAATCATAATATGCTCCAGATTGAGGCGTCAATAGCGCAGCAATATTTTCTGCCGTCTCCTGTGCAAATACATACTCTTTTTTGGCATACGGTGCTGCAGGGGCTAATACATTTCTGTTCAGATCACCACATGCACCAAGAGTTGATCCCATGTTCTTGATTATAGTAGCCATCACAGTCTGTAGGTTTTTCTTCAGGATGCCATGCAACTGAAACGTCTGCCTAGTGGTCAAGCGGAGAGTGCCAATACCAAACTCATCAGCTAGGTCATCCATAACCAAGTAGAGCTTGTTAGGGACTTTCCCACAAGGATTCTTAGTACGGAGCATAAACTGGTAAGACTTTGCACCACGTTCATCTCTATTTGTTTGTTGATAACTCCCATGAAACTTGATCAGCTGAGTTGCAGCTTCATTTATATTTGGAGCTTCTGAGAGCAATTCCTCATTTAAAGGAAACCTAAGGAAGTTGCTTTTCTCCTTAAACAGTTCAACCTTGCTCCGCTTAACTTCAGTACCATCTGGTTTTATAGGCTAGAAAATAAAATATAAAGCGAATAATCAGGTCATTAGCCCAAGAAAAGCAGACAATGTATTCTCAAATGTCAGTTAACAGACATGTTTTGGAAGGCAACCATCTAGTATGCATATGTACTAATCGGTGTTGAGAAGAATGCATATGCTCACGAATCAAAGAAAAAGGAGGAATAGCTTTCTTGATTAGAAAGTAGAAAAGTGTTTATCCTACAATATCCAAAAAATGAATTAACTTTATCACGTCTGCAGGTTACATTTTACTTTTTGCATCCATACTTTTACATGACAATATATTGCAGGTCAACCATTTCTTATCAGGATAGTTTTCACCTTCTCCCACGTGCTCTTGAGCTAAATTAATTAGCTGTATTCCCAGAAAAGATTACAAAGTCAACATGACTAATTTAGTAATTTAAATCAGAGTATTAACCATTAAGCTCACTTTCTTAAATTATAGATTGATTACCAAACTAACAATGTCAAAAGTCAAAAGAAGAATTTGAACTCACAGCAAGTTCTTATCAACACTAATCACCTGACCAACAAAACATCATTTCTTAAAAGCATAAAAGCTGTCAGATTCAATGGCAGATGGTGTGTTTGGCTTCGCATTCCTCTAGTCCGACAAATCTAGGCGCGATGAGTAGTGGTCTCTAAATCAAATTCCTGTAATTGTAGAGCAAGGGTATCTATTATTGCCTAACTGCACCTAATTGTTGCAGATATATAAAGTCGTCCGACGATGTCAAACTCAAAGATTGTTCCAGGGAGTAGGAATGCAACCCATTCTCTCCGCTAGCAACAAGCCGAAGAATGAAGACTGGCTAAATAACTGATTTATATTATGACTGACTTGCGCCGTGGAAGGCTCAGCTTCTTCTCCTTTTTCATTTGGGAGATGTTGGTGAATGAACAGTGGAAACAATTTCTCTCCGGTATATGAGCATTTGTGACAATTTGTAACATCGTAGGGAAGACTGCATTTTGGAACATCAACTTCAATAGGCACATAGACTCCACAAATGCTACTACTATGCCAACTAACAATCAAAGATAACAACTCCTTCATTTACAACATCAACAACTTGGGATTGATTATTCAAAGTCAGAAGCACTTATTATACATTCCTAATTACGAAAGCAGAGTCAATTGGTGCAAGCAATTAGAGTTTTTACGAGCACCACCCCTAACTAGTATGCTAACCTGAGTCATCTCCAGGTAGAAACTCCGCACAAGGGA
The DNA here is from genome assembly GCA_025175895.1 of Wurfbainia villosa. NCBI lineage: Eukaryota > Viridiplantae > Streptophyta > Magnoliopsida > Zingiberales > Zingiberaceae > Wurfbainia > Wurfbainia villosa. The sequence continues at coordinate 1,228,914 of JAKLTH010000042.1, forward strand.
GTTCTTTCCCCGGAATGTGGTATCCTTCTTAACCCAAAATTTACCTCCTGTAAGCACGATACTCACCATCTCATCAAATATTCCATCGCAACTAGCTAGGCGGTATAAAAAGCGTCCTTTCCCCATCCCGATTCGAGAATAAAAAAATTATCTAACAACGAGATTCCAACTTCAAAGTAACAACAAATCGATCTCACCGCGGAGACCGCGCTGATGATGGAGGAAGACCTCGCCGAGCGTCCGATCAGAAAAGGCCCGACTGCTCTTCCGAAAGGAACCAATCCGGAAGATCGAAGCCCTTGGAATCCTGGGATGCGGACTTTCGAGTCAGCGCCGACCACAGTTCCGACCGCCGCCGGCGTCGAGGCCATCATTTCTAACGATGGAGGGCTCGAATCGAGTCCTGAAACTGCTGAGGATGGGAGGAAGCGAGTCCAACAGGTGGGCGAGGCAGCGTGCTCGCTGGTAGTTGCCGCCGCGAAAACGCCGAAGCAAAAGTGCGTCGAGCGACGGAAGGCCACACGACGGTGGGCGATTAATCTGCAAATTAATTTTAAATACCAACAAGAATCTGATATTATCACACTCTGTTATTGTTAAGCAGCAGCTGGTGTCTGTTGGTTATGGACGAGTAGACTACCTCCTTTGAGCGGGTAATAGAGAGTGATAATATCGGTAAGAAATATCTTTAATATCACTGTTTTTGCTATTTTGGGATGGAAAAAACCGCATAATAATTATCAGTTGATTTGCGATAAAAAAAAGTGTTTTGACAATTAATAGTCAACCGATGATTATTGAAATGTGTATTCATTCGATGGTCGCATGCATATTTATTCATTTTTTTTATGTATTCGTCTATGTATTTTTTTTTTATGCAGCAGTGCATATTAATTTTTACTCGACAATATTGCAATAATTTTTTTTTTCCTGTGATTATGTAATTTATATTTTCAAAAGTGTTTGAAGGTTATTGATTAATTAGCAAGTAAGTTGATTTGCTAGTTATTTTACACTTTGGATTTTTGACAAAGCTAGACGCGACTTGATTGGTACTTGGTGTTGGAGACCTTTGAATGCACTAGAGAAAGATGATAATGTCTTTCGATTCAACGATTCAATTGTGAGCGTACTTGTCTATAATCGTTAATAATATGCCGTATAAATAAAATAAAAATGTGATACGAGTAAACACACACCGTAATATAAGATTTTACGTAGTTCGAAATCTACGGTTCCTACTCTACGATCGAACTTCAGTATCTACTCCATTAATCACTTTATCCTTCTCGATAATACATCAGAGGTGGAAAAAACTCTTACAATAGTAATACACAACCAAATACAATAAATACAAAAACAAATAAAAGAAATGCAAAGAATATTTTACCAGAGAATGTTTTTGATCACTTGCTTGTTTAATTGCTTTGAACGCTTTGGAAAGTCTGGGATACAATAACAAAAACCCTCCCAACATGCTCAAGAACCGACTTGCTTCCTTCTTCCCGTCGAGCTCCTTTTAAGTTATGCATCGAACTGATTTTCTGCCTTTCAATCGACTAGTCTTATTCACCAGTCGACTGCTCACTTATCAGTTGTCTCACAATAGACTAATCTACATAGAATTAGAGTTGATCAATCAACGACTTCTTTGCTCTTCGCACTAGCCTTCAAGTGTTTCAATCACCTATGTCATACTATTGGATACCTTTAGCCTAAACCTAAGCTTTCAAGTCACTTCCATCAGCCTTAAGCCCTTGGTTCGAGTCCACGACTCCTCACCATTTGCTTTAACTTTCAAGTGCTTCCGTTGGACATGTCATACTAATGAGTCTCCTTTGTTAAGTCTCTAAACTTGGACTTTCACCGTCAAGACTATACATTTGGACTTATGTGACCAAGACTACACCTTTAGACTTTCCCTTTGACAAATATCCATATTTGGACTTTCACTGTCAAGACTACATACTTGAATTTTTCCTTTGTCAAATATCTATATTTGGATTTTCACTGTCAAGACTACACCCTTAGACTTTTCATTTGTCAAATATTCATATTTGGACTTTCACCGCCAAGACTATACCCTTGGATTTACGTGGAAAAAACTACACCGTTAGACTTTTCCTTGTCAAGTATTTATACTTGGACTTCTCCATTACCAAGAATTCATTGTTGGTACAATCGAACTAAGTCACAGTTGACCAGACTCGAGTAGGGTTTTGATGGATCGACAATGGATTTGACCATATGTTAACTATATGACAAGTGGATGTTTGGGATATCCAAGGTCATATGAGAAAGAATATTAGGAGGTGATTATTGGATTAATTGATCTCAGGTCAAAATTGACTTAGCTTGAATGAGACTCGAGTGAGAGTCTAAGTTTGAAGACTTGACAATTGAAAGTCCAAGATTGGATTTTTGACAATGGAGAAGTTCGAGTTTGGATACTTGACAAATGGGAAAGTCCAAGAGTATAGTTTTGGTCACGTAAATCCAACTGTGTAGTCTTGGCGATAAAAGTTTAAATATGAATATTTGGCAAAGGAAAGTCTAATGGTGTAGTCTTGGTCACGTAAGTCCAAATGTGTAGTCTTGGTGGTAAAAGTCCAAATATTGAGGCTTGACAATGAAAAAATTCCAAATGCGCGACCTCTTGACAAAAGGGACTCGATTAGCATACACATAACTGATGGAAACATCTGAAGGCTAACGCGAAGGGTGAAGGAGTCGTGGAGGCAGAGTCGGCCCGGAGTGTATAGAGGCCATGGGCGAACCAATATAAATTAAGCCCTCTTCTAGATGAAAAAAAAATTGATAAAATTTGGGCTCTTTTACCTATGATATTTTAAGGAATAATTTTGGGGCATGAGTGGGTGCCCTATTTGCCCTGGCTCAGGGCCGACCCTGTGTGGAGGACTCGGATGAGCCCTGAGAGTATTAGGTTGATAGAGGTCACTAGAAGGCTTAGGTCTAGACTAAAGGTACCCGAAGGTGTGATATAGGCGATTGAAGCATCTGAAGGCTAGCGTGAAGAGTAAACGAGTCGTGGAGGACTCGGATGACCCTTGAGGGTGTAAAGCCAATGGAGGTGGCTGGAAGGTTTAGGTCTAGGCCAAGGATGCATGTTGATCAAGTATAAGGGGATCATACTTGGGTTAAACCTCATGGTTGTAATTTATCAGTCAACTGGAGCTTTGGACCAGTCAACTAGTCGAGTGTTCAACACTCGGGAGGCCTAGTTGACTCGATCATTCGATTAGAGTTATGACTCAGTCGACTAGTAGAGCAGTCTACTACAGCTCGATTGCTGTTGTGGCTTTGACAGTCAACTGATGTGTTATACCAGTCGACTTCCATGGATGGACAGTCGACTGATTATAAGTAGACAAGGGATAGAAGACCTCATAGTCGACTGAGCAGTCGACTGCTAGGATATCTGTTGGATAGAATTTAATGTGGATTAATTTATTATAAGACAACGGATAGGCGAGCAATCGATTTGTACCTTTCGACGGTCAACTAGAAGACGAAAATCAGTAAGAGTTGCAGCTTTATAAGGAGCTCGAGATGGAGGATTGTAGCAGCGTTTTTTGAGGAAGTTGAAGGAAAATTGCTGTTGCGTTGTAAACCTTCAAGGTATTCCAAAAGCAACCAAAAAGCAAAGTGATCAAACTTATTTTTATAAAGTGTTCTTTACTTGTATTTATCTTTGCATTTTGTATTTGGTCGTGTATTCTTGTTTATTGTTGTAAACACCCCTTGTAAGAGGTTTTTCCACCTCCGACGTATTGCCGATAAGGAGAAGTTTGTTAGTGATGATGTGTATCACTAGAGCTCACTCTAGAGCTCGACCGTGAAGTAGGAACTAGGGTTCCGAACCATGTTAAATCGTGTGTGCTTGTGCTTGTATTCTTATCTTTATTTGTATTATTTATATTTGTACATTCCACTGTGCACTAACGTATTATAGGCAAACATGCGATCCATCGAAGCGAAAGCGAAAAATTGCTATTCATCCCTCTCCCTCTAACTCGTCAAATCGATCCCAACATCCATTTTGAGACTTTTCCTTGTCAAGACTCTAATCTTGAACTTTTCGTGCCAAGTCTTCAAACTTGGACTTCCATTCGAGTCTCACTCGAGCTTCGTCAATATTTGACCTGAGACCGATTACTCCAATAATCTTTTTATAACAATCTCCTTCATATGATCTTGGATATCTCAAACATCTATTTGTCATATGGTCAATATATGACCAAACTATATTGATAAATACATTGACAATCTCATTGTAAAATATTAAAATCCTATTCGAATTTCACTCGAGTCTGATCAATCATGACATGAGTCAATTGCACCAACACTTGATTTGATGTGGTTTGATTTGATTTACTATTTGAGTTGCCCAACTTAATTGATAATTTTTTTTAAAAAAATAATAATAATATAGAATTTATAAATAAAATAAATATTTTTAATTTTTCCTTAATTTTGTATTACTTCTTAAAGAATAGTATATTTCAGTCAACGTTGGCTCAAATATGAGTAACATATATTCAAGTTCATATCGAACTATAAGTTGTGTGCAACTAAATTTGTCACTCCATTTTAACACTTATATATATATATATATTTCGTATTAGTCATTAAGAATTATAAAATCCACCTAGCAAAAGGGAGAAAAATAAAAGAGGAAAAGACATTTTGCCTCTTCAATTTACTATATTTTTATTTTCTGATAAATTATATTTGCCTATGCAATTATTGCAAGTCAAGACGGTGCAGTAAGTTTCTATCGTATTGAGTTTTGAAGAAGGATTTATTAAACATAATCTTATCTTTTTTCACAAGAGATTATTTTTAAAATTTGAATTTATAATTTTTAAATCATAAAATAATAATTTTACAGTTGGTGCGTTAAGGCTGGACGCAGTTATTGGAACCTTGATGTAATTTGGAAGAAGCGAATTCTGAAATCTTTTTATCATTTCTAATTTCTTATCGTAGTTATTAACAAAATGAACAGAAGGCGACTTTAATGCATATTCTTTTTTTCCTTAATCATCATTAAAAATGCATTAAAACACATGGAAGAGATCACCCTACAGATCAGACACCGAAGAAAGGTGCGCGCACCGACAATGATGACGTGGTCGGAATGACAGTAAAAAAAAGTGTCGGTGGCCGATTACTACTAATTGCGAAATGATTAATGGAAGCCTACTGTTAAGAGGTCTAAATCAAACCCATTCCTGTCCCTTATCATTGGACAAGCGTCCTGTTCCCGCCCGGGTCCGTCATTTCGGCCAATGGATATCAAGGTTCCCATTAAAGGGTGTTCCTCTTGTTTCTTGGTGTTCGGGTGTCGGATCGCCTGCAACTCCTTGTTAGACTCGCAACTTGCATTTCACGAATCATTGACGCAGGCTTTCTAGCTGTCGGAGGAGATGGAGGCGTCCCTTCGTCGTTTCAAGTCGTCCTTGGAGAGGATCCTTTCGCGGTCTTCGTCCTCTTCCGAGTCCCACTCTCAGCGAGCTGTCTTTTACCATCTCCGTGGAGAAAGCTCTTGGGAAGCTGGTGGAGTAGAGGAAGCGTCTCATTCATGTGAACATATTGTAATTGCGCTCCGCAGTTAAAGCGTCGCTTTCTTCTGCTCCCACCTCGCCATCTATCTCTTTCTTTTAATCAGTTTCTGAGCTGAATACCAGTCGGTGGTGATTGGGTTCTTATAGCGAGATTCTCTCCTCGCTCCTCCGAGTCCCCTTTTCTTTCGTGATTCGAAGGAGAAGGGTTGGAGAGACCAATTTGGTGTCTGCTCGGAACGATCCGCTTCTAGAGGTGAGATTCTCTTCCCATTCTTGTAGAAAGTTTAGATTTTTATGCGAATCGAGTCGGTCTCGAGATAAATCAGCTCACCTGAAGGAAGATTGTGAGTCATATTCTATCGATCTGTATTTTTTTGTGGTTTATTAATGAATTCCATGTGTTTTGATAGGGGAAATTTGTAGGTCAGAGTCCATGCGGTATCCTAAGCTAAGATCTGCTGACATTTGAGTTATTTGTTTTGCGGATCTGTTCAAAGATAGCACTTGGATTGACAAATTGTCATGGAGACTGAAGGAGAGAAAGGGGTATGTTCACGCTCGTGATTTTTTTTTTCGTCGTTCTTTGAGCTGTAATGTGGCTTACATTTAGTTAAAGTTTCTGTATTAGGATTCAGAACATCTTCTTGTTGGATCTTTTTTTTTTATACTCCATTCGACTGGATGCAGAAACCTGTGAAGCACTCTGGCGGCCAGGTGTGCCAGATTTGCGGTGATGGTGTCGGCACAACGGTGGACGGCGATCCATTTGTTGCCTGTGATGTTTGTGGTTTTCCTGTCTGCAGGCCGTGCTATGAGTATGAGAGGAAGGATGGGAAACAGTCGTGCCCCCAGTGCAAGACCAAGTACAAGAGGCACAAAGGTCTTACTTTGGATCTGAATTGCTCTGTGTTTATATGTCTTAAATTTGCTATCGGTCTTAATTGATCTCCTTCAATGGCATTCCAATGTCAAAATGCATTTCAAAGTTATCATAGGAAGTTCAATTTTTTTTATTGTTATGCGTAGGAAGCCCTCCCCTTCATGGAGAGTTGGGTGACGATGTTGATGGTGATGATGTGAGCGATTTCAATTATCCAACTGGAAATCAGGACCAGAAATCAAAGATTGCGGAACGAATGCTGGGTTGGCATGAGCAAGGGGAAGAAGATATTGGTCTGCCGAAGTACGACAGCGGAGAGATCCCTCGGAACCCCATTCCCATGCTAGCTCACAGCCAGGGGGTATGAGTTCTTGTTTAATTTTAGCATTAGCATCATTATCTTCAGTGCCCTTGGGTAAGAAGTCGTGATAAATATTTCCATTTATTTTTTGCAGCTCTCAGGGGAACTGCCGATACAATCACCTGATCATATGATGTCCCCAGGAGCAGGTGGAAAGCGGGTTCATCCACTGCCTTTCCGATCACGTATGTGGCTTAAACTTGGTCTACCTGTATTTAGTTTTGAGCTGATATTTCTTTGTATATTTCTTTTGTTGCTAATCAATAAGTTCCAATTGTCGTCCTTTCTCCTGATCAGCTAACACATCCAGAGAATTTGGAAATGTTGCTTGGAAAGAGAGAGTTGATGGATGGAAGATGAAACAGGACAAAAATGTGCCAATGACCAATGGTACTAGTCATCCTCCTTCTGAAGGCAGGGGAGCTGGCGATATAGACGCAACGACTGATTATAATATGGATGATGCTTTACTGTGAGCTATTTCCGTTTTAATGTTTCTTTAGTTAAAACATTTTATGATTTTACCTCTCTTGCAGTAGTACTAGTGTTCTGCTTTTTTCATTCACTTAATTTCTTAGTGAGAATCAGCAGAAACACTCAAAGATCACAATATTTAACTGAATGAACTTCAGTCTGTTGTTGTTCCTTGTTGATTATAAGTACATTTTGTATGGTGGAACATTTCTATTCTCTTTAAGTTTTTGTTGTCATCAGTGCATAATGATATCAAGATTCAAGGCAAAATATTCCTTTTTATCTAGTGGAATTTCAGTCACTGCAATGATCATTTTCCTTGCTGTCTCTGAAGATGATATGCTTTCCTAATTACCTAACATTGGTTGTAGTATGGCCAACATACGTTCATTTTATCTTCATGTTTTATAGAAATACATGTGGTTTTTTACAGATTCTTAAGTACATGAATTTTTTCATCAAAACATACTTCAGTCTTAGCCTCTGGCAAAATCCTTGATTCTTTTGATATTGTTAAATTTATTTGATTCATTGGACTTGTGATGCTATTTTGCCTTACTAATAATGTTTGTATATAGTCACAACATTGATGGAATAGTTTTCTTCTATCTCGACATTCTAATTCTCATATCTTTAGGAGACGAGCACTTCCTTATACATGTCACTGTCTTCTTTATTTTAAAAACTAAAATGTTTATATGGGATGTCATTGTATATCAGTCCAAAACACCTTGGGAATGAAGTAGCTGCTTTCCTTGTCTTAAAAAGTTAAATAACTTACATATATTTCTTCTTCTTCTTCTTCTCTCTCTCTCTTTTTTTTTTTTTGCTACTTCAAATGATACTTTCAGCTTTGCTCATCAATAATTTCTTTTTAGATCTTCTAGGTGGCATGTCAAATGTACAATCATTCTAAATTTTCTTGACTCTGTTTCTTAGGTTGAATTGCACGTATTCTCATTTAACAGTAAGCAAATTCTGTAATGTAGGAATGATGAAGCCCGCCAGCCTCTTTCTAGGAAAGTGCCAATTCCATCTTCCAAGATAAATCCATACAGAATGGTTATCATGCTGCGTCTTGTTATACTCTCTATTTTCCTCCACTATCGTATCACAAATCCTGTCCGCAATGCTTATGCTTTATGGTTATTATCTGTAATATGTGAGATATGGTTTGCTATATCTTGGATATTGGATCAGTTCCCCAAGTGGTTTCCTATAAACCGTGAAACTTATCTGGACAGACTAGCAATAAGGTAACTAGTTCATGTTGTTGAATATTGTTTTTTTCCTAAACTCTTTGTAGTCTAATTGCTTACAGCAGTTATTGACTAATTGTTCACTTATAAACAGATATGACAGAGAAGGAGAACCATCTGAGCTGGCTGCTGTTGACATTTTTGTCAGTACTGTTGATCCTTTGAAAGAGCCTCCTCTAGTCACAGCCAACACTGTGTTATCAATCCTTGCTGTAGACTACCCTGTCGATAAGGTTTCCTGCTATGTCTCTGATGATGGTGCTGCTATGCTCACATTTGAAGCACTATCTGAAACATCAGAGTTTGCAAGAAAATGGGTTCCTTTCTGTAAGAAATACAGTATTGAGCCTCGGGCTCCTGAATGGTACTTCTCACAGAAGATTGATTACCTCAAGGATAAGGTTCAACCTTCATTTGTGAAAGATCGCAGAGCAATGAAGGTCTGGTCTTGCATAGCTTTTAATTGACATGCTCTAACCTAATTCTCTATGCCTTCTAACCAAAGAATCTTCAACACAGAGGGAATATGAAGAATTTAAAATTCGTATCAATGGGCTTGTTGCAAAAGCACAAAAAGTTCCTGACGAAGGGTGGATCATGCAGGATGGCACACCATGGCCTGGGAACAATACTAGAGATCATCCTGGAATGATCCAGGTTTGTCGATCTCTGTTATCAAGGACATCTAAGGAATTCAGTAATGAACTTCTGAAATATTTGTGGAATATTGTAGAACATTTTGATAATTATATGTTTAATAATTTCAAATTAGTCATGGCATGTCTCATTGGCGTGTTAATATATATAAAAGCAATGACTGCCACTACAGTGTTATTTGGAGTTTAAACTTGAAAAATAATTGCTCTTGATAATAAACTTCCACGAATATTTTTCAGGTTTTCTTAGGCCATAGTGGAGGGCTTGACACTGAAGGTCATGAACTGCCACGACTAGTCTATGTATCTCGTGAGAAACGTCCAGGTTTCCAACATCATAAGAAGGCTGGTGCTATGAATGCTCTTGTAAGTATATAATTGCATGATTCAATATATGTTTGCGAATATTTCTAATACTAAGTGAATAGTATTTTACGTGGTAAAGTAAAATTTTGACCTTTGTTAACTTTTGTAATCTTCTCCACAGGTACGTGTGTCAGCAGTCCTTACCAATGGACCATTCATGTTGAATCTTGATTGTGATCACTACATAAACAACAGCAAGGCTCTGAGAGAGGCAATGTGCTTTCTTATGGATCCAAATCTTGGAAGGCAAGTTTGTTACGTACAATTTCCTCAGAGATTTGATGGTATTGACAGGAATGATCGATATGCCAACCGTAATACAGTGTTTTTCGATGTAAGTGCACATATGTTACAAATTGTAATACAGGAATTACCTTGTTAGCTCCTTTTCCTATTTTCTGAAGAATGTCATTCCTGTATGCTTCATTGTCTTAGGACTGACTCTGGCTTTCTTTGGCTTCCTATAGATCAACTTGAGAGGTCTTGATGGTATCCAAGGTCCAGTTTATGTGGGTACAGGTTGTGTCTTCAACCGGACTGCTTTGTATGGTTATGAACCTCCTATCAAGAATAAGAACAAAACCAAAAGTTTCTTTTCTTTTTGCTGTGGAGGCTCGCGTAAAAAGAAATCAAAATCAAGCAAGAAAAGTTCAGAAAAGAAAAAGTCAAGCAAGAATGTGGATAATACTGTGCCAATATTTAATCTAGAAGATATAGAAGAGGGAGTTGAAGGTAATTCTTCTTTAGAATTTTAATATACACTGGTGCTTTATTTGACTCCATGCTCTATCTGCTAACAAGGTTTTATAAATCTATATCACATAGCAGTTTCAGGATATATAACTTCTACTGTCTTAATTTAGAGTTGACAGAGAATTTCCTAATTCTTTAGATTGTAGTATTCAGTAGTCCTTGTCTAGTGCAGCAAAATAAGTCAAAATTGAAATATTCCTCATCTGGTAATTTATGACCTTTTATCTGTAATGAAAAATTCCTAATTCCATGGATAATGGAGTTCAGTAGTTCTCACCTAGTGTAAACAAAATAAATCATGATTATCTTCCATCTGTTACTGTATAATTATCATTTTCTCTTTTTGGGGATAAACAGGTGCTGGCTTTGATGATGAAAAGTCACTGCTCATGTCACAAATGAGTTTGGAGAAAAGGTTTGGCCAATCAGCAGTCTTTGTTGCCTCAACATTGATGGAACATGGTGGCGTTCCTCAGTCTGCAACTCCTGAGTCTCTTTTGAAAGAAGCAATACATGTTATCAGCTGTGGTTATGAGGATAAGACAGAATGGGGAACTGAGGTATTCAAATAGGCACTTTCCATACTCTTATTACTATTACTATTTTTTTATTTTCCATTTCCAGTCACTATTCTCTCTCACACATTGTTCTGCACTCGGTCCATTTAACTCAAGCATCCAGAGTTAAATAGAAGCAGCTATTACCTCGGTTTGCAATTGAGATAAACCTTCAGAAAACACTAGGGGATTAGGTTTTAATAAGAAAGTTGCAGCGCTTTAGAGATAACCTGCTAATCGATAAATAAGCTAAACTTGATGAAACAATTGTGGACTAAAGAGACAATCTTTGGCAGATAGATGGCTGTGTTGCTTCATCGCTGATGGCTTCTGTCAGTATGCAGTGTACTTGTTTACCCTAAGCATATCCATAAGGTGGTCTTAACGTGGACAATGAGATTACTAAAAATCACCAAACCTTGCAAATGTCCAAGTTAACTTAATATTTGCTATTATTTTCTCTAGACTTTTACTGTACTGCTATTTCTCAAACATCAACCTCTGTGCTCATCCTGTTCGCACTCTTTATTGCCTTTTCTTGCGTATTCACATTTTTGTCGTTCTTACTGATGATTTGGCGGAGGAGATTGTCTTTTTAGATGAAAACTCGTTGGCATGCAGAGATAACAGGATGAAATAGTATATATAATTTTCAAGATTTGTCTTAGACTCCTGAAGTGGCTTAGGTGTTATAGATTTAGGCTAGTGGTAAGCACAAACTTCCTTTTTTGTTCTCGAATTGGAATGATTCCAAAGGATCTTATTGCTTCAGTCAAATGAATAAATTACCAGACAATTGAATGCAATTCTGTCTTGTCTTCTTTTAAACACTGAAAACAATGAAAAGTGGACAGGGTTCGAAATTTTTTTATTATTTGCTGTTTGATTAGGTTTTTGGCCCACAAGAAATCAGAACTGCTATATCCATTCGGATGCATTTATTTTGATATATTTCCCCCTCACGATTGCCCACGCATAAACGAACATAGCATTACAAAGTTCTTCTGTGGATGTGGTTAGTTAATTATTCATTTCCTAGAATCATGCATGAGAATGGATATTTAATAGAACTCTTTTTTTTTTTTTGGCTACAGATCGGGTGGATCTATGGTTCTGTGACAGAGGATATTCTCACTGGATTCAAGATGCATGCTCGTGGTTGGAAGTCAATCTACTGCATGCCTAAGCGCCCAGCATTCAAAGGTTCTGCTCCTATCAATCTTTCAGATCGTCTGAACCAAGTGCTTCGATGGGCCTTGGGATCTGTTGAGATTCTTTTCAGCCGTCACTGCCCTATTTGGTATGGTTATGGAGGACGGTTGAGGTTCCTCGAAAGATTTGCATACATCAATACCACCATATACCCGCTAACTTCACTTCCCCTCCTGTTGTACTGTACGCTGCCGGCCATCTGTTTACTCACAGGAAAATTCATTATACCTCAGGTATAGGAGTTTCCCTTATTAAATTTTTGGAAACGCTAAATATTCATGCACTCATCGTTGCTTTGGTGTACTTTCAAGAGTGGTATTAAAGTTTAGAGAAGTTCCGTAATTGAAGAAAATGAATTTTTGAAGAGCTTCCGTACAAAGTCAATTAGTCTCTTATATTCGGTTAAGAATTTTCGACTGATATTTCTTTGGGATTCTTGAGAGATTAGCTTGATTAAATGTATGTATGTTAATTCGAGCTGGCTGCTAACCCAATTCTATTGCATTGCAGATTAGTAATGTTGCAAGTATCTGGTTCATTTCTCTCTTTATTTCCATTTTTGCCACTGGTATTCTCGAAATGAGGTGGAGTGGTGTCGGAATTGACGAATGGTGGAGGAATGAACAGTTTTGGGTCATTGGTGGTGTTTCATCGCATCTCTTTGCTGTCTTCCAAGGTCTTCTCAAAGTTCTTGCCGGTATCGACACCAACTTCACTGTTACATCCAAAGCGTCAGATGAAGATGGCGACTTTGCTGAGCTCTACATGTTCAAATGGACCACTCTTTTGATACCACCAACCACACTTCTCATAGTAAACTTGGTAGGGGTCGTTGCTGGGATCTCTTATGCAATAAACAGTGGCTACCAGTCTTGGGGACCTCTCTTTGGGAAGCTCTTCTTTGCCTTCTGGGTGATTGTTCACTTGTATCCCTTCCTCAAGGGTCTTATGGGGAGGCAGAATCGTACTCCTACAATCGTCGTGGTTTGGTCCATCCTCCTTGCTTCAATCTTTTCCTTGCTATGGGTCCGTATCGATCCGTTCACGACTCGGGTAACTGGACCTGACGTTCAGAAATGTGGCATCAACTGCTAGAGACTGCATGACAGTGAGCAGTGTGCTGTAGTTTGATCATCCTTTACAAGCTTTATTTATTCAGATATGTGCAGATACTACTCTTGTCGAACCTATATTTTCTTATTCTTTATAAGTTTCCATATTTATAATTGTTTTGGCAAGAAGCTATTGTCGCAGTCGAGATTGTTGTACTTTGCATCAGTGTTAATTAGTTGCAGCATTGCAAGATGAACAATAATTAATGAGCAGGTGATTTAATGACTGAAAGGCATGCTGTTGCTATTGATAATTCTCTCTTTGTACATGGTTATGTCCCTCGTACTTTTTCCTTTTTTTGTCCTTACCTTGACTCAAGCAAGTATAGATGAGATTATCTTAGAGTTAACTTTAGCATGACAAAGGATGGAAGGGAAAAACTTGTTTCCTCGAACCCTAATATATGGCTAAAAGCAAGCTTGTATCATGCTTTCCATGTTGCTTTCAAGAATTTGGCACTGGTATGTTTCATGCCATTATGAAACTTGATGTTTGATGTGTTTTTTTTTATAGATATATGTGAGCTATTTTGATGATCCAAACACTCTGTCAAGATGAATATCATTGATTTCTTAAGGAAAGCCATTTTTATTTCAATATTTATAGAAAATGATAATTAGCAATTAATTAATTCTTTCCATGCAAGTTTTGTACGATTAAGTATCTCTTATTCCACATGAGATTAGATGGGGAAATTTGGTCTCTCTATCTTTTGCAAAACATTTTCTTATTTTTAAATTGTTAAAACGTATAATGTTGTCAGGGAGTTCTTTATACTTTCATATTGCCAAAATATCCATTATCTTAATTGCTATATTTTAGTATTAATTTAGAAAAGAAAATTTTTCATTATTCGGAAAAAGGAAGTGTATGATTGAAAAATAAAATTTATTTAATTTGGATGGTAATATGTAATCAATTGCTTAGTTTATGTAATTATGTACCATACTAAATATTTTGTTCCTTTAATTTATTCCTAGTCATTTTTATAAGAGAAAATTTTGGAAGGACAAAACCAAAAAAAGGAAAATAGTATTGGATGACAGAAATTTGAAAACCTCTCATAATTAAAGTATTTAAATTAGACTCTTATATACTAAAATAACTGAATAAAATTTCCATTTAAAAAAAATCTCTCGAAGTTTAAAACGCCATGATTTATTTGAATTTAATTCTTTGGCCGAAACAACTTAAATAACAAAAAAGCATATATATATATTTTAAAAATATTAATATTCATTTATTTTTTAAAGAGAATTATTTATTGAATTTTTAAACATAAAATTAACTTAACTGTATTTCAGTTACTTTGGGTGAAAAGTTTGATGAAACAAAATTAATACTAAATTATAATTCGATGCATGAAGCTCTCGCCATGTGGAGTACCGAAGAAAAAATTCATTATATGTCGTCTTATCTTGTTTTTTTACAAGTGACTATTTTCGAAACTTGAACCCGTAACTTTTTCTTGGTTACTAAAACTCCCTTCTAAACGAAATTAATAATTAAAATTATTTTTCCCAAAAATTCTACTAGTTTAAATATTTTTAAAATTTGAATTACTTAAGAAAAAAAGAGGTGTTAGAAGTTGATGAATTATTTAATAATTTGAAAAATAAAATAAAAAGAGACAAATTTCGATAGGCAAATACTTAATTTATTGATGTTTGATAATAATTTATTTAATTTGATAGGATTTTATGTGATAAATATTTGATATTAATCTATTTGATTTGATAGGATTTCATGTGATTTGGTAGAATTCTATAATTTGTAAGATAATTTTTTTTTTTGGATGTGATACTCACGTTGTAAGTTATTGTTGGAATGTAATATGCACTTTGCAACTTTAAAAATATAAAAATATGTGTATTTTTATTAAGGAATAACTACAATTATTTTTCACTTGAAATTACAGTAATCAAATTATTTATTTTATTGATAAAAAAAGTAAAGGAATAACTACAATTATTTTGCACTTGAAATTACAGTAATCAAATTATTTATTTTATTGATAAAAAAGCAAAGGAATAACTACGTACAATTATTTTTCACTTGAAATCACAGTAATCAAATTATCTATTTTATTGATAAAAATGTAAAACATTAATTTAGAGATTTTAAACAGTCACTCTTGGTTTGTAATTTAAAGCTTGAAGATTAAACCTCCAATGCATTTAAATCTTCCCAATTAATACTTATAGATCCAATAAAATCTTAATTCCAATACTCTTAAACTGCTAAAATAATTCTTTCCTCTGGCATTAATTGCAAAAATAAATCCATACAAAAAAAAAAAAAAGAGGAATGAATAATCCATCAATTAATTATGCCCCAAAAATTTCAGGTTTCCAACTCAAAACACATTTCCTCATATCCCCGAACCTTCAAAATCCATACCTCACCTAAACTTTGTTCCTCACCTAAATGATCAATGCTATAAAATCTCCATGCCAAACATGCTTTTCATGCCATCTAAATCTGCAATTTTCAGTTTCCAAATGGCTCTGCAAAACTCATTTTTCTTCTGCATTCTGATCACAATCTTGTTCCAAAACCTGTTCTTCGCTTCTGGTTCAATGCACGAAGAAGTAGAAGACTGCAATGGTGTATTGGCGTCCAATGGTTCCTCAATTTTTTCTGTCGAGGAATTTGGTGCCAAAGGAGATGGATCATTTGATAACCGGGTAAAGATTAAAATGACTGATCTTTCATTGTTGGATGTAAAATGTATGCAGATGATAATTAAGGTTTCAGGTTTAAACTTTAGGCATTTAGAGAGGCTTGGAAAAGAGCTTGCTCTTCCCAAGGAGCTGCTGTTGTTTTGGCGCCGAAGAACAAGAAGTACAGATTGAAGCCTATCAAATTCACTGGACCTTGCAAAGGTAGTGTCACAGTGCAGGTAATACTGTAAACATAATTTCAAGTTCCTCGTTCGCTCGATCGAAGGTGTCGACTAGCTCAGTCGATAATTAAAGAATCGAATGGTATATTATGCGTCTTATAGAGAGTCTAGTGGCACATAAATTTGATCATATGTGTGTGATTTATAAGTGTTGGTCGTCGATGAAACAGATCGAAGGAACACTCGAAGCTTCACCGGACCCGTCGGATTGGAACAAGCATGCCCTCAAGAAGAGGTATTGGATCCTCTTTAACACCACAAGAAGCCTAGCGGTTCGAGGCGGCGGGACAGTAGACGGGAAGGGAGAAAAATGGTGGCAAAATTCTTGCAAAACTAACGAGTCTTTAGTAACTAAACTTGAACTCTAGCTAGCTCAATATTGTCTTTTTGTTCTTGTTAAATTTAATTTGCAAGACGAGATTATTATCATATCACTGATTGATATATTCTCCTTTTTTTTTTTTTTAATTTTCATTTATTTTTTGGGACAATTTCCAGCCTTGCGTCGGCGCACCCACGGTAAAAGAAAACAGATTTTTCGACATTCGAAAGGCTTATCGTCGACTTCGGTCTTCTTGAAGCGTTTGTTCGTTGTGAATGCGCAGGCCTTGCAATTCAGTTCGTGCAAGAACTTGGTGGTGGAGAATCTAAACGTGAAGGACAGCCAACAAATCCATGTAAATTTCATGAGATGCAGAAATGTCACCGTTTCAAACATGAACATCTCGGCGCCAGAGTCCAGCCCGAACACGGACGGGATTCATGTCACCAGCAGTAGGAACGTCGTCATCAAAGATAGCATCATCGGAACAGGTATAATATATATATATATATATATATATATAATCGATTTATCTGATCGAGCAAGAAGAAGATTCAGTCTGAGTCGTCTTTAATTTGTCTTCGATCCATATATACATATATACAGGAGATGATTGCATATCGATCGTTTCGGGCAGTCGACGAATAAGTGCAAGAAAGATAGTATGTGGACCTGGACATGGAATCAGGTCCGTCGACCTTTAATTTGCATCTGCAAGTTTCAGTGTTTTTTTTTTTTTTGTTTTTCTGATCGAGTGAAACCTAATGCGAGGTATAATCGATCGAGCAGCATTGGCAGCTTGGGATTTAATCACACGAGAGCGAATGTGTCTAATGTGGTGGTGGACGGTGCCATACTGAAGGGCACGACGAACGGTGTCAGGATCAAGACATGGCAGGTTAATATATTGGCTTGAAAATATAACGTAACGTATCTCTGCTAATTAAGATTCAGAGAGGCTGATCGATCATTTAAGATGGAAGGGTGTTTGATCTGATGAACAGGGAGGGCGTGGTTACGCGAGGCGGATTGTGTTCCAGAATATAGAGATGCAGAAGGTGAAGAACCCCATAATAATTGATCAGAACTATTGCGACTCGGACATCCCTTGCGGTCAGCAGGTGAATGCATGAATGAGTTACATTCGATTGATGATATTGTCGTTTGATTATTTAGTGAAAACACCACAACAACAACAACAACAAAAAGGAACGAGCAAGAGATATATATATATATGTAGTGCCATGCAGCTGATGAATTAATTATATTGCTGGTTGAATTCGATGTCCTCGTGGACATCGATCGCCATGAATACATGGATGGATGAACTGACGAGCCGCGGGCGCATGCAGGAGCACGCAGTGGCAGTGAGCCGCGTGGTGTACAGGAACATCAGGGGGACGAGCGTGTCGGAAGAGGCGATGACGTTAAACTGCAGCAGCACAGTCCCGTGTCGCGGAGTCCTGCTGACCGACATCCATTTGGTGGGCGCCGAAGGGGGAGAGGGGAACGTGACGAGCGTGTGCGAGAATTTACGCTGGAAACAGATTGGGAAGGTTTTTCCAACGCCCTGTGCTGGAATTAATTAATTAGCAGATGCAACTCGCTTTTATGCAAATTTTAGATAATTATTTTAGATCTTATTTATTCACGGACATCTTTATTATTCATTCCTCTATAATTTAAAAAATAACTATGATACATATTCGTTTATATATATATATATATATATATATATATATATATATATAGCATCTCAATTTATGCGATTCGTACGTGATGTGAGAAATACACAGTACTCGTGTGCCCCTCGCCGCTCGAAATCACCGGCGAGAGGCCAAATTCCAACCACAATCCGACGGCGGTCCGATCGACACCGGAGTCTAGCTAACCGAATAGCGATTGGATTCGAGTTGAATCGTGGTCGCCAGTGGTCGTGGCACTGACAGTCACAATCGCGGCCATTTCCAGTCGTGATTCGATCGCCACTAGAGTCCGATCAGATTATGATTGGAAACTGCCGCGATTGTGGCCGCTAGTGGTCGCAGCATTGGCGATCGCGATCTGGCCGAAATCGAGCCGCGATTCAATCGACATCAGTCTGAGTTGGATCGCGGCGACTGAAAGCGGCGCGATTGCGGCCGCCTAAGCGCGCAATCGCGGCCGTTTTTCGCAGTCGATCGAAATTGATCGGACCGATCTTGATCGAATCGCGGCAAATTCGACGGACCATCATTGGATCGTGGTTGGAATCTGACCTCCCATCGACGATTTCGAGCGACAAGGGGTACACGGATATTGTGCATTTCTCGCATTGCGCAAATATATATATATAGAACATATCACCTGTGCGCCTGTGACCACGAGGTCCGAATTGAACCATGAAAAAGCTACGACCGCTTTCCTGATTTACTATTGGTGACCGATAGAGGTCACTTGGATTTTGATCTTATCCGACTCAGTTGTTGACGAGACGTCTCAAAAATCCATAGAGCAAAGCCGATTACTCCCAGTAATTAGTCAGACCGAAAGTTCAGATAACAAATAAAAAATAAAAAATGAAAGACATTCAAGTCCATACATCCTCACATCTATTGTATTACTAACTAATTCTGATTCCATTTGGACAAGATATATAGATGGCGACCTGAAGAAATTAGTCAAACCGAAAGTTCAGATAACAAATAAAAAATGAAAAATGAAAGACATTCAAGTCCATACATCCTCACATCTATTGTATTACTAACTAATTCTGATTCCATTTGGACAAGATATATAGATGGCGACCTGAAACATATTAAGAACAGCCCAAGGAACTAGCTAGAATTAAGGGAGTCAATGATACTTGAGAAAACTAAACCAATGTATATATATAGTTGAGAAAAGATCGAAAAACACAAATCAATCCTTAAATCTAGATGTCTCATTTGAGCATAATTGAAAACAGCAAAGTGACTATAGAACAAAACTTCCGAGGATCCTAATTAATTAGCTTCGATCCTCTCAGTGTTTTCAATGAGAATGACCTTCGTGGGCTTCGCGAGCGAGTCAGTGTACTCCTGGAAGGGTGATTTACCAAAGCGAGTTTCCAGCCATAAGTCGGGAGTCAAGAACCCATAAGTTCTCATGAGACAATCAAAGGTAGCCTGCAAGAAAAGAAGGTATTAGATGCAAGCTCGATCTGATACTTCAATTGCCTCCGAAGATGTATGGAAGTAGGAGAAACACTCTTAATTCCTCTCTGATGCAGCAGTTGCATTGTATGGAAGTAGGACAAACACTCCGGATAGAAGAAACAGAATATTAAAATCCATCGACCAATCCTCAACCTAATAACGTGCTTTTTTATGGAATAGTTGTCATTCACTTGATATTTGTACCTAAGAATAAGAATTCAAACAATTGTAGTTCTAGCTAGCTACTTCTGATGCATGAGATTATGATATATAAACAATTGCACAGTGAGATTATGATATACGACGCAATCCAAAGATGATTCATAGTACGACAAACTTAGAACAACAAGATAAATGAACGTTTTTTGGGCCGACGATTACTCGTGGATAGGTAAGAAAAATTGATAGAACGCGTGAAATACGTACGGACCTTCACAAAATTGCCGAGAGTCTTGGTGGAACCACGAGATGAGGTATAAACGTCCTCAATTCCAGCAAACTGGAGAACTTTCTTCGGCACACGGGCAGCGACAATGCCCGCCCCTCTCGGCGCAGGAACCAAACGGACGGTGACCGAACCGCACTTCCCAGTGACCTTGCAGGGCACAGTGTGTGGCTTACCGATTTTGTTACCCCAGTATCCCCTCCTGACGGGCACCACGGAGAGCTTGGCCAAGATGATGGCGCCACGGATGGCGGTGGCGACCTCCTTGGCGCACTTGACGCCGAGGCCAACGTGTCCGTCGTTGTCGCCGACGACGACGAAGGCCTTGAAGCGAGTGCGCTGCCCGGCACGGGTCTGCTTCTGCACCGACATGATCTTCATGACCTCGTCCTTGAGGCGGCCGCCAAGGAGGGTATCGACAATCTGGTGCTCCTTGACGGGAAGCGAGTGAAGGTAGATCTGCTCGAGGCTTGTGATCTTTCCCTCCTTGATGAGGCGACCGAGCTTGGTGACCGGCACCCATTTCTCCTCCTCATCTCGCCGGCCGCCGCCGCCGCCGCCGCGTCGCCCACCGCGACCGCGGTCGCCGCGGCCAAAGCCACCACGGTCTCCAGCGCCCCCGCTCCGCCATGGGGAATCTGAAGAGGAGGAAGAAAGGAAGAGAGAGACGGCGCGAGCAGAGAACGAATACGGAAACGAGACGGTTTTATAATAGAGACGGACACGAGCGTTAGGGTTTTTCCGTTCGTCCAGTTACGATTTCCGGTCCCGGCCGGACACGGCACGGGTATATATATCATTGATTTTAATAATTATTTTTTTATCATGTTAATTTCATTATTTTTTAAATAAAAAATTAGTGGAAGCATTTAAAAGTTCAATTAACTGAAGCAAAGACTAATTAAACGTCTTAAAATTGACTGAGGGATAAAGAACTCTATACTTTTCATGCTCTCGCATTTTATCATGGAAATTTTCTATATCTTTCCATTCCGCAATTTAAAACAAAAAAACACGAATTAAAATTAAAATTAAATTTTTTTTTTCAAAAATGAAATCGATTTAGGCTTTACATCATTTATTTCCATGGAAGAACAATATTTAGGTTCAACGTAAGAAATTCCTAATAAGGACAAAGAATAAAAATTGTGAAAATTCTCATCAGTTTGTAACAAACTTTGGAATTGCTTTTGCATAAAAACTATTTCAATCACATACCCTACAAGAATAACCAATGGATAAGTCCTCCACAGACTAGTTTGGATAGTAAACATATGTAACATTTATCCAAGGATCATTTTTGCATAATGTCAGCTTTCTATATGATTTATCAATAGATTTTGAGTTAAAAATTCTCCATGATTTATTTCTTTTACAATGATTAAAAAAAATAAATTGATAAAAATCATTAAATTGACAGATTGTAATTTTTGCCACAGGATAAGCTTAAGCACAGCTAAATAAGTACTGTGCCAATTTAGGGTCTACTCGTGTTTTGCGCACCGCAAGCTCAAAAGGCATTCGTCACGCAGAAACTGTTTATTTATTTGAATAAGCTCCCTTTCTTTGTAATAAAAAGAATTACTTCGGTACAAATTAAAAAAAAAAAAGTCAAAGGCTCAATAAAGATAAAATTGATAATAACACGGTCGGATATAGTCGAATGGTAAAGCACAGAGAAATATAAAAAGAGGATCAAAATTCAAATGGAATTAAGAACAAATATTTTAAAGTTCTAACTTCTCAAACAAAGGAATTCAGGAAGCTGAGCACGTACCCAGTCCAATTTGTGTTAGTTCGCCTCACGTGCCTCGATAACTATGAGACATGGGTTATGGGGATTCAACTCACCTTTTCCTTTTAGCCGAGTGACAACAACCCCACACAGCGTACTCGACCAGGCCCACCAGCCGTGGCCCAACTTTGTATGGACTGTGTGGTCAGCATGACCGAAGACAGGCCACGCTGCAGGTGCTGTTCCCAACTACGAAATTTTAACACGGGCACGATAATTAATCTGTTAACCAAGAAGAACTGAAGCAGATGTTACAAATGATGGTACAAGAATTGCTGTAGCGTCTACAAATAATGTTTAAAAGACCAGTGTGTTTTTCAACAACACAGAACGGCGAACCTTAGCACCATTAGATGCACCAGGCTGGCTAATCAAACCCAAAGAGCTTCATATTCAGCAAGTTACCATCATTACTAATTTCAAGAGCTTCGCTGATTTACTTTACTGGGAACCAAAAAGAATCACTTGGACTACCGTCGCTTCGCTTGACTACAGATCTCCATGAATGGGCATCCTTGTTTGAAACGAGAGATGAAGATGACGGTGATGATAAAGTCCCTCAGTTAAACATCAATAATCACTTCCGGATTCCTGCATAAAAAAGCAAAGTTCATAAAAGGCAAAGATAATTCATAAATCTATTTAACAGTGTGCAGATGCCAAATGCATATCTGCCATTTTACATAAGATGCTTGATTTAAAGGTTTAAAGTTCCGAATCATACAGATAATATTGCGGTGTTAAATTCTAAAGACACTCGACCCAGTTTTCTAAAGTATAATGGATATGATAAGAAAGGTACATACCCAGCTTCCGAAATATCCCAGCCTCATAAGTTGCTCCAACCATTAGATACCGAGATGCAATTTTGATAATTTCTCGTTTCCCATCCACCCATTCTTCTCAGTTGAAGGTCTCTTCCTCGTCGATCTCTGTCCCTTAACAGAGTTCTCTTCTTCTCCTGTAGAAGCCCAGAAGCTTTTCTGTTCGCAATATGGATTCTTAAACTTCAGTTTCAGCAATGGCTTCATATCTTGGGAGGAACTCGAGGTGAACTTTGAGAGAGATGTGTCGTTGCAGCCCCTCTCAGACTTGTTAGATATATCTGTATGTCGTGTTTTCTGGATAATGTCATCATTTTGTTCCCTGGTTTCATTTTCTGGAGACAGGCTCCTGTCGTTCCTTCTCTTGCTTATGGATGGATTATGGTTTCTAGCATTAAGTCGACATTCATCGATCGAATTACCATTACTTTTCTGGTGCTTCTCATTCAATTTTGCCCTTTTTGCTGGATGATTTTCTTTACTTCCAGGCTTTGAATTTTTCAACAGGCTTTGATTATTGACTCTACCACCTGAAATGTCAAAGGTAGCAAAAATCATATTAGGTAGGCAAACGGATGAAGAAACAAGCAAATAGCATCACATATAGTATGATATACCCTCAATGGTGTCTCGTTGAACAGTAGTGTTACGGTCATCCTCATTATCTCTTACCTTCTGCTTGATTGCATCGTCACCACCTGCTTAGAAGGAAGTAAATACGAAGACTAATTAAGCTGAAGAAATGCCTAGATGGGGATACAACTGAAATCCAAATAGGCATCATGAAACCCATGGTTTAATTAATGATGAAGTAAAAGCCTAGACTGAAGGAAGCATCTATTTGCTCATGGATGCCCAGTGGAAATTAGAACAAAAATTCTTATAATTTTGGTTAATATGGCAAATCTATTGGTAACTGCATTAGGAATAGGGTAAAGCAATTGAAGTTCACAGTGAGTCAAAGGGTAACCAAGGGAGAGTTGATGATCAGGGAATGAGGTGCGCACAAGTATTTGCTGTAGATAAGTTATCTGGATGTAGGTGTTGTGAATGTGAGCCATTTTAATCATGTTTGTGAAATAACGCAAGGCCGTGAGTTCTACAAAATACATATGTACTTCAGATATTAGCATTAGATATATTAAGTTGGAGGTGGACAGTTATGTGATAACAGATATGTAGGAACTAAGCCTAGCTGAAGTTAAATTTATTTGTTTCCCAAATGCTCAACATTAACAGGAACGCAATATAAGATACGAAACGAAAAATAAATGAGATCCTACAAAAGATATGCATTTTTCTGCTACGAAACCATCGTGCAATTGTGAAAATTTTCAGAATAAAGCAAGATATTCACAAAACCTATATAAAAATTTGAAAAGCACAAAGGAAATGAAAACAAGTAACATACAGAAAATTACAATTCGAAAAGTTTCTTTTCATTCTCTCATTCTATAATCATATTAAACTATTCATCTACATTCTTAAGCAATATGGCATTTCGTGAATGATACCCCAGTAGCTGGTCTCGTGTTTGAGCACCCCGATCATTCAGTTCTGATCCCGATTTTGAATACCACAAGTACTCGTTTCTATGTTAGTTTTGGTATTTGGGCCCAAGCCCGAACTCTTAAGTGTTTGGCCCCAAGCACGGGTACACACAAGGGCGGTCTCAAGCTCGGGTCACAAAAAGGGGGTACTCTTCTCTTCTTCTTTCTTTTTTGCCTATATCTCACAAGATGTTTCTTTTGAATATACATTGGTGAAGTAACTTAAGCATCGGAAGCCGGATTATTCCAGCATCCTCTAACATGTGTTAACTTTGGGCAGGGCACATCCACTACAAGAGGAGGTACTTAGGAAGCCTTTGATCGGGAGAGGATTCAATTTTCAGACAAACAATGAACAAAGCAAATCCCAATTTCATGTGTGAAAGATGAACAGAAGGAACATAGACAAATTACCAAAGTTAGTAACCAAGTCTTGATCCATATGACAGCTTGAGGTTTCAGATCTTGGAGAGCTGGATGCAGGGATTTTGTTTTTTGAACCAATGTGAATAACTAGCTTAGTACTTCTGGTTGTCTCCACCTCATTTGTACTTTTAGCAGAACATTCCTTAAAACGAAGGCCTTGTGCTTTGCTGCTCTTTATTTTGAGTTTAGGTATAGTGGAGGATGAAACTATATCTGAACCATCATGTATGGAGGAATTTATCTCGTTGACATTCTGATTTCTAAAGCTACTCTCCAGTGATCTCGACTCATGCTGCCCTTCAAGTTTTGGATCTGCTGCTTTACCATTTAACTTAATCTGATATCCCTCTCTCTTTGCTTGCATTTTGTTTGAGACAATCTTCTCATGTTCCTTTGATAATTTATCATTGATCCCTTTCAATGAGAACTTTAGGGGTTTGGTAGTATCATTTCTATGTAGGATTGGACCACTTTGCTCATCATCCAAGTAAGGAAAGTTTGAATTTATTTCTTCATTAGAAGGCAAACCAGCCGCTGCCCTCAAACTTGAAATCAAATCGCAGTCAACAATATCTCGCCTCTTCCAGAGTTCTTTTACTGCATCATCTATATTTGTCACCTGAACAACATAGCCATAGCCAGGAGTGTTAAGGCTGTCAAACCAAGCATGATCAAAGTAAAATCTAGCAAACAGTATACGACACCTGATAACAATCACCACGGCACGCAGCACATTTATATTGTAAATTTTGATCTGTTTGGAACTCCTGATACTTATCATCACTGCATAACATGAAAAAGGAAAATGCTAAAACATGAGAGAGCTCTCTCACTATTGAAGAAAAGGAAGTTCCTCTGACAAACAACAAGAAAACACCAAACTAAGTCAAAAGATATAATATAAATGTAGTAGGAAACTATAATAACATAACACCTGATGCTAATAAGTTTAGAGGAAATATGAAATATTCTGGAAAAAAAAGGAAATTAATTAGTAAACTACAAAATACTTAATAAATAACTGAAATATAAATCACATTAATTCAGCTTCAAAATCCAAAGATCAACCATTCGCATGCTAAGTTTCCTCTCAATATGAAATCAGCTAGAAACAGCAGCCATATAAGTTCTCAAGATCCACAGCGCTAGGAATCCAGAAAATAGACATCAGCCAACGAGATAGCTCAAACAAATACGGAAACAAAAACTAAAAAGAACATGAAAAATATTGATGCACTATTGTGCCTTTTATTCTCATGTATAGCTTCTGAACATGCATCCCAATGCTTATATTATCTACCAGAATCCACCTGACACTCACGAACAATAAACTACACATCATCTAGAAATAATGGAAGTTTGGACAAGATAGAGAATAAGATGGCAATCGACAGTGAGGTTGGAATGACTAGCCATGTTTCAAAGCAGGTTAGAGAAAACATTATTTACATGAAAAAAAAGTTTAATCTGATGATTGAAATATGAACTTAAAATAGAAAAACTGTGGTGGTCTGTACTGGACATCGCACACGTTTATGGTAAAATAAATTGCAAATCAGCAAAGTTGCCAAAAGCCTGCAACTTAATCACAACAATTGAATCATTCGCTGAGACCTTTAGCTGCTCTTTTTTTCTAATAGCAGCGACTATAACCCTACCACTCTTGTTATATGTTTCCCAGGCCCAGCTACCAAGCCATCATGGTTGAATAAAAGGATTGAAGACCCATAGACCAAAGGTACCATGATCCAGTTTAGAAACCAGAGTTCATCATGCATGTCAATGCACTTTTAGCAAGGAAAAAATGATCAAATTTATCAAAAACTAAGTTTACTGAAGGGTCCACAGCTCATGTAAAAACCAATGCTGACAGTATAAGATCAATCATAAATTATCTGAATGGAAGCCAATGGAAGTTTTGCAATCACTGGTGTAGGCTCCAGATACTATTCATATTATTTGCAGCAAAGAATGAAAACTTGGTCAACAAGCAAATCCAGATCTCCTATATATCTTTTATGTCATGGTAATATAAAGTCAACAACAACCAAATCTTATCCTACTAGGTGGAGTTGGTCATATAGGTCCTTCTACGTCATTAGACTTTATCCCCTACTATATCATCATCTATACTTAGATAAAAATTTTCTTGTTTTATTGTTGCTAACCAAGTATTTTTTTGTCTGCCTCTTCCTTGTTTGAGGTGTGTATTTGTTATTGTTTTACATTGCCTAACTAGAACATTTATTGATTGTATAAGTACATGTTTGCACCACTTTAAATATGTCTCTCGAAGTTTTCCCCCAATAGATACAACTTCGACTTTCTCTTTAATATTCTCATTTCTTATTCTGTCCATCATCGTATGTCCACACTTCCACCTTAACATTCTCATCTCTATAACTCTCATTTTCTGCCCATGTGCTCGAGTAGTAACCCAACATTCAGTGTCATATAGCATAGCATGTCTAGCCGCCGTTTTATAGAACTTTCTTTTAAATTTTAGAGGTATTTTACGATCACATAAAACACTTGACGCTCTCCTCCATTTCATTCATCCTGCTTGTATTCTATGTAAGACATCTCTCTCAATCCCTCTATCGTCTCGCAAAAATAATTCTAAATACTTAAAACTCTCAATTTCAGACAACTTGTCATCTTCTATTTTAACACTTGTCTCATTACGTCTAATATTGCTAAACTTAAATTCCATATATTCTGGCTTTACTCTACTAAGCCTAAAATCTTTCACTTCTAGTATTTCCCATCAAGATTCTAGCTTAGCATTTACTCCTTAACGTGTCTCATCTACCAAAACAATATCATTTGCAAACAACATGTACTACGATACTGTCTTGAATGTGTTCAATGAGTTTGTTCATGATTAGTGTAAAAAGATAGGGACTTGAGTTGATCTTTGATGTAACCCTATCTTTATCGGAAATGCTTCAGTTAATCCGCCTAAAGTCTTCACTCTGGTCGTTACTTCCTTGCACATATCCTTAATTAGTTCAATATATACTATGCTAACACCTTTCTTTTCTAAAATTCTCCATATAATTTCTCTTGGAACTCTATCATAAACTTTTTCTAAGTCAATGAATACCATGTGTAGATCTTATTTTTGGTTCCAATATTTTTCAATTAGTTGTCTGAGAAGATGTATAACTTCTATTATCGACCTTCCAGGCATTAACCCAAATTGATTTTCGAAAATCGTGGTCTCTTTCCTTAATCCTTTTTCTATTACCCGCTCCTAAAATTTCATGGTACGACTCATTAGTTTAACACCTCTATAGTTTGCACAAATTTATACATCTCCTTATTTTTATATAAGAGAATTAGAGTACTTATCCTCCATTGATCGGATATTTTTTTTTGTTTTCAATATCATGCTAAATAATCTTGTAAGTCATTCAATACCAAATAATTGTCATGTTAATATAAAGTCATTAAGATATAACAATGAATATACAATCATAGAGGCCTTCTTTATAGCAACCAAAAAAACTAGAGAGACCCTTATGAGAACCGTTTCAAGTGATAATACGAAGAAATATATAACATAAATTACTCAGTACATGGGTCGTTTGAAAAGGCCTCAGCATAAGTCACTTATGGGGCTGGATATGGTTATACAGTGAGTGACCCATCATTACATCCACTAATTGCATAAAACAATACAGACCAAATCAATAACTAATTTGTTTAAATTCTGTTCAAGTTAAAATCAATAACTAATTTGTTTAAATTCTGTTCAAGTTAATATCAATTTGATTAAAAAAATTAGCAAGACAAACAAACAAAAAATATATTCTAAATAAAAAAGAAGCATGTTGTATGTATTGCTAAAATCAATATATAAATTTCATATATATGAATTACATCAGCTGTTTATATTCTTATAGTTATTACTTAGATCCATAGGAAAAAATAATATGAAATTATGTATTACTTAGGATGATTAATGTAATTGGATGTTACATTATATAGCAGATGTAATTAATTGATATTTAAAAAAACAAATGTGGAAAGCATATGGCATATGTATTATACATTGGCTTGATAGCATATTGTCTATGTTTTTTTAAAATACAGCTACATGTTAATTTGGAGGATGATACATCACCAAGCTTACATAGGATCAATTCAAGTAACTAAATCATCTTAAAGTTAGCAAAGGTAAGCAGGTATACCTGATGCCATCACATAGGCAGTGGACCCATCTTTCACAAACATCACAGCAAACCATTGGTGTAGTTTCAGAATCTCTGTAGACCTATAAAAGCAGTTATATCTTTAATATGGATGTGACAGCAAACATATGTAAAAATTAAAGCGTACAGAATGAAAAAAAATAAACTAGAAGGAATGACTTATCATCTGATTCCATCATTGAAACAAATATACTACAACAAACATAACTAAGTTTATCAGATTTTCTTTGTTAAATATGACACTTTCAAGGAAGATTGCAGGGAACATTACTAGAACCATGTAAGAAAGGATAAGCTCGTTGAAAGCACACACAAAAGACTTTCACTCTCTAAAGGATCAGTAGTTAACATAGAAAAAATCATACATGAGACGTGAAAAATCATATTTTATAGTGATTCATCAGAATAACTATTTGTGTAAAACAGCTGCCTACAAAGGAGAGAAGTGTAAGTCATACTTGGTTGTTATACACTTGAACTACGAAAGCACATCGATAAACCAGTATCTAATTCTTGATACCCTCTGTCACATTTTTTTAAAGACATGTTCATGATGGCGAGGAGTTTAAAAAGCTGAGTCATTGTGGTATAAGTTGTTTGATGAACCAAATTACTAAAAGAATCATGGTCACACAAATTGTTTTCTAGGAATTTGATTTTAAAGAGCGACAAAAAACTTTCAGATACTATCACAGCTTATCTCAGGCACTAACCCCCTCAGTATTTAGAGTTTCTGAGTAAAACACAGATTTTCATCTTTCTACTAGATCCTGAAATTTAAATAAGGTAAAATATCAATTTCTACACATGCATCACTATAGAATTTATTGATCGTTTGAACATGTTCACATCCTTTTAACCTATTTTCTCTAATTTTATCATTTCTTAATGCCAAATCTGATTTCTCCTTAAAATAATTTTTATCTTTTATTTTTTCTACTAACCTCGCATATCCATCTTAGCATCACCATCTCTACTAAGATTGACTCTCTGTCGATTGCTGCTAACTATCCAAATATCTAATCAATGAAGTATGATTGGTTGTATGATGGTCTTGCAAAATTTTACTTTTAGCCTAAAGAGCACATGACAATTGCACAAAGTTTCTATCCATAATTCAATATTCAAATTTAGGCTTCATGTATTGATATCAATTAGCATAATATCATTTGCTGGAGATTTGTCTTGATTGATAAGTTTTATAAGTCTTTCTAGTATTAATGTAAAAATATGTAGACTAAGTGATAGGAAAATAATTTATTACATTCTCAGTAGCTCTAATACTAGTAAATGCATTATTATACATATCTTTAAAATTAATATGATTATTGTTGTATGACTGATAATTTCTAAGGATAGTATCTTCCTTGTAGGTATCATGGAAGAAAGTATAAAAATTTTCTCAAAGTAACATGTTCAACAAAGTAAGTACCTTTAGACAAATTGGACAGTAATTTCCTTTCACGAACAATCTACCACAAGCATCACAGCAGGTATAGCCTAAAAACCATCTGTGTCACAACAATATTGCATGTTAGCATAAGTAAAGTGCCTCCAACTATTAATGACAGATGAGATTCAACAAAGCAGAAAAAACTAAATCAAGAACTAAATAACACCAAAAGTACCTTGTACTAGGACCACTTCCAGGTACACTAGACCCACAGCTGTGACACCTTGTATGCTTTGGACACAAATAAGGCCCACGACCAACATTCTACAAATTCAGTTATTGAAAATATCAGTTAAACACAGAAAACTTAAACTTCCAATTGCACAGAAACCAACTATATAGCACATACCTTGTGTGGTGGATGCTGACAATAACAGTGATAAGCACCATCGCACCTTTTACAATACATTAGCTTATTGGGATCACCAGTTCTCCTGCAGACCTGGAAAGTAAAAGACGAACCATCAGACCTGGAAAGTAACTGATCTAATCATAGAAGTTAAACAAGCAATTTGACAAACACAAACATATATGGGTGAAACAGTCGACCTATTGATTCTACATTTCACAGCCAACTGAAAAGTAAAAAACATGCAAACAGTATGGCAATCAATCTAAACGATATAAAGTCAGAAATGGTTAAATATTTGCAAGACAGCGAGAAATTATGGAGTTATTGAAGTGTAACACAATTGCATTTGGAAAAATGAAACGACTGAATCAACATGACCTCTAAAAACACAAATATTTAATTAGATATGATAAGAAGAGTATGAGATTGTCCTCTTATAACTCTTCATACAACAACAACAACAAAAAATATCCCATATTTGTTAGGATAACAAGTAATAAATTAATTCTCTCCCTTGGGCAAGTAGCGATAAGTGGTTTTATAGCTAACCTAATCCTAATAAATGGTATCATTTTGGGACCGTCATAGTGTATCTAATAATATTGCATGGAGGTATTTAAAAATGGTTGTTTGTGTGATGGAAAAGCCACCATTGACCTTCACATGGAGAAGATCGAGGATGACAATGAGGTATTATATGGGCTTGCATCTTGCCTAGGGCGGAATTTGTGTCTTGCCTCAAATGTCAAGACTTAAAACAATGAGATTATGATGCCCTAGTTTAATCCTAGGGCAGGAGTTGTGGGCTAGTAAAGAAGGTTTCAAAGGCTTAGAAAAGACGACATAAATAACCATTAACATGAGTCGAAGCATTTTTTTCTCAATCGAGTCAAGCCTGAGCAAGCAACTGTGAACAAAACTGAAGTATGTGTTATTCCTCTCACTTGAGCAAACTACAACATATTTAGGCATTGTTTCCTGAATCAATCAAATGTACGAGCTGTATTTGTTGAATTGACCAATTTTAGGGAATAAACACATGAAAGATAAATAGTTGGGGGAAAAAATTTAAGGACAGTGTGCCAGGCATATTAACTGCAGAATAACTTGTTGCAATTTTAAGAACTGCAGTCTATGATATTTTACCATAGTATACAATAATGGTATAGTGTGTGAGCTAGCAAAACATTGTTAATCAGTTAACCAATGTATTAATAATTGTATAACTCCTGTTGATTAAGCAATAAATACATAGACAACCTAATCTAATATAACTTGTAAATATAATTATTAGACTAAATACCATCAAATGGAGTTTGAGTAAGAAGCTCAGGAAATAGAGCCTGAATGTTCATAAACCTGTTTTTACACTTTTAACAAAAGCGCATGAGCTACAGACTGAGAGCAGGAAAAGAAGTACCTCACAAATGCGACAAGAGGGACAAGACCATGAACTCCAATGGAATAAATCTGCAGAGCATTTTTAGTTGTTAGAATTGGAGGATAAGTGCTCCTAATGCTGCATGGAGTATTGTATAAGAACCTCTATGTTCAGACAATGTTTTCAAGCAACTTCGATGGTACTTCTTGTTGCATTGTTTGCAAGACAGCATCTTCAAAGCTTTCTCAGTTCCTTCATCTTCGCCTGAGAAACATATGCGGCACATGACCTTAACAGTAGAGTTGCCTTGATATTCTCCATCAAGGCTGTTAGCTGACTCTCCTAGTGCCTCCTGGGAAGACAAACAATCTTACCTATTAGGTTTTCACATTAATTAGAACAATATATCAACATACACAAACATATTAATACACTGTAAAGCTATTCAATTCACACGACAAAGGAGCGTGGAAATGCATCACATAGCTATTGATCAGTTGAAGTAGGCAATATTTGCTAACACATTGGAAAACCATTAATCTGATAAAAGAATACAGGGATTCAATTGATATGTAGATGATGAAGGTAATATGCATAATTTCATTTGGTGAAAGATGAGACAAAATGTGTCCTATGACAAGACCTGAGGCCACATTATTTGGGTCATATATATAGTTACTGTTCCTGGATTCAACTCCATGTAAAAATTTTCCTTATCTAAAACTCAACACAATAGATGCCTAGAGTTTCTATCATAAATTCTTTTCTATATCAAATAGAATCATGCACAAACATTCCTTTTTGCTATATATATAGTAATCTTACTATTATTATTTAATACTATAGTTGATCTCCTGAGCTATACAAATATATTTTCATTTGTATTTCGTTTATTATTCTTCCTACAATCCCTCTTTTCCAAAGTTTCCAGCAATTTAATCTCCCCATAATGAAATAACATCATATATCACATAATTCTTATAAATTAGTATTACCAACTTTTCCTCTATCTATAAATCACTTTCTTAATTCTAACATTTTATTGAATAGTTTAGTTAGTAAAGTTATAAGTTGATATCTTAAACACTTCCAAACTTTTTAATACAAATTTCATATGAAGCTGCAATCTTACCTACTTGCATTTGCTTTTTCCTTTTTGCCCTCGTTCATCTAATGCTACAAAAAAAATGCCGGCCGGCTAAACTCTTGTATACAATTCACATACTCACAGGTCTATACAAAGTGCAATAAGGTCGAAGTAACTGAAAAAAAAAATCAGGAGTTCATTTGTGTGTGTAGAATGCTATAATTATAAAAAAAATAATTACTGATACATTATCCAGGCATGTAAAATCATTTGGGAGAATAAGGCAACAAATGAACATCAAGGTATAAGCCATTCAATAAAAAAGTGAAGAGATATTTTTTATGCCTAGCCTTCATATGTCCAATGCTAATCCCAATTGACCAAATTAGAAGAATCTCCCAACGAACAAACAATGCCGAATTACAATGAAGAAATATAAGAATCATATTGGTACAGTTACTCAACAAAAAAAAAAGGAATGATAAGGAACCATAAATAGAATAATCATCAATCAAAAGTTTGTTCTCCCCATTGCTTGTTATTGTTAAAAAAAACTTAAGCAGACGTGTGGAAAAGTCTAGAAGATCAAAAAGTTAATGCATCGTTCTCAATTAATGAAACCATCAAACAAATCAAACTTTGCTCGAATCAAGTCCCAAAACCCTATCATGCCAGACTCAGAATGATGACTTACTGCTGCACCACCGGCCTCCAACCTCCGAACATAGTCCTCCGCCGCCAAGGAAGCAGCCAAAGCCTGCCGCTGCAACACCGCTCGCTTAACCTCATCGCCCGCGCCGACGTCATCCGCCGCCACGGAGGGCGCTGTCACAGCGGGCACCACACGGGGGACCCAGACCTGGACAACACCCTTCTCCCCATCTTCCTCCTCCTCGTCGGCTGCGGGGCGGACTGCCCATGGATCCCTCAAGAACTCCTCCAACACGTCGATCTCGGCAGCCAAAGCCTCGCGCCCCGGGGCAGCACCAAATCCCAGCTCGCAGTCGCAAATCCGCCGGCTGCAAGTCAAAACCAAGAATCAAATCGAAAGGGCAAGCCACAGCGAGACGACAGGGCGATGGGAAGGAAGGGGGCGAGGGAGAAAAGAGAGCGGGGCTTACCAAGTGAGCGGGCAAGCGACATGGAACGCCATGGAATGGAACCCGACGCGGGGTTTAAATCGATCGATTTGAAACAAGGATTTTGAAGGGCGGGTGGAAATTGAGCGTTAATAAAAAATAATAATAAAGGGAGATTAAATTGTGAGATTTAGAGAGAGAGAGAGAGAGAGAGGTGGAATTGGGGCGGAGCAGGCGAAGAAAAGGGTCGGCGGCGAGAACCGACACATGATAACGTTATATTTATACTGCGGGGTACACGATAACTCGCGGTGGGTTTTGTCTCTATTCGTTAAGGATACCTTGACTGTCATTGGTTTGAACGGAAGGCCCCGTGTCATTCTCCAAACATAATACTGGTCATTGTAGGAGTTCCCATTAACGAGTCGACGAAATTTAAGGCCCGTGTGATATGGCCCGGTAGATGCGATGTTAGATGTAGGGAATACATCTGGACCGTCTATTCCTCGTAAACCTGGTAGGTACAGGGGGCTCATCCGAGCCGTAGATTTGGCAGCAAGCAGGTGCATCCCGACCGCTCATTGTAATGGACTTGTATAGCCAGGCAGGTGACACCGTTGCCAATTTAAAATTTTTAAGACTTTTCATTTGACTTAATAACAGGTTATTTATATATTTTGTTGAATATTTATATGCATCTAGTTAAGAAAAATTATAAATATGATTTAAAATATCAAATATATATTATATATATTCAGTATATTTCTTTCTTTTTTTTTCTATCTTGACTATAATCATCGAGTACCAAGAATAACATACAGTACAGGGAACTACTAAAATAATTTGATCAATGAACAATTATTAACTAACCCCTCATATCTCAATTCTCAAACACGATATATTTAGTATAGATGTACGCCAAAATTAGTAATTTATGGATTCCAATTTGATAACTTCAAAATGATGGTTTATTTAATTCAACTTACACTCGACAAACTAATATTGAAAATATCTCCAACTGAGTTTACCAGTTTAACTCGACCTTTTAGGCTACATAACTGAACAAATAAGACTCGATGTAACATTAAGTGCAACTTTAGTCCCAACAAAGAAGAAAGATACAACACGAAGAACATCGACATCACAATCCTGATTGAACTAAACGAACACAAACGTCAGCATAATAGTCCGAGTGAACTATACAGAACTCTGAAACTTACTACTGATAAAATAGTCACCAGGAAGACATAGTAACAAACGTAGCTAAAAACTGGCAACGACTGATATACGCTTACTCTAATCAAGGCTGTGACTTCTTTGGCATCAAAGCCACATCCAGAGAAACGTTAGCCTTCACAAGAGCCTGCGCGCACCAGTCATGACCATCATCCAACGTAGGCATTATAACTTCCATGAAAGGCAAGACAGAACGGTTAGCACCAGGCGCGATCACACCGCCAAACACTCGAAGCACATTTCCAGCGTCAATGTCCATGCTTATGCTGATCTCAACAGTCCCCTTTGGCGCAGATGGAATCCCTGTTACTTTGAAGTATCCCATGAGATGATTCTCCTCAGCACACTTTGCATCCCCTTCATAGACAACAATCAATGCCTCAGTCTGGTCATCCCGTGTAGTTGTGAAAAGCATGTCCTTTCTCGCTGGTATTGCTGTGTTTCTCAGTATGATGGGCACAAATCCCCCACCTTCCACTCGAATTCCTAGACTTTGTGGTGTAGCTTGTATCGTAAGCAGATCTAAGTTTCCAGAAAGATCAGTGACTCCAGAAGCGACAGCTCCTTCAACTGCAGCACCAGTGACAGCGGCCTCAAATGCATCCACACCATCGAATTCCTTCTCTTTTCTGCATATTCCCAGGACGAGATTCTTAATTTTTGGAATTCTAGAGCATCCACCTACTAATATAACATCGTCAATGTCTTCCACCGATACCTTGTGATCAAACAAGCATTGCCTTACAAGCTTCTCACATTTCTCAAACACATTTCTGTTCATATCCTCAAATTCTGATTGGTTCAGGATTTTATCTATCTGTGTCCCGCCAGGCAATTTCAAGTTTATCTGAACACTAGACTGGGTTGAGACTTTGTGAATTGCCTCCTGTGCAGCAATCCTTAGCAGCGCCAAAGTCCTAATCTTGTTTGTATCATGGTTAGGAAAAAGAGCATCAAAATTCGGGAGAAGATGATACACAACATTTTGAAGAATGTCCTCCCCACCCAAGGTACAACCCATCAGTGCTTTGATTTGGGACACCCCTCCAGCAGTCGCAGTTACTGCAACATCACAATATCCTGCACCAATGTTGAATATAAAGGCAACTTTCTCACTGCCGCTTCCCATGTTTTCATGCAACGATTGTTGCTGATGTTGTGCATAAAGCAATGCAACAGCAGTCGGCTCTGGCATCAGCCTGAGAACATGTAACCCAGCCATGACACACGCTCGCTCAACCCTTGTTTGCTGGAACCGGCTAAACGCAACTGGAACTGTAAGGACAACATTTCTAATAGGACGTTTGAGCTTGATTTCAGCCATAATTTTCAACTCTACCAAAACAATTGCAAGTACTTCTTCAGGCGTGGTAGATCTCCACACATTATTCACTAAAGCTGCAATAAGTGGTCGGACGCCAATGTCGAATGTCTGAACAAGAAAAGGGAGGATCTTGCTACCATGAACAATTGGGTCTTTGTCTGATCTCCCAACCAAACGTTTTACATTGAAAATTGCACTGCCAGACAAAATTTGATCTTCTGCATATGCCCGTACTTCACTTGCACCACCAGCAGGAACATCATCCCCAAACATTACATATGAGCGCATGATCTTTTGGTTTTGGGTGTTTTTGAGGAGTTCCACTCCTGTACCACTCCATACTGCCACACTGCATTTTGAGGTCCCAAGATCAATTCCAACAGCAGCATCATGAAATGCAGATTGTCCTTTGTCTTCGACAATATTTTCACTATCAGATGCTACCATGTACAATTCTTCAGCCATCCTGTAGAATGAGATGGCAAGTAAATCAGGATAATGAACAGATTACAATAAGAATATTTATATTCGTTCCAGGTTGTATTAAAATGATACTTTTAAAGAATCTACCTCACAGTCTAAATAGCATTTCTGCAACACATTATATGATATTTTTATATGAATTTTTAATAAAAAATACATTAACTATTTAACTAAAAAAATTTATTCTGTTTTATTCTAACAATCAAACAGCCAGATCAGTATGTCAATTGATTAAAAAAAAAATTTAAAATTATACAATGTGTTAATTGATAATATGTAAGATTTGTTATAAAACTAAAAAAAAAAAAAAAGACTCCTTCGATGTCTACCAAGTAAAAGCCTTAAAAGTGAGACATATATGCTAACATGCCTATTTCTGCATCGAGACAATTAAATTGAATCCAAGAAAACAGCAACCAATAAAGATTAACAACATAACCTAAGGTGCTATTTAGCCATATGATTTAGATGCTCAGCCAAAAAGTATAAAAACAATTCTCCATGAAAATAGAGCTACTGAGAATCACTGAAATACTATTTGTTTTTTACTTGTTGTCAATAGCATATTGTGAACTGGAATGTTAGCAGTTCGATGCCACCTATGCAACTACAGAAAATACAAAAAAATGTCAAATGTTTTGACTGGAAAAAAAAAAGGAGAAGTTCTAAAAAGGGTCGCTATCATTTTCATATGGTAAATAACATCATGTATTGGCTAGATAAAAAGTATGTTGCATAGAAGTATTTCGCAGAATGATTTAGTAGCTGACTCTTAAAACACATAAGCTCTAACAGTATTAGTAATGTAAAAAACATGAACCATGTTCCAATTTCAAAAGGCAGATCGGCCAAATCAGTCTCAACCAGAGTCTTCTGGCTTCTTGTAGAAGTAACAAAGATTGCATTTAGAAGTTTAAACAATGCATCATAGCGCATAGTCATGGCGTTGTGTGGTTTACTATGTTCAGCAACAGGCTAAAAGGACTCCATATACCATAGTAACAAAATGTGAATTTTTTAAGCGTGAGCTAATCATAACCAAGATTAAACCTTACTGATTGATTGCTGTTACAAGTATGATCAGAAAAGCTATCACTCCGGATTATTCTTGGTATCTTCTAGGTTCAATTACTGTCTGGAACCTAAGCATATAAGAATACCACACTGTTGGATCGAGAAGCGTCGCTAGATAGGGGGGGTGAATAGCGATCGTAAATCTTTTCTTTTTCGTTCGTTCGATACGCAAAGTAAGCACAGCGGAAAATAAATGAACACGTTTATTTTACTTGGTTCACAACCCAGCGGTTGCTACTCCAAGGCCCTATCGGTCCTAGACCGCGTACGGAGGGCAAAGCACTATAACGTCTCCTCCTCGTTGGAGGTAGGAGACAACGATCACAAAACCGAATATACAAGGATGAGGCAACAAGCCTACCTCACCTCGTTATGAAGAAAAACAAAGAATACAATATCAAAAATATTACTTGATTCTGCTGCCGATGAAGAAGATCGAAACTTGATGTCGCGTCGGCGTTATGATGATGTTGGATCGTTGGCGTTGTAGGAGCACTTGATGAATAAACTTGATGTGATTTGGAGATGGAATCCTCCCCTCCTTTTATAGACTTTGGCCTCTGAATTTGTCTCCTCTTATTTCGGAACGGATCATGAAGTTGTCCAAATTTTATCGCGAAGTGGCCGGCCACAACGTTAACCGCTTGACCTAGCGCAGCTAAATCGTCGCCATCACCGATCGATGGGCATCACCGATCCGTTCCATGTCCGAATGATCATCACCAGCTTGGTCACTTCCCTGCAATAAGAGGTTAGCTCGGAAAATGATAAATACGACGGTTTCTAACCGTCCGATCTCGACCTAGACCTTCCACAGGAAGTCTTAGTCGAATCGCCGCCTACGATCGTCCCCGTAAAGAGGACACGACCTTACAATCTCTCACTCACACGAGCTTACCTCGATAGTAGCTCTCGCTTCCGGCCTTCCACTCGATTCCTTCGGCTTCCGGCCTTCCACTCGATTCCTTCGGCTCCCTCCGAAGTCACTCGAGTGTCGCCCGACCACTGCGGCTTCCTCCGGGTGTCGCTAGCCTTCAGCTCCAGCTTTAACACTTTTCTGCACACTTGATTTAGCTCGTGAGATAACAATGTAGACTTAACTTTGTGTCTTTACCATAATCAAAACACAGGTTCGATTATCTAGTGCCCCTGCACCAACAATCTCCCCCTTTTTGATCTATGACAAACCAACACAAAGTTAAGGGAAATTAAAGTATAAACCAAGTATAGTAAATGATGAATGTCATTTTCAAAAACTCCCCCTTAACCAAAACTCCCCCTTAACCCTAGGTGAGTTTTGAAAGAGATACTTTAGTCCAAAATTAAATAAATTTTGTGTTACTCCCCCTTAACTTTCGCTCTTCTCCCCCTTTTGCCATAAATCAAAATAAATGTTGGGGTTTGTTATGTAAAATAGGGGTTTAAAAACAATATGGTATATGCATGCATCAAGATAAATCAGCTATGAGTCCAAGCATGCGTCTAGCAGTAATTAGATAGATTGGTTCGAGGTGTGTCCCTCTGCACCAATAATCTAAAGGTTTGTAATATAACCCTTTAGAGTTAGTTTGCTCTCCCCCTTAGTCAAATATATGAAGTATAAGAGATGTAGGGGGCGCTAAACTTTGGCCTAAGAGTTGTTAAGTACAATAGTTGAGAAAATAAGTAGTATTTTGAAGAGGTTGTTTTAACTATATTTCAATTATCCTTAACATCTCACCTGTGTCTATATGATCAAGCATGTTATACTTATGTGTTTTTGTGAGATGACTTCCAATTAAGTTGATTAAGTGCATTTAGGTTCAAGTAATTTTATGTTAGATTTGGATTTGACCCTAGGCTTGTCAAGTTTACCTTTTCAAGATCATGGCTTCCAGGTCGTGGCGAGGCACAGGAGCCTTCTTTTATCGGATCATCGACCACTTCCTTAGACAAAGCTATTTTCAAGAAAATGATGACTTGACTCACCTAAGACTATTTCCTAGTCTAAATGGTTATTTTATTTTTTTTTTTTTTTGAAAAGAGGCTCCGCTCAATCTTTTCGTAGGATTTTAATTGGTTATGTACGTGTTCTAAGTGAGCTCACACGTTTTAAAGCACAAACTTTCTAAGCTAAAGCATGCAATTTCTAAGTTAAAGCACAAACATGTTTTGTACTGGCTCCCCCTAGACCGTTGAATCGGTTCGGTCTATCCACATAGTGGATTTGGTCCTTGGGAACCCAGTACGGGTTGGATCCTAGAGTTGAAATCAAAAAGTTTTTAGGGACCCATGCTTGGACATGTTTCCTATGTCGACTTACAATCGATATATATGACCTATTAGTCGTGTTTGAGTTAAACCCTAGTCCAGCCTTGTTGTACACGGCCCTTTGAGATCCAAGTAGGAGGTCAAGTCTTTTGGATCCCGAAGTGAACCTTTCCAACGTGTTCCTAAGATCTTCAACTTGACTTTTCAAGAGAGAGTTCTCAACTTCGAGCTTTTTCACCGAGTTGGGTCCTCTTCTCGAACTTGACTAGTCGAAGAGGTTAGGGAGACCTTGTGTTTGAGGAGTTTGACCTCCTCAACCAGGGTCTCGACCTTGGACTCGGACTTAACTAATTTCTTAGACAAAAACCTAACCGTATTATGTAAAGTATTAAATAAAGTTCGACTTACTTTAAGGGTATCTTTTGAACCGGATGCGTATCCGTGGCTTGACTTGAAAGGTAACCGTAGTCAGTCATCCTCGAGTTCGACTCGAGTTGAGTTCGGTCTCCGTGACTCGATTGATTTCGCCATGAAAGCTATGTCTTCTCTGTTGTTCCAAGTTGCATGGAAGGCTTTCCTTGCTCCCTTTTCTTTTTCTCATTCTTGATTTACTCCTTTCTTAACTATTCTCCGCACAATGTTGACTATTGGCCTCCTCTTGGATTCGGATTCGTCTTGGGTTGAGTTCATCTACTTGCTTAAGTAGGTGGCTTCCTTCTTTGTCCTACAAGTAGAGCAATATCTCTCTCGGCGGACCACATTAGTTTGCTCGTTCAAACTGAGCTAAAATAATTAAATCTAACCTAAGCGAAGGTCCTTAGAGACCTTGTAGACATCGACATGGATACCTAGGTAGTTCTAGGAAAAGCATTTAAAGCGTACCTTATAAGGTCCGGTTCTCTGGCTTGCCCGTCGAATGAAGACCGTTGTGATATCTTGGATCCGCGCATGTAGTTGGGTGGCGGTCTCATGATCCTGCATATTTAGATTGTACAGTTTATTTAAAAGTAAATCTCTTTTACATACCTTAGCATCGGCCGTCCCTTCGTGTAAATCAATCAATTTGTTCCAGAGGTCTTTGGCGCTAATGAATGGTCCGATGCGGTTGAGTTCCTCCTTGGACAAGCCGCATTGCAATATTTGGGTTGCTCTTGCATCGGCTTCGATTTGTCTTTTGGTTGCATTTGTCCACTTGTTGAAATCCAAAGCCTCTCCTTGATCATTGGTGGGTAGAGCAAAGCCGGTTTGGATTATTATCCAAGTCTCGACTTGTGTTTTTAGAAAACACTCCATCCGACCTTTCCAATAACGGAAATCATTTCCGTTAAAGAACGGAGGTCGGGTGGTGCTATACCCTCGATGTGAGCCATTAAATATCTTGCAAACACGAATAAAAACGAAAATTCCAAGACTTGGTCTTGGATTAGTAGTGGAAATAATAGGAAATAAACAGAAATAAATAAGGAGAATAAAAAACTAACAAAACTCGAAACTTACGACCTTCGATGTCCCCAGAAAGTACTAAGCGTTGGATTTTGGGGCCGAAAAAGCTTGTTACGAGGGTAAACCTTAGTAAGAAATGTAGATCTTTATGAGCTTGATTTGGTAGGTAGATCGTTATGTGAGTCCACTTGTGCGAAAAGTTATAGCCGTTTACCGCTACTCCAAGAGAGAAAACTTGCAAACACACAACCAAAGAACGCGTACAAGACTTCGTCTTGGATTAGTAAGGGAGGAGGAAAAGACCAAAAAAATCGAATCGAAAAATACGAACGAAAACCAAAAGCGTGCTAGATTGGTGGTTTCACCAAATCTTACCCCACTCGATACCAATTGTTGGATCGAGAAGGCCGCCAGAGAGTGAATAGCGATCGTAAATCTTTTCTTTTTCGTTCGTTCGATACGCAAAGTAAGCACAACGGAAAATAAATGAACACGTTTATTTTACTTGGTTCACAACCCAGCGGTTGCTACTCCAAGGCCCTATCGGTCCTAGACCGCGTACGGAGGACAAACCACTATAACGTCTCCTCCTCGTTGGAGGTAGGAGACAACGATCACAAAACCGAATATACGAGGATGAGGCAACAAGCCTACCTCATCTCGTTATGAAGAAAAACAAAGAATACAATATCAAAAATATTACTTGATTCTCACGACGAAGAAGATCGAAACTTGGCGTCGCGTCGGCGTTATGATGATGTTGGGCGTTGGCATTGTAGGAGCACTTGATGAATAAACTTGAGGTGTTTTGGAGATGGAATCCTCCCCTCCTTTTATAGACTTTGGCCTCAGAATTTGTCTCCTCTTATTACGGAACGGATCATGAAGTTGTACAATTTTTATCGCGAAGTGGCGCGTCAAGCGTTATCCGCTTGACCTAACGGTGAATCGTCGCCATCGGTGATCGATGCCTCCGATCGGTGATGATGGGCATCGATCGGCTCCATGTCCTGATCATTGCCAAACCACTTCCCTGCAATAAGAGGTTAGCTCGGAAAATGATAAATACGACGGTTTCTAACCGTCCGATCTCGACCTAGACCTTCCACAGGAAGTCTTAGTCGAATCGCCGCCTACGATCGTCCCCGTAAAGAGGACACGACCTTACAATCTCTCACTCACACGAGCTTACCTCGATAGTAGCTCTCGCTTCCGGCCTTCCACTCGATTCCTTCAGCTTCCGGCCTTCCACTCGATTCCTTCGGCTCCCTCCGAAGTCACTCGAGTGTTGCCCGACCACCGCGGCTTCCTCCGGGTGTCGCTAGCCTTCAGCTCCAGCTTTAACATTTTTCTGCACACTTGATTTAGCTCGTGAGATAACAATGTAGACTTAACTTTGTGTCTTTGCCATAATCAAAACACAGGTTCGATTATCTAGTGCTCCTGCACCAACAACAATACAATGAAATGTACGGAAACCATCCACGCTTAATGGGCTGGTTTAGAAATGATAGCTTCATACAAGATGGCTGCACAAAGATTCACAAATTTGTTTCATTCTTAAGAAATAT
Organism: Wurfbainia villosa; assembly: GCA_025175895.1. NCBI lineage: Eukaryota > Viridiplantae > Streptophyta > Magnoliopsida > Zingiberales > Zingiberaceae > Wurfbainia > Wurfbainia villosa. Next base: position 1,272,526 of record JAKLTH010000042.1, read on the forward strand.
GCAAACTTTAGTTCGACGGAAACTAAAACATTTGGGTCAATAAACCATGGACCATTTGTCTACACTTCCAGAGTTAATACAAAAGCACGCTGACAGACCTAATTAAGTATGTGAACTCTAAAATCACTAACTACCCGAGCAGATGAAGAAATCGATAGAGAATGATTCTTACTTGATCGCCGACGAGAAAAGGGAGGAGGACGCTTTGATTGTGTTGAATAAGAGACGCCGATGGAGAAGGGAGGGAGGCGAGGGGAGGAGGAAAAGAGAGGGGTAGCAGGGGCGGGGCGATTCGAGGAGCTTCTGGAGAGAGCGAGAAGGCGAGACTGAGAGCCACCTGGGAACATTCTGGTACCATCTAAAGCGGCAGGCACCGTCGTCTAGCAATGACGCCGAAAAGGTATATATTTATTAAATTCGGTAAAGTACAACATTCAATTTTACCCAATACGTCATATATTTATTAAAACGGATATCTCTTTTTTTTTTTTTTTTAATCTCTCTTTGCTTCCTGCCCGCTCAATTGTCACGATGAATGTGATTCAATCTTCTCAACAAACACTTTTACAATTCAAATAAGAAATGTGCCTGATACCGCTGTAATCTCATTTAAAGAAGAAAAAATGAAGGACTGAGATGGAAAGATAGGATTACATGAATAAAATTATAATTCGAGATATATATCTAAGTTAAATAGGATTTTTCTCGGAGAATTAAGCCGAGTTGAGGGAATTAAAATTCGAAGAACCGATTTTAGTTATAAGCATATTGGTTAGATGATTAGAATGGTATCGAATATTGACTCGGAAAAATGAGTCGAATTAGAAAAATAATGACTCGAGAAAAATGATCGAGTTAATAGTAAGAATGGTCGATTGAAAGAATGGTACAGTCTAGAACGAAGGAAAAGGAGCACCCCATAACACATAGAAAATTTGTTATATCTCATAATCATTTAAAGCACCTCATAGGGATCACAAAAAACTTTTGATAGTGCATATTCGCTAACGACATAACAATATGACCCCTTGAATCTATATAGCTCTCCACGTGGATGGTGATCCAGACGATTTGGTATATGACAGTTGTTCTCAGGGAACAACAGATATAAAAAAAAGAAAGACGGAAGGAGAGGGGGAGGCTAACAGATTAATTTTCTCTATCAAGATTTGTTACTTCAAAGGAGAGGAAAGAAGGTCGGCATGCTTCTTCTACACTTCTTTCACCCGGGGATATTGAGGAGGAGGATCAAAAGGTGAACAAGTAAGGAGAAAGAGTATCAGCGGCAAAGCAAAGTTAAAAGGGAAATATGTGTATATCATTTATTTTATTTTGTATGAACTCTTATCCGTAATAAATTTCTCCGCCTTCAGAAATACTTCTAGAAATGAGAAATTGTAGTAAAGATGTCTAGCGCTAAAGCTCACTCTAGAACTCATCTGTGGAGTAAGAATCTAAATTCCGAACTATGTTAAATCTCTTGTCATCCTCTTATTTACTGTTACGGTCGAAGATAACCTCAAACCTCAATTCGACATCTTCATTTAGAAGAGGTCGAAAATCCGTGCGACATCAGTGGCCCTCGAGGGTACGATGTAGCAGTGAAAGCGGAGAGATATTCCATAGAAAGATGCAGTTTGATTCTCTACTCGACATCGTTCGATAGTGAATTTAGAAAAAATACATTCGAGCGGTCATGAAGCCCAAAAGTTTGTCCGTAAATGGAGTACAATTTCGATGTTAAACCGTCGTTCATGAATGATACGACTGCCAAGTTCGAATTAAACTGTGAAAAAATTACGAACGCTTTCCTGATTTATCCTCGGTGGTCGATAGACTCCGATCTTATCCGACGCAGCTATTGACAAAGCGTCCTAAAGATATATGGGGCATGATCGATTCTTAGGAATTAGTTGGATCGAAAGTTCGAATACTCCGGTGTCGATCAAAAAATGAATGTGTAAAAAAAACATACACAATTAAGTGATTTAGGATAGCAAAATGAACACAATATATACAAAATTTATTAATTTAACATATAAAAATAGATATGATCTTAAATTTTTTATATAGGTGTATGATATGACCTTTTTTATAAAATAATTTAAAAATAAAATATATTTTTTTAATTTCGATTTTTTTTTGTCAGATTAAAAGATAAAAAAAAAATCATTGACAATTATTAATTAATTTATTTTTTCTGTCCATGTGAATTCTCTATTTGTATTAAGAAGACACGTATATCCTGAATCTAATCCGGTCATCTAAACTAGCAGCCATTTGAGCACGGTCCGCCATTGTTGCCGACTGCCGAGCAATTGGAGCGACCAAAAGGGAGAGAAAAAACTCATCGAAGCCTTGCGAGTTGCGCCAATGATTCAAGCACTAAATTCACACGCAGCATCTTCCGGGATCGCATCGAGTTTTCTGCCTCCGCGACAGGAGAATTCAAGCTGAAGAGCATCACGTCGAGGACGATCACGGTAGCCACTATATATCTTGAACAAGATTCTGCTGCTACAGCTTTTTATTGCCAATGTGGATGAATAGATCAATGAGGAAGCAGGCATATAAATTTGACCAGTAAGTTTCACAGATCGAGCTCAAGGAAAGGAATCGACCAGGTAATGAGTTGGAGCATTTGACTTGCCTCATGAATTGTAGTTCTTCTCCTCGGCATGAGCTGGAAGTGGAGGATTCTCTAATGGAAACAGAGTTCCAGTTTTGAAAGTTTCTCTCTGGTTTGCGCCCAATTTGTTAGGCTCTCAAAGATGACAATTGGAGCTGCATCACTGAAACTGAGGTGCATACTCCAATGGGTTTGAAAGAGTCCAACTGCAAGAAACTTGGAAGAAACATGCGAAGTTGAAAAAAATGACGTAAATAAGAGGTCAAAAGCAGGAACTTGGTCAGAAATGCAAGGTTGACCTTGGATTGCTACGAGAGCAGAGTGGAAATAGCAACAAACAACCAAGTCAGAATTAACATTTTTGTTTTAAAATTTAATTAAGATGTGGTTGAAATTGCTCACGAACAGAAACAAAATAAAATAAAAACAAGAGCCGCATTCTAATCACTATCGGAATTCCTGGTCAATTTTGCACCAACATAAATTTAGTCAACTCCCACAAAATCGTCTTGCTGACTAAGGGTGATGGTCAACTGGTCTAATCATGAAGGACACCTACATACCACTACCTTTAAGTTCCGACCTCCTTCCATTCAATCGATCATCCCTCACTTCTTGTGCGCACTTCTCACCGATCGATCAGTGAAAATTAGCATCACAGAGAGAAAGAGAGAGAGAGAGAAGAGAGAGAGAGAGAGAGAGAGAGAGAGAGAGCACGAGCGATCCCACCGATCATGGATCAAGGAATCGTTCCGATCAAGTTCTACCAAGGCATAAACTCCTACTGGAGGAGTAGAAGGTACCAAAAGCTGGAGAGCTCGGCGCCGGCGAAGGGGAAGAGGGCGATGTCAGCACGGCTCGGCGGTGCGGGAGGCAGCGGCCGGTGGTTCACGCGGCTCCGGCGGCGGATTGCAAGGACCCGTTTCCTGTTCCGGATCCCGTCGCCGGTCAAGATGGTGGCCCGGATCCGAGACGCGTACGTGGAGTGGATGCTGTCGGCCGCCGGGAAGGCTCCGGCGGCGCTTAGCGGGTCGGATGGCTGGTCGAAGCGGATCCCCAAGTCCCGACCCGTCAAGACCAGCTCCAGCGCGTTCGAGCGCAGGTTGATGTTCGAGATCTACAACTCGCTCGTCGTCGCGGGAGAGATCAAATCAAAATGAATTTAGTAAAAAACAAATAGATAGTTTTATACATGTATTGCGATCTGTATCTGTTAATTTGTTTTATAAATTATAATTATACCCACATTTAGCACGTGCTATCCTTTTTACTCTTTTGTAGGGTCGTAAATAGATAGTTTTATACATTTTCAGCTCTCGATAAAAATTTATTTATGTTTAATAAATTCATTTAATTAAATAAATAAAATAAATTTAAATAATTCATTAAACTAAATAAATAAATTCTAACACATACGAATTTAATTCGTTAATATTTATAAATATAAATATTTGTCAATAAAAACTTCTGTTAATATAATAAATAAATACATTTTTAAAATCAAACCCATCAAAAATATAAAAATTTAAAAAAAAAAAAATCTGAATTGAGAATTTGATCATATCTAAACAAACTAATCTCAAATTAATTAAGTTTAAATTTGTTAAAAAAAGAAGTAAATTAAAATTTAATAATTATTTCAACGATTTAATTCATTTTAGATTTAATTTAATATAATTTAATTATTTTTAACTTAGCTGGTTTAGAGCCGTTTTGGACCGGTTGGATCGATTGGGCTCGAAGGTTTAGTTTGACTAACAAAACCGGGTTACAAAGCCCTAGCAGGCGTTGGCTACTCTCCGAGCCAGATTGGGATAGATGAGCTCTCTACTTCGATCGGGCGGCCGCCCCCGTCTCCTCTTCGTCGCAGCTTCCTGCCCATTCCTCCGCCGCTTCTCCGCTGCCGTGCCAGCGGCCAAGGATGAGTGTGGAGACCTCGAGCCCGTCAACCAGCGGAGGCTCCCCGCGGACTACGACCCTGCCACCTTCGATCCTTCGGCGCCGCAACGGAGCCCGCCGTCTGATCGGGTTTGGAGGCTCGTCGAAGAGGTCGCTGCGCTTTCCCTTGCAGAGGTGGCTGAGCTATCCAGTATACTCCGGGAGAAGATGGGGATGAAGGAGCCCCTGGCTATTGGCATTGCCAACGCCGGGGCTGGTAGGGCCGGCGGATCGGCCGGGGGTGCGGCTGCGGACGGGAAGGAGGAGGCTAAGAAGGAGGAGAAGACGGTGTTCGAGTTGAGACTGGACTCCTATGATGCTGCTTCCAAGATCAAGGTGATCAAAGAAATCAGGGGATTTACGGACTTGGGGCTGAAGGAGGCGAAAGAATTGGTGGAGAAGGCACCAGCGGTGATTAAGAAGGGGCTCTCAAAGGAGGACGCCGAGCAGATCATCGAGAAGATGAAGGCCGTTGGTGCTAAGGTTGTCATGGAATGATAAAGAAAGTGAGTTTCTCTCGCGCATCCTTTGCTCAATTCTTAAATTCATTACGGAGAAGGATATCTGTGCAAATTCAGTGCAAAGTTGGAATTTTTATCTCTTGATAACAAATTTGTTTCTGATAATCTCAGTTATGAGAGTTTGAGGAAGAAAGAGATGGTTTTTAATATGAACTAGGAACGTGGAAGCACTGGGAGGTGTCTCCCAGCCATCTAATTATGCTTCTGTGTAGATTCACATTGTTTTCCGAGCACAAGTGGTCATGCTCGATGGGATTCTATGTGAGGGAAACCCATTTTATTCCAGACACTTTAAATTTCACACTGAACGCGATGACAGTGATGATACTAGGCCATCTTTTGCTTCATTAAGCTGTAGCATTGATTGCAAAATAAATTGGGCATATGCCCCAACCAGGTTCTCGATGTTGAATAATGCTCCAATTTAACCTCTACTTTTGAATATGACCCGATGTGAATCCCTAGTTCTGAATAAAACATTACAAGAAACATCTACATGGTGAACATGAAATTCACATGTTGATAAAATATCTATCTTTATGTTATTTCTTTCTCTTTTTTTTTTTGTGAAAAATACTTTTGACTTATCTAGAAGGCTTTCGAATTCGCATTGGGAAAAATATCATCTGGAGGTATATGGAGCCCTTGTTCGGGCATCCATACGATGAACATGAGATTCACATGTTAGAATGATTATGTTATATTTTTGTTCCGAAAATGTTTTTGACTTATCTAGATGAATTTTCAAGTTCATTTTGGGAACAATATCACCTAGAGATTAGATGTCGATGGAGCCGGTGTTTGTCCATTTTGTCAATTAGTGGCCTTGTTGGGATACTTTCCATCTAATTTTTCTATTTTCATCTGGAAACTTTTCTTTCCTTTGTTGTGGAGAATTTTTGAATATTAGTATGCCTGGTATTCTCTAGCAGCTATTTGATTATGTAGCATACTTGTGGCTTTCCTTTCTTTTTCTTACTTTATTAGCTCGCCACTTTTAAGTTTGTGATCATTTATTGGATAGTCTCTTACTCGATGTAAATAGTCCAATTCCTGCAACGTTGTTTGACATGGTCTTGTTCCTCATGGGTGCTACTAATTTTGACGTCATAACTTGCTACCATTATAGACTTGCCTTCTTTGGATGAGAAAATTGGAACTTTTTTCGTGTTTAGCTAATCGTGAGTTCATTTTTATGTTGGAACAACTGCCACAGTTGCTTATGGGAATACATTTTTATTCAACTTGAAAAACAAGAAAAGCTAAATGGCTAATTATGATTACCACAGATACACGTGTAAGAGTCATGCATTTAGAACACAGAGGCCTACAAATTCATCAGGTTAAGTACTAATGCCGATCGTTTTTAGTCTGTATATTTGTGATGGTTCTGCTTTCTGCTTAATACAGTTCATCCATTTTCTTAGGCGCCTAGTGCCCAATGTTGTGTGTAAAAATTCCCTCTTTACTCAGTTGAGATGTTAGCCATGAGGGACATCTCTGATAAGACATCAGTGATGTCTTATATCGGACTCTTCACTGATAAGACATCAAAACTTCTCATAGCCATCATATGCACTCTCTCCGTTATTTCCTAGTCTCTCTTGTGCTAGGTTTGGTTCATGGAATGAAATTGATAGCAAATAAAATTGTTATATTCATAGGAATGAAATTTATTGGTAATAAAGTAAGAATATGTAGTTGTTAATTTGGTCCATGGATCGGAATAGATAGATAGACAAATTGAAAGACAAGTAATAGACAGCATAAACACACGTTGAAAGACAACTATACTTTGTAGTCAGCCATGTAGTATCATTTATAGTTGAAGGTGCGGAAAAATACAATAAGAACAAAGAAAAATTCCTCATAACCAACGAAGGAAAAAAAAGAGAGAATAAATACGATCTCAGCATGCTTAGGTTCGTTCCTTTACAGTTTCTACATAACCAACATTTTTCATGATAGATAGAACACTATCCATGTCATTTGGCATCCATAAGTCTCATCTCTGAAGTTGAGGCTGCACTATTTGTATGAAAACTTTACGAATAACATCAATGAACTATAACAAGCAACTGAGTTAAGCACATCAACACAGGAGGAACGCAAGGGTAAACAGTAGGATTATTAATTTTCAACTCTCAAAAAGGTGTTCAATAGAGGGTCACTAAATGGAAGGATATGTCGATATAAACAACAGCAACGGTTCAATGTTACAAAAATGTCTCAACATCAATAGAGGGCCACAGAAACAGTTTTACATTCAGAGAAATGAATTGTGAATAATCACAAAAGGTCAAAGTCTACTGTGTTGTAATATGTAACATATATTTTCAATGAACTAATTTCCACGGAGATATGAACCTGGAGAATATATGGATACTGCCATCTAATTGTGCAATAAGCATTCATATGTCAAAAGTCTCAAATCAATTTCAAAAATGGAAATCGATCTCTTAAATACTATATTTTTAGTGACATTCATCCAACAAGCAAAGGACAAACGAGGTCAAACCAGATTGCTTTGTGCATTGTTTCCATGGATGAATAAGATCCATGTAGCCAATCTCAAATAGTTGAAACTAACTTCCTACATAGATTTTCCTTTATTGAATTCTATGAAAAATTATATCAAGCAAAAAACAACTAACACAACTAGCTAAGTATCGAGCAAAATTATGTGAATTTATATCCTTTATGATCATTATAATTCCAAAGAAGATTATGTTGATTGATAAAGATAATGAGGTTGGTCAGGGTTCAACTTTAGTGCCTCCTCTTGAACAGGGCTCTATAGTTGCACCTGATATGCGAAGAAAAGAAGCCTAATCTCTTCTTATTTATATCGAATTAGTTTGACATTTTATTGTGAGAATACAAGGGTTTTTTACCAATCTTAAAAACATGAAAAACCTATCTCCTCAGCCTTAATAAGAAAAATAAGTGTAAAAAAACCCTTAATAAACTGGACTCGAATAGGTACTGAATGTTTGAATCCTTAAAAAACAAGTGTCGAATTAGTTGTTGGCACAACACAGAAGCAAAGTAGTGTTGTAATAAATTAACAAAAGAGAGCTCTATTCGCATTCAAAACACAAAGTAGAATTAATATTTAAACTTTTTATATGTTCAACAAATTCACGTAAACAAAAAACAGTAAATCACAGTTTCAAGTTTACGAAGCAAATTACTCATTAAAAAGCTAGTAAATGCAAAGAAATCTTTTATGATTTGGAAGCGGCATCTCCAGCTGGTGGGCGATAGGAAAGCATCTCCTCCCACATCATCCCTCTGATCGCGTCTTCCTCGACATCGTCATCAAAACCAAGATCGACGGGGCCGTCAGCATCAGGGTTAAGCAGGGGGTCGTAGAGCGAAGCTATATAAGGATGCTGAAGTGCCTTTGTGACGTCGATTCTCTTTGATGGATCAAAAACTAGCATCTTCTCCAGCAAGTCGATGGCCAATGGATTGGCTTTGGGGTATTTGCTAGACAATGGAACGCCTGGACTCTGTGGCAGCGACTTGATGTACTTGCGGGTACATGCATTGTCAATGAAATGGAGATCGACATCGTCGCCCTTATTGACGCCGAGGAAATCGACGATGAGCTCGAGCTGGTTGGTATTGTCGATGCCGGAAAAGAGAGGCTCGCGCCCAAGTAGCTCGGCAAGAATGCAACCGACAGACCACATATCGACGGAAGCATCGTATCTATCTGAGCAAATGATCAACTCTGGGGCTAGATACCAAAGAGTACCAACACACGAACTCATTCCTCGGCCACTCTCAGTCATGGAACCGAAATCACCGATCTTGAGCTTGCCATCGCCATTCACAAAAAGGTTCTCTGGCTTCAAGTCTCTGTGAATTACGTTGGCCGAGTGAAGATACTTCAGTCCTCGAAGCAACTGCATGTGCATAAAGAAAAATTCATCGGTTTTGATCGTCGGTAATAAATTCTTCTACGACAATAAGTTAAAAAATCAAAATGCATGTTGAACATGTAAACGGAAAGCATCAAGGATCTAGCTAGGGTTTTTTTTTTTTTCCAATTAAAATTTTTCATAGTTATTCTAGAAGTTACTACATATATATGTATATACCTGAAAGAGAAAGTATTGACATTCGTGATCGGAAAGAGGCTGAGGTGATTGGATGATGTGTTGTAGATCCTTATCCATAAGCTCAAAGACAAGGTAAACGTCTCCGAATGATCTCCTACAGGGAGGTAACATGACGTCCTTCAATGCAATGATATTATCGTGCTTTAGCTGTCTCAAAACCTTCATCTCCCTCAGAGTGTTCAACGGAACGATGGGATCTTCAAAGGTGTCTTCTATCTTCTTGATAGCAACTTTCTCATTCGTTTCGAGGTCGATCGATGAGCATACGACGCCATAAGTGCCTACCCCAATGGTGTCGATAGGCACGTATTTAGTATCGATCTCAAATAGGGTTTCGCAGATAGTGTAATAGCTCTTTCCTTCGTTCCCAAAACCAGGTGGAGGACGCACTGCCATAGCCATGTCCTGTAAATCCAACGAAGAAAGCAGCAAATGTTAAGATATGGGCCGGGTCTACGTATACTATTCGAGGATATTCAAACGATGACATTCTCATCGAGCGATCATAAATAACATGTTAAATGAGAGTCAATACATGAAAGATATATATATTGGCCGATCGATATCTACAATAAGGTTTTATGTCGATTCTATTATTTGTCCAATAATATGCTTATGCAAGAATAGTACACATCCATCACAAATCAAATCTCACGGCGAGGTTATTAGACATGTTTAATGAATTGATTCAATTCGGAATCGAGTCCGAACTAATTCATTAAATTCGTAATCGGAATCCATTCGAATGAAGCGGTTCTGGAATCGAACCGTAACTATTCCGATTTCAGTTCAGTTCGGTTCCAACCGGTTTGAAATCGATTCGGAATCGATTCGGAACCGTTTCGGAATCGATTTTGATTCCGATTTGGAACCGATTCTGGTTGCTAATTTAAAGATGGAAATTCTTAGCATGTTAACATCATTATTACAAGATTATTTTGCAATAGAAAAAAAGAATAGGATCATCAATATATTAGATGAATTTGGAAGCTCAAGTTCAAGGAAAATTATCCGGAATCGTTTCGGAACTAGTTCGAAATCAGAGCCGATTCGAAATCGATTTTGAATCGGTTCGAATCGATTCCAATGTCGACGGATCCGAAACCGACCAGAATCGAATCGGAACCAAAACCACGGAACCGAGGCGATATAAGTAGCAGTGAGACTTACTTGGTGCGGTGGCTACGCCGAAAAGAATGGAAATGGTGCCGATCGAGCGAGCGAGGGCAGGAAGACTCCGGAGAACCCCGCAAATTAAACCCAGGAGGCGAAGAATGGATAGGTGCTTGGAATCTCAGTGGCGAGCTATGTTTTATACTGTTTCCGGCGAGACCCAGCGATGTTTTCGGAAAATTAACCAATTTTCTCCGATAAATTTGGAAGTGATCAAGTGAACTTTAATTTAAAATGTGACAAGTGTCTCGATCAATCAGATGTTTGTCAGTTTTCAAACTCTAAATTGACATTATTTTTGTTAGGGATAAGATCTATCGGAACATATCTTTTTATGTAAATATTTTTAGATTCTTTGCTATTTAGAGTAAATTTTTAATAGTAAAAAACATTATTTTATGCTTAAGAATCAAATTTGTTAGAATTCTAATATGCGACAAGTGTCTCAATCAATCAATCAGATATATGTTTGTCAATTTTCAAATCGATATTCATTTGTTAGAATAAGATTTAGGTTATCGGAATTTATCATTTCTGAAAATATACTGAAAAAAATTTGTGTTGGAAAATAAAATTGGAAGCGCCGAAATTGTTTCTTTTTAAAATAAAAATTATCTAATAAAATTTGAATTATAAAATTGTTTAAAGAAATTAATGAAGGAAAAAAAAAAATCACCCACGAATAATAGGGCATGATGAAACGCATCCGGGCTTAACCGCCAACGGGTTTGACTCGGACTCGACTCGACCGCCTATTAGCGGTCCGGTTCGGTTTAAAAACCGGACCTGAAACAAAAACCTGCATTTAAAAAAAAATTTAACCGAGCACGTGTCGCCTGCCGTCGTCATGTTTTTCGATTACGACAGGCGTGTCGCGACGGCCCGAGGCGGCGTCGTCACGACGCAGATGCGGGCTTTGGGCCGAAGACAGCGTGTCGACCGGTTCCCGGACCGGACCGGACCGCGGGCGGTTCCATGACGACCGACATGCCACGCAGCGGACCGGATAAGGGTCGGTATTTTGTCAACCCGGACTCGGCGGTTTCGACCCGGATCCGGACCGAACCCGGACCGAACCCGGACCGTGGCCAGGTCTAGCTCGCGCGCCGAAATGCCGCCGTCGCCTCCTCTTTCGGACCCTGCCGCCTCGTGGTCTCTCTCTTCTCTTTCTACTCTGTAGAAGCAGCTCCGGGAACCGTTGCCATGGCGGAACATCTCGTCAGCTCTTGGGGTTTATCGGAAGCCGTGGCGTCCAGGGCCTCCCAATCCCTTGCCCACCTCAAATCCACCGCAAAACCCGACGCCGTTCTTAAATTCTTTAGATCCCAGGGATTCCACAGCTCCCACCTCGATAGAATCGTTAGTATGCTCCCCACACTGCTCTGCTGCGATGTCGAGAAGACCCTCGCGCCGAAGTTTCGATCTTTACGCGAAATCGGTTTCTCCGAGTCCGATCTCGTCGATATCATCCCTAGATACTCGTGCCTGATTACCAAAAGCGTGCACAACAGCGTCCTCCCCAAATTGCAGTTTTGGGAATGCCTCCTTGGATCGAGAGAGGTCCTTCTTAAGTTTTTGAAGAAGCGAAGACTGTTCCTGGGAAGCGAGAAGAGGGCAAATCTTAACCTGAAATTCTTAAGGGATGAATGTGGAATTCCTCGAGAAAGAGTTTCTCTCGCTGTGCGAAAAACTCCCCGCCTCATCCTACAGAGCCTGGATTCACTCCGGGTTTTGGTTCGTAGAGCTGATGAGTTTGGGGTTCCCCGACACTCTAAGATGTTCTTATGGACCCTTTTTTCCCTTGACAAGGTCAGTCAAGATACAGTCGACTCTAAGTGCAAGTTCATGATGAAGTTTGGATTAATGGAGTCAGAGATTCTCACTGCAGTGAGGATGGCGCCGACTTTGTTAAACTTGTCCCAGGAAGAATTACACAAAAAGATGGAATTTTTCATCAATGAAGTTGGGTTGATGCCTTCATGGATTGCGCAGCGACCAACACATCTGTTGTATAGTTTGGAGAAGAGGGTAATTCCTCGATTCCGTGCCATGGAGATTTTGAAGTCCAAAGGGTTATATGCAAACCTCAGCCTGCTTACTTGCCTGAAACTGTCAAATTCAAAGTTTATCGAGAAGTTTATTCTCCCAAATGAAGAAAATGTCCCTGAGCTGCTTAAGATTATAAGCGTGGCTGGCAAGGGAGGCTAACCCAACCCTTTTTGTTTCGATTCTGCAAAGATCTTTCAGGTCTGAGTTTCTTCTTATTACAAATACTGATCTTCTAAAAACCAGTCACAATTCATTCTCGGTAGTATCTCCAGTCTTCACCAGGATTTTAGTTATTTTCTCCTAACATTCATCTGATAATTGCTATGTTTTGTTTAGTAAGTTATACAGGCGATTTATAAATCTCAAGATGGATATTAGTTCTTTTAAATTTCATTTTTTGTCATGTCATGAGGCTTAATAATGAATCAGCTATATATTATCTAGAGGAACACTCACGGATCAAATTGTGCTTTGGTTGTAGAAGTTTGTTCATCAGTATGAAGATGTGCTACTTTACAGTTTGTGGGTGGTCGACGAGGGAGATAAACTCTATTGATGCAATTAGGACACAAAACCTTTCGACAATGAATTGGCCAGATGAAATAAACTGGTTCATGGTCTAAATTTTAATTTTATTTCTTTTAGGCTGAAGCACTTGTTATTTTGATTCATACTTTTAATGTTTCTGCAGACTGCAGTATGCTTAGTCTATTTGCTTGTCACAGAGATGGAATTGTCGTAGAACCTGTAAGAAAAAAGAAAAAAGACTCCTTGACATCAATGGTCAACTAAGGCACACAATCTATCTAATTTGCCATTTTCAGTCCTAGATTTATCTTGCTCTTCTTATGTTATCATTCAAATGCTGCTGTCTTATGTGCTATGCTGAATTTTGAATATAAAAGAGCCATTAAAATGAAGCTTTGGGAATAAAGATGAATGAGAAGTTATAGGACTTTATTTGCTGCAGTGAATTTATTGTAACCAAGTTAGATGGTACATAAAATCTCAGTAGTATTTCAACTCGATCCTCTTGGCACATGTAACCAAGTTAGATGCCACAAGGCTTTCAAGCACAATCTCATTGATTAAAGCCACACAATCTTCTCCATGGCGAAACAAAGTAAGAGTCAGCTCCTCTTGATTGAAGCCACACAATCTTCGAACACAGTTTCGTTTGGATCTATTCGCGTTACGTTCTCCATCGAGATTAAATATTTCAACTATGATGGTATCTTTCTCCCAAATGGCTCCAAACCATCCCACCCAATAACCGTATATATGCATTCTTGATCAAGTTCGAGGATATGATTTTTAGGTTACTACACCTTAGTGTAAGTAGTATGATTGATTATCTTCGCCGAATATATACCTATCGTTAACGGCACTTTCATTAGTCGATCGAACAATTCTAGATCGGCAAAAGTCACACATCAATCTTCTTAAGAATTTTTAAAGATAGTAATCAGATCTTACACCACCAAAAGAAAGAATATGAATCAATTTACCTACCTCTGCCTTTGTGATTCCATCCCACAAATATAAATTGTTCCTAAACAAAATATTATTGATACGACTTCTAATTCTTAACATATTTCTTTTTAAAATATCCACTTACTGGTCGATGAAAATTAAAATATATAGAAACAAAACCAGTTAGTTTTGATAAAGTTTCACATATTATCAGAAGATCAATAGTTATCAATTACTAATTGATCATCAAAAACCTGAATTGGTTGCGACACAGATTCTGCAAACTTTGCTATAGAAATTAATAAACTTTTTACAGGTTCAACAAATTCACGGAAAAAAAATAGTTAATCACAATCAAAACTAATTTCAAGGTTATGTCAGAGTAAAAAATTAAGAAGCAAGAGACATGCAAAAAATTGAATCTTTAGGCTCTGGAAGCAACTCCTCTTGTCTGATAGAGAAGCATCTCCTCCCACATCATCTTTCTGATCACCTCTTCTTCGGCATCGTCATCGAAACCAAGATCGAGGGGGCCATCGGCAGCAGGAACAAGCAGAGGGTCGAAGAGCGAAGCCATATAAGGATGCTGCAGTGCCTCATTGACGTCGATTCTCTTTGATGGGTCAAAAACTAGCATCTTCTTCAGCAAGTCGATTGCCAATGGATTGGCATTGGGGTATAGACTAGCGAATGGAACCCCTGAACTCTGCGGCAGTGATTTGATGTAATTGCGAGCACGTTCACTGTCAATGAAGAGGAGGTCGGCATCGCCCTTGACGCCGAGGACATCGACGATGAGCTCGAGCTGGTTGATATTGTCGTTGCCGGAAAAGAGAGGTCTGCGTCCGAGTAGCTCGGCAAGAATGCAACCGACAGACCACATATCGACGGAAGCATCGTATCTATCTGAGCAAACGAGCAACTCTGGTGCTCGATACCAAAGAGTACCGACATACGAACTCATTCCTCGGCCACTCTCAGTTATGGAACGAGCGAGTCCGAAATCACCGATCTTAAGCTTGCAATCGCCATTCACAAAAAGGTTCTCTGGCTTCAAGTCTCTGTGAATTACGTTGGCCGAGTGAAGATACTTCAGTCCTCGAAGCAACTGCATATGCATAAAGAAAAATTCATTGTTTTTAATTGATTAATGTCTGTCGATAATAAATTCTTCTACAATAATAAGTTAAAAATTAAAATTGCTAAACATGTAAATGGAAAGAATCAAGCATCCAATGTGACGTTTGGTAAGTTGAAATTTTTTTATTTTTTTAGAAAATGAAAAAATATATTTGATTGATGTTTTTCATCTTCATTTTTCAAAAAATAAAAAAGTATTTTTTTAAAAAAATTAACAAATATAAAAAAATCATTTTCTGTTTTCATTTTCGTTTTTTAAAAAATAAAAAAGAGTTTTTTTAAAAAATAAAAAACATACAAAAATCATTTTCTATTTTCTAGAAAAGAAAAAAAAATAAAAAATGAAAATTTCTTCAAGAAAATCAAACGCTCCTTAAGATTTTTTTTTTCCAATTAAAATTTTTCGTGGTTATATAATTATTCTAGAAGCTAGTACATACCTGAAAGAGAAAGTATCGACAGCAGTGATCGGAAAGAGGCTGAGGTGATTGGATGATCTCACAAAGATCCGTATCCATAAGCTCAAACACAAGGTAAACATCTCTGAATGATCTCCTATAGGGAGGAACCATGACGTCCTTCATTGCAATGATATTATCGTGCTTCAGCCGTCTCAAAAGCTTGATCTCCCTCAGAATCCTCAACGGACGGATGGGATCTTCAAAGGTGTTTTTTATCTTCTTGATAGCAACTTTCTCGTTCGTTTCGCGGTCGATCGATGAGCATACGACGCCATAAGCGCCTCTCCCAATGGGCTCGATAGGTACATATTTAGCATCGATCTCGAATACGGTTTTCCAGATAGTGTAATAGCTCTTTCCTTCGTTCTCAAAACCAGGCGGAGGACGCGCTACCATAGCCATGTCCTGTAGAACCAACGAAAGCAGCAAACGTATACATTAAGATATTGGTCTGCGTATAGGATATTCAAACGATGACATTCTCATCGAGCGATAAATAACATGTTAAATGAGAGTCGATACATGAAAGATATATGTTGGCCGATCAATATCTACGAGGTTTTATGTCGATTCTATTATTTGTCCAATATGCTTATGCAAGAATAGCACACATCCATCACAAATAATCAAATCTCATGGCAAGGCGGCGATGAGCAGTAAGACTTACTTGACGCGGTGGCGACGACGAAAAGAATGGGTATGGTGGCGAGCGAGAGAGAGAAGGAAGCTTCTGGAGAATCCCGGAAATGAAACGAGCGCAGCTATCGAAAAGAATGGATAGATTCTTGTAATCTCAGTGGCGAGCTCTGTTTTATATTGTTTGCGGCGTGACCCAGCGATGTTTTCGGAAAGTTAACTAATTTTCTCCGACAAATTTGGAAGTGAATCGAGTGAACTTTAAAATGTGATAAGCGTCTCAATCAATCAGATGTTTGTCAATTTTCAAACTCTAAATTGACATTAGTTTGTTATGGATGAGATGAGCTTATCTTTTTCTGGAAATATTTTTAGATTCTTTGCTAATTAGAGTAATTTTTTTTTAATAATAATAATCATTATTTTATGCTTAAGATTCAAATTTGGCAAAATTCTAATACGCGGGCTCTTTTCCGAAAGGAAACTCCATTTTATAAACTTTGGATTAATTGGGGAACACTCATTATTATTTAAAAAAAAAATAAATAATTATATATTTTTAATTTGTAATTATTTTTTAAAAATAAAATCAATAAAATAAAAAAGAAACTATTATAGTATTGCCACGATCAATAATTTTTTTTATTAATTACGATATATTTAATTATCTTATATTATATTTAATGAATTATTTATAAAAAAATATAAGATCCAGAAATTATTTAAAGATTTTTTAATAATAGAAAGATAAATAAAGTTTTGTATTTTTGATGTGATATTGATATGAAGGTGTAGAAATCATAAAAAATATCTACAGCAGTTTGAAGATGCTCTTAATTTATTAGGAAAAAAATCTAGATTATCCAAATATATTTATATTGTAAGTTTTAAATTATTATTATTATTTTATGCTTAAGATTCAAATCAAATATCTGCTCGGAAAATTTAGGTTCACGCCGAGTAAAACTTAGACAAAATAGTAAAAAAACGTGTGTTTCTCCGATAATATTTGTAGAAAACTATGATTTAATAATCCCAAAAAATATTTAGACTATTTTGCTTTTCTTTATTAAATATAGGCACACCGAAAATAAATATTATTTTGATTATTTGCACCTCGTTTTATATAGTTTTGACTAGACGAGTTAGTCCTAACCGTTGACATTGAGATCTACTCGTTGGAGTTAATTAAACATCTGGGAGTTCAATTTTTTTTTTTATACTAGTATTAGATATTAAGTCTTCGATTTAATTAATTTGATTATTGTACGCAAATCGAGCAATTCAAAGAGCAGATTTGATGCATAAGGTCGTCTATTCCCCTCGATGATATTTTTGTACCCAAAATTAATTTGATTTCGAGTTTATAATTAAATATACAATCAAAATTGCCTTTTGCATTTGCAGCAATATTACGTTGATTGATCACCTAAATAAGTTTAGAATAATTCCTTCGGCTTAAACTAATCTTTATTCCAAAACATTCTTAAAAGATATTATGCGAGAGGAAACACTGATGCTACAAGATTTCTAATAATAATCTTTACTTATTGGGGCCTTGAATTTTCTGAGGCAAAATATCATCTTCATAAAATGATTCCACTAGCTCCCTTTCAGGGAAGTAATAACAATTCAGGTTACATTTTTTATAAATAAAATTGGAAAAGAGAAAAGTAGAGTAGGTTCTAGTAGGAACAACAAAAATGTCCGATAAACTAACATTAACACAACCAGAGACCAGAAAAACGATTAATGCAACCTCAGTTAAAGCCGCATGGAATACTTCAGACTCCTTGTTGGTAGCCCAATCTTGAATGAATACCAAGGAAATATGACTTAGAATGGGATAGTTGTTTAGCTACTGAGAATTATCGTCGCATTCCACTGATATGAAACCAGAAGCAGGGAACGAGGTGTGACGAAAAGTGCATCTACCTGTATCTGTATCATGCAGGAGATCATAACAAATCAGCTATATTCAAATATCCATTTAAGGCAAATTAATTAGGATGTAGAATTCTGTCGTCTGCTAAATCGCAACATTTTTTAATATATGCTTTGTTTCTCGAAAAACATTTTTTGATGCAAAATATGCTCCTAATTCGAGTCGACCGTGGGAAAAATTCGGATCGAGATATTCACAATATCGCGGACGAAATACTTCGCATAACCATAGCGTAAACAAAAATACAAATCGGATCTCTCTAGAGATCCATGCAAAATATATAAATCGTTTTCTTAGTGTAATCTAGATCTTATCTAGAAGAAGAAATATATACCTTCGATGCGAGCCCTTCGCAATATAATCTTGCTAATCCAAACGCAGTCGGATCTCAATACGATAAGGACAGTCGTATCTCTAAGGTATCCACACAAATCGTATCTTGGAGAAGAAGATAACACCTTGGTTGTGGAAGCAACCACACTAAAACTCTCCACTCTAGACCTTGGCCAAGAAGAAAGGAGAAAGAGAGAATGGAATCCACACAGCACAAAATGAAAAAATAATGTCCTCTCAAAGCTCACGTTGAGGAGGACTTTAATTTCCATTTTTCCTATGCATTAAAATCTCATTTTATGTATTGATTCAATTGCATTCACCAATTAAATTCATGCAATATTTAAGAGTCAATCAATCCTATTACATGCAATCATGTTTTCGTGATTATTATCATGTATGACGGTGTCCTTCTATCTTTGATATCTTAGATCGATCAATGAGACATAGACCGTGTCATTCCCTTATCAACCTTTATGTTTCTTGATCCCCAAGTAGATTCACTCAAACAAATGAGCTCAATATCTCATATTGACTTATTTGAGCATGGTCATGCATTTTGTAGTCATACCCTATCAAGAGTTCAAGATATCACTCCCGTCATATGGGAGGGATAAATCTCATCTACATCGTCACTCATATCCTTCCGCATAATTCGTTACATACCTAACAATCACCGTTATAGTGCACCCTGTTACGGGTGACATTAGACGATACCAAAGTACATAACTCCTTATGTAGGGAACCGTAGTAACTTCAGGTCTAAGGACTATTCATACCAATAATCACATGAGAAAGTACATGACACTCATATAACAATCCATGACACTTTCTCATGGCGGGTCAATTCAGTACATATATTTTCCAATATATATACTCATGTATCAATGTAATATCACATATCCATGACTTGTGAGACAAAAGTCATCCATTGACCTATATGTTAGTCTCAATGTATCAATATATCCCTTTATCTATTAATACAATACTTGACTAGGAATATTTAAGTATAGTATTCTCTACAGTTTCTCATAATCAATTTTACTAATTAATATATTGTAGATTAGAATCTACTATTCAAGGGCATTATTATATTTATTTGACTGACACACACATAAAGTAAATATAATAATCAATCTTTGTCTGTTATTAATAAAATATGATACATATGATTCATAATTGATCATCTCATGATTGACACTAAGAACATGACACTAACATCAACATACTATACACTCCAGGTAATAACTTAGGCAAAGTTTAATAGACAAAACAAACACAAAATTACAAGGACACCACAACATATGGTTGTATATTAGGTATTGATATATCAAAGCAAAAGATGAGAACAAAGAGAGGCGACAAATATTTGAAAAGTCACACAATATACGCCATTCTTGATCAAGTTCGATGGTATGATTTTTAGGTTACTACGCCAGCTTAGTGTAAGTAGTATAATTGATTATCTTCGTCGAATATATACCTATCGTTAGCGGCATTTTTATTAGTCGATCGAACAATTCTAGATTGGCAAAAGTCACGAATCAATCTTCTTAAGAAAAAATATTGATGTCAAGTTTAATTGTCTGTCCATGTCCGTCACCCGTTACCCATGTGATGATGACAGTTAGATGCAGACCACGTTACTCCATCACGGAATGGTATCCGACTCGCTTACTTACTGTGGGGGTGGGGTCATCTCGGCCCGGATTTCTACCATCAGGCCGGACACTCTGCGTCTCGGCTCAGATTTTTACCGTCATCAGCCGGACACCGCCGCCTCGCCCGACAACCATCGTCGGACACTCCGGCCCTCGACCGATTTCTACCATCAAAGCCGACACCCGCCTCGCCCCTACCGATTTCAACCATCTCGTCGGACACCGCGTCTCGACCCGGATTTCTACCATCAGGCCGGACACTCCGCATCTCGGCCCGGATTTCTACCATCGAGCCGGACACTCCGCGTCTCGGCCCGGATTTCTACCATCGGGCCGGACACTCCGCGCCTCGACCCGGATTTCTACCATCGAGCCGGACACTCCGCGTCTCGGCCCGGATTTCTACCATCGAGCCGGACACTCCACATCTCGGCTCGGATTTCTACCATCGGGTCGGACACTCCTCGTCTTTGCCCGGATTTCTACCATCGAGTCGGACAATCCACGTCTCGGCCCAGATTTCTATCATCAGGCCGGACACTCCGCGTCTCGGCCCGGATTTCTACCATCAGGCTGGACACTCCGCGTCTCGGCCCGAATTTCTACCATCAGGCCGGACACTCCGCGTCTCGGCCCGAATTTCTACCATCAGGCCGGACACTCCGCGTCTCGGCCCGGATTTCTACCATCAGGTCGGACACTCCGCGTCTCGGTACGGATTTCTCGTTACGATAAAGCTAGTCCCTTTAAAAGGGAAGACAGTTGTTTCGTACCCTTTAAACTGACCTGGTGATCCTAGTCACTACCTCTCTCCGACATAAAGCAAGATTCTCTGACAAGGCGCAGATGAGTATCCGCGGCATTAATTGAGATTTGTCTCCTATCAACCGCGCAATGTGCATTAATGGCTGCCCACGCGCAAAAGCAGATTTCCCTGCGGAAGTTCCAGAGGATTGGCTGCCGCTTTAATTGAGATTTGCCTCATATCAACTGCGCATTAATGGCAACCCACACGCTGGATGCGATTTTAGATAGCAATGATAATAATGTACAAATCACGTAAGTCATATCACCTCAGGGGGAAAAATCTACTAACGAGGGGACTCCCCCCTCCCCCTATATATATGGGTGGCCCTCCTTGAGGAAAAGGCAAGCCCTCATACTTTTAATTTCACTCTCTTCTGTTTTTCTTGACCTTTTCAATCTAATTCGCCGGGAGGGGTGTGGCCGAGATCTCTCTCGGTGCCCTTGACCGTTTGCTACTGTGCAGGATCTCCTTCAGCTCGGTCTCGTCATCCGACCAGGCCTTCTAGCGACGTCATCTTTTCGGCTGTTGCCATCTTCACTGTTCGGACACCTCACCATCAACCATCTTGGCGGGTGATGGAGCGAGGAGTCAGGATCTCGGAAAGGTCTCCTTCAGCTCGGTCTCGTCATCCGACCATGCCTTCTAGCGACGTCATCTTTTCGGCCGTTGCCATCTTCACTGTCCGGATACCTCACCATCCACCATCTCCGCGGGTAACAAATATGAATCAATTTACCTACCTCTGCCTTTGTGATTCGATCCCACAATATATATTGTTGCTAAACAAAATGTTATTGATTCGGCATGTAATTCTTAAAATATTTCTTCTTAAAATATCCACTTACTGGTCGATGAAAATTAAAATATATAGAAACAAAACCAATTAGTTTTGATAAAGTTTCACATATTATGAAGCATATAATTAAAAGTCGCCATTTACGCAAAAGATCAATAGTTTATCGATTACTAATTGAGCATCAAAACCCTGAATTGGTTGCAACACAGATTCTGCAAACCTTGCAATAGAAATTAATAAACCTTTTACATGTTCAACAAATTCATGAAAAAAAAATAGTAAATCACAATCAAGACTATTTTCAAAGTCATATCAGAGTAAAAAAACTAAGAAGCAAGAGACATGCAAAGAATCTTTAGGTTCTGGAAGCAACTCCTCCTCTTGTCTGATAGAGAAGCATCTCCTCCCACATCATCTTTCTGATCATCTCTTCTTCGGCATCGTCATCGAAACCAAGATCGAGGGGGCCATCAGCAGCAGGAACAAGCAGAGGGTCGTAGAGCGAAGCCATATAAGGATGCTGCAGTGCCTCATTGACGTCGATTCTCTTTGATGGATCAAAAACTAGCATCTTCTTCAGCAAGTCGATTGCCAATGGATTGGCATTGGGGTATAGACTAGCGAATGGAACCCCTGAACTCTGCGGCAGTGATTTGATGTAATTGCGAGCACGTTCACTGTCAATGAAGAGGAGGTCGGCATCGCCCTTGACGCCGAGGACATCGACGATGTGCTCGAGCTGGTTGATATTGTCGTTGCCGGAAAAGAGAGGTCTGCGTCCGAGTAGCTCGGCAAGAATGCAACCGACAGACCACATATCGACGGAAGCATCGTATCTATCTGAGCAAACGAGCAACTCTGGTGCTCGATACCAAAGAGTACCAACATACCAACTCATTCCTCGGCCACTCTCAGTTATGGAACGAGCGAGTCCGAAATCACCGATCTTAAGCTTGCAATCGCCATTCACAAAAAGGTTCTCTGGCTTCAAGTCTCTGTGAATTACGTTGGCCGAGTGAAGATACTTCAGTCCTCGAAGCAACTGCATATGCATAAAGAAAAATTCATTGTTTTTAATTGATTAATGTCTGTCGATAATAAATTCTTCTACAATAATAAGTTAAAAATTAAAATTGCTAAACATGTAAATGGAAAGAATCAAGCATCCAATGTGACGTTTGGTAAGTTGAAATTTTTTTATTTTTTTAGAAAATGAAAAAATATATTTGATTGATGTTTTTCATCTTCATTTTTCAAAAAATAAAAAAGTATTTTTTTTAAAAATTAACAAATATAAAAAAATCATTTTCTGTTTTCATTTTCGTTTTTTAAAAAATAAAAAAGAGTTTTTTTAAAAAATAAAAAACATACAAAAATCATTTTCTATTTTCTAGAAAAGAAAAAAAAAATAAAAAATGAAAATTTCTTCAAGAAAATCAAACGCTCCTTAAGATTTTTTTTTTCCAATTAAAATTTTTCGTGGTTATATAATTATTCTAGAAGCTAGTACATACCTGAAAGAGAAAGTATCGACAGCAGTGATCGGAAAGAGGCTGAGGTGATTGGATGATCTCACAAAGATCCGTATCCATAAGCTCAAACACAAGGTAAACATCTCTGAATGATCTCCTATAGGGAGGAACCATGACGTCCTTCATTGCAATGATATTATCGTGCTTCAGCCGTCTCAAAAGCTTGATCTCCCTCAGAATCCTCAACGGACGGATGGGATCTTCAAAGGTGTTTTTTATCTTCTTGATAGCAACTTTCTCGTTCGTTTCGCGGTCGATCGATGAGCATACGACGCCATAAGCGCCTCTCCCAATGGGCTCGATAGGTACATATTTAGCATCGATCTCGAATACGGTTTTCCAGATAGTGTAATAGCTCTTTCCTTCGTTCTCAAAACCAGGCGGAGGACGCGCTACCATAGCCATGTCCTGTAGAACCAACGAAAGCAGCAAACGTATACATTAAGATATTGGTCTGCGTATAGGATATTCAAACGATGACATTCTCATCGAGCGATAAATAACATGTTAAATGAGAGTCGATACATGAAAGATATATGTTGGCCGATCAATATCTACGAGGTTTTATGTCGATTCTATTATTTGTCCAATATGCTTATGCAAGAATAGCACACATCCATCACAAATAATCAAATCTCATGGCAAGGCGATGAGCAGTAAGACTTACTTGACGCGGTGGCGACGACGAAAAGAATGGGTATGGTGGCGAACGAGAGAGAGAAGGAAGCTTCTGGAGAATCCCGGAAATGAAACGAGCGCAGCTATCGAAAAGAATGGATAGATTCTTGTAATCTCAGTGGCGAGCTATGTTTTATATTGTTTGCGGCGTGACCCAGCGATGTTTTCGGAAAGTTAACTAATTTTCTCCGACAAATTTGGAAGTGAATCGAGTGAACTTTAAAATGTGATAAGTGTCTCAATCAATCAGATGTTTGTCAATTTTCAAACTCTAAATTGACATTAGTTTGTTATGGATGAGATGAGCTTATCTTTTTCTGGAAATATTTTTAGATTCTTTGCTAATTAGAGTAATTTTTTTTTAATAATAATAATCATTATTTTATGCTTAAGATTCAAATTTGGCAAAATTCTAATACGCGGGCTCTTTTCCGAAAGGAAACTCTATTTTATAAACTTTGGATTAATTGGGGAACACTCATTATTATTTAAAAAAAAATAATAATTATATATTTTTAATTTGTAATTATTTTTTAAAAATAAAATCAATAAAATAAAAAAGAAACTATTATAGTATTGCCACGATCAATAATTTTTTTTATTAATTACGATATATTTAATTATCTTATATTATATTTAATGAATTATTTATAAAAAAATATAAGATCCAGAAATTATTTAAAGATTTTTTAATAATAGAAAGATAAATAAAGTTTTGTATTTTTGATGTGATATTGATATGAAGTTGTAGAAATCATAAAAAATATCTACAGCAGTTTGAAGATGCTCTTAATTTATTAGGAAAAAAATCTAGATTATCCAAATATATTTATATTGTAAGTTTTAAATTATTATTATTATTTTATGCTTAAGATTCAAATCAAATATCTGCTCGGAAAATTTAGGTTCACGCCGAGTAAAACTTAGACAAAATAGTAAAAAAACGTGTGTTTCTCCGATAATATTTGTAGAAAACTATGATTTAATAATCCCAAAAAATATTTAGACTATTTTGCTTTTCTTTATTAAATATAGGCACACCGAAAATAAATATTATTTTGATTATTTGCACCTCGTTTTATATAGTTTTGACTAGACGAGTTAGTCCTAACCGTTGACATTGAGATCTACTCGTTGGAGTTAATTAAACATCTGGGAGTTCAATTTTTTTTTTTATACTAGTATTAGATATTAAGTCTTCGATTTAATTAATTTGATTATTGTACGCAAATCGAGCAATTCAAAGAGCAGATTTGATGCATAAGGTCGTCTATTCCCCTCGATGATATTTTTGTACCCAAAATTAATTTGATTTCGAGTTTATAATTAAATATACAATCAAAATTGCCTTTTGCATTTGCAGCAATATTACGTTGATTGATCACCTAAATAAGTTTAGAATAATTCCTTCGGCTTAAACTAATCTTTATTCCAAAACATTCTTAAAAGATATTATGCGAGAGGAAACACTGATGCTACAAGATTTCTAATAATAATCTTTACTTATTGGGGCCTTGAATTTTCTGAGGCAAAATATCATCTTCATAAAATGATTCCACTAGCTCCCTTTCAGGGAAGTAATAACAATTCAGGTTACATTTTTTATAAATAAAATTGGAAAAGAGAAAAGTAGAGTAGGTTCTAGTAGGAACAACAAAAATGTCCGATAAACTAACATTAACACAACCAGAGACCAGAAAAACGATTAATGCAACCTCAGTTAAAGCCGCATGGAATACTTCAGACTCCTTGTTGGTAGCCCAATCTTGAATGAATACCAAGGAAATATGACTTAGAATGGGATAGTTGTTTAGCTACTGAGAATTATCGTCGCATTCCACTGATATGAAACCAGAAGCAGGGAACGAGGTGTGACGAAAAGTGCATCTACCTGTATCTGTATCATGCAGGAGATCATAACAAATCAGCTATATTCAAATATCCATTTAAGGCAAATTAATTAGGATGTAGAATTCTGTCGTCTGCTAAATCGCAACATTTTTTAATATATGCTTTGTTTCTCGAAAAACATTTTTTGATGCAAAATATGCTCCTAATTCGAGTTGACCGTGGGAAAAATTCGGATCGAGATATTCACAATATCGCGGACGAAATACTTCGCATAACCATAGCGTAAACAAAAATACAAATCGGATCTCTCTAGAGATCCATGCAAAATATATAAATCGTTTTCTTAGTGTAATCTAGATCTTATCTAGAAGAAGAAATATATACCTTCGATGCGAGCCCTTCGCAATATAATCTTGCTAATCCAAACGCAGTCGGATCTCAATACGATAAGGACAGTCGTATCTCTAAGGTATCCACACAAATCGTATCTTGGAGAAGAAGATAACACCTTGGTTGTGGAAGCAACCACACTAAAACTCTCCACTCTAGACCTTGGCCAAGAAGAAAGGAGAAAGAGAGAATGGAATCCACACAGCACAAAATGAAAAAATAATGTCCTCTCAAAGCTCACGTTGAGGAGGACTTTAATTTCCATTTTTCCTATGCATTAAAATCTCATTTTATGTATTGATTCAATTGCATTCACCAATTAAATTCATGCAATATTTAAGAGTCAATCAATCCTATTACATGCAATCATGTTTTCGTGATTATTATCATGTATGACGGTGTCCTTCTATCTTTGATATCTTAGATCGATCAATGAGACATAGACCGTGTCATTCCCTTATCAACCTTTATGTTTCTTGATCCCCAAGTAGATTCACTCAAACAAATGAGCTCAATATCTCATATTGACTTATTTGAGCATGGTCATGCATTTTGTAGTCATACCCTATCAAGAGTTCAAGATATCACTCCCGTCATATGGGAGGGATAAATCTCATCTACATCGTCACTCATATCCTTCCGCATAATTCGTTACATACCTAACAATCACCGTTATAGTGCACCCTGTTACGGGTGACATTAGACGATACCAAAGTACATAACTCCTTATGTAGGGAACCGTAGTAACTTCAGGTCTAAGGACTATTCATACCAATAATCACATGAGAAAGTACATGACACTCATATAACAATCCATGACACTTTCTCATGGCGGGTCAATTCAGTACATATATTTTCCAATATATATACTCATGTATCAATGTAATATCACATATCCATGACTTGTGAGACAAAAGTCATCCATTGACCTATATGTTAGTCTCAATGTATCAATATATCCCTTTATCTATTAATACAATACTTGACTAGGAATATTTAAGTATAGTATTCTCTACAGTTTCTCATAATCAATTTTACTAATTAATATATTGTAGGGCATTATTATATTTATTTGACTGACACACACATAAAGTAAATATAATAATCAATCTTTGTCTGTTATTAATAAAATATGATACATATGATTCATAATTGATCATCTCATGATTGACACTAAGAACATGACACTAACATCAACATACTATACACTCCAGGTAATAACTTAGGCAAAGTTTAATAGACAAAACAAACACAAAATTACAAGGACACCACAACATATGGTTGTATATTAGGTATTGATATATCAAAGCAAAAGATGAGAACAAAGAGAGGCGACAAATATTTGAAAAGTCACACAATATACGCCATTCTTGATCAAGTTCGATGGTATGATTTTTAGGTTACTACGCCAGCTTAGTGTAAGTAGTATAATTGATTATCTTCGTCGAATATATACCTATCGTTAGCGGCATTTTTATTAGTCGATCGAACAATTCTAGATTGGCAAAAGTCACGAATCAATCTTCTTAAGAAAAAATATTGATGTCAAGTTTAATTGTCTGTCCATGTCCGTCACCCGTTACCCATGTGATGATGACAGTTAGATGCAGACCACGTTACTCCATCACGGAATGGTATCCGACTCGCTTACTTACTGTGGGGGTGGGGTCATCTCGGCCCGGATTTCTACCATCAGGCCGGACACTCTGCGTCTCGGCTCAGATTTTTACCGTCGGGCCGGACACTCCGCGTCTCGGCCCGAATTTCTACCGTCAGGCCGGACACTCCGCGTCTCGGCTCGGATTTCTACCTTCAGGCCGGACACTCCACGTCTCGGCCCGAATTTTTACCATCAGGCCGGACACTCCGCGTCTCGGCCTGAATTTTTACCATCAGGCCGTACACTCCGCGTCTCGGCCCGGATTTTTACCATCAGGCCGGACACTCCGCGTCTCAGCTCGAATTTCTACCATCAGGCCGGACACTCCGCGTCTCGGCCCGGATTTCTACCATCAGGCCGGACACTCCGCGTCTCGGCCCGGATTTCTACCATCAGGCCGGACACTCCGCGTCTCGGCCCGGATTTCAACCATCAGGCCGGACACTCCGCGTCTCGACCCGGATTTCTACCATCAGGCCGGACACTCCGCGTCTCGGCCCGGATTTCTACCATCAGGGCGGACACTCCGCGTCTCGGCCCGGATTTCTACCATCAGGGCGGACACTCCGCGTCTCGGCCCGGATTTCTACCATCGAGCCGGACACTCCGCGTCTCGGCCCGGATTTCTACCATCGAGCCGGACACTCCACATCTCGGCTCGGATTTCTACCATCGGGTCGGACACTCCTCGTCTCTGCCCGGATTTCTACCATCGAGTCGGACAATCCACGTCTCGGCCCAGATTTCTATCATCAGGCCGGACACTCCGCGTCTCGGCCCGGATTTCTACCATCAGGCTGGACACTCCGCGTCTCGGCCCGAATTTCTACCATCAGGCCGGACACTCCGCGTCTCGGCCCGAATTTCTACCATCAGGCCGGACACTCCGCGTCTCGGCCCGGATTTCTACCATCAGGTCGGACACTCCGCGTCTCGGTACGGATTTCTCGTTACGATAAAGCTAGTCCCTTTAAAAGGGAAGACAGTTGTTTCGTACCCTTTAAACTGACCTGGTGATCCTAGTCACTACCTCTCTCCGACATAAAGCAAGATTCTCTGACAAGGCGCAGATGAGTATCCGCGGCATTAATTGAGATTTGTCTCCTATCAACCGCGCAATGTGCATTAATGGCTGCCCACGCGCAAAAGCAGATTTCCCTGCGGAAGTTCCAGAGGATTGGCTGCCGCTTTAATTGAGATTTGCCTCATATCAACTGCGCATTAATGGCAACCCACACGCTGGATGCGATTTTAGATAGCAATGATAATAATGTACAAATCACGTAAGTCATATCACCTCAGGGGGAAAAATCTACTAACGAGGGGACTCCCCCCTCCCCCTATATATATGGGTGGCCCTCCTTGAGGAAAAGGCAAGCCCTCATACTTTTAATTTCACTCTCTTCTGTTTTTCTTGACCTTTTCAATCTAATTTCCTACCTTGAGCGTCGGAGGGGTGTGGCCGAGATCTCTCTCGGTGCCCTTGACCGTTTGCTACTGTGCAGGATCTCCTTCAGCTCGGTCTCGTCATCCGACCAGGCCTTCTAGCGACGTCATCTTTTCGGCTGTTGCCATCTTCATTTATTCGGACACCTCACCATCAACCATCTTGGCGGGTGATGGAGCGAGGAGTCAGGATCTCGGAAAGGTCTCCTTCAGCTCGGTCTCGTCATCCGACCATGCCTTCTAGCGACGTCATCTTTTCGGCCGTTGCCATCTTCACTGTCCGGATACCTCACCATCCACCATCTCCGCGGGTAACAAATATGAATCAATTTACCTACCTCTGCCTTTGTGATTCGATCCCACAATATATATTGTTGCTAAACAAAATGTTATTGATTCGGCATGTAATTCTTAAAATATTTCTTCTTAAAATATCCACTTACTGGTCGATGAAAATTAAAATATATAGAAACAAAACCAATTAGTTTTGATAAAGTTTCACATATTATGAAGCATATAATTAAAAGTCGCCATTTACGCAAAAGATCAATAGTTTATCGATTACTAATTGAGCATCAAAACCCTGAATTGGTTGCAACACAGATTCTGCAAACCTTGCAATAGAAATTAATAAACCTTTTACATGTTCAACAAATTCATGAAAAAAAAATAGTAAATCACAATCAAGACTATTTTCAAAGTCATATCAGAGTAAAAAAACTAAGAAGCAAGAGACATGCAAAGAATCTTTAGGTTCTGGAAGCAACTCCTCCTCTTGTCTGATAGAGAAGCATCTCCTCCCACATCATCTTTCTGATCATCTCTTCTTCGGCATCGTCATCGAAACCAAGATCGAGGGGGCCATCAGCAGCAGGAACAAGCAGAGGGTCGTAGAGCGAAGCCATATAAGGATGCTGCAGTGCCTCATTGACGTCGATTCTCTTTGATGGATCAAAAACTAGCATCTTCTTCAGCAAGTCGATTGCCAATGGATTGGCATTGGGGTATAGACTAGCGAATGGAACCCCTGAACTCTGCGGCAGTGATTTGATGTAATTGCGAGCACGTTCACTGTCAATGAAGAGGAGGTCGGCATCGTCCTTGACGCCGAGGACATCGACGATGAGCTCGAGCTGGTTGATATTGTCATTGCCGGAAAAGAGAGGTCTGCGTCCGAGTAGCTCGGCAAGAATGCAACCGACAGACCACATATCGACGGAAGCATCGTATCTATCTGAGCAAACGAGCAACTCTGGTGCTCGATACCATAGAGTACCGACATACGAACTCATTCCTCGGCCACTCTCAGTTATGGAACGAGCGAGTCCGAAATCACCGATCTTAAGCTTGCAATCGCCATTCACAAAAAGGTTCTCTGGCTTCAAGTCTCTGTGAATTACGTTGGCCGAGTGAAGATACTTCAGTCCTCGAAGCAACTGCATGCATAAAGAAAAATTCATTGTTTTTAATTGATTAATGTCTGTCGATAATAAATTCTTCTACAATAATAAGTTAAAAATTAAAATTGCTAAACATGTAAACGGAAAGAATCGAGCATATGTGGTTATATAATTATTCTAGAAGCTAGTACATACCTGAAAGAGAAAGTATCGGCAGCAGTGATCGGAAAGAGGCTGAGGTGATTGGATGATCTCACAAAGATCCGTATCCATAAGCTCAAAGACAAGGTAAACATCTCTGAATGATCTCCTATAGGGAGGTACCATGACGTCCTTCAATGCAATGATATTATCGTGCTTCAGCTGTCTCAAAAGCTTGATCTCCCTCAGAATCCTCAACGGACGGATGGGATCTTCAAAGGTGTTTTTTATCTTCTTGATAGCAACTTTCTCGTTCGTTTCGCGGTCGATCGATGAGCATACGACGCCATAAGCGCCTCTCGCAATGGGCTCGATAGGTACATATTTAGCATCGATCTCGAATACGGTTTTCCAGATAGTGTAATAGCTCTTTCCTTCGTTCTCAAAACCAGGCGGAGGACGCGCTACCATAGCCATGTCCTGTAGAACCAACGAAAGCAACAAACATTAAGATATATTGGTCGCGTATACTATTCGAGGATATTCAAACAATGACATTCTGATCGATCGATAAATAACATGTTAAATGAGAGTCGATACATGAAAGTTATATGTTGGCCGATCAATATCTACGAGGTTTTATGTCCGATTCTTTTATTTGTCCAATATGCTTATGCAAAAATAGCACACATCCATCACAAATCAAATCTCATGGCGAGGCGATGAGCAGTGAGACTTACTTGACGCGGCGGCGACGACGAAAAGAATGGATATGGTGCCGAGCGAGAGAGAGAAGGAAGCCTCTGGAGAATCCTGGAAATGAAACGAGCGCAGCTATCGAAAAGAATGGATAGATTCTTGTAATCTCAGTGGCGAGCTATGTTTTATATTTTTTGCGGCGTGACCCAGCGATGTTTTCGGAAAGTTAACTAATTTTCTCCGGCAAATTTGGAAGTGAATCGAGTGAACTTTAAAATGTGACAAGTGTCTCAATCAATCAGATGTTTGTCAGTTTTCAAACTCTAAATTGACATTAGTTTGTTATGGATGAGATGAGTTTATCTTTTTCTGGAAATATTTTTAGATTCTTTGCTATTTAGAGTAATTTTTTTTAGTAATAATAATCATTATTTTATGCTTAAGATTCAAATTTGGCAAAATTCTAATACGCGGGCTCTTTTCCGAGAGGAAACTCTATTTTATAAACTTTGGATTGGGGAACACTCGTTATTATTATTATTTTTAAATTAAAATAATTTTATATTTTTAATTATTTTTTAAAAATAAAATCAAGACGATAAAAAAGAAACTATTATAGTATTGCCACAATAAATAATTTTTTTTATTAATTACGATATATTTTATTATCTTATATTATATTTAATGAATTATTTATAAAAAATAGGATCCAGAAATTATTTAAAGATTTTTTAATAATAGAAAGATATATAAAGTTTTGTATTTTTGATTTGATATTGATATGAAAGTGTAGAAATCATTAAAAAAAATCTCCAGCAGTTTGAAGATACTCTTAATTTGTTAGGAAAAAAATCTAGATTATCCAAATATATTTATATGTTAAGTTTTAAATAATTACTATTATTTTATGCTTAAGATTCAAATCTAACTCCGCCTATGATAAGTGAACCTTATCGTGGTCGGTCCCAAGCTCGGATAAAGGAGGAGGGTTGCGTTAGGTTGTCAGCCAGCGTTAAACTAAGGTAAATGTTCAATAAATGGATCAATCAAACTATTGTGCTAATGCTACGTTGTTCTCCGGAAGGAACGCGTTACAAGGTCCGACTGTAATGTCTCGACAAGGACCGCTACATTTTCAGAACTCGGATGTAGTGAAAAATATACTAGAGTTCACGTTGCAGGGTCCGACTGCAACGTATCAGTAAGGACCGCTACATCTCCATGAGAAATTGGGTGTAGTGTTAAATAAGCAAGAGTTCTCACACCATAGGTTAGGCAAGAACAAATATTATAGAAAAACTAGTAGTCTAAGATTTGGTACATGGAACATAGGAACCCTCACTGGTAAAACAATGGAGATAGTAGATATGATGATTAGAAGAAAAATTAATATTGTATGTGTACAAGGGACAAAATGGGTTGGTGAGAAGGCAAAGATGATAGAGAACTCGAGTTTTAAGTTATGGTATACAGGCAAGAGTAAAACAAGAAATGGAGTGGGTATTATTGTTGATAGTTCGTTAAAGGATGAAGTTGTAGGAGTAATTAGAAAGGGGGATAGAATTATATCTCTCAAAATAGTAGTGGAGAAAGAAACTATAAACGTAATTAGTGTATATGCACCTCAAATAGGATTAGATGAAAATACCAAATTAAGGTTTTGGGAGGACTTGGATGAAGTATTACAAAATATTTCGTCAAATGAGATGATTTTAATAGGAGGTGATTTAAATGGGCATGTCGGAGTAAAAAATGATGAATATGAGAGGGTGCATGGGGGTTATGGGTTTGGAACAAGAAATGAAGAAGGTAAAACTATATTGGATTTTGCAATAGCATATGATCTTATACTAGCTAATACATTTTTTAAGAAAAGAGAAGAATACTTAGTCACGTTCAAAAGTGGAAATAATAAATCACAAATTGACTTTCTTATGGTTAGGAAGAGAGATAGAAAGATTCGTAAAAATTGTAAGGTTATTCCTGGAGAAAGTTTAACTACTCAACATAGGTTAGCAGTATTGGATATACGCCTCAAACATAGTATTAATAGAAGGAAAATATACACGACCCCTAGAATTAAGTGGTGGAAGTTAAAGGATGAGAAACTAAATATATTCAAAGAGAAGGTAGGAGTACAAGTATTAGATGACATATCTAATACGTTAAGTGGGATAAGATGGTATCAAAATTGAAAATAATAGCTAAGAGTGTACTCGGTGAGTCAGTGATACACTACCAAGTAAAGAATCTTGGTGGTGGAATGAAAAAGTGCAAGAGAAAGTCAAGGAAAAACAAATAGCATATAAGAAATTAAATATTTATAAAAATGAAGAAAATTTGAAAAAATATACAATAGCCAAAAAAGAGGCTAAGAAAGCAGTGAATGAAACTAAGACTGAAACTTTTGAACAGTTATATCGAAAATTAGATACAAAAGAAGGGAAAAGAGACATTTATAAAATAGCTAAAGTGAGAGAGAGGAAGACAAAAGATTTTAATCAAATAAGATGTATTAAAGATGAATGCAATAGGGTACTAGTAAATGATGAAGAAATAAAAGAGCAGTGGAAGAGATATTTTTATCAACTTTTTAATGAAAGTTTAGGAGACCAACTTAATTTAGGTAATTTAAGTAGGTCAAATGAGTATAGAAATTTAAATTTTTATCGTAGAATTCAAATTTCAGAAGTAGAACAAGCTTTAAATGGAATGCAAAATGGAAAAGCCGTTGGATCAGATGATATTCCGATAGAGGTATGGAAGTGTCTAGGGAAACAAGGTATTGAATGGCTTACAAAATTATTTAACATGATATTGAAAATAAAAAGGATGCCTGATCAATGGAGGGTAAGTATCATAATTCCCTTATATAAGAATAAGGGAGACATACAAACTTGTGAAAACTATAGGGGTATTAAACTAATGAGTCATACAATGAAACTTTGGAAAAAAGTAATAGACAAAAGATTAAGGAAGGAGACCATGATTCTCGAAAATCAATTTGGATTCATGCCAGGAAGGTCGACAATAGAAGTTATACATCTTCTCAGACAACTAATTGAAAAGTATAGAGAGCAAAAGCAGGATCTACACATGGTATTCATTGATTTAGAAAAAGCTTATGATAGAGTTCCAAGAGAAATAATATGGAGAATTTTAGAAAAAAAAGGTGTTAGTGTAACATATATTGAACTAATTAAGGATATGTATAAGGAAGTAACGACCAGAGTGAAGACTTCAGGTGGATTAACTGAAGCATTTCCAATAAAGATAGGGTTACATCAAGGATCAGCTTTAAGTCCCTATCTTTTTACATTAATCATGGACGAACTCACTGGACACATTCAAGACACATTACCATGGTGCATGTTGTTTGTAGATGATATTGTTTTAGTAGATGAGACACGTGAAGGAGTAAATGCTAAACTAGAATTTTGGCGGGAAACACTAGAAGTGAAAGGTTTTAAGCTTAGTAGAGTAAAGACAGAATATATGGAATTTAAATTTAGCAATATTAGACGTAATGAGACAAGTGTTAAGATAGGAGATGATGAGTTGTCTGGAATTGAGAGCTTTAAATATTTAGGATCATTATTGCAAGATGATGGAGGGATTGAGAGAGATGTCTTACATAGAATACAAGTAGGATGGTTGAAATGGAGGAAAGCATCGGGTATTTTATGTGATCGTAAAGTGCCTCTAAAACTTAAAGAGAAGTTCTACAAAATGACAATTAGACCTGCTATGTTATATGGAGCTGAATATTGGGCTACGACTCGAGCATATGAGCAAAAGATGAGAGTTGCAGAGATGAGGATGTTAAGGTGGATGTGTGGACATACGAGGATGGACAGAATAAGAAATGAGAGCATTAGAGAAAAAGTTTGTGTTGCATCTATTGAAGGAAAGCTCTGAGAGACACGTTTAAGGTGGTACGGACATATACTTAGACGGCCAATAAATGCTCCAGTTAGGCGATGTGAAACGATACAAAATATACACATCAAACGAGGAAGAGGAAGACAAAAAAAAACTTGGTTAGCAACAATAAAATAAGATAAAATTTATTTAAATATAGATGATGATATAGTAGGGGATAGAGTCCAATGGCGTAGAAGGATCCATATAGCTGGCCCCACCTAGTGGAATAAAACTTTGTTGTTGTTGTTGTTGCTGCTTAAGATTCAAATCTGCTCGGAAAATTTAGGTTCACGTCGAGTAAGAACCGAGACAAAATAGGAAAAAATGTGTGTTTCTCCGATAATTAATATTTATAGAAAACTTTTATTTAATAATCCCGAAATATATTTTAGACTATTTTGCTTTTCTTTATTAAATATACGCACACTAGAAATAAATTTTATTTTGATTATTTGTACCTCGTTTTATACCGTTTGGACTAGACGAGTTAGTCCTAACCATTGACATTGAGATTTGGTTGACAGAGTTAAAACATCTGGGAGTTCAGTGTAAGTATTTGACCTAATTAATTTTGAACATAAGTGATTCGATTTTATGAAAATTATTTACCGACCATTAGATGATCAGAGTTAATGGAAAGGGGCTAACAATATCTATATTTTATCATCTCATTTGAAGAATTTTTTTTATAAATTCATAAAAATCAAATCGTAAATATCTAAAAATTGAATTGGACGTTCTACCGTATAATTTACTGAGAGCGTCTGAGTTTTCATCTTTATTAATAGGCGATCTTATGCATCAAACCTGCATAATCTTTATTAATTGGATGTTCTACTGCGATCGCCCGAGTCGCACAGTAAGCTTACTCTGTCAATGTTTGTTTATTCGATCAATTCCGTTCACCTATCCCCCTCGATGGTATCTTTGTACTCAAAATTAGTTTGATTTCGAGTTTATAAATATGATTGGTCACCCAAATAAGTTTAGAATAATTCCTTCGGCTTAAACTAATCTTTATTCCAAAACATTCTTATTGCACAACAACATTCTTAAAAGATATTATGCGAGAGGAAACATTGATGCTACTAGATTTGTATACTGATAATCATTGTTTATTGGGGGCCTTGAATTTTCAGAGGCAAAATATCATCGACATAAAATGATTCCACTGGCTCCCTTTCTGGGAAGTAATAACAGTCCAGGCTACATTTTCTATAAATGAAATTGGAAAAGAGAAAGTAGAGTAGGTTCTAGTAGAAAAAACAAAAATGTCCGATAAACTAACATTAAGACAACCAGAGACAAGAAAAACGATTAATGCAACCTCAGTTAAAGCTTCAAGTTCAGACTTCTTGTTGGTGACCCGAGCTTGAATGAATACCAAGGAAAACATGACTTTGCATGGGATAGTTGTTTAGCTACTGGGAATTATCGCCGCATTCCACTGATATGAAACCGGAAGCAAGGAACGAGGTGTGGTGAAAAATGCATCTACCTGTATTCAAAACAAATCAACTATATTCAAATATGTAGGATCGATAGTGAATTATGGTGGCCGATTAGAGGGGGATGAATAATCTTCTTTCGTTGAATGGTGGAATTCGTTTGTCTACAAAGTTAATTAGCGCAACAGAAACAACAAAACAAGACAAACAAATAGAAATGACAAGAATACAAACACTAACACAATATGTAACGTGGTTCACGGCTACGCTGCTAATTCACGGTTCGATTCATCCCCGGTGAATCACTCTGCAACCAAATCATTATTGGTCTCTCCTTTGCACTAAGCTAAGTGGAGGTAACTCTTACAACTCAAGAACACTCATTCTTTTACAATAGATGTGAAAGAAAACTAAGAGAAGGAGTTTGAATCTTGTAGAACACTTGGATGATGACTTAGAGCATGAGCATTAACCATTCAAAGCCCAACACCCTCTCTTTTTATAGAGAGAGCTGTTTTCTTCCCGTTGGTCGCCACCAGTCGACTGCCGTCCTTGGCAGTCGACTGCTGCCACTTCAAGGACCTCCGAACACATCGGATCCCGACCGTTGTAATCAAACGAAACACTTGGCAGTCGACTGATGCCTCCGTAGTCGACTGTCCAGTCGCCTACGAGCGGTTCTATGACCCAAACCTTCTTGACCCGGTCATTGTTGCCTTCCGATCGTGATGGTCTTAGCGATCGTCAACATCAACATATGATCATTCTTTGAAAATCGGTCGATTGGATACTGGTGAGCAAGGAGTTCGACTCGAGCGAATGATTGTCATTCCATGGCAGTCGACTGGTATCGGAAAAGCTCATCCGACACTTAGTCAAATGACCAAGTCTCACCTAAGAGCTACTATCCCTTCCCGAGTTATATTCGCTCACTCTCATCCTCTCGGAATCTCTCGCCTTTGAAGTTATCTTCGTCTGGCCACGTCCCTCGGATGTGCCAAGCACATGATTCTGCAGCGCCATCCTTCGCGTCTTGTCCTGAAGTCTACTTCCTCCAGCTTCACTCCAAGCTCCTCGTCCGGCGGTCCCTTGGATGCTCCAAGCGCACGACTTCCGCAAAGCCATCCTTCACCGACTTAAGGACCGAGTCATGAGATGTGAAACTCGCCAAGGCTTCATGTGCGAATTACTAAGTCTTGCATGACTTCAACGCACATATCAAATCACAATAACAAATTAACTTAAACTCTTTGTCACACATCAAAATCATATCACGACACCAAAATATCCATTTAGGACAAATTAATTTGGATGCGGAATTTTATCGTCTGCTGAATCACACCCTTTAAACCAAGCAAGTCATAGGCAGGATCGAAGAAATGACTAGAATTTGGCTAGACAAGTGTTAAAAACAGACAAGGAATTTAATATATGCTTTGTTTCTCGAAAAACGTTTCAGATGCAAAACATGCTCCTAATTTGAGTAAAAACTTGCTACACACTCCAGGTAGCAACTCAGCTGAATCATTATGCAACGAGCTTAATTCTCGGAGGCAAAGTTTAATAGACAAAATAAACACAAAATTACAAGGACACCACAACATATGGATATGTATATTGGGTATTGATATATCAAAGCAAAAGATGGAAACAAAGAGAGGCGACAAATATCTTAAAAGTCATACAATATATGCATTCTCAAGTTAGATGGTATGCTTTTTAGGTTAATTACTACACCTTGGTATAAGTAGTATAATTGATTATCTTCGCCTCCGCAGGAAGGGCCGAATGGTTAGTGCACGTAGATATTGTATCATAGGACAATGGATAAATTCCTCGCAAATGCGAGGATACTATCTCTCCATGCGCTAGTTACTAGTCTCAAGAGTCAAAGGTCTACCGTGATTTATCTCCCTTACGATGATCCAGAAGCGAACTAGTATGGACCGCTATATTGACGGATTCCAATCTTCTGTATCATATAATTGATTATCTTCGTCGAATATATACCTATCGTTAATTATCGGCACTTTCATTAGTCGATCTAACCATTCTGGATCGGCAAAGGTCACACATCAATCTTCTTTAAGAGTTTTTTTAAAGACAGTAATCGAATCTTAAATCACCATTTGTGATTCGATCCTACAAATATATATTGTTGCTAAACAAAATGTTACTGATACGGCATGTAATTCTTAACATATATTTTTTTTTAAATATCCACTTACTGGTCGCGGCACGGATGGAAATTAAAATATATAGAAACAAAATCAATTTTCACGGCGAGGCGATATATGCAGCAGTGAGACTTACTTGGTGCAGTGGCGACGCCGAAAAGAATGGAAACGGTGCCGATCGAGCGAGCGATAGCAGGAAGCCTCCGGAGAATCCCGCAAATGAAACGAGCGCAGCGATCGAGCGATTGCTTAACTCAAGAGGCAAAGAATGGATAGGTGCTTGTAATCTCAGTAGCGAGCTATGTTTTATACTGTTTCCGGCGAGACCCAGCGATGTTTTCGGAAAGTTAACTAATTTTCTCCGACCAATTTGGAAGTCAATCGAGTGAACTTTTAAATGTGATAAGTGTCTCAATCAATCAGATGTTTGTCAGTTTTCAAACTATAAATTGACATTCTTTTGTTAGGGATAAGATCTATCGGAAC
Source organism: Wurfbainia villosa (assembly GCA_025175895.1). Lineage (NCBI taxonomy): Eukaryota > Viridiplantae > Streptophyta > Magnoliopsida > Zingiberales > Zingiberaceae > Wurfbainia > Wurfbainia villosa. Next base: position 1,312,051 of record JAKLTH010000042.1, read on the forward strand.
ATATATATATCTTTTTCTGGAAATATTTTTAGATATTCTTTGCTATTTAGAGTAAACTTTGAATAATAAAAAACACTATTTTATGCTTAAGAATCAAATTTGTTAGAATTCTACTCCGTGACAAATGTCTCAATCAATCAATCAGCTATATGTTTATCAATTTTCAGGTTCTAGATTGACATTAATTTCCTAGGAATAAGATCTAGGTTATCAGAACTTATCATTTCTGAAAATAATTCTTGATTTGTTATCATATATACACTACATTTTTAATAATAATAATTATTGAACCGCGAGACAGAATGGGAAAAAGTTATACTATATAAATAAATTTTAAATCATTAAATTAGTAATAAAATTATATATTTTTTGGAGATAATATATATATTTGGAGGGAGTAATTTAAATCGAATGCATTGCATCACAATCATCATTGATGATTGACGATGCAAGGAAGACGATCAATACCTTTTATTTTAAATGGAATAATTTTATATATACGACGATGGTACGCTGATGTTAACTTGAAATTGGTGGACTTTGATTAGTATTTTTAATAACCAGAAAAGATAATTATATTTCTTTTACGTGTCATTTTAATATAATTAAATAAGACACAATACATATAATTACCAGAGTAATAAATGAAAATAACATTCACCAATATCTTCCTTAATAGTGATGTACGTTTAGTATATATTCTCATATCAGTTTCAGCTGTTAAAAAAAATCTAATACAGTTACTTTAACAATTCTCTATATCTGTCTGACATTTTTAGAATGAAGATAATCAGAATTATATTGCAGCTTCTAAATATCTCATGTTAGTTGTACCATGGCTTTAGAATTAATAATGTTATCATTTCATTCGTGCCCCCTAGAGTGTTCCATGTGGTTCTATCTAAAATTATTATATAAATACTTTTTTTTTTTAAAAAAACATGTGTGTATATATATATATATATATATATGAACTAAATTTTGTATATTTATTTAATAATTTTGATCGATTTAAAATTTTTGAATTCGGATAAAACTATGAGAAAAATAAATATATTATAAAATTTGGCCAAGACTATTGCATGTTAAATTTTTAATTTGTTTAGTCATTTTAAAAGTATAAATGAATTTATCTATAAATTAATTCAGATATAATAAAATCTAAACAAAAGTAATTATAAACATATATATGTTTTATATTTTACTCTTAAAAAATGTTCTTAAATACATATTTTGTATCACTTTTACTTGGTGATAATTTTTTGAATTTAGAATATTTTTCTAAAAATTTGCTCACGTTTTTTCAAACCTAGCTATATATTTGAATAATTTTTAAAAAGCTTATAACTCATATAGTTAAAATTATTACATAAATATATTTAGTTGAAGCATTGTAAAACAAATAAATGACAGGTCAATTATTGGTGTAAAATACGATTTGCCCATTTTCAGTGCTCCTGTCAGTCAGTCTCACAGTCAACACGAAGAAGGTAAATCAAGGGGAGCATATTGCCCAACCCAGATAGCGCAGCAGAAGGACAGGCACTCCGAAAGGCTTACTGCCTTCGGAGATTAACTCTTGCTCATTGGTACAACTCTATTGCCGTGCTAACCACGAGACCCTCTCGCGGGGACAATAAATGACAAACCAAGGACGTTCAACAAGTAGATAATGTTGATGGTTTGGATTACGATCAACAAGTGACTGAGAATGCAATGTTTTGGAAGGAGAATGTTCTGGTCTGAGGCTAAGGAATGAGAGATGAATCAACAAGGTGCGATGGTTCAATAAGTTGTTCATGGTCGGGGTGGCAGGAGGCGGCTACACACCAATTGACGGATATTCCATGAGCTAGAATGACTGGATCAACTGCCTTCGGAGCTTCATCTTGTGTGGAGATGGATGAGCCTTTTCATGAAGAAGAGATTGAATGGTGGTTGTTGAGGTCACTGTTGGGATGTATACTGAATGTCTAATTTTTGTATGGACATCTTCATTTTGAAATAAGAATCACATGATCATTGTTTACATTTTATATTTATGCATATTGTCTGATACTTTACATTGTAGATAACATGGTGTGTGGTATCGCACAGAAGATCATGTTATCAGTTCCTTATAGAGTATAAGTAGAGACTCACAACCAAGATGGTTTTGGACAAACCATTGACATGATTGTAGTGTAATTTAGTATTGATTTATCTTGACTATAGAATTACACTAATACACTTTGTGTGTATTGAGCCTGACCGATTTAGAGGTGATTCAATTTATACTGACTATATAATTGAATCGGACCTCAGATATTATGATGTACATGCTCTTAATTTCGATATAATAATGGGCACATGTACTTAGTATTTATTTCTTTGATTTATCAATAAGCGAGATTTATGTATTAAATCGATATGCTTGGTAAGTTGAAAAATAATTGTAAAATACGGAGAAAAAAAAATATATATATGGATTAAATCTTTAATTAATTTGGATTTAATTAGTGGGTAATTGGGCTTAATTAGTGATTTGTTTAAGGATTGGATTTGGGCTGAGTCTATTGGGCTGAGTCCATTGGGTTGGCTTTGTTGGGCTGGAAATGGGTTTGGGCCGGTGGGCTTGAGCTGGATTAACCAGTTTCCTGAACGGGTTTTAAATCCCGAACTTGATCTGCGATTTCTCCCTTTCCTCTGTTCGGCGCGATCCGCTTCTTCACCGCGCGATCTCTACAGCCAACCATCGCCAATTCTTTCTCCGCTGCGATGCCCTTTCCCGATTGTCGCCTTCTTCGTCGCAAGTGATGGCCTCGCTGCCGCCACCGGGTCGCCGGAGGTCGTTGGAGGTCGCCTCGAGCAGAAGACCATCAATTGTTGACCACCGTGAGCTGGAGCTGCTACCGCCGGCGCCGTCGCGAGCTCAGCTGCTTCTGACTGTCATCTCGGTAGATTTCTTCCTCCGTCGCTGCCTCTGCTCTGCCCCTTGACAGCATACCTCCATTCATTGGAGTACGGCCACGATCGGGTTGACCCTGTGAAGATAGAAGATTCCTTGGGCGTCGAGACTCATGGTGATCCCATCTCACACCGGATGAATGGATATGTTTTCCGTGTTATTGTAGCCTTACGGATTGTTGTTCTAGGGGTCTTTACCCTGTATGGTTTCCGTATTTGTGATATACGGATGTGTTGTATGTATTTGGTCTTTGATTCGATTTCTGTTATGATTCTTGTCGTGTCAAGTCACTCCGGAGTGCACAGTTAGTCTTTGTATCTTGTTTATCTGTTTGTATGCTTCCGCTGTGTTTTTGATTTATTGATATCTTTATGTTATATTGTTGTTGTAGGCCTACGGGTCTTGTATTAACCCGATATGTTGCCACGTACAGGGGAGATGCCGTCCGTTTACTTTTCGGCACGGTATACTCTCGGGGCGTGACAATAATATTATTTACATGGTGTACCATTGATTATAGAAGGAAATCGTGTCTTATATACTAGGATGATCGATGATGTCCCCTTGAGGAGCTCATAAAGTTCATCATATAAATCCTACAGGTGGACTTGGTCCAACATGATGATAAAGATATATGAGTGGTACTACTCATGGAGTTAAATATTAATTAATTAAATTATCAGTAATTTAATTAATTAATGGACATTCGATATCTTAAATACGGAGAGATATTTTGTACAAATAATATGTGGAGCCCATGTTTATTTATGGGGGTTGGTGAGGTAGATTAATGATGATCCTCTAGTAGAATGAATCATCATTAGTATGGTTCGGATCCATTGGGTGGTCAAGATCCAACTCCTCCTCATGGTCCATATTGTAGCCTATTATATATACCTCATGAAGCTTAGACCTAATGGATGTTGGATTAGATCCAAGGGGTTGGCGTGGGAGAGGTTGGGTGACAACAAGTTGGAGGCTAGGGTTTTGGTTTGTTCATCTCTTTTGGCCCGGCGACAACAAGACCAAGAGCTAGGGTTTCCTTCCTCCTTGGTCGGTGCCTCCTCTCCCTCTCAAAGTATCGGCAGCATCAAGCTAAGGGTTGAGGGTGATCCTTCTCTCTTGGCCGGCGCCATCTTCTCCCTCTCCTTAGGGCCGACGGACACCAAGAAATTGGTCTTTGGTGGTCGGCACAAGCAAGGAGAAGAAGAGAGGATTATCTTCCCTTATTCTGAGCGAGCAAGGAAGGGAAGATACGTGGTCTAGGAGGCTTCGATTCTTGGAAGATCGTCGCTCACACAATGTCCAAGAAGAGGAAAGGAATACAATAGAAGATTAAGAGGTAAAACAAGAGATATAATCTTGTTTAGTTTTGTTTCTTGTTCTTTTGTATTTGTATGTGGTTAGTTGACATGGACTCCGATGATAAACACAAAAATCGACGATCCGTACATCATATATTTCGTGGCTAATCGAGGAAAAGAGTTAAGTTGCTTGAACAACAAGTTTGTTTAAGCAATCACTCAAGTCGAATAGCACGATAATGAATTGGTTACTTGGGTAATCCATCTCCGTCCGGATTAGTTTTAATTGATAAAATTTTAATCCGGAGACGTGTAATAGAGTCGTCATGCACAAACGACCGAGGAGAAACGGAAAACACATCGTTTCCACCTTCAGTCACAAGGGTGTTGATATGAGAAAAACTCACAACCAAGTGAAGGAAGGCGTCGAGGGGTGTCTCAGCAACACCTCTCCGACGCTCAAGTTAGGGTCGAAAGGAGGTGAAGAAGAAATGCAAATGAGAACAAGGTTAAGGGGAAGAGGAGGTCCGAGAGGTTTCGGAGGAGCCGAAAAAGATCTCCTACCTCCTCTGATTACCTTTATATAGAAGGTGAGGCCGACGAAAGTTCCTCGGAGATACCACAGGGGCATGATTTGTGATGTTGACGTGACGACTCGAAGAGCTGATGAGGATCTTGAGTCCTTGACAAGACTCCGTTAATATGATGAGCATGACTGTACGGAGAGGATCTTGACATGATCTCATTAAAGAAGACGACATAGTTGTACAGGAAATAATTCAAGGAGGCATGAGACCTCATTAATAAGGGAGACATATCTCATCGACGGAGACATGCCCAATCAGTGGAGACATGTTCAGTCATCGGAGATCATACAGGTGTGCCTCCTCACAAGAGATATTCCTATTTTCCGATAAGCTGAAATACCTGACTTGTTGAGATAATCCCACATGATGAGCTGAGATATTCCATCGAGACATCGGAGTGATTTAACTCTTCTTGCTGAGCCGAGATGTCTGAAGGACTCATCCTGTTGAGCCGAGATATATAGGAGTGATAGATCCTTCCTATCGAACATGATTTGGTTCGCATTACGACTTTGGACCATGACGATCCTCCAACTTTCACTCAGCTTGATTGTTTACTGTTGAATTGACCACCTGACCTAGAGTATTTTCCTTCACATCAGACAAGATAACTTGCATTAATTAATTACTGCAAAGAGAAGCTGCCGAGCTAGGGAGGATATTTTACTTGTGAATGCGAAGTTAATATATATATCACATTGATCGACGACAGGAATCAAAGAGTTTTAATTTTGAGGAAATTAAATCTGAGAAACATACAAGCCATGTAAGGTCTCGTTTAGCATCAAGTGCGGCTGAATGTTGGTACTCTTGAGATTTCAGTTGTTGGCACAGCACAGAAGCAAAGTGAGGTCGTAACAAATTAATTAATAAAAGAGGCTCGAGTCTTCTGTCCAATTAAGACCTTTAATTAGTTGGGTACGTTCCAGAATCATGCTCTGGAAATTGAAGCGTCAGAATTCATGATCAATTATTGTTGCATTATATTCAAAACACACGCTCTGCAAATTTGAAAGTAGCATCGATATATCAAGTTTTTACATGTTAATTTGATGAATCGAGAGTTTAGAAACTAGCCAAGCCATCAATGCAGGGAAATGATGAACTTGTATATATAATAGCCATTGCCATTGCCATTTGCTAGGCAAGGAGGAGTACGTACTTTATGCATGAGCATTCGCCAATAATGCAAAATAAGGTTGGACGAAGGGAAGTCGGAGAGGTATTGTATTGTATATATATATATATATATATATATGGCGATCTGAATTAATTTCCAACTAAATATATATTTGATTGATAATTTTTTAAATAACTATCAACTAAATATTTGTTTAACCATTAATTGTTCAAAACAAATTACTGGTCAGGCTTTTTTGTATATAATAACCACTAATCACTTATCAGTTTTTTAACTTCATACTCTAATTAAAGTTTCTTGATTTCGTTAGGCCAAATATGAATTACCCCCAAAAAAACAGTCTACAATTGTAAATATCATTCACTGATTTAAAAGAAATTTATCGGTTTGAATGATGATAATTTTTTTTAAATATACCTAATAAATTAATATTGTGCAAATTGCAATAGACATTATTTGGCTGATGATTTTTTAAAATCTCTAGTCGATTCTTATCAATTAAATAATTAGATCACTATTTTCACAGGCAAGCAAACAAACTTACGAGTTACGGAAACAACGGATGTGCCGAGCAGAGATTAAGATTGGATTGTCATGGTTTAGTGTCACTTAACACGGAATTTCTTTAAGTAACCAACAACTTCCTCAAATTTTGGAATGCGAGTCAAACAAATTTTTGTTTTTAAGTAAACAATCTTTTATTATTATTATTATTAAGATGACCGATTAATATTTTTCAAACTTTAAATTCATATTAAATTATAGGAGAGGCCAGAAAGAAAGCGATCGATGTTGAATCCTGAAAACATTGTTTTTCCCTAGAATATAATTTTGCCTTGCGATATTTACAACATATTTCTGGTTACATATCAGACTTGGTTCTCAATATTAATTATACGATTAGAAATTTAATATCTGATGCAGCTAGCAAGTTAAATATTGCATCGGTATACGAATCACACAAAATTCTTAAAATATTGAATAATGAGAAATGATATGGAACAATAGCTAGAGACAAAATCTAGGTCGTCCGGAGAGCTCCATCTCCTTTGTTTTCTTCTTCTTCTTCTTCTTCTTCTTTTTTTTTTTTTAATTTCCAGCTGTGGAAGATCCAAATTAAACGCCATTTCTTTCACCGTGAAGTTAAGTCCTACAATTCGAAGGTTGGGTGCCAAAGTGATGCATTCAGCAGGGCCTTCGTCTTCTACTCTTCTTGCTCTCATTTGCTCCGGTGAAGGATTTCATGGCTCCGATGTCTTCGATCGAGAATAAAATACTTTGCCACGTTGTATGTCTTCCCTTCAAATTTAATTATCTGGAGTTTTGCATGGCTTCTTTAAATCTTGCCCCTGCCATCTCCTCCTCCGTCCATTTTCCCTTCCAACTAAGAATTGAATTGGAGGAGGAGAAGAATGGAAAGATGTTATAGGAGTACAAATTCCAAACAATCAAAGTGATCGTTTCTCGGAGGAAAAACAAAAACACATCGAATCAGGCTTCTCTCTCTCTCTTTTGTACTTCGGCAATTTATCAAACACAGCTGTTAAAGTTTCGAAATATCCAAAACGTGCACTATACTTTCAAAATTATCAAATCGCACGCATAATTCCAAAATACCCCTCCCGCCAAACAACGTTTTTAATGCAGAGATCCCGCATGCATCCGAGCCACATTTCCAAATCCCGAGTCATCGAAACGTCCCATCCAAACAAGTCACCACATTAGCGTCTTCGTGTCTTCAGCTTCCGGGAAATCTTCGAGCGCACAAAAACTTGGAAAAACTTAGACTCTATTTTTCCTTCAGCTTCATTCCGTTAGCTTCCGAGTTCTTGGAATTTCGTCGAGATGCTTTGAGGTAATATGGTGTCGTCCTCTCATTTAACTAGAGTTTTACCCATTTCTTACTCGATTTTAGGGTTTCCGTTGAAAGGCGTACATCTCATTGGTTTTTTTTCTACCATTCTGTGTTACAGAATGAGTCAAACATCCGGTTCAACCTCTCCTTCACCGGCCAAGGTATGTGTCGCATTCCTTGCTTTAGTCCAATATGAAGTATGTCATATGTTTAAAATGATTTTTTCGTTATGGTTTTGGAATGGTTTCAAACATTAAAATACAAATGGACGATCTCTTCAATCTGTATATGAATTAGATAAATAGAGCCCTAAAGTTTTTTAATAAAGATTATTGCAAAGAATCACGAATCAAAATTTATTTTTTACAATGACAAAATGAAGGAATAAATTTTATATTTTCAAATTGATAGGAAAATAATGAGTGTGCGAAGAAACTGCAATGGACCAGCGTTTTAGGCCATTTTATTGAATTTTTTGGAGGTCCAAGTGCTAAAGGAAAGCAACGTCCGTCAGTTTGTTTACATGAAAGACACAGAGAGATCATTAAACAAACCTTATTTGCTATTTTTTTTAATATACAAGACATTCCACAAATCCGTGGCATATTGGTCAATATATTTCAAAGTTGGGATTCAACAAGTCAAAACTTTAAGTTTTCAACTGTGCCAGTTGCTTTCACCAGAAGAGATGTATCCCTTTTGCTTGGTATTGCAGATAGAGGGGCTTATGTTCCTATGAATTCAACTAATGCATCAGATGCTCTTTTCAATTCTCAATTCTCCAAAAAAGAACCAACTAGATCGAGGTTAGAGTTTTTGCTTAAAACCTTTTCTACTAGAGTAGAAGTAGATGAAGATGTTTTGGTATTTTGTAAATTGTATGTATTGTATATATTTGCTTGTGTGTTGTTCTGTACTACTACATATAAGGTTCTCATAGGTCTTGTAGATATTGTAGATGATTTTGACAACATAGGTAGTTTCAATTGGGTCGAAGTCATCCATCAATTTATGACTCCACAATTGCCTACTATTGGAGATATATGTTCATATACTAATACAATTGCGCAGAAGAGGCGAATTCCTTACCTAAAGGGATTTGCCGGCCTTTTGACTGTAAGTTCTTTCTTACTAAATAATTTTTTCTTTTATATTTACGTAAGTATGTAACACTTTCGATATGAGCAGACTTAGTTTTTGGAACATGTCCCAATCCAGAGACCGTACAATACCGAAGGCCCACGAATAAATAAGTGGAGGGCAACTCCTTCACATATTAGCAAGGTCAGGAATTTATTGGAGCAAGTCTCCTAATGTAAATAAGACCACAACTTAGCTTTTTTTCATTTTCTTTATCTAAATAATTGTTGATTTTTTGATAGGTCATTGTTGATTTAGTATGTACCCGTAGTGAAAATATATTGCTTGATAAGGTTGACTATTATATTGAAAATACTCCTCATCCAATAGAGACATCATCATCACAAACTATACAAGAAAAATACCCAGCTAGTGAATGCCATGAGTGTTTAGTTTATCAGAGACAACTCAAAGAGTTAAGAATGGAAAACATGACACTAACTGAAAGGGTAAAAGAACTAATGGAAATTATAGGAAGAGAAGGTATGGAGGCTGAACCAAATAAGCCCGAAGTTGACCCTCAACCTCAACCAGAACCAATTGAGAAGCAAGAGCGGATAGAACCCGCTATGATTACAGGGATACTCCCGTTGATAGTCTACTGTGGGCAAAATTGATACCTCAAAGCAAAAAAAAAAAGACAGAAATTTCTGATTTGAGTTATTAGAAGAGCAACCTGATAAAGCTGTAAAAGAAGCAGAAGTATTTAACAAGAAAGGCAAACTAAAAATTGGTATGGATGAATTGTAAGCGAGGGATACTATCTGTATTTTGGAAGAAGATGAAAAAGATCTTGACAGGGATGAAGCAATAATTGATAAACTCAACCAAATTAGAATGAAAGTCATTGCGGTTAGTTAGAATACTTCCCAAAATTAGTTTGTGTTATTTTATTTAAATAACTAATATTATTTTTGTATTATAGTATGTCAAGAAAAATTGTAAGACGGCAAAGAACCAGAAACAAGATGCTGATGTGACCTACTTGCTAAAAAGTTTAGAAATAATAAAGTATGGTAATTACATCTACCATTACATTCAAAAAATTTATTACAATATTATAAAGTGCAAATATTTATTTACGATTAAATTTTTTTGTAGGCCGATAACAGGTTATGTTTGGGAGGAAGGTCCTTTTTTATTAACTCTGAATTCTTTATACTCTGGAGTTAATGGATCTGTTTTCACATATGGGGAGGTCATCGATACATTTTGCTCAATTCTTTTTAGGGGGGTCTCCTCTTCATGTAGGTCATATAACAAGTCTGTGTATTGCTCATCCCTGTTCATTGTAAGGGAGTTAAATTATCTTGTATTTTCACGACATTTGATGTTATACTAACTGTTTAAATATTTTTTCCTCTACACACAATTTCAGTCAGCATTAAGATTGTCATGGAAGACTGCCACAACACAAATCATAAACACGGACATGAATGATGGAGAGGTTAGATATATTTTTATACCTCTAAATACTGATCAAACTCACTTTCACCTGTTGTGTATCGACACAAAAGCAATGAGTTCAATCATTACAACTCCATTTCATATTGTGGAAGATCAAAAGCTGATTTTGAAGCAGTGGTGAGTAGTTAAATATTTTAAATATGGATATTCCATCAATTTAACTTAGTTATCTGTTAATGAATAGTTATGTTAACTTAGTCATCGTGTAATTATAGGTATCCCAATTTAAAGGATATTCACCTAAGGAGCTTGCAGCAATTCATCCATGTTTACAAGCCTATTACCCCATCGACAGCTGGGTTTCTGTTACAACTGATTGTCCCCAACAAGTGGCAAGGTACTAAAAGGAAAATACTGAACGTGAAAATTATACTTTTGAATTGAAATATAAAATTTTTCTTTGCATGTTTACAGCAATGATTGTGCCTTCTTTGTGATGCAATACATGAGATGTCTGCTTTATGGTGAGAAGATGGACTTCAAACAAGCAGACATGACCAAATTCAGAATAGATGTCTCTGTCTCAATTTTAAGGGATGAGTTCTTCCTGATGTAATTTTAGAAAAGTTCAGGTGGCAGTATGACAATGCATTGTTGTAATTAATGAATTTTGCTAATTTGTAAATGGTACTGCTTTCCATAGATCAACAGTGACTGTAAATATGTTTATTGTTTGTGTTTGAGCTTTAATAAATGTTATATAATATATTGTTGAATACTTGACAGCACCACGTACAATTTTGAACTGACCGAGAAATACAGTGGTGCTGGAAATTTAACTCCCAGGAACACATTGGTGGTGAGAATTAAAGTCCCAGCACCATGTACAATTCGAACTGGGCGAGAAATAAGGTGGTGCTGGGAATTAAAATCTCAGGAACTCAATGATCCTGGGATTTTAATTCCCAGGACCACGTACAATTTCAAACTGACCCAGGAATATGGTGGTGCTGGGAATTTAACTCCCAGGAACACAGTGGTGCTCGGAAATAAAGTCCCAACACCATGTACAATTTCGAACTGGCCGAAAAATAAGGTGGTGCTGGAAATTAAAATCCCATGAACACAATGGTCCTGGGATTTTAATTCCCAGGATCACGTACAATTTCGAACTGGCCGAGGAATACGGTGGTGCTGATAATTATAATCCCAGAAACACAGTGGTCCTGGGAATTTATTTTCCAGGACCACGTACAATTTCGAAATGGCTTAGGAATAAGGTGGTCCTGGGATTTCAATTTTCAGGACCACGTACAATTTAGAACTGGCCGGGGAACACACAGTGGTACCTGGGATTTCAATTCGGGACCACGTCATAATTTAGAATCGCCGGAACATGGGTCTGGGATTTCATTTCGATACATCACGCACACTTTCAAACACAAAATAAGGTGGTGCGGGAATTAAAATCAGGAACTCGATGGTCTCGGGATTTTAATTCCTGTGGTCATGTACAATTTCGAGTTAGCCGAGAATACGGTGGTGCCGGGAATTTAACTCCTGTGAACACTGGCCGAGAATTAAAGTCCCAGCACTACGCATAATTTCGAATCTGCCGAGAATAAGGTGGTGTTGGGAATTAAAATCCAACACAATAGTCACGAGATTTTAATTCTGTGCCCACGCATAATTTCAATGGCCGAGGAATACGGTGGTGCTGGTAATTATAATCCCAGAAACACAGTGGTCCTGAGAATTTATTTCCAAGGACCACGTACAATTTTGAAATGGCTGAGGAATAAGGTGGTCCTGGGATATCAATTCCTAGGACCACGTATATTTTAGAACTGGCCGGGGAACACACAGTGGTCCTGGGATTTCAATTCCCAGTACCACGTACACTTTCAAACAGCCCAGAAATAAGGTGGTGCTGGCAATTTTAATCCCAGGAACACAGTGGTCCTGTGTAGGGCCATCAATGGGTTTTGGCCGAAACCCATTGATGGACCTACAGGAGTCCAAATTTCGAAATCTTTACATCGACTGAAAGACCTAACGGCTTCACATGTTGTTGCGTCGAGGAAACTTCCTTCTGATCCTCCTACCTCCCAGTTTCGGCCGCGTGCCACTTGGCACGGGGCCTGATTTCTGAAAATTGGCTGTGTAAACCTAATCCTGCCTTGAAAAATAGAAATTTTGGATACGATACATAGAGGGTCAAGTCCCAAAGCCACTGGAGTTGGTTTGGACCAAAGTTGAGGTGACTAGGGTCATCAATGAGTTTTGATCGAAACCCATTGATGGACCTACAGGAGTCCAAATTCCAAATTCTTTACATCGACTGAAAGACCTAACGGTTTCACATGTTGTTGCATCGAGCAAACTTCCTTCTGATCCTCCTACCTCCCAGTTTCGGCCGTGTGCCACTTGGAACGGGGATTGATTTCTAAAAATTGGCTGTGTAAATCTAATCCTGCCTTGAAAATCAGAAATTTTGGACACAATACACAGAGGGGCAAGTCCCAAAGCCACTGGAGTTGGTTTGGACCGAAGTTGAGGTGACTAGGTTCATCAATGGGTTTTAATCGAAACCCATTAATGGACCTACAGGAGTCCATATTCCGAAATCTTTACATCAACTGAAAGGCCTAACGGCTTCACATGTTGTTGCGTCAAGCAAACTTCCTTTTGATCCTCCTACCTCCTGAAGCCCGTGCCACTTGGCACGGGCCCGATTCAAAATGTGGCCGGGAATTAAATTCAGAATACAGTGGTCCTGGAAATTTAATTCCCAGCACCACGTCCATTTGCAAACTGGCCGAGACATAAGGTGGTGCTGGGAATCTTAATCCAGTGAACACAAGGTGCTGTAAGTGAATTCAAAGACCACGCATCCGAATCGCCGAGAAAAAATATGGTGCTGGGAATTAATCCTTCCTTGAAAATCAGAAATTTTGGACACGATACACAGAGGGGCAAGTGCCAAAACCACTGGAGTTGGTTTGGACCGAAGTTGAGGTGACTAGGGCCATCAATGGGTTTTGACCGCAACCCATTGATAGACCTACAGGAGTCCAAATTCCGAATTCTTTACATCGTCTGAAAGACCTAACGGCTTCACATGTTGTTGCGTCGAGCAAACTTCCTTCTGATCCTCCTACCTCCCAGTTTCAGCCTCGTGCCACTTGGCACGGGGCCTGATTTATAAAAATTGGCTGTGTAAACCTAATCCTGCCTTGAAAATCAGAAATTTTGGACACGATACACAGAGGGGCAAGTCCCAAAGCCATTGGAGTTGGTTTGGACCGAAGTTGAGGTGACTAGGGCCATTAATGGGTTTCAACCGAAACTCATTGAGGGACCTACAGGAGTCCCAAAGCCACTGGAGTTGGTTTCGAACTTGGCATGAGGCCTGATTTCTGAAAATGTGGTGCTGGGATTAATTCCCAGGAACATAGTGGTCCTCGAAATTTAATTTCCAGGACCACGTCCATTTGGGACCTGACCGAGAAATAAGGTGGTGCTGGGAATCTTAATTCCAGGAACACGGTGGTGCTGGTAAGTGAATTCGACCACGCATCTGATTCAATCGATGAGATAAAATATGCCGGGAATTAATTCCGTGAACACAGTCTGAAATTTAATTCCCAGGACCACGTCCATTTGTGACCTGACCGAGAAATAAGGTGGTGCCGAGAATCTTAATTCCAAGAATACAGTGGTGCTGATAAGTGAATTCCCAGCACCACGTACAGTTTCGAACTGGCCGAGAAAAATTGTGGTGCTGGGAATTAATTCTCAAGAACATAGTGGTCCTCGAAATTTAATTCCCAGGACCACGTCCATTTGGGACCTAGCCGAGAAATAAGGTGGTGCTGGGAATCTTAATCTCAGGAACACGGTGGTGCTGGTAAGTGAATTCCCATCACCACGTACAATTTCGAACTGACCGAGATAAAATGTGGTGCTGAGAATTAATTCCCAGGAACACAGTGATCCTAGAAATTTAATTCCCAGGACCACGTCCATTTGTGACCTGATCGAGAAATAAGGTGGTGCTGGGAATCTTAATCCCAGGAACACAGTGGTGCTGGCAAGTGAATTTCCAGCACCACGTACAGTTTCGAACTGACCGAGAAAAATTATGGTGCTGGAAATTAATTTCCAGGAACACAGTGGTCCTCGAAATTTAATTCCCAGGACCATGTCCATTTGGGACCTAGCCGAGAAATAAGGTGGTGTTGGGAATCTTAATCCCAGGAAGACTGTGGTGCTGACAAGTGAATTCCCAGCACCACGCATGCTTCGAATTCGAGTCGAGAAAAATTGTAGTCTTTGGAATTTAAATCAGAACACAGTGGTCTGAAATATAATTCTCGTGACTACGCCCATTCATGAACTGGAATCTTAATCCCAGGAACACGGTGGTCCTGGAAATTAAATTCCCAGCACCACGTACAAATTCCATCACAAAATCATAAAGTCGAAGTGGTTGAAATATTTAACAAAGTATATATATTTCATAATTGTACAGATACTACACAGATTGTAAACACTTTTGCAGCTGACTAATGACTTTTACAAGCAAGCACCTTGGTGTAGTTACAAATCTAAAACTATGTATAGTCTTACAACATATCCCACTATACAGCACAGTCATAATTGCAAATAAAATTGTGAGCTGCGCATTATTCTATTCCCCACCACGAATCTGAAGCTCCTCATATCCTGCTGTCTGAATCTTTTAGGGTACCCAAATAGTAGGCTCTCAATGTATCGTATTATAAAAAATGCGCAATCATAGCTGTAAAAAATTAAAAATTATTAGTCCATTGCTAGCTTATAAAATATGGTATTTACAAAGATTATTAGATGTCTTACGAAGAACTTTGTCTGGAACCCTGGACTCGACGCACGGAAAAGTTTGCATTACAAAATTTTTTAGCCAGGCTAGGATGCCAGTTATCATAATACGAAGGGTGGATCTTTTTAAAGAATTCAACCTGGGACTAAAATAAATGCTATGAATCCTCCATACACAAACGGTTTATTTAACTGAAATCTAATCTAATGCTTACTGTTTCTTCAAATTGAGTAGTGTAAGCCTTCCTGACGGACAAGGAGTTGTAGTGGATGAACTCTGAATTTTCCAAGTCGGACACTAGTAAGTGGCAGTGCTCGTTACGGATTATTGGACAAAATATGTATCTGATTGGATTGCCTGGGGTTTTAAAAGTTTGCTCGAATGCTTGGGTGTACATAATATTAAACATATCCTGTGTATAAAAAAATCTGTCAAAACACCGAAGCCGTAAGATTTACAATTCCTTGCAAAAGGGCCAAAAACTTACTGGGAATCCAACCCCACAGAATATTGAGTTATAGTACGCCTTATCAGTCACCTTGCACTGATCAGCTAAGACTGAAAAATATGCGCTTATGCAATCCCCATGTGTCAAAACATTCCAATCAAATATTGTAAGGAAAGAGTCCATGTATAAGTTAATAGCATCGCATCGCACACACTACAAGGAAAGGGTTATTAGCAGCTCTCAAAACATAAGATGAAAGGTATATACAAAGAATATAAGACTGTCTTACTCTATTTTTTTTAGTTTCAATAAACACTCCCCGACGTTTGGATCCATCTTACCGGTGAATTCTTTATAAGCTTGCTGTATACAAAATAAAACTGTTCAGTTTCAGAAATATTTTGTCTGAAAAATAGGACTGGACAGGATAACTTATGCTCACCTCCAATATCCTCTGCTTGACTTCGTCGAGTGTTGGTTGTTTGTCCGTAGAGACTTGTGTGCCGGTATCTGATATTTCGGGTTCACCCTCCTCGACAATTGATTTTCCTTTTTTATCCTGGCCTAACTCCTGCTCAATGTTTGGCTCTGCAGGAGAGATATTAGGGTCTACTAAGGGATACTCAATAGTCTTGCTGGGGACAATTTGAGTTTCAACTCTCCTTCTTTTAGGGATGTTTGAAAACCATGCAGGAGGGAGGCTTCTAAGGTTAGGGGGTGATAAACCGTCAAGAGCTTTCTTCCTCACACAAACCTTCCGTCTAGTGTATGCAGAAGAAGGCTGTTGGGTTTGTACAGCTTGTATAGGCTGTGATTGTAACCCCTCTACATCCCGGGATTGTAAATTGAGTTGAAGCTCCAGTATTAAACTGTCCTTTTCAGCGATTAATGCTTCTTTTTCAGCAATTATATCATCCCTTTCACTTATCTCGTTGTCCTTCATGTTCCTGACCTCCTCTAACTCTTGAAGAAGCTCCTGTATTTTCTTTTTTTGTTGTTCGATGGTCGCTTCCTTAAGTAGGGAGGTGCTTTCAAAATCACACCTTGCTTCAACTAGCTTGGTGCTTAGAGTAGATACAATTTCTGCATTCTCCTGGCATACTGGATAAGTCATTCCTCTTGCTTTGACCTGAGTTTCGGGTTGAGGAGTTGATACAGAAAATCTAGGTGGGGAAGCGGTGTGTACCAGATGCAGCTCTGACTGTGCTGGAATTAGATCGACAATGATTTTGTCAGGTACGGGACCATCTACCATCTTCTTAACGACCCTTACATTTGTGGAACTCCACCTCCATCTCAGTATTCTTGGCAAAGCATGAGGGACATGTGGAGGTAGGATACATAAATGCTCACACATCCATACCTGAAATGACAAGATTAGTTGTTAATAGACAGATTGATCTATACTATTTGCGGAACACATAAAATATATTCACTCATAGCCAATAAGTGTGTGAAACCCTATTATGCCCAAGTTGTTTGCATCTGCTACATTTATTTTTTACCCTCCCAGTATGTTTGGACTCTATGCGTGCCTTTTTTCTTCACCCGAACTGCACAAGGCTACGAGGAGGTAGAACTCCGAAAATTTTGTCACCATTAGGCCAAAATTTCTTACTTCAACATGGGTAAATACGATCCATGTAAGTGGCCTCCCAGGTTTCCCTTAGAAAATAATGCTCGCAGTAACGGTATGGATCCATGTTCCGATATATGATGACTACAATAGCATGCGCGCAAGGAATTCCTAAAATTTGAAACTCACCGCAGATGCAACATCGCCTATCCAAATCAACAATATACGAAGAAGCTATTGTCTGTACTTCCATTTCTGTTTGTGAATATGGGAATACCGAATATAATCGAGTTCTTTCTCTCCTTTCATCAATCTCTTTAATGACATAAGGTGTTAGAAAACCTAACCTTTTTGAAGATTCTTCCCTACGGTTATAGAACCATTGAGCAACCTTTCTTCTAGTGTTGTCAATTAAACTGGTGATGGGGAGTTCACGTGTTTCCTTGAATAATACATTTAAACTCTCAGAATAATTAGTGGTTAACATTGTGTATCTCCTCCCAGGAAAGTGTGCATTGACCCATCTTTTTGGATCGATCTTTTGTAGCCACGCATATGCTTCCTTGTGTTTGTCATGCATGTTCTACATTAATCGATCAAAGTCAACTCTTGTATTGGCTCTTGCTGCTGTCCAAAATAAACCTAATGAGGATCTATCCCGGGTATCTGTCACCATGTTACAAGACAAGTGATAGCAATAAAAAGCATGATGGGCAGATGGATACACTTTGTTAACTGCTGATATAATCCCCCGATGTCTATCCGATACAATGCTCAACGACTCTGGCAGGACAACAAGGAATGTCTTTACATGATCCAAAAACCACTCCCAGGCAGATCCACATTCAACTTCGACAATTCCAAATGCAACTGGCATAATTTTTGCATTACCGTCAATGGCAGTAGCCATTAGCAAAACACCAGGACACTTGCCAGTGATATGTGTAGCATCAATTCCAATTAGTTTTCGCAAATAAGACCTAAATACTCTTCCACAAGCACCAAATGCCCAAAAACATCTCTGGAATTGATTTTCACCATTTCTTAGTACTGCAACATATGTATCAGGATCTCTAACTCTTAACTCACGCAAGTACATTGGAAGATCAATATAGGCCTGATCAAAATCACCTACCACTCTTTTTAATGCTTTCTGTCTGGCTGTGTATGCTTTCTTGTATGAAATGTGAACACCAAACCTAGCTTGCATTTCTCTTCGAATTGAACTTGGTTTGTAATCATCAGAGGTAACTAACCGTCCTATAATATGATTTGCTACAAATGTAGATGTGCAAGCATGGTGATCTGTTGTTTCCCTAACACTGTCACATTCATGCTGCTTTACATATTTTGTGACAGTGAACTCCACGTCTCCACTTGCAACTAGACTCCATGAACAAGGCTGACTAAAGCAAATAACTTTAATTCTATTAAGTCTGGTGTCAACTGGCTTGTATCTGAAGTTTTTTAGCATCGCATGCCTTACTAGTGCATCTTTAAACTCTTGTCGAGAGGAAAAAACTTATCCAGTGAAAAATTCATTTGGATCTGATGAACCGACATATGCCAATAGTCTTATTTGTGTATTTAAAATATAGGGATCATCAGCAATTGGGAACACTTCCTCTAAGTCACTGTACTGATCTGGGTTTAATTCACTTTCTTCATGTTGGATATCATCAGCTAAGAATTCTTCCGAAGGATTTGTATATTCTAACTCTTCTATCGCATGTATATCACTTACCTCCTCTTCACTCCAAGTTTGTTCAAAATATTCATGATCTACTGTGGTAGCAGTGACAAACTCTTCTTCGAGTATGGAAGAAGCATCTCTATTTATATCAAGGTGTTGATCACTGGTAATTCTATTGCCCACATCGATGGCCGAGATGAAGATGGAATATTACTTGGCCACAGATTTATGG
Organism: Wurfbainia villosa; assembly: GCA_025175895.1. Taxonomy (NCBI): domain Eukaryota; kingdom Viridiplantae; phylum Streptophyta; class Magnoliopsida; order Zingiberales; family Zingiberaceae; genus Wurfbainia; species Wurfbainia villosa. The sequence goes on from JAKLTH010000042.1 coordinate 1,331,245, forward strand.
AATCTTGATCATCTAACTCTCTATCCTTCAAATTTGATTCAATTGTTTCCAAAAATATTAACACTTCATCAGGAAGGGGGTCATCCCTGCAAATGTTTTTAAAATCAACACTGTTATATGTAGTGTGCTAGAGTAAAGTAGTCAATTTTTAACTAGGCTTTAGAAGTCTGAAGACAAGTGGAGGGTGAGAGTTTATGGTTAAGTTTCCCAAATATGCACTTGACTAATTAGAACATTTGATGTTGATAGGGCCATCAATGGGTTTTTACCGAAACTCATTAATGGACCTTTCAATATTGAAATTATGAACGATTTATATGGAATGGAAGAGGAAGACATTTACAGGGTTTATGCGCAGAGGGATACTTAGTTCCCACACTCCTACAGGCAGTTATGGGTGCGTGCCAATTGACACGCAACATGCCAATTGGCACACTCGTCTGAATGTTGGCATAGAGCATTAATTTTTATAACTACTATTTGGGAGTATAAGGAAAGGTGGAGAATGATAGTATAGGTCACGCTTGGACTCGACCCACTTAGAGGACTTTATTTATCTCCAATATAAATTGACAGCACCACTCTTTTTCTCGGCCAGGTTCCCTCTCCATGGTGCTGGAAATTTATATCCCAGGCCCACGGTGGTGCTGGGATATAAATTCCTAGCACCACCATTTATCTCGACCAGTTCCATCTCCTTGGTGCTGAGATTTTTAAACGCAAAACCACTGTGTTGCTGGGGTTTTAGTTCCCAGCACCACCAACAATTCTGGCAAATTTTATGTACATGGTGCTGGAAATTTCATTCCCATAACCATGGTGTTGCTGGGAGTTTTAATATCATTACCACGGAGGTGCTAGGATATAAATTCCCAGCACCACCATTTTTCTTGACTAGTTCCATCTCTCTAGTGCTGGGATTTTTAAACGCAGAACCACTGTGTTGCTGGGGTTTTAGTTCCCAACACCACCAACAATTCCGGCAACTTATATGTACATGGTGCTGGAAATTACATTCCCAGCACCATGGTGTTGCTGGGGGTTTTAATCCCATTACCACGGTGGTGCTGGGATATAAATTCCCAGCACCACCATTTATCTCGACCAATTCCATCTCCCTGGTGCTGGGATTTTTAAACGCAGAACCACTGTGTTGCTGGGGTTTTAGTTCCCAGCACCACCAACAATTCCGGTAAATTTTATGTACATGGTGCTGGAAATTTCATTCCCAGAACCATGGTGTTGCTGGGAGTTTTAATACCATTACCACGGAGGTGCTGGGATATAAATTTCCAACACCACCAACAATTCCGGCAACTTATATGTATATGATGCTGGAAATTACATTCCCAGCACCATGGTATTGCTGGGGGTTTTAATCCCATTACCACGGTGGTGCTGGGATATAAATTCTCAGCACAACCATTTATCTCGACCAGTCCAATGCCAATGGTGTTGGGAGTCTTATTCGCAGGACCACAGTGTTGCTGAGGTTTCAAATCCCAACACCACCCTTAATGTCGACAACTTATATCTCCCTGGTCTAGTGAATTAGATTCCCAGTACCAAGGTGTTGCTGAGAATTTGAATCTCATTACCATGGTAGTGCTGAAATATAAATTACCAGCACCACCATTTATCTCGACAAGTTCATTCCCCATGGTGCTGGAAGTTTTAATCTCAGCACCACGGTGGTGACGAGATTTAAATTCCCAGCACAAGATTTTATCCCGAATTTGTTGAACCTTAATGGTGCTGAGAATTTGAAGCCCAGCACCACGATGTTACTGGGATTTAAATTCCCAGCATCACCTTTTATCTAGACCAATTAATGGGAATTTCATTCACAAGACTACCACCTACTCTCCCATGGTGCTGGGATTTTAAATTTTAGGGATACGGTGGTGCTGGGAATTTCATTGCCAGCACTACCTACTCTCTCAGACAGATTGAATCTCCTAGTGCTGAGAATATCAATCAGGGAACTTCAGTAATCGTGGGATTTAATTGGAAGCATCACCTTTTAAGTTAGGTGGAATTTGTTTAGGTGGCGACAAAACTCGGTTATGAATCTCCTGCATCGCAATTATGGGTGCATTGATCTACTTTGGTATGATATGCCTACATCGTATTTATGGGTGTGTGGCAAACTTGACTATACAACCACCTACAATGCATTTATTAACCTCATAGCAGTCTCAAGAATAAAAACACATACATACATGATAATACTATGTGAAGCGGCTGGTGAGTGAGCTGCGCCAATTTCTGGATTAAGTGTTGATATATTCATGGGAGCAGTGATGTCGTTGATAACTATTAGAGTTTCATCAAAAATGGTGTTGCTCAGTTGGTTTACGGAGGAAACCTGCGTGTGATGCTCATCAACAGCATGGGCCTGGCGCTCCCACGCGGCTGGAAGTGACGTTTGGATGGCTCGAGATTTCCAGTTGTGGCTCGGATGAATGCAAATCTCTCTCTGCATTAAATTGCAATCTGTTTGGCGGGAGGGGTATTTTGGGAATTATGTGCGCGATTTGGTAATTCTGAAAGTATAGTGCGCGTTTTGGGCATTTCGAAACTTTAGCAGCTGTGTTTGATAAATTGTCGTTTGTACTTTTGTTTCAGTAATTTCTCACATGCAACATCTTACCATAGTCATTAGAATCTATCAATCTAATGATCTTTTATTAGTCTGTCTCACGATCATTGTAAAGAAGATAAATTACGGAGGATTCTATATATGAGCTTTGACATGATGACTAAGATACGTAAGAGTCATCTGAATTTAGAAAAGAACTTTAGACCTCTTCCGAAATCAACTTTTGCCTTATCCGTAAATTCCACTGTATCTTAACCACTATGTATCATCCCCTGTGCGGGGACATATCGTAGCCATCACTGATATGATGCAAGGAAGACTATGACTTTTAAATGGGATAATTTTATATGTATGATGATGTCGGTGATGATTAACGAGGAATGATAATTTCTTTTGTCATATTTAAATAAGGCACAATAAATGTCCAAAGTAATGAATGAAAAAACAACCGTCAATATCCTTTTTTCCGATTGAGGTTGAGAGATGAGACGGATCAGCGATGTGAGATGCCCACGATCAAAGTAAGAGAGGTCAGTTGGGCTAAGACTATTTCAGTCCTGAGTAGTTAGCAGTGCTCATCTTCTGGATAACGGAAATTGATTAGTTCTCGGACCTAGAGTGGACAATTTCACCCGAAATGATTAGCAAACAAGTGATAGAGGGCATCGGGATGGTTCCCGATAAGATCCCTCTGACAATATTCAAGCAAGGATGTGGAGAACGAGGAGAAGGATAATTGAAATTAAGCAAAGAATTAAAGGGAGATCTAGAAGTTTCAGAGCTTCGTCCTTTCTCCCATTTACCTGTATATCTATAAATTTGACAACGTGAACTCCAATGTAGAATCACGAGAGATATGGCTCGTCAGAGAGCTAGGTAGTCGTACAGAGGAGATTTTGGAAGACATTGTTTCATTAATAAAGAGATCGTTGTACGAATTTTGGCTCTGAGAAGGCATGACAGTATAAATTAGGACAGACAGACGTATGGACCTGGAATCTTGAGAGATATGTCCTCATCAATGAAGAGGCAATGCGTGAGCAAGGACAAGGAGCCCTTAATAGAGAATAAGATGTTGCAACGGGGGAAGAGTATATCTATTTCCTTGTTGGCTTGGACCAAAAAGCTTTTTTGAGTTTAGATCTCTGGGGTGAGTTGAGACACTGTCAAAGTAAGATAATTCTAAACTTAGACATAACTGAGATAAGATAATACCAAATCAAGATGTTGCCGAGGCAAAATAATATCAAGTAAGATACTATTATTCTCTTGCATATTGCTCAAACTAAATTCGTATAGTTCTTGACCAAGTTTGTCTTGGCTTGGAACTCCAACTCGACTTACCTATTGACTTGACTCGACGTGCAAAGTCGGTCCTTTGTATTTCAAGGCACTGGAAGGAGTAAAAAAAATGAATTTTTTTATAAATAAAAAAAATTATTTTTCAATAAGATTGGCCCCTTTCCTATTCAATTATAAAAAAACATTTTTGGACTCTAAGGGGAGGCCCCGCTATCCCTGTCCAAGGCTGACTCTGTCGACGGACGACGGGTATACTTCTCTCCTGGCTCTGTCGACGGACGACGGGTATACTTCTCTCCGCATCATCATATCCGTCATCTCTCTTAACATTGCTAGCTGTATGCTTAATATTCTTATATCTCGGTTGGCAGCTTCTGAAGGTCTGTAATTGCGCTATTGTGATCAGTGGGAAAAATTAATCTCAGCCATTGATGGATCAACAAACAGGAATTAATAATATCTTTAATTTATTTGAATCCAACGTTGTTGGATCAACAAACAGAATTAATATTTCTTAATTCTTTTGTATCCAATGGCCATATAAAAACAGACCGTATATATTATTGTACACAGAGCCCATATTATTTATTATCTTCCAATAATTCTCATTTTCCTTCCGCTTCGACCTCTCTCCCTTCAGGTAAACACGGCCCCGGACAAAGAATCCAGCGCGAGCCGAAATTTACGGGCCTGTCCCCTTCACCGCGTTGACTGTTTGACCGGATCTTTCGTCAAAATTGCTTTCTTTTACAAGATTTGGTCTGTTGTGCTCTTCCTGACCTGAGTAGCACAGAGAAGAACCGGAAAGAGAAACCATGATCGAATCTTGAGAAATGGTTAATCTAATTTATCTTTAGTGTTGGATTGGGACGGTCCAAATTAGATAGCTTGAGTGACGAGGCAGATCAGAACTGAACAAAAATAGCCAAAGACAAAGAGAGAAAAAAAATTAATATTGGATGACACAGACAGCAACAAAATTAAGCTAATTGCCTTTTCACTCCTCTCCAATTTAACGTGAGACAAATTATTGGAACAATATCAAAATACGACGCATTGTATATATCCATGCAATTATACACAATAATTACTATTAATCGATACTGTGCTTTTTATCATCTTCTCCTGTTGTGGAGCGGATCGGGGCAGCTCGGGATGCGCCGCTTGTTGTCGTCAATCGAGCCGCCAGCGGCGCCATGGGGGGCGGGCCTCCGGACGATGAAGGGACGGTCGGCGCTACTCTTGCGCCGGTGGGCGCTCGCCGGAGGCAGCTTCCGAGCCGCAGCGGCGTCGACGGTCGCCTCGCTTCTGTGGGAGCAGTAGAGCCAAGCGAAGCAGAGCAGCAGGAGCACCATGCAGAGAGCGGCTCTTGTGGGCCGCATCGCCACAACCTCCGCCCGGAGCCTCGCCGGAAGTAAAAGAAGAAGAAGAAGAAGAAGAAGAAGAAGGGGGAAAAGGGAGAGATCAAGAAGGACTGGGAACCGGAATTATTGAACCAGAGCACGTGATAACATGGCGACGTAGCAGGCCGCAGGTCCTATGTAGTTTCCAAGGACGTCAAATTAAAAACTTCTCGTTGATTTTTGTTCGTTTGTCACAGAATCTCCAATAGTTTAAGTTTGGCCGGGTTCGTACGTAATTGGTCCAACAGCCAGGCAGTGTAGCTCGGTCCCTACCGACTGTGCTGGGCCAATTCAGAAACTGCTCCGCCACCGTATTGATTCACACAGCCGGCCGGTGCAATGAATGTGCAGTGAGCCTGACTCTACCTTTTCGTCGATTGACAAAATCCTTCCGGTGGCTAGCTGTTATTTTTTCCGGCATGCATTGCCAAATGCCAATGCCCCCGGCCCCCTAAGGCAATGGATGTCCTTTCTTCCCTAAAAGAGCCAACGAGTAGTAGTAGACGGTCTATTCGAAACTCCGCTATATCTCCATCATCTCTGTCGTTGATGCTTCCCCATGCATGATGCAACGTACGCAGTTTCGGCTATCCCGAGGCCTCGCTGACGTTAACGTTGTGGCGGTGGACCCTTTCGATCTGCCTTTGGATCATCATACAACTCTTATTAAAAAGTATGTATTCGTGCTCAAAATATAAATTTTTTTGTTTTAATAAATCCATGTTTGAGTTTTAATGTTTTAATTATGTACGTAGTTCTTCGTTGAGGAACTTTCAGAAAATAGATTTGCAGCTTTATGTGCTGGACTGGTGAAATCCTGTCGGAGCTGCTAAGATATACGACGGGTTGAAACTGGTACAGGGACTTGCTGGTTCTGGAGTTTCTCTGAAGCAATTAATGTGACCTGCTGATTTAAAACTTGAGTTGGTGGATGAGCTCGTGTATATCTGAAGCCTACTAATTCATTGCTGAAGTTGAAGCTATAGCTGGCCTGGAGTTTAGAGGTCCCGATCGATCGATGGGGGCTGCTATTAGGACGTTGAGATTGTCTGCTTCGATTTGGAGCTATTTGGATACGCAAGTATACTGTTGGTTTCTGTTTTCTTTTAATTATCGCATAGTTTGATACTGTTTGTTATGTAATTTAGTGGAAGTTTGAGTTTTTTGGGGATGGTATTGAGATGTTGAGTGATACATACACTGCGCATACAATCTTGTTTTGTTGATTTAAATTGGCATTATTAACATTGGAAAACACTAAAATCCGATTCCTTCGTTGATCAGGTTTCTCTCTCTCTCTCTCTGACCTTTTTTTTTTTTTTTTTTTTTTTTGTGAATCGAAATATTCTTCACTGTAAAATCAGCTTTGAATCAAGCTGTTTAGCGAAACCGTTTGAATTAAAAAAAAAACAGATTGAAGATTTTATTTTATTTTATTTTTTTTAAAAAAAAGGCAAATGTCAATTTAATTTTATAGTAATTTTTTTTTACTTTTAAAATATTTGTATCAAGCTATTTAATTTGTCAAATAGTTTAACTGAAAGTTTAATATTTACAAAATAAAATATTTTAGTAAATTAAAAAGCATATTTATTTATTTTATAAATTATGTTTAGTTTTGTAAGTTCAGCATTGCAAATTATTTCGCTTAATTAGAATGACATTGATCAACTTTATTTTTTTTAATTAAAAATGTTTATGTACATTTCTCTTTCAAGAAAAATGTTTATTGAGTTATACCAATCCATCAATTTCATAAAATTCACATTCCCTTATTCCTTTTTTTTTATTAATTAATCAAATTGGAAATAATTTACCTATAAAATCATGATCATTTTTTAAGAAAAAAAATCACTGAATCAAATTGTTTTACCAAACACTAATTTTCTAAATCGAGTTATATATTTGGTTAAGCTGTGTAAGATTAGACATGTTTATCGGTTCCTCGATTCTGATCGATTTTGAATCCATCGACGTTAGAATCAATCCAAACTGGTTCAAAATCGATTCCGATTCCGAATCGATTCTAGATCACTTTCCTCGAACTTGAACTTCCAAATTCATTTACGTATTGGTGATCATATTCTTTTTTTCTATTGCAAAATAATATTGTAGAAATATTAATATGCTAAGAATTTTTATTTCTAAATTAGCAACTGGAATAGATCCAAATCGGAACTAGAATTGATTCCGAACCGATTCCAAAATCGATTGGAATTGAACCGAACCGATATCGAAACGGTTCGATTTCGGAACCGTTTCATCCGAATCAAACCAATCCGTTAAGCATGCCCATATAAGATAATATAATAAAAAAATGGGAAGAATAGCCTATTTACACATTTCAAAACAGAAAGGCTTAATTTATAAGTTTTCTAATACGAGAGGCATCATATGAAGATTCAAACAAGGAGAAAAATAATTACGGGTTGTAATAGATGTTCAAGCTAAGTTACAAATTAAAGGCAACCCAACAAGGATTGTTATTGAGAAACTTGAGAATTCAGTAAAAAAGAGACACCATAAAAAATGTCTTTTGCAAGCTAACAGTCATTAAGGACGATTAGACATCCAAATTGTCTTGGTTTTACAATGATGATCAAAAACAAAGAATTACATAACCCAACTATGATGGTGGCTTCGAGGATCCTTTTTTCGGCCTCGGTGGCATGACTTTAGGGTTGGTGAACCATGTAGTGTAGAGGAATTGCTTATGAGGCCCATCGTGATTACAGATTAGCCGTAGTTTTTGCCTCTCACGCATCCACCTCAATAGGATCTTCATTTGTCTTTTACTGGATAAACCTCGCAAACCCACCCCCTGAAAAGTGTATACATGTTACTAGCCAGACAGAAAAGAACAGTATTGAATATAAATTTATGCATTTTGGTTGCTACTAGATGATAGGAAGAACTCTAAACCTCGCAACCATTCTATTCTAGTTACTTTCACATAGCAAGCTTCAGGGTCAACCAATTGTGCAACAATGCAAGTAACATATGTTAAGAGTGTCTCACATGCTACCTTGTCTAGCAGCCAATGAAACTACATGTAAGAAGCCAAAGAGGTGCTCATTCCAGGGACAGTTGTGAGTTTACTTACCAATGGTTGTAAGACGTTCGTAAACTTCATGCAATGCATGTTTGCCTACTTTAAATGATATCTTGTTCGTGTTTTGGTCTACTTTTGTGTAGAGCATGCAATTTTAGTTAATGTTTAGTTGTCTACTGAACACAAACAACGACCAAAGATTAAATATTCCTACTCTTTCTCTGGCCTTACATGTTGACGAATGAAACTATACGTGATTTATTAGAGAGTTTCTCCCTGATATGAAAGTATACGTGTGTTCTTCACATGCCAATATGTCATGACACAGATCAAGAATATATCTTGATCTTCCAAATCAGATGCAGTAAAACAGACGACAATGGATACCCCACAGAGACATGCTAGTCCACTATAATCAAATTTGCTAAAAGCTATTGATGGTACTAAAAGGAGAAAATGAAGGTAATGCAGTACTCTTGAAGTCTCAACTACTGTCCTCAACAGTTACAAGAAGAGGAATGATTGAAATTTGCCAAATTCATAAAAAAAAATATATAATATGTACTGCTAACAAAACTGTAACAATTATAGCATGATCATATCATCAACAATGATAAAGAGAGAGAATCGTCGTCACACCACCACAACTTGCCTTCCTAGAAAAGGATTTAGGTCAATAATCTCATCCAGATATCCATAGAAAGTTGGAAATATGAAATTTCATTGGACAGTGCATCTTTAAAAAATAAAAGAGAACAAAAAGACAAATGTCCTGGCCAGTGGACAGTTAGCAGAATGGGAAATGCAATAGATTGATTGGCAAGACTCATACTAGGATGGTAGAGATATTTTGTAATATATTTGATGGCACTGACCTTATCAAATGCAAGATGGCTTTAAAAGACAAGAAGATATAGAACGCAGAGAAAAGAAAACAAGAACAAGAGTGGTTGGAGAGGGTGTTCCTATTTAATTTGTAGAAACTTTGAATTTACTAAGTATATAGACACCATGTAAACATGTCTATCGATGGAGAATTGCAGTATATGAGTGCATATGCAAACACTCCTAAGGGATTAGTTCACATTAATTGAATGGATAAAATTATTCTTTAAAATTTGAGAACATCAGAATAAAAATCTAAAGAAAATGTTTTAAGCTACAAAATGCAAATGAGTTGCTAACACTTAGTGTGCAAAATAAAAAAAAATAAAAACACAATGATATGCAAAACCTCCAATGCAGTGATACACATATCGCTACATTTTTTTGCCAATGATAATTCAAAATGCAGTGATATTCAAAACAATTATGCATACCAATGCAGTGATCAACAAAATCAATACGTGCAAAATCAACTAAATAATTCATATTGATAAACAAAATCAACAAAATAATTCACATTGATAAACAAACAATACGTGCAAAATCAATGGTGAATTACACATTATTTCATGTTAAAGTCATGTTTCAGTCCTCTCTTCATGTATCATGGTTGTCACTAGTCTTTTTTCTCACCAATTGTACAAATATTATTAATACTTCAAGTCAAGAACATAGGTGGAGCCAACAATGATTTTTCTACGACAAAAGTATTTCAGAACAAAATTTCATATTGGCTTAGTTCATTTCAATTCTAATGCAATGGAATAACAATACTTTGTAAACTCCATTTCCACTTGATTTGGGCAGAAATAAACTAGAAGAAATGAATAGAATAAAATTTCTTCTTCTCTCTTTCCTTCCAAGAAACTTAAAATGAAAGAACTTGACGGATGTAAATATATTTTTCCTGGTTAGTAGCAAGCAAATAAGAGAAAATGATAATTTTATTTCTTTTCCTTCCTACTTTAGTTAGATCTTCCTGATTGAGATAGTTCATTAGTACTAAACAAAATTTCACGCGACCATATTCTCTCTCTCTCTCTCTGTTTCTCAACCAAACCATCCAGGTCAGTTCTTTGCAAATGTTGCATTTATCAAAGGATCTCATCCCATTAATCTTATTAAAATCGTTACATTGATTAGATGAAAGATAAACTGGATAGGCTACATTCCAGTATAATTTACTCCTACAGTTGGACAGAACTAATAAATTATCTTGGCACAGGTAATGTGGTGAAAGAGGGGAAAGAAATCTTCACGCTTCCAATTTACCTCAATATATCGTACGCGTCAAACCAAAGGAATTCTATCTCACCATTTACTCGTAATTACTTCTCTCTCCCTCATCTTTCGGCTTCGGTCAACTCCATTTCAAAGTCTCAAGCGAGTGAAAGAGGAAGAGGTAAGGAACCAGAAAATAGTACCTTAATGTGATCCCAAGTGTCAGCGATGGTGAGGGGGCCGTGCTCCTTGACGACGTCGAATATGGTGCGAGTGATGGTCTGCGTCAGCTCCGGCGGCGTCGGTGGATCGATGGGCTTCATCTTCGGCTTTGGCTTCTTGGCCATCCATCGAATCGCCGTCGCGAACATGCCTCTGCGCCACTCGGCCTCTACGTGAGCAACCCTACCGGCGACGAAGAGGCAAAGCTGAGGAAAAACGGAGGCGGCTGATTGCAGAATATAGCATGGATTTGAGGAGACGCGTGTCAAAATCCTGATAGACCATAGAGCTTTAAGATTCGGGGCAAAATAACATTCGTTCGAAGAATCATCGTTATTTTAATGAGATCGTATTTTGAAGGCTTCTCGGTATTAAATAGTAAAAGCGGAGAGATGTATTCGATTCTATTGTTTGACGATAAATTTAAAAAAAATATATTCGAGCGATCTTGAAATCTAAGAGTTTGTCTGATAAACAAAGTACGACGAAATCGATCACATTTAAAAATTAATCGAATTGAAAATTTAAATATTACAATATCAATAATAAAACAGGGCAGCTGCCAGCTAGCGCAGTATATGATAGATTATGTTTTAACAAATGTGTTTTGATAAAGAGATTCAGGAAACAAAAAATACCTTATTTAAGCAATTTTAAACATCAGAAAATTATTTTGAGTTATTTTTCAAACTAAACTATGTAATTTTCCTTTCAGCAATCAGTTTTAATAAATGCTGGAAATATCATGGCACAATTTCTTTAAAAAAAAAACAACGTTAACTTTTGAGATCATGAAATGGCACAAATAAACTTCACAATTCCATCCGTGAATAGCTAATAATTCGATTAAAGACTAAGTTCAGATAACAAGGAAAAGTCTTTTGTCTGTTCTTTTTTTTTTTTTTTTTTGGCCGAATATCATTGAAGGCATCTGAACTAAACTCTAAAGAGACGACAAGAAAAGAAAAAACATTCTTTGCGCGAGTGCAAAGATACGAATGGTGTACAAATTGTTCCGGTGATAAATAAGAGAGGCTGAAAACATGCTTTCAAGCTCCGGTTGCCTCTCTGCTCCATGAAAAAATCAAGACAAAATATTCATCTGTTTCAGGGACAGAAGCTGTTGCACACCTTGAATTATTTTGGAGATTTTTGCTGTGCTGTTCTTGGAGGCTCGGTCCCGTCTGCAGTTAGATATTTGTTCAAAACTTGGGATTGATGGTTGCAGTGTCTGGTTCTCGTTACCTTATTCAACCAATCTCTGTCAAATGGATGGTATTCCGGCTTTCTATATGCTTCTGCTCAGGCAGGGATTACTTGGAGGAAAAACCGATGAATCATCTCGTAACATGTGAATGTAATAACAGCACTAGGAGTAGTTCTCAGCAAGTTTGTGGCATAACCGCGGTAAAAACCAGAGATGCCGTCTCGATGGAACACCTTCCTAATGCAGTCGGTCACGCCTGCATATTTGTTGCGATTGTCGCGGGCATGGCCTTGTTCTTGTAGTCTGGCTCGTATGACCTGAGAGAATCACAAAATTCGTTTATAGATTTCGAAGTTCAAACTAGAACTTACCGGCTCACAAGTTGGTAACCACAAATAAGTATGATAACGGATATAAGAGTTTAATGAGGAATTTAAAGGTAAAATGTACCAAAGACTAGCCCATGAATTAGAGTGTCAGATTGAAGACAATAAACAAGGTAGACGGGGCAGCATACCTCATGTGGATATGTCAATGTCGATGCAATTACTTTGGATAAGGAGGAAGAAATAGCTACGTCTTTAGGACTAAGCCTATCCACTGAAGTGTTTTCTGCATTGCAGTTAATAATCAGCTATATGCGGAGGAAATTTATTGAGCTGTAGCACAGTGGAGCTATCGTACCTTTTCGTGCCAAGTAAGACTTGATCTTTTCATACGATGGAAACTGAATAGCAACGTGGCTAACACCCACTAAAGAAGGAAGAAGGCCGCTATGTCCCAAATGAACACAAGAAGAAAAGATACTATTACTACAACTTCGAACAGAAGCAGAAAATGAAATTTAAATATTCTATTATCAAAAAACAATATAGTTCGAACCTGTATAGACCTCTCCTTCCCTCTTCAAGCATAATTCTTCTTAAAGCAGATAACAGACTTTTATATGGCTCTACATCATCCCTCATTCCTTGAGTCTATTCAAAATTGAAACATGGCGAAGGTGTCACCGCTGAGATTAGTGGTCCATTGCAACTATAGAAATGAAGTGAACAGATAAAGCGGCAAATATCTTGAGCAAAGTACAATGGAAAAAGGAATGAAAAGAGAAGGCTGTCAACGAGCATCCATTATCTATTCTATGCTGTTAGTATTTGTTTCGACTTAATGTGTAATAAGTAGCATTTAAGAAAGAACAAAAGGATTCACAAGGAGCAGCAAGTGATCTATACCGCCAATATATTATTTCCACTGAATGCTGCAAAGAAATGACAGTAACCTCGTAAAATTTAACCCGATAAAATCCTCTTGTTTGAATAAGCACAGTGCTTTAATGTTATTCTCCTAATTTAGCCAAAGAAAACATGTTTGTTCGTTGTAATAACAGAATTAGAAATTGTTTGTTTCCAAGTTACACAACCCTAATAACTCAAAGATGCATCAGAAAAATATATCTGATAGTCATTATGACATCAATTTACCAATATCACTCAATTCAGTTTACACAATTTCACACCAATCATTTTTACCCTGTAATAAGTTTCTAAAATTAATGAAAAAGAAATTAATGATACAGGATAAGAACATTCCAAATTATAACCTTATTTTAAAGACATACTTTCTCATTTTCATTTCAATATGATTTCAAGCTATAAGATTTCTTCCCTGACTTCTATGTTGATTCAGTGAAGCGTTTACTAAGATTTGTTGCAAGAGAAATCCAAGTCCATGGCAGATCCAAAGGAACATAAGTTTAATTATACAAGTAAAAAGGAAGGAACAGGAAAATAAATGCAAAACACAAACATAGTTGGTCTGACATAGTTGTATACAAAGATAAGCAACCTCACGCTGCCGAACTACAGATTCAAGGACCTGGTATGACAGGATTGATATTTTCTTACAATATTTTGAGTACCACAGAGGGAAATTTGGCAAATGAACTGCCCTATTGAAAACCAAGATAAAAATATTTCCAACGGAAAGAGAAACCAACACCTTCTCTACAATTTGTAGGTTCGCCACTTATGAGCACAAATGGTTTATACTGTTTAGGAAAATGAAAACACATCCTGAGTATGTTTGAAAACGTTGGTTAGTAACCATATTGTGTGTACCAATATGATGGAGTTCAAAAATCAAACTGTGGCACAGACAACAGTGTCAACCATGTTGCTGATAATAGTCTAAACATAAAGAAAACTGCTCAAGACTGGTTGAGCTCCAGGCCACACCAACTGAGATGAATTTTTTTACGACTATCACATGATGCTATAACAACCTATCAAGTTTCTGGCTATTGGAAATTTCTGAACAGAAACTGATCAAACATACTCAAAAATTTTCACAAAAGATGGCAGAAGTCCCCAGTAACATCCACAGATATACATGACAATTTCAATTATTCCTTCACCATTTGCATGCCTTTCACTCGTATAAAAATCCCTTTCAAGCAGGGGTGTAAATGAGCCAAGCTGAGCCGAGATGACTTTAACTGTGATAAGCTTGTTTATTTTTTTTTTATCAAGCTTGTTCAATTTTGTTTATAAAAAATGTTATCGAGTTCGAGCTCAACTAGAAACGTTGTCCTCGTTAATTTTAAGTTGAAGGTCTCTCTAATATATGGAACTTATATTATTTTCTTATTTTTATTATATTATGAATAATTTATTATTATAAAATTTATAAATTACTATTTTTTATACATTTGAATAAAAAATAAATAAATATATAATTAAAATTTTCATAACTTAATAAATAAGTTTATTTATGATTGTTAAGAATGTTAACAAACCGAGCTCACCAGTGTCTAAACTTGTTTGTTTTATATATTCTTTTACTATTTGATGAACATAATCAAGTGTTATCAACCTGAATACTAAGTTTGTTCACAAACGTCCACGATATTAAAAGTTTCGCAGGGCCAAGAGCAGTTCAATTAATTGAGGGGCCTGTCTGACACTTGTCACTGGTAACTAGTGGGCTATATAAACTGCCACCACATAGTGATAACTTGGGTTCAAAATGCAAAAACTATATTAGAAGTTTCTTATTAATAGACAATCTTAAAAGTATATTGAAATAACAAGGATGACAGAATGGCAAAAACTACATACTTGAAGTCTAGTTTTAACAACCCATAATGGATTGGTGGTAATAGCTGTTGCAGCTCCTGCACCTGCAGCAGCAAGTATATTTGCACCAACTGAAAGCTCGTTATTTTCATCCACTGCTTATGCACATGTAGATGAGAAAATTTAGGTCCAGAAACTTGCCGAATTACTTAACTCACTAAACATGTTTTTGTGACTAAAACTTTACATGAAATGAAGCAGCATAAATTCTTCGCCGCACACTATGATGAAAAATAAAGAAAAGTTCAAAAGGAAATTCAGGGAAAAAAGAAGACCAACCATGTGAATGAAGTAGGCTTTTCAGCTGATTATAAACAGAGAAATACACCTGCACATAGTGTTATTTTTTATTAAATAAATAAATATTTGAAGTAGGATAATGAAATAACTATAGCATCAGACATGAATCTGTAGAATATAAAAAATGGGTGTCATTTTAAGATTAATTTATCAAGAGGGAAATAATGTAGGCATGCAAAATGAACCAGACCTGGTTGGTGGTTCAGTGAAGAGAAATCAGGTGTCACCATTAAGTACAACATAAAATCCCTACTTTTGGGCATTGATAGTGTGTATCTCTTCCAACCGTAACAGTAAAAGCAGCAGTAAGACCAGAATGTTTGCTATTGATTAATGATTATTCAAGTTTTTAGCCAGGGACTCTTACGGAGCTTTTGAACATATCAAACGTAGATGATTCCCCAAGTCTCTTTTTTGAAGACAAGAATACTTAACAGTCCCTGATGTAGGTATTTGCAACTTCAATATTTTCTGATGTCTTTTTTCCACAAGCACATTTTATGGTGCAGGTTAAGCATAAGTAGCCTTAAGTATAAATTTAAAATTAGAGGGGTTCTTCCACTGATTCACACCATAGTTTCCTAAGTTGCAACGAAGCAACTGTTTATCAAAGCAAGGCTTGAGCTCTTGTATGTTCAGACGCATTCAAAGCAGGTACACAATAACCACGCAAGCTCTAAGACTAGAAACCTTTTAGTCTTTAATCTTTCCTAATGCTAGTGATAAATAATCATTACGTATCATCATTTCTTGTGGATTCTTGTTTATTATATTACATTATATCAAATCTATTATAAAATTTCATGATATACATTTTTTATTACCTCAAAATTACAATTTCCATTTTTTTTTTTTTTGAAATTTCATAAACATAAGGAAAAGAAAATTCTGCACTTGATAATATACATCATATTAGACATAGAAAGTACAATTGAGAGATAGGCTTAAGATTAATGAATAACAAGAAGTCATGACATGCCAACTACTAGAGGTCTAATACATAATCTTTTCAACTAATAACTTTTTTATTCCTGACTTTAAGTCAAGTCATACGAGAGGTCATTGACTCATTGCAATTTGCTTTAAGCTCAAATACTTGGAGTATTCATCTAAACCCTCTATGTCTATGTCAAAAATTGATATTGAGACACCAGAACTCCTAAATATACTTGATATCTCTGTTGTAGTTTTTTTTTTTAAATAATTGTGTCAGATATTCGTAGTTCAGTCCCAGTAACATAAATTCTAAAAACTCTCGCCACCCTTGTTCTCTCTCATACAATGCTTATACTTAAACAAAAGTAATTAACTCTGTGGTCTTTGTCTCGGTTACTGTTTTTAATGATTTTAACATTCTTTGTTGATTTACATCTCGTGAGACTGATTCAGATTCAATTCAATCCAACTGATTTGTTCCTCTCATCAATATCAATTTTAATCCTGCAAATTATCCAGAAAATTTTACTGTTTACATTAGTTTTTTTAGTTTGAATTACCATTATGGTTAAAAAATAAACCAGAGTTGAATGGCGCTTCAGGTGGTCATTCATCCAGATAGAGTGTAAATTTTTCTGAGTGTTTTCTGAGGAATATGAAACCTTTTGATGTCCATAACTACAGGATTACTGAAGTTTAATAATATAATTCAGCATAGATCTGGACAGCATTTTGAAGTTTTCTGAGCTTGCATGTCTTTAACTAACAATGAGCTTGAAGACCCAACAGTGTCAAATCCATTTTCAAATTGAAACAAAATGAACATCCATTACTTAAAATGTGAATTTGACTCATCGCCAAAATGTGGTAAGTGTCCTTTATCAGCTTAATAAATATATGCTTATGGATCTTGAGGGAAAAAAAAAACACCAAGCTCACAATAAGCAGATTTCTGTTTAACTTCCATGTGGAAATTGGTTAATATGGTCTTAAAAAATTCAAAAAGTTAAAGACATCCAGAATGTCAAATAATACTACTTGCAAGTAAATGGAAAATCCAACAAACAATTTGGTTACATATAGACAAGTTTATACTACCCGCTTTTCCAGAATGTCAAATAATATTAAAAGAGATAAAGGAATATAAGCGTAAATGGAAAATAAAAAATGATTCTTACAGCCCAGTTTGGAAGTAGTGCAGTGACTGTTGGAGTAAGACCACGATATAGACCACTCAAGCCTTCATTTTTCATGATTTGTTTTAGGCTTGAAATAATGACATTGCCTATTTAATTAAAATAAATAAATATCAGCAATCTGAATTATGACAAAAGCAAAGCATGGGTTCCCAATGAACAACTGAATAAACCAATTCAGAAATAGCATGTTAAAAAGATTTAGAACATTAACAAAAAGCTGAATAAATACTTCTTACAACCAATCAAAGACAGAGCTAATTTTTTTAAAAAAAATTATCTTGTATTGGATATCCAACTACCTCTTACAAAACAATTCAAGGTAATAAAGTACAGTTAGTGAGAATTGAGAATATTACAAAACAATTTAAGAAAAAAAATTATCTCCTGTTGTTCTCCTTCAAATTGGAAACGCCATGGAGGATGAGTT
Organism: Wurfbainia villosa; assembly: GCA_025175895.1. Taxonomy (NCBI): domain Eukaryota; kingdom Viridiplantae; phylum Streptophyta; class Magnoliopsida; order Zingiberales; family Zingiberaceae; genus Wurfbainia; species Wurfbainia villosa. Next base: position 1,349,135 of record JAKLTH010000042.1, read on the forward strand.
TGGACAGCTCGATTGAAGATGATGCAGAATAAAACCTTCTCAGCCTATAGAAGGAAAGGTGTAGGATATCCATTTTCCTTCTTGTATACTTTTAAGAAAATAATTGACAATAACAATTTTTCCTTAATGACAGCTGGATTGATGATGATGCAGAATAAAACCTTCTCAGCCTATCGAAGGAAAGGTGTAGGATATCCATTTTCCTTCCTGTATACTTTTAAGAAAATAATTGCCAATAACAATTTTTCCTAAATGATACTCAATGGAGGTATCTAACAATAGTCTTATCTCGATAATCTTTTATACATATCGAACACCAGTAACACAAGGGTCCCATGCAATGGACACAGATTGGATGAGGATGACGATATTGATTTAGTTGATAAGAGTAAAAATTTGGAGCTACCGTAAGAGAGAGAGGAGACAGCATTCATCTCAGCCATACTGCTCTCTCCCAGATTTGAAGACCAAGGCGCAATGATGCCCTAAGTGGTCGTGTAGATTGAGAAAGGAGAAGACTATGGCCAGCAATAGAATGTAAAAATCTAGAGATTGAAAAAGGTATTTCACTGATATGGCAGAATTCAAACAAAGGAATATCTAGGCTTATGGTAGCTGATAGGTGATCAACAATAAAACATAGTGGATAAATAATATCAAGATAATAAGGTAGAAAATTAGGGGAATCAAGTTAATACAGAAAATACATCAAGAAGATACTTTATTTCCTAATGTTTTCTTCACCAAATTGGACAGGACAGATGAACATAAATTCAAAAGACAGGTCAAATACTCCCCGTGTTTATATGACTACCAATTTTCATAAATTCAAAGAAAAATTAAAACTCAGAAATGTAACAAACAATTGATTGAAAAGTAAAACGAATCAGTATTAATTGACAAAAGTTCTAACTTTTACAGCCAAATCATGTTTTAATCAAGCCCATTTACCTTCCATCGTCTAGCTCTTGAAAATAACATTTACTCAATTGTTAGCCCAAAAAAATCATCTCTTAAATTATAAGCTTCTCTATACTATGTCTTGTTGATGTTTATACATGTGATGTTGCATTTATTATGCATGCACTAACTTAGTTATAAGAAATTAATAGTGTAGCTACTTGATTCCATTAAATTCCTTTTAGTTGTGGTAAATAGAATTGCAAATCAATTGAAATGTCCATCTCAAGCTACAAAACACAAATGAGATATGACAGTTACATATGCAATTCTAAGGGGAAAAAATAAAACAAAGCCCCTTAAACAATACGACAGTTATTGTTGCAAAATACATTCAAAAACAAGGACATTTCTCTTGGGATCCAGACTATAATGTAACCTTAGAAACTTTAAAATCCAGAGCAATATCTTTGCTTCACAGCTCTGAGCAGAATCTCCCACGACTAATATATAATTGGCCATCTAATTCAGAGCAGAATTTCAACCAACTCTAAAAAACTTTAGTAATGAGCCTTATAATGTTGCAAGCATTTGACACTTGGCATAGATCAAAATGTTGCTTTGTTCTTTTCAGCACAGCCAAAATTTATCCTTTTGACCGCAAGACCAAAAAAGCCAGCACGGGCAATAAAAGTGTCTCGCCTATGGTCTACCAAACAATGTTGAACCACCTATATCAAGTGATACATGACTATGTTTAGGTTTCTACCTATTGATATTGACAGGGAGCATGAAGAAAGGTGAGCGATTGAGTGATCATGATCTCAATCACCCATCTTACAGAATCATGAGCTCCCATCATCATTGCTTGCTGCATGTTTGTCACCTCTAGAGAGAATCATTATTTGTCAATCACCAGATGAAGGCCACCTCTCGCTCAAGCTCTTAGTTGTGAATGTGATAAATCTACAATCCACACTACTCCTCTCCCCTATCTTGCATGCTACAGGGCCAAGCCCTATCTTTATTCAGTCGACATGCATCCAAGGCTTGCTCACTTGAGTTAAATCAAGCTCAGCCCATTTAGTCTTAGTTTTTTTTTAAAAAAAATCAATTCATGTTTAATTTTAAGCTTAACACCGATTATAAGAGGAGGATGGTGTGAACTTTTCGCTTCTTTATTGCTTCAATGTACTACCAATATTGTTTGCAAACTGCATTCAATTTAACAGCATAAAATGGTAAATGCAGTTACAGCTCATTCCTAATATTAAGTAAATAAAAGCTATTATTGGTAGCAACTTATCAAAGATAAAGAAGCAGAAAAACAAAGACCACAACTACTAGTCATCTTCTTATTTCTCTGAATTTTTTTGGCAATCCGTACTCAACTCATGGTATAAAATAATAAGCGCATGCACAACTCAATCACCACATCAGTAGCAACTAGCAAAGAGAAGGCACTGAGAAAAAAAAAATCTCCTAGTCAATTCTTGATCTCTTAACAATTAGCAGCATTTTGAGTTCAACTTTCAACAATTTCCAATACCCCGTATCTATTAACATTCTAATGTACCAAATGAACACAATGTAATTGCTTGCAACACACTATGAGTTATAACAATCTAACTCCAATGTATTCCTAATGTACGAAAAAAAGACAACGGAAAACGAAAATGACAATTCTCGACACAGAGTTACAACTAAAAAAAGCCGAGCCTAGTAACGAAGGGCAGAGCAGGAACGTACGGTGGGAAGAGGAGGAGCACACCTGAAGCCGCGTCTTGATCACGTCCAGCGGGCAGACGAAGGTCGCAGCTACGGCCCCTGCATCACCATCCAGACAAACACCAATCAAACAGGAAAAGGACAAACTTTTCCACAAATCGGCTGATCGCGTCACGGGCACAAATAGGACGGGCTCACCTGCGGATGCTCCTGCAAGGGCGTCGCACAGGATTTCTCGGGCGTTCTTGCCGTCGGACTCCCCTCCCATCCCTAGATCCGAATCAAAATGAATTGATCGCTGACTACATGCGACGCGGAAGCGAGAGCCGAGAAGGAGCGAGTGGGAGAGAGAGATCAACTGGGCATGTACTGACCCTAAAGATCAAACCTTTTTTCAAGTCTACACTTCGCCGATGACGACGAGGAGGAAATCCAACTCGAGAAACGGAGATTTAGGAGAGCGGCGAGATACGCTTTCTATTTTTTTTTTTTGTACTCACTACGTAGCTACCTGCTTCCTGATTCGTCAATGGAACCGGCTCCTTCTCTGCGCCTTCGTATTCTTTCAGTTTACTAAAAGAAAGTTTTTATAAAGCTCTTAAAAGGTTAGCTACTTTTTAAAAATGCCCTTTAATATTTTATATCAATTAATAAAAAATAATAAAAACTTTTGAATATACTGGGAAAAGAAATCCCAGAGCCCCATTTGTCTTGAAAGTAGTTTGGCGAAGAGCGATTTTCAGCGAAAGTTTTTTTTTCTTTCTCTTTGACTGCTAGCATGGACTTTGAAGGGAAGTCTTACACAATTATAAAATTATTATCTTATAATTTAAATATCACATATTCAAATTTTAGAAATAATTTTTTATAAAATAAAATAAAATTATATAAAATAAATTTTTTCACATAAGTTGATTCGTATATTTTATGTATCGAATGACTCTTTAGCATCCGAATTACTATTATTATTTGAATCCTAAATAACAAGTTTCATTAAGATGTGAAAGAGTACTGTAATTTATCCCTGCGGACTAATTCGTATGATAAATACATATAAAATTTATTCAAGGAAACAATGATCAATCTTCTACTTTTGTACGGTGCTATTCTCTATACGATTTATCAATGGATTTTGAGTCAAAAATTCTCCGTGACTTATCTCAGAGTTGATAAATTCCAACCTTTTGCCCTTGCTTTGAGCTCCACCTTCCTATAACATACCTCCTGGAAAAGTGCCTGAACATCGAGAATATCTGTCACCTCCAATCCATCAACTACAAGATAAGGAAGACTTTTGCAAACTTTGAATTCAAAAACTAGGGCTCATGTCTAAGCTTCAAAGTTTCAGAAAAAAGGAATGCGAAAAAAGATTAGCTATTATTCGCAAACACTTTTACTTTCAAAAAAAAATTGTAATCCATTCAATGGAGTCGAGATGCTTCAATTTGGAGCAATGAAAAAGATTTTATCTGACATATGTATAGGCTAGATCCACATCGTACAGAGATATACATTCCTTCGATTAAACTGAAGATCGATATTTTCCAAATGATATGATCTTTCAGATCATATGTAACAATAAAGCTTGTTGTTTCACAGGCTATTGCTAGGTGTTGTATATTGACTCACCCACTTGCCAGCGACAGTAGTCGGCGAGCACACCTCAATGTTCGATGCTAAACAAGCATCATCTTGTACCTCGACGGCATTGATGTCTTTCTTTTCTGACTTGCATGTTGCGCTCTCGATCGCTTTTAGCACCTGAAGAACCTCCCTGAAGGTCGGCCTCATGTCCCCGCCGGGTTGTAAACAATTGAATGCCAGCTCTGCAACCATGGCGATCATCGTCCTCGTTAACTCATCGGATTGGTACCAAAGCTCCGGGTCAACCAATTTAACCATTTCATGGTTCTGAATCTTGGTGATCGCCATGTTAGCCAAATTAATCTCGCTCCTTTCCCTTCCGATATCAATGGCTGGCTTGGAGGATATAAGCTCGACCAGCACTACCCCAAAGCTGTAGACATCACTCTTATCAGTGAGTTGGAAACATCGATGGTACTCTGGGTCTACATATCCAGGCGTGCCTTGTGGAGCAGTAGATACGTGTGTAGCATCGGTCGGAAAGAGACGAGAAAGGCCGAAGTCTGCAACTTTTACATGAAAACTGCAGTCTAGTAGAATGTTTGTAGTTTTGACATCGCGATGTATGATCGGAGGTTCAACTGCATGTAAGTATGCAAGAGCATCAGCTGTCTCGATGGCTATGTTCAGACGCATAGACCATGTCAGGATCCTTTCAGTAGCACGGCTCCCATGGAGATGGTCCGCAAGGGTACCATTTGGTATAAATTCATAGACGAGGAGGAGTTCATGACTGTGATGTGAAGTACAGCCATATAGGCTGACTAGATTTTGGTGACGAAGATGGGAGAGAATCTTCACTTCATTCATGAAGAGCTCAACCCTCTTGTAGTTCTTCCCATATAGGCGCTTGACTGCAACCGTTCGACCATCTCGGAGTTCGCCTAAATAGCAGAAAGAAGATAGACTGACTGAATATGTTCGAGCAGGTTACGGATAGTAATATATACTGAATCAATTCTGCAACTTTTATGGAAACTAATACAGTTTTGCCTTGCACCTTTATAGACTGTGCCAAAGCCTCCATCGCCAAGTTCTCTTGATGGATGAAAGCAATCAGTAGCTTCCAAAAGCTCCTCGAAGGAAAAGACATGGATCTGGAAATGATCACTCATTGATGTGTCCTTCAGGGAATAATTTCTAGTGAGAGACTTGGAGGATGCAGATTTATTTCGGCTTTTTCGGAATCTGTACAGGAGGAAGATGACAGCACATGCTAGAGCAATGACACCAGCTGATCCAGCAAGACCTGTATTGGAATTTCATGATTGAGTTGTGTAGTAAAGATCAAAGCAAGCATAACATTTGGCTGGATGATATTAGGAAAGACAATCCAATCGTCTAACACAGTCATGATTTTAAATCTTATGCAACATGGTCTGAGAGGAGATCATTGGGAGAAGAAAAGGGCAAACTCCAAAACTAGATGATAAACTGAACCAAAACCATTCTTTTTATAATTTGAAATAAAATCTGACCAAAACTAAACCGAAAGCAAAAGGTTTGAGTTGAAATAAAGCTGAAAATTTCAATTTGGTTCTTCAGTTCAAATGAAAATTTTAAATTGGCTCTGGTGCGAACTGAGTTTTGGTGTTGTCGTTCATGTGAAAGTAGGGAACCAAGCTAAGAAGTCGAAATAGATAAATACCAATGGCATTGATGGATGATCAGTATTGAGTACTAGGGAAGCTACAGTCATTGACTAATCTGAATTTTTTGATGCATGAGGTAGTCAATCTGATTTTTCTCAGAGTCATTGAGGTAGGTGGAATAAAATTCTCATAAATAACAGAGCGAATGAATGAAGAATCAGAGAGGTATAAATAAAAGTAAAATGTTATGAAACCCATCTCTAGGTGATTGCAAGAATGTTGCTTACCTGCTGCTAATTTCCAAGTTGAACTCTTCCCTGCACATCAAGAACAAATTATGTCCATATTAGAGAACAATATGTTCCTAAAGTAAGGGGGAAAAAACAAGAAGGTAATATTCTTCAGACATCAAATTCACCACTTCATCACCGGAAATTCATTCCGCCGAACGTTCTTACTCGTCGTAGTTATGAGGAAATGCACAGAGTCATAGAGGAACATACTCACCACCACATCTGCCTGAATTGATTCCATCGTGGCAAATGCAAATGAACTTTGCCATCGAACTGTCATAGCCACATCGCCCACCACTACTGTTGCACGCTGAACAATCTGGAGCAATCCAATCCGACAACCACCCGGTGCGTAACAAGGGACGATAGTCACTGCTGGTACTTAAATTGGAGTAGTTCATCACCGGCATAATAGTATAATTACAATTTCTATCAGACAAGTTCGTCTGGTCTTGAATGAACTCCCCGCCATAGAAGCCCAGAGAATTAAAGCGAGAACAAGTAAGGTTTTCATAGTCTCGAAGATCATCATCTCCTTCGCTCGAGCAGTTGTAGAGAAAGAAGATTTGCCTGTTGGTAGAGCTAAGGGAAAAAGGGTAGGCATCGATGACGGTATCCGTGAGAAGCAATATGCAGGGATCGTAGTCGCCAAATGTAACTTGAATCGATTTGTTATTGTAGAAGATGTTGAGGACGTTAAATGAAAAGCGAAAAAAAGTAAGAGTTAGGATTCCGGTTGAGTTGGCACACGATAGGGCAAAGGGAGGAGGGCCGCAGAAGAGCTGGTTTTGCTCCTTGAGGGAGAAAGGGTACTGGACCAAGTGTTTCCCGCATGTCTGCGGCGCGCAATCTTCGTAACGGGGAGTGGCCTCGATCGCCGATCTTTCTCCCACCGAAAAGAGGATAAAGAGCCCCAGCAAGATTTTGGACGACATGGCAGAAGAAGAACGCACCAGGATTAGTTCCCGCATCGCTGAGGACCGCAATCCCTAAATCTCGGAGCAAGAAGATAGCAACTGCGGAAGAAGATTAGTCTTTGGCTCTTGGCATGTGCCTGCAGTGATACGTCTCCAGTGGACGATGCTTTACACAGTCTGGAAGAGGAAGGCAAATTGGCAGGGCGCCATCTCCCGTAGGTTTGACTTTGAAACACGTTGACTTCGTTAGCCATCTGGATCGGAATTCACCCCAGATGACTGAAGATGATAGGGACGGCATCGAAGTGTGTGGTAGTCGCGATGTTAACGTCCAAACGCTAATCGTTTTATTGAACGACGAGTGGTGAAGTTGACTTCGTTCGTTCAACGAAGCAGATGAGATGTGACGTTTTTTCTGGTTTGACCGCGTGCCTGCCTGCTGTCTCGTGACGAGGATTTTTTTATTTTTTTCCTGGAATTGGAATTCGGAAGGCGAAGTGTTTGATGGCTTCGCCAGTGTCTGAGTTTTCTAAATTGGGTTTATTCACTAGACCGGGTCGATTTTGTCAACGCATTCCAACTTAACGGCTGGCTTGCTCGGTCGGGTTCAATTTGCAATGGAACTATTTTTTTTTTTAAAAAAAATAATTCTGTCTATAGCAAAAATCGGCTCCTGTATCTTTCCCCGTCGATTCCTTGACGATGATAAAAAAAAAATTAATTCGATCTTATGGATTTCTTTAATGTATCCGTGTTGAATTTTAAGTCTATTCGGTTCGATCGGACGAATTACTCTTAACTTGGTCAGCACAACAAGACCTACTTATTCTGCTCCAGCTGACGTTGGCGACCAATCGAGAATGGCCGAATAATAACCAAGCATAATTCATTTTGCAACCTTTTTATTTATTTATTTTAAACATTTATAAAAATAAATAAATAATACTGCCAGCAAATCTTCTAGACTCGGGTGCATTTAGTTTCGGGTTTTTATTCATAAATATATTATCTACGTGCGATTTTATTATTTCATCAGGTTAAATTCAAAATAATTAATGATTTTTAAATGATGAATGATGTCTATCACATCGACAAAAGAAATATATAATTCAGAATCTAATTATTTTAGAAGCGATTAACAAAAACAATACAATCGATTATTCAGAATTTTTAAAAGTAACATCCAATTAATATAATACAGTATATAAAATACTATATTAAATTATAAATTAGACCATCTTTTATTCTTATTATATAATTATTTGATAATTATATGACCAATATTATACATGATAATTCGAATAAAACACATCCTAAATTTTATTTAATTTTTTCCTCTGGAATTTCAATATCCCCTTGTTTGCAAATCATGTTCTTTTTACACCTCTAAGAGAGCTTAAATAATTGTTTAAATGAGAAGCCTTTGCAGACATGGGAGGATACTTTTTGACAATATATAAAAACCTGAAGAAAAAAAATTATACGGTAATGATTTAGAAAGCATGAGGGGGCATTTTGAAAAGAGGACAACTTCAGGTTTTTTGGTCGTATAGATGAGTGTGAGTTCAAATCTCTGAGCATGCCATGGTCCGTAGTCATCTCTACCAAATGATATCAGAAGCTAAATTGGAATTTTTTTTTTGGCAGTAATACTTTGTACTTTGAATGATCTAAATTTCCATTGACTAGAAAGCCAGCAAATTTTTTAATCAAAATGAGTGAATTAATTTCCAAGGCCCCTTAACTATAAGTCTATATCCTTTGCAAAGTCAAAGAAAATGTCAACAAAATCCTACTCATCTTGTTCCCAGCAGATTCTTCTTACTGATTGATTGGCAACTGTCGTCCTTCATATAGCCCTCGCAATATTTTCAAATCCAAACATTGGACGGTCAACTCCTCTGCTCGTTATCTGTAATTTGTCACATCAATTAAAATTCTAATTCGATCAGATAACGCCGCCTACCACCGTACTCGTTGAACAACAGCCCAATTCTGAGCGAGCAGTTTTTCTCACTCATCCATCTCCCCTAGAGCCCCGGCATCTTATTCCTTAAACATGAAATCTAAAAACACAGAGAGGAATTCTTCAGTGCTCCCAACTTCAATGTTCTTTAGGAGAACACACAGCCGTCTCTCTCAAATTGGTACAAAATCTTGTAAATTTCCATGTGAAAAATTTCCTAAAGAGAAAACACCACTTACCATCTATATCCTTTTACCTCGAGCTCTTCTAACAAGCATATCTTCTTCTTCTACAATTGCCGGAGGATCTATGTTCTGTGCTCGCTGTAGAAAATCAGCCTGTTTTGAAGGAGAATATCCAAGCAGCAGAACAAACTTGCCCGATGAAAACTGTGGTCTAGTGGCGATGCCAGTAATCGGGTACTCTAGCACAAATTAATAGAACCATCTAATATGGTTAGGCCTCGTTCTAAGTTCTACAAGTTCAAACCATGACACTCCGTTTTCATTTTTGCTCCTCCAGGGATCTAAAATGTGTTCAATTAGATCTTTCTAGCGATGGAAAATGTTGTCAGATAACTTTGTAGTTCTTAGACATGCTTGTAAGTTATATACAGCTAGACAATAATCATAGTGTAGTTGAGAGATGAATTCATGGGTTCACAAACAGTATATTAAAGTTCTAGTATAGGTGGTTCTTTATAAGCTTATATTGCAAGTATTGGACTCCCACTCAACAACGACAACGCTGCTCACTCACCACTAATCTATCTTGCACCAATTGCAGGTCCTGTCAGTTTTTTTGTTTTGCATGGTGTAGTTATTCAAATCTATCACAATAGGTCGCATGAAATGAATGTGAAGAATAAGGAAAATTTTCTAAAGCAAATGAAGCTTTACTCACAGAAGGTATAAATATGCCGATAAGAAGAGAATCACCAATTCCTTCAGCCACAAGCTAGGACGAGGCGGATGTGGCACTGTGCACAAGGATATCTGTCCATAAAGATCCTACTTGAATCCAAAGGAAACACACAAGAATTTTGTGAATGAGGTAGCCAGCATTAGTAGAATCTCTTATGTTAACATTGTTGCCTCAATAGGTTTTTGCTTACAGGGATCAAAGAGGACTCTACTATATGATTTCACCTCGCATGGATCTTTAGAGAAATTTATTTATGCCGTGAAATCTAATGTAAGAACACCACTTTTTGCAAAAGATTTTATGAGATTGCAATAAGGATAGCAAGAGGTCTAGAATACCTACATTGGGGGTGTAACACCCAAATAGTTCATTTCAACATCAAGCCTTGTAATATTCTCTTAGACAAAGACTTTGTTCAAAGACCTCAGTTTTTGGGTTAACCAAATTGTGCTTAATAAAATAAATACTATTTTGATGATTAAGACTCTTAATCTTCTTTAGCAACTTTGGAGTAGTGACCAGCAAGTGTGATGTTTACAGCTATGGAATGATGGTGTTGGAAATGGTAGATTTAAGGAAATACTTCAATGCCTTAGAGAATACTAATGAAATCTACTTACATATTGAGTTTATCATTTTATCTACATGAACAAAGCAACTCATCAGACAACTCTCATCTTTTACTGATGAATGACCTTTTTCCTAAAAAACCATAAAAATTTCCTTGCTACACAACTCCCATGGTACTTTTTTTTTTCTTTTTTTGTTTTTTGAGAGATGAAAATGTCTCTCGAAAACTTATCCCTGCCATAATTACTTGTGTGTAAACTAGGGATATTAGACTTATCTATTTGCAGGAGCTGAGAAAGTTCCAAGAGGTTGCAATCTCTGGAGTACAAGAACAATAGATCTAATCTACAGATCATAAATATTAACAACCACTAGCAGAACAAAACCATCCAAAACCTTACCTCTTAAGAGCTCATGCCTCTAAGTACCACACTGATTTAGACCTCTAGTGATCAAAATTATACATCATTTCAATCTGTCAAGCTTAAAACTTAGCTAATATAAATTGCTTCAATTTTTATTTTCATCATGAACTCACAAAAACTATAGATCTCAAGTTTAGTTAAAGAAAAACACCCATTGAGTCAAAAGATAAATATTATATTTTGCAGATAAGAGAATAGTTGAAGGAAATGAATTAGTTCATCGTTGGATATTTTGAAGCTTTTTCTTAACGGAATGGGAAGAAATTCCACTGCAAGTATATATACATTCCTAGAAACTTCCTCTTAGTTGTGGTTTGGTTTGCCAATCATAGCGTTTAGCTAACTGCACTATTGAAGCATATTTATTCCCCATTCCCTATAATATAATATTTTCTTACAGTGCATGTGGTCATTTGATTTCTGCTCCGACAAATTGCAGTCAAATTAGGTCAAGTTAGGATATTGGAACGAAGCAAACTAGAATGAATATTGGGTGATTGGGGAATGAAGGAATATTGGGCAAACAGATGTATAATTTTGGTATTTACCCGAGTACTTCCATATCAATCAGTGTGGGATATCAATTGCTAACCCTCATACTCTCTACGTGATCAAACCATCGAACACTTCTTCATTGCATAAATGGTGGTCAGACTTGGTTGAATCAATCCTTTCTAAATGGTGCATTACTAGTTTGAACACCTCCTTCAATTCCCTTCTATCGTTTGCTCTAAATTGTTGCTCACGAGAAGAAGCTATCCTATGTGCCATTCGAATTTGGTCCTAGTGTATTTAGTTACGCACAGAAATTTCATGCATACAGTTCATAGAAAATCTCTAATTCTTGATATATACAAGAACTAACAGGAAAACACAGAAACTCTAGAAACGGTTTTAATCGCCACTGAACCTAAGAATGGCAGTGAAGGGAAAGGAGACAGGTAGACAGAAAATGAAGAGACCAAACATTGAACAGCGAAAATTTTCACAAAAAATCCAGGCCATTCGTGACCATTCAAGAAACCGGAACAATTATTACGAAACAACTAAGGAACGGTCCGAACACAATCACATATGTAATTGCCCACACGGATTTGGAAATACCTTCGGTGGAGAAGGGATTAAGGCAAGAACGAGAACAAGTTGGTGTGAATTACGAACCACGACGATCGCCGCGAGCCTCGCCATTGCCAGAAGAGTAGATCGTCAAGGTAACCGGACGAGGAAACACGGAGCCACGGATATTCTTCCATCAGCGAGCAACGTTCCGCCCATTCCGGGCGTTCGTTTTATATAGCCGCTGAAACCTGTTGACTTCCTATTTCCTAAGCTTGTTGTAGTCCAACTACTGGACCTGTGTCTCGGCCCATTAACGTCGAGTTATAATTATAATTTACATCAGTGAATAATTACGATTTTTAGAAAGTGAATATTCAAAAAATAGATTTTTCTTTTCATCACAAACTGACAAAAGTGACATGGTTCACTTTTTAATCATTTTAGTAAAATATTGTATACTTATATATTTTTTTCTCTCAATATTAAAATTTACAATGAATAAATAATTCCGTGAGGCAGTAATTCTAACTCGGTGACGACGGTTTAGCTTTGCCTCATCTGTCGACGCGCACTTAATCACGGAACTAGCCGTTGTCTTGCCCCAATTTCAAACGGCCCCCTCTCTCTCATTCGACGATCGCTCACGAACAAAAACCTTTCGAATCCTCACACTCTCTTCTTATCATCGCCGCTCCACTCCCCGTAGCTCCGGTTCCTGCTCGATCCAGTGAAGAGAAGCGGCGAACGAGGTGAACGGAGGCATACCAGGGCGCATTTCCCTCTCTTTTATGTGATGTACTGTTGCCCTCGGGCGAGGAATTGATCTGCTGATTTGTGAGTGAGGGAGGATGGCAGATCTGCCCTTGCATTCGCTAAAACGATCTTACGGTCTGGCACATTACTGAACTGCGAGTATTTTTGCCACAGGGAGTACTGTTTCCTTTCCCTCGCCTCTGCTACTAGCCTCGGCGATTTCGCCGTGCACGAACCGAGGATTTGACCGGTGCGGCGGCATCGAATTTTTGGTACTCTTCCCCTTTTGTTCTCCCTTATTTATTGTCGTCGTTGCTGTTGTTGATCGTGCTTGTCTCGACTGATTCATGAGTGCTGGGTGAAGTTCCGATTCGTGGTTATTTTAGATTCTCTCTTTGTTTTGTCGGTTTCTCTTAAGGAGGATATTTCCGTTTTCTGTGCTAGCTTCTCGTAACGTTTAGCTGTTTTGTCATCATGTTCAATTAACTAAGAAAGAAAGCATAATGTTAGGACGAATTTTGTATACCCAGATATATCCACGCTAGAAAGCGTAAAACAGGCTCCATCATAAGATCTGAGTTGCGGCTAAATTATGTGAATTTTTTCTCATATTTTTTAGAATCTGATTATTTGATCATTAAACTGTTATGTTGATCTAAAATGTACCTCCATAGAAGTGAATCACCCCACTCTGAGAGTTTAACTCTTTGATATTGATTAGTAATAGTTGAATATAAGAGTTTGGTTATCTATCTCGTCTGATTACTTTGTGCGTCTATTGGATTGTCGAAGCTAGCGAGTTACTACATCCTAATCCTGAAATATATTTGGTTAGGTAGCTTCAGGGGAGGGTTGCGCTCTATCTTCCAAAACTACAAAAATTTGGGACTTCCCAACTGATAATTCACAATGATGACATCAGCTCGGACACCTAGTACACCAGCCTCAAAAATTGAGAGGATGCCAATCTGTACACCTGGAGGTTCTAAAGTAAATGAGGAGAAAATTTTTGTCACCGTACGTGTTAGACCACTGAGTAAAAAGGAGCTATCACTTAAAGACCAGGAAGCATGGGAATGTGTTGATGACAATAAAATTGTGTTCAAGATGTCAGCTCAGGATCGCTTCAATTTGCCAACTTCATATACCTTTGGTACACACAGATACAGACACTATTTTATTAAATAATCTAGCTCCAATTACTTAAATTGCATAATGGATATCTATCTGCAACTGTTATTTGCAATATGAAAATACTCGCATCATTGGCTGATTATGCCAGACAGGGTATTTGGACCTACCTGTTTAACTGAGAGAGTCTATGAAGAAGGAGCTAGGGATGTTGCAATGTCAGCACTAACCGGAATTAATGGTATATATCATCAGACTATCTCTTTCTTAACTGATACATGGTATGTAGTACCTATTACATTTTCTTCTGATGATTCCACCATTTTGTCTGCAGCTACAATCTTTGCTTATGGGCAGACTAGCAGTGGAAAAACATATACCATGAGAGGGATAGCTGAAAAAGCTGTAAATGATATTTATAAGCACATACTTGATGTAATGATCTTAAATTCTATGCAATTAATCTAAGTCTGTTTTTGTGAGAGCACGTTTCCATTTCAAACTTGTATGTTTTTAATGTCAATGAGATTTAGACTCCAGAGAGGGACTTTACTGTCAAAATTTCAGCTATGGAGATATATAATGAGATAGTGAGGGACCTACTTAAGCCAGATTCTGGCCCCCTTCGCTTGCTAGATGATCCTGAGGTACTTAACTGATTCTTTTATCTAATTGCGATTTTTGTCATGTTCTTATGAAATTAGCCATGTATCACTATGTGCACAGAGAGGGACTATTGTTGATAAGTTGGAGGAGGAAACAGTAAAAGATAGTCAGCATTTGAGACATCTAATTGGAATATGTGAAGGTTGATTACATTTTTTTTTCATACTCTCTTCTTGCAACTTGTCCCGACTACGCACTGATTTAAAATTTTAATGCTCACAGCACAAAGGCAAGTTGGTGAAACTGCCTTGAATGACAACAGTTCCAGATCACACCAAATAATAAGGCTGGTAAGTCTAATCACATTTCTTTTACCTGGCTTTTTATGTGGGTCAAGAAGTCAGGTATATTAAAAGTACAAGCTGATGCACTTTTTATTCCGCAGACAGTGGAAAGTATTATGCGTGAGAATTCAGACTGTGTCAAGTCTTTTGTTGCGAACCTGGTAAATTATTTTTGCCTTCCTTTGATGGTTATGCCCTGTGTTCTTGTAATATTTGTGCTCAACATTTCCCCCTGCAGAACTTCGTGGACCTTGCAGGAAGTGAGAGGGCTGGACAAACGCATGCAAGTGGTGCTAGGCTCAAGGAAGGGTGCCATATAAATCGCAGCTTGTTGAATCTTACCACAGTAATCAGAACCTTGAGGTGGTGCTTTCTCGTCATTTCATAGTTTAAGTTTGCTAGCAACTCAGTTAATTCCTAAAGCATTAATATGCGGACCAAAAAGGTTTTTCTTTGGATGAACAATCTTCCCTGAGAAAATGCCAACTTGTGGTATGAACTTGTGTGTTGTTAAAATTGCAAAAAGTAAAATAATAAAGAACAGAAAGACGCATGCATAACTTTGTGTCAGTCACTCGTTTTTCTGTAACTGCATAGATGCGAAAATATGTAGGCAAATTGCTGTATGGCAATGTATGTGGTTAGGGAATTGGAAATGGCAAGTTGCATCTATACCAGACAAAAAAATGTCATTTGCTAGCTAAAATAATAAATCATTACTTCCTCATATAAATGCAAAGAGTATTGTAGCAGAAATCCAATACTCTGTTGATCATGCTCTGTGGAGTGTTAATAGCAGCTGATATCCTTCAGTTGTAAACTGAAACTCAACTGAAGACATCACTCCACTGAAATTCAACTCCATCACTCCCCAATTCATAGTTGAGGATAAACTCTAGGTAAACCATCACAATTAAAACTCTTCAGGTGAACTGGAAGTATTTCTCATTGACAATCACATGAACATCAGTAAAAATCTTTTATATATATATATATATATATATGGCTCTGCATTTCTCATTTTAAATATTTTATACTTCAAGTTTTGTCTCGATAATGGTCCAGTAAATCAATGTCAGATCTGAAAGTGAACATAAACGATTGGGGATTTGATGTAAATATTTATATTTTTTGTTTTTGGGTGCAGTCAAGGGAAACAAGGTGTTCATATTCCATATCGAAATTCAAAGCTGACACGTATATTGCAGAGCTCTTTAGGAGGGAATGCAAGGACTGCAATAATTTGCACTATGAGTCCAGCACTAGGTCATGTAGAACAATCTCGAAATTCATTGTTTTTTGCAACTTGTGCTAAGGAAGTAATGAACACGGCACAAGTGAATGTGGTACGAAGGCTGACACTTGGATGCTGGTTTAGCAGTTGTTTGAGTAAGCACCCTTTTCCTTCTAAATGTTGTGAATCTTTTGTTCAATCAGGTCGTTTCCGAAAAACAGTTGGTTAAACAGCTGCAGAAGGAAGTAGCAAGACTGGAAGCAGAATTGCGCACGCCAGAAGCTTTTGCAAGCTTTGAAGCTCTTCTAATGGAGAAAGAGTTAAAAATTAAGCGGGTAATTATATACTTCAACAAAATCTCATTTCATCATTGTTGTACGTACTGCATCATATGATTATGAAAACGGAAAGTGAATCTATCGTCATAATCAGATGGAAATAGATATGGAAACACTGAAAAGAGAAAGGGACCTTGCTCGATCCCAACTAGATCAATTGCGTTGGAAAACCGGTAAATGTCAGGTAATCCTAATCCTGATAGTTTGTTGTTGTCTCGGTTTCAATCCTAATCCATGGATTTAATATATGGTATTTTTCACCTCAGGGATTGAATCCATTTGATTCACCGCCTCAAGGTTTGAATCCATTTGATTCATCCCCTCGTCGAGTGGTAAAATCTCTTACCTTTTCTGGCTTGTCACCAAATGCAAACGACAAGAGTCACAAAAAGGCAGAACGGACAAGAAACCCGATGAGGCAATCTTCAACTATTCCATCCATGCTTGTGCATGAAATTCGAAAACTTGAACAGTTACAAGAGCAGCTTGGAGAGGAGGCTAATAGAGCTCTAGAGGTTTTGCAGAAAGAGGTGGCTTGTCATAGACTAGGTAACCAAGATGCTGCTGAAACTATTGCCAAACTTCAAGCAGAGATTCGAGAAATGCGTAACTTCAAATCCACCAGTACAGAGGTCGGCACCTGCAGCATGGATGCCAACCAGAATACAGGAGCAAACCTGAAAGAAGAAATTACAAGACTCCACACACAGGGAAGTTCCATTGCTAGTCTTGAGGAGAAGTTGGAAAATGTCCAGAAGTCTTTAGACAAATTAGTCATGTCTCTTCCCGGCAACAATCATTCTAATGAAGCGACTCCAAAATCTTCAAAGTCCCATGTCAAGAAGCAGAAGATGCTTCCTTTGACCCCGAGTAGCAATGCTAACCGACCTCATCTTATAAGAGCACCATGCTCTCCTTTGTCCGCCTCCCGGCAGATGTTGGAATCTGAGGTGGAGAACAGGGTCCCAGAAACTGATACTGAATCCCACGAGAACATATTGGGTCCAGAGAAAGCTACTCCATCTAAGAGCGAAGATGGTGGAGATATCTCATCAAGGGATGGTACACCGCACTATCATCGTTCCAGTTCTGTAAACATGAAAAAGATGCAACAAATGTTCCAGAATGCTGCAGAAGAAAATGTGAGGAGCATAAGAGCATATGTCACAGAACTAAAAGAACGAGTAGCTAAGCTTCAGTATCAAAAACAGCTGTTGGTTTGCCAGGTACCAAACCTAACTCTTCATCTCGATGTTTAATGCTTTCTATAAAGACTATTTCTTAACTACTGGCTTGACCTTAATGGCCTCAGGTGTTGGAACTAGAGGCAAACGAGTCTGCAGGATATGATGCAGCAGAGGGTGATGATAATATGTCAGATCTAGAGAAATCCCCCGATGCATGGAAGCTCAGATTCGTGGAGCAAATGCATCAGATCATTAATTTATGGGACATTTGCCATGTATCTATAATACACCGCACCCAATTTTATTTGCTATTCAGAGGTGACCCAGCTGATCAGATATACATTGAAGTAGAAGTTAGAAGATTGGCATGGCTGCAACAGCACTTTTGTGAAGTCGGTAATGCGAGTCCTGCTCAATTGGTGGATGATTCAACAATTTCTCTCTCCTCAAGGTCTGAAATTTTTCATCAACGCTACACAGCTTTTTGAAAAAATAAATAAATAAATAAATATTCATGCTGACATAATTATTTTTTGTTATGATTCATTTCAGCCTAATTTTCAAACTTCTCGGTTTTTGTTGTTCACATTGCAGTATTAAAGCCTTGAGACATGAAAGGGAGTTCCTTGCTAAGAGGATGCAATCGAGATTGAACGAGGACGAGCGACAGCGGTTGTATATCAAGTGGCAAGTGCCCCTCGAAGGGAAGCAGAGAAAGCTTCAGCTGGTGAACAAGCTGTGGACAGACCCAAACGATACAGCCCACATTGAAGCGAGTGCTGATATAGTGGCTCGGCTGGTAGGTTTCTGTGAGGGAGGAAACGTGACCAAAGAGATGTTTGAACTCAATTTTGCACTACCTTCTTGCAAGAAACCATGGCTTCTTGGATGGCAGCCTATATCAAACTTGTTAAGGCTATGATTTGGAGCCTCTCAGGGAATATGTCGACTCGATGAGGTCATCCTAATGCTGTAATAGAGGTAGAAATGAGTTAGCTGGAATGATCTCAGGCTCTCAGCTAACAACGTGCACATGCTGGTACAAACGTACGGAGGCGACGGCAGTTCCCCAAAATATAGGAATTCAATTGTGTTCGAAGATAATTAGAGCGCAGTTGCTCTGTACATATATAAATGGTGCAGTTGAATGAGCCTTTTGGCTCGCGGAGAAACATTTCAATGTACGTTGATTCTTTCTGCTTATTTCAAACGTTCTCCTGTTTCAATGCCAACTGATCAAACCTGTGTGCTAACATTGTATGTAGCTCGCTTGGAGCTCCTATGAATTACTCAATGAAACATTAGACAACATATTCTAGCTTTAAAGCAAAATACACCCTCAAACGCACACGAGGTTTTTACAACAATTACTGAAGAAAGGCAAAAGACATACACGAACTATTGCTGCAGGCACAACAAAAGCCCTTGATGTGGTTTATCATAATTATATAATATATTTTGCTACTTAATCAATATTTAATTAAAACAATAGTATACTATACAAACGACATTTGCATATCCAAGAAATGCATACAATCTCGCTGCTATCTTTAGCCTCGCTCTCTCGTTTAATATATAAAACAACAATAACAAGACCAATAACAGTAATAATATAAGAAGCAACAGGTAATATGTATGGGTATATGACCCATAGCGAGTTCCTACTTGCCTGGCAAATGACAATAGCATGAGAGTTTCAAGCCATCACTGGAGCAGCATAGGACATATTTCAGTTGCAGAGCAAATTGCAATTTTGGAACTCAGAAATGGTCGTCGCAGTAACAAAAGAAGGATATTAACAAGGCCAAAATTAGAGGATTAACTAGCATGGACATTTTTTTTCCGAATTGTTTCATCATTCCTTTGGTTGTTGGTCGAAATAGATGCGAAACGATCAAAACAGACATTTCAACATTGGAACAGAGTTTCGATATCGAAACGGATGTTCTAACACTGGAACACCATATACCATGTTAAATTTCAGGCAAAAAAATATTCCATATTTATTGAAAAAAAATTCAAGAGAGATACATAATTATATAAATAATAGATAAAATTTAATAATATAAAATGATTCATTAGTATAAAATTTGATTATTATTATTATTTCGGGAGATTATATAAATTTTCAAAGATGGGTGATTTTTTTTTTTTTGACTTTTAAAAAGTTATTTCACAAATATTCGCATCGGGTTTATTTCGAGTCGTTTCGCTCGGGTCGAGGTAAAAATGTGAAAAATAGAATCTGAGCCGGCTGGTCCAGGCAAATCGAATTGCGGTTCGAGTTAGGTCGGCTTCTGGTTGAGTGGGTCGTCCGACCGGATCCTTTTGCCCTGAGTTAACTCGGGCCGGCTCGCAGTGGATGCCTTCTGCAATCCAGTGCGTGACGGCTCCTCGTGTGGCGTCTCCTATCCGCCATGGCTTCGCCGCTCTCCGCTATTTGGAAGATCCAAGCCCACCACCACTCCGCCGCCCTGCGCCGGTTTCGTTCCCTCACCACCACCGGCCCGCGGCAGCGCCCTTGTACCCGCCACTCCCTCTCTGGTTCTTCTCCTCTCCTCCTTCCCCGCTGCTCCTCCCGGTGCCGCACGCGTCTGTTCGGACCAGCTCTCGCATCGACCCCAAGCTCTTCCCTTAGCGCTCGCCTGCGCTTCGCGCTCAATGCTTCTACGAGCGCCGCCGAAACCCAAGCAGAGTATGCTCTCTATCTTTCCTTACGATTCGTTACTGTTAGTTTCTTGACGGCGGCGATGCTTCGTAAGGCTGTCGATTTTTTTTTTTTAGAATTTAGAAAAAAATCTTCCATTGGCGGTTCTTTGTGTCGTTTTTCTATGATTGGCTATATTGGAGGACACCGTCGTGAGCATGCTATTTCCTAAAAATTGCAATTTTGACCTGAAACAACGCAAGGAAAATAAGTTTCTTAGCTTTTAGACGGATGAAGTGCATAGAGAGACTGTAAGGATGAAAAAGAAAAGTTAGTGATTCTACACTTTTTTTATTTATGTATATATGAATTGATATTACCAACACGCCAATGTACAGGGAGAGCCATGTAATTGAGTAATATTCACAAATAACTTAATGATTACCCTTAAAAGAGAATGGCAAGTGATCTGCATATAAACTTTCTGACAGAAAATGATGACATCTGTGCATTATAGACTATGGAGCTGCAACATTCTGCATGTTGGTCTTCTAAGGGAATACTCATGCGCAAACTTTGGGTGCACCTAAATGAAGCTATAGAGCCCTGTTCAAGGCACTAAAGTTGAACACTGTCCAACCTTATTATCTTTATCACTCACCATAAGCTTCTTTGGAATTAATGGTCATAAAGGATATAAATTCACACAATTTTGCTCGGTACTTATCTAGTTGTCTTGGTTGTTTCTTGCTGTTGATATAATTTTTCATAGAGTTCAATAAAGGAAAATTTATGTAGTCTATTACGAATATTTTGCACTCTTATGGCTTGATGATGATCCTAAACCTAAATAAATAATACAAGTTTAGATCGAATATGCATTACTCTGTCATTGTCAGGAAGTTAGTTGCAACTATTTGGGGTTGGCTATATAGATCTTATTCCTCCATGGAACTTGTGCACAAAGCAATCTGTTTTGACCATGTTTGTCACTTTGCTAGTTGGATGAATATCACTAAAATAAGGTGTTTAAGAATCAGTTTGGAACTGGGCTTCCATGTTTGAAATTGATCTGAGATTTTTGACATATGAATTCTTGTTGCACAGTGAGATGGTAGTATCCATCTATTCTCCAGATTCATATCTATGTAGAAATTAGTTCATTGAAAATATATGTTAAGTTGCTGACATTATATATTACATCACACAGTATACTTAAACGTTTTATGATTATTCAAAATTCATAACTCTGAATGTAAAATTGTTTCTGTGGCATCAAGGCCAAATGACATACAATGAGTGGTTTACTGGTTTATACTTCACCAATTACGTTTATGCAACATTGAACCGTTGCTGTTGTTTATATCTACATACTCTTTAATTTAGTGATTCTCTACTGGTCACCTTTATAGAGTTGAAAATTGATAATCCTAATGCTTACCCTTGCATTCCTATGTTGATGTGCTTAACTTTGTTGCCTTTTATAGTTCACTGATGTTATTTGTAATTTTCATACAAATAGTGCAGTGTCAACTTCAGAGATGATCAGTAGGGGACGTATTTACCATGAGACGTATGGATGCCAAATGAATATAAATGACATGGAGATTGTTCTATCTATCATGAAAAATGCTGGTTATATAGAAACCGTGAAGGAACCTGAGAATGCTGAGATCATATTCATCAACACATGTGCTATCAGGGACAATGCTGAGCAAAAGGTTTGGCAGAGGCTTAACTACTTTTGGTTTCTAAAAAGGGAATGGAAAAGCAATGTTGCTGTGGGAAGGTCGCAATCTTCACAGCCTCCCAAAATAGTTGTTCTAGGATGTATGGCTGAGAGGTTGAAAGAGAAAATACTTGATGCAGATAAAATGGTAGATGTTGTCTGTGGACCAGATGCTTACAGAGATCTACCTCGTCTCCTGGAGGAGGTTGACTATGGGCATAAGGGAATAAATACCCTGCTTTCTCTAGAAGAAACTTATGCCGATATCAGTCCTATAAGGATCTCAAGCAATTCAGTTAGCGCATTTGTCTCAATAATGAGGGGATGCAACAATATGTGTTCCTTCTGCATTGTTCCATTCACTAGAGGTAGAGAGAGATCTCGTCCTGTCTCTTCTATTGTCAGAGAAGTAGGCGAGCTTTGCAAGGAGGGTGTGAAGGAAATCATGCTTCTTGGTCAAAATGTAAATAGTTACAATGATGTTTCAGAGCTCAATGATTTGGAACCAGCTTCAAATTGGCAATTAAGTGATGGGTTTTCTAGCATGTGTAAAGTGAAAAAGATGGGCCTCCGGTTTTCTGATCTCTTGGATCGATTATCTACTGAATTTCCAGAGATGAGATTTAGATTCACTTCCCCTCATCCCAAAGACTTTCCTGATGAGTTGCTCTCTCTTATGCGGGATAGATATAACATCTGCAAAAATATTCATTTACCTGCTCAAAGTGGGAGTACAACTGTACTTGAGAGAATGCGTCGTGGCTATACCAGGGAGGCATATTTGGAGCTTGTGCAAAAAATAAGGAGCATCATTCCAGATGTTGGAATAAGTAGCGACTTTATTTGTGGTAAAATTCTATCTTTTTAGTTACTTACATGATGGTTGTATATACTATTTAGTTTAGTTAGCCTTTAGTGTCATTATCTTGCTAACTGTTCCACCTATTCTCTAAACATTCATGTATATAAAATTCTGGGGCAGCATTATCATTATTGAGTTTTATCTTTCCCAATTATCCTAATTATTTAGAATTAATGAAATAGATGAGATTGCTCCCCTGAACTTTTATGCGATGTTCTATCCCTACAGATGTTATAGCTCCATTGAACTTTATGTGATGTTCAATCACTAGTAATATTTGCATCTCTAAATGATTTTTATTAATTAGAATTTTTCTTTGTTCTTCTTCTTCTTCTTTTTACTCCAACTCTAAATGATTCTACTTGGCTAACTACAAAGTATAGTTGTCTTTCAACATGTTTGTGCTGTCTATTAGTTGTCTTTCAATATGTCCATTACTTATAACATTCCTATAAACCTAATATAGAAATGAAAATGATCTATCTATCTATTCCAGTCCACGAACCAAATTATTAAATATATATTCTTTCTTTATTACCTATCAATTCCATTACTAGGAATATAACAATTATATTTCCTATCAATTCCATTCCATGAACCAAACCTACCACGAGAGAGACTAGGAAAAAACAGAGAAAGAGAGAGAACATTTGATGACTAGTAGAGTTTTTGATGTGTCTTATCAGTGATGTTATTATAGTACAAAATCTTCTTTAGATGAGATTTTTGCAAACAAGTATTTAAAACTTTAAAAACCCCAAAACTGTTACCTACCATTGCGTTTTGATAGTTGGTGATTAGTTGGATTCAGCAATTTTATTGTGGTCTGCATCTGTTTATTTACAGTATTACCCAAGATTTGTGTTGAATTATGTTGACAATAGTATGGGTTTAAGTTGAGAGATCTGTTGAATTGTACTGGAATGGCAGTAGTTGCATAATTTTTTGAGAGTTATTGCTTAAGAAGCATAGGAACCGATATATATAGCATTTCTAAGAAAACCCCACCAGATTTTAATACAAACAAATGCATGTTGTCTATGTATTTTTTTTTTTGTTTGGGTCTTGATTTAATTGTTACTTTTTTGGGTCGTGGAATAACGTATCCAACAAACTTGTTCCTTTAATCTTATTTCCTACTCTGCTTGCATGCCATTTTTCAGTTTGGTACAATTCCTGGCATCTTGGATATGTGTTGATTTGCAAAAAGTGACTGTGATAGGATACACTGATTTTCACATGTGAGGCAATTTTATGAAACCCAAAAATCAAAATTTTGAAAGAACATTCAATGGAGTAGTGCAATGTTAGAGGTAGCGATCAGAACACAAGAACTGACTAACCAAAGTCTTCCCAGATTCTTATTCCAGTTTGTGACATAAGTTTCTTAACCATCCAAGTGAGTCTCTGTGTGATTGCTTAAGCTCCCATTGCCTTTGGCACTCAACGGGCTCATATTCTCGCTCTTCTGGTTTCAGACTTGAGTTCTCCTTATTGAACTCTATGTAAGGCTATATTGTTGTTAGTATTCAGATGTTCCAGATCACTTTTGATTATGTTAGATAAAAATTTCTTTGGTCGTTCTCTATTCGTTGCTACTTCAACACTGATTGATTCAGCATGTCTTATTGGTTGTAAACATATGCATCATCATCATCATCATGATGTAGCTGTTTTTGTTCCAAGTGCTTGGGGCTTGCTATATTGATTTCATCTCTTTATTAAGTCTATGTCAGTCTCACTAATAGTACTCAAGTTAGTTAAGTCATGGTTTTTAAAATTTCTTTAATATCTCACTACATATTAGAACAACACCCAATCTCTTTCCGATATTATTATTTTTATTTTATCCTTTCTAGTAAATTCCACATCATTTGATCATTCTCATCTCAAATACATCAACTTTTTGCAAGTATAAAAAAGTATTGCTTCCTAATAGTCTAACTTACATCTCAACTCTCAATGAACATAAAAGTAAATAATGTTATAACATGCTCCTTTTTGTAGATCAAAAACTGTAACTGTGTCATTCCTCATACTAAGAAGTGACAAGTCTTTCAACGCATCACAAAATTGCAAAGCAGACCAACAGGGGTGCCTCTGTCAAAATACTGTTTTCAGTTCTGGTTATAATAATTGCAAGAGAATTTGATTCCTTTATAATGTTAATCCTCTAATTGTAGTATTAATTTGTTTTTAGCACTAAAGACTAGGAGCACTGTTGCAGGTTTTTGTGGAGAAACAGAGGAAGAGCATGCCAACACCCTAAGCCTTATGAGGGAAGTTGGATATGATATGGCATACATGTTTGCTTATAGCATGAGGGAAAGGACTCATGCCCACAGGAACTATTTGGATGATGTTCCTGATAATGTGAAGCAGAGGCGGCTCGCTGAACTAATTGATGCTTTCCGTGAAAGTACTGGGCAGAGGTATGATGCTCAAGTAGGCACCATCCAACTTGTTTTGGTTGAGGGACCCAACAAGAGAGCACCTGAGATGGAACTCATAGGAAGGAGTGATAGAGGTCACAAGGTGTCCTTTCTTAATGTCTCTCTTCCACACTCATTCCAAACAGATGGGGAGCGAAAACCAAAAGCAGGAGATTTTGTTGAAGTTCATATATTGAGATCGACAAGAGCATCCTTATTTGGGGAAGCCCTTGCACGCACTAGTCTGAGCAAGTCTCATCAGAACAAGATAGCTGCTACATCAGTGAATGTCTGCTAAATTCAGTTTTCACATTGGTTTAGTTTTGATCTTTTGATAAAGTAGTTGTCCTTTTGTAATTTGTTGAGCGAGGGGATCGGTAACAATTCACAGCAATACACGAGTGAAGTCTCCTATTATTTAAGATTCCTTATAGGTTGATATGATTATCACGTTGTAGATTTCCATGAAACACTTTTAACACAGGAGGAGCCACATTGACGGGAGATTATGCTATTTGATCAGTATTGTAGCTTCTGATGGATCATTATTGAACAAGTTCATCATTTCCCTGCATTGATGGCTTGGCTAGTTTCTAAACTCTCGATTGATCAAACATTAAAAAAAAAAAAAAAACTTTATATATGGATCTCGCAGTGACAGGGATTCCATCTGCGCCAAAGGGGGACTGTTGAGATCAGCATAAGCATGGACATTGACGCTGGAAATGTGCTTCGAGTGTTTGGCGGTGTGATCGTGCCTGGTGCTAACCGTTCTGTCTTGCCTTTCATGGAAGGTATAGTGCCTATGTTGGATGATGGTCATGCGCAGGCTCTTGTGAAGGCTAATGTTTCTCAGGATGTGGCTTTGATGCCAAAGAAGTCACAGCCTTGATTAGAGTAGGCGTATATCAGTCGGTGCCAGTTTTTAGCTACATCGGTTACTAAATAGTAAGTTTCAGAGTACTGTATAGTTCACTCGGACTGTTATGCTGACGTTTGTGTTCGTTTAGTTCAATCAGGATTGTGATGTTGATGTTCCTAGTGTTGTATCTCTCTTTCTTTGTTGGGACTAAAGTTGCACTTAATGTCACATCGAGTATTATTTATTCAGTTATGTAGCCTAATGTTGAGTTAAACTGGTAAATTCAGTCATCTTAATATTTTTATTATTCATCGTATCAATGAGCATTATAATTTAATTTTTAAATCTTAAAAAAATCAGATAATAAACATCTCTTACGGATAAATTATGAAGTATAATATATATAATCTTAATCTCCTGTGTGACACTGTGCGTGAATACTTTGCATGTGCAGTGTATTTATTACGGTTCACGCAGTCAAGGTATCCTTCTCTTCTCTTCTCTAAATCTCACAATTTAATCTCCCTTTATTATTATTATTATTATTATTATTATTATTATTATTAACGCTTAATTCCCACCCACCCTTCAAAATCCTTGTTTCAAATCGATCGATTTAAACCCCGCGTCGGGTTCCATTCCATGGCGTTCCATGTCGCTTGCCCGCTCACTTGGTAGCCCCTGCTCTCTTTTCTCCCTCGCCACCTTCCTTCCCATCGCCCTGTCGTCTCGCTGTGGCTTGCCCTTTCGATTTGATTCTTACACATTGGTTAACTGATTAACAATGTTTTGCTAGCTTACACACTATACCATTATTGTATATAGCGCTATGGTAAAATATTATAGACTGCAGTTATTAAAATTGCAACAAGTTAATATGCCTGGCGCACTGCCCTTAAATTTTTTTCCCCCATTTATTTATCTTTCATGTGTTTATTTCCTAAAATTGGTCAATTCAACAAATACAGTTCGTACATTTGATTGATTCGGGAAACAATGCCTAAATATGTTGTAGCTTGCCCGAGTGAGAGGAGTAACACATACTTCAGTTTTGTTCACAGTTGCTTAGCTTGCTCAGGCTTGACTCGATGAAAAAAAAAATGCTTCAACTCATGTTGATGGTTATTTATGTCTTCTTTTCTAATCCTTTGAAACCTTCTTTACTAGCCCGCAACTCCTGCCCTAGGATTAAACTAGGGCATCTTGACATTTGAGGCAAGACACAAATTCCACCCTAGGCAAGATGCAAGTCCATATAATTAATACCTCATCATCATCCTCGATCTTCTCCATGTGAGGGTCAATGGTGTCTTTTCCATCACACAAACAACCATTTTTAAATACCTCCTTGCAATATTATTAGATACACTGTGATTATTAGGATTAAGCTCCACTTATATATCACTACTTGCGTAAGGCAGAGAATTAATTTATTGTTTGTTATCCTAACAAATACGGGATATTTTTTGGTGGTGTTGTTGTATGCAGAGTTATATATAAGAGGGGCAAACTCAAACTCTCCTTATCATATCTAATTAAATATTTGTGTTTTTAGAGTTCAATGTTGATTCAGTTGTTTCATTTTTCAGAATGCAATTGTGTTACACTTCAATAACTCCATAATTTCTCGCTGTCTTGCAAATATTTAACCATCTCTCACTTTATATCGTTTAGATTGATTGCCATATTGTTTGCATGTTTTTTACTTTTCAGTTGGCTGTTAAATGTAGAATCAATAGGTTGAGTACTGTTTCAGTCACCCATATATGTTTGTGTTTGTCAAATTGCTTGTTTAACTTCTATGATTAGATCAATAGAGCTACTTAGAATGTAATAAATTATTTTCCTATCACTTAGTCTACATATTTTTACATTAATACTAGGACTTATAAAACTTATCAATCAAGATTAAATCTCCAGCAAATGATATTATGCTAATCGATATCAATGCATGTAGCCTAAATTTGATTCTTGAATTATGGATG
Organism: Wurfbainia villosa; assembly: GCA_025175895.1. NCBI lineage: Eukaryota > Viridiplantae > Streptophyta > Magnoliopsida > Zingiberales > Zingiberaceae > Wurfbainia > Wurfbainia villosa. Next base: position 1,377,263 of record JAKLTH010000042.1, read on the forward strand.
GATACTTTGTTAATTGTCATGTGCTCTTTAGGCTAAACATGCATTGAACTCTCAGTTACTTGTTGATCATAGACCAAACCATCAACATTGATCGAAGTCATTAAATAAATCTACAAATTCAGTTTAATTTTTTTTATATTAATTTTAGATATATTATTTAAAAATTTAAATGAAAAGTATCCATATAATAATCCATGTTACGAGTGATATAATGTAACATGGACATTATTCTAAAGCCATGGTACAACTAACATGAGACCTTTAGAAGATATGAGAATATATATTAAACGTATATCACTATTAAGAGAGATATTGATGAATATTATTTTCATTAAATTATTAATTACTCTGGTTATCTATCGTGTCTTATTTAAATATATTAAAATAATGACACGTAAAAAAAAAAAAATCTTTCCCGGTTATTAGCAAAATGAAGCAAGCTATCTCATTAATTAAAGTCCACAAAATTCAAGTTATCACCATCAACGTACCATCGTCGTCGTAGATAAAAAATTATTCCATTTAAAAATTAAGTCATCGTCTTCCTTGCATCATCAATCATCAATATTGATGGCTGTGATGCGATGCATTTGATTAAAATTACTCCCCAATTATATTATCTCCAAAAAATATATAATTTTATTACCAATTTAATGATTTAAAATTATTTATTTCTAGTATATGTATATTTAATAAAGAAAATACACGTTTTCCGCATTCTATCTCGGTTCTACTCACACATTTTAAATCTTAAGCAAAAAATTATAATAATTATTATTAAAAATGTATTGTATATCTTGAAATATTTTCAGAAATGATAAATTACGATAACCTAAATCTTATTCCTAACAACTGAATGTCGATTTGAAAATTGACAAACATATATCTGATTTATTGATTGAGACATTTGTCACATATTGGAATTCTAACAAATTTGATTCTTAAGCATAAAATATTTTTTTTTTATTATTAAAATTTTACTCTAAATAGCAAAGAATCTAAAAATATTTCCATAAAAATATATGTTCCGATAGATCTTATCCCTAACAAATATAATGTCAATTTAAAGTTTGAAAACTGACAAACATCTGATTGATTGAGACACTTGTCACATTTTAAAGTTCACTTGATTGACTTCCAAATTTATCGGAGAAAATTGGTTAACTTTCCGAAAACATCGCTGGGTCTCGCCGGAAACAGTATAAAACATAATTCGCCACTGAGATTCCAAGAACCTATCCATTCTTTTGCCTCCTGAGTTGAGTTATCGCTCGATACCTGCGCTTGTTTCATTTCCGGGATTCTCCGAAGGCTTCCGTCTCTCTCTCGTTCGGCACCATATCCATTCTTTTGGTCGTCGCCGCTGCGCCAATTGTAAGTCTTATTGCTCATCGCCTCGCCATGAGATTTGACTTGTGATGGATGTGTGCTATTCTTGCATAAGCATATATTATTGGACAAATAATAGAATCGACATAAAACCTTATTGTAGATATCGATCGGCCAATATACATATATCTTTCATGTATTGACTCTCATTTAACATGTTATTTATGATCGCTCGATGAGAATGTCATCGTTTGAATATCCTCGAATAGTATGCGTAGACCCGGCCCATATCTTAACATTTGCTGCTTTCGTTGGATTTACAGGACATGGCTATGGCAGTGCGTCCTCCACCTGGTTTTGGGAACGAAGGAAAGAGCTATTACACTATCTGCGAAACCCTATTTGAGATCGATACTAAATACGTGCCTATCGACACCATTGGGGTAGGCGCTTATGGCGTCGTATGCTCATCGATCGACCGCGAAACGAATGAGAAAGTTGCTATCAAGAAGATAGAAGACGCCTTTGAAGATCCCATCGTTCCGTTGAGCACTCTGAGGGAGATGAAGGTTTTGAGACAGCTAAAGCACGATAATATCATTGCATTGAAGGACGTCATGTTACCTCCCTGTAGAAGATCATTCGGAGACGTTTACCTTGTCTTTGAGCTTATGGATAAGGATTTACAACACATCATCCAATCACCTCAGCCTCTTTCCGATCACGAATGTCAATACTTTCTCTTTCAGGTATATACATATATATGTAGTAACTTCTAGAAAAACTATGAAAATTTTTAATTGGAAAAAAACAAACCCTAGCTAGATCCTTGATGCTTTCCATTTACATGTTTAACATGCATTTTGATTTTTTTTAACTTATTGTCGTAGAAGAATTTATTACCGACGATCAAAACCGATGAATTTTTCTTTATGCACATGCAGTTGCTTCGAGGACTGAAGTATCTTCACTCGGCCAACGTAATTCACAGAGACTTGAAGCCAGAGAACCTTTTTGTGAATGGCGATGGCAAGCTTAAGATCGGTGATTTCGGAATCGCTCGTTCCATGACTGAGAGTGGCCGAGGAATGAGTTCGTGTGTCGGTACTCTTTGGTATCGAGCACCAGAGTTGATCATTTGCTCAGATAGCTACGATGCTTCCGTCGATATGTGGTCTGTCGGTTGCATTCTTGCCGAGCTACTTGGGCGCGAACCTCTCTTTTCCGGCATCGACAATACCAACCAGTTCGAGCTCATCGTCGATTTCCTCGGCGTCAATAAGGGCGACGATGTCGATCTCCATTTCATTGACAATGCATGTACCCGCAAGTACATCAAGTCGCTGCCACAGAGTCCAGGCGTTTCATTGTCTAGCAAATACCCCAAAGCCAATCCATTGGCCATCGACTTGCTGGAGAAGATGCTAGTTTTTGATCCATCAAAGAGAATCGACGTCACAAAGGCACTTCAGCATCCTTATATAGCTTCGCTCTACGACCCCCTGCTTAACCCTGCTGCTGACGGCCCCGTCGATCTCGGTTGTGATGACGATGTCGAGGAAGACGCGATCAGAGGGATGATGTGGGAGGAGATGCTTTCCTATCGCCCACCAGCTGGAGATGCCGCTTCCAAATCATAAAAGATTTCTTTGCATTTACTAGCTTTTTAATGAGTAATTTGCTTCGTAAACTTGAAACTGTGATTTACTGTTTTTTGTTTACGTGAATTTGTTGAACATGTAAAAAGTTTAAATATTAATTCTATTTTGTGTTTTGAATGCGATTAGCTAGAGCCCTAACAACTAATTTGAAGACAGAAGTTCAGTTCATTAAGGATTTAAGTTACTGAGGAAAAGAAAAAAGCAACGGATGGATATAGACGGTATAGTTCGTAATCGACGATTAAGAATTAATGATTCTTAAAAAATCAATTATTATTTATATTTTAATTTAAAAACATATTTAAAATTTTTATAAATGTGAAAACAATTAAAAATATAGAATATAAATTTATTTTAATTAAAATGTTTGAACTTTTAAAAAGTTGAACGCTAAAGTAATTTTTTAAAAAATATTATATATATATATATATATATATATATATATATACATTTAAGAGAAATAAATTTAGAAAAATTAATTTAAATAGATCGATATAATAATTCCATATCCAAAAATTTAAAATAAAGGAATAAATTTATATTGAATCATACTATTAAAATTATTAAATTTTTATAAATATTAAAATTACTATTAAAAAAATTAAATTAAATTAAAAATAAAAAAAAATTAAAACTATTAATCGGCGCCGGTTGAAAATAAACTGATCCATAATCGGCCCATCTTGCTCAGATTCATAGAGCCAGATTCGATTTAAATTCGATCCGTGGAGATGGATAAACTGTATTTAGCTTTTCTTATTTTTAAAATTGAGAAAAAAAAGTATTCTCACAGTAATATCAAAGGAATTTAATATATATATATATATTATTGTCTTTAAATACAATTTTTCATTGTCAAAGATCAATGATAAAGTAAATAGAATTGACTTTTATCATAAACTATTTTCCTTCCAAATAATTATATGTGAAAGAATATATAAAGCAATACATTGCACAAAGTCCTATAAGATTTTAGAGAATGATCTATTATATGTAATTTTATTTTACTTTTTATAAGAAGTTATTTTCAGAATTTGAATCCGTGATCTTTTGATCATAAGACAATAATTTTACCATTACGCCAAAACTAGATGAATGGATCTCCTAAAGTTGAGTTAGACGGAATCTTAGGGAGAGAAAGTGAGCTGTTGCTACACAGGGAAAAACTCACAAGAGCGTAAGAAGGAAACACCGAGGGGTGCTTTGGTGTTATTGCTCCGATGCTCACGTCAGGAAGGTGTCGAAAAAATGGAGGTGTCACGAACTAGTAGCGTGAAGAAAGAGTAATCCAGAAAATTCCTGCCTCACCTTCTCCTTTCATTAATTTTATATTAAAAAATAATAGTCATGTCCTCCGGACAACAACGTGATAATTAAGAAAGAATAACGACAGTCATATCTCCATTAATATTATGGCACATGAGAGACACAACTTCATAAATGGCCAACCATAATAATGTGGTGTACGATAAAGACTATTGACACAATGAGCTTGGTAGGGTAGGGCATGCCTCCTCAAAGACTGCACAGATGTATTTAGCACGTGTCAACGAGGTAAATTAGAGCCGTCATATCATGCCGAGGCATCTGATGGAAAGATAGTCTGTCGAGATATCCAATGAAGAGATAATTTACCGAGACATTCGATGGAGAGATAGTCTATCGAAGCATCCGTCGAAAAGATAGCTTGTCGAGGTATCCACTGGAGAGATAGTCTGTCGCGACATCTGTCGGTGAGATAACTGTTGGAGTATTGGAAATACAATCAAAGTCTCACATTGATAGTATATGGAAAAGATCATGTACTTATATGATGAAAAGATATCTCCATTGATGTGAGACCTTTTGGATAAAGTCCAAAAACAAGACCACAAGAGCTTAGGCTCAAAATGAACAATATCATACCATTGTGAAGATATGTAGATTCTTATAAGTACTAACAGCTGGTATTAGAGCTATGGTCCATATCAAACCATGAACCTTGAACGAAGGAAGTTGAGTTTTCATATTTGGATCAAGAGAACTAGACACTGCGCAGGTTCAATGGATCGGGACCGAACAATCGACAAAAATCCAACGTGAGTGAGAACCGCATAATGATAGAAAGTTAAGTGAATTTAGGATCAATATCAAATGCGGAGAATATCCTTCAAGCCATTTAATAAACTTCGGCGAGAATGTGTTACTTGAAAACTATATCACGCCGTGATCTACGTGTAAAGGCCCTGCCTTCGTTCCACATCAGTTTATTTAACAATTTACTCGAAAATTACAATTCACTTGGGGGGCACGATCCCGTTGCGGAAATCCGGTCGAATTCGATTTCCGGTTCGGTTAATTCCCGGTGATCGAGTCACGTTGCGGATCGGTACATTCAGTCGAACCCCTTCGTGCATTGCATCTCTCCCAAGTGGAAGAGCAAGAGGAGCGCTTCGACGGATTCTCGATATCTCAATCCGCCTTTCTTCGTTCTAATTCCATCGTTCCCTACTCTTCTTTCTTCGATCGGTCCCTCGTCTTCTCCGATCTCTGCTTGACTGGGGAGTTTCAGGCATAGGAGTCTCGGAAATGGGATGTGACGCCAGATCTGGAACCTCGATTCTGCCCCCGATCCGATTCTGATCCGTGGAGTTCTCGCGTTGCCGTGCTGAATCCATGGCCGGCGCCGTCTCCGCGTTGTTCCTCCTCGACATCAAGGGCCGCGTCCTCATCTGGAGGGACTACCGCGGGGACGTCTCCGCAGTACAGGCCGAGCGCTTCTTCACAAAGCTCCTCGAAAAGGAGGTGACTCCGTTTCCGTATCCTTTTTTTTTTTTCCCTGCGTCCATCTAGATTCGTTGCGGAACTCTGGAATTCGCTTTCCCAGCTCGTTCTTGGTGCAAAGGTGGAAACTTGAGCTCCTCCTTTGGCGTTACAGGGAGACCCGGAGTCGCACTCGCCTGTGGTGTTCGATGGTGGGATCAGTTACATGTTCATCCAACACAATAATGTCTTTCTAATGACAGCTGCGAGGCAGAATTGCAATGCTGCTAGCATCCTCCTCTTCCTGCATCGCGTCGTGGATGTGAGCATTACTTAGTAGCGATGTAACTTCCTTTTCTTATTTGACTTTCCTTCATTTATTTCTTGAATTCTTGACGACAGGTATTTAAACATTATTTCGAGGAATTGGAGGAAGAATCCTTGAGAGATAATTTTGTAGTTGTGGTAAGGGAAATTTTTTTCTTCTTATTTTCTGACTTGGACTTGTTGGTGCCGAACGCAATGCAATGAACAAGTGTGGGGTTTTCTTTTCTCTCTCCTTTCCTTTCATATCCTGCACATTGAAATTGAACTGTCTATTGTGGACAGTACGAGTTGCTTGATGAGATGATGGACTTTGGTTATCCTCAGTACACGGAAGCTAAGATTCTGAGTGAATTCATCAAGACGGATGCATATAGGATGGAAGTCGTACAGAGACCTCCAATGGCTGTCACAAATGCAGTGTCATGGCGCAGTGAAGGCATTCGATACAAAAAAAATGAAGTAGGTCATGTGTTCCTGCATTGCTGGTTCTGTTCGTCACTATTCATCAAATTATCTTTTTGTAAAGGTGGGAACATATTCTTTATTTCTCAGGTATTCTTGGATGTTGTTGAAAGCGTGAATATTCTCGTCAACAGCAATGGACAGATTATCCGTTCTGATGTTGTTGGGGCGTTGAAGATGAGAGCATACTTGAGGTGAACTGATGTTTTATTTCTCTCATCTCGTTTAAATTCTTCTCTCTAGGTTCTGTTATTTTTTAGATTATTCAATTTTCTCTCTGTTCAAGGTCATTCATAAGCTCATACTAATGTGTTTTTTCTTTTTGCTATTGGGTTGATGTAATTGATCTGCTATTTTGTATTTTTGGAATGTCAGTAGCAAAGGGTAAACTTCCATAATATTACTTGGAATGTTTAACAGGCATGATGATTCACTAACCTCTATTCCTTAAACACCTCTTATGGATGATTACTCATGTTTGGCCAAAGAAGATTAAAGTTTTTTCACTAAAATTTGGGCAACTTATTCATTAGATGCTGTGCTCATTATAGCTACGAGGTAAACAAATATTGCAGCGTCATACTGTTTTTAGGACACTAGGTGCTTCAAGGGCCCATGGGCATTTGTTACTCATTGTATAATTTTAGTGTTTTTTTTTTCTCAATTTTCTCAAAGTGTTTCCATCATATCTAGTAAAAAAAAAAATGCAATTTAGATGTAATTTGTGTTAAATTTGAATTAATAAGCCAAATTATGGACTGAAGTTGACATATAGGAAAAAATGGAGGTATATGGGATAACAGGAAACTGCAGTGGGTGCATATAATTTACCCCCCCAAAAATATAATGGAGTTTTAATTTAGGGGTATAGGAGGAATGGGGGTTGCTCCCTAGAGATGCCACTGGGTGTATTTTAAATCTATTAATGCTGAAGCTGATAGATTGGTCAACTAAGATGAGATCTAGCGTGCCCTTAACTTTCTATACTTTTATTTTCAAATTTGCAACTTCAATATTCATGGTGTTGCATGAGATGCAGTATCTGAAGATTTAAACCTGTCATTGTGGTGTGGTGCGTGATTGATGGGCTAAGAAAACTTGTGGATATGTGGGGGTAAGCATAGATTTATAAAGTTATAAAGTATAGATTTAAGGACATTTGATATTTATACAGGCTGATTCAACCGTGTAAAGGCTTCAATGGTGTAGATCACTAAATGGTGAGCCATCTTTATGTTCCTGTTGACAAACATGGAATCTCTTGTATATATGTTAATGTATCTATTATTGAGCCACTTGAATGAAATATTCTTATTCTACAGTCTTGTATTTTTGACCCCTGTTTGTTTCAGGTTTAACTTTGAATCTAGCAAATGATACTCCATTGACCATGTAATTTATCCAACACCCTAAAGAGGGAAAGGAATCATTGATGGTCTGTGGTCATCATGGTCTGCTTGAGCGAAGAGATGGGAAAGAGCAATATCCTCCATTTAAATAATAGGACTTTTTTGCTCACATATAAGCAATCCTCGTTAAAAAAATGTAACCAGTAGGCTTCCTGTTGGATATAGTCATGACACAGTTTATGATTTGATTGATTAGAGAGTTTATAAGTTCATTATAAACCTAATTACATCATCAGTATAAAATTTTCATTAAAGACTTGTTTGATTGGTAAGATTATCTATATTGCTCTTGTCATGGACTTTTATAAAATTAAGTTTGTGCAACAAGAATAATCTCACTTCAATATGGCAGGTTGAAAACTTCTGATGCTTTGAAAACTATTTAAATGGAATCATAACGTGTTCAATTTTCAATAATAACTGTTCAGTGTCAACTTTTTAAATTTTATCAGGGCATTATAAAGCAGATGCTAGGAATTCTTAAGATGGAAATTATCTTCTTATGAAATGGAAGTATTTTTTTATCTTCTGTGTGTCTTGACTGATAGCAGGGCAGCTTCTGACTCTGTTGTTTGTATAATTCACTTGGTTTTCTCCACCTTGCTCTATAGGTTTCTAGACCTCTCTTATTTTTGCTCTTTCAAGGCAACCTGTTCAGCATCTTTGTCTTGATATCTCATCATTGCCTCTAAACTTCCCTTATTGGCTTAAATGTTATACTTGCGTATGTTTCTTATCCCTACCGCCTGAAGCAATCTCCCTTAATCTTGTATACAATTCACTAGTAGACAATTAGATATATTCCAGGTGAAAGTTTGGTGCTGAGTTCTTTACCTTATTTCACAATTGAAGTTCGTAAAGATATTAGTGTCTGGCAAACATGGTTGAATAGTTGTTGAAATGTGTGCTTTAGCTTGGTCATTCTTCTTGTATGGAATTATTGTTTGCTTATCGTAATAAAATTGTGATCCCATGGCAATGGGTCTCAGGGTGAGAACATAATTGGGTCAGTACTTCAAAATGATTGCACGTTTTATCTTGTCGAACCTTAGTCAGTCATACAAAGGTCCACTTAAGAGGGGTGCTCTTCCTCGTGTACTTTTCTAATCTTGAAGAACACCAGTTCATTGATTCATTATCTGTTATATTTTGTTGACAATGAGATCATATAAAAGCTCACAAATATGAGCACAGGGGGAATAGAAAAAACATCTAAGAGACATACTAAGTGGTTTAATTTTGTTTTAGGATTTAGCTAATTATTTCATTGTACGAAAGGATTATATTGTAGAGAAAAGAGGTCCCAGCATCTTGCCATTATTATTCTTATGCATTTACCAAGAACTTTGAAGCATTAAGTCCTATTATATAGTTAAAAGTCGTCTCCCTAACAGGTACTATTGCTTGGAATTGCACCCCAGAAATGATCTGGCCGAATTTGTAATTTTCACTGGATTTATGAAAACATTGCTTTTATTGTTGCTATTGCCCCAATGGAATTACGAAATAAACACATTGACATATCCACTGCTTGTTCATTGGTTTATCTATTGCTTATTGTGAATAGTGTTCTTTTTCTTACTAAAACACGATATGAATGCCCTTTTATTATTCCTTACTGCCTTAAATGGATTTGTTGAATAACTACTTCCGTTGCCTCTTCATAATTTCATCAATTGCTTATCATGAACAATTTTTTTTATAAAACATGACATGAATGTGTTTTTCATCACTATTACTGAGCCACAAATTCTATATCATTTACTTCTTGTTGCGCCAACATTTCTACACATCTAATAGTAGTTCACATGGTGAATGAAAATAGAATTTCATGCCACTAGAATCATATATATGAGAAATTGGACTGTAAAATAACAGATCGTGCACTATTTGTGCAGTGGAATGCCTGAATGTAAACTTGGGCTGAATGATCGGGTACTTTTGGAAGCTCAAGGGCGGACAACTAAGGGAAAAGCTATAGACTTAGATGATATCAAGTTTCACCAGTAAGTGGTTTTGACCTTCTTTTCTCTATCCCTCTCTCTCGCCTTTCTTTAAAGAAAACTTGAGAGGGTCATTTGACTGTTCTGATTGTAGAGACAATATTTTTCTGTGTACTGAGGCTTTTACACTGTCATTTAAGGTGTGTGCGATTGGCACGTTTTGAGAATGACAGGACAATATCCTTCATACCGCCTGATGGGTCGTTTGACCTAATGACATACAGACTTGGCACTCAGGTTACCAGCCATTGATGCTTTTGCTTGAAAAGAAATATGTGAAAGTTTGGTCTTCCTTTGTTAGATGTTCTTTATTTTACCTGTATACTTATTGTTCTGATCTTTTCAGGTAAAGCCTCCAATCTGGGTGGAGGCTCAAGTCGAGAGGCACTCAAGAAGCCGCATAGAGTTCACCGTCAAGGCAAAAAGTCAGTTCAAGGAAAGGAGGTGCTATCCCACTGCTCTTCGTGATTTATCATAGATGATAGCCTTCTATTCTACTTTTTTTTTAGTACATTGCAAGTTCATCACATCAAATTTTGAAGAGTTTCTGTTATGTTTATGCCACACAGCACGGCTACAAATGTGGAAATTGAGCTGCCTGTACCTTCGGATGCCATGAATCCCAACATTCGGACATCCATGGGTTCTGCTTCATATGCTCCTGAAAATGATGCACTGGTCTGGAAAGTAAAATCTTTTCCTGGTGGCAAGGTACGAGGCAATTTCTTTTGGCTAGATAAATCAAGGATGCCGCCAATTGTTGTGAAGCAATGTGCATGTATTCGTGATGACACTTGTATTGTTCTTTTCCTTCTCGATGCTTAGGAATACATGTGTAGAGCAGAATTTAGTCTTCCCAGTATAACTGCAGAAGAGGCAACTCCAGAGAAAAAAGCTCCTATACGTGTGAAGTTTGAGATCCCATATTTCACCGTCTCTGGCATTCAGGTATATTTCTCCACAATTTCTGTACTGGACTATGTAAACATGGTTAATGACTTGATGCATCAATGCCATCGATTGCATAGGTTCGGTATCTTAAAATCATTGAGAAGAGCGGATACCAAGCTCTCCCTTGGGTGAGATACATTACCATGGCAGGCGAATATGAACTGAGACTCATCTAAGAACCCATTTGTATGCTGTTTGCCACTTGATTTAGCAATCAGCAATATTGTGTTTTGCACTTGATTTAGCTTCTATATGTGAAGTTTTGGAAGGATTCAATGCTTGTTGGAAATGATCCCTAGATCAGTGTTCATTTTCTTTTTACCATTGCATGTATTGATAGCTTGCTTACTGTTATTCCCTATATCTTTTCCATTTGTGTCAGTAAAAGATGGTCTTGAAGATGATTATGTCTTGCTTGATGTACAAAGCAGCATCTTGTAAACAATCTTGCCAGGAAACTGATAGTAGATTCGTTCAGGAAAGAGTATGCATGTATTCTTAATTTAATATCAGGCGTAATTTTGTTATCCATGTATTTTCTTTAATCGTGTTCTGCAACTGACATATGCGGTCCGATAACACCATGTTCTAATGGAGGTAAAAGATATTTAATTACTTTCATTGATGATTATACTCGGAAAACTTGGTTTATTTTTTACAAGAAAAATCAGAAGCATTTTGTGCATTTCAAAGCTTCAAGGCTCGTATAGAAAATGAAACAGGAAATACCATTAAGACTCTCCGAACGGACCGTGATGGAGAATATTGCTCAACCAAATTTGAAGGTTTTTGTGAAATTCATGGCATTCGAAGAGAGCTGACAACTGCTTATACACCCCAACAAAATGGTGTATCAGAAAGAAAAAATAGAACCATCCTCAATATGGTGAGAAGTCCGTTGACGAAAGGAAGAATTCCAAAAACTTTTTGGCCTGAAGCGGTAAATTGGAGTATTCACATCTTGAACAGAAGTCCTACATTTGTTGTTCAAAATATGACACCAGAGGAAGCCTGGAGTGGAAGGAAACCAACTGTAGATTATTTTAAAATTTTTGGTTGCATCGCTTATGCACATGTCCCAGATGAGAAAAGGAAGAAACTTGATGATAAGGGAGAAAAGTGCATCTTTCTCGGTGTTAGTGAAGTATCCAAAGCATATAAATTATTTAATCCACAAACCAAGAAAATTGTGATCAGCCGGGATGTTGTCTTCGATGAGGAAAATAATTGGGATTGGAATAAGCAGCAACCTACTCAAGTTCTTTTTGATAATGATTCTGAAGGAGAGCCAACATTAGTAGTCTCTATGCCTGAAAATTCATCAGAAGCTAGCCCAACAAATACTGGAATTTTGCCAATAGTAACGGAGAAAGATGCTGATACAGTAGCTCAATCTCTTCGTCGGATTAGAAGAAGACCTGCATGGATGGAAGACTATGAGGTAACAGAAATCGAAGATCCAATAACTCATTTTGCTTTATTTTCAGATTGTAATCCTACAACCTTTGAAAGTGCTGTCAAAGATGCAAAATGGCGTAAGGCGATGGATGATGAAATTGAAGCCATTGAAAGAAACGATACTTGGGAGTTGACTGATCTTCCGAAAGGGCACAAAACCATTGGTGTAAAGTGGGTCTTCAAAACAAAGCTAAAAGAAAATGGTGATGTTGACAAGTATAAGGCGTTTAGTGGCTAAGGGATATAAACAAGAATATGGGATCGATTATACAGAAGTTTTTGCTCCCGTTGCAAAACATGACACAATCAGATTGGTGATCGCATTGGCGGCCTGAGAACTCGTGTCTATTTACCAGCTAGATGTCAAATCGGCATTCTTGCATGGAACCTTGGAGGAACAAGTATTTGTAGAACAACCCCTGGGTTATATTGAAGTCGGAAATGAGCATAAAGTGTATAGATTAAAGAAAGCTCTTTATGGATTAAAACAAGCTCCACGAACTTGGTATAGTCGCATTGAGTCATATTTCTTCAAAGAAGGCTTTCACAAATGTCCATATGAGCACACACTCTTTATTAAAATTGGAGACAAAGGGAAACTGCTCATTGTCTGCTTATATGTAGATGATCTTATATTTACTGGAACTGATGATATCTTGTTTCAGGAATTCAAGAAATCTATGATGGTTGAATTTGAAATGTCAGATCTTGGTATGATGCATTACTTCCTTGGCATGGAAGTAGTACAATCAACTAATGGAATCTTTATTTCTCAAAAGAAGTATGTGCAAGAAATTTTGGATAGGTTTCAGATGAAAGATTGCAATCCAGTAAGCACTCCAACTGAGTTTGGCATGAAGCTAAACAAAGATCACGAAGGGAAGAAGGTGGATAATATAATTTACAAATAAATTGTTGGCAGTTTGATGTATTTAACGATGACAAGGCCAGACATAATGTATCCTGTAAGTTTAATAAGTAGATACATGGAAAATCCAACAGAAGTACATTTGTTAGCTGCCAAGAGAATCCTTCGCTACTTACAAGGAACTAAAGATTTTGGCTTATTCTACAAGAAGGGTGGAAAATCAGAGTTGTTCGGGTTTACTGATAGTGATTATGCAGGAGATCAAGATGATAGAAAGAGCACGTCAGGTTATGTATTTATGTTGGGCACAGGGGTTGTATCATGGTCTTCTAAGAAGCAACCAATTGTTTCCTTGTCAACTACTTGAATTTATTCTTTGCCGACTTGTGCTTGTCAAGCTATCTGGTTGAGAAGAATTCTTGAAGAGCTTCAATTCAAACAAATTGAAGCAACTACAATTTTTTGTGACAACACCTCAGCAATCAAACTCTTTAAGAATCCTGTGCTACATGGCAGAAGCAAACATATCGATGTGAAGTACTATTTTTTAAGAGACCTCAGCAATGATGGAACGATCAAACTAGTTTATTGTCGAAGTGAAGATCAAGTTGCAGATATACAGACCAAGCCTCTCAAGTTGGCTACATTTGTGAGATTGCGTGGTCTCCTTGGAGTTTGCTCACGTGCTACTCTTGTTTTGCTTTAAACTGATTTCTGCATATTTCAGTTTAAGGGAGGGTGATAAGATTTAAAAGTTTTATCTTCTGTTCTGTTTTTGCTAGTAGTTTGTCCAAGTCATAGTTTATCCGTCCGAGTCTTTAGCTTAGTGATTTTATTTAATGCTGTGCGTGATCCTATTAAGTAGGAGATATGATCCTATTAAATAGGAGATGTGGTTGAAATATTCTGCTGTAAAAGCCTATTTATAGGCTCTGCTTTCATTCCGTTTAATCATCAATGAAAGTAATTAAATATCTTTTACCTCCATTAGAACATGGTGTTATCGGACCGCATATGTCAGAATGAATTAGCTCCAAAATATCTTTTGCTCGCAATTTGGTTAATAAACAATTTAACCAAATTGTTTTTTTGTTATTTTTTGTTTCCAGGATAGGACGATCAATTGCAAGAGTTATTTTTGCTAAGAATTGTTTCCAGGATAGGACGATCAATTGCAAGAGTTATTAACTTGTTTATTTAATATTAAACTTTTAAATAAGTATAGTTTAAATTCGAATCAATTTTAATTTTAATTTATTTAAGTTTGACTTGTATAAATATTATTAAGTGATTTAAATTTTAATATTTTAATATTTATTTGATTGGTTAGTATAAACAATTCAAGCGAGTATAAATAAATTTATAAATGAATTTGATCATAAATATAATTTATGAGTTTTGTTCATTAGCATAGTTTACAAATTGTATTTACGAATATTGTTTATGAATATTATTTATGAACATTAAAAAGTTGAATACGTGTGTTCAAGTTTATTTATTTTATTAAATTATTCAAACTTCTTTATTTAATTGATTTTGAGTCTTCCGGACTAATTCAGTTGGTAAGTGATTTGTCTGTAATGAGTCAGAGGCTACTAATGTGACAGTTTCATATTTTATTTAATCGATTTTAATGACTATTGAACGAATATAATTGAACTATTACCGAATCGAATATTAAATTTATTCACGAATATTTAATTCATTTACAATTCTATTTATAATTCATCATAATGTATTGTTATCCATAACAATTTTGTTTGTTTCAAATTTTTATTTTAACAAATGTACCAAAGTTTAAACTTTTGTATTGACTCAGAT
This sequence comes from Wurfbainia villosa, assembly GCA_025175895.1. Taxonomy (NCBI): domain Eukaryota; kingdom Viridiplantae; phylum Streptophyta; class Magnoliopsida; order Zingiberales; family Zingiberaceae; genus Wurfbainia; species Wurfbainia villosa. Next base: position 1,392,294 of record JAKLTH010000042.1, read on the forward strand.
TGACAATATTGTCCTTTAGCTTTAAATATTTGAGTTTATAATTTATCAATATTTTTATGTATATTTATTTAATATTTTGTAATGCCATTTGAATATGCAAAAAATAAATATAGAAGAAGAGGAAAATAGAATTAAGAAATTACCAAGGTTAGTATGCGAGATATTTAGACATATAACCTCGACGAGATATTTTATTTAAAATATCCGAAGAGTATTTGTGCAATATGTATTCCTTCATCTGATACAACTCTTGGTCAAGTGACATATCAAACTATTAAAAAACTTTAATAAATCTTTTGAAATGTCAAGGCAAATTTATTCTTTTTTTTTTGTTTTTTTATTTTTTTATTGCGAAAGGTAAATTTGTAGTACTGATAAAAACTAAATATATTAATAGGTGTCTGGATAATCACATAGAGAGCTAAAGCAACAAAGTTAAACTCATGAAAACAAAAGGCTCTACTACTACCTTTAATGATTCCAACTTTTGGATGGGGATTTATTTATTTTTTAGCTGAAATTAAGTTAATTATGCTCTAATAAAGCCTTTGAAGTATCTACTGTAATCAATTCCTTAACATAAGTTGACTACTAACTCTATATCTATTGACTCTTGCCCCTCGCCATAAACAAACAAGAGAGCTTGGAGGAGCTGCCCCCAAATCCAGGCTCCAACTGCAGACAAAGTTAGAATCATAGGATCATGTTGTCTAGTTCTTAATCATGTATAATACAATATAATATATATATATCCTCTATAGGTGGTGATCGGAGCTAGATCAAATCAGCCAAAAAGCTCACTGGAAGAAAAAGAAAGAGTCCTAATGATTCCATTCTAAACTAGTCCAATGGATTTCTGAACTTTTTAGGGACAAGCTCAGCTGGAGACCCTAGTTCTCTTTTTGTTGGGTTGTTGGCGAATGAAGCCAAAACGAAGTATAATAAGACAGAGAAGAACTTTAACACACCCAAAAGTCCAGATTACTGTTCAGTCATCAGATCATAAGCTCGAGATTACTGAGCCATTAATTAATTACCTCCATGACCACTGCTGGAGGAAGTGCATGGCGGGGAATACCTTGAAGCAACTGATCATGGAGTTGAATCATATGCACGGTGACAGTGGGGCACGTTCGGGCCCTGCTACTGCATTCCAGCATGCAATCTAAAGCCTGCCTTTCACTGGGAGGACCCGTGGGGCCCCCGTGTCCACCCCTGCTCCTCGAGCAGTCTCCATCAATGCTTCCTTCCTCCCCAATCCATCCAACACGCAGCCATGATAATGCTTGTTGGAGTTGAACTACTGCACCAGTGCACGCACGATCCTCTAGGGCTGAATTTTGATCATATGACAGACGTCATTTCTTGTCTCTATAACTGGTCGTGCATGGCTCATAAAAAGGGTGGGAGGAAATGGCGAAGCTATTGTAGTTGCGAGTATATGTTGCGTCCTCCATGAGAGAAACACTGAGGTACCTTCTAGGCTTATCAGGGCCAAGCGGGTTTGGATCCAGTGTCACTGCTGAGCAAGTCTCACAAGACATCTACTCTTCCAATCCTTGTGATCTTACTGCGATCGTCACTGGTAGGCAGCTCGGTTGATTATCTCTCTTTGAGTTTCTGTCCTGTACATTACATAATCAAGCAAAATTTGCATGATTATTGATCGCTTTTTTGGTTCGAGTGCTGCTTAATTAACTACAGGAGCAACCTCAGGCATTGGGGCAGAAACAGCAAGGGTGCTCGCGAAGAGGGGTCTGAGGCTGGTCATCCCCGCAAGGGACCTCAAGAGAGCTGCTGAGGTCAAAGCATGGATTCGAGAGGAAACTCCGGGCGCAGAGATCTTTCTGATGGAGATGGATCTCAGCTCTTTTGCTTCCATCCAGAGATTTTGCTCCGCTTTTTTGTCACTTCGATTGCCGCTCAACATCCTCATGTGAGTAACCAATTCACTGATCGTGAACATGGTAGATTATGAAGCTTATACTCTTTCACTGTGCAGAAACAATGCTGGGAAATACTGCAAGAAGCTTCAGTTCACCAAGGACAAGTTTGAGATGACCTTCGCTACCAACTATTTAGGTACGCCATGCATGAATGCATGCTTGATTCTCATATTTGCATGTGCAGTTTAAATTTTGACTTCGAAAACTAAGTTATTAATTGGAGTTGAAGTCCCTGGCAAATCCTATCTGGCCTCCATGTTGTTCGCTTGAAAAAAGAGGAGCAAATCATACCGTGAGCATCAATTGCACTCTCTCTGTGTTCCCTTTGCAGAGTGGCAGTGGGCAAAAGAGAGAGAGGAAGTAATCGTGGTAAAAGGAAAAGGAAAGTGAAACTATTGTATGATCCTTCTTAATTCATCACCTTGAAATTAAAGAGCAACAGCTCGTGTGCGTTGAGAACATGTATCTGACAACAAAAGTATACGCCACATAATTACAGTCTTGAAGTTTGAAACTAAAAAGAATTAGAGTTTGTCTTAGTTCGTCTCATTAGGTTTTAATCTGACAAAAATATATTTTCTCTGTAGGTCATTATCTACTTACTGAAAATTTGCTGGACAGAATGATTGAGACATCAGAAAGAACAGGAACTGAAGGGAGGATTATTAATGTGTCATCAGTGATCCACACTTGGGTGAAAGGGAAAAGATTCAAGTTCTCTGACATGCTAAATCCTAAGGAGTAAGAAACAAATTTTAGCTTAAGTTTTTACTTATTTTGCACCAATTTGGAAGAAAACAAGGGTTCTTCTTTGCCTGCAGATACAATGGCACAGTAGCTTATGCACAGTCCAAACTGGCAAACATTCTGCATGCCAAGGAGATGGCTAGAAGATTGAGAGTATGTGCAAATAAAAATAAAAAGATTTTTAGTCAAACTTAAATTTGTGCAGAATATGTACTTTACAGCACCAGTAAAAATGAAATCCAAATTTTGCAGGAAAGAAATGTAAAGTTAACGATCAATTCATTGCATCCAGGGATAGTGAAAACTGGAATCATAAGAGATCACAAAGGCTTGATTACAGGTTTGAACAGTACTGTTAGTTTACACTGTCACTACTAATTAGTGATCAAATTAAGAGGGAAAATGTAAATGGAAATGCTCATAAAACAAGAATCTCGAACTGAAAGAATGACTATTGATGTAATTCTAACTCCGTTATCATTCATTACAGATTCAATGTTCTTCCTTGCAGCAAAGCTTCTAAAATCAGCGCCACAGGTAGGATATCTACTCTTTTTTTTTTTTTTTTTTTTTTTTTTTTTTAACTGTAGTGTAATTTTTTAATATTTTCTTCTTAATTCTTTGTTTAACTCATGGCTGCAGGGAGCAGCTACAACTTGCTACGTTGCTTTGAGCCCTCGGTTGGTCGGTGTCTCAGGAAAATATTTCGCCGACTGTAATGAGAGTTCTTGCTCAAATCTAGCAAACAATGAGATGGCAGCTCAGATTCTGTGGCGGAAATCGCATTCACTGGTTCTAAATCATGTGTTGCAGATGAAAAAAGAGAGTTAGATGGAGCAAGTAATGATGGCTGTTTGCAAGTCTTTTTCGTACCTGGTTTTGCAAGAAAACGTAATTATACTGTTACTCCAAAAACAATCTAAGCCCCTCGTGGTAGTGTGCCTGCTCCATTGAGATTTGAAGAAATTATAATTAACTATATATATATATATATATATATATATATATATATATATATCTCAAATAAAACATCTACAAGCTTAACGTTCTGACACAGGTGATTAATTTTGGGATGATATCTACCACTCTTCAATCCTTATTTAATGCGAGCCAGGGAGATGAGCTCTGACATCCAACTCAGGCTCTAAATTAATTAATGTATTTTAACTGACAAAGAGCATCGTGAATGGCTGAATCGAACAACTGTAGAGGGACCCTTCCCCTTCCATAGGATTCCTTTTACCTCAATCATGTGGGAGCTTAGAGGAATGGAACAAAGTGAGCTAGCTAGCTTTGTTCATAAGATCTCTCAATTCAAGTTAATTTCACACAATGAGGAAAAGGATCAAGACCTTGGCAACAACTTGCGAAGGTGTTCACCCATTGAAGGAGAGGATGTCTGATCCAAAAAGGATAGAGAATAGAGAGAAACTGGTAATGTTCAAAACTATATATAGGAAACTGAATAAAGCTCGCATAGTCCCTTGGATTCTTTGGCAATGTGAAGAAGTCATTCAACATCAGAGCTCTCAGGATTGCACTTGAACGTTGCCAAAACAAAGACAAGGCCAAAAAAAGAAAAACAAGAACAAGGATTGAGATCCTACTCTACAAGTCATGAATTCACATCTCTATCATCTATATTCACAGGATAAATCTAGCACAAAATTCCTCCACCGTTTGGCAGGAAAACAAAAAAAAAAAAAAAGAAGAAAAAATCAGCCTCGGCATATATATATATATGACTAGTCATGCCAGCACAGTAGCATGATAACGCATCTCCTGATGATGTAGAGCCTCGCCTTCTGCTCCCTCAGCACTCTGCTGAGCCCTCCTCCTCCAGATTTCCTTCTCCCGGACATTACTCTTCCTTGGCTTCCCATCTTCGCGCCGCCGCCGGCCATGATCAGAAGTTTCAACACAGCTCTCGAAACTGAAGCTCGATCGATGTGCTTGATGAAGAATCAAAGTCTCTGCAGTTGCTGCTGCATTTTATAGAGGAAGCGATCAGCAGCAGTTCAACTCATCGCCCAATGGCCTTGTCCACAGATGCATGTGGACTCCTCCCCCTCTTCACGCTGCATGATGAGTTGCCAGGGGACAAAGATATGGGCGCCCGAGTAGTTTAATCTCCCTTTGACTCTCAACGAGTTGCATGCTCAAGAACTGCAGGGACAGAGAAGGACATGGATCAGCAACTCCAGCTGGAGAATCAGTTATTAATCGAAGGGCCACTTGACCAGCTTTGCTGTACAAGAGAGGCTGTGCATGGCCAAGAACCCTAGTTTGGTCTTTTGCTGCTCAGACGGAGTGGCTGGAGATTGTCTGGGAGCCCGTGAAACGGTAGCGTGGGACTTGACGATGGATTAACGTTATACTTCAACTCAAGTGCACTCATACAGGCTAAAGCAAACTGTAACCAATTTATTATTATTATTTTTGAAAGTAATTCCGATGTCTAATTGAGATCCGTAGAATTTTTCATAATTTAATTCTCTCCTGATGATCGTAAAATAAATCGATAAGGACCATTAAATTAATCATTTCAATTTTTATAAAATATAATTTTTAAAATATTTTTATCTAATTCGTCTATGAATATTTATAAGTATCTTCATTATTTTATACATTATAAAATATAACATTTCTCATTTGAAATCAACTTATTGTTGTTTAGGATGTATTAATTAAGTTTCCTTCGAGAATTGATCTATTTCATTTTAATTTTGAAGAATATTAGGGGCATTTTGAAAAACAAAAGTCTTTGAAACATCGGTGGGCTGTTTTTAAAATTACTTTTTTTGGGGGGGTAAAATCGAGATATGGTAATACTACTAAATGGTCGAGTTTACGCGAGAGTACTGTTTCCGTCCCATCCTTACGGCTCCATCTCTCTCGGCCTTCGTCGACGCGGATGGCTGTGCGATCGCCGGTGTCCTTCCGCATCCCGCCATGCCGCCACCTCTTCCTTGGGTTCGGCGCTCCCTGGTCGCACACCCTTCGACTTCTCAAGCCCTCGAAGCCGTTCCTATCATCAAGACTCCTCATCGGCGCCCGTGCCACCGTCTTTCCGGGAGGCTCTAGTTTGGATTCCAACGTAGATCCTCCGCGCTCGGCCTCACCTGCGGCGGCATCCTCCATTATCGACTTCCTTACGCTCTGCCACCGACTTAAGGTCGGTATTAACGATTTGTCTGTGTGAACGTCTGCCAATTTGTCTCTGAACTCTTGAATCAATCGAAATTTAGTGTTTTTTTTATTTGTGACGTTGATTATTGCTTTTAGGAGTTGCATTTTAATTTGGGATCCTTCAGAATGCTTTACGGTTTGGATCCTTGAGGCATGGTTTTAAGCCCTTTGTGGATCGCACTTAAGCTACTGGGGCATGCACTTGGTATATTGTCGTTATTGGAAGTTAAAGATCGGAATAAAGTACTGGAATTTTTAAGGGAAGGAAAAACGAACGGGAGGCATATCCTTCCTATTGGGGAACTTGTTCTCAGAAGGTTCGAACTTGTGACTTTTGGGAATGACACTTTTTCTCGAAGGAATCAGCTTTTGTATAAAGGTTGAGTTTTGAGCTATGATTTTCCCTATTTAAACAGACTGATAAAGTTCCTGTTGAATCGTTGCCAATCTCACTTTGATTCATATTCTACCTTTCCCCCGTCTTTTTGAGGGTGTATACCTATACGTGCTCCTATTCTCCTCAAGTTGGTGTTGCATCGAAATTCCATGTTTGATAAATCTTCGACCTTCCAGATAAAAATGGAGGTTCGCCAATATAACAAGCTGAGGTGATTTTTGAGAAGAAGATTTCTGTTGTGTGTGTTACACTATTTAGGCTATTGAATGAATAGTTTGTTGACCTTTATAAATACAATCCATAAGCAAAGGTAACATACCTTGTGGCAAACTATCTTTCTGAACAAGCATACATTTTAGGGTTACGGTTGAAAGAGATTGAGACTTCAGAGACATTTTTTCATTCTCATAAACTATAATTGAAGAAGGGAGCCTTGGCACAACGGTAAGGTTGCTGCTTTGTGATCAAGAGGTCACGGGTTCAAATTCTGGAAACAACCTCTTGCAAAAAAGCAAGGTAAGCGTCTGTGAATTTGCCTTCGGGTTTTATAAACTATAATTGACAAGTGGAGTACAATTACAGTAGAAGTTCTTGAACCACTGTGATAATCTTCAAAAGTAGTACAACTATAGGCCATATATATCTTGTCCACATCAGTTTTACTTAGTCATCAAGCATTTATGGTTGAGATCTATGTTATTGAGGGTTTTGATACATGCCTGTCCATCTAGTCTTGAATCCAACATTGGTGATGTCATAATCAACTCTATGGTTTTCATAAGTGTTTGAGCACATCAGGTTTGCTAATTATGCTCCATAATTTGACACGGAATAATTAATTTTGATGGTTAATTTCAGTATGTGACTTTTTATTAACTTCTTCCATTTTTTACAGACTACAAAAAGAAAAGGATGGATCAACCATGGTATTGATCATCCAGAGTCTATTGCTGATCACATGTATCGGATGGCATTAATGTCATTAATTGCTGGTGACATCCCTGGTGTTGATCGGGAGAGGTTGAACACAAGAATTCTCTGAACTGCTTCTTTATGATATGTCTGATATTCCATTTTAGAAAAATTTAGTACTAGTTTCAATTAGTTGTCTTCCCTGGCAAACTAAAGATAAATCACCATTAAAGCTTGTATGCAAACAGTAAACTGAAAAAAAAAATGTTGTTGATTACTATTAACATAGATATTAGTTGCTGATTTTGGTAGGCTTTCTCTATTGTTTTCTCCTCAAAAAATAGAGTAACTTGCCAAATACCAACAGATATCTGAAGTGGTTTGCAATGTCCCCTCTTGGCTAGAAGAGAAACAGGGTCATGGTCCATTTATTCTGTTTCCTTTTTGAACAGTCAAATACCTCTGGTCAAAGTATAGAAGTCTGAGAGGAAAGGAAAGTTGGTAGATCCTAACACCCTTCTCTCATAATTTTACTCATTTACCCTTTCCTCTTGGTGTGCGATTTGTGCTCTTCTCAGCAAGTTTCTGCTTGTATAAGAAAATCGAGGGTTAGTTGGCGAGATATTAGAAGAGTAGACTGGCAAGTAGCTAAAGAGTAACTTGTGACCCATTTGATAGGTCCTAGCAACCTTTTATATGTTCAGAGGTTTTAAGATCATAAAAAAAAGTGGCATAAGGAAGTTAACTAGTGAATCATTAGTTATTCATTATCTCTATTTCTACTCATATCTACTCTAAAGTTTTATATATATATAATTCTCTATTGATCACTATCTTAATCTATCTTATTTTTAATAGGTGCATTAAGATTGCAATAGTTCACGATATTGCAGAAGGTAACTGACACTTTCTTTTTGTTTATTAATTTTTCTTGGGTTTGATGAATTCTCTAGATATGTTGATCTTCCTAGTGCTTATCTTTTGACCACGATCCAAGTGTTCATTTGTTGCTTGGTATTATATTGTGATTTGTGAATTTTTTCTTTTCAGCTATTGTTGGTGATATCACACCTTCAGATGGTATTCCAAAAGCAGAAAAAAGTAGACGTGAACAAGAAGCTTTGAATGAAATGTGCAGAATTCTCGGTAGAGGATCAATGGGTATAGAGTAATTTAAAACACCATAGTTTTCTTATGTTGACTCTCACTCTTTGATTAAGTCTTTTGATGTTCTTTTCAGCTGATGAAATTCAGGAACTTTGGCAGGAGTATGAGAATAATTCTTCTACTGAAGCTAGTCTTGTGAAGGATTTTGACAAAGTATGTTTACCTCATCTCTTCAGCATTTGTGTCATTGCTTTAACTTATGCTTAATGCCGGTGAAGTACAAGAATACTCCTAAACTATGTTTCCATTTCATTTGTACATAAAGTGTGTTTTGTTTTCAGTGTCATCCTTAAACTTCATGCTTGCTTCATTTTAGGTATTTCATCAGATTCATTTGATGGCAAAGCTATAAGGGTCTAAATACTGTTATATGTGTCTTTCTGTCAATAGGACTCGATGGATTTCTTCCCATTTAACAGTTTTTTCCCTAATATAAGCATATAACCAATGGTTTCCATTTCATATATGTACCCAAATTTTTTTATTAGAATGATGTATATGGAGCTAAATATTGGGTTGTGATTTGAACACGTGAGCAGAAGATGATAGTCGCAGAGATAAAGATGTTAAGATGGATATATGGATGTACGAGAATAAACAGGATAAAAAATGAAAACATTAAAGAGAAAGTCAAGATTGCACCTATTGAAAGTCAAGATACGTTTAAGATGATACAGATATATACTTAGACGACCAATAAATATTCTAATTAAATGATATAAAATTATGACAAATATACACATTAAACGAGGAAGAGAAAGGCTAAAGAAAATTTAATTAGCAACAATAAAATAAGATAAAATTTATTTAAGTATAAATAATGATATAGTGGGAATAGAGTCCAATGGCGTAAAAAAATTCATATAACCGACCTCACCTAGTGGGATAAGACTTGGTTGTTGTTGTTGTAGTATAGATAATGATATAGTAGGGGTTAGAGCCTAATGATATAGTAGAGGATATAGTCCAATGACATAAAAGAATCCATCTTACCTAGTGGAATAAAGTTGGTTGCTGTTATTGTTGTTTTATTAGAATGCACTACATTTTATTATGTTTCAATAAGGTTTATTTTTTATTATGATCCACCGAATTACTAAGGGAAAACAGAAAGGAAAGTTAAGGAAGACATTGATAAAAGATAAATTCTATGTACCAAAAGAACAGTGGTCATTGTTCAAGGACTTTTTGTAATTTTCAATGTCTAATGTTGTTACCTTTGTGAACCATTCGCCTGTGAGACAAGAATCTTTTTCTGCATCTTCTGGTCCTATTTACATTTGTTGTTTTTTTAATCATAAACTTTAAATTTCATAAACTGCCAAAAATTTCTTTTGGTGTGCAACTATTTTGTTTAAGGACAAATTGTTCACAACTTCCTCTTCAAGAATCATTGCTCACTGTACTTCCGAAGATTCTCTTGGATATTCAAGCAAAATAGAAGGTTCCCTTAAACTCTTCTTGACATAGTAGTAACGGGAAAAAAAAAATGTAATGCAATATGAACCTGTGTGCTATTGTCTCTCTAATTGGATGAATCATGCAGCGTAGGAATATTCTTACTGACAAGCATGTCATGGATTTTCATACTATCTATTTGTTTGTGTTTCATTTTAGAATTTTTTAGTGCAGGTAGAAATGATTCTTCAGGCTTTGGAATATGAAACAGGTAAAATTTTCTCATTTCCTTTTCTAGTACAATAACAAACCATGTTAGACTTTGGGTCAGTAGCATGAAATCTGTATCCCTGTATTAGCTCTATGTAATGTTATATGAGCGTACCACTAAATATTCATCTCCATATTAGTTATGTTACTTCATATTTGGTTATATTCATCAACACTATGCTCAGATATTCATGTTCTTTGCACTGAACCAAGAACCTGCTATTAATTTCGTATTCTAAAGTTGTCTTTTGATTTAGGCCTTTATAGACGTATGTAATTGGCCTGTTTGTGGGGTGTTCAAACACTTTTTAACATGCTGTCCTTGGCCTTCGACATTTTTTGACATTTTGTTTGAATTTCTCGGTGAGTACTAATGCAACATATAACAACAAAATGGAAGTGTATCGAGAAATGAGCATTTAGTTAATCCTGATATTCCTCCTCATCTTTAGATTTCACAACCCAAATTTTAAATGTGTTTGTCCCCGACCAATCAAAATCTGCTAACTAACCAAATAAGACTGGAACTCTTCGTATTAGCTGTTGGATGCATGCTGCCACTTGATTTAGAATATGATTTAGCCTAACCCTTCCAATAACAAAGTTTAGCAGGCGATCAGATTCTCTCTTTTTTTTTTTTTTTCCATTTGCCCCTGGCAGATAGTCATCGTGTTACTAAATTCCTTTTTTGCAACTGAACTATGTTCTCCTTAATAATCTAACATTCTCGCAGAACACGGGAAGATCTTGGACGAATTCTTTATCTCCACTGCAGGTAACAGACAAATAGACCTTTCTGTAACTTCAATCCTGCTTCAAGTAATCCACCAAATAATTGGATTTTTTTTTTTTCTTCCGCGAATTGGCAGGAAAATTTCAGACTGATGTCGGGAAGAGTTGGGCTGCCGAAGTGGTATCCAGGAGAACCAAGAGACTACATGATCTAGCTTGACGAACCGAGTCGGCTAAAACATGAAGATCGATTTGGGTTTCATAACATTGTCAAACAATAAGAGTGCTCGACCCTTTGAAGCCTTCCTTTCTCAGCGTCCTAAAGCAGCTGCTGCTGAACTGATGAGAAAAAGAATCAGTTCTTATACCGAGTCAACGGAAGCAACTTTCATTTAACTTTGTGGGGCTTTTACTTGAATCAGCAAGATAAAAGTTTTATTGTTTTAGGTCTGCATGGGTTTCGAATAGGTGCTCATGAATCTTTTTTTCTTTTTTTTCCTTTACATGAACATTGACCAGTGTTTGAATAATCATGTCTTTTAATTAAGACAATTTATTTAAGAAAAATATTTTTAGAGGAATTTTTAAAGGAAAGAATATTCTTTTTTAGATGGTGGATGCATTGCCAAAATCTGTTGAAAGTATTTTTTATTTCGTGAACACATACAAAAATATTTTTTTTCCTTATAATTAGATTGGTTGAGCAGATCGATCGAACTCACCTCATCGACCTAATCAACACGGCTGGCCCAATTTGTTAGACTAACTCATCTGATTCCTAAAATTAGATTGATCTAATTGTCTCGATTACCTTATCTAACTCGCAACGAAATCGATATGATTGGCTTGACTCGCCTAACTAACTCATGCTAAGACATATTCACTTCACATGACGTTGTCGACATAGTTAGCTTGATTGGTCTAATCCGATTGTTCAACTCGAATAAGCTAAGCTAGCTAGATCTAATAAACCTAACTATGTCACTTAACTCATACCACTTGGCTCAATAGGACTACAAGATGCATGTGATTTGCCTACTTCAATTGACAGTCACTAACATGATTTGCCTTGATTTAACTATATCTAGCCTAACATAATTTCCCTAATATTAACCGAATAATACTAATATTTATTTTTTAACATTCTCATAATAAAATTTAAATTATTTTTTCCTCCTCTCATATTCATTCCAATTAAACTAATGGAAATTAATCGTTCTATTTTATTTATTTTTTTCATCCAAATAGACACGACATTTGAATAATATCAATAATGCGAAAAGAATATTTCAATTTCCTTGTAAAAAAAAATATTGTTTCCTGAGAACAAATTGAAATAAATCCGGAATCCAACGACACCTAGAAAACAGTGCAGTTTGGCATTAAATTTTTTTAATCCATATTATCCTATTAATTTTGGAGGTGAATGAGTAAGTTTTTCATGGAGATAAATAAAAAAAATACGACGAATAATGATAAATGGTTCGAACATATATTTATTTATACAGTGCGAAAATTTTACCAGGGCGAAGCATTTGGAGAAGTGGACGCACAATCCCACCGTCGACTTCACCTGGGCGGTGGTGAGGATGTAGCAGGCGGCGCAGTCCATGCCGCGGCCCTGCACCACCAGCCCCCACGTCTAGTGAACGCCACAGCCGTCGGCGTCTGCGCGCTCTTCCTCGCTGTCTAACTCCTCTTCCTCATCTTCTAGCCTCTCCACCAGGATGACCGCGTCGGGCTTTTGACTCTCCCTCTGCCACTGCCTTAACCTGATCAGCGGCCAGATCTCTCGCCATGCCGCCACAGTCGGAGAAGATGTGGATCAAAAAGGGCGCATTTTCGATGTTCCGCACGATCTGCATTGTCAATCGCTAGGTGGGTTAGGAAAACTCTAGAAGTAGCAGGAAGAGTACCTAATTCAATCAGGATGCTTACCTCCTCCTTGTTTCTGCTTTGAAAACGGGAGCTCCCTCGCGGTGCCCATCGTACGGAGATCCAAGCCACAGGAGGAAAACGCCATCGATGAAGCTCGATCGACGGGATGCAGTATACCGATTTCTCGTATTTGAACTCGCCGTCGCTTACTCGGTGATCTATATAAATAAGGAAACCGAAACCAAAGCCGGGAATTGGGAGACAAGAGGCAGGCGCTGGAACAGACAAAGAACAAGAACTCAACCGCCGGCGCCGCCCAATCCCACAGGGACGAGAAGAGGGAAGGGCCTTTTTTCGGGTTTTATCCGACGTGGCAACGCCTTGCTTGATCAGCTGAGGTCTTCGAACTCCTGCTCCTGTCGTCCGATTCCATGTTGTATGACGTGGCAAACATTGAATGGATCATTACGCTGATGGGATTTGAAAGGTCACATTTTCTTTAAGCCGCATGGCCGTGAGCTAGCCCATGCACGTTACCACACGAAGCGAGCTCGTCGCAGGCGGCCTTGGTCGACCGTCGACGGCAATCCGAATCCCGGCAGGCGTCCGACGTGGCCTCTACGCGTCACGTAAATCGCATCAGCAACTCAGCGAGCGCCAGCGGCAGCTATTCTCTCTCCACCGACCATCGCCTCTTCTTCTCGTGGTCAGGAATCAGGGCAGGCTGGGGAACCACCGCCGGCGCCTAGCGTCGCTGCGTCGGAGCTGCAAGCACCGCCGGCGTCCTGGGCAATGAACGCGGGACGGCAGTCCTCTTTTTCCCATCCGGAATAAGCAACTCACCCACTTCCCTAGCTTGGGAATTCCTCCGTACTCTTCTTCAACAGCCACTAGTTGACCTTTCGCCGTAAGCTAAGGTAGCGTTTGGTTTATCATTTTCTATTTTCATTTTCGATAAAACGAAAATTTTGATTGGTATTTTTTATATTCATTTTTTAGAAAATGAATTAATTTTTAGTGGGACACGAGAAATTTTCTTTTTTGATTCTTTGTTTAGGGGTACGGTACGTCGCTACTGGAGTTCTTCGAGTAGTAAATTTCATTTCATATATAATTTCTGAATGAAACTGACAGAATTACAGATGCGTCCATGTAAAAATTAGCCTTCAGAAATTAAATGTTTTTTTTTTCAGATACAGAAGTATTTGACTTTTTAGGGATGATAGAAGGTAAATTTATTGATTAACTTTCTTTGTAAAAATTGATGAATTTCTTTCTTATGAAAGACAAATTGAACTACAAATCTTCGAGATGCTTTTGCTGTGACCTTGTGCTAGTCTGCTAGAAAGCTGGAATGACCAGTTATGTAGCTTGTTAAATGGGATTGGAAGTGTTATCTTTAGCAAAATAAGGAAATCTACTTTAACCGAGCCAAAATTTACAGGCCAGGAGATTAAAACAATCTATCTTTTGCAGTTCCAGTGAAGCTACGTCAATTGTTGGTCTACTAAGAACAACTCGTTTTCCAAACGACAATAATATGCGTGTTCGAGACCAAAAGAAAAGGCTACAATTTCTTCTAAAATAGTTTTAAACTTTTCAATGATGATGATATTTTCGTGCTCAAAACAAAAACACCAGCTATAAAACTACACTGCAAATAACAAGCAATACAAACTCTGACCTACATCAACAGCCACTGCAAAATTTAACCAAAAAAAAAAACGCAGCAAAAGATAGCACAATAAACATCTCGATGGAGTACGTACGGCTCTCGCCTTCGACTATTAATTTATAGAGCCTCGACATCATTTCACGCTGCAGATCTTGATCACGGAAGCAATGCCGATGCGATGGAGTGCGACGACGGCGTCGCCCTGCTTGCAGAAACCCTTTGCCACCGCAGATTTGAGCGCCGCCTCCAGTATCTCGTCTGTGGACTCCGAGTCGGTGGCCTTGGCCGAGCCCTCCGCCAACAGCGGCACGAGCCCTCTGTGGATGAGACTGTGCCTAGCGGGGCTCTCGTCGCTCACGCTCCAGTCGAACGAGTCCGTGGTGAGCGCCGGCACCACCACCGACAGCACTGGCACCCGCGGCCGGTACTTGGCCACAAGCTTGGCCGTGGTACCGCCCCGGGTCAAGACCACGATCAGCGCCGCCTTGGCTTTGTTGGCTGTGCGCACCGCGGAGGACGCGAGACTCTCCAAGGGGCTCATCGGCAGCGGCGCCGACCGTATCATCGCCTTGAAGATGGCCGCGTAATCGAGAGACGACTCGGCCTCCAAGCATATCCGAGCCATGATCCGCACGGCCAGCTCCGGGTACGCGCCGGCGGCGCTCTCGCCGCTGAGCATCACGCAGTCTGTGCCGTCGAGGACGGCATTGGCGACGTCGGTGGCCTCGGCGCGTGTGGGGCGAGGAGACTTGATCATGGACTCGAGCATTTGGGTGGCCGTGACGACGGGCTTCCCGGCGAGGTTGCACTTGTAGATCATCATTTTCTGGGCGAGGAATATCTTCTCCACGGGAATCTCCATTCCAAGATCACCGCGAGCGACCATAAAAGCATCGGTCTCCTTCAATACGTCGTCGAAATTTATGACGCCTTCCTGGTTCTCCACCTACACGAGCAGATAATCAACGACAACTTGTCGCAGTTCGGATTAACTACTGCATGATCAATCAGTTCCAACCTTTGACATGAGCTTGATGGTGTTTGCATGAGGCCCAAGAACCTCCCGAACAGCGACGAGATCCGAACCTTTGCGCACAAAAGAGAGGGCGATCATATCGATTTTGTTGGGAACACCCCATCCCAGTATGTCTTCCTTGTCCTTCTCCGTCAGAGTGGGGAGGTCCACCACGACGCCGGGCAGGTTGACGTTCTTCCTCTCGCCAAGCTTCGCCGTGTTCTCGCACCGGCATCTCACAGTTCCGGCGGCAGGGTCACACGACATCACGGTCATGGTTATAGTGCCGTCCGCACACAAGATGGTGTTTCCAGGTTTCAGGTCCGCCGGAAGCTTCTTGTAACTCATGGAGATGGTGTTCTCGTCGCCCTCGATGCTGTAATCTGTGCTGATGGTGATTTCTTGCCCCTCCGTGAGTTGTATTGGTTTGCCATCCTTCAGAAAGCCAGTGCGGATCTCAGGACCCTGTGGAAAGCAAAGGCAAGTCGGTAAGAACGTTTTGACAGATCTATGGAATGGTTTATACAGCATGCACCTACAAAATCCACTTCCAAACTTATAGACCATATAGAAAAGCTCAGATGGTGAGTGGAAAATGTATTTTGAGGAATTCATATGTAATCTATTGTTGAGGATAAAATGTGCAATAATGCTCATAGACCATCAAGAAACAAGGATAGAGACAACAAATCATTCGACAAAACAAAACTGGAAACGAACCAGAGGTTTAAAAAAAAAAAAATACAATCACAGATGATCAAATTAACGAACCCAAACATACAGATGTATCAGGTTTCTATCTAGAGAAGAACGGAAGAGATTATTTTAGTGCACAGATGGGCAATTAACCAACCCTTGCAACTTTTCTCGTGGCATTGCCCTGTTTTTAAACTGAGCGCAGAGCAGAAAGCTCTGCTAATGATGCCTTCCCATTCTTCATTATGATTAGAGAAGACAAGAAAAAGAGAGCGCTAGGTGATACGGATTAAACTTGAGAAAAAAACACAAATATTAGTAATTCAACAACTTTTTTTATCATATAAGCCACGAACATTTGTTCTGTTCCCATATACCCAGATTAGTTAGGTGAAAGCTTCAGGAAGAACAGGAGTGCAGCAGAATACAGTCCAAAGTCCAAACTGCAGGACCTTCAAGGGAAGTGAGGAACATCACTTCCAAAAAGAAACAAGTGCAGTTCGATTACGGGTATATGACGACAAGGATTTCTTATGGTATGTAAGAAAGTTATTTAGATTCATTGGAATAATTAAATAGACGCATTTTTATAATACCCTCTGTCCACGATACTTGGGGTGAAAAGGGAAAAGGACAAAGATCTAGAGGTTGCCGCGATGTCAACGTAGATTAACAGCAATGAAGTGTTCACTTTCTAAGCAAGACCGAAGGCACATGCTATGTAATTCATAGATTTCAAAAATACAAACGAGGAACGAAAAATGTAAAAACCAGATCCATTATCCATTGAAATAGCATCTGAAACTTATCAAAGAGAAATTAGGGCCACGAGAGAAGGAAAGATGAGACCTTGGTATCAAGCATGACGGCGCACAAGATCCCGGTATTTTGCATCGCGATCCTGAGGTTGTCGAGAGTTTCCTGGTGATACTCGTGCGTCCCATGGGAGAAGTTGAACCTAGCGACGCTCATGCCCGCCCGGATCAGTTTCTCCAGCATCGGCACCGACCTCGACGCTGGTCCGAGCGTGCACACGATCTTCGTCTTCGGCAAGCGGCCGTCGTCGGGCAGCGACTTCAGGATCCCCTCGATGTCCATGTTCGCCATCCTCCCGCAAAAAAATCTAAACGAAGTTTCACAACGACGAAAGAAGCGAAGCGATCGTCCTGGCCCCGATAAAAAAAAACAGCCCAAAATTTTTATTACAAAACAAAGAAGGATCAAACACGAGATCGAATCAGCCACATTGCTTCCATTTGGGATCTAACAAGGAAGAAAGATATCGAAACCTTACCTTCTTCTTCCTGCCGAGAACAATGAGCGAGAGAGTCTTCGGCGTTGCTTGTGGGGGAAGGCGGAGGGGGGCAGGGGGGGCTTTTAAGCGGGCGTCGAGCGGATCGATCCTTTGCTTAGGAAAAACGAACGGACAAGATCCACCTCGGCGAACACAATAAAGTGATAAGAGCCGTCGGATAGGCACAGTTACAAAAGTCGGTGAAGTGAAAAGAATTTAGACCGCCTTTCTACCCGCCGATCTACGTTTTTATGATTGGAGGAAAAAAATCCAGCCAGCCGCGCCCCGGCGGACTGGGCGTGGAGGAGCGGCGGGTAGGTGTAGAATTAGGGGAGAAAAGGCCGCTGGTTTATGGGATACTGCGGCGACGAGTCGCCGTTGGCGGCGGCGCGTTCTAATAAAAATAAATTATTACGAAGCTTAACGTTTGCGTGTGGGAAGCATATTTTAGCAATTAATGGAAGAGGAAGAAAAAAAAACATTATTAAAGAATATACCGCAGACTAGATTCTATGTGCTCTCTTGGACACTGCGAAAATGTTTCTAGAAAGTGGAAAGCCAGTGTTCTTCGACACTGGGCCGCCTGGTCCAGGCGGTTAATTCGATTCCGGTCGATTCGAATTTTTGAATTGAATCGCCGGTTCGTGGCCCGAGAATCGGATCAAATATCTCCAGACGCAATTGATTAACCTGATTTGACCAAGAATCAGATTTACGAACAAATAATTTATTTTACTGCGTTTCGGAGATAATAAATAAAAATATCAATCGTGGCGTTGTGAATGATAAAATATGCAGAAAAATAAAAATTAAATAAATTTTGAATTTTGAATGAGACACTCGAATATGGATGAAAAACATCAAAAATAAAAGATTTTAAATTTAGTAAGGTAAAGATAAAATATATAGAATTTAAATTTAACAATATTAGATGTAATAAGATAGGAGATGACGAGTTATCTAGAACTAAGAACTTTAAATATTTAAAATCATTTTTGCAAGATGATAAAGGGATTGAGAGAGATATCTTACATAGAATATAAACAAGATAATGAAAATGAAAAAAAACGTCGGGTGTTTTATGTGATCATAAAGTATCTTTAAAACTTAAAGGGAAATTCTACCAATTCTATATTATACAATATAATCACATGAGCAAAAGCACGAATCGCAGAGATGAGAGTAACGCTAAAGTGGATGCTGGACATACGAGGATGAGAATAATAAATGAAAGATTGTAGAAAAATCGATATCAGATATTGAAGGAAAGTTCCGAGAGACACGTTTAAGGTGATATAAACATGTACTTAGACGGCCAATAAATATTCTAATTAAGCGATGTGAAACGATGACAAATATACACATCAAACGAGAAAAAAGAAGACCAAAAAAAGACTTTAGCAATAATAAAATAAGATAAAATTTATTTAAATATAGATGAGAATCTAATGACATAGAAGGATACGAATATTTTAAAAATTAATTTAATGGATAAGCAAATCAGAAGGAAGGGAATCTAGAGGAAGACTGTTTTTTCAGCTAATGGAGTGGTTAACATCAAACTGTCCCAAGGAGAAACAGATTAAATCAGTAACAGTTCGACAACGGAAACATTTATTGCAGAAGGGTCTTACACAAGAATTTTGGGTGATATAGAAAAGGAAAGGACATTTGAAGCTCCTTCATTGGTAATCAGTATAAACCCACTGGAGTTCGTCTCACAATTTTTGATAAAGAAATGTAAAAAAAAGTGTCGTCGATAAGCTTGCAGAAGATTAGCTAAGGATCTAGCTATCGGCTTCACTTCTCGTCGGCAACTTCAGTTTGAGCTGCCAGTTTCACAATATCTTCAACAAGAATCTTTCCTTCTGTTCAACAACAGGAAAACAGAGTTAGCAGTTAGAACGGAGGTGTTTTGTCGGTACAAAATCAAAGTTTGAAGGTGTAGGACCTTTGTCTCTAGAAAGATTGCCAATGAGTTCTTCCACGCCATCCTTTCCTAGAGTGTCTTTCAGATACATGGCGGCGGCAGCTACCTCTTCTGGTGTCACTTTGCCGTCATGGTCCCTATAAGTAAACATAGAAAACCACTGAGAAACTGTCTATAATTATGAATAAAAGAACACATTTTCATGCAAGACTTAGGAGGAATAATTTCCCCTGACATGATACTAGATAAGAATAGTAATCTGAAAAAACAGCTACTACATTGGTGAGTTAATGTATCTTAAGCAGATCATCATGTGACATGTTCTATCACCGAGGAAGAATGTGTTAGATAAGTTGTCCTGCCAAAAATTCTTGGGCATGTTGTCAACGGGGAAGTTGGAACCATAAGTTTGTAGCATATGCAGGAACTTTCCGAGATCACGGGAGATTAGTATATCTCTCACGCGTTCTAAACACATTCTAAATTTGATATAGCATACTTTATTTTGAATAGATACATGCATGATCCACAAGAGAACCACATGAAGATTGTATGCACTTTGAGATCATTATCTACTCATTCCATTTCAATTCTTTGGGCCTTCTTATGTCCCTGTGATCCTCACTTTTCCAGCAATTTTCTTTTGCCAAATCTTTCTTGTGCTAGGATTTTGCTTAAGCAAGCTTACTTTTCCTAAAGGAAGACCAAATAGATTTCCTTTTCTTTCAATTTTCTTCAATAATAACCTGACTGCCTTTGTTAGATGGACCAAGGAACCTTGTGAATGAGAATAAGCAAATGTGGTAATTCCCGCAAGTTGTGATAAGATGCTCCAGTGACAAGTCATTAGGAGACATTTTTCAGCCAAGGAATTATATTTTGATGAAAAAGCATAAGTTGAAGTGGTAAAATGCAATCTATACTAATATATGAAACACATATCTTCTTTCCAGAAATGACCAGCCAATAAGATACCTGTCAAGTAGTTTCCAACGATCACCAATTTTAGCGTCTACATCATCAATCTCCTTTTCAAGTTTTCGTAGCATGGCATCAACCTAAAGGTAAAATCCAAGGAAAACATTAATAGTTATCAGTCCGCGGAGAAATATTCAAAACATAGGTAAAAACTAAATTCATTTTTACTAAAAGTTTGCAGTTATACTATTCAAAAGTATATCAAGGCAAGATCAGAGCGGAAAGAAAAATGGAGCAGCAGGAATTCACTTCTTGCCTTATCTATCAAAGCTGATGAAACCTTGTGTCCAACAGCTATTTCAGCTGCATGATCACTCTCCTTCCTGGCCGCCCAATATGCCTTTTTGGCCTCTTCTTCACCTTCTGTACCTACTTTCTCCAGCATGGTTTTGTACAAATCAATCTGCAGTTAACACATGAATCATTTAGGTTCATACAGAAAATAGAAAAAATTGCAAATCATACAAGAGTTCCAACATTAGAAATTTCTCTTTGAGTAGGTAGAACATAGATCTATCTTAGGTAAAATTTACAATTCCATTTAAATGCATCAACTCATTACCTCTTTATCAACAAGGCTAAGGAATTCTTGACGCTCCCTATTCACTGACTGCATCAATTCGTTAATTTTTCAATAAATCTTCAAGGAGCACTAAGCATCAGCATCTGATGAAATCAGGAAGCTAAGTACTGGGAATAAAACTAGACATTGAACACTTACTGAAGCTGAAGCAAGTACAGCCAATGCACGGCTCAGTTGACAGAGTTGCTCCTGCTTGTCTAGTGTTTTTGCTTTAGCTGACTCTTCTTTTTCCCTAGCAGTAGGGTCAGTCATCTCCTTCAATGCTACATCCTCATTGATGACTTCAGACTCTGTCATCTTCACTTTCTTCTCTTTCACTTGTTTTATCTCTTCCTCCTAAAAGTTTGTGCAATATCAAAGTCAGTTCAAAATTGTATACCACAATTCATCCAACATAATTGAATCTAGTGTACACAAGATAATTCCAAATACTAAGGCTAGCCAAGAAATTTCAAGTTGATTATAACTCTCAGATATCAAGATAAGACACGACATTTGATTATTTTAGATGTTTTTTCAAGGTATTTTAGTTTTATCCTCCTAAAAAAAGCAGTGAAAGAAAAAAAAATCATTATACCTTGATAAGTTCTTCCTGCATTTCGAGGAACTCCAATTTTCTCCTCCTCTCAGAAATAGAATCTTCAGATGGCAAGACAGTACCAACTGTATCTACAACCTCATCTGGTAAAGAAGATAGCGTGGCCACAACAGCTTCTTCAGGTTTCAACTTTCCAGATACAGTGAAGGCTCTGAAAAATATTTTAACCAGTTAGCATGAAGATATGGTAAAAAAGATGAAGCCATAAAAATTCATACCTTGAGAGTATCAGGAGAGAAGAGGGAACAGCATGATTAAGGGACAAATCCAACCAATAACGAAGCTGGATGCAAAATTTTCTATTCAGTTGTAATAACTTCATACTGAATATTGAAAGAATAATACTGATAGGCATATAATAAATTGCTACAACAAGATTTATTTGGAATAACCTGTGAACCATAGCACGGAGTTCACTTATAGCTGGCACTCAATATACATAGAAACAAAAAAGATATATTCCTTATAAATGTAATCGGGTTAAATTTGAGATACATAATAAAGAATTATCAGATCAATCATCTGAAGGTGGGTTGTAACTAAAAATTGACAAACTACTTAAAAACCAAGCGCATGTAATTTTTAAAATAAAATGCCATGCATAAATAGCATGATGTCACCTCGGAATATTTAAACTTTGAACCATGCTTACATGGAAAATCAGGAAAAAGAATGAGAATATTAATGTGGAGAAGCATTGCGACCATGTCAAAAATGAGAATTAATTTCTCTTTATTTCTTCATAACAGATATTGATTATCATAGAAATCATTAGCGAATGACCAAAAGGGAAGAAAACTATAGTTATAAAAACCTGTTGGCGCATTTCCTCTGTGGAAAGCAAGCCCAAATGACCTCGTTCGGTATAAGCTTGTCTAAGCTCCTCCTCTGAAAGAGATTCCACACCTTCTGCTTGGATCAACTTATCATCTTCTTTAATCCTTCAGAATAGTGATAGCAATCATAAATGAGGGTAGAAACACAAAATAATAGCCTTTCATGTCATTTTAGCCTTTTTTAAGGCTGATAATGAAGTATCACCTAACCATTTGTAAGTCCAGTAGAGCAATTGGACAGAGGATGTAAAAATGCAAACGCCAAGAAAATTCTGAGCTGGAATGGTTTATGTAGACAGAGCTACTTGGCTCATGACAGAATTGAATCAAGTTTACTAATATCATGAGTGCTAGTTTGGAAGGTATAAAAACAAAAAAGGTTATCGACGTAGAAATAACTTACTTCTGTAATTTCCTTCGAAGCATGAACCGTAAATAATTGTCAGTTCCATAAGGTGGAATCCCCATATATTTGCACATGTTGATCAATCTAGGCCTGCAAACAGCATACATGTGTAATTGGACCATGACCAAAAATTAATCTATGGTTAATTATGCCAACCTGCTGATATTGTCCAAAGTAAGCTCATCATTAAATAATTTTGCAAAACTCAAGATTTCATCATTGGAAACAGGTGCGCCAGTCCTGACCTTATTGAGAAACCAATGTCTCAGATTTTAAAACCATTATATTGAATGCAAACGTAACAAAGATCATCAGATCCAATGTTTAAACACCTGTTTAACAAACCTAGATCCCATTGTTGCATACCTTGTTTAAAAATTCATCTAAATCCTCTGCAGTCTGTTTAACTTCTCCACTATGTGAAGTCTGAATTTCCTTTGCCATCTCTTTAACAGTATCCTGAAGAAACTTTGCATACTCTAGTTTTGCTTTAAGTTTCCTCTTCAGTGCCTCCTGCATGTTTAAAAAAAAAACATAAATCAAAATCCATCAATGTCATATTTGATGATGAGAAGACCAATAGTATTTTGGCAAATCCTTACAGCGTCATAAAAGAGTCTGTATGCTTACTATATGTGATTCTACATGATGAGATACTTGAATGAGATCATGATGTTTATAGCAAAAAAAAAAAAAAAAAGAGTTATGAGTACTATCATCCTCATGCATAATGGAACGATTAACAACACCTGTTCTTTCATCTTATCCTGGAAAGTGGACGGCAACATGTTTGGGAACAATTTTAGGAACACTGGTAATAGGAATTCCATAAATGGAACTATGATAAAAACAGCAAAAGGAACCAGTCGAAAGATATCTGCAGTGGTGCGCATCAATTGTTGCCTTTCTCTTCTAGTGAGACTCTTTCCAGCAGCCAACTTAAGCAACAACCTTGAAGAGATTCTCACATCAGCCCATAATAGTTTCAGACCAAGCCAATAATGTTGCATGGTAGATACAAATTCAGCCTTCCAATGCGTCAACTTCGCAGCCCAATCTGCCCTGCAATTTGGCAAAATGAGAATAAAAGAGAAAAGCAGGCATAAAATCATGAAAAAAGGAGGAATAATGAAAATATGAATTAACAATAAAGAATGAATTAATGGGCCCAGTTAAAACCTGCTCATGGAAGCAACTGCTTTTAGGGCAGGACCAATTCCCAGAAGCTTTGCCCAAAACCTGCGTATAAGTGATTGAGCAGTTTTTGAGGAGTCTTGCATTTGTTTGGCTTTCGCTTTAGCTTTCACTGTGCTTAATCCTTCCACAGCCTGATCGCACTCCTCAGGAGATGCTTCCTTTATCCGCTTTTGGGTTAGATCTTCATTAGGCTCTTTCTCACCATGCATTTCTGGTTGACCAGCTGTGGCTGTAGATGCAGTGCGAATGCACTGTGATAAACCTCTGACAGAAAAGGGAAAAGCAAGCTCTCGTCTATCAGGAGCAAAACGCCATCGACTAAAGCTCAGTAATTCTTCTTTGGTTGTCAACAAAACATTCCATCTCCTTCCACTAATCTCAGCTTCACTGTGACTCTGCTCAGATACTTGATGCAGAGACCTGGTGTCTGTTTCATGACCATATCTTTCAAGCCCAAATCTCGAGAAACTAGAACATAAGCGTGCAGGCACATTCAGATGCTTCAAAAAATACGTTTTCCGTTTGATGATTGCTTGGGAAGTCATTCTTTAGAACTTTCTTTTTTCCCAAATGGAAATCTACGATCATATCTTTCCGGGGACCCCCTGAATCAAGCACACAATTCGCGATTTTAATACACGCGCCAGAAATACAAAGATCATATCACTACACCATCCGAATCGCACGATCAATATATTAAAGAGCATGAATCAAATTTCTAGACGACACGAATGGACAGAAACAACAGATAAAAGCAAAGATCACACTAGGTCAACTCGGCATTCAATAAAACTCTAGCATTTCATCCGAACACCCTGAGCTTCGTGAAACAAAAAAAACAAACAATCGGCGAAGTGATAGATGAAGGAAAAATACAATCTTTGAGCCCACCGGAAAGCTCGGCGACACGAACACGGCTCTACGCCGAGATCGAACAGCCAATCCCAGTCCCGTAGAAAGGAAGGGCACAGTAGCTCCAATACAAACAATGATCGGCTGCCGGACCAGTACCGAGGTAAATTGAGAGCCCAGCGGAGCGATTCGGATTTTAGCGGGAGAGAAGCCGAAGGAAACGTATCCAGACGGACGATGGGGAGAGAATCTCTGAGCGAATATCTGAGAGAGGACGAGGCGACCGGAGGCGCAATGCGAAACCGAAGTGGCCATCGAGCAAAAGGCGGCGTAGAACTTGAACCGCATCGACCGGACAAGTCAAGCACGACGGATCCGAATGGACCGGACCTAGCTTCGGAGGGGCCGGCCCAGGCCCAAATAGAAGCAGAGCAAGTAATTCACTATATTGTATGATAGATAATAAATATTATTATACAAATATAAAAAAACAATACAGAATCATAAAAAAAAAAAAATCATATCATATCTTATTTGCAACTCATTTTAACATCGTTATATTATTATAATTTAATATAATGATATATAAATATTATTATATAATTTAAAATAACTTATCTCCGTACACCCATTTTAACACCATTATATATTTTTTTTTAAATTTCAAATGCTAAAGAGTGGATTAAGTATTTGCCCAATATTTTATCCTAATTATAATCATAGTAATAAAAAGTGACTATATAAGCAGGTCAATATTATCATTTTGACTAAATATTAACAGAAATGCCAGTTCGCAAAGTTGATTATTATAATTCCAATCATATTTAACTTAATTGGAGCAACATTGAATCTGAAAATGTTTCAATTTGTTTACTCAATAAATATCATGGGACAAAAATATCAGTATTTTCATTTACATATTTGCATATCCACAGCATTAATTTCCTTCGCCACCAGCTTCCATTTTGCCCCAATAATTTATCAGATATCAAACTTTGAGAAGCCAGAGAACATGAATGTGGGCACTACAAGCTTGTAGTAGAATCTAATGTATAAGTCCCTCGTGAGTCGTGACGGTCCGTTAGCTAAGCAGTATAGTATTGGTATAAGTATATAGAAGTCAAATTTTTATATGAAATTTAAAATTCTTATTAGGATTTAAAAGGTTCTTCGTTATTTTTTTATTAAGAAGTATAGTCTTCCATAATTTACTTTTTTTCATCATCATCGAATATTTGACGATGAAAAAAGGAACATAATCATCTTTTATTATAAGGGTGCATTTGGTTCAAAGTTATTTTGGATAATTTTGGTTATCCATAAAGTTATCCATAATGACTTTGTTTGATTCAAGGAATCAGTGATTCCCGAATAATGAAGTATATCTGTCACGTTAGCAAATGAGATATGCAATCTGAAATCACATTATAGGGGAGGGTAAGATTTTTCTTGATTTCGAAATTAACAAATATTTTTTTTCCAAATTATCTTTCAAATTTTATCAAATCTCAATTCCGTTCTAATATATTCAAAACATTAGTTAATCGTCCGTCGCTGCTATTATTGATTGTCACCGTCGTTGCCAGTCACCGGCCATCACCGTCGGTCTCTATTGTGGATCATCGACCATTGCCCGCCACTGTCGTCGTCGGGCATCGGTCGTCGTCGACAGTGCTCGATGTCATCGACTGTCACCGTCGATCGTCGGGTGTGGATTGTCGTCGATCGTCGACTATCGATCGCTGCCCACCACCCGTCACTGATCGTCGATCGTTGGTCATCATCTGTCGATCGTTGATCGTCGCCCATCGCTCGTCACTCATTGTCAGTCGTCGATTGTCATCCGTCGATCGTTGATCGTCGCCATCATCTGCCATCACCTCCATTGTTGTTTGGTCGTCGTTGACAGTTGCCAATTACTATCATCGATATCGATATCGATACCATCATTTTTCAAAATAAATGAAACTTTAAAATTGAACTGAGGATAATATAGTAATAGATTAAAATCTTCAAATAAATAAATTTTTATTGCGTAACATAAATTACTTTTCATTTATCATAATTTTAATTATATAATTATTAAATAATCACATAATCAAAATTATATACATAAGATAACTTAAATCAAACTAACCGCTGAGAATGAGAATCTAAAAGATCACCTTGACTTAAACGAAATGTATCCGCCTATGATCAGAGGAAAATTGCATCTCTTGCAGCAACAAAATTAAAAGCATGCACCGATTTAATTTTCTGATACACCAGCGTGCAGGACATTTTGATCTTTAAGAAAAAATAGGATAGAGCAGGACAATCAGATCGAGCATTCAAATCTCTGGGAGCAAATGACAAGGAGATATTAATGACTGGACAGTCAAAAATTTCAAAGTATCAAATTTGAGAGAATGAAAAATCTTTAGAATGATCTGTTAAAGCAATACCAAATAATAAAGGATTCGTATCTTGACGAGTTTCCTTCCATGCTCAAATCACGTTCAGAACAAAATTAAAGAACAATAAATGGAGTAGTCGAAGAAGATCAGTCTTAGCTTACCGTATGCTTTCTTAGTTGTTGTCTTATATACTTTTCATGGTGATACAAAAGAGCATTCGGTAGACAAAAGTCGAAAAGGAGGTTGAAGATGAGAAAGTGCCTAGTGATAACCAAAAACATTTGAAAAGAGAGATTACTTGATTAAGATAAAGAGGCACCTAATAATCGATCTGTTATTGTTTAAATATAGAAGAATGGAGGTAAAGAGATGTTTATATAGATATAAGTGAAAGTGAAGAGATGTCTTGTAACTGATTCTCTATCACTGACCATCCACGTATTATCGAGTTTCTATTCAAAAACACAGTCAAGATTCAAAGTCATGTGAGATTGACTATATATTGACTAGAGCTGTCAAACGGACTGATTCATGACGGGACGGGTCAATCCGTCATTAATCCAATATTTAACAGAGAGGGGCGAGCCGACCCACCATTTTGACGAGTTAAGAAATCTTCAACCCAACCCAAGGTGGGTTGCGGGTTAGGCGGGCCAAAAAATTAAAAAATTATATCTAAAATTACTAAGGTGTTGAGAATTTGTGGCGATGATCGGTAAGAAAAATGGAGTACCATGATTAAAAAAATAAATATTTGAAGTAATTAAAATCTTATAATTAAGATTTAATTATCGATCGAGAAAGTTGAGTACCGATGTTTTTTATTCTTTCAATGATCCAAAATATCCCAATCTTGATAGTATATAAATTTAAATTTGTACTCCTCTAAATAGAGATCCAATTGAGATTTTTTATCTGTTATAATTATTTGACTTTGATATGTCATCATTTCCTATATCGATTGGAATAGTAATGATAAGATAATATAAAATAATTAAAGTATACAACAACAACAAAAATTAGAGTACATCAAATATTATTTTGTTATTTCTTCTTAATTTCTCTTACACTTTGTTGAGATGTATATGTGATAGTGAAAAACTTCTCTTATTAATTAATATTAGAATATTGGTAAAAAAAAATTATACAATCTTATTTTCACATGTTCCATCTTTTGGCATTTCTCAACCCACGGGTCAACCCGTGCCCACGGCGGGCTGATCCATCTAGACTCGTAACCCACGCGGGTCGATTCGTTTAGGCCCGTCAAAATGGCGGGTTGATAAAATTTTAATCCAATCTGCCTAAATTATTTGGCGGGACGAGCCAACCCGACAGGCCTAACCTAACTTGACGGCTCTAATATTGACTATTTGAGGTCTTCACTTATTGCGAATAAGAAAAAAAAAAGACGATGTCATTTATATAAGCAAATTTAGGATAAAAAATTAAATAAATTATAATTAATATATTTATATTAAGTTATACATATAATGATATTTATAAAATTAATCATTCTAAGTTGATGTTTTATTTCAAAATTAATTATTTTAAATTTATACGAAAATAATCAATACTATGGAAAATAAAATAAAATCAAAATTATTATTAAAAAAATAGGTAAAACTAAGGCTCACCCTATTGACTCTAGTCCAAGAGTCCTTGCATAAATTGTCGGGTTTCATTAAGACCATCGTCGTTAATTTCAATTGTTCGTAGCTAGTAGTTTTTATCACGGTATGATTCTATTGTTCGTCGTTAACGTAAATAAGAATTTGACTATACATATGAAGAGATTTTCTATCATATGATTAGATATGGAGTTAAATAGCGTGAAACCATATTTTATTTACAACATTATTTATTTTAAATTATTTTTTTGTAATGAAACAGCTGGAAAATCATATTTTAGAAACAAAATTATAGTTAAACTATCAAAGCGATCAAAAAATAGAGAAAATGATTGTTTTTTTTTTTTTCTGTCTTCCAAATAATACGGAAAATGCTGTTAAATAATTCAGTTGGGGAAAATTATGCAAAACAAGAAGTACATGAAAAGTGCAAAATCTGTCAATCCAATTTAAGCATTAAAGTTGTCTTCCTTTTGCCAATATCTTTCCTCTAAATCCTTATGATTTATCTATTTATTTTAATTATTTGTATCAAGCAAAGCACAGCAAATTGTTCCACGATTAATCATTTTCTATCCAAAATCTTATCAACACAATTTCAGTTATGAATCAGAAATCCCAAATCGAAACAATGTGTTCTATAATCTCGTAATGAAGAGCACAATTGGGGAAAAAAATCGATCAATCAGTGAGAATTTGATATCTTCCTCGTGACAAACACTTGCAAGGTTCCATCCGACCCACCGGCGGCGAGAGCGCCGGGCTCGCCGTCCGCCGGCAGCTGCATCCAGCTCACCGCCCCTACGAACCCATTCCCGGCGTTCCCGCTTTCCTGCCTCCGCCTCCAAAATCCCTGCACCCAAATTGGGTCTTCCCAGCGGAGGTCGTACACGAAAACCTCTTCGCTCTCCGAGCCGCTTCCGATGAGACCCGCGCCGCGCCACACCGACATGCCGACGAAGCTCCGGGCGTTGGCGTGGCCGCGGTACGCCCGCACCTGCCTCCGCTGCTCCCAGTCCCACAGCCGGTGCGTCCCGTCGGTGCCCGAGGTGACCAGGCGACGGCCGCCCTTGGCGAACCGCGCGTACGTCACCGCCCTCTCGTGACCGCCGAGAGTCGCCACCGGCCCCGCCGCGGCGGCCCGAGCGTCGAACACGTACGCTCGCCGGTCGGCGCTGCCCGCCGCGACCCACGGCCCGCCCTCCGGGTCGAACTCCACGCTGCAGACCGGCCCGCCGGCGCGCATGACGGCAGCCGCGCGGCCGATGCCGCCGCACCGCGGGTCCCACAGCTGCACTGTGCCGTCGTCGGAGGCGGAGGCGCCGAGGTCGCCACGGGCGGAATAGTCCACGCTCCAGACGCGGCGGCCGCCGTGCTCGTCGCGCTCCAGCACCACCGCGTTCCGCTCCACGTCGTACTCGGTGACCACGCCGTCGTAGTCGCCGGACCCGATGACGCGCCCGTCGGAGCCGGGGCGCCACCGCAGGCTGCTGAGTTTGGCCGGCGCGCAGATGCAGAGCTGGCAGGCGGCGGAATGCTCAGACACAACGGCGTTCCGCTCGGATTGGTCGGCCGGGGGCAGCAGATCAGCGAGGCTGTACAGCCTTATCTTTCTAGCGATGCCTGCGGTGGCCAGGAGCCTGTCGGTGGGGTCGAACTCGACTGCGCCGATGGAGTCGGAGGCGTCGGCCGCGGCCCCCGGGGAGACGACGACAGAGGAGAGGTGGAAGCGCCAGTGTGGCTGAGCTCTCTCTTCCGAAGAGTCGGCAGGGGAGCCACTCATTGCCCATTCATGTAGCAATGGCGACGCCTAATAAAAAACGACAGTGACCGATGACGACGCAGGCTATCCAATTTCTTTTCCTCTTCTCTTCTTCTTCTTCCTTCTTCTTCTTCTTCTTCTTCTTCTTCTTCTTCAATCCCTGTCGTCTTTCTCAAAGGATTTTGATTCGTCTGGTAAAGTTTGAGTCGATCGATCTGATAAAGTGCATTTGGAATGGATCGAGCAGTTGGGGTGTGGAAATTAAGAGTGGCTGGCGGGGACTGGAGCTGTGGTGCAAAATCAGGAAGAAGGGCCTTGGACACATGAGCAGTGTCAAAGCCACAAATTTGGCTTCTGACATGGAGCTGTCAGTGAATTTGCTACGCATGCAGATGGGTGGACCTCCGGGTTCCAGCGGGATTCCCAGCGCTGGGATGGAGTTGGAGAAGGAAGAGAAAGAGAGGGAGAAATTGAGGTGTAAAAATACTTTAATAAAGAAGAATACAAGTTTTTTTTTTTTTTTCCTTTCCTTTTTTTTTTCTTTATTCTTTTCAAACAAAATTTAAAATTTTTTCTCTTCTAATTTGCTTTTTCCCTTTCCTTCTCTCACCTCTTTTAAAACAGACCCTGAGTTGCAGCCAACGGTGCACTTGATTGTACAAGATGTTTTCTTCTTTTTTTTTTTTTCTTTTTCTTTTTATATATATATTTTTTACATCGAATTTTACGATGAATTTTAAATATAAATTCGTTTTAAAAAAAATTACGATAAAATTTATAATGAAGATATTTTTTTGCAAATAATAAATATAAATTCATCTTGAATTTTACATAGAACAAATATTTCATCGAAATAATTGTTGTCAATTAGCAATTAATTTTTCAATGAAAATTAAATTCGTCGTAATTAAATATTTATGACGAAATTAATTTCTTCGTAAAATCTACGACGAATAAATTTTTCATGATAAATTTTTACGACGAAAAATAATTTTCATCTAAAAAATTTGCCATGGAAAATTAATTTCGTGATAAATATTTGCAACGAAATAAATTTCGTCATAGATATATGCGACGAAATTATAAATTTTAACGATGAAAATTAATTTTTATCATAAAATCTCAATTATGGTGCGGCATGAAATGTCTTTTGCGATGGACAAAATTTTCATAGTAAAATTCGATATGGAGGCTTTTTGCATGACAATAATAAATAAATAGCGGCAAAAACTATGTGGTTTGGCACACTGTTCTTGAATTGTTTTGTGGTGGCGAGTCCGCAGGAACGTGGGACGATGCAAGCCTGTCACAGCTCTCCCTCCTTAATGACGAAGATAAACTCGTCTTTTGGAAAAATTTAGGTGGCATTTGATTGAAAAGTGAAAATAAAAATGAAAATAAATTTGATAGTAGATTAGAATGAGAATGAATTTTATCATTCTAATAATATTTTTTGATTTATAAGTTGGAAATGAGAGCGATCGACGGTGGTCGACGGTCGACGGCCGATTCGCGGATCATCGGCCAAGCCGATCGACGGCCGGTCGCCACGTCGAGACTCACGGCGGCGATCGACCGACGACTGGCCAGCGACCGACCGACGATCGGTCGACAATCAGCGGCTTGCCGACGACCGACGATCGGCGATCGGCGATCAGTGGTGATCGGCGACCGACGACGGTCAACGATTGACGACGGTCAACGACCGTCAAACGAGCGATCGACGACGACGAATGAGAATAAAACTCAAACCCACCATGTGAGATGAGTTTTGTTGATTCCCAATTATTTAGAATTGATTCCCAAACTCTCCTTCTTAAAATCATTAACCAAACATTCTTTATAATTCTCATTCTCTCATTTCTAAATCCACTAACCAAACGCCACCTTATTATTATTATTATTATTGTATGTGGTTTTTAGTTTCGCGTTACATTAAACGTATTTTTCTTCTTTGGCAAAAATTAAAAAAAGAGTCATTAAATGATGTTTCTTTTTGAAACATGATTGTTGCCTTGTTGGCTAAAAAAGTTATGACATCTAATATGATTTTGAAAAAAAAAATATTCATCAGCCAAATGTATGATTTTCAATGTGTATTGAAGAATTGGAAGTATCTAACAATATTTTATGGGAAAATTTTGGTATTTTTAATATTTACTATAACTATTTTTAATTGAAATTTTCTATATTTATTGTAATTATTTCAAAATTTAACTACGTGAGTATGCTCCTTTTTATTGACGTTGTTAACTGTTAAGCTTATCGCAGTGAAAATGAAAAATGTAAACTAAAAAATAATACAACCATAGTACCGTACCTTCTCCCATGCGTCATTCACACTGCCATTTTTTGTTTAGTTAAACATGTTTTTCAAAAACTTTCCATTAAGACTAGTTTTATCAGTAGATGAATTTGATTGATAGTTTAGTTTTTTTTTCTTATAGAATTTACTGAATCCTAATGACCTTTATTACTCTTGTTAAAATAATAATCATCCATTTTTTCCTAAAAAATATTCATAAATTGTGTAAGTACAGATGATGCAATTAATTCAGGGAACTGTTTTATCTTGTGGCTCAAAAAATGACAAAGCGCTACAGATGACAAAATTCTAAATTAGGCTTGTTCGAGACTTACCTTATCTTCAAACCAATAAATGACATCTCTCGTCAGAATTCAAACGTCAATATCTCAACAACAATCGTCATAGTAAAGCAAAATGTCGTAGCCCCCTTCTTTAATTATGTGAACCAACAAATGAATGAAATAATTATAACAAGTCATGCTCCCATCCGAGTTTGGATGGACGTCTTTTTCTTTTTCTTTTTCTTTTCCCCCCTTTTTAATTTTCCCTTTCATGTAGTTGCTACAATTCACCTGGCTATGTAGCACTTTCCACCCTTGGTGTCTTTAATCTACTACTCTCAAATTGAAATTTATTGTGCTTCCGACAAGAAAGACAGTCGTGCACGATGGTCCTGAAATATTGTTCGATTAGCAAGAGTTGGGAACCCATTCGCCTGCAACAAGAGAAGTTATCTGAGTGAAAAATGTCACAGTGAATATTGCAGGTCTCGTAGAATTTTTAACTCCTCATCAACAATAGAGTAGATAGTGAAAGAGACATTTAAAGCTAGGTTAAAGTGGACAAGTCAGTATTCCTTCAATTCAGTAGTTACACAAGGACTTACCGT
The DNA here is from genome assembly GCA_025175895.1 of Wurfbainia villosa. NCBI lineage: Eukaryota > Viridiplantae > Streptophyta > Magnoliopsida > Zingiberales > Zingiberaceae > Wurfbainia > Wurfbainia villosa. The sequence goes on from JAKLTH010000042.1 coordinate 1,425,976, forward strand.
GCATTCGCTGAACAAATCGACTGAATTCTTTGAAGTTCTGACTATGCATGAGGACTGGGCTTAGCCTGAGGTACGTGAATGATGATAAATGTCGTCCATCTGGATCGCACGATGGCTTTGCGTTGTCTAAAATCTTATTATATCCATCTCTATCATAGCAAGGAAGAGCATTTTCACTTGCCATAGGTAAAGAAACATCCCATGCAGCATTTAAGACCTGAAAATAAGGCATATACCTCATGAAAGATATATCTTTGTTCAACTCCGCTAATGGCGATGCTAATTTGTTACTGATGATAAATCTTTTAAAGATAATTATGAATTTTGCACCATATATCTACCAAGCTAAGAGAATCTCAAGTGACTGAGGACTTAATTTGGTCGATTCCATTGCATGTCAGAACATTTTGCAAATTATTAACTAATAAGCACAAGTTTGGCATGGTAAACCAAAAGTGGATATATCAAGCGATACACCAACATTATAATTACCAAAAAAATTAGGTAATTGGTAATCAAATTGGATGTTTAAAATTATCAAACTATCAAGCGTCTTCATAATCCTAAATTATGATTCAGTTCATCATTGACAGATAATTGGATAACTTGCAGTAACAACAAGGTAGGATAACCTTAGTGTATGAACTTAAATGAGAATAAACAGAACTGAATCTAAAATGTTTGGTATTCTCAGGGGGGAGAATTAATGTAACATCTAGAGAAGAGAATCAGCAACGGAACAACACAAACTTTAGGATAAAGAAGTGAAGAAGTTTCACCAGCTGTCACAGAGATATAAATTGGTGTTTATTGATGCATATTACAACTGAAAGAGAAATTTCAATGTGTTGGAGTCTGTAAACCATGAGTGAATAAACACTAAGAATCAATTTGATGATGCACTGAATGGTTGAACAATCTTTTTAGCCATACCTGCCAGACCAATCCTTCAGGATCGGCCAGTGCTTCTGGAAAGTCTGCTTGCTGATTCAAGGTGCGCAACTCAACGCATGTAAAATTTAGTGTTGCATCATGCTTCTTTAGCATTGAGGCGATTGGAGCATAGCCATCACGGTTGCATGGGTTATAAAACCCTGCAGTCAACTCTGCAGCATGGCTGGCAGTTTTGTACCACCAATGGATCCCTGATATCTACATCAGCAACAAAGTGAAGATTCAACTGCAAAATGAATAAAAGTGAACTTACTATGATACTAGAAACAATAATTAATACCCATGCAATGCATGAGCTCAAGTGCAACCACATCATAAATCACTTTCCATTTCTGCAAGGAGTTGTATGCGTCATCACCACTTTTTAATCCACAGAAAAAAAAAATGGGTTGGCAGTCTGATAGAGATAACAGGTTGAAAGATTCAAGCAAATAAATTTTAAAATAAAAAAGAGAAAAGAACTAATCATATACAAGTAAACTACTAGGTTGAACATGATATAATTAGCTAATCAAAATGACAGGGTTAGAAATTCAGATTAACATAATAGAAAATCAACTATAGAAATATTTGAGAGAGAAAAAACAGAACAATACTAAGACATCAGAATTCTCAAATGTTTACATGAACTAAAAAAAAAATCTAAATACAGATAAATTTAGTTTGAACACTCGATCCTTCAAAACCAAGCAGGCATGAGCGACAATTGGACAAGGAATTGCAAAATGCACAAGAAGGCCCTAAATAATCTATATCATGAGGATTAATAAGAGTCTTTAAGAATAAAGCGAAAGCATATTCAACTATGATGCATACAAGTGATTATGATAGGCATACCTTTGCTGAAATCAATGAGCCTTCAAATGCTAATTTGGCCAGAGATAATACCAGGTCTCCATGATCAATCAAAACTTTTGAATACCAACGCAGAAAGAATCTGCCATATGAATTATCATAGTGACCTCCATCGCAGAAAAAACCAGTTTCGTGAGGCCGGCTGTTGTATGAACCAGTATTTTCTGGCGCTTTCCCCAACAAAGGATGCCCTCTAGCTTTCGCTGCATCTCTCAAACTTTTCAGCAAATAAGCATCATAACACTGGAAGGGAGACACAAAATTCTTAGTTGGATTTTTATGTCCCCAAAGTGGATGCGAATTAGCAAAATAAAAGGGCTGCAATTTGATATGACAACTTCAGAAATTAATGGCTGAAATGATAAGATTGAATACATAATAATTTCATCTGTTCATGACTCCAAAAAGGGAAGGAAAAATGTCACTTACGCTACCTGAAATTCACCAATTCCTGGATATCTCCAGCCATGCTTTGCAGGATAAGATGGGTAGCGTAGTTCTCCACAAGGCCCTAATCCAATCTGAAGCTCAGATATAGTTCCATCTTCAAAGAACTCATCAAACTCTACACGGAAGCTTCGCATATAATCAAAATAAACCTACAAGAGGTTTATTCAAAAATATCTCCAAACAGGTTAAATCATCAGTATTTGATGGATAATTCAGGAAAAAAATTAACATGTAAGTTGGAAAGAGAAATGCAACGCAAAAGAATATATAGGGCTTGCATTTATTGATCTCTCGAACCTGTTTCCACATCTAAACTTAAACAGGGAGTGAAAAACAATATAAATGAAATGTTTTTTTTTTTTTGGCAAAATTAGGACAGGGCAAATGCAAAAAGCAACATGGAAACACTTCCCTAAACAAAACCGCATAATTAAGCCATTTCTCAATTATAATCCCTGACGAGGAATCTACTCCCTCATACAGAAATAAAATTATAAAAATTGAACAAAAGAGAATTTAATAAACTCTTGTTGACAACGCCTAAAATATTCTTTGTAAAAATGATTTCTTGATGAGATTCAAGAATTGGGTACATGCTTCCATGCATCCCTAATTCTACTTGGATTCATAGAACTTGTGGCATGGGAACGGGAGATTTTTTTCTATTCATGTCCCAGCTGCTCCCTTCTAGATTTAACCTCCTGCAACAAAAGAATTTCTTCTACCCATTTTAAAAACTAACTCTTGATGCAAACCTAAATTTATAGGATTACTGATTTCTGATAAAGCTTTAATGCACACTACAAGCTTTCAAAACATTCTTTTAGACGACTCATTTGAAATACCATCACAAGATTCCGTTCCATTATATGAATCCTATGATTCAGGTTGGATCTTCCAATCCAGCGGTGGCACCATCTAGATGGACTTATTTTGTTCATTTTGCATGTTTGCATCATCTATTATAAGATACTTCCTAATGACTAAAATAATAGCACAAAGGAAATGTAGAACGCTCTTGCAGTGACATATCATTCAAACAAATTCTGATTTAGCTATGCAAAAATATTGTATGAGGAACAAGAAGAAGAACCTAATTAAGTACCTCTACTGCTGTTCGGCCTTGTAAGATTCTCACTCTGTCAATTCCCCAAGAAAGGGATTCCATATTGTGTCTCCCTTCCCTATCTGTGAAAAAAATGTCTGGGTTGTCGTTGCCAATTTCAATCACCCATTGCGGCAAAGGAATCCACACATCATCACCAACATTACCTCCACACTCATGAAATGACATGACAACCTAGATGATATTTGTTGAGACAATTCTATGTTCAAGAACGCCCAGAAAAAATGAGGCTGAGCATCAAACAGAAGCCATAATCTAGCATATCATATAGATTCAATTTCCATATTGCTAGTAATTTAGGCATGATACATCATATTGACAGTTTAAACATAAAAAACATCGAGACATGCCATGAAAATTCTTCAACACCCAAGTGTTATATTAAAGAAAAAGAATACTGTACATTGGTAGTTTATATCACAGTTAGTAGCAAACCATTAACATTTGAGATTATAGATGAGTTTAGGAGCGGATAATGAAAGCACATGGATTATGTATCCAGAAAGGGCATAGGAACTCTAATAATGGAAAGTGAATTCGTTCAAAAGCTGTATGAAGTTTCGATATCCAAAAGTCCCCAAATTAGTGAAGCAGGAAAGGTAAGGAATAGTGTGGTGTAATTTAATTCAAATCCATAATGATGCAGCGTCATCAGCAATGCTCTTTAGCTTATAAATACTAAACTAGGCATAATCAGAAAATTCAATGACCAAAATCAAGATATTTGCATGACAAAACAAAACGACACAAAATTTGTTAGAGATGACAACCAAAAGGCTGGCATATATACCTGGAGCTTAAGCTTCAGTTGTCGTACAATTTGAAATAGTTGTTTATACCCACCCCAATTGTAGATTCTAGGTGCAGAAGCCTCCACAATTCCCCACCAGCAATCAACCATAACACCATCTACATTGATGGATTTTAATGCCCTCAGTTGTTCCAATAAGATCTCTGGATATGCCAGCTTGCCTTGATTATCAATGACATCAAGCTATAATACTCCTCGACACAAAATAGCAAAATAAGCACAAAGATAATAAGCACCGTGATGATTTATTAGCGGAATCTAATCTGAAAAAGTAACTCACGGGTAGCATCACGTTCACTGGGATGTAAGATGTGCCGGCAAAACAACGCTCCTCAATCTTCTGAGAAACATGGGTTTCCTTGAAGCGAAAAGGAAAACCACCAATTTAATCAACATGAAAAATGTTAAAGAAAAAAGTAAGAAAATAAGAGAAGGAGAAGAAGACATGAACCTTCTTGTCGTCGTCGTCGTTGTTGTTTTCCATGAAGAAAGAAGAATCTCCCTTCGTCTTGTCACCGAGTTGATCGAATTTTGCTATCGACATGGCAGTGCGACACCGTCGGTGGCAGATAAGGTGGGGAAAGGCCGAGGCGCTCTGTAGACGGACAGAGCGGCGGTCCCATACGGAGCGGAGTGCACGGCAAGGGAGAGATGCAGAAGTTGGAAGTGAAACAACAGGCAGCCTCCCAAGTAGAACAGAGTAGAAGCCGGCGGAGGGGGCTGGCGGTGGCATCTTTGATCCAGAGAACTCCCTGTGCCGGAAGCAATGCACCCAAAAGGTTTTGATATTAAATATTAAGATCACAAAAACTAATGCTTACTCCGGCAACATTAAAGGTCTAAAGGATCTTATACTAACATTCCTATTTCCCCCCCATAAACTCACACATTTGATTCTCTCTTTAACAATAAACCAGATAGTTAACTAATTTGTCTTAACAATAAGAACCCTAATAATTATCGTAGAAAGCATCACGAAATCAACAAATCTAGTGAAAATCCGCAAGAATTGAAGTTTCACAGAATCGGGCGAGAAAAGGCAACCAACCTGCAAGCGGAGAAAGCAGAGAGCAGATGTAGGGCCGGAGAGATAGCAGGTTTCACGGTGAAGAGACTTTAAGAAAGGTGAGGCGAGATTACGAACCCTTCGCTGCTCCAGTTCGCCGGAGCTGCGGCTTGTGGCGATGTGCCGTGTCCCAGCGGTCAGCCCGTGCTTTTATCGCAATTTATTATATTTAGTAATATTACTAATTAGAATAATAACAGATTATTACTAATTATATCCGGAGTGCGATTGATAAATCTTTATCCATTTTAAATATTCCTACTGACTTATCGACACACTATGTCTATGGAAGCTACCTTCCATTGTTAGACCGACGATGAAAAGTGTTGAAATGAACATTAAAGTTTTAATCAAATCAATTAACTAATAATTAAAGTTTTAACCAATGTGAGAATGGTTGTTTTTTAATTTTGTAAATTAAAGGGAAACAAATAATTCTTAAACACGAATAGTTTATAATTAATAAATTATAAAAGACCTAAATTCCAATTTCATAAATTTGAAATATGGTCCAATAAAATTTGTATTTTATGATTTTTCATGAATTTAATAAAAAAAAATACATTTATATTATTGACATATTTATCGGTTCCTCGTTTCAAATGTATTGGCATTGAAATCGATCCGAATCGATTCCGATTTCAAAGTTTTAACTTTAGAAGCAATTCAATCCAGACCAATTCCAAATCGATTTCGAAACGATTCCCGACCAATTTTGAAATGGTTTCGAACCACCTTCTTCGAACTTGAGTTTACAAATTCATCTAATGTGTTGGTGATCATGTTCTTTTTTTCTATCGCAAAATAATCTTATAAACATACTAGCATGCTAAAAATTTCCACCTTTAAATTAGCAATCGAAACCAGATATGTATCAGAACCAAAACCGATTCCGGAATTGATTGGAATGGAACCAAACCGAAATCGAAATGATTTCGATTCGGTTCTAGAACCGAATCATCCGAATCAATTCCGATTCCGAATTTAATGGATTAATTCCGACTCGAACTAGTCCGTTAAACATACCTACTCATATTCATATGTATTTCATAATGTTCCAAAAATTTACACATTTGACTTTCCCTTTGAAATAAATAAATCATCCAAGTTTGTATTTTTTTTAAAAAAAAAAACATAATTTTATCTTTAACTCATTTTGCAAAATAATCTTATAAATTGATATTTAATAAATTGTGTGTTATCATAATGATTTGACTCATTCAGACTTGGCCAAATCATAATAAAATTTCAGTAATTGCAGAAGACTGATCCCAACATAAAACATTAACTAGCCATTTGAAACACCCACAGCTGTATATAATACATATGAGCTTTAAGAAAAACACTCTTCTTTCCCTCACAAACACACGCATTGTGTGAGCTCTAATGTAACCAAACAACGAAGGGTATACAACAAAATCTCGAGTGTCACGCATCCACTTCTGCTTCAGCAAAGGGGATAATAAATGACAAAAATAAAGCCGAAACAAGGTATGTCGTATGCATTATGTAGATTTACATGGAGGGAGCACTAGGAAGACAGAGCTAGCTCAGCCCATGCCAAAGGAGACTCCTTGAGAAGAGCAGCTGCTGACAAATCGATTCCATTCTCCAACACACCGCTTATTATTTGCATTGAAGGTCTCTTCGTCGGATCAGGCTCGATACAGAGGCTAACCACACTGCATATAACCGCAAGATCTTCGGATTTGACATTTTTCAGTTCAGGGTCTGCTAGTTTTCCTATGTCTTCTGGGTTCTGAAGGTGTGCAGTGGCCTGCAGTTAATAGGAAGACTTTGAGCAATTGCCTCAGTAATTTAGAAGAATAATGAGCAAAGAATCTATTAACAAGCACCAATATTTATGAAGCAGAATGCTGCATGAATCTTACTGCATATATGTTGAATCATATGAAAAGGAAAATGTTTTTATAGAAAGGAAAATAGAGTCTTCAACGAGCCGGATTTGATGTCCTGACATTTGATACTTCCATTTGGGATGCTACTTGTGCGATAAAAAAATGTTCAAATTGTCAGATTGGCCTATTTCTAAATGGCAACCCAGCAAAAGACCTACCCAAGGATATACAGCAACAGGCAATGCTATGTTTTCCTGGTTGATAGGGGACGAGGTAACTGAAGCAGAAAATACAATCTTTCAACTTTACCTTGACTGGAGTATGATCGAGTTGAAGGGTTCATTGAGGACTAAGTTGCGAACTACATGGAACAGGAAAATGCAGAATTATATAGAAAGTAAGAACTAAAATGATTTTTGTTTTTTAAAAAAAGACTGGGTTATGATCTTCCTGTCTGTTCCAATAGTTATGATGCTCTATTTAATAGAATTTCCTAATATGTGAATTACCCAATTTATCAGACACCCTCTTTCTTTGCAATATGGAGGCCTTCCACTGATTATTTCCAGCAAAAGCGCTCCAAAAGCAAATATGTTTCCCTGTATTTCCATCTCTAGTTGCTCAAGAGAAAAATTGTATCCTGGAAAGAAGCCTCCAGTAGGAATGTGACCAGCATTCGTCTTGGATTTTGAGGACAAAATTTTCCAGCTCTCAAGCTCAACCAACTGCAAAAGTAAATGTAAAAAGGTTCATCGTTCATATATCATAATAATATAAGAATGTCAAAGAAACTAAGTTAATTAGCAGTCTTAGTTTAAAAAGACTGCAAGTTTATGTGTTTGGACTTGAAAATTGTCACATTTGGAAATTACAGCACAATACGGATTCCATACCTTTGGAGAAAAATTTTCAGTAAGATATACTGTATTCGAGCTCAATTCAGACAACACAAATGGTGGTTGCAGCTCTGTGTGCAAGTACCGCAATCCTCGAGCAACGCCTAGAACTATTTTCATGCGTCTAATCCAAGATAACTGAGATCCATCACCATCTAGATTTTAGAAGTGATATTTAAGTTAATTTTTAAGCATTCTCAAAACATATTCACATAAGTAGAACTTCTGTTGTCACACTTACAGTGTAAATGCTCATATAATGTCCCATTAGATGCATAATCAAGTACCAACATCCTTGAAAAAGGTTCACTTTCTTTGCAATAGCCAAGTAACTTCGCTATGTTCTCATGATCCAGTCTAGCCAGATCTGCTACCTGAAAAGAAAGAAGTTACATTTTCTACTGAAAATCCTCATGCATCTCGGAATATATTTTCACCACTTTCAACTACCTTATTATCAAAGGATAGCTGGAGAGAGTTTGTCCATTGGTCTTCTAAGATGCATGATGAGATAACAGCAGCTTCAGTTAAATCCTTCATTGTCCCTTTATAGACTATACTATGGGAAGAAGTGCCAATTATATTGCTGAAATCCTCACAGGCTATTTCAAGTTCCTGCCGGCTAAACCTCAGGACATTTTTTAATATGTCGCCATCTATTTTTGAAATAAATTAGACATGTCAAATATGAGTTTTTTAAACAGTGCTATACAACTTTGCAGTTATTTTGAAGACAAAAATGAGGTCTGAGATGTAAGCCTTACCTATTGATATCCTTCTATCATCCCTCCAACTTTTAGCTTTTCTCCAATGGATTTTCTTGGAAGATTTTAGCTTACAAGTCCTAATTGCAGTGCCAATTCCTGTGATAATGCAGACAACTATAAGAACTCCAGTTGTGGCCTCCAGAATCAGAAGCCATTCTGGTTGCTGTGGACTCTGATGCTTATGCCCCGTGGCAGACTGTCTATTTGTCGCCTTGGCTATTGCCTGGTTTTTATTTGAAAGACCTAGATCAAGATATAGAAATTATCATTTAACAGCCTCATAAAGGAGATTATTCTGAAAATTAAAATAGTTAGAAAATTTTAAATAGGGACAGTCCTGAACATGTTCTACTCCAAATTGAATGGAAATTTTTTCACAATCAAGCTATGCAGAAGAATTACCAAGTAGACACAAGTAACATGGAATATGCATACAGATTATAGAATGGGAAAGCAGAGAACTGTTAGTAAATACGATCATTTTTGTTTATGCTTATAACTGATTTTGTTTTTTGGCACGTGTGTTTTTTCCCTGCTTTTTTAGAATGTTTGTAAAGCAAAAGAGGATTGTGATTCAATTCAAAATATTTAAAATATAGATAGTTTAATCAATTTCACATAACATTATGGTCCAATCTATTTATTAACCTGTTGAGTTGTTGGTTCTAGAAGGTTAGAAGTGCTGCCAATGCTGCAATAGACAGAGAGGAAGAACAACATAGTTATTGTTGCATTTATATGAGTAATCTGCAATTTTGTCATGCCTGTTAGTTTAGATATAGCATGTGATTATGAATTTGTCAAGCTACTTAATGTAAGGTGTGATTTTCTTTTTTATAAGAATGTCAGATTTTAAGGGATGAATAATCTAAAATGAAAGGAGAGGTTAAAAAACTTCCTTTTGATAAAAAAATGTCAGTTTCTTTTGTCAAACATCATACAGAAAAGGAACTAGTACTGGTACATAATTGAGGAGTCCGCTGTGGAACCGAGTATTTATCTCCAAAACAGTTTCCTTGGAAGCTTGACCTGCACACGGATCCAAGAATTTACCAAATTGGGCTAAATAAGATAAAAGGAAAAATTAAGATAATATTAAACACCTTGGAAGGTACTTCAAGCATGATGGTATTTGTCCAATCAAGAAGTTGTAGGAAAAATCTCCCACTCTTAACTTTGCTGAATGGCAAAGGCCACTGCTTCTGTTATCAGATGTATGCCTAATTAAAATCAAAGGTAGATATCAAATATTTTAAGGATAACACGTCTTAGTTGTAATCTTTTAGGTGCACCCAATATCTCAAAATGTAAACAGTGATATAGCTGTATATATCCACATATATGTTGTTAGTACATCTGTAAACAATGTTCAAATTATGTCCAAGTTTGCTTAGATAGCCTTTTCTTTTTGGTACACCACTTGTAGTTTTGCAGGTATATGCATACAAACTTTAACTAGTGCAAACATGAAGTTAGCACTATAAAAGACTAAACATCAGAAAATTCTGGCACAGGGTCACTTCAAAGTGTGCTTATTGAAAATTATTTGTGAAAACAATAATAAACCTCCAAAACAAAAGGAACTCTGATGCTTTTGAAAATAAAGTAAAGAAACTGATTAGATTTAGCTCATTCTTCATATGTATGGTACAGGTTTTAATTATCTAATGGAAATTATGTAAAATGCAGTGGATAGTCATGAAAGGTGAAAGAACATAGTCAGAATCAATACAAGTCTGATATTTATATCTGTGTTATTTTGTTGTCAAAAAATTATCAGTTTGATCCTATAAAATTATGATGATTCAAAGACTTTTCTCTTGATTCCATATTTTTGTTGAAAAAATGAGCTCCTCAAAACCAAGATAGCTGCTATAGACTTTCACCTCACTTAAGATTAGAATATTCAAATAGCATCAAGAATGATTTCACTATCACAACATGACATCAAGAATGACTTCACCATCATAAGATATTTAATCAAGTGGCATCGGTCAGCTATAGATTCCAATGTAAAGCAATTTCAATCTCAGTAGTCCAAACCTTGTAATTTATTGTGGTCATCTTTATTTTCTGTCATGCAGGATACCACGTTTATATATTCAGACATGAAATATGGCTGACAATGGATACAGTTTTAGTGATTTTTAACAATCTCCTGATAGTGATCTCTATTTCTTGTTCCACTCATTTCCATTATTTTTATCATGCTGAAAAATGAGAGCTGTATATGAACATAAATGTAGCAATTTATACAAAAGGGTTTTATGCTTCAACTTTCAACTAAGTCTTCCCATAACAGGTTTGCCAACTGAATAATAGCTGCATAATTTTTTTCAACAATTACCAAAAAAAAAGTTCATATCGATTGCATCAACTAAGTTAAAAACATACATAAGTTCATTTTTCATTGTTTATTCTCCTGTTGTATATGTCCACGAAGTGAGAAATAATGTATAAGAATATTCTCCCATAAAAAGACATTGTCGATGATGGTGGAGAAGTTTAATAATATCTTACCCAGGAAACAAAAGTTATAGTCATAACATTTGAAGAAAATAAATATATAAAACTTACATGGCATGTAGAGTTGCTGAGAAATTTAACATGGTGCCTCCTGGAATTTGTCCCTCAAGCCTGTTCCTGTCTAATCGCAACTCTACAAGATTCTCCAACTTACCAAGTTCTGGAGGTATCTTACCAGTCAAACCATTGGTATGAAGATCTCTAAATAGAGAAGAAAAAGTGAAGCCAACTAACACAAATTAGCCACCAAATTCACTAGCGTTCAAAATCCAAGCAGTGATTACTTCGTACAATTTTGCGACGGCAGTTAATTCTCCAAGCGTAGAAGGTATAGGACCAGTGAGTCGATTCACACTCAAATCTAACACAGTAAGGTTCTTCAGCATCCCTATTTCCGTTGGAATTGCACCTAAAAGCAAGTTATTTCTCAAATGCCTGTAGAGTGACAGCTAATCATCTGAGGAAGGCACGCAGCACAAAGAATTAGGTCACAAGAAACAAAACCAAAACCACATACAGTTCTTGCAAGCAACCGAGATATCTAAGCTCTGGAGTGAGAAATCCTTTCAATGACGACCCCGAAAGGTTTCTGCAAAAAATGAAGATACAGTTCCGCACTTCACATACTGAAACAGGAATTTCCAAAAAAAAAAAAAAGGGATTTCCAAACACTGCACACGTCAAACAAAACCACTAACAGAGAATAATTGCAAACATGCTTTTTCCACGAGAAGAGATTAAGAGGAAACCGAGATCTAAGCGTGAAGACTCCAGCAAAGCACCAGATTTCTTACAGGGAAACTACACACTCCCGATCCGCGGAACAGGCAACGCCAGTCCAATTGCAAGGACTCCCATCGAGGGGATTCCAGTCGGACAGAACCGACAAAGGATCCTCAAACGCAGCGCGTTTAAATGCGGCCAGCGCAGAGACTACAAGGAACAACAGTTAATCCCCACATTATCTTTAAAAACAAAACAAAACAAAACGAGAGCATTGAGATCTGAACGAGATACTCACTTTCATAGGCAGGAAAGGAGCGGACTTGAGCGAGAACCACCTCCCATCCGAAAACAACAGCGACAAAAAACTGAACCCCAACTGATCTCTTCATCCCTAATCAAAGACCAGATTCGAGAGCGCCCATGAAGATGAAGGAGAAGGTGAGCGACGATTGTCACCGGGCTAAGTAAATGGCGGGGCGAATGGCCGCAGGGAACGGTCCATGGGGTTGGTGGCGGAGCCTGGTACGCTTTAAAAAGAGAGGCCGCAGGCCAGAGGAGAAGGCAGAACGTTCCTTTTCTTGCTGCCACGTGGTCTACCATTTAAGAGACAAAAGCAGGCATCGAACGGTGTTTAGGTGCAACTCCTGCCTAGTCATTCATTCATCAGTTCACTCTTCGGTGTTCTGTATTAGCTTTTCAATATATATATATATATATAACATTATGAAAAATATACATGAATAGCCTACTTACGTCGCTCGTCGTAATCTATTCTGAATTTAATTATAGTTCGATCGAAATTCAGATAAATTTTAATATCGATTAAATCATGATTAAATTTTGATTAAAATCTGATTGATTATCGATGAATTGAAGCTGTATGCGAATGAAATCGTCAACATTCACTGTACAATTACAATTGAATCGACCGATGAAAAAATTATTATGTATATTATGTATATCAAATATATATATATATATATATAAAGAGGTACTAATCCATCGAACTGTGATCTTTTAAAACTGTTGCCATTGAATTTATTTTTTTATTAGCATTGATCAGCAAAAAAAAATTAAAAAATATTTATATAACTAATCTCACCTGCAGCTACAGCATTTTTTAATTTGTTATTTCATTTAAATTTTTTTTATAAATATATCACGATTAAAAATTAAAATTGTAAATATTTGAAAATTGAACTGTTATGATTAATTTTGTGAAAGTAGGATTAATTGATATCTGATCATCATTGTTATGACTTCAGATTCCACTATTGTTGCCTTTAAGGCAGCATGCGAGCGGACCACATGACCACCCTCTTTCCCGTCCTCTCACTGTTCCTTATTAATTTCTCGGTGAAGTACGGAAGGGAACATTAATTAGATTGTTTTGGTGGAGCAGATGGATAAGTAGGTGGACGCTCTGGAGTGCAATAAAACTACGATCCGTTTTACTCGAGCAACATTTATGAAAAATAAAGAAGACATCTATGTCATAATGTGTGATCCAACGAGCCCCATGATCCATCGTTTTCTTCTTTTTTTTTTTTTTTTTTTCTCTCTCTGAAGCAAAACAGCAGATACGCTGTGCCTTTCACATGTCCTATAAATGAAACACCGTCGCGTCTGTATTGTTCCACTATCGACTCGCTTGCTGAGGTTGTAAGCTCAGCATCTATCGACGTGAGCTCCAAGCTCCAAGTCCTAACTACCAAATTCACATAGTAGCTATCTCATCCCTTCGCTTCCAAGTCAAGGTAGGACAGTGGAGTTTTTTTTAAGTTCTTGAGTAATTACTTTCGCTCGATCTCAAGCTTGCCATTTTAAGCTCGAAGTTAGGAGGAATAGAGGTGGGAGGCAGTCGACAGACAGGTGTGCAAAATTGCACAAATCATACACATTCCCCTCTTCCTCCTGTCTTTCCACTCATGTGAGCTGAGCTTCAGTTACACAAATTGTTAACTCGACACAATTTAGACTTTTACATTGTAAATATTGGTCACATTGGCTCAAATGAATAGGACTAGTCTAGTTAATCTGGTCGAAAGATTTAAGACAATTGAGTTTAGATTGAGTCGATGAAGTCAAATTCCATACCGACCAAACTATAATTACCTTTCATGCACCCAGCAAGTTGCTAGTGAAAAAACACAGTCAATTGAGATGACAACTTTTGAGAGTAAAGGCAGTCGTTTTCATGTAAAATAGTTTTTGATGAAGTGATTTCAATGTTGGGTGATATAACAGGAACAAATTGTTCTTACTGGCCGTCTTAAATTCAATATGACAACCCAAGTAAAAAAAAAAAAAGAAGAGGTAAATAACCTAGTGATGATAGTTACTTGAGCAAAATAAGCCTGAGTTCGTTTTATCTTCAGAATGAACTCAAGGGGAAGCTACCAAGCGACAGCAGCGTCTTCAGTGGAAATAAGCCTGCAAGCTTCAACTATTCAGTTTCACCAATGGAATCTGGCTTCAGAATCCGAGCAGTAATTTCACCGAAGGATTTCACATCTAATCCCCACAACCTGGAAGGGATCACAGACCATGTCATGTTTCAGCCGATGAACACGGAGCTATCGTTTCTATTGTGACATTAGAACCATGCATCAAAATAATCCAGAAATATCATAATGAAGAAAATGTAAATTAGTCGCAAGTTATTGGCAGAAATCCTAGAGCTTGCGCCTCACTTTTGAATTTACCCATCGGACACATTTTATTTTTTGACTAAACAGACACCGTCTCTCCATACACACCATAAAAAATCCTAGCTCGGTGCACTAAGAAAAATACTAATTTTGAGTATAAGCAGATCATGAAGGAGTTTATGTTCAAAAACATGATAACTCTAATCATGTTAATTTGACAATAAGAGTAGGCAACCCAAGGCGTGGTGTGATGGCAAGAGGTGGAATGACTTCTCATACAACTGTTCGAATTACTGGTGATGTTGGGTCATCCACCAGAATCCATTTATGCTTTTCAGATTTATCCTAGTGGCCAAGGGAAAACTTGCATAGGACCGGACTGATTGCCTCCCGGATTAATCATATCAAAAGACTTGGATCTAGATTATCAAAAAAAAAAAAAAAAGAGTAGGCAACTACTTTTGAATTAAAATGAGCCACAAGAAGTTAGAGCAAAAAAAAAAAAAATCCTTTATGGTTCAAGTAATATCATTTTGATTTGAAAATCATACCAGACTTCTTAAGGATGACGGATTAAATACTTGGATGTTTTTTAGTTGAAACGAGTTATCAAGAAGTTTTGGGTCCAAAATAAATTATCATGATTAGTAATCACACGTGAGTACCACAGTTCCAAAACCGTCGGTTTTGGTTTTGGAACCACCGGTTTCGATTTATCATCCAATGGAATCGGAACTAAACTGCTCATCAACGGTTTCGATTCCGATTCCGATTCCTTACGATTCGGTTTTGATTTTGGAACCGCCGGTTCCGGTTCATCATCCACTGGAACCGAACCGTTAACCGACGGTTTCAGTTCCTTACGATTCGATTTCGGTTAAAACCGTTTAAAACCAAAATTTAAATTATTTAATTTTAAGTCTCTCATTTTTTTAATAGACGATATAAGTATATTATTTTTCAATTCATTAATTTGATCAATTTATTTTAATTTAAATTATATTTAAATTTAAATTTTATACATGAATATTTAACTTATGTCGATTTATTTATTTATTTATATAACTCTTTAGATCAAATATTTATCATAAAAATTATCATTGAAACATATTTAAATAATAAATTCACATTAATAAATTAAAAAGAAAGAATATATATATTATTATTATTATTACAATATGTTACATCTCTTTCTTTGATTTAACACTTAAAAAAAAAGAAAGGAAAGAACTTGAATTTAATTTATATAAATTAAGTTGTCTACCTATCCTTTTAGGGTCTAAAGGAATCAAAATCCTGATAAAAATACTCAATTCCGGTTCCGGTCTGGGTCTGGTTCCGGTTCCGGTTCGGTTTCAATTTCGGTTCGGTTCGGTTTCGATTCCGGTTCCAAAAATTTAAGAATCGGAACCGAACCATATGCCTCCGGCTACGGTTCGGTTCACGGTTCGAATCGAACCATAGTCACCCCTACACGTGAGGCTTTCTGAGAGTCACAGGTAGAGTGTTTTCAAGTTGATAAAAAAAAAGAGAGAACATTTTCAGTTCAAAATGATTAATCCTCTTGGAGACTTTTAGGAAGACTATGGTAATAGAATATTTAGTTGAAAATGATCAATCACACTGATGGCTCTAAAATATCATTTTGGCCAAAAAGGACTATTTTATCTAAAAGAAAAGATATTATTTTCAACTGAAATAATTGAGCACCCGATCCGAGACTCTAGAACACTTGGTATAAATTTTTAATCAAAATGATAGATTTTGTGTTATTTTTGTCACAACTCCTTGACAACTTGTTTCAACACCAAAAACACTCCACATGACACTCTCAGGAAGCCTATACTATGATTTTCTACTTGAGACTCCCAAGGAAGCATCTCTAGTATGATGTTCTAGCCAAATTACAATATTTTGGTTGTCAATGAGATTTTTTGTCACTAGCTCCTCAATGATCGAGTTAAACTTAAAGAATTCCAAGTATACCTTTCCTTCTTTCGGAAACACTAGAATAAATATTTTTGAAAGACGAATAAATTTTGACCATTAAAATAATTGAAAAAGAAAGCGATGTAATTTTGTTGAAGGAGAGGTATTTTGAATATGTTGAAAGAAAAGGGGTATGACTAAATATGAGGCTTGAATGCGAAAACTAAAAGTGGGGAGTATGATTTTGGGAAATCAGCTCAGTTATTTGACCACATAGTTGAATTCCAATGGTATCCAACTCTGAAATATCCCTAGATGGCAATAGGGCTAAAGGAAAAGAGAAGGGTTTGCCATGAATTGGAAAACTAAGGGAGTGTTTGGTTTGTGGAGAATTTTTCATTTTCTATTTTCTGTTTTTCTTTTTCAGAAAATAGAAAACGATTTTTTTGTGTTTTCTAATTGTCCAAAAATTACTCTTTTATTTTTTGGAAAACGAAAATGAAAACAGAAAACGATTTTTTTGTATTTTTCAGTTTTCCAGAAAACACTACTTTATTTTCTGGAAAACGGAGATGGAAAACACCAACCAAACGCATTTTTTCGTTTTCCCAGAAAATGAAAATGAAAAATAGAAAATTTTCCGCCAACCAAATGCCCCCTAAGCCTCACTGCCTGTTGCCACTTTTCAAGGATATTCTTTTTCTAGTAAGTAAATAAAAGGGCCTACGGATATGTCACGCTAATAAACTGAAATAAAAATTCCCTTTTTCAAGATGTTGGCATCGAAACCCCATATTGGTGTTATATTGATTCTGGAAATCTCCAAAATTGTTCCACTATATGATGTACTTACCAGCAATCAATTCCAATAGAGTTGGCACCACCTTTGTCTGCCTTTTCATCATCTCCAACATGTATCGCCCTGCTAGAATCCACATCAATTTTATCTGGAAGAAACAAGGAGAATAAGGATTTAAGATGTAAACTATTAAATTCTTAGATGGCAAAATGATTTCTAGCACACACACAACATATCCTCATGTTAACGAAGAGATTGTGTTTGCATATATGTTGTTTAGGAATAGTTCATTAATGAAGAAGTCTGATGTCTAATTAATTGAAAACAGTTCATTTTTTGTACCAAGAGCTGCTCTGAATATCTCTGGAGAAGGCTTCTCAAACCCAACCTCAGAAGAGACAATGATAGCATCAAAACTATCAGATAAAGGTAAAAGAATGATTAGCATAGACATGAGTATAACAATCGTAAAGTTTAAATATTATGCAAAAATTTTGACCAGACATTTCAAGTATACAATGGTTAATTATCACTTAAACTAAAAATGCCATGCACGCACTTCGAGCAGCCAAGCTGCCAAATGACAAAAAAGATAAATCGAAGCAAAATTCCTTTGTGTTCAAGAAGACTGTTACTGATGTGTCTAACTTGTTGGTAACTTAGAAATAAGGCAGGCCAACCAATCTATTTAACAAGAGAAATTTCACAGTAGAAGCATGAATATGAAAGAAACAAGTTTAAATGACTCTATGATGCAAAAAATATCCTACTCGACCCAGAAGTTACATTAGCAAGTTTCTTTGGAATAACCAAAAAAAACTATCCACAATTTAACCTGAAAAGTTTCCTGCCACCGGTAGTTGCACTTTATCAAAATCCAGATTCAATCAGCACACTAATTGTGCACTACGTAATTAGAAAGGTAATGGGCATTTAACAAGTATCCAAATTTCTTGCATTTATAATGTAAATTACATAGTATCTTGAATGTAATTAATGAGATTTCAGTAAACCTTTTAATGTAATTATACACCTTGGATCAAGATCCAAGCGAAGTAACTAAAGCATTAGCTGTTCAGGCAGGGTGTATTCTTGTATCTCTATTGTAGAAGAACCACGCACCATGTTTACGTGTTGTGCATGTGGAAAAAAGATGAGGATAATAAAAGCTTCCACACAAAGACACCAATTTATGGAAGTGTCAAAGTGAAAGCATTGTAACTAGACATGAAACTCTGAGTCGAAGGTTCATGTTGGTTGCAATCAGACCAACTTACCAGTAAATATTAAGAGACATATGATCCTTGTTAAAATTGGAGATAAGATAACTTCTCTTTCTTAATGAAATTATGTACTTGATATGCTTGAAGAGGTAGTACATTAGAAGAAAAGTCAGTCGACATTTCTGTGTATCCTAATAACAGATTGATGCCAGAGCAGAGAGAATTGTTATTTGATCCAACTATAGAAGATTGGTAGGAAGACTAAACTACTATACAATCCCACATAGACGCAATGTCTCATCGGTTGTAAGTGTAATCAATCACTTCTGATGCCCCATATCATCAAGATCACTGGGAGCCAACGGTAAGGATTTTGCATAAAAATGCTATGGCAAAAGGCCTTGTATATATTGTGATTCTTCAAATTCCGGATTAAACTGATGCAAATTTTAAGCACTTTCACATATAAAAAATCTAAATCTGGTTATTGTGTTTGTTTAGGAGAGAACTCTAATATCTCAGAAGAGCAATAATTAATTAGTTATTTTCAGATAGAGAGTAGAGGCAAAATATAAGGCTATTATTTAGTTCCAATAGATGATGACTATTATATATGCTCCCACTGAGCAAATAAAGTTATATTATGCCAATCAAGTTGCAATTCACATTTATTTTGATCCAATATTAAGAGCGGAAATCGCACAGAGAGGTTGATTATCAGTTTATGAGGGAGAATATGCAGTCCAAAGAGATAATCACTTCTTTTGTTTGTTCCAATGGTGGGTTACCAGATTGGTAGTTAAGCTTTGAAAAGTCCTAGAGCTGAATAGGATTGAACGGTAGTTTTGAACCAATTTGAGGAGTGTTGAAAACCATATTGTAAATAGATTAGTTTTACGTGTAAATGCACTAAACTTAGGAATGTAAAAAGACCAAGAATATACAACTGGTCAAAGTTTGTGGTCCACAAACTAGAAGAAGTTTATAATCCTTTACATTTTTTCTAGAATAACTTATATAATGTGATATTTGTAAGCTTTTTCCATATATTAGATGTTTTTTTGGCTGGGTTGCCAATCAGAGGGGGGAATACCCACCTATTAAAACTAAATCGAATCCCTCTTAAACTAAATAGACTACTTTTTGATGTTTTTTCATTCTTTTCCTATTCCTGTTCATTCACCCCCTACTTTCTCATCTTTTACATGTGTCTACCTTTCTTATTACTCTAGGTTGCTCTCTTCTAAGTTATCAAGTTTTCTTCTTTACCTTTCTCATTCTGTGGACTCTTTTTTTGTTTTTCTCAGAAGTTAATGTGGCCAACTCTTCTCTTCTGAACCAAAGAAAACCAAATTTAAGTCCGATGAATTATCACGATTCTCACTTGACATTTCTTTCACATGCTCTCTCATCAGCAATCTCCTTGGATGACATTTCTTTCACTAAACCTGTGCATCCTCTTCTTCCTAGGAAGCAAGCAGCAGTAGCCATATGTTTCATTGTTCCTCTCTCTCTCTCTCTCTCTCTCTCTCTCTCTGTGTTTTATCTATTTATTTTTCTTCTCTCTCTTTTTGAGGCCATTGTCCAGGCCACTGAGTGATTTAGCTTGCAAC
Source organism: Wurfbainia villosa (assembly GCA_025175895.1). Classification (NCBI taxonomy): domain Eukaryota; kingdom Viridiplantae; phylum Streptophyta; class Magnoliopsida; order Zingiberales; family Zingiberaceae; genus Wurfbainia; species Wurfbainia villosa. The sequence goes on from JAKLTH010000042.1 coordinate 1,446,227, forward strand.
ACGTGGGTTTGGTAGAGACAATGGTTGCTATAGTAGGAATGCCTATAAGCCACAGACTAAGCAAGTTTTCCTTGGCAGACTCTACGTTTCTGCCTAGTAACATTGAATGCCCAAAGTATATGTGAAAGTGTTAGAGAGAGTTTTTGTCATCATAATGGAAGCACATGAAATGACCATGGAAATTCATCAGTTTAAAGATCAACAATTGGTAACAGGATTGCTTCCCAGAAATATAAAACATGAATATTCAAGGGCTATATCAAACTGTTGTGCAATATAACAATGAAATTATGTTAAATATCAAATGTCAGTTGAGCCTTACTAGTGACATATATCTGGTGACAAGCAGCAAGATTACAATGAACTAGTGTATGATCATATTGAATAAAGGATAAACAATCAACCAATAGAAGGGAATTGCACAATGTGAAATTCGCTGCTTACAGCTTTGAGACATTGAGTTCATTCAACAGTGTGCGCAAGCGAGTATCAAAATTGGAGACCACGGCCAGCTTAACTGGAAATAAAAAAAAAAAGGTTAAAAATTTCTAGGATGATTAAAAATGTTCTTGCGCTTAGAATGAAAATAAAATTGAGAAAATACTTGGCTTATATGACCTCCAGCATCTTTCAAGAGACACATTGCTTCATATGCCCCATGTGGTAAGTGCCATGCATCACCATTTGCAAAATACTAGCAAAATACATTTACTTAAATCAAATTTATGAGATACAAGATTTATGATCTATTAAGAGGAGTAATGCAAACAAGTAAAAGAATAATGAAAGCAAGAAAATAAATTTAAGATTTGTTCAAAAGAAAAAAAATTGAAAGTTTTCAAGATTAGAAAGTATTGATTTGCGCATCTGCCATAAAAGGAAAGAATTAAAAATCTTCAAGGATAAAAAATATTCAAGATTGGTGCATCTGTAATAAATAGAAATAAATTTAGAAATATTCAAGATTGACACATCTACAATAAATGAAGATAAATAAAAATATTCAATATTGGTAATTCCATAATAAATCAGAGATTTTATTTTTGTTATTTGGTAATTCTATTTTGGTAATTCAATAAGGAATAATTATAATCCCTATTAGATTAGCCTATTTTCTTTATTTAGAATATTTATTTTCATATTTATTATTGAGTCAAGCCCATAAAAGGAATCGAGTCCTATATTTTAATCAATTTTTTAATTAATATAATTTTCAATTTGATTTCTTTGTATTTATTTCTTATTTGCTCCATCAATTTTGTTTCTAATTCCTGAGTGGTTCGATAGTTCAAATTTGATGTTGCGTCAAGAAGTAAATAAGCAAAGCATACTTGTGACAGATAAAATACAAGAAACCTCATGCAACTGGTATTTACACAATATTTGGCTGGATAAATCCATAAATCACACACATATACTCATCCTTTAGACATTCAGGCATCAGTAGCCAAACCTAGCCAAAAAACATTTCTAAATACAGAATATGGTAACAATAAAAATAAGCTGCAGTTTTATGAGATTTCACATGCCTAAGTTAGCACATCTACTCAAGCCACAAAATTGAATTAAAAGTGTCAACAGAGTGGTCTGTTGAACTTATCAAAATATAAGACTTTACCACCAAACAAAGAACACCGATAAACTAAATCCAACCAATATTATAGAGCTGAGATACTTCAAATGTTTGTTACCTAGAAAGTAAAATTTTCCGGTCCAGGCGAGCAATGAAATTTAAATGTGCTACTTGTTAGGACTTGTTCACACTATCGTCTTAATATTTCCTTTGCAATTCTAGATGGTACAGTCAAAGTGCTAAGGGTTGTACACAAACCAATGCAAGCTTCATGTGCTCAAACATGTTTGTTAGAAAAATAAACAAGTTCAAGCTCATATCTACATTTTGCATTCAACCATGTTTATTAAAACCTCAAGCTCAATATTAGCCAAGCTCAAATATTTGTGTTCAAACTTGTTTATCAAAAATCTTGGCAAGCTCAATCAGGGATAAGATTGTCCTTACAAGTTAGCTAATGAGTTAATACTTGAGCCAATAGATGGAACTTATTATTTATTCATTTGTACATATCATAGAAAATTAAGAATCATAAATTTAGTAAAATATCAAAAAAACATTATCCACAAATAGTAGCATAAATATATACATGTAATGGATTTTTCTTATATATCTGAATGGGAAACTAGAGAAGCAGAATCATAAATGACCATTCAACAAGTTTGTTCATGAATATATATGGGATTCACTAGTTAAGCTCCCTAGTTTCAAACTTCTTTATTAATTTTGTCGGTCTTAAAATAATACATCCAAGCTTTTGTTTCAGTACATAATGAACATAAATGTGCTCTTATGAGCCAACTATCGAACTTGTTCATATACATTTTTTTTATTTACAGACCTAGACCTAAGGGTGCCCTTTTGTGTTCTTTGTACCAGTGTCAAAGCGTGGTATATCTTTTTTCTCTGTGTTTGTTTCCGTATATTGTTTGTTCCACATTATTTGCAATCGATAATGTCAGTTCCAGAATTGACTAGTCAATCAAGATTCCCACCTCATAGACCTCTTCAAAATAACTGTTATCACTGCAACCAGTGGCTTCGGACACAACCAGCTTCCAGAATGCCCGCCCATCGCCCTGACCTTTCAAATTCCATTAAAAGCGTTCACAACATGCGTGCACGCAACTCTTTTCCACGACAACAAAAAAATGTAAAACCTGATAGCGAAGCTTCTCTGGCCATGGAGCTGAAAAAGCCCTTCTGAAGCCCTTCTTTATCTCCGCCTCTGTCGTGCACAATCCTAAAAAAAAAAAAAGGTAAAATGTCAGAAAAATCAAATTAGATAGTTATATGGAATTGAATACTAGTTTGCTCTCGTGAATTGTGAGAGTAGAGGATTACCGTATTTCCTCCCAATTGAGGCGTACGTCTCCTCCACAGGGCTTGCCAGTTGAAGAAGCGTGCCGCCAGCGTCCAACAGGAGCCCATCATACACCCTCGATATCCTATGATCATCCACGAAAGCTGCACAGAGGACATGGATCTTCGCTGTCATCCGATCCAGTGCGATCGAGAGGGAAAGAAAGACTGGATCCAGGAATATTTGGACATGTAAGTAGATGCCGATGAAAAGAAAACCTGATCGGATCTCCGTCCAACGCCGGCGAGTCTGGATGGCAGCTCTGCCTCTGAAAAGGCTAGTGGATGTAGCAGGAGACCAGCAACGCATCCGGGAGAAAGCTTCCATTTCTTTCCGGGGCTCGGGTGTCAACGAACCGCCGAGCGAGGTGGTCTATTTTTACACATTTATGTAGCCTGTTTATTAAAAATTTTATAGAGAGAAGTGTTTTTTTTTTTTTTAAATCGAGTTCTCTTATGTTAAATATTTATCTAATATATAAAATTTATATTTAATTCTCATATGATTTTTATTCCAGCATTAAAATACTATATAAAATAATAATAATTTTCTAAATTAAGCACTTTTACTTAAAACTCAATCTAGCTTTAAATTTTACTAAATTATATATATCATTTCTCTAAAATGTTCCACCCCTGCAAATTCGTATAACATCTGAATTGAGTTAGCAAATCTTAAATTCATGTCAAATTGAAAACTATTATAAATCTAAGATTTTATTATAAATCATAAAAGTTAGAAATCTGTCCAATTAGCAGTCTCCTGTCATCCATCTTAAGACTATAACGAGAAGAAGTTAAATCATGGAGGGACGAGGTAAATCTAAGATTTTATTATAAACGTTATTATAAATCTAAGAATTTTATAACAATCAAATATTTCAAAGAAATAATAAAGTAGCATTTGGTTGAAGGGAAAATTTTTCATTTTTTATTTTCTATTTTTTTAGAAATAAAAAATAATTTTTTAATGTTTCCTAAACTTCCATAAAATATTTTTTTATTTTTTGGGAAATGAAAATATAAATAAAAAATGATTTTCTAGAATTTTCTAAAAAAGACTTCTTTATTTTCTAGAAAATGAAGATAAAAAATATTAACCAAATACATTTTCTCAAAAAATGAAAACAGAGAATGAAAAAAAAAATTCTCTATCAAATGCCCCTTAAAGATTTCTATTTTTTTGTTCTCATGAATTTTATTTAGCGAGAAAATATAACTCATCGGGCTCCTTTTTGTCATGTCATATGCTGGTCTGACAAACCCACATCTCACACATTGACGCATCCTCCTCTTTGGGTCGTGCCTCGAGGGGGTTAGAGCTCGTAGAAAATGAAAATAGAAAACGAAAAAAAATTTCTCTATCAATTGCCCCCTAAAGGTTTTTATTTTTTGTTCTCATGAATTTTGTTTAGCGAGAAAATATAACTCATCGGGCTCCTTTTTGTCATGTCATATGTTAGCCTGCCTGACCCACATCTCACACATTGATGCATCCTCCTCCTTTGACCGTGCCTCGAGGGGTTAGAGCTCATACCTGTGGAAATGGTATGATGGTTAAGATATAATTGAATTTACAGATAAAATAAAAAACGATTTTAGAAGAGATCTAATTTTTTTTTAAAGATTCAAATGATTTCACATATATTGATCATCACGTGAAGATTCACAGGACCTTCTATTATTTATCTCTTTCATAATATCCATAAAATAGATTGACAAGAGCCACTAGATGAACGAATTTCAACCTACGTGGATTGAGGAGCTAGAGCTTCTCCAATAGATATAGATCTGTGGAATATTAACTCTCTTCACGGGTAAGCAAAGGCTCTATGAGTTCCACACCTGTTTTTGTCGGCAACAAGTCAAATTATTTAAATCCCCAGGCTCGTGTCACATTCCCCTTGTTAATTAAGTAAGAGCCGTCACATTAAATGGGAGGAAAGCTAATCACATGTTCTCAAAATGTTAGCCTCTTCGGATTGGCCAGTCGGGCTGCTGAGTTGTCCCAACACACCAACTGAGAGCCCCCACGGCATTATCAGTGTTCTTTCTAGACCTTTTGGCCTACTCTCGAGTGATACAAATCCTCACAGCTACGCCAGCAGACACATCGAGTTACATCGGTGGATCTACCTCTCTTTCTTGCTTGTTTTTCCTCATAACCCAATCAGTCGAATTGGTCATTGGATTTGGAGTTGGCAAAACCCAAGCCAAGGTGTGGTGTTGGTGGTAGATCGTCCATCTCATGCTCATAATCATTGGCCTGGATCCATGTCCATCTCCGGTAATCTTATTATAATCAAATCCGCAACACAAAGCTACAGAGCACAGCTTTGCAGTTTGCCCTACACACAAGACAAGCGGCCAGCCTGCCTCATCTCCCCTTTTCCTTTGCTGCAAGGGAAGTGAAAAATCATGGGGAGGGAGTAGTACAACAAGAAGAAGAAGAGCAGCTCATTCTTCACCGCCGCCGCCCCCACCCCACCCCCCCAGCAACCCCACCCATGGTTTGAAGTCACTGTCGCTGTTTATCAGCCATTAAATCTGCCCCATCTCCACCGCGTTGCCATATACCTTGCCAAGATCCAGTTTTTCTTTTCTGACTACAGTGTCAGTACCGGTGGAGGGGTGATCTGCTCATGGCTCTCCTCCTCCTCCTCCTCACCTCCATCGTTGTCTACATGCTGCATTGGGGCAATGCTCAGCCTTCCCCCGGCTACTACCCCAGCAACAGGTTCAAGCCCTTGCCTGGCTTCTACCATGGCTACAGCAATCTATGGGGGCCTCAGCACCAGACTGTCTCAGGAGACCAGTCCTCAGTCACCATTTGGTTAGACAGGAACTCAGGTATGCATGCACGGCACCATTTTTGCCTTCTCGCTCTTCGATCCTGCCATCGCTCACTCTTAGTTGGGGACAGGAAGCGGATTCAAGTCCAACCGACCTTATCGCAGTGGCTATTTTGCTGCATCCATCAAGCTCCAAGCCGGCTACACGGCCGGGGTCATCACTGCTTTCTATGTCAGTGGTCTAGATCTTGAGCTAGATTGTGCCCGAATGTTGTTTGCAATTGTTTAATAGTTTTTTTTTTTCCCTTCTCATTTGCAGCTCTCAAACGACCAGGCGCATCCTGGATCTCATGATGAGGTAGACATCGAGTTCATGGGGAACACTCCAGGGAAGCCTTACAGGCTGCAGACGAACGTGTACATCAGGGGAACCGGCGACCGGAGATACGTCGGCAGGGAGATGAAGTTCCACTTGTGGTTTGACCCTGCTGCTGATTTCCACAACTATGCCATCCTGTGGAACCCAACTGAAATCATGTAAGTATCCGTACATCAATGCTGATGGTAGTGTGCGGACATTAACAATGAATTAAAAGGTAGGATTAAGTTAGATCCAAGTCCAACCAATGTCAAAACATGCAAAGGTCTGAAACAATTGAGATAGTAGAGCATTTATTTCCACGTTCATTGGCCGCAAGGTTCGGATCAGTTCGTGTCTAGATCATGTGACCGAATAAAAATAATCAATAGCGAGTCTGCAATATTTTGCTGAAAACCGATCGCAATTTGGGCCTGGCAGATTCTTCGTGGACGACATACCGATCAGGAGGTATCCAAGAAAGAGTGCAGACATATTCCCGATGCGGCCGATGTGGATGTATGGCACCATATGGGATGCCTCCGCCTGGGCCACGGACAGGGGCAAGTACAGGGTGGACTACAGGTACCAGCCCTTCGTCGCCCGGTTCAACAGGTTCATCATCCGAGGGTGCTCCGCCTTCGCCCCGCCGAGCTGCCGGCAGGCGCAGTCGTCGCCGATGGGCTCGGGCCTCAGCCCGCAGCAGTACGCAGCCATGCAATGGGTCCAGAACAACTACATGGTGTACAACTACTGCACCGACCCTGGAAGGGATCGTTCCCGGACACCGGAGTGCTATTAGCTGCATCATCCGTCGCGTTCTGGCTTTAGCGTTTGGTAAAAGAAGAAGAGTTTCACTCTCTTCCTGGTAAAGGTGGAAGAGTCGAGCATTGCTTTGTTTTGAGATGCGAAGGTGCATGGTGGTGTATTATTATTTCATATTTTCAATTGCCGTGTTCAATGTTCATCAAGATATTGGAATAAATTTCAACGAGTAAGTGTGGATCATGGTCTGTTTTTTTTTTTTTTTTGTTTTTCAAAGAAAGCCAACATATGAGAATATGAAAATCATATAAATAAACTGGACCAAACGAATTAAATATGCTTTTGGAAATATTGAATTAATAGTTTAGTACTAATATTATTTATTGATTCTTCAATGTATGGTGGCCATTTTAATTTTTACATGTAGCAAAGAATTTTTGTTTAAACCGTTATATTAGCATTTACTGATAACTCTATTTTAATTTGACTGTCGCAATTAATATGAAAACTTAATGGATCATTTACAAATGGAATTTATTATGTTAAGTTAAATCTAGAGTTTTTTTTTTTTTTTTTTTTTTCAAAAAATGATTTATTAAAAAAAACTGTAAATATGTGATGGGGCCCACATAAAATATACCTAATTCTCGATCGAAGATACACTGAGCGACTGAATTATGAAGGTCGAAGGTGTTTTTTTTTTTTCTGAAAAAGGTGCCTTGGGCTTGGGGCATGGACTTTTTACTCTCCAGCCCATTAGAATGTGAAAATTCCATTGAATATCATTTGATTTGGTTAATTCGGATTCAAATCGAAAATTTCGGCTCGAACCACATGATGGGGGTTCAATTTCAAGTGGTTTAGAAACGCCTGATTTGGTTTCGAAACAGCCTTCAAACCGAACCGTGTCGTCGGGTTTAAGCCGTGCGATCCAGAATGTGATGATCGCGTTCGTTTCAAACGGCCAAGGGGGTCGTCACTTGGGATCGCTTCCGTGGAAGACGACCGGATCTCCCGACTCTCGAGGAACAGAGAGTTCGGACTTCAGATCTCTTTGTTTTCCCATCGGATCGACCGCTACAGGGTGTTTCTCTGAGTCCTTTCGCTGCCTCCTCGTCGTGGATTAAGCAGCAAAATACAGATCTGCTAAAAATTGAGGTAAAGCTTCCTGCCATTCTTCGTGCATCATTAGCCCGATCCCCGTATAACCGTTACGAATCCGCGCTCCAGGACCTGATAATTTTTGTCTAGCTGCTGACCTTGGTTTCGTCGATTAGTTGAAAGGATGATAAACTTATACTTGAATACGAAGCCTGCTCTTTGTTTTCTATACGGAAACGTTAAACTGAATCAGGAATTCGTGTAGCATTCTCTGTTCGTGCTACTTTTTGACGTTCTAGGCACTGATCAATTGCCTAACTTTCTCTTTAATGGTTCAGCTGATATAACAAGCTTAACAATTTATCACATATGTATTTTGGTTGCAAATTTTGTTATGTTAAATTGACAATCCTTGTAGGCTATTATTTGGGAAATTACGCCAATTTTGAATTTGGAAAAATTGGTGCCCGTACTCCTTTAAACATTTGGCTATGCCATCTTCATTTGTTTTCTTTATGCAAGTTGCTCTTTACAAACTTATTCATTTTTTTTAAAAAAAGTTTTTTGAAATTGGTTTGACATTTGGAAACTTGGGTTATTTTTTTCTAAACAGATACCATCGTATATTCATTATTCTTTAATTGTTGATTCATTCCTTTCCTAAGTATATTTATAATTCTTCATATTTGTTTAGGCATTGGTGTGGAAGTCTCAGATTTGAGCGGAACAATGGATGCCATAGCTATTTTAGCATCATCCCCGTATGATGAATGGTTAGCACTTTCAACCCCAGGCTGGTGCCCATCGGCACGATATAAGGTAGATATGACTATGTGACTTTTGGCAACTAGGGGTATGCTTGAATTATGTATGCCTTATCTGGTTTCAGTTCGTATCCGGTCTCTCTACTAAAAGCTCTTCTACTCTAAATTTGGGATGCTGTGCATTGGGAATAAACTTTGCATCGCGTGATAAATATTTATTTTTAGGGAATGTATTTCTATTCTCAGTACTTTGTTAACTTGTAACCTTTTTCTCCTAATCGTTGTAGCATGCAGCAGAATTTGTCAATGAAAGACTCTATGTAGTTGGTGGAAGTCGTAATGGCAGATATTTGTCAGATGTTCAGGTGATAGACATTGATCTTTCTTTAGTGATGCAAACGACAAGATTCTAGGCAACTAGTTATGATGGATTTTACAGGTATTTGATTTTAGGGCATTAAGATGGTCTACTTTAAGACTTGAGGTAGACAAAGATGGTTCCAGGTTGGACACAGTTGATCAAGAAAAAGGCTTCCCTGCAGTGGCAGGCCACAGCTTGGTGAGTTTTGGGAATTGTAAAACAGAAAAATTCTTGTATTCCAGGCTTTATGGTTCTTGTTTATTGATCTTTCCGCTAGTTAAGATTTTGATGCTGTGTATTTTAACAGGTGAATTGGGAAAACAAGCTTCTAGTTGTTGCTGGATTTACAAAGGAATTGTTGGATTATGTGACAAGTAGAGTGGACGAGCTACTAGCTTTCTTTACAGTTTATGCTTGCTTAAGTTACTCAAGGAAACAGTTTTTGTTTAGCTTGTTGAAATCTTACCAAATACCAGCAACTTGTTTGGTTAATAAATGAACTTCATTTGTTTAAAATTCAATTTTTAACTTGATCAATCAGATCAAAAGTGGTATACACAAATGAAATGAAATCAGAATGGTTCTTTCCTAATCTGACTCCATTTCCAATAACTGGATGGTCAATTTGAGGTGGAATTATCCATTTCAATGAATGACTAATTTCACTCGATCCATTCTATACTTCCAAGTGGGTGAGGGGAAAAGTTTCATTCCACATTTCCACCACTATAAAATATAATACTTGTTAACAAAACATCATTTCAACGCTAAAAGTTGAGCTGGGTGGTGCAATTGAGCTGGGTGATTCATTCAAACTGATCAAGCTGGTCATGCTAATAGAGCTTGTGTGCCAGTTGGGCCAGATGGGTAGTGCGAACTTTTTCAAGCTGGGCATGCTGGGTGAGCTAAGTGGACTAGTTAAAGTTGGGCAGATAGTTTGCACCAGTCAACTTGGTCGAGTTGATCAAGTCTGATAAACTATGTTACTTGACGATTGGATTTGTTGAGTGCACTACCCAAGTCAAGCATATTATGTAGCTTGACTAAATCTGGTGTGTTAAATAAATGAGACAGATTTGACACTCAAAAATAAAGAATACGATTGATTTCCATTGCGAAAACTAACATGTAATTAGTTTTTGCAACATTTTATAACATGTGATTACATGGTGACAAATTTATTCTGCAGGACTATTTATTTCATTCCGTTTTAGTTTGATAACTGATATTCACAGTTAAAGACTTTTCTTTTCTAATGTTAAATTTCTTATTCTTGAATTGCAGTTTGGTCCATTGATCTAGAAACTAGCACCTGTTCATTTGTTGTGACCTATGGTAAAATTCCGGTAATTGCTGATCTTTGTATCCTGAATCTGATTGGTAACTTACATTTTCTGCTAAGATGTCTAATTTATTGTCAGTTATTATGTGATGACTAGAGGATCAACTATATGCTCCAAATTCCCAATTTCCTTTCAAAATCAAGAAATTATTTTGGTTGCTGATTATTGAGGCTCTTTTCCCTTAACAGATAGCTAGAGGAGGGCAATCAACAACTTTGATCGGTTCTAAACTTTTTATGTTTGGTGGAGAAGATAGAAAGAGGAAGCTGCTAAATGACCTCCATACCCTTGATTTGACTACCATGACATGGGAGGAGATTGGAACCAAGTATGAATTTCCCTTATGTCAACCAAAACATTATATGCTAATGACTAAACTATTTTATTTTCTTATATAGGAACACATCTCCAGCACCAAGATTTGATCATTCAGCTGCAGTATATGCAGATCAATATCTTCTCATCTTTGGTGGTTCATCTCATTCAATCTGTTTCAATGATTTACATTTACTAGAATTGCGGACTGTAAGTACTTTCTTTGTGGCCTTGGTTCAACTTAGTCATCAGTTACTATGAATAAGCATTTGCTTGCGTTGTGTCTGTTAATTATTATGTGAATAATAATTAGCTTATGTTCGCTTTTTAAACTTGAGACTCTAGAAAAAGAGGGTGAATCAAAGTTATAAACAGTTAAAAAGAAGGGAGCCTTGGCACAACGGTAAGGTTGTTGCTTTGTGACCAAGAGGTCACAGGTTCAAATCCTGGAAACAGTCTCTTGCAAAAAAAAGCAAGGTAAGACTGCGTACAATGGATTCCTTCTCCGGTACCCCGCGTGGCGGGAGCTTCGTGCACCGGGTTGTAGTTGTAGTATTGTTGGAAATGGAGCACGGGAATAGCTATTCATCTAATATAGTTAGGAAATAAGAATACAGGAATATATCACATGTGATAATTTTTTAAGGTTTCAAACCTTGACAAAAGATTATGCTGAACCTTTAAATAAACAAAATTAATTGTAATGAACGATTATGACTATACAAATACAGATAAAAGCTTAAATAATTGAGGATGCTGAACCAAGGTTATGTTAGCAGAAACCTGAATGAAAAATTTCTTGGACGATACTTACCTATGTGTAGTATGGTATGCCTTGATAAAGAGTAAGTAATGCACAAAAATTTATTTAATTTTGGTATTGATATTAGCAGTATGCTACAGTTGGTAATACCAGGTACATTTAAAACATGCTAAGTTTCTACACTTGAAGATTTGTGCAATTACTTGATGGTCATCTATGGTGTGACAAAACTGTTCTAATATACACAGTCTTCTCCAACTCGCAAGTATGCTAAGCCTTCTTTGATTCACTTAAAATTACAGTACTAAATGAACCCTTTGCATGCATTACATTCTCCAGCAATTGTATTAGCTGGGTATATTTCCATGAAACGACGAGAGTTTTAAGTATTTGCTTTTTGTGGCTGAAAGCCATGATCATTTGTCCAGTCTCTATATTTTGATAGTGGAGTTTTTGTTTTGTGTTTTTGATTAAATCTCTATCTACCATATGCTCTTGTATTAGTTGGGGTGTGATAATTATGTCAAACAATTGTAACCTTATTGTGAATAAAACATGCAATGATTACTTAATAATTGAAATCTTACAAATTGATGAGATGGTTTAAGTTTCTTCAATAACTCAAGGAACAAGGTGTATAGGAACAAAATCATACACTGGTCATTTTATCTTGTTAGGAAGTTTAGAACATTACAAGGGGAATCTTACTTTGATTCACCTAGAGCACTTGTTTTTGAGTTTGATACATGACAAGAACCATGACTAGTTGTCTACTTGAAAGTAGTATTTATTTACTACGTCTCACATAACTTTCTTCCTCCCTTTCACCTTCTCATCATTCAATCCCATTCCAAGATTGCAAATTATTAAACAAATCCAGATTTACCGTATATATGCCAATTCCGGAAACATCTTCCAGCTCTGAAGCATGTTCCTATGGCTATCTCTGCAATGAGACTTCAAAATCTTGTAATTTGTCTTCCCTAATAGGAAGCAGGAATGAAACCGTTCCAGAATTTATTCTATGTACGTGTCATTTTGAGCATCTTGGTTTTGTCCTTAATTCAGTACAAGTAACATTAGTTGTTTCTCACCTTCATATAGTTATGTTAAACTACATTATCCATATAACTCCATTTATAATCTCTATATATGAGGGAAGATATGATCATGGGGACAAATAGTGATATTGTATAACACCATACACCGATAGATACACCAATGCCTCAACTTATGAAAAAAAAAAGGATTTGCTAAATCATTTTTATTACAATCTTTATTATATATGATGCTGTATATGAAATCGTAACTATAGAAAACAGTTGTTTATAGATAATTAGTCAAGGCATTATGGTTTATTGATTATTGTAGCATAAAGACAAAGTTTGATAAGATTTTGAAAGTGTAGAATAAGCGGAAGAAATCTTTTTAGAAAATATTGATGATTGTTTCCTTGTTTAGTTGAAAAGTCCATTTCTGTCATCTATTAATCAAATACTTTAGTCATCTATTTCATGATTGTTCAATTGGTTATTCATAAGCACCATATGCCTTATGCAATACATATTGATAGATTGAGGCTTAAGCTATTATCATATGCAATATGCAATACATATTGATTGAGACTTGAGCAATTTGAAATATTCTTGCTTCAAAGGAAGCAGACAGAATTTTGAGCTTCCCTACAATGTTATCAGAAGAAATTAAGATAATAAACTAAGGATTATCTACAATTTGCATTAACCAATTTAACTATGTTTGTGCTTATTTAAACTGCTCCCTTAAACTGGTGAGTTTGAATTGCAGATGGAATGGTCGCAGCCCCAAACTCAGGGAGCATATGTGACTCCTAGAGGTGGTCATGCTGGCACCTTAGTAGATGAAAACTGGTACATAGTAGGAGGTGGAGATAATATAAGTGGTAAGTGAACCTTAAACATTTAGCTGATCATTATTTACTAATTTCCTGCTAGGCTAAGCTTTCTTATTGGCTACTTGTTTGGACTTTTAAGAGTATGATCTGAGTACATGAATTTATTTCAGGGGCCACCGAAACTGTTGTCTTGAATATATCCAAGCTTGTGTGGTTGATCACCACAAGTGTAGGGAAACGTGATCCACTTGCTAGTGAGGTCAGTATCTAAAATCTGTTCTTTGATGCGCCTTCTCGATATTGTTAATTTCAGAAGATGAAATGGAACTCTGTTATAATTACTGTTTTAAAAAGTGTATCATGAAGTTGCAAATTCAGCAGCATATGTATATTTTATCACATGTTTTTTTATTTTTTAATTGCTGAGCTATATAGTTCAACCTAGATTGATGTCTCTAAGAATAGAGTAGCCTAAAGGGATTTAATTTAGTTTGCATTTAATTTATCAAAACTTAAAGAAAACCAAAAACATTAAGAAAGAGATCCCTTAAGCAAAATGTGATATGTGCAAAGACTGTTTTTTAAATTTAGAAAAAAAAAAGTTATTGTGTGCTGAGTGTAAACTATTTATGTTGACTTTTTTATTTTAATAGATCCAAATTCAATTGTTGTTACTTCTCCGTGATGACCACATATGCAGTTGGATAGGCAATTTCATAATCCATGGGTTATGTGGTGACCAGATAGCAGACTGTACTTAAGCAATTTTTAAAACCCTGATTGTAATTATTTTGAAAGAATAAAAGTACCTTTTGTTTTATTCATTCGCATGATTCCCTTTTGGGCTTCTTATCTATATATATATATTTTGCTGATACGATATATATATTTTTATCATCATGCCATGTCATCATTGTCAACAGTATTTATTCCAACTAGGACGCTACATTGACCCTTATCACCCTACTTTCCATTCAACTCTGTCAATGCTACTCTTCGTCACCTTCTGGAACTTCTTGCTCGCTCCAAATTAGTTGCAAGGACCTCTCTATTTATAGAGATGGGATGAATCTTAATGAATGGGCTTGAGGGATATAGTCTTGACAATGGATTGTAGAAAACCGATCAAGATTTGTGAATGCCAACCTTTAATATAGGGTCTTTCTTTGGACTAAAATATTTAGATTTAATGCATTTTAAAACGGATTAGTTTATTCCAGTGTAACTTGTCATTCTGTTTTTATTCATCCTGTCTTGCTCTCTTTGTTGTAGAGCATTTGATATATACTGACTTGCTTAAAATGTTTGAATTATTTGTTTGATAAGTCATTCTATCCGAAAAGGCCAAAAAGTGATTCTTTTGATTTAGATCTTCTGCCTTGACAGGGTCTTACTCTATGCTCAGGATTGCTGGATGGTGAAAAGTTCATCATTTCCTTTGGTGGTTACAATGGGAAATATAACAATGAGGTAAGCTAACTGATAGCTATGGCTGGAATAACAAAAAAAAAATGTAGCTGAGTAACACCAATAGTCCTTTTAAAAGTTTTTTTTAATTAACAACTCCACTCTTTCTCTAGCATTTTGTGTATCATAATTTGGGTGAGCAAACTATTGTCTTGCAGTGCTGTTTACATACTATCTATATTTCTCCTTGTTTAATATATGGATTTCTCCATAGATATTTGTTCTAAAAATTAAACCTAAAGAGCCATTGCGACCACGACTTCTTCAATCACCAGCAGCTGCAGCTGCTGCTGCTTCTGTAACTGCTGCATATGCCATAATCACAGCAACTGATGCGAAAAACATAGATACGACAAGTTCAGTCGATCCAGATGTCAAGAGCAATGAAATTGAGAATGTTCAGAAGCTTAGTGCTATTGATACTGATACTCTTAAAGCAGAAAAAAAGTTATTAGAATCCAGGATAATGCAAGCAAGAGATGAAAATTCAAGGCTACAGACCAAGATTGATGAGATGAATATTACCCATAGTGAATTATTAAAGGTAAAATTTCAATTGGAATTTAGTAAATTGTATTGGTACTTGTGTAGTTCTAAGTTTCTGGTTTTTTCCCTCTCTTTTTCTCAAGGAACTTCAATCAGTGCAAAGTCAACTTACAGCCGAAAGTGCACGATGTCGAAACTTGGAGGTATTTAGTTTTGTTTTTCTCTCTAATCATCCAGGCCATTATCTGAAGACAGAAGTATGTTTAAATACAAGGTCTTTATGTTATAATTTTCTGTCTGTTAATGCAGATTCATATTGCTGAAATACAGAAAAACCTGGAGTCATTTAGTTCTTTAGAACATGAGATTGATACGTTACGTCGTCAGAAATCTCAAGTAGATCAGGAGATGGTTGTAGCACAGAAACAGAGATCTGGGGGTGTCTGGCAATGGCTTTCTGGTGCCACCGATGATGTTCAGTAAAATGTAAGTTGCTTTTCTTTCTGGTTGTTCTGGATGTATAAAGTCATGCAAATTAATAGCAAATTGATGCATTTCAAGTATGTTTTTGGCACTAGTCAAATTAAGTTGGTGCTATGAAAAGCACGTTTCTCATTAAAAATCAGTCTTCTGAAGTCCCTTTGAATTTGTCGATTTTACTTATTGTCTGTTCAAATTATTTAAACAAATGCAGGGTGAGACACGTATTCTTGTGATGGAAACTTTTTTATTGTATAGACAGATGTGATTTTCTCCTCTCCAAAGTTTTTTTTGTTTTCTCAGTCACGTTTTTTTTGGTTTAATTCATTTGTTGTTTTTGGCTATCTGAATTCTAGCCACCTTGGCATTTATTGGCCGCTATCCATTCCCACCTTTCTCTCACACCTCACACCCTTTAATCTCTTTCATCAGTCTTCTTTGCTTTCTTGCTCCTTTGCGTCCACAAGGGGTACCTGCTTAGGATATTTGACAGCACACTGGATAAGAGGAGGCAGGCTGTTTTTTGCCTAATATGCTAATGAACTTTTTAGCTATTTTTTAGTTTCCTGGTTGGTATTTGTTTTTTATTGGGCTCTTGTACACCAAACACTTGACTAATTAAATTTAGGTGGATAGGTCTATTTATGTTGTTTTACAGGGTGATATTTGAGGTAATCTTAGATATGAGAATCTTTGACGGTCAGCATTTCATAAAGTTTAACATTTACTTTCTTTTCTTTTCTTTTTTTTGTTAATGAAACAGTCGTGATAGGCTTTGCATAAAATTTGAGCTTCATTAATGTCCATCTACGCCAACTACTTGAGGCTTTGGCACAAGCTGATCATTAAAATAATACTCTCTGAGCTAGGAAGGTTGTGCCTAATAACATATTGGAGTTAGACGTCGAATGAATTCCTCTGCAAACTGTTGTACATTAATTTCTGAATGAAAAAGCTTTCCTTTGTTCATCCAGCTCCGTATGATTTCTTATTATGGCAGCAATTTCACACTCTTGGTGCTTTTCTGGAAACAGCAGCGTGGGTGGAGTCCGTGAAGCTATTCAAGAACCCTCAGAAGCCAAATATTTGATTACTGAATTTCAACATTGTCAGGAAATGGAAGGCAAGCCACGTTATCCTCCAGCATTTGTAATATGTTCTTGTGCGGATGTTTTGTCTGAAATTCATCAGAAATAGCTGATCAATTTGAGGTCGAGGATTTCATCGAGCAAGAATTATGCAGCTTCGTATGCATCTGAGCTTCTCATTTGGCAGGATATAGGCTCGATATTTATAATTTCATCGTTACTAGACATGCATTTAGCATTCGTTCATGGGAATAAATGCATCTGTCGGCCGGTAAATGAACAAATTGTCCTTGTAACTGCATGGCAAGTGGATTTCACTGTGGGTAGAACACTCGATTGATTTCTGCTGCAAATTATTTTTGCCAGGTGTAGATTCTTTTCCTAAAGCAGAACTCTTGGGATAAACCAATTCTTTGGTATTCAAGTTTGATGTCAAGTACTCCGCCAAGCCCCATGAATCATGAAATTAGCTCATGAAAAGTTCAACAACAAACGCCCTTTCATCTTATTTTTGAGTTTATTTACTTGAATCTGGTTCTTCTTGTCGATATAGAGTTGGCATTTTTTTTTTCCTTTGATATTTGGCAGTCTAAAACGTCTAAGCTGCTTATTAATAGTTTTAAAATTTATAAGATGTTAACGCTTTAGGAAAGCGCGTCCACGAAGTGAAATAAATATTCCCTGTGAGTGAAGTAGACAGAATAAAGAATAATAATTTTTTTTTTTATTTTGGATAAGAAACAAATATAGACAAAGAATAGAAAGGAACATTTAGTTAGGTGGCATTTGGTTTGAGTTGAGTGTGAAAATGAAGATGAGAATGAATTTGATAGTAGATTAGAATGGAAATAAATTTAATCATTTTAATAATTTTATTTGGTTTATAAATTGAAAATTAGGATGGAGGCGGCGTCGACATCACCATTGGCAGATGGCATCGGCAATTGGTGGTAGGTGGTCATCGACGATCGACGGGTGGTGGCCATCGGCGATATCGATGGATGACGATCGACAAACGACGCTCGATGGACGATGAGCGACGACCGATGGAAATGAAATTCATCGCCCATCCCTGAAATGAATTTTGTTCATTCCCATATAATTATAAATAATTCTCTTAATTTTATTTCCAAATCCATTAATCAAACTCTCATTTCAAATCCACGAACCTGACGCCATCTTAGTTTTTATTTGACAAGATGAAATAGATATAGAGCATTGTTTTTATACTTGGATTGTAAAAATATTATAAATAATTAATAAGAAATAAATATAAATTAAATATTTGTATAATAGATGGACGACAATTTCCCATCTGAAAGGGGAAAAAATGGGAAAACAATTTTAATTATCAAGCTTTTGACGTATTCATATATACAAAAGAGGAATGATTTTTCCAGGTCTTACTACAGCCCAAAATTGCTGATTGCAACGCCAAAGCAGCAAGCATTACTGTACAAATGTATGCAAAAGATAACCCGCCAAGATCGGGTTCATATGTCAATTAAGTCATAACGGCAGTAACAATTCATGCCACCTAATACAACATCCATAGAGGTCTCTCCAGTTTCCCTAACAGATCCAAAAACGTGCTTTATTTTCTCGATATATATACACCTAATTCTTGTCATAAATGAGAATCCCCACTTTATAGCTCACAGTGAGAACCAATGCTGACAAGAACAAAGGATAGCAGCCACCTCGAAGCAGTAACGACACAGCCAACTCATGTATTTTTCTGAATGGCCTGAGACTTGAAGTTTTCCCACCAGCATTATTATCGGGAAGGCTGTAAGAAAGGAGCAAGCCAGCATTTCCATTCTCCTGCAAGGCGTTACGTATGTGGATCATGGCTGGTGAGACGTGGGGCTCATTAACTTGGTAGGTGCCTGAAATTTGTCCTACATATTTTCCCAAATTAGTGTGAGCCTCTGCGGCTAACGCCGGGGGGCCACTTATCGATCCCAACATGTTGATTAGACGACTTCTGATCGCTGTGTTACCATCCTTTTTCGCTGCAACATCTGCACCATAAATTGACAGAGCTTTTACATTCTAGGAAATAATTGATAAATCTTGCGGCAAATATGATGTGCACTGCACATTCATCTTGGTTCGAATCGAATGTTGGAGAACACTTGCAGTTTGAAGTTCACAAGAACATACCAGAGCAGTGTCAACTTGGGAAATTATCATAGATATTTAGTCAAAAAATGTCTTTTTCACATTTTCTCTAAATACGAAATTTTTTATCCAGGATTGACAAAAAAAAGAAAAGGTATTATACCTGGTAATGCAGGAATAGCTTCATACTTGTTCTTGAACCCATATTCGGAGACAGGTAATGCTGATACTGCACCAGTTCCAATATTTGTGTGTAACAACTCAGTAATTGCTTTATCTGTGAAACTTTTGCCACCTTCAACCTATTTTCATTTAATAAAATTAGTCTGTAATCCTACTGTAATTATTTTAAACTTTATCTAAAAATCTACTTGGAAGAGACCAGTGCCGACCTTAATATTAGAAAGGTGTAAACTAGAGGGATTTGTTTGTTCGGAATTTTCTGAAATGCTGATATTATCATACGGTAAATCATTCTCCATTGCATCAAAGTATTTATCTATTTCATCACTTAACTCAAAACTTGATGATTCAGCTTTGGATGGATAGAAAGCATCATAGAATATCAAGTCTTGGTCTTGCTGACCAACATCATATCTGTCAGCAAAGATTGGAAGATCAGGTGTTTGCACACTAAGGTCATCCTCTGCTTGCACATCTTGTAACAATTTATGCTGATCAGAGCAGTGGTAAGGTGAATCAAGTAACTCGGCTTCAATCCTTTTATATAACTTGCTAATCTCACCTTCTCCAGTGACAAAATTTGCATAGCCTTCGTTGGAATTCCAGTTCTTATTCATAGCATTCTCTAAGTCATTAAGCTCAACGTATTCATTAGTTCGGCTTGGAGTACGATGAGATAAATTTTTCAAGAGAATTTGCTCTCCTGACTCATCCACAACTGTTGGACCACTCTGCGGTTTGGATTGATTGATGTACGTAAACACATCATCCACGAAACTTGGATCTTTAAGAATCTCATCCAGTACAATTGTAGGATCTTCTGGATCGTTATCGCTTCCTTGCCTATTTGTATCCAGAACAGCACTGTCTTGTTGGACAAACATTTCCTGTTCCTGAAAGTTATCCATAGATGTAAACAAGTTATAATCACAGTTCAGAAAGATGTAACAGAAACAAAAAGACAAGGTCAAATTCCAGAACTTAGAATTACCAATAGAAAAGATGCCCTTAAAGGTAATGACAGAAACAAAAATTGTGTTGAGACATTGACTAGGCAGTACAGTATGTTCAGAAATGTAATCACTTAACAGATACAGCATAAATGTCCTAAGATAAAGAATAAGCAGCAAATATTTATTAGAAAAGGTTTATGAACATTACATATTTAACAAACTTGAGCTTCCCAAAAGAAATGCCTAGATAGTAACAACAGTAAAGAGTGGTCAAAGTTAGCAGTCGATGTACGTTACAGCTCCCAGATTTACAGAGACATAATCATGGGAAATTGGTATACCTGCCTTAGAACTGGATGCCAGTCAACATTTCTATAATGCGGTAACACAATCCAATTCGTCCCTATAGAATCTAGAAATCAATGTTCATTTGATGGGGGAAAAAAACTACTTCTATCCATTGGATGAAAGCTCAAATAAAAAAAAAAAATACTGACACACTCTAAATTACCATTACCATCAGAATCAAAGCACTTATCTACTGAATATCTGTTGACCTAATTAGTGAAAGATTAGACTATCAAGTGGCTGAATTTTTGCAATGACCAAAGAGAGAGAACTTACCTCATCCCTGCATATGCCATGGACCAAGGTAAGAGGAATATCTCATTTGTAACTAACATAAATAAGT
Organism: Wurfbainia villosa; assembly: GCA_025175895.1. Classification (NCBI taxonomy): domain Eukaryota; kingdom Viridiplantae; phylum Streptophyta; class Magnoliopsida; order Zingiberales; family Zingiberaceae; genus Wurfbainia; species Wurfbainia villosa. The sequence continues at coordinate 1,467,069 of JAKLTH010000042.1, forward strand.
ATAAAATTCATTTGATATCAACCAGGAAAATTGGACTATCTTCTAGATCTGAAGTCAGCCATATTCCATAATCAATACAGTCATTGGAGAACCATATTCATTAGTCCAAGCACTCCAGGAATTCCATTTTCATTTCAGGTAACTCTCTCAAGACTGGTTTAAGTTTATAAAAGAAATTGAATGTCAAAAATCCAACTTACTATTTGATCCTGCAAAATTGAAATGACAATTATGAAGACACATGACAAATTGGGAATATCTTATATTCACAAAGTAACTTCTGTTCCTCTATAACAAAGGCAAAGTTTAAAACATAAAGAAAATTGTGGACATTCACATCAGAATCCTTGTCACTCTGTTGTGAATGAACTAAGATAGATTATAAGCCCTTATGTCATTTGATAGAGGAACAATAGAATATGAACTTGAGTGCATGCACATGCAAAATTCTGTGAAATATCAATAGGAGATAAAAATAAAGAAATGCAGTTTAATCCATGAACGATGGGAATATTAAACTTAGTTACATAAGTTTCAAGATTGATTTATGGATCTTGAAGCAATTCATTTCATGTATTCAAGGAAAGACTAGTAATGCAATTACATTTTCATGCGCACTTGCAGTTCTGATAAATCCAACATTTCCTATACATGAAAAAATAGTATACTCTCAATCAAGTGTGTGCCAAGTAGGAAAGGCTGAAAAATTTTGAGTCATATTTTCCAATGTGTGAATAAACTGAATAGAAAAAAAACTACAATAAATTGATTAATAATCACTAGGATATCTAAAAATTTCTAATTAGCAGGTAGAAGATAATTGGCTGCATAAAAATGAATAAGCATTTTCCCTGGTAACCTGACTATCCTAACAGTGATCACACAATTCAATAATGAAGGCACATTATATTTTACTCCCCCAATCTTCTTGTTTGGTCAAAACCAATACTATGTTGTGTTAGCTTTGACATGTAGATACTCTAATAACGTGCTGGTATTCATCATACACATCATCATCGCCATTACCATCAATCCATGTAATTTTCAATAATTTTGGGTCAGAACATGGATCTTTCCCATATATTGAGCCCTATGCAAGACAACTTGTAACATTCAAATCATTAGATGTTTTTATTATATTAACTTGAGTTTTCATTGTTCTAACTCTACCTCTTCCACCTTTAATTCTAATTGATTCAACTTGTCCAATTCCATGATTCTTGGTGGCAATTGAATATGTCCATACCATCTCAATTTTTTTATCCTAAAATTGTGAACTGAAGAACTATCAAAGATATCCATACTTAGGCACATGTTTCAACATTTTTCTTTTTTGTTTTTGTAGCATTCATGCACATGGTAACATCTCGAGCATTTTTTTTTTTCCTTTTTTATTTTAACCATGCTTAAGAAGACAGCCGAGATCTTACCTGAAGAAGATCATTGAATTCCAAGTATTCCTGATCATGAGCGTCAACAGCATCAACATTCCCAGCATCGGGCATCAGGAGCACTCCACTAGCAATCTCTTGATCTTCCCATTCCTCCTCAACGAACGGAGCACCATATTGAGCCCCATTCTGTGGACCAGCACCACTTTTTTGGAAGACCCGACACACAACGTACGTATCCTTCACGATTCCCAACCCAAAAGAAATCAATTTCAATCAATCTCAAACGGGCAAGCAGAGAAGAGAAAAAACCGTACCTGCTGAATCCCCGACAGTGCGAGCTGGGAATCCTCGAGGCGGTACTCGTGCATGACCCAGTTAGTCCTGGTGCCGCGCGGGGCGCGGCCGGAGTGGTAAACAAGGGTCTTTTTCATACCAACGACGCGCGCGCCGCAGGAGACGTCGCGGTCCTTCCCGGTGGTCTTCCAGTACCCCTGAGCGGTGGCCCGGTTGGTCCTGGAACGGCTAGAGTACTTGCGGTCCAGCGGGCTGAAGAAGTACCACTCGAGGTCGCGGCTACGGAGGCGGGAGAGGCCAGGGAGCTCCCACGGCTCGCATTTGTAAAGATCCACTTCGGCGATGGCGTCCACGCGGAGGGCCCGACCGCAGACCCTGCGCCTGAGGTAGTAACTAACGAGCTCCTCATCGGTGGGGTGGAACCTGAAACCAGGAGCAAGGAGGGCGGCCGCAGGTGTCGGCGCGGAAGCGGACGAGGAGGCAGCGGCTGGCATCGATATGGGGCACAACGGACCGGCGATCGGCGACGAAACAAAAAGGAAGATGGAATTGATCGAGAGATCGGAATTCAAATCCCGCTGCTCTTCGCTACTCGGCGACGATCGAGAGCGAGGGTTCGAAGACGACGCCGCGCACGAGAGAAAGCGTGTGAAGGAAGAAAAGACTCGGAAGCAGACTACAAGGTTGACAAGATCCTGTACATTCGGACTGTAAATAAGATTTTCAAATTATGCATCTCGGCCACTCGTTTGTGGCACCAACGGTATTTGCTGCAATTGTATATCGATTTTTTTGTGATTAGATGCAGCAGGATCGCCAAGATCCTATTCGGCGGATTTTGTGGGGTTGGGTTGGTTAATTCTATGTTGACATTAGCAACGTAATTAGGGCAAAAACATAAAGAGAAATTTATCTACACGCTTCAACAGGATACAGGGAATTGTAACGGATGACAGCAACACATGGTGCCCGAGACATTTTCGCTTTGGCAGCTCAGCACGTATCCTGTTTCCTGAACTAGACGATGTAAAGAAGAGTTGAGACGTATAGGAGTCGCTGTGAATATTAGGAAAATAAATTAATCATTAAATATGACGCAAGCAGTGATGAATTCATTGTTATTTTTATACAATTCGTCCTTTTCCAAAAGCTAATTAAAATCACATTAGTAGAATGTCATATTATCCTTTTATGTGCTTTTAAAATTTCTTTTCTTTTTCTTTTTTTTTTATTTTGACAATCAACTTGCTATTTACATGGGATAATATTTATTAAAGGCCATCTCGTTAGTTGGGACTATAAAATTCTTCTCTCATTTTCTCTAATAAAGCAATGAAATTATAATTTCTCGTCAGTAAATTCCGATTTGATTGTGACCGTAGACATGTTGCCAACAATGAGGATGACATCGACAACTTTGATGGATTCAAGAATGAGCTAATACATTCAATAAGAGCACCGTGCATTCTTTATTATTATATAAATCATGGATCGAACGATAAAGGTTGAGTCATGTACAATGTGCGTACACGTCTATGACGTATAATAAATGAAAAATGTACAGTGATTTTTTATCGTGCAATTTTTTTCACAGTCATTGTTCGATCGGATTCAAATCGCAATCCAATTGCGTTCCAACCAACATCGAAGTTCACTCGGATTGCGATCGAAGCCTGATCGGATTCCAACTAAACTGTAGCTACTAGCGGTCGTAGCGTTGGCAACAACAATCCTATTGAAATTCGATCGGAATTCGATTAGTCGATTGGGCGAATGGCAATGGCTAAGGCGGTGTCGTCCCCGATGAGTTCAAGTGTTGGACTATAGCATCCAACGGAGAAAAAATTGTGGATGAAAATACTGTACATTTCTTATTCACTATACAATCACAATAAATCAAAAATGAAAAACTCATCGCGCACGAATTGATGGCCAAACTAACAGAACTCTCTCTCCCTCTCGCTCCCCCCCCTCTCTCTCTCTCTCTATATATATATATATATATATATATATATATATATAGTAAAAAAGGAAATTTACTGGTATCAGAGCTTTCGAACCTAGGAATGTATGAACAACAAGCTAGAATACTTAGATCTGGCCACAATTACTGGTAGGAAAATACAAACTTTAGACTTAGGAACTCATCACTGTTTCCACAGGTCTAGACAAACTACACACCAGATACATTCAGAACATTTCCATCTGAACACCATAACTGATATTATCATAGGAGGAAGCCTATCAGCAGAAACAAACTTCCAAGACCTACACAACGAAGTAGAATCAATAAAAGTAGCTCTTAACAAATAAAAAACCCAAATTAGTGAAATAGGCCAGAACATCGAATACCTCAAGAACTGTCAAGAGAGTTTAAACAGAAGGATCAGCCAGGTCAATTTCATAAATCTACCTAAAAGGAGTGATCTCCTTAATCTTACTAGGGTACTAAATCAAAACCAACCTAGAAATTTTGAAATTGAAAACAAAGATCTTCTAGCCAAAGTAGAATTTTTTTTGAAAACAATAGAATGTCAATTTAGAGAGTTACAAGAACAATTAAGTGATCTTCTTCTTAAATGAACAGACTAAATTTCAAAAATACTTATTATGAAGAAGCCTTGAAATACTCCCAAACCTATTCAAAAACTCGTGAAGAAGTACAAGGAAAAGCAGACCAAATCCAAATACAACAAAATAATACAATAATAGCACTGTTAACCTCATTACACCATAGGATCACAATATTAGAAACAAAAATCCTCAATATCGAAAGGAATACAGTAGAAGTCAGCAACTTAAGAAATTGGAACCAATCTATCGAATCTCTTAGCAAAGACCTAGGAAAATTATCTACAGGAGGATTAACCAAGAAAAGACCCTCCACATATTCATTTATAACCTACCAAGAAAAAAAATGAATAGGACAACAACCAATATATTCTCTGGAACCTCTAGAACATTAGGAGGACGAAGATCCATGTCAGAACCCCCGTCTAGCTTAGCATGGCTGGACAACCTACAACACAATACAACAAACCAACACAGAATAGAAGAAGTCATAGACATAGATAGAACAATGGAAATATTTTCCAATGAACAATTGAATATCCTTAACCCCAGAAGATTATACGGACAAAGTATACTATCCTTCACCAACTCAGTTTACAGACACCATAGAGTAGAAGCTCTACACCTACCAGACGGAGGTGAAGAGAGGCTTACACTCATGACAGAAGAAGCAGGAAGACAGCTTCTCCACAACCGACATAATTATATACACTTAGGATTAATAGTGTTCGGGATTAGAGGACTAACCAGAATGAAAATAGGAGCAAAAGTATTATTGGTCCTATATGATTCCAGATTCTCTGATGACAAAGAAAAATCCATTATAGGATTAATAGAGGTAGACATGAATAATAATAGTGGAATCACATATATATACCCAAATTTCAATATGACAATAAAAGACTTTGTCAAACACATTAAGATAATAGCACAAGGAAAAGGATATGGAAACTTCCAGGGTAAAAACATACAACTAGACATAGTATTTTTAGGAAAGACCATGAACTACATGAATAATCATTTCAAAATCCAAATAAATGGAATGCTGGAAGCTCTTAGTTCTAAAGGAACAAACTTCCTAAAACCCAGAGAATATAGTTATGAAGATTTAGCTAGTCTGGAATGGAACCTAAAACTAGAAGAGGAAAACCCAATTACGAAACCTACACAGTATATAATGTATAAAAACAGACGAGGAGAATTAAGCATCAGATTCGCAGAATACTTAGCAAACACAGAAGAGGGAGAAGATGAACATGAACTTGAAACAAACTTGATGAAGCAGTAAGCTATCACTGAAATGCTTAAAATACTAGGAAAAAAACACCTGGATAGGGTAAAGAAAAGACAAGAAACTAACCTAATGAATAGGGAAACAAGAGGCATATTTGATGACTTAGGAGGATATGTATATCAGCCTAGTGACAAGAACAATATGACATTAAGAGAAGTAAAGCAGTTAGAAATACAAGAAAAAAATAAAGGCATACTAAAAGCAAATGAAATATTGACAATAGATGAAGAAGGAAATATTTTAGTCCTAGAAAAATCGGTACATGAACAAATGAACTTTATGAACACCGAATCAACGGCCACATCTAGAATCCCTACATATCCAGAAAGCACGATGGGTACTCTAGATTACGGACAAGGACATCCCCCTAGAAGAGCAGCCCCTCCATATACCAATAATAACCCACTACTAAGAACATTAGGAAAAAGAAGGCCAACAGAACAAACCTTTTTCGGAACAAGATCAGTATTACTAAATATAACTGAATGTGACCCACAGTTATACGACACTTATCTAGAACAATGGATGGTGTCTGTACAAAGAGACTACTTGGCAAAACATGAAATTGATGTAGAATCAGGAGAAGCCATGTTAAGAATAGGAGAAAATTACCTAGGAGAATCTTTGAATGTGGTAGACACTAAGGTCTATGCTGGCTTTCCTAATAGCGTATTGTAATTGGCATTGGCAGCCGTGTTTTTCTGTTATACAATCTTTGAATTTATTTTGGCATCGTATTTTAAAATTGTACTCTGCTTCGTAAAAGATGGTAATGTCTGGTTGGGGATCAACCTGTGCCCATTGTAGTGCTTCTTGTAGTAGGGCAAAGGTTCGCCACTCTGCTTCTTCAGCTGTTTGTCTCATGTATGTAGCTAGGTCTGTGGGAAGACTGTTGAACCTGCACATGTCTATCTGGTTGGGCTGCTTCTTGGGACCAACGATGGGTCCTGTGACTGGTCTTATTGATTTGCCTTTGTCGGAGACTGTTTCTGCATAGGTTTGTTGGGGAGTTGCCTTCATGAGGTGTTTATTTTTTATTGAGGAGCTCAAGAAATAAGTTGGCCCTACTGCCTTTCTGATTTCTTGTAGAGCAACTTCTAAGGAGTCAAATCCTCCTAGTTTTTCTCCCTGAGCGTCCCCTAGTAGGAGTGCTTCAGTTTCTTCCCATGTGTATAGCCCGGCATGAGGACCTGTCATAATACCATAATAAATATATTTTCCTGTATGTCTTGCCGTGCTGTGCATGTCTTTAGTATGTTGGAAGTAATAAATGAGTGCATTTATTACTCCGATTTTGTACGAGGCTATTCCAGGAACTGTGAGTATGTTCCATATGTTGTCTATTATTGTCTTTTGCATTGGCTCCATGTATGGTCTGTGTTCTGTTCTGAATTGTTCCTCCACCCGAGAGTATACTCTTAATTCTTGAGGTCCAATTTTTGTTGTTGTCCTGTTTTGTCCCCATGTCTTGGGTGTGACCATTGTTCTGGGATTTTGTCTTTCCATCTGCAATATCATCATGTTAGTAACCTGAATAATGTATTTGCAAGGGAGTTATTATTTCCCTTAATATGTTCCCATTGAATTTTTATGCCTTTGTTGATAATTGTGTCGGCAAATTTTATCCATCTTTTTGCGGAGAGAGTTCGCTTCTTTGTCTTACTATGTTCGTGATATTTTACTATAGCTTCACAATCTGTTCTTATAGTTATTTCTTTTTTGTCACATATGAATAGATAAAAGGCTTCGAGACAATAAATAACGGCCAATATTTCATAGTCCAGTGATGTAAGGTGTCCTTTCTCATGGAATTTGCACGAGCATACTGCTCTTGGGTTTTGTTTTCATATTTGTTTGGTTTTCTGAGTAACATACCTCCCCATCCGGTCTCACAACCGTCTGTTTCTACAATTAGATAATCTGTATCTAAGGGTAAGGAAAGTGTGGGCAAGTTTTTAACTTTTTCCTTTATGATTCTGATAAGCTCGACGTCTTGTTGGTTAAAATGTCTTTGTCCTTTAGGACTTGTTTTGTTATAGAGCAGCCCGCTGATTTTTCCAATGTCCTTGATGTATTGTCTTGCATAGTTTAATAGTCCTAAGAAAGCTCTGAGGTCTTTGGTATTTTCTATTTTATCTGGGAAGTTTAATATTTTTGTTGATATGTGTGGTTGGAGTGATATCGTTCCTCTTCCTATCTCCTCTCCTAGGAATTCTATATGTCTAGTTGCAAGTTGTAGTTTCTTTTTGGATATGATTAAACCGTTGGTTTCTATAAGGGTAAATACCATGTGAAGGTGAGCCATATGTTCTTGTTTGCTCTTTGAGAAAACTAGTACGTCGTCTATATAGACACACGTAAAGTCTTTTGTATCCTTAAATATTTCGTCCATTTTACGTTGGAATATTTGGGGTGCAACTTTTATGCCAAATGACATGACCATCCATTTAAAATGCCCTTCTGGGCAAGAGAATGTTGTCCACTCTATCGATTCCGGATGCATTTTAACTTGCCAGAATCCTGATTTCATGTCAAATTTTGAATACCATTCTGAATTTTGTATTTTGTTTATAAGGACTTCTTTGTCTGGTATTTTATATCCATCGTCATGGCAATTATCATTTAGTCTTTTGTAATTAAAAACCATCCTGGATTGTCCCCTTTTCTGTTCTGAACTTTTGTTCACTATGAAGGCAGGACTTCTATGTCTAGATGTGGATCTCCTTATGATATTCATTTTAAGCATTTGCTTTATATGTAGCTTACATTCTTCTGTTTCCCAATTTGTATACTTGAGTTCTTGTGCTTTGATTGTTACATCAGGGTTAATTATGTTTAACTTGCATAATGTTTTGTTCTTTTCCCAATATTTTGTAGGGTTTTCTCCTATTATTTCTATTTTTTCTAATTTGGATACTATTGTTTCTAGGGCATCAGAAGTATTGATTTGTTTCAGTATGTATATTGTATCGATTAACTGAGGTTCCTCTATGTCTGAGTCCAGCTCTAGTTCTAAGTCACTATCTGATTCAGATTCGTTATGATCTTCTAGGCTTATGTTTTGGGTTTTTGTTTCTGACTACATCCTAGTTTCTTTGTTTAAAGCATTGCACTCTCTTTCTGGAGCTCTATAAGAGGAGGGGTATTCAGATAGGACTGGGGATATTATGGGATTTGATAATAAGAATAATAATCCGTGAAAGAAACAGAGCCCTATCTTTTGCTAGGAGGAACTGGAGTCCTAAGATAAGTTGGAGATCTGGGTGATTTAAGGGTCTTACCCAAATATGTGGTATGGGTATAGCACTGTTATATTGACCACAGTTGTTGTAAACTTTAATGTGTGCATTTTTTATAAATGTGTGGCAGGCTAGGTGTTGTCCATCAAATTGGGTGCTGACCATTGGTTCAGATGTGTATTTAATCACTTCCTTAGGGATTATATTTTGTATTGCTTTCAGATCTAGTGTTGAACTTGTAGCTCCTGTGTCTAACAAGGCTTGAATCTTTATTTCATGTCCTTGTATGTTTAGGACACACTGTATTCTTAGGTCAACAGATTTTCCGGTATTACACATGCTTGGTGTTTTTACAAATACCATATTTGTTTCTGGTGGTGGTGGTTGGGTTACTATATTTGTTTGTTCGTCTTCAAATCCTTCAAAATCTCTCTGTTGTAAAGTCTGTCTAAGTAATTCTATTTCATTTTCTAGGATGTTTATCCTGGTTTCTAATACTGATATTCTGGTTTCTAACAACGTTGTTTTCATTGTACTCTTTCTAGTTGATGGTTCGGGTATGCTTATATGGTGTTGTTCAAATAAACAGTAGTTGCATAATTGTTGTCTACAGACTCTACAAGTTCCTCTCTTGTCTAAAGAGGGAAAATATCCACAGACCGAGCATGGTATGTGATCTGCCCCTGATTTTAAGTCCCAAATGTGGGTACATGTTGAGTGGATTGGGGTCTGTCTGAACATGTAATTGTTCTCAAATTTGTGTAACTGATCCCATTTTATCTCATCTATTTCAAAATTTGCTTGGTGCCTATTCAGTGCATTTCTAAGAATGAATTTACTAATGAATAGTCTACATTGTTTGTGGGATTTCTTCTAGGTGACTCCTACTGAATATATTGAGGATGTATCAGATACATCTGTCTGTACCTCTACTAAATCTTCGTTAGTACAGGCTACTAATGTGGCTTCCCTTGCGAATAAATTTTTTCTGTTAGGACATGCTGATGATAGATGTCCTTGTTGATTCGTCATAACATGTTATTAGATTAGTATGTTTTCTTGGGATTAAATTTTACACGTGTTTTCTTTGTTTAGATATGACTTTCGGCTTTACTTCTTCTTAGGTAATAAGTTTGTTTTGGGTTTTTCTTTGGTTTGGGTTTATTCGTTCTCTCTGTGAGTTATTTCCGTATTGTTGTGGGGTATAAATTTGTTTACAGAACCCATATTGTTGATTTTTTAATTGTTTTTGTATTTGGATGTAGGTACATTTCTCCTTGAGTTTGTTTATTATGTGTTGTATTCTAACTCCTATATTGTTGTATTCTTCTGGCACTTGCATTTCCGTCCATGACTTGTGTATTTCTTTACCTAGTTCTCCTGGTAACTTGCTAAAAAGTCTCTCTCCTACGTCTATATTGTAATAGTTTCCTGATATAGAGGCTAGGTGTAAGAAGTCATTGCAGAATTTTTTTATCATTGACCAATCGAAGAGTTGTATTTGTTCTAAATCTCTCATTGCTTCTTTTTGTCTAATATCTAGGCCTGTATTAGCATCTCTTGCTGTAAGAATTCTGTGGATTGCGTAGCAGAAATTTATTATGTTATTTCCTCTGCTTGCTAATTTTACTACTTCTTCTGGGAATTTCTTTTTATAAGCTTCCCAAGATGATCTGGCTGTTTCTCCTAGGTAATTTTCTCCTATTCTTAACATGGCTTCTCCTGATTCTACATCAATTTCATGTTTTGCCAAGTAGTCTCTTTGTACAGACACCATCCATTGTTCTAGATAAGTGTCGTATAACTGTGGGTCACATTCAGTTATATTTAGTAATACTGATCCTGTTCCGAAAAAGGTTTGTTCTGTTGGCCTTCTTTTTCCTAATGTTCTTAGTAGTGGGTTATTATTGGTATATGGAGGGGCTGCTCTTCTAGGGGGATGTCCTTGTCCGTAATCTAGAGTACCCATCGTGCTTTCTGGATATGTAGGGATTCTAGATGTGGCCGTTGATTCGGTGTTCATAAAGTTCATTTGTTCATGTACCGATTTTTCTAGGACTAAAATATTTCCTTCTTCATCTATTGTCAATATTTCATTTGCTTTTAGTATGCCTTTATTTTTTTCTTGTATTTCTAACTGCTTTACTTCTCTTAATGTCATATTGTTCTTGTCACTAGGCTGATATACATATCCTCCTAAGTCATCAAATATGCCTCTTGTTTCCCTATTCATTAGGTTAGTTTCTTGTCTTTTCTTTACCCTATCCAGGTGTTTTTTTCCTAGTATTTTAAGCATTTCAGGATAGCTTACTTCTCTGTTCATCAAGTTTGTTTCAAGTTCATGTTCATCTTCTCCCTCTTCTGTGTTTGCTAAGTATCCTGCGAATCTGATACTTAATTCTCCTCGTCTGTTTTTATACATTATAGACTGTGTAGGTTTCGTAATTGGGTTTTCCTCTTCTAGTTTTAGGTTCCATTCCAGACTAGCTAAATCTTCATAACTATATTCTCTGGGTTTTAGGAAGTTTGTTCCTTTAGAACTAAGAGCTTCCAGCATTCCATTTATTTGGATTTTGAAATGATTATTCATGTAGTTCATGGTCTTTCTTAAAAATACTATGTCTAGTTGTATGTTTTTACCCTGGAAGTTTCCATATCCTTTTCCTTGTGCTATTATCTTAATGTGTTTGACAAAGTCTTTTATTGTCATATTGAAATTTGGGCATATATATGTGATTCCACTATTATTATTCATGTCTACCTCTATTAATCCTATAATGGATTTTTCTTTGTCATCAGAGAATCTGGAATCATATAGGACCAATAATACTTTTGCTCCTATTTTCATTCTGGTTAGTCCTCTAATCCCGAACACTATTAGTCCTAAGTGTATATAATTATGTCGGTTGTGGAGAAGCTGTCTTCCTGCTTCTTCTGTCATGAGTGTAAGCCTCTCTTCACCTCCGTCTGGTAGGTGTAGAGCTTCTACTCTATGGTGTCTGTAAACTGAGTTGGTGAAGGATAGTATACTTTGTCCGTATAATCTTCTGGGGTTAAGGATATTCAATTGTTCATTGGAAAATATTTCCATTATTCTGTCTATGTCTATGACTTCTTATATTCTGTGTTGGTTTGTTGTATTGTGCTGTAGGTTGTCCAGCCATGCTAAGCTAGACGGGGGTTCTGACATGGATCTTCGTCCTCCTAATGTTCTAGAGGTTCCAGAGAATATATTGGTTGTTGTCCTATTCATTTTTTTTCTTGGTAGGTTATAAATGAATATGTGGAGGGTCTTTTCTTGGTTAATCCTCCTGTAGATAATTTTCCTAGGTCTTTGCTAAGAGATTCGATAGATTGGTTCCAATTTCTTAAGTTGCCGACTTCTACTGTATTCCTTTCGATATTGAGGATTTTTGTTTCTAATATTGTGATCCTATGGTGTAATGAGGTTAACAGTGCTATTATTGTATTATTTTGTTGTATTTGGATTTGGTCTGCTTTTCCTTGTACTTCTACTTTATTGTATCCGTCTTCATGAGTTTTTGAATAGGTTTGGGAGTATTCCAAGGCTTCTTCGTAATAAGTATTTTCGAAATTTAGTCTGTTCATTTAAGAAGAAGATCACTTAATTGTTCTTGTAACTCTCTAAATTGACATTCTATTGTTTTCAAAAAAAATTCTACTTTGGCTAGAAGGTCTTTGTTTTCGATTTCAAAATTTCTAGGTTGGTTTTGATTTAGTACCCTAGTAAGATTAAGGAGATCACTCCTTTTAGGTAGATTTATGAAATTGACCTGGCTGATCCTTCTGTTTAAACTCTCTTGACAGTTCTTGAGGTATTGGATGTTCTGGCCTATTTCACTAATTTGGGTTTTTTGTTTGTTAAGGGCTGCTTTTATTGATTCTACTTCGTTGTGTAGGTCTTGGAAGTTTGTTTCTGCTGATAGGCTTCCTCCTATGATAATATCAGTTATGGTGTTCAGATGGAAATGTTCTGAATGTATCTGGTGTGTAGTTTGTCTAGACCTGTGGAAACAGTGATGAGTTCCTAAGTCTAAAGTTTGTATTTTCCTACCAGTAATTGTGGCCAGATCTAAGTATATATATATATATATATATACACAATCGACATAATCATCTAAACATATGCATGCTGGTTGTGTTTATGTGTGATGACTTAAAAGCAAAGCTCACCCGTAGTGTATTCATCCTTCCTAACAAGTGCCAAAGCATGAATATGAATGACGAGAATAATCGAAAGAGATATTCTTGCTCCTTTCTACAAGGAAGCATTATTCTTGCTCAACAATGTTCTACAATCAGAAAATAATAATACATGAACACCGAAAGGAGAACAACCTTAATCTAACACAAATGCATTATTCTTACCTACAATCTTGGTTGATGGCTTATAACTTCTCAAGTCATCAACAGCAACCCAATAGCTGTTATGATGATTGTCGATGGGAATCCGAATCGCAAATGGGTAAGAAAAGAGAGGTTGTAGCCGAAAGATTGAGACCGGCGAGCCTGTTCGCAAACTATCAAATTGGTAGCAGATCCCAGAAGCGACAAGTTTCCCGCAACTGTGCTGACCCAAGCCAACATGAGCCATGCCTTGGTCTCTTCCCTTGGAGAAATTTCTGCAGCAGAAGCTGCCACCCGAGCTCCAAGTAACAAGACTGAAGCAAGCATGTAGAAATTAGACAACAAGTATGCATGGAGTGGGATAGTGGGAACCTGTAAACAGGGATAATGCATCCATTTGTATCCAACAGAGAAAGAAGCAAGAGGATATTCGACAGCAGCAAATTAGAACAGGGAAGTATGTCGAATAACTGCTAGCTACCAGAATCAAATCTGAGTTATTTAGGAAGCATGAAAGCTTGTCCAATTCTTTCAGATTGTTGAGCACTTGATGATTTCCCATCCCAAAGTTTAGTTTAAACTTTTTAAGTTTTGCCAAGCAACATCATTCATCTGTCAAAATGTGAGAAACAAGAATACAAAGTACTTATTCCACATTCTAAGAAAGAGATGATTCCATGTACAGAGCATTCTAAGTTTTATCAAGCATGATGCTTAGATAGCAAGAGATTATAGAATATTTACTGGAAAGTCATTTTTAATTTCAGAAATGGAAGGTGAATGTGACTCGTACTTCGTATGAAAATGTATGCATATGAGAAGAGGCCATGAAAATAAAAATGAATTTGACATCTGCATGAAAATCTCAATATATAATCTAAGGAGTATACCAAGCATCACATGGATGCAACCAAAAGATACTACAGCACCAATATTTGAAAGTCTGATTCTATTATTTACGAGTGGCATATTGAGAAAATGATGGATACATGTAAAAGTTAACAAGACATCAGTTAGGAGAGTGATTGCTAGATTTATTTCACCACAGCTATCTCATTCTCATCATGAAAGAGAAAAAAAAAATTCATAATGTGCATGAAACTCAATTGTTCATAAGCGCTCAAAATCCAGTTCCTACACCTCTAATCTTCCATTATCTATGAGCAGTAATAAGGTCTAAGAAGCAAAGATAGCATACCAGTTGGTACATTGGAGGCAACATTTGAGAGAAAAAGAATAACAACAGTTAGGACTGCAGCTCCACTAGCAGTGTCAATGCGCGCATATGGTTCCATATAATCCCACAAAGCGCTTGGTAAGCCAGTCTTGTTAAAGCCATCAACAGTGATGAACATCCCACAAAAGAATACTAATAATGAATAGGAAACCTGCTTTCACAAGCATTATCATACAAGTCAACTCACATTAGTCAAAATATCCAAAAAAGTAATCAAACAGTAGCAATGAACTTCTGAGAAATAGAAACAAAGTTGTTTGAGGACAGATACAACTTTGCCTTAATCAAAGCGCCAGGAATATAAGAGAATCAGTCAATTGCTTGTTAAACTAAGCTAACAGCATAAGGTTTACTTTTCATGTGAATTTCAGATATAATTGAAATGTTACCTTCTCGAGGCAAGGACGAGCATCCTGGAAATCGAGTACAATCAGAGCAAGAGCAGCAGCAATGGCGGACCACGACATATTCATTCCCATCAAGAGAGAAATGAGCATTCCCATAGTCACGAGATAGACACACCCATTCCAAAGAAAAACCTTCCACCTCTCCATTGGAACTGCCTTCTCCATAGATGAGTAGAAAAAAGCATCCTTCATCCCGTTCAATGAACTGCCACTTCTCTCGTATCTTGCAGTAGACAACACTTCCTCTTTCATTGGAAGAGCTCCAGTAACTAGCCCCTTCGATGCATTTAATGCCATTGTCGACTCAGCTTTGCCATGTGAACTGGAGAGGAAATCAGATACACTCGAACTTATTCTCTTCCTCAAAGTCTCGAGATGCGCGGCATCGCCATTGGTGGATGAACACAGCATGACGGACTCAATTGTGGCATTGCAATCTTGAGAACTCGTGGAAGGGGCGTGAGACATCGTCGCGGGCGTAAACCGGTGGTGAGATGCGACGTACTGGTCCGCAACGGCTTCAGCCGCGGCGACTTTGGTGGGTATTTCGATATCTTTCTCTTTGGACAACGGCTTCCAGTAGTAGATCAGAAGAATGCCGGCATTGATAAGCACTCCGACAAGCATGGCAGGGAGGATGCCCAGCAAGAATTTCCCAAAAGAGATGTTGCCTTGGGCCGCAATGACCAAGTTCTGGGGATTGCCGATGGGAGTCGTCGAAGAGCCGATGTTGGCGCTGGAAGCTAGGGCCAGAAGGAAGGGCTGCGGGGGCAGGTTGTTCTGCCGCGCGATCTTGAGGATGAACTCGGCGAGGACGACGCAGCAAGTGTCGTTGGTGAAGAGGGCGCTGGAGACAGCCGAGATGACGCAGACTCGGAACAACAAGTCCTTGCCGCCTCTGCTCTTCCAGGAGAGCAGATTCCCCAAGTGCTTGAACATGTCAGCCTTTTCGAGGAAAACGGTGACGACCATGGTGCCGAAGAGCAGGCCGAGGATCGGGAGGTCGACGGCGGCGTAGGCTTCCTCCGGGGATACGACCCGGAACACGACCATAAGCAATGCGCCGAGGAGGGAACCAGCGGTGCGCCCAATGGGCAGGAAGGGGACGGCGGGGAAGACGGCCAAGATCCAGAAGATCCCAAAAGCAAGGGATCCCAACGCAACCTTCACAGCGGGAGCCATTGCCATCTTCGCGAGTTTCTCAAAAATATGCAGGAAGAGATTCAAAGAAACCGATCTTTTTCAACTTCTTCACAATCTGCTCGAAGCAGCGTAAATCAAAATCTCATGTTTAGTCACACAGATCGAGTCCATGAGGAGATCAATCATTGCCGAACCGATCGACGTAACAGATGAGGATAAAACCAATACTGCTTGCCGGGGAATGGCGTCGGCTCCTGTCGCCGCCATCTGCCCTGACAAGATCAGGTACATCCGTACAGGGATCACATTATTCGTCTCGATTCCGCCGCGACGCTCGAATTTGTCGTGAGCTGCTCGAAGCCTGTATGGTCATCATCCAGACAACTGTTTTGTATAATTGAGCTTTAGATTCTTTTAAAAATAAATTTATGATTTTTAACTCTCAATTATTTTTCAGGTCCACTTGCTAAAATGCATAGGGATGAAAAAAAAAAGAGAAGGTAATCTTAAAATGCTAAAATGGAAAAAGAAAATAAGTATCCATTGTCTTCTCGTTAGTTACACGCCACTAATAACGTAAATGTATCTAATATTTATGAATAAATTTGATATTCAATTCGATTAAAATTATTTATATTTATTTAATATGCATCAAAATTAATTAATAAATAAATTAAATAAATAAGTATGAATATAAATATATATTCGACTTGTTAATATTTATTGACAGTATTTATAATTAGACTCATTTAAAAATTATTTATTAATTTAATTATACTCATTTATAAATAAAAATTAAAATTTTAAAATTTTAAACAAAACAAACAAACTTGATTTAAGAATTTGATAACGTATAAATAAGCAAAACTTAAATAAATTTGAATTCAATTTGATTAAACTTGAACCTAATGATTAGAAGCCTGTATGGTCATCATCCAGACAACTGTTTTATAATTGAGCTTTAGATTCTTTTAAAAAAAAATTCAAACTAAACTTTACCAGATTTTTCAATAATCCGATTAATTTTAAACTTTGATTTACTCGTTTACAGCTCTATGCACAATTCTTCTCTTCTCTTCTCCATTAGTAACTATCTTCCATTTACATTAACAAACTATGATAACAGTAAAAAATAAATAATTTAGGGAAATTGCTCAAATATTTTTTTTTTCAAAATTTTTAAAAACGATCGGTATCTATTTAATTAATTATGTTTTCTTAAAAGCGCTACATAATTTTGCAGTTTTAGAATATCAAACTACTAAACAATTTGATGGAGTGTAACTTTTTTTTTTTTTTTG
The DNA here is from genome assembly GCA_025175895.1 of Wurfbainia villosa. Classification (NCBI taxonomy): domain Eukaryota; kingdom Viridiplantae; phylum Streptophyta; class Magnoliopsida; order Zingiberales; family Zingiberaceae; genus Wurfbainia; species Wurfbainia villosa. Next base: position 1,484,317 of record JAKLTH010000042.1, read on the forward strand.
CATTCTTAAATTCAAAAGCAATTACCTATAAATAAAATGGAGATTTTGTTTTCTAAAAAATGAATCCTTTCAATCCACTTTCTTCTTGACAAACAGTTTGATTGTGAAACATCTTAACGAACAATAACCCTCAGAATTATTCAAAACAAAAACGAAAATGAAGAAGAAAAAAGACGACGTTTTTCTAAACTCTTAGAAGGCTATCGCATACAATCGAAAATCAACATGAACGCCAGTTTTTGCATTTGCAAATTAACAAATTTAACACAAACGCATTATGCATGTCATCCACTAAAAGACGCACTTAAATTAGTAATTACAATTCATGTTTTTAATAACAAAACAATGCACAACATTTTTAACGCAAAGTTGAAAATCAATCAAACATAGCGAGCAGATGGTTTAACTAGTTCACATTGAAGTTATCACAACGACACGTAAATTGTAAGCGTTGTCAAAGTCCAAATCGTAGCTTCTGCGGACCTATCCAACAATAAAAGAAGACCGATGACCATCCAACAAACTGAAATCGAAGCATCTGATGCAGAAAAACAAGGGCTCACATGGTTGTTCCCGATCAGATATGTGGTTGCTGTCACCGGTACGGGACAAAGGTTTTGCCCCCTAGTCCCTGTGCCTTTTTTGAGAGTCCCGCGCATATGGCGAGGAGGATCGATCTCGCCCACGCCTTAAACGAGAGTGAGAATGAGAGCGATCCCTGCGACGCGACAAGGATGGAGAATGGCTGCGGGAGCGCCTCCTGTCACGACCTGCAGTCCCAACAAATTGCCACAATCAAAATAGCTGAGCACTGAGCACAAAACACAAACATAGGATGGCTGTTGGCATGATGTTTTCAACATGAATTAAGTATTGTTGAATTGTGACCGCATATCATATCCATCCATACTTACGAAAATGCATAATTATCTGGAACTTAATCAGGTACGTAGAGCTGTAAATATATAACAAAATTTTAACTTGTGTTGGAAAATGTTATTTTAAGAAACTCCATTGTGTACGAACCTTTAATTATTATAACAGTCATAGCAGACATGGCCAACTGATAGTGATCCTCCATGGTCATCCTCTCTTATAGTAGGATAAACTTGACTACGTATTCATGCATACTCAGCATGTTATATTTGATGTGCATAACTTGTGCCCACGTATAGATTAACAGAATGGAGCACTCTGTTCAGGGACTTCTATTATATCCTCGTATGTTTAGAAATTCCCATGTACCAGCAGATAGTTACCTTGGCCAAGAAAGTTGAGCGTACCAACACGTGGATTTCTCAGGATAAACATAAAAAAATAGGAGGTCACCCGGTCCAGGTAGCAGAATAGGATGCCCCAAAAAGGTAACTAGCATACTCAGTCCCCTAGGACAGTCAATAGAGGTCTCTTGTGATGAGCCATCAACTTGCTAAAAAAGAAGGCTAAGTATGCTTAAACCCAGAGGTTATCTCATCCTCATCAGCAGCAGTCTCGGTGTTTACTTTCTGCTTCCACAGAGAGAGTAAATAAATCTGCTTCAATGGTTAAAGAATTGGATATATATCTCATGTTTGCCCATCGACACAGAAAGAATGCTTCTACTACAAGTAGTCTAGGAATCAAGTGAGTACTGTCCACAACAGGCAGAAGAGGACACTTGACCTCCAACTCAGACAGTCTGCAGTTGCCGCTGTTGCAGCAACAGCTGCAGCAGTGAGCCCCAACACATTGATTCACACAAATCTTTCCTATGATACAATAGGAGCATGAATCTGCTGTGAGGTGTATCATCTACGGTTTTCATCATTCCTGCAAATTCCATATGAGATATTGGGCAGTACACATTCTTTTATATCATTCTGGTAAGCAGATAAGTTGGGAAAGGAGCCTACTGCTAAAGAGCAGACCTTGGCTATGAGTAGTCGAGTAGCCATATGGTGAGATGATGCATCCTGACCTGAAGAAGTGTTGCAATCTAGAGTTTGATGACAGAATTATCCTTATTTTTATTGAACTTCAGTGATAAAAACTAGATGCTGGACATGGATTGGCTATTTCCTAGTTATAATACAGCGTATTGTCAGAAGATTGTCAACGCGTTGTGGAGTGATTCTCTAAGACATGCCCACGTAGAGGTATGACTAGAAGGTTTGCAGACAACTTATCTTCTACACAATTCAAAGCAACCCAATTGTCATGTTGACAAGGTGAAAATTAGAGGTGTCAACTACACACAACTTCTAACAAACTGGCAGGAGGTTGAATAAGGACTAGAAGTTACAGCAATCTTCTTTGACAATTCAATGTGGCATAATAAGTAATAGCCAATCCATGCCCAATATCAAGTTAAATTAGTTAGAAATCTAATAACAATTAAATCCACAAGGAAAACTCCATTGTTGAAACCTTCAGCAACAGATTCACCACACTAATGAAATAATCACATTAAAGGTCTGTTTTTAAGTGATAGGCTTCCATTCCAAACTTAGAAGCAAACAAGAAAGGCACAGAAGATATGTGCGACCATGAAGAATTAAGTATTTGCCAGAATGCCTAAAACGGAAATCTTAGATCTCATGGGATCCACCAGCCTGCTGGGTCTCATACTGTGTGGCAGATTTCGGCGAACAAATTCCTCAAGCTCATGGTTGTTGTGGCTGCTGCTGCAGCAATAGCAAAGGCCGCTGAGTTAGAGACTAAGTGCCCTGTTCATCTATAACATTGGGCAAACCTGACATGCACGTCAAGCTCCTCAATTAAATCAAATTATCTTCGTCTATCTGGAAGGAGGAACTAAACTCAGAGGCTGCTGGTGACCAGGATGAGATGATATTTGAGTATGAGCATACGTAGTCTTCTTGGGGCAAGGTGACTTACTAGAAGAGGCTCCCCATTAATTGTAAGGGCCGTCTTCTTGAGGCAAGGTGACTCACTAGAAGAGGTACCACACTAATTGTACAAGGGCATGGGAACGTAGATCACTTGCCTGGGGCCATTACTACTGTTTGGACAGAGTGTCCAGGCGGAGTGTGCAAGGACATGTAGTCAAGCATTGCAAATTAGAAGAGAGTAAGGCCATGGAAGATCACTAATGGTCACTAGGGGGATAATATGATTGTTGCCTAGACTGATGGAGGTGGAGTATAATGCGTGAGGTGATTGTGTTGTGTTAAGGATGACAATGGTATCTTGTAGGACCAATTGGTCGGATTTTTGACTCAAGGGAAACCATGTTACCTTTGGTTATTCCTTACTCGAATAGCTTCCTAATTATAGCAGATTTGCTACACCTAACATACTTATTACATCATGTGTCATGATATGTGCTAAAGTTATATCATTTTGAACATGCATGATATCTCTCACTGATGCGTGCGTATGGTAGGTAATTGAAAATGCATGTCCAGAGGAATTTGGAATACATTACTGATGATAACACTGACGTATGGCACTTGTTAGTATAATTAACATACACGTATCATAATGAGACTTGGTGCATAAATGGTGGGAGATGCATCTGGGCCTCATAACGTTTGATTGGCTATTTAGCCAAGAGATAGTATCATTTACAGGTACATAAATATTGCCCCAATAATAGTTGAAAAAGATAAAAGTAGGGTAAAGTAAAAGTGGTACAGGCTTGTCATGAAATTAATAAAAAGTGATATAGAGGAGACTTTCAGATTTTTTTTTTTTTAAATACTGGCATAACATGAAACATGGCTTAGTTAGACCACAATGACAAGGAGAAATTCCATGTAGGTGCAGCAAACCCAGAGAGCTAGAAATTCACAATTTTTGATGTTTTATTAAGCAACAGATGGAGCCGTTGATTCCAAACAAACAAAAGAAGTCAAAGAAGTGGGACTGGCCTAAAAGCCAGAAACAGTTTAGAGATCATAAAAGAAAATTTGGAAAGTAGATAAGAGAAAGGGGGCCACAGTGCATCAGGAACTGCCATTGAAGTCCATTAACTGAATGTGGATACTCTTACAAAGAAAAGATAAATCCTAAATAGATAACAACTAACAAACAATGAGCTTACTCTCATTTTTAATGCACATATAATAGCTATATTGAGAAAAAATAAATAGAAATATAATGACAAATGTACTTGTAGACTACTTATTGTTCATTGGGATTTATAACCTCTTCTTTACTACTAGTCATTGGGATATTAATAAGATCAAATAAACTACAGATAGTGTACCTCTTCTTTCTCGAGCACCACAATACTTTCCAGGTGTTGGTGTCCTTCGACACTTTCTTTTTGCCTATCAACAAATAGAAAACAACCAACAAATTATTGGATAAATCATATGTATTATGCCACTTGAATTGAATGTATAAAGTATAAACTAGCAAAAAAGCCAGCAGTATTCTCATTTTCACTTCATGGTTTGAGTTGATGTCATTCTGGATATGCTTGGCAATCAGCAAGGATGATGATGATAATCAACTTGAGAAAAATCAACACCTGTTTCGCATTTCTTGTATGATGAAAGTACAAGTGCTAACCAAGGAACAGATGCAACCAAAGCTAAATTAAATACTATTACAAGACATAATATTATTGTGCATACCAGAAGATGTTAATAATCAGCGAAAAAAAGGAATACACGGCATGCTATCCTCTATAATATAGTCGGATTTTCATGACTTCGATATGTCGATGTAGTGCTCAGGTTGGCATGAGGAGGTTATGATCACAAAATGATATTTCGATGAAGCTACACAACACCAACCTGATGCCAAAATTTATCAGGCGAGACAACTAAGATGAAAGAACCAATAGGCAGATAACATTAAGTTTAGGCTATTTCATGGAGATGATTCGATAGAGATATGAAACTAAGTTACCTTTTCCACTGTGATTAAGCGGCCTTCAAGAACAGAATGATGTAGATACTTAACACAGCGATTAGCATCTTCCACAGTCTCCATTGTGACAAAGGCAAAACCACGAGATTCCCTGGTGCGAGGGTCCACAATGACATTGCATTCCAGAACCTATTCAAAGAAACATCATATCAGAAAAATTAAATGTTAACATTAAAAAGTAATTTTTAAAAGGACAAATATAGAATTAGCTAACATTCTTTTAACTCTATCTAAAACTTATTTTAACTTAATAATATCGTCATAATGCATGGTGCTCCAGATTATTATTAACCATCAAGTCTGAATGATTGACAATGGCAAAGCCACCACCTTTGGTACCACATCAGCCTTTGAAAACATCAGGAAAAAAAACTTACAAACTGTTGTATTACATAATATGCATTTGTTGCATGCATCAAACAATGCTGATATATTTATATAAACTGATCCACTTTCAGCATATTATAGGAGTTGATGTAACTGCACTACGTTCATTCAAAACACTCTAATGATAAAAGCATTTTCGGAGAACTTTCTTGGACTTATTCTAAAGCAGATAATCTATGGAGTGGTCGGGTGTTAAGCTTTGTGAGGCAAATAAGGATTCGAATTGTCATAGAAGGAAATTGGTGTAGGCAAAGGTGTCAAGGAGGATGAGATCGTTTCTAATTAATGGTGCAGCTGCCCGCAATTTTGAATAGAAAGAGAAGTATGTGCCCTGCTAGTTGGCAAATTAAGCTTGAGCACCCTGTGCCCATTATACACTTTATGCACAAATAGTATGTCGGATATAATCAATACTTTCTACTAAGAAAAGTATAAAAACAATTCATATTTTGAAAGTTACTTTTAAGCTTAATTAATAATTTTATAATTTAATAAATCCCAACTGAAATTTTTTAACCATAAATAGAAACGCTAATTATTTTGAATTATTTTAAATAGACACTGAAAATACATGCAACTTTATATAACTTAGGTTTGTAGTTATTTATGTTTTTGAGACAATAGAAAAAACATTTTTTGAATTTTTATTTTATTTTATTTTTGTTAAAGAGACCCATGGTTTTTTCTCTGTTTTTTTTAAGAAAAAGGGCATGGGAAACCCACGCCCTCTGATATATGTTTTCTTACAATTTAAAATTAGTGTTTTATTTAGTAAAAAATAGTTTAAACTAGTGTTTTATTTAGTCAAGAATAGTATACAATATGCCAATTAGAAGACTAAAAGGATGCTCACCTGTAAAAAGGAAGACATTAAAAATATAAGAATTCTGTAATGTTAAGTTTAGGATAATTCATTTGTACTTATACACCATGATCACAATATATGATTCCAATAAAAACATAGTAATGAACATTGACTAAATCAAAACCACTGATATTTTGTAACTATAATTCATTGTACTTAACTGTTAAGTATACTGTTAAATTATAGACCTATAAATATTACAACCATTAAGAAATAATATTAAATGTTCAATAAACGCATTCCATAGCTAATTTTATAACGTTATTAATGCCAATATTTATAGCATGTTAGGAGGATCAACTCATTATCTAAAATTATTAACTTGATAACATAATATTATATAGCTATAATATCAAATATACACACAATATCTACTGTCTAACATACATAATATTTACCGCCAACATTCAAAATCTATCCAAGCACAAATGTCATACTGGTCCACACTTCATGTTCTTGTGCACACAAATACCGCATCAGTTTCTACCCAACCCCTATCCATTGGTGAAGACCACATTAGAGGCCATGTCCTTTTTCTTCATCAATGTTCTCCCATTGGTTGAACTGTTGCCATGCATAGTCAATGTAATAGAATATTCAGCTTCATACATGATGAAGCACAAAAGAAATTGACTCTTCTTTGACACTGAATTCATAAGTCCATAAAACTACCCACTAATAATCCCCCTTGAATCCTCATTGACCCTGATCTATTGTGGTCATTTCTGAATGATTCCATTAAAGAGTCAATTTCTTGGAAATATTGTAAAGGCCTCAGCCAATCTGTATCAAGATCAGCTATCCAAACATGAACAAATGACAAACACAACGCACAAGTGAATGTAACTAAAACTTGAAGTTAATTGCTAAGAGAATAACAAAATACCAAGCTAAACGTAACAATTTGACACATTACCATCAATACTCGCTGACATAATAACTCAAATGACCAGAGATATAGTTAAATTAGAAATCCAATGTACAAGTATTGAAAAAAAATAATAGCTGAGAAAAAAATGCCCAGTGGTCACATCCAGTGATCTAAGAAAATTCTGAAAATCTTCTGGAACATGGAATGCAAAACTTGTAACAAATTAAAGTTTAATATCTAATGAATGCAAGCTTTAAGCTTGGCATCCATATTCAGCTCCTAAGAATTAGATAAGATAAAAGATGAATATCTGCTAGAAACCACACCTTCCCTTCCTTGTTAAAGTATTTTTCAAGATCACTGCTGCTGACTCGTGTGGATAAGCCTGTTACATATAAGTTATTTCCTGGATTACTAGCCTCTGCAAAATCTTGGCTCCTGAAAACATGAAAAGACAGCCCAATAGAAGATAAAAAAGAAAAGAATCAGATAACTAACTACAAGAACCCCTATAAAAATTCAGAAAAAAAATTTGTAGAAAGGAACTGAAAATATTCCTCAACGTTTAAGAAAATATAAAAGTACCTGGAACGACTCCTTGACCTTGATCTAGATGGTGAGAATGATTTGCTGTGTCTATTTTGTGGTGGTGTCACTGATCGGGAAGTATACCTGGAGAAGAAATTGCTTGTTAGCTACAGGGGAATGCAGCATCAACTGCTGCTTATGATTTTGGAGGACTGCTTACTTCACTTCTTTTGTTTGAGACATCTACCTGAATAACAAAAACATTATAGTAAAAATATTTCTGAATTGCAATTAGAAGACAGTATGCTGGATATTATCAATAACATCATGCAGCAAACAACATAATCAGCATCATGAGTAAATCTTGAACAATAATAATAGAAATAAATCTTCATGAAGTGTGATCTGACTATCAACCTTCAAGAATAATACTGCTGTCATGCAACTTCAGAAAGTAATATCCACTTGCATAAACAGTGTTTCATCAATGAAAGAGAAGATGAATAGGATTCCTAGGTAACAGAACCATATATCATTACGCATATTTTATGCTGGAATTACAACTTAAATTATTATAAATGAATATCATGGTTAATGACTTCAAAACTGGTCTAGGTAGCTGCACCATGCTTATATGACAGAGAACCACATATAATATATGACCTATGCAGATGCTAGTGCATATGCAGCAGAAGACCCCTTCGGATATAGCATATGTGATTTTCATCAATATGTAGGATCAGGTAGTCTATGCAACCACATATGATCATACGAAAAACTTCAAATGGGGTTTATACACACATATATTTGTGGAATTATAGATTAGATATGCTGAATTGTATACTTTGTTGTTATGTATCTGTCCAGCACTATAAGCAATATAAATAACATTTTTTTTTTACAATGGACTGCATCTGCACCTGCATATAACAAATGTTTTATGAAGTGAGTCAATAGCATATCACCTGTATATGCTTTAAAAACCTTGATTATGATATTGGAAAGGTCAAAGTATTAATGCTGCAATTTGAAGATGATAGATAGAAAAAATATGGTTTTTCTTCCCAATTTGTAACGGATAGGACTCAACTAGCCCAAAAAATATTCAATACAAATCGATCATAAACATTAATGACTAAAATCGTGAGTTGATAATAGCATGCCACAAGAACCAATACTTCCATTAAATAAATTCCTTTTTCTAACTCCAACTAACATTCCATCATCAAATGCTTTTTTTCACCAAAAGACTAAATAATTGATCATCATATACTTTAAATATTAAACGTGGAGATCAGTTCAACACTTTATATCATCCAGATTTAGCTCTAAATCACAAATTTACAATATGACATGAATTCTAGTCTAAATTAAGTGTGCCACAGTTTTGACTAGTCAGCGTGAAAAGTCCATGTCTGATATTACATCTTTCTCCTCCCTTTTCGTCTCCTCACAGCCTTTGTTATCTCGTAGACTTTTCAACTAATCTATTTCCACTTTATTTCACTAGTCTCTCTTGTTAACTTTACCGAACTAGGGGCTAGGTTGAGCAAAATGGGGTTTCTGTAATACTTTTTATTAGAACCGACTAGATCCGAGATCTAATTAAAGAATTACTACATCTATATTTATATCTAAGTACGTTTCAAAACAAAGGAAAAATATTTTTTTTTAAAAAAAACTACAGAACTCAATGCAATCCTACATAAAATCAGCTAGTGCAACTAGATTCGAATAAGAAAAAGAAACTGAGATAATTTTAATGTTCAGTTAGTGCAACAAACAAGCAGGTAGAGTTCCTAGAGAAAAGCAGGAGAAACCGGGAAAGAAATGGGGAGATAGCGAAAAAGAGCCAGAAAAGGGGGACGAAGAGTTACCCAGCCGGAGTCAGTGAAGGCGCAAGGATATGTAGCGGTAGGGGAAGGTACGGAGGCGATCGGGAAGATAGCTACGGGCGGCTAGGGCAACAGGCAAGTTCATTCGGCCCGGGCCGAGCGTGGCCTAGTCTACTTGTGAAGCAGAGGCGCGTCGTGCGAAGACAACTGATTCGGTAAAGACGATTAATAAAAATAAAACGCAAAATTTTAAAATACATTTTAAAAAACTGGATAATCTTCAACATTAATAAATTCATATGAGAGAGAAAAAAATGTGTGTTTGTAATTATGTAAAAAAAATTGAAATCATTCCATTATTTTCTATCATGATAATCACTTAGCCTCAATTCTGACTACGGTAAATACAAAGAAGAGTATTTCAATTCAAGGGGATTTTAGACCCCTCGTATGGTTTCGAATCCGAGCATCCTTGCAAACGTCACCATGTGCTTATCATCAAGCCATCCTCGGGGGACTCGTTCAATTATTTTATGGTCATTGTAAAGGAGATAAATTATAGAGGATTTTTGATGTGATAGACAAGATATATAAGAATCATCTGAATTCAAAAAGAATGTTAGATCTTTTTCGAAATCAATTCATATCATTTTTATAAATATCATTGTACCTTAATTACTATACAATTTCTGTGAGACTCACATCGACTAAGACTCTCCAAAAATTGAGAATCTGTTCAACTAGTAACCCCCTGCCATCCGTCCCAGGGCTACGGCGAGAAAGAAGTAAATCACGGGGGGACTATGTCCCTGGACACGATAGCAAGGCAGGGGGGTCATCTGACGCCAAAGAGATTTTAGACTCCTCATCCGGAATCGATCCCAACTCGTTTCCAAAGCGATCACCTTATCTTACCATCGTACCATCCCCGTAGAGATCTGACTAGGACTCTCGATTCTCTATTAAGATAATTTTGATTTTGAATTAAAAAAAATCGAACGGATGATTTAAATTGAATACAAATTTACAGAGTATATTTACAATGTCAATTCTACTTTATAAGAAAAGTATGACCATTGATCGCATAGTCAAACATCACCGCTAAATCATAAATACTATTTGATTTATTTGAATGATCAATTTTGAGTAAAAATTATTTAGTATCTTATGAATGATGTACAAAGATTGAAATTTATCAACCTAATGATTCTATTAATCCGATTTTAGACCAGAGGTAAATGAACCGAATCAAATGGATCATAGGCAAGGACATTGCAGTGCCCATAAAAATAAATCAGTTAAAATATTGGGGTTAAATAAAAATATTCTCTACATTAAAATATGGCTCGAACCTGACTCGTCAAATTGCACTATTGGGTTCGCATCGGCTCGTCCAAGTGGCTCCCACCAAACAGTAGTATTCTAAGAACGCGCGCAGCGGCGTCAGGGTTTAAGTCTAGGGTTCTGGCTTCGTCGCGTTCGCATCGATCGTTGCGCCATGAGAAGAGGCGCATCTCTGCTTGTCGCCGCGCTCGCGGCCAAGGCGAAGCCTTCATCTCGCAATCTCATCGAGGTTCTCTGCGGAAGCCCCTCCCTAACGCATCTCCCCCGACCCAACGCTCTTCCCAGCTGCCATCGTTTCCGCGCCCTCCAGACCGGCAGCGACTCTGACGCCTCCGCTACCGTCCCCTCCCCTCGCCGGCTGAGGAACCAGGATGTTTCTGATCTCGAGGAAGCCTTCGAGTCCGCCACAACGACCGATGATATCCTTTCCGCTTTCCGAGCCCTGGAGGCCGCCCTCGAACCCCGCGACAACCAGCTCGGCCTCGCCTGCCTGAAGGTCGGCCAGCATCTCGACTCGATAGGCTCCAAGGACCACGAAGAAATCCTCCGCTTTGGCCTGCGCGCCCTCGAGATCCTTGATGCCCACGGAGGCCGCTCCATCTCCGTGGCCATGGCCCTCCACCTGGCCGGCTCCGCCAGCTACGACCTCAAGCGTTTTAACGACAGTTTAGGGTTCTTAAATAGGGCGAACAGAATTCTAAGCTCGTTGGAGAGTGAGGATTCTGGATGTGAGTTTGATGTCAAGCCGGTGAGCCATGCCGTCCAGCTCCAGCTTGCCAACACCAAGACGGCGATGGGCAGGCGTGAGGAGGCACTGGTCAATCTCAGGAGATGTCTGGATATTAAAGTCTCTATCTTGGAGCCTAATAGTCGAGAATTGGGCATTGCTTACTGCGATCTAGCAGAGGCATATGCAACTATTTTGAACTTTAAGGAAGCATTGCCTCTCTGTTTGAAGGCATTAGAGATTCATACTTCCCAACTGGGGCAGAATTCAGTAGAGGTGGCTCGTGATCGGAGACTTCTTGGGGTTGTCTACACTGGATTGGAGGAGCATCAGAAGGCTTTGGAAGAGAATCAGTTGTCTCAGAAGATTATGAAGAGTTGGGGTATGGGTGGCTCAGATTTGCTTCATGCTGAGATTGATGCGGCCAGCATCCACATTGCTTTGGGGAAATACGATGAGGCCATCAACGTTCTCAAAGGGGTGGTTCAACAGACTGACAAGGAGAGTGAGATTAGGGCTTTGGTGTTTATCTCCATGGCAAAAGCCTTATGCAACCAAGAGAAGTTTTCCGATGCAAAGCGCTGCTTGGAGGTCTCTCGCAGTATTCTTGAAAAAAAGGAATTCGTCTCACCCGAAAAGGTCGCTGAAGCCTACATGGAGATGGCAACTTTGTATGAATCACTAAACGATCTTGAGACTTCTATATCATTGCTGAAAAGAACTCTTGCCATGGTAGAGAAGATTCCACAGGAGCAGCATATAGAGGGAAATGTCTCGGCAAAGATTGGGTGGTTGCTTCTATTGACAGGAAGAGTTGTCCAGGCTATTCCATATTTGGAAAGTGCAGCTGAGAGAATGAAGGAGAGCTTTGGGCCAAAGCACTTTGGAGTTGGATACGTATACAATAACTTGGGAGCAGCCTATACTGAGATAGACCGGCCACAATCAGCTGCACAAATGTTTGCCATGGCGAAGGATATCATGGACGTATCGCTAGGTCCACATCATGCTGATTCTATTCAAACAAGCCAGAGCCTTGCTAATGCATATTCTGCAATGGGAAGGTAAGAATCCTTTCAGTAGCATATAGCAGACCTCACTGAAGTGCAAGCTACACCATTGGATTTTACATGTACCATTTCATGTTGCTGAATTGTTTGTAGGCAGAACCTAATAAAGTTGAATTGGAAGTGTTTCTATAGCACTTCTTTTTTGCAACTTTAAGACATAATTTTTTACACAGGCATATTCATACATGGTTAAGGTGTAAAATGCTTCTTCTTTTTTTTCTCTTTTTGTAGCCTAGCATTGTGTAGGTCATAAGATAAGCCAAGATAGTGCATACATTATATGGAAGCATGCTCAAGCTCAAGCAACAGTGGCTTCCTCTTTACATGATCGATATGCTGACAACTGACTTTTTATACCTATTTATGTGGTTATATTACATCTAGCAAGGTTTGATACTCCATTGTCCTTTTGCAATAACTTGTAAAATTTTGCATTGTTTGTTAAATGCAGTTATACCCTTGCTCTGGAATTCCAACAAAAAGTTGTTGATGCATGGGCAAGTCATGGTTCAAGTGCCAAAGATGAACTTAAAGAAGCAATGAGAATTCTTGAAGAGCTAAAGAAAAAGGCTTTTGGACCACTTTCTGAAGCACTTGTCCAGGAGGTTTTATCATCACCTAAAGCTGAAGCTCTTATCCAGGAGGTTTTATCATCGTCTAATAAAACTGATTCTGCTTCTGTCAAAGACGCACAACAGTAATCGTAAGATCTGATTTTGTTTGAAACAATGAGCTCTTTACTTTAGTTAGACGCACAACATTGCTGTATACCTTGATCTACTTTCTTTCTATTTAATCATACTCAAAACTCTCAAACAACCAGATTTTCACCCTTTTTTTTTAGAAACTAGAAACTAAAATTTGGGTGGAAACAGTAAAAACAGTAAGAGCGAAAAGTTTTAGATTTAGTAGAGTAAAGACAGAATATATGAAATTTAAATTTAATAATATTAGACGTAATGAGATAAGTGTTAAGATAGGAAATGACGAATTATTTTGAACTGAGAGTTTTAAATATTTAAAATCATTTTTATAAGGTGATGGAGGGATTGAGAGAAATGTTTTACATAGAATAGAAGTAAGATGGTTGAAATGGAGGAAAACATGGATGTTTTATGTGATCGTAAAATATCTCTAAGATTTAAAGAGAAGTTTTACAAAATGACAGTTATATTTGTTATGTTATATGACACAAAATATTGGGATACAATTCGAGCATATAAATAAAAGATGAGAGTTACAGAGATTTAGATGTTAAGTGAATGTGTGGACATACGAAGATGGACAGAATAATAAATAAGAATATTAGAAAGAAAGTTGGAGTTACATTTATTGAAGGAAAGCTCCGATAGACACATTTAAGATGATATAAATATGTATTTAGACGATCAATAAATACTCTAGTTAGATGATGTGAAACGATGGTAAATATACACATTAAACAAGGAAGAAGAAATCAAAAAGGACTTGATTAACAATAATAAAATAAGATAAAATTTATTTAAATACATATGATATGGTAAGGGATAGAGACATCGAAGAATTCATATAGTGAATCTCACGGATACTCCATAAAGAATTTTTAAAACTTTTCTTTTAGCTCCCGGGCACATGGCGATTTCATAATACCTTGAGTTTCTAACTTTCTATGGTTTTTGAACAACTAAATTTTGTTTTTAAATAACAATTTAATTAATCATATCGTATTGCTGAATAAAAATTCCAAATATTTCAAACTCATATATTTTTTTTATATTTATCTATTTTAATTATTAATTAACCTTTTTTGACTTTCATTGTCACTTAACTAACACTTAATGTATTCATTTTTAATTCTATTTTTTTAAAAAGTCTCTGCATTTCAAGCCTTGAATTTATTTTAACCAAACTCAAATATCATAACATCCAGAATTAAGTAGAATTGCTACGTGTAAAAGTAGTTCAAGTTTTGGATTAAATTCTAGATAATCCAAGTCGTATAGGACTTCAAAGTAGAATTGCAGACGCAAACTAAAGTTATTCTTGTAGAGATTATAGTCCTACATGAATTTGCACTAGTAACAAAGTACAACGGTAGAATTAGAAAGACATTTCAATATAATCACAGTTCAAAAATTATCACAACCTTGATACTTTAAATCAAGTATGACCAAAACTATTCTCTTTGGGCTTTCCAAAACAATCTAATTGCATCCTATTGTTGTCTTTACATAACCTAATTGTGGGAGAGTATCAAAATTACATTAACTCCTATGTAAAAAAGAATCACTACCGAAGCAATATCACATTGTTTTAGTCTTTGCCTCAATTCTTTTGGAAAGCCACCATACAAAAGAAGGCTATGCAACGGAAAACTACGCCATAGAGAGTGAGAATAATTATACACAGGTTCCACTCTGCAATGTCATAATCATTTTTTATGAGGGAACCACATCTTGTTATCAACCATACTCCGGAATACCTGAAATAGGCAGAAAAAGTCAGGGATACATAGATTGGCTAGTCAGGAAAAAATTATTTGACATATCAAAGTTTTCTTTCCAACTGAGTTTATCTTTATTATTGTAGTATTTTAAACTTTTTTTGATCTTCACATGATTGCCTTTCCTTCAAATCAGTAAAAAAAACATGGACATGCAAACCATCAACGGACAGAAACCATACAGTGATAGGCAAAAGTTAGTATCTTAATGGATATTCATACCGCTAAACATATAATGATTTAGTATTTAATTTTAAATAAATTTCATGTGATGATGTTGCAAAGTGCTAGATTTACTAAAAGAGTGCAAGTTAGATTAATATAGAATTCTGCATATTGCAGCTTGGTTTGATAAATGTTAAGCTAGGTTTACTTCAAGGAAAAGTGATTCAGATGTTGGAACCAGATGCATATTTCCAATATCGTAGATAATAAAAAGCAAACAATAGAATTGGAAGTCCTTGACTTACTCATTACAGTAAGGACTACTCGACCATACCTTTCTGCATTTGCAATTACAAATGCTTCCAAAGCCCACTTTGTGTAGCATAAGTCTGCAATGAACTTTGAAGTCTTTTGCTGAGTTGCTATGAGAGTTAAAACAACAGGTAGTAATGCAGACCACTGCAATATCAGAGATGAAATCCATAAGGAAGCATGAGACAAAACACTAGAGCTAGAGAAAATGTTTGACTAGTGTACTATTGAAAATGATGTGATAAGACTTGATATTGGACGAACCAGTTGTGCAGAGCCTGGTTGAAAGAAGATTGCAAAAGCATATCCTATTCCAGTCACGCAATAAACAAGTGAGACCAAAATTATGTAGTTATCTCCAATTGATGACCTGGGGTTGTTGAAGAAATAGAACATAGAAAGATAAACTATAGGCTTAATTATTGTATTGAAATGATCAACTGAATCTCTTGCTAGAAAATATGCCAAGGAACTCATTCCAGATGCTCTTTCTCTCCAATACTGCAATTTTTCAAGTGAAAACGATCTCAATGCTCCGATCTGGCACAAAAGAGCTGCAATTTGAAGAAAAAAAAAAGAGAGAGAGAAAAAGATTCATTAAGAGAAACTGTTTCATAATACAATCTTATATGCATCAACACAAAATCTATTATTTCAGAATTACACTACAACCTTGGCATTTTAGTAGGTTGTGTCCAATTTATTTAAATTTGCACCAGGTTTAGATGCACACGAGGTGCACACTTGAATTATGCAACAATCATCCAAATTAGTACAATCAAAGACCGTATATAGTGTTATGCTTCTAAGAACAGAGCAGTAAACAATTAAAATAAAGCTGAACATTCACTAAACAGAAAATTTTTTTGGAGGAAAATCAAGTTTAGATAAAATAAAAGAGCAGCCTCGTATATAAAGCTTCTGCCATACTTGATCCCAGAGAATGATCTATTATACACAGTCTTATTCTGTTTTACAAGAGATTATTTTTAATATTCAAATTCGTGACCTCTAAGTCATAAGACAACAACTTTACTATTGCGTCAAAATTCCCCTCCAATTTGTGCAAAAATGTAGTTGAATAAATAATTGAGCAAATAGGTAGTGATAGATTACAGTTTCCAATCTTGGAGCCTCCATTGACTGTTCTAGTCTATGAAAATACAGAATACATGTGTGACAACTTTTTATCCTTGGGAAACAACCGAAAAGATAAAAATAATTCATCCATAAGAAAGAGATAAACTCCACATAGGAAAACAGAGGAGGAACTTTTCTTTATGGTTTAGGATTTTATACAATTTTAGCTACATTGATGCTGGAGGTACTTTAAATGCATGTCAATAATCATCACCTTTATAATGGCACCCTCTGCTTGAACTATTTCAGTGTTGTTAAGTTTAACAGCTTGCAACCAATAACAAATATTTAATAATATAATAATTGTAATCAGTAGATTAATAGAATTATCCAAACAAAAAAAGGGTTCGAAGGCATTTGAAACTAGAAAATTTCTGCTAATTACAGTTATGAGTCCAACTACATGCATTATGCATACTATGTTTGCAAACTGAGAAATTTGGTAAAAAAAAAAATATATACACAAGAAGAAACCATGTAAGTCCTAGTTGTCTCTGACTTACAAACAGCAATAATGGTGTATGTGTAACCCAGCGCACCAAATGTCTCATCGCTCATTTTAGCAAGTGTTCCTAAGCACACACCAGCAAGACATAGAATAAGAAAATCAACCCCTTGGACTCTAGCTTCTCGCAGACGTTGCTTCACAACTCTGAACATCAAAAGATGAAAATCCAAGGTAAAATCCAAAAATATTCAAAGAAAAAGTAAATAGAAACCATTTAGAATCTACCAAAACAAGTTGATTGTATCAATATGATAGAGGTGCAGTTTGGAGTGAGTTAGGATAATTACCTTCCTAGGAAATATCTATATTGCTTCAAAATTCCAGGAGTTTTGCGGTTGGACAAATCTTGGGATTTGGAGAACTGGTAAGCATACTCATCTTGCTTTTGCCCCACAATATCCTTGACATTACCCCATACTTCTCCAGCAAGTGAATGTGACTCAGAATTAGTGCTGGAAGGATTCTCCCGATTTCCCCTTAGAGATGAATCGAGATCAGCAGTTTCTTCTAGCATATCTCGGGGCACCTCATAACCATTATGCAACATCCATCGTAGTGGTAGCTCTTTATAATTCACACTTGCACTTGGTTTTACTAAACCTTCTAGAATATCAATGAAGTAATCTGGAGGATTGACACGCTCAGGAACATTGATCCCAAGGCCTGCGAAGTAATCTTCAACTGTCTTCACTGATCCTTGGTATACTATCATGCCTCCTTTTGCTAAAAGTATTAAATCATCAAACATCTTGAACAATGTATAGCTGAATCAAAAGAAAATTACTTAGAATTGCCTGAATAAAATGATATAAAAAAATAAAATGAAATTCAAGCAATCAAGTATGTCGATCAACCTGGGCTGGTGAACAACCATGCAAATGTTTACGCCTTCAAGTGCCTCGCGCCGGAGAGCTCGTAACAACAAGTTAGATGAAGAACTATCTAAACCGGAGGTTGGTTCATCCAGTATCAAAAGAGAGGGTTCCATGACCATTTCCAGACCAACATTCACTCTCTTTCGCTGTCCACCAGAGATACCACGTTTCTCTACTGTCCCAACCAGTGAGTCCCTTACTGCCTGCAAACCCAAAGAGTCGATGACTCTTTCCACAACTAGAACCTTATCAGGTTTGGACAAGTCAGCTGAAAGCCTGCAGTAGAAAACAATGATGAATTTGATGAAAAGCAGAAAAATACAGGCAGAAATTTGTCCTTTAATAATGAGGATGTTGTCTACCACTTTCCAGTATACAAATAAAATCAGATCCATCGTAGATTAATATATGCAGTTTAACAATGTATGATAAATCAATCTTGGGTGCAACAATGATGTGAAGCTTCAATTTAGTTGGAAGGGAAGGGACATGATCTTATAAACACCCAACTTCACTTCACAGATTGTTAATTATTATACCATCAAAATTTTAATTGAAGGTGACTATTTTATCGTCCAAAATCATTTCCCAAGATTATAAAGACTGTACGTACTATTCTCATACCTGCATCTAGCACTGAACCGAAGGTTCTCCTCAACGGTTAAATTCCCATGAACAATATCATCTTGTGGAACAAAACCAATGATCTTCTTATACGAGCGCAGGTGTTCAGCTTTTCCATTTATTAGAACATGACCAGCCATGTCACACCCAGTTGCTTTCCCAGCCACTGCATTCAGAAATGTTGTCTTCCCAGCTCCAGATGGGCCCATGACTGCAGCCACACGACTAGGCATAAGCTTTCCTGTTACTGACCTCAGCAGTTTCCTTTTACTCCCTTTCAAAGTCAGAGAAAGATCCTTAAAAGCTACCTCAATTGGCGGTCTTGTTCTAACTTCAACATTAGTGGCCATGGAGATCACTCCAGAAAAGGTCAAATTTTGGTTATGTTCTTCTATGGCTTTTTCCTTCTCTATCTGTCCATATGCATACTTAAATATTTGGCTGCGTGTATGCATTTGTTTACCTCTAGGTGCATTTTTCTTTACATTTTTATCTCTTATTTCAATATTGAAGCCGTCATAACTATCATGATCATTCTCTAAAGATTGCATCATCTTGGTAAGGTTATTCTCTTCTTTTTTCTTTGGCTCGCCTCCTGCATCACCAAATATGGCTCCAAAACCCTTTGGAGGCTCTGATTGATGAGAAGACTTTTTCCGAGAGAAGGTCCGAGATAACTGCGTCTGTAAGCCAGCTGCATGCTTCTTAGCAACATCTTTAGCTGACTTCCACCTTTCACGAGCTTGGACAGTTTCTCTAGCATGTCTTGCAGCCGCCTCTCTAGACTTTGCTTGTCTTCTCTCCCTACTGGTGAGCATTTGGCCAGAAAAATTATGTATGATCAACAACAAAAGGCTCATTGCAACCTGCACAATCAATTGAGAAGTTCAGCACAAATGAAGAATAATTGTTCTCCAAAATCCTCTAAATTATTGTAGTAGTCTTAGAATCCAGATAATTTCCCAAGAATTCGATAGTTTAAAGTTCATTCAGTGTCACTGGTGGATGTATAAGCTATTGACATGGTTTAGCAAATGTTAAATGCAGGTTGGAGCTGGACTGGAGGAATATGTTGCAGAACTACGAAGATAGACGACCAAATGTATTATTAGTTAGAAGACTTGTGACACTATGGTACTTAATATAAGTATATAATAACCTAGAAACCAAGTAAATCTTACCATTAGCAAGGCACCAAATATAGTAATGTCTTGATTTGTAGAATTTGGCGGACAAGAGCTTTTCTTATAGCATCCTGCAAAACCATTATATTGTCAATATAAAAGAGACAGAAGCCTAAAGCTCACAAAATGTGAATAAAATCAAAAGGAATGCACTAGAACTTAACCTTGGCAAAAATTGGGAAAAAAACATCACCAGTTAATTAAGAAAAAGACCATGGTTTGCGGAAGTAGCTGCTATATTTTATTTGTTGTAATTGTCTAATTAAACGATTTATGTCATAATACAATAGAAAAAAGTGTGGAACTATTTAAAAGGTTTGGAAGCAACTGTTGTATCTAATAGAAGAAGCTAATTGAAATGGTGATATGCTAACTGTTTACACTTAGGCCTTGTTTGGGAGGAGGGGAGGGGAGTGTAAGTAATGGAAGGGGAATGGAGGGGAGGGGAAAGGAGGTTTACACCCCAAATTGGGGTGTAAGAAAAGTTGAGTTTTTGTGATCCCCTTCCTCTCCCTTTCCCCTTCCCTCACTTCTTCCCAAACAGGGGTAATCTTTTTTTCTTCCTTATTTACTCTTACCCTTCCATTACTTACCCCTCCCTCACCTCCTCCCAAACAGGCCCTTAGGATGTCATGGTTTATTGGTTAAAATAAACAACATGCAATAATGATATAAAGAATGGCTAGGTGAATTGTTCAGTGGAATCAACTTACTTGTTGGAGAAACAGATCCCTTCCTGCAATAATATCTGAAAAAGAGGCAATGGATAAGTTGCAGTGTTTAAACAAGAATTGTTTCTACATAGTATGAATGAACAAGAACATAATAGTTTTGCTTTCACTAAGCCCATAAAGAAACTGCACAAGAAGGATTAAGAAACAATACCCACTGCTACAAGAAACTTTCCGTATAGTGCTTGGGCAATAGGATCCTGCAGGACAAAACATTTCACCACTAGATTCAACGTCTGCCCACATATCAGCACTTCCACATGTATGGTTAGGCTGTCCAGGAGGAATCTGGTAATTGTAGCTGAATATATCTCAAACTTCAGTATGTAATCCACAAGATTGCAAAGAATAATGAATATGATTCAGATGGAACTTCTGGAGGATCAAGATCAACTTACGGATCACAGATTCCAGTAGTTTTGTTCAATGTTGCAAGTGGGCAGTATGCTCCCAGTGGACAGGCTTCAGATTATTAAACAAAACAATCATTTGTTTTTGTTCAATATATGTCAACCTAAATAGAAGTAAATATGTGCATGTATATGCAGAAAGCAGAACCTAGTTCTTTTGTGAGCCATAAAAAATCAGAATAAGACACCAGGAAGATATCCTTTTCATATGGTTTAATCAACAGAATCAGAACGTCTACATGCTTTCTCACTTGTGTTGTAGCAAAGACAATGTTGTTTCAGTATTGTAGTACTCAAACTGTCAAAGTAACAAAAGATATTTATGTTTTATGATGACAACCTTATCTAGGAATATAGTTCTTGAAATCGTAGAATTGTGTTAAATGCTCTTTAAGTGCTAACTCCTTCAGAAAACAACAAAATTGCAAAGAGATGAGGAGCAACAAAACTGTAAGTTCAGAAACCTGGAAGTACAACTTATAAGGGAACCCAATGGTCCAGTGGTCTAGTTAAACTTATATGTAGGCAAGGTTAAAACTACAAAATCAGTCTGGTTGTTGTCCACATATCCTCAAAAAAAAATCAAAATTCAAACACAATATTGTCTCAACTGGTTGGTCAAACAATCTTCAGGTCGAGTATTCAAAATTTGAAGCAAATCTTCCAACACTTGGTCAAACTGAATGCCTAGTGGCCATCAAGTCTGTTAGATGGGTAGAAGAACCACCTGAACCAAATGCAGAAGCAATAGTAGAACATGCGCAGGCATAATCTTTGGCATATATTAAGTACATCTAATTTTATTAAAGCAGTATATGATGTGTGTAAGAATGGAGGAATTCCTGCAATGTAATATACTGTTAACATACTTCAACAAAGCATAATTACAAATCATACTGCAAAAAAAAAAAATGGCAATCGACACATCAGAAGCTAAGAGAGAAACTCAAGATACTCACGCATCATGCAAGTGATACCCCGAGGGCAGAAGAAACCTTCGCAACAAGGGCGGCAATTAACATTTCTGATAGGAATATTTTTATCTTCCTTAAGATCCACTTTTGCATTTTCGCCAACACTGCAAGCCCATCCTGGTTCACATCCAGATAACCATGATGACATATTGCAATTCTTGTTAAGACTTAGAAAATTCTTTTCCCCATTATTTTCAATGAAGCTACTGAAATAGAACTTCACTTCTGCTGATGTGCATAAGCGGTGAGGAAGATCCCCTGTCAATTCAATTAAGTAAGGATCAGAAGTTTAGTAATGATTCGCTATTCTATATCGTTCTCTGGAAACAAAGGCAATTATAAAGTAGGCAAAGAGTGAATTTAAGTATTATACTGAATTTAACAAAAAAGTAGCGAATTTAAAATCTCTTAGTCGCATGGGAAATTTTTGTTTTAAACTGTTAATGAGTTCTTATTCCCTGAGACCCTTCCTCAATAACTCAGAATCTACTTTAGGCTGAATGGTTGGTATACAACGTTGAAAATTATTTATCATTATTTTTAATTTTTATATGTTCATATGTAATACGGCATTGCATCTAACAGACTGAACTAACTGGTACGAGAAACAGAAACACTAAAGCTCATGCCTTTCGTCTCTTGGACGCATTTTGTTAGGAAGGTCAAATCCGACGAGAAGTTGAATGCCTCATTCCACTCCTTATTCCTGGAACCAACGAAACCAAAAGGGGGAATAAATGACCTGCATCATGATGAAACAGGACGACAGGAGCATCGGCAAACATACGTGTCCTTGACGCAGAAATCAAAATGCTGGCCAATGTCCTCGGCAAAGATACTGGTTAGGTTCATCATCCTGGAGTAGACGGCGCTAGCGAACACATTGGACGCACCTTGGCTGCGGTCGTCGTCGTCGTAGTCGTCGTCGTCGCCGCCTTGGCATTGCCCCAGGGGCAGGCGAGCAAGGAGGAGCGCAGCGCAGATGATGAAGACGATCGACAGCCCGCGGCGAGGCCGTGCGTCCGCCATGGCGTAGATGGAGAGTTGTGCTTGGGCGGCGAGTCAGAGGAGATCAAACGGGTGGAATCGAGCAGTTTCTTCCATGGAAGTGGCGGTTTGGATGGTGGTGGCTGCTGAGGAAGGGAGAGGAGGAGGAAGAAAGGGAGTGGAAAGGGGAGAGGCGATGCGAGATTGGAGGGATCATTGAGAGGCGGATGTGTTTGCTAAGAATAGAGGAGGGAGACGAGAGGAAGGAGGACGACGACATTGCATTTTGAAGCTTCAAAACAAGTCAACAAGTTCGAGTGGGCTACTGCCTACTGCTATCACTTAATAATAATAATAATAATAATAATAAAACTAAAAAAAATAAGGTAAAAATATTCTTGTCCTAACTTTTCTTTAACATTTTATAGTTATTTTGATCCTATTAAAACTATTTTAAATCATTTTAACTAAGTTAATAAAGATTATTTATATATAAATGTGTTCTAGTATATTTAAATAAGTTGAATTGAATTATTTTTCACTTTATAGCAACTATAATAATATATATCAGAATGAAATTCTAACTTTTTTATAATTTTTTTTAGCAATACTCTTAATTAAAGGTGTTTTTTTGCCAAAAATAAAATGTATATTATTGATAAATAAATTTGATATTTTTTTTTAAAAAAAATCTCTAATTATTTATATCATTAAAAGGGTACTCATTTTTTACAAATTATCAAAATAATACTTTGCTAGTAATTTGATATATTTTTTTGTTGCATCTTAGAATAATTTTAATTGAAATTATATCACATTTAAACTATTTTAACCAAAGTTTATCTTCTTTGGCTGGAGATACACAAGAATATTATTCTATATAATTTATCCGTAAACATCTCTATTATTTATTATCTGACTTCTTATGATTCAGAAATTAAATTATAAAATTCATTCGATTGGATGATGAATAATAAAAATATTCACCAATAAACTGGTATCATTTTAAAACCATTAGCTAAAATTGCATTACGTAAAGATATTTGATATTTAATTTTTTACGGTAACGGATTTCAACTGTGCATACAACGCACTCACAGAATTAATGAGACCCTATTGAGCCGATCGAAACCCAGGTCCGATCGGACCAGCCGGTCTGGTCCGAACCGCAAAACTAACTCGTAGGCAACAAAATAAAGAGGGGAAACACGAGTCACGTGCATGTCACCCGCTAAAATACTTACCTCGTAGTCCACAAAAACTCACGCGACTTATAAATTTTAAATCTATAAAGACGAGCACTCGCTGCAGGGAACTGCGTGAATACTGCTGACGTATTGTAAAATATATATATATATATTTTTAATTATTTAAAAATAATAATAAAAATAATTTCGCTGCAGGTGGAAAGCACAATCTAGAACAGCGAAGAGAGTACTCCTCAGAGTCCTTCAGATAAGATAATATTACTGCGTGCGCCATCAGATTTATATCATATCGAAGAAGTCATGGTCATTAAGCAAAGCATACGGTGCTAAATGGATCATTTACTGAGAGCTTATTCTAATCTGTATAAAAAAAAAAACACTATTTGTTTCAGAAAAACTTCTCTTCGTCGCGCCTGTAGAAGAAAAGTTGACAAGGTTGGTCCCTGAAGGACAAGAGCACAATGAAAACACTCGATAGTGAAATGAATCGTGGTGACAGATTCAGAAATCAGTAAATGAAGACCACACATAATTGTACTGCATGCTCCTCTTGATCTTTAATCTCGCCAATACAATTTTTTTTTTTTCTCAAGAGGAATTTTTTCAAAAGATAAAGAAAGGAGAGGGAGAAGAATTCGATGTGACATAATTAATTTACCACGAACCAATACAATTAAACAATACATTCAAAATTCTCCTTTTTAAAAAAAATTAAACATCTCGACAAATTGAATAGGAAAAGAAGCGAAGATGACTGAAAAACATATGTACGTTGATTTATCGCTGAGATTTTTATGAACAACTGAGTGTTTGTGTAAACGCATACGTATACAAAACCCAACTCGTGATTATTAATTTGTACGACTCAGATTGGATCACAGATGATATCCAGCCCAGATTAAAACCCTAATTCCTCAAGTGTGAGAGAGATTACTGTTCTAGGTTTACATCTTCACCTGCATAATAAGCCCTCCTTAGGGCTAAACATCTTTTTCTTTAGTCCATGTCCTTTCGTTGCTTCAGTAGTCTATTAGGTTTAACTTCAAATTGAAAGTATATTGTTCTTGACATGTTTCTGAGTTTTGCAAACTTTGCCAGGCGAGATGACCAATAGAGGGTAAGGAAGCGGATAGCTTGCCTCCTCTCTCTCTCTCTCTCTCAGAGTCTCAGTCTCAGTTTCTTGATGAATTAAATGTATTGTTGTTCCAGCAGCTGCATGCTGCTGCAGCCTTTTCACCCTTCTCTAAGTTCAGACAGCCGGTACCTCTCCTGAGTCAGCAAGCCACTATCGACTGTTCAGGAGGAAGGGGATCTGGTTCAGACCACTCCTTTCAGTGCTACAACCAGCTCCTTTCTTCTCTGTTTTTTCTTTTCCTTTCTATTTATATATGTTTCTCGACGACGAAAAGGCTCGTGGAATGGAGCAGATCGGAAACCTTAGTCGGTGTTTGCCGGAGTGGCATCATCAAGATTCACACGAACTGCCAGAAGTGGTTTTGATTAGAGCGATGAGAATCTTGATGATGCTGCATCGGCAGATAAGTGACTTATCCAGCTAGCCACTCTCATTGGTATATGAACTCGCTGATTGATTCCTCGTAGATTCGATTGCTCTAAGGGGTTCGTGAATTCTTTCGATTTTATGCTGTTCTTATGTGTATTTTTTGTGCTCGAGAGGTCTGATGTTCCCTTGCTCGGTTCTTTTTCTTGCATGTGATCAAGAGATGTGAGATCTATCTATCAACTTGTTTAGATGAATCTCTTGTGATTATAATATTCTATAAATTGTTGGTTTTTAATTATGTTGCTGACAGAAATAGCAGATAAAATTCCCTCAAGTTAAAAAACAAAGTTACATCATAAGTTGTTTCTAGCTGACAGAAATATGTAAGTAGTAGCTTTTGTATATACAAACATGTACACACACACACATGCACTTGTTTTTTCTGATCTTGCAAAAACTTGAGACCATATATTTTTTCTTTCATATATTCATGTGAACTCTCATTACTGATCTTGTGTCCTTGAATCTTTGAAGTTTTTCAGTGCAAGGAATAGCAGAATGAACAGGTTGCTTTTGTACGATATTTTTTTCTTCGCATATATAATAATTATAATAACTTATTCCATAACTGGATGCATTTGCTTGAGTTAGTGCCTCCCTTGATGTAAATTAGTCTCATTCAAACATGTATAAATCATGTCTCTATTTGCTTTCATTAAACTCAATGCATGACCCCTATTGGGAGGTAGAGGACCTTCCTATGGCCTTTTCTTTTGGAATTCCTCAGTCTTGCTTTTGCATAGAGCTGAGATCTAGTTATAGATGGTACATTTTAGGTTTGGAACTCCAAAAAAGATATTCAAGTGGCAAAACAGCTTCTGAAATATGATAGAAACAAGTAACTGATGCTCATTGCGTGGATGCATGCAAGCATGTCCTTGGATGAAAGGAGAAGCAGGAAGGCGTGCAATTCTTGTTGTTTGAGCCATTTTAATTACACTGATGCAAGATCGATCACGCCATCCCTCATCAAGAAGGCAGACCTATAGCAAAAGTTACTGTTATTTACAGCAATTTATAGTGGCCTTATTTTACAAGGACATGATTTCAGACAAGTGTCTCCGTTATATATATATATATATATATATATATGAGTATATATGCATTTTTTTTTTTAATTTAAAAAAAAAACACTTTCTTCATTGTATTTATATATATGTGCTCGGTGTTCTTTAGGGTTCATATGCTTGTTGGTGTGTCTCTCTTTTCACAAAATCTTAATTAATTAGTTTGTCTTTCTTAAATATGCGTTAGTCAATTAATTGAAGTGCAGAAATTAAAGTACTGTAGTTTAGTATTCCAGATACAGTGAAATAGTGAATTATATATGTAAATGGGTCAGAAATTGTTAGATATTTAATTATTAGATATCGGTTGCTTTCCATAACCCTAGCTAGGTTGCCATAAGAAACTAATGCAAATAAATAATTAAGTTGATTGATTAATTGTTCAGATGTGTAGATGTCCGAAGGAAAAATTAATTAACTAGCACTGGTATAAATTTAACGATATATATTTGTTTAGATCAAGTGGATTTTTAAACTCTTTTTTAAAAATTTAGCAACATTTTACCGGAGGGTATACATAGGTTAATTTCAAATTAAATCTACTATCTTTGAAATGTACTGAAGGAGATATATGATTTCGTAGGTTTTTTAAAATGTTTCTCTCTTAATTATATTGGATCAATTGGGTCCATTATCGTTCAAATCATCAAGTGACTGATCAATCGGCTTTGACTTTAGTCAACTAATGTAAATTGCAATTCAATCAATCAAAATCTTTTAAGTATTTTTTTTTTTTTGCTAAAATTACTAACGACCATAAAGATTTTATATTCACGCCAAATTATATTGTTGCACTCTTAGAATTCCCTTGAAATTCATGTTTTTTTTTTAATTTTAAGCTCACAAAAGTCATCAAATATTTTTGTCAAAAGCATTTAATTAATGATCCTAAAGGCATGTTATTTTAATTATGCTTTTAAAGCGGTCTCTATTTATTTTTTTCCCCTTTCAAATTTCAATTTTTTTTTTTATGATCTTGAATCTCTTTTTGTTAAAAATACTTCATAATCGTAGAGGCTTCTGATTTATGTTTATTTAATATTAATGTTGCACTCTTGGAGCTCTTTTAATTATGCTAAATTAGCATCACTTCCAATTAATTAATTGATGGGTGGGTTAAACGAAGAGTATTTTAAAAAATCTACAAATCCAAGCTAGTGTATATATCATTTGATAAATATAAAAGTGCAGTGCACTCTTCGACTACTCAGCGAGTTTGAGTGTGCCCTTTCTTAATTAATTAAGCACTAATTACTTCTCAAATATTTTACCATATAATTAATAACAACTATAATTGAATATGGCCACTAGATCTTTGGCAAATTTTCATCCATGTTTCTTTCCTTTGACATGAAAAACTCCTTCTACCAATATATTTAATTTCTACATACCACATCTTTAGTTCCTTCAACTTTAGTGCTAGAGTTTTCTACACACTCTTTAAAGGAAGTAATACTAGCTACTTCTCAACAAACCGCTTGAGATAATTGCTCAATATAACACTATATGATATACTTATCGAGTGCAATCATGCACATAAATGAACATTGAGTATACATATGTATCTTCTAAATTAACATGGCTATATATCCTGCTACAGTGCTTAATTTCATCCATGGAGATTGCTGCTTAATTCGGGCTTTCGGCCTTCAAACATTTTAGCACAGTGCGCTTGAA
Source organism: Wurfbainia villosa (assembly GCA_025175895.1). Classification (NCBI taxonomy): domain Eukaryota; kingdom Viridiplantae; phylum Streptophyta; class Magnoliopsida; order Zingiberales; family Zingiberaceae; genus Wurfbainia; species Wurfbainia villosa. The sequence goes on from JAKLTH010000042.1 coordinate 1,512,733, forward strand.
TGCACCTCTACGAATTTCTACTAACTTGGGAACAAGAACAAACCTAAACACATGCATAAGCGAAAAGGTTTAAATTCACTGTACGTTTGAGCTTCGACTGTTTATTTTGTCGTACTTCACAAGGAAAAAAGCACCGTTTTGATCCAACATTACCATGCGTGTTCCTCATTGGAATGTGAAATCCATGCGAATTACTCAAACAAAATGTGGTAATATATATATATATAATTGTAAATCTTGTCTTTACCATACCCCATCAAACCCCTCCTCATTATCAACCTCTTGTAATTAAGGCTATTAGCCCCGGGAGTTTATCCAGTTGATAAGTAAAAAAGATTTTATCTAGAGTAGACAAGGCTCAAATTTCGAAAAACTTATGACATTGGACTATCAATAATTCCTCTCCTATGTACTTACTAATTTATCCTTCTTCATGATAAGGAGGACAATAAAGAGCCGCTGATGTAGCAGTTTCATTTATTAATTTTTTTTGTAATTAAGACTATTTTAATATGCTACCGAAACAGATGGCTTTTATAATAATTATTGGTCGTGTAAAATGTTTGCTTTTTATTGTTCTATTTGCAAGAGCAACAAGCATGGACCTCAATTATGACTTGTATATATCTGCGAAGTTGGTAATTAATGCATCATTTTAATTTCTCGATAATTGGCTACGTGGAGTACTCGTTAAGCTACGCACGTAGTACTCTATACGTGTCATAATTAATTAACTAAATGAATTAAGGCGAAGCCTCTTAGCTAGAAGATAGGATTAATTATTGGTAATTATTTTCATCTAAAATTAGTTTAGCCCGATTGATATTTAAAATTATTGGTGAAAATAAATTTTATTTTTAAAAATTATAATTATTGGTTAAGATTCAATTTGACTATTTAATAACGTTTAAATATTTTTTATAAGTCAAAATTAGATTCGAACATTAAATTAAAAATATTTATTAATAATATTACCGGATTAAATAGATCGAAAGATATACATGGAATAAATAAGAACTAATTATTGCTATAAATTAGAAATTATAACATCCCGAGACAAATACTCTAGGGTTATATTATATTAATTAATTATACTTGCACTGATCAAGATGGAAATCTAACAAAGTTCTTAATTTTCACGAACGTAACTAATAAACCAAGAAATTCAATTAAATAATAGAACACAGTAACTTAGCTTTCACCGTACGTCTTGCACCAACTTTTTTTGTTTCTGTATCGAGTTTATTATCCTTAGCTAGTTAGAAATACAAATGAATACGGTGCAGTGAATTTTTATAAATGATAAATTGGCAAATTGCAGCTGAAAATTACAGATGGATGAGATGAAAAGATCCAGCTTGATTACCGATCGAGCAAACTGCACTCACTTTTATCGTCGAGATAAGAACAAAGGAGGAAACAACTCACCTACCCATTAAATATGGTCCAGAAACAATAATGGAATACGTACGTACGTACGGACTCGATCGTTTGTATATATTTTACAGCAACAGTACATTCATATAAGTCCAACAGTAACGTAGGACTATACTATAACTTGAGGGTTGAGAGAGCTAAGTGGCAAACTGCGCGCACTTTTATCGTCGAGATAAGAACAAAGAGGAAACACACCTACCAATTAAATATGGTCCAGAAACAATAATGTAACATTTGTTATTAATACAGACTTGTACGCTTGTTTGTATATATTTTACGGTAACTCAGGACACTACTACTGTAACTTGAGGGTTGAGAGAGCTAAGTGGCAAATTAAGTTGCAGGATAACTATGTAAAAAATTAAAATCATCAATCTAGCAATCTCTATTGATATGTTTCATAGTTATTATGAAAAAGATATATCACAGAGGATCATATGGATTTTAATTTGATGGTTAAGATATATAGAGATCATCTAAATTCAAAAAAGAACTTTAAATCTTCTTTGAAATCGATCAATATCACTTTTATAAATTTCATCGTACTTTAATTACAACAAGCAAGTAGGTACTTGATACATGTCGGAATTTAAATCTAAGCAGGTGTAACTGCAACTTGCAAGTGATCATGCATGTTGGTTATGCATCTAGGCTTGACCATTTGCTGAATTTAGCTTGGGTTCATAACTCGATCATTACATGGAGCGGACCGTAACAAGCCTGTATGGTTTCGACTTTAAAAATCTTCTGAAATAGTGATTTGAACCGTCGATTTTTTATTCATTGGATACCATGCCAAACATTTATTTTTGAGCAGTTGAAATTATTTGATCGTTTTTAATCAATGAATATAATTTAGTAATCTTTATTCTTCAAATTCATTTTTATATTATTTTCTTTATTTTTTTCATTAAATTTCAATCGCTTTTGACATCAATTTTTCAAGTCTAATAGGTATGGAAGTTTATCTCATCTTAGAAGTGTAAGAAAAATCTCAAATTCGAATATGAATTTCGACGACGTTCAATTTATCAATAATGAATCAGAGTAACTTCTGACAATCGAAAACTAAGAGAGTATTAGAAATTTTAAAGTTTGAGATACTATAATTTTAAAATCAATTGTTTTTACTCAACAGTTTGAGAAAATTACTTTTCTATTTAGAGAAAAATATACAAAATGTAAATATTTCAAATTTTTTTATAAATTTCAATCGAATAGTAGTTACAAATTATTGAAATAATGTATCGGAATAAAGTATCCGATGAATTTGAAGTTAAACGTTATCAAATACTACTCTCTAAATTTTCATCATCTACTTGAGCCAACTAAAGTTTATTTAAATACGGTGGTATTAAATTAAGAGAATCAATAACTATATTTATTTACTTTAAAATATTTTTCTTTTAGTTTTGAGCTTAAATGCACTTTTAAAATTTTTATCACAAATCACTTGATCCATTTGTTAGACGTATTCTCCAAACTATACTTGCATAATTAAAAAATTAGTATGATAGAGAAAAAAGATTTAAATATTGAAGAATTAATGAATTGAATAATAAAATATTTATCACTGGGAAGAGTGAAGACATCCAAGATGATTTTGGACCAAGGAGGAGAATGTAGGATCTCATTAAGAGATGAAACATTGAAAACCTTGGTAAACTTTTTGATGTAAGCCAAAAAGGAAGAAGTGAGATTTAAGTTAGGCGAACCTTCACTATGCTTTGACATTTAAAGAGTTAAGTTAGGTTATTGTTAGTCTAACTTAAAGGTATTGTCAAACATCAAAAAAGGAGAGATTGTTGGTGCAATTGGTCAAAGTCATGATTGATTAGACTCGAGTGAGACTCGAGTAGGATTTTGATGTTTGACAATGAGTTTGACCATTGTTTAACAATATGGTTTGAACATATATTGACCATATAACTAGTGCATGATTGAGATATCCAAAATCATATAAGGAGATTATTTGAGGGAGATTATTGGAGCAATCAAATCTTAGGTCATGGTTGACAAAACTCGAGTGAGATTCGAGGGGAAGTCCAAGAATGATTTTGGCATGGAAAGTTCAAGCATGATCTTGGCATGAAAGTCCAAGTTTGGATACTCGGCATGGAAAGTCCAATAATGGCTTTGGCATGGAAAGTCCAAGCATGGTCTTGGCATGGAAGTCCAAGTTTGAATACTTGACATGGAAAGTCCAAGCATGATTTTGATAGTGAAAGTCCAAGTTATAGATACTTGACAAAGGAAAAGTCCAAGGGTATAGTCTTAGTCACATAAGTCCAAGTGTGTAATCTTGGTGGTGAAAACCCAAACATTGAGGCTTGACAATCAAAAAGTCCAAGGATGCAGTTTTGGGAGCGTAAAGTTCAAACATATAGTTTTGACGACGTAAGTCTGAATGGATCTTGGCAAGGAAGTTCAAGGATGAGGTCTTGACAGCATAAGTCTAAGTATGTAGTCTTAACGGTGTAAAGTCCAAGCGGACCTTGGCAACGAAGTTCAAGGGTGAGATTTTGATAGCGTAAAGTCTAAACATGAAGTCTTGCAATATAAATCCAAATGGACCTTGGAAAATGACTCGATTAGCATGACATAACCGATGAAAGCACCTGAAGACTAACGTGAAGGTTGAAGGTGAAAAGACCTAACCCAGTATGCACACATCAATATTACCCATTATACACAAGATCGGAACACCCGGCAGAGAGTTTATTTTATTCCATTCGGTTTAGCAGTCTCAACTACACACTTTACCCTCTCAACCTGAAGAAAAATAGAACATCAAAACCAACTCCCCTCAAACTGGAAACCCTGTATCATAGATGTCCCTGACAATGTGTGCCATGCTCATCATCATCTCCTCAGTTACACCACCTCCGCTTCTTGCATCCCAATCTGGGAATCCTGTTCCCTACCTGAAAATGTTATGTGAAATCATGAGTTCACAGCCCAGTAAGTAGATCAATGATAGGGGTATAACTTAGGGAGGAAAATTCAACAGGAAACATATATCTCTACAACTGTAAAGGTAAACTACTGTAGCTCAACATACATTTTCTATTACACTTTCTGTAAGTCAGTATGAAACATAAACAATACTTTTATCATGCCATTATAACAAGTACTGCGAACCCAATCATGCATTTCTGTTATGCTAACTGTACCTAAACATAAACCCTCGTGGTACCTCACATTATGCATTTAAAATGCTGAGCCAGTCAAATTCCTTATTTTCTTGTGCAATCCTGAGGTACCTCTAGAAAGAAACTAAGGGGGGGTCAGTCATCAGTCATCAGTCATCAGTCAATCTGTCAATTTGGGTGGGCCCTCCCCGGAGCTCAACCCGGGGAGCCCAACCCGTCCAGGCACCACTAATGCTCATGTACATACAAATTTTTATATCCACCCTAGCATGCTGATTCCTTTCAAACAAACTACTACTTGCATCTATTAAACATTTATCTGGCTATTAACTGAAGATTTAACCCTCATATACATCACTCGGCACACCCAATTCATAATGACCCCAACATGTGTATACTCCGTTATTATCACCCTACCGGATGAAACCCACAATACCAGTCCCCGCTTAAATTCATCAAAAACGATCCTAAAATCCTAAACCGATCCCCTTCCCTCCCAACAACACAAATTTGTTTACCCATTCCCTTTCCCCTGCCCTTCACCTGCCGAGAACCCTAATCCCCCGGGTACGATCACCTCCATCTAGAATTCTCATTACAACCCAAGGATTTAAATCCCTAGCCACCTCCCGGAATCTCTCTGCTCCTTAACTCCTTCAAGTCGACGGGAAACCCAGCTCCACCGGTTTCTCCATAGCTCAGTCCATCCCAAACTATCGAAAATCCCCCCATGAACCCGGCTAGAACACAATCTGGAAACCAAATGCCCAGACCCGATTAAATCCCGACATCCCTGCTCCTCACCTCCTTCAAGCCAACGGGATCCAAGCTCCACCGGTTTCTCCAGTTCCGTCCATTCTAAACCTATCGAAATCCCCCCTATGACCCTGCTAGAACCCCATCTGGAAACCCAAATTCACCGGCACAATTCAATCCCCAAAACCCCAACTCAATCTCGCCGTAACAGTCCCACACGAAAATCTACGAAACTCACTGCCCTCGCCAACCCTAGCCAAAGACTACTCACCGTGAAGAGGAAGGAGGAGGGTCGGTGTGGCCCAGCCAAGGCCGTCTCCTGGAAGGGGTTCGACGATCGCCTTTTCGCCCCGTCAGCGGCTCATGGCAGAGGATGGGTCTTGTGAACGAAAAAGAAGGGAAAAAGAAAAAGAAAGGGAAAATAAAAAGGGTTTGACCGGTTAATGGGTTTTAGGGTTTTTTTCCCCTTCATGCCCCTCAACTGTGATTATTTAGGGTATAAATAGACCCCGAAATTTATCCTCCTTTTTCCGATGACTTACGCCCGTGTAATTTTTATCATTTTATTATTGTTATTATTATTATTATTTTTTTTTCGAGACTTGACAACTCTTCCCCCCTTAAAAAAAATTTCGTCCTCGAAATTTGACTTACCAAATAGTTCAGGGTAACGGTCACGCATATCCCGCTCGGTCTCCCAGGTAGCTTCCTCTATCTGCTGATTTCCCCATAAAACTTTCACCATTCTGATTTCTTTATTTCTCAGCTTCCGCACTTGACGATCCAATATTTGTTCTGGTATTACCTCGTAGGATAGATCTGGTGTCCACTGTATGACTTCATACTCAATCACATGTGCAGGGTTGGAAAGGTACCTCCTGAGCATGGATACGTGAAACACATTATGAACTCCTGCCAGGTTTGATGGTAGAGCAACTCGGTATGCTCGGGTTCCAATCCGGTCGAGGATCTCAAAAGGCCCAATATACCTCGGACTGAGTTTGCCCTTCCTTCCGAACCTCAGTACTCCCTTCATGGGTGACACTTTGAGAAATACATGGTCTCCCACTGTGAACTCTAGGTCCCTCCTTCAAGATAACTCTTTTGGCGACTTTGTCATGCGTGCATTTTGTCCCGGATCTTTGCTACTAGTTCCACAGTTTGTGTCACAATCTCTGGACCCAGAACTGCCCTTTCTCCTACCTCTTCCCAATGTAGTGGGGTTCTACACCTTCTTCCGTATAGCGCTTCATAGGGAGCCATACCGATGGTGGATTGATAACTATTATTATAGGTGAACTCTACCAAGGGCAGTTTGGACTCCCAACTCCCTTTGAAATCTATAATGCAAGCTCGTAGCATATCTTCCAAAATTTGAATTACTCGCTCAGATTGACCGTCAGTCTGGGGATGGAAAGCAGTGCTGAAAGCAAGTTTTGTACCCAATCCTCGATGAAAACTCTTCCAGAATCCGGATGTAAATTTTGGATCTCTATCTGACACAATCTGATCCGAAATTCCATGTAACCTTACTATTTCCCGTATATACAACTCTGCATATTGTATCATAGTGAAAGTGGTTTTCACTGGCAAGAAGTGTACTGACTTCGTCAATTGATCCACAATAACCCACACTGCATTTGATCCCTTAGTCGAGATCGGTAATCCTACCACAAAATCCATGGCAACATTTTCCCACTTCCAGACAGGTATCGGAAGTGGTTCGAGCAATCCCGTGGGCCTTTGGTGCTAAGCTTTCACCTGTTGACAGGTAAGGCACTCATGGACCATCTTGCTTATGTCTTTCTTCATGCCCGGCCACCAATATAATAGCCGCATATCCTTATACATCTTTGTGCTTCCAGGGTGGATAGAGTACGGGGTAGTGTGAGCTTCCCTCATGAGATTCTCCCTCAGGGATCCACCCTTAGGCACCCAGATGCGGCCCTTGTATCGCACCATCCCATCAATCACTGAGTAGATGGTGCTACCCTTTGCTTCATCTTTGCGTTTCCATTCCATTAACTGTTGATCCGAGGCTTGTTCTGCCCGAATCTGATCCCGTAAGTTCGATGTAACCGTCAGTGCCGCCAACCTAACCTGCTCACCTGGTGCTATCACCTCCACTCTTATCTGTTGAAATTCTGATATCAATCTTTGTTGGGTGGTCAATCAGACAGAGTCGCCGCCTTGCGACTCAAACAGATCCGCCACCACATTTGCCTTACCCGGGTGATAGTTAATATTGCAGTCATAATCTTTTACCAACTCCAACCATCGTCTCTGCCGCATATTCAGTTCCTTTTGAGTAAAGAAATATTTCAAACTTTTATGATCTGTGTAGATCTCGCAACGTTCTCCGTAAAGATAGTGTCGCCAGATCTTCAAAGCGAAGACGACCGCTGCTAGTTCCAGATCATGTGTAGGATAATTCGCCATGCACCTTCAATCGACGTGATGCATAGACAATGACCCTCCCTTCTCATCAATACAAACTAGACCAGCTGAGGCATCCGTGGTACACCAAACCGCCTGTGTCTGAATCGCAAGCACAGCGCTATCATCAGCCTTTCCTTTAGCTCCATAAAACTCTTCTCGCACTGAGTAGTCCATTCATACCTCACCCCCTTCTTGGTCAAGTCGTGGGTAGCACAATTCGTGAAAAATTACAGATAAATCTGCGATAATACCCCGCTAGTCCTGTGAAACTTCAATTTCGTAACATTCCTGAGTAGCCCAACTCAATTGCCTTCACTTTGATCGATCCACCTCTATTCCCTCTCCGAGACTATATGTCCTAGAAATGCTATTTGTCTCACCAAAAATCGCATTCTTGAACTTAGCGATAATCAGCTTATCCTTCAGAGTCTGCAGCACCAGTGGTAGATGTTGTCGGTGCTCTTCGCGACTCTGAGAGTAAATTAGTATATCATAGATGAAGACAATCACAAACTGATCCAGGTATGGCTGAAAAATCTGGTTCATCAAATCCATAAAGGCTGCGGGGGCATTAGTAAGCCCAAACGACATAACTAGAAACTCATAATGACCATATCGAGTTCTGAATGCAGTTTTATGAACATCTTCTCCTTTCACCCTCAATTGGTGGTACCCCGACCTTAAGTCAATTTTTGAGAACACCGCTGTTGCTCCTCGTAGTTGATCAAACAGATCATCGATTCTGCAACGGTACTTGTTCTTGATCAGAATCTTGCCTCAACTCCGGTAGTCAATGCACAACCGCATTAAACCGTCCTTCTTATGGACGAACAACACTGGCGCTCCCTAGGGTGACACACTGGGTTGGATGAAACCCTTATCCAGTAGTTCTTGTAGTTGTTCCTTCAGTTCCTTCATTTCGGTGGGTGCCAAAGCAGACGGTGCTTTAGACATGTGGGTGGTTCCCGATATTAATTCTATTCCAAACTCAACCTCCCGAGTGGGTAACCGCAATATCCTCTGAAATACATCGGGAAAATCCTGCATCTACCTCTACTTCCTCCGGACTTGGTTTAATGTACCCAGACTACCCATTATGTTGAATAGAAATCCGTTATACCCCTTACTTAACATTTTCTGAGCTTTACATGCTGATATAATAGGTAGATGACTCAGCGTGGAGGTTGCATTGAAGATGACAATTCCATCATTTTGTAGTTTCAGTTTAACCGTCCTTTATTTACAGTCAATAATGGCCTCGTACCGGGTCAACCAATCCATACCCAAAATTACATCAAAGTCCACCATCTCTAATACAATAAGGTCGGCGACATCAGATAGTTCTTTGCATCCCTATCGGACAGTTCCTCACTATTTTATTGCTGATCAGTTCTTCCCCCGAAGGCAAGGACACGTTATAGCCGGTAGCCATCCAATCACATGAAATACCTAGTTTTGCAACGTAGGCCACCGATATGAAAGAGTGTGTAGCTCCAGAATCAATTAAGGCATGAGCAGGTAGGTTGACAATAGAAATTCTACCTGTGATGATGGCCGAATCCGGATCTACCTGCTCCTGTGTCATATCATACACCCTTCCCCTAGTTGGCTCTTTGAGCTGAGGGCAGTTCATAGCAAAGTGGCTAGACTTCTTGCACTTGTAGCACACATCTGTACCCACCAAACACTGACCTGCATGAGTCTTATCGCACTTGGGACACCGAAGTTTTGCTTTCGCCCTTGAAGATGGATGGCCGGTCGGGTTCTTGTGGTTCTGCCGTGGTCGCTGGCTCAAATCGTGGTCGCTTGCCTCGAAATTGGCTCGGTGCAAACTTCTTCTGACTCGACGCAGGAGGTTCCCTTCCCTGGTAACTAGTCCTCTTAGTCTGTACTTCCTTTATCATGTCATTCATGTCCCTCTCTGCCATCAGAGCCTGATCCACAGCCTCTCTGAAGGTGGTAACTCGACTCACCCTGACATCATGGCGAATGGTTGCCCTCAATCCTCAAGAAATGTTTGGCTCCTCTCTTGGTTGGTGGCAATCATAGGTACAAAATACCGCCTTCTCGAATTCCTTGACATACTCACCATGGTCCCCTTGGCGGCTCTAGGAATTCCCGCCATTCGGGTTCGTGTCGCAGATGAAAGTATTTACCATAAAATACCTCCTTGAATTCAACCCAAGTAATCAGAAGCTAAATCCACCGCGAGCGTGCACCCCTCCCACCATATCCGAGCATCGCTCGCAACATGAATATATGGCGCACCTCACCTTGTCGGATCCGTAAGTCGCATGAAGTCATATATCGCCTCTAATGATCGAATCCATCCTTCTCGCAACAATCGGGTCTGCATTTCCCTTAAACTCTTCGGTCCAAGATCTCGAATCGCTTGTAATCGGGTTCACACCGCCGTGGGACCACCGTGGGTGTTTCCATGCTCTCCCGACTCAATAGCTGGATCTGCTTCTCCCGAATCCGACTGTCTCGCATAATTGTGGCAAGCTCGGTAGCCGATTACCCCGCCCACTTCACCATTGTTTCTTCGGCCCGCCATTCTCCTATAAAACCCGATACCTGCATCGTTATCTCCAATTTGTACATAAACCTAAACATGATTACATTAAGACTACTACTTGAAAAGTAAATTTAAAGCTTACAAACGCGGGGATGGATGTATCTGAGTCCTTGATGAGATTGCATGCATACACTGTCCTTTAGGATCGTTCGCTCTGATACCAACTGAAAAGACCTAACCCAGTATGCATATACTTAAACCCCAGTCACACATCAATATTACCCATTATACACAAGATCGGAACACCCGGCAGAGAGTTTATTTTATTTCATTCAGTTTAGCAGTCTCAACTACACACTTTACCCTCTCAACCTGAAGAAAAATAGAACATCAAAACCAACTCCCCTCAAACTGGAAACCTTGTATCATAGATGTCCCGGACAATGTGTGCCATGCTCATCATCATCTCCTCAGTTACACCACCTCCGCTTCTTGCATCCCAATCTAGGAATCCTGTTCCCTACCTGAAAATGTTATGTGAAATCATGAGTTCACAACCCAGTAAGTAGATCAATGATAGGGGTATAACTCAGGGAGGAAAATTCAACAGGAAACATATATCTCTACAACTGTAAAGGTAAACTACTGTAGCTCAACATACATTTTCTATTACACTTTCTGTAAGTCAGTATGAAACATAAACAATACTTTTATCATGCCATTATAACAAGTACTGCGAACCCAATCATGCCTTTCTGTTATGCTAACTGTACCTAAACATAAACCCTCATGGTACCTCACATTATGCATTTAAAATGCTGAGCCAGTCAAATTCTTTATTTTCTTGTGCAATCCTGAGGTACCTCTAGAAAGAAACTAAGGGGGTCACCATCACCATCGCTATCACCATCACTAATCACAATTTGGGTGGGCCCTCCCTGGAGCTCAACCCGGGGAGCTCAACCCGGCCAAGCACCACTAATGCTCATGTACATACAAATTTTTATATCCACCCTAGCATGCTGATTCCTTTCAAACAAAATACTACTTGCATCTATTAAACATTTATCTGGCTATTAACTGAAGATTTAACCCTCATATACATCACTCGGCACACCCAATTCATAATGACACCAACATGTGTATACTCCGTTATTATCACCCTACCGGACGAAACCCACAATACCAGTCCCCGCTTAAATTCATCAAAAACGATCCTAAAATCCTAAACCGATCCCCTTCCCTCCCAACAACACAAATCTGTTTACCCATTCCCTTTCCCCTGCCCTTCACCTGCCGAGAACCCTAATCCCCCGGGTACGATCACCTCCATCTAGAATTCCCATTACAGCCCAAGGATTTAAATCCCTAGCCACCTCCCGTAATCTCTTTGCTCCTTAACTCCTTCAAGCCGACGAGAAACCCAGCTCCACCGGTTTCTCCATAGCTCAGTCCATCCCAAACTACCGAAAATCCCCCCATGAACCCGGCTAGAACACAATCTGGAAACCAAATGCCCAGACCCGATTAAATCCCGACATCCCTGCTCCTCACCTCCTTCAAGCCAACGGGATCCAAGCTCCACCGGTTTCTCCAGTTCCGTCCATTCTAAACCTATCGAAATCCCCCCTATGACCCTGCTAGAACCCCATCTGGAAACCCAAATTCACCGGCACGATTCAATCCCCAAAACCCCAACTCAATCTCGCCGCAACAGTCCCACACGAAAATCTGCGGAACTCACCGCCCTCGCCAACCCTAGCCAAAGACTACTCACCGTGAAGAGGAAGGAGGAGGGTCGGTGTGGCTCCGGCAGCTTGGCGTCATCTCCGGCCCCTTTTTGTCGTCTGCGGCGGCTCGCGAGCAGAGGATGGGTTGTGCGAACGAAAAAGAAGGGAAAAAGAAAAAGAAAAGAAAAATAAAAAGGGTTCGGCCGGTTAATGGGTTTTAGGGTTTTTTCCCCTTCATGCCCCTCAACTGTGATTATTTAGGGTATAAATAGACCCCGAAATTTATCCTCCTTTTTTCGATGACTTACGCCTGTGTATTTTTTATCATTTTATTATTGTTATTATTATTATTATTATTTTTTTCGAGACTTGACAGAAGGAATCGTAAAGGACTCGGATGGACCCTGAGAGTGTGAAGTTAATGGAGGTGGCTAGTAGGCTTAGATCCAGGTTAAGGGTGGTCAATCAAATATGAGGGGATCATATTTGGGTTAAATATCATATTTGAGATTTACCAATCGATTGGGGTTATGTACCAGTCGATTGACCAAGTGCACAACACTTGGGAGCCTAGTTTGACTCAAGCATTGGACCAGGATTATGATCAGTCGACTAGTTTAGGAGTCGACTGAGGCTCAACTGCTTGGCTGAGGTTGACTGTCGACTGCTATATATGAGCAGTCGACTGATCATAAGTGGACATGACAAAATGTTATGTATTCGATTGGGCAGTCAATTACTGGCTTGACAGTCGACTGTTGGTAAGGACAATTGGCATGTATCCGATGGAGTAATCCAATGTGGATTAGTCTATTGTGAGACAACGGATAAGCGAGCAGTCAACTGATGCATTTTAGCAATTGACTGCTAGGCGAAAATCAGCCTAAGTTGCAGATTTATAAGGAGCTCGAGAAGGAGGTTGATGGTTGTCGATTCTTGAGGGATTTAAAGGGAAGTGTTGTTGCAATTACAGGTCTTTAAAGTCATTCAAAGCAACCAAAAAGCAAAGTGATCAAAAGTTCTCATTTGTAAAGTGTTTTCACTTGTATTTATTCATTTGCTTTTGTATTTCATTTTGGTTGTATTACTGTTGTAATTCATATTGTAAAGGGTTTCTTCACCTCCGAATTGTATTCCAAGAAGAAGTGTCGTAAAATCTCGTCTTGTTCTTATGATTGTCTTGTGTATTTTGTTTCTACTTATATTTTGTATTCCGTTGCGCACTAACAATCTTGTAGACGAGCACGAACACAATCGAATCAAACGATGAAAGCGAAAAATGCTATTCATCCCCCTCTAACTTGACAATGGATTCCCAACAAGTGGTATCAACGCCTAGTGCACTTAGAAGAACAAATCACCCTAATTACCAACAAGTGATATCAGAGCGAGAATGCTTTTCAAGGATTAACAATCGAGGGAGCAAGCATTAGAGGTTGAAGAGAAGATATGGAGTTGCCAAATGATGGACTTGGACATGACATCTACACTCCACTATCCTATGAACTTTACGGATTTGGAGGCTTCGACCAATGGAAGACAAGAATGGAGAATTTCCTCAAGATGAATATAGAAGATTTGTTCATCTTGGTGGATGGGTTCGAACCTCTATGGGGTCCGAAGGGAGGATTCCTCAAGAGGAAGAGATGAACCGTGGAGCAATGTCAAGCCTTCGAGATAAATGAAAGGGTAACAAAAACTCTAATTAATGTAATTCCTCATGATTTGTTGTGTAGGATAGAGAAATTCAAGAATGCAAAGAATTTATGGAGTAAGCTAGCAAAGCTTCATGAAAAGTCCTCACCAACCCAAGAAGTAGAGGAGGAGTCCAAAAAGAAATAATCAAGTTCATCCTCTCAAGAGAGTGAAAAATCGGAGGTTGAGAGGTGTTCAACATTCGAGGAAAAGGAGGTCTTGGAAGTTTCCACTTCTAGAATTGAGGGGGAGCATAGATCTTCAACACCAAAGCAAGAACAAGTAGAAACATTTACCTCCGGACAAAATGAAGAACAAATTCAAGACTCTTCTCTAGATAACTCAAATGCAATTTCTAAAAATAAAAATCATATAACTTATTTTGACTGTTGGGAACAAGGGCACTACAAGAGTAAATGCTAAAAAAGAGTCAAGACTCAATTGGCACCAAAGGCGAAGGAGAAAGCCAAGGAAGTCGGTGGCCCAATTTGGAAAAGTAAGGAGTTGGTGCTTCAAGTGTCAATAAAGGATCATTATAAAAGTCAATGTCCTAGGGGGAGGAACTCTAGCAAGGACAAAGGAAGAGCTTCACATGTAGAGGGAGCTAAGGCAAACCCCAAGGTATCATTTAATAATACTCTTTCTTTTGTAAGGACAAAAAAGTATGATAGAAATAATTTTAATGCACTCGCTATTCTTTGTTGGTGCAATCGACCCAGATAACAATTGACCAGACTCGAGTTTGACTCGAGTAGTATTTTGATGTTCGACAAAATGTATGACAATGTAATTGTCATTGATGTTTGACAAATGTATGACATGTGATTGTCATGGAAAGTTCAAGTCATGGGTACTTGACATGAAAAGTTCAAGTGGGACACTTGACATGGAAAGTCCAAGTCTTGAGTACTTGATATGGAAAGTTTAAGCATGAGTATTGGCAATTGGAAAGTCTAACATGGAGTTGGCAAGGGAAAGTCCAAGAGTGTGATATTGGCGGCATAAAATCTAAGCGGTAGTCTTAGCAGTATAAGTCCAATGTTTGACGACGTAAAGTCCAAGCGTGTGTCTTGACAGCGTAAGCCCAAATGTACTTTGGTGGTGTAGACCCGGTTAGCATGACAATAACCGATGGAAGAATCTGAAAGCTAGCGTATGGATGAACAAGTCATGGATGACTTAGAGAGATCCAATAAGCGTGAGGCTGATGAAGGTGGCTAGAAGGCTTAGGTCTAGGCTAAGAGTGGTCTAGCAAGTATGAGGGCATCATACTTAGGGTAAACCTCATATTTGAGGTTTAGCAGTAGACTGGTCAAGTATTTTGATACTTGACAGTTGAGTCGACTCTGGGCAGTCGACTGAGATTATGACCAGTCGACTGATGGGAGTCAACTGACGATCGACTGTGACCGAGTGACCTTGGCAGTTGACTGCCAGATTGGGACAGTCGATTGGCCTTGAGCAGTCGACTGATGGTTGAGGATACGAGCACCGAAAGTTCCGTAGTCGACTGATGGAGTAGTAGTTCACTACTAGGGTTTGTCAGTCGACTGATGAGCTATCCGTTGAAATTTTTTCAGCGTGGATCAAGTTATTGTGAGATAACGGCTATAGGAGCAGTCGACTGATGGGTATGGGCAGTCAACTACTAGACTAAAATCAGCTCGAGTTGCAGCTTTATAAGGAGTACGAAGGGGAGATTTTTTTGCCATGGTTCTTGGGACGATTTGAAGGGGAATAGTTAGTGCTTTTGTTCAGTTACGTATTGCCTTATAAAGACAGTGTATATTTATTTAAGTTCTACTTGCTTTAAATTGTCTTACGTAGCTAAAGGTGTAACAAGGAAAGTCCCAGTGTCCCTTTATAGTTCTGGTTTTATGGTCGTTACTCCTATCACCGCAAGAGGACCTTTGCCATTTTGGGTTGCTGATGGTGTGCATCACTAGAACTCATTTGAGCTCGCCCCGTGGAGTAGGAACCCTAAGGTTTTGAACCACGTTATATCCTTGTGTTGATTGTGCTTGTGTGTTTGTATTTGTATTTGTGTTCATATTGTATTTTTATATTCCGCTGTGTTAACAAGTTTTGTAGACAAGCACAAAAGCGATCGAATTCCAAACGAACAAACGAATACGTCATTCACCCCTCCTCTAGCACGTCACCAATGACCCTACAAGTGGTATCAGAGTAAGGAGCTCTTCTACAGACTAATTACCACGGGAGCAACGCATTAGAGGAGAAGAAAGAAAATGGTGGTTGAAGAAAGATTGGGTGATGACATCAATGTGCTTCCTCCATATGAACTCTATGAAGCCAAAGAATTTGAGCAATGGGCGGTAAGAATGAAATATTTTCTTATGTGCGATTATGATAATTGGATTAGTGTGATAGTAGAGTTCGACACTCCAAAGGATGAGAATGGAAGGATACTGAAGAAGAAGAAGTGGAGCAAAGAGCAACTCCGATACTTCAACATAAACAATAAGGTAAGGGGGTATATTAGTTAGTGTGATTCCTAATGATATATTATGTAGATTAGGAGATTGTAAAGATGCTAAGGAGCTTTGGAGCAAGCTAGCTAAGCTTTATGAAGAACCCTCGACGACTCAAGAAATAGAGGAGCCCAAGGAACAAGAATGCTCATCGACTCATTTGGAGAAGGAGATTGAAGCAAGCTCATCCTCACAATAAAGTGAGGATTTGGAATTTGAAAGGTCATCAACATCCGATGAAGAAGAATTGGAGGAAACCTCCACCTCTAGGAATAAGGGGGAGGAGAGGCCTTCCATGCCAGAGGAAGAGCAAGAAGAACCATCAATCTTCGGGAGAGATGAAGAATCAACTCCGGCCCCTACCGTGGAAGGTAACTCAAGCATAGTCATTAAGAATAAAATTCATATTATATGCTTTGAGTGTAGGGAAGTAGGATACTACAAGAGCAAGTGTTCAAAAAGAGTCAAGAAGGGTCAATCGACACAAAAAGTCAATGATAAGTCAAAGGAGGTCGATGTTCAAATTTCCAAAAGCAAGAAGCATATCATATGTTTCCGTTGTCAACAAAAAGACCATTATAGGACTCAATGCCCTAAGGGAAGAAAGCAAACCTAAGGTAAGGAAGAAGCATCACATGTAGGAGGAGCTTCTAAAGCAAACCCTAAGGTATCATTTATTAATGTACCTTCAAATTTTAAGGTTAAAAAGCATGCTAGGAATAATTTTAATTTACTTGCTATTGCTCATGAAAAGCATGCTAGAAGTAACAATAAATATTTTTGCTTAGGTGCTAAGAGTCAGAATTTTAGAGTAAAGGACAAATTTAGAATCAATACCCCTAAAACAATTCTACCTAAGGAAACAATTAACCCTAAGGAGGGTAGGCATATGCCTAGGAAGAATAAAAATATTCAAAGAAATAATGGGCCCACAAATTTTGAGAAATCAGTGTTAGAAAATCAAGTTTTGAGGTCAAGGCTTGAGAAATTGGAGAAGACCCTTGCAAGAATGACAAATTCAATTCAAGGGTCTAATGGACAAAATCTAAGGTCTAGAAGGCAAGAACCATCAAGGGGAAAGAAAGGTTTGGATTACAAACCTATGTCTAAAGGGATTTACCATAGTGTTCCATTCGATTATGGAACCATCCATAGGTCTAGGAAAACTAAGGTTAATAGGAAAGTCATCCCTAAGGTTAACTATGATATGTGTCTAGTGGCTAAGGTTTCAAGTAAACCTAAGGAAGTCACTAAGAAGGTTACAAGGGGAGCTATCCCTAGAGTTGACCTAGGTAATACTCAATTGACCAAGGCTTCCAAGCCAAAAAGAGTCATTAGAAAGGTTTCAAGGGAGGTCATCCCTAGTGAATACCTTGTAAACCCAAAGAGCTCCAATAGGTATTGGATTCCTAGGAGCGTGATTCCCTCATGCTAAATGGGTTAGGTTGTGTCAACCTTGAATGAATGAGTAGTTAATCAAATCATAGCAAAGTTGACACTTTAGGTTATTTTCAAGGTTATGAGATACTTTGGAAATGAGGGTTTAACTTATATCCTAAAGGATTTTAGGACGTGCCACTAAAATTGAAGAAGTTGAAAAATTGATCAAAATTGACACAAGTTAGGTTTAGAGGTCATAATGTGCCATTTTTTACTTTTGGCACACTTGGGAGATGAGTAGTATTATGGAAAAATGAACTTAATCCTAACAAATGACAATTAGTATTGAAATCTAGGTATTCTTATGTCTTACACTTTATTTGTCGTATACCATATCATGACACCATGCTTTATCTTAATCATATAAAATGTCATGATAATGCTTAGGTTTAATTTTTAATTGTCATGTGTGTTTAGTGATGCACGCGAGAGTGACCTCAAATCTTCGACGAGGGGCATCGAGGACTCGAAGCACGCGCTTGGGGTCAAATGACAGCAAGTGCACGAATGTCGTCAAGTAATAAAAATATCGATCCTACTAAGACTGTGATTCGAATACCATTTGTCCAGTGGATATCGTTTGTTCGAAGTAAAATATCTTGCTAGTCGGGTGTGCGAAGTCGACGACGGTCGCAACTCAATTACGATGTCACTTGGAGAAAGCGAAGGTGGGCTCAAAGTTCCTTAAAGGATTCTAAGATTTCGATTTCACCTAAATGATTATAAACATATGTCTTACTCCTAACTCTCAATGGTTATTCATGTAGGTAGGATATCATATTTTATCCGACGTAATCTTTTGGAACTACACCGGATTACCCCATTCCTAGCCAAGTTTCCCTTTCGGATCATCAAAGCTCAGGGGCTTGCTATCTTTAGGAAGCCCCCTATCACTTGGTCACACAACCCTTCTAGAGTTAATTTCTCTTACTTTGGGTCTTCTACTAGAATAGGTTCGTTACATTCTATGATACCTATGGGTCATCGCGGTGAATCAATCTAACTGTGGGGTAACCTTAGTCGCACAGGGAACCTGTCACTAGAACCCCAACGAATTAACCTCTCACTCGTAGTCAATTCCCCCACGTCTCGATTATTTATGGGTCAGAGGATTGGGTTCTCCTTTCGGTACTTCCCCATACCTCTAAAATACGACCTAATACTTTTGACATCTAAATCGGGTTAACACGATAAGTCGGACCATGAATAATCATATCATAGAATAAAAAGAAAATATAAATATATAACAATCGAAAACAATGCAAGCAAACATGGATTCATTGCAATATATTGTTTACAAATCAAGATAGGCTACTCCTTAATCCTAGAATTGAAGTATCTACTCCATAAATGAATGAGAATAAACACAAGACATCTTAAGGTAGATCATTACAATCAAAATAGTTGAAAGAAAAGAGATATACGTTCAGATGGATCCAATGTATGTCTTGGTCATTCTCAAAGGCGTTGGAGCGTAGATTCTGATCTTTGAACTGCTTTCTCTCTCCCCGTGGAGAGCCTCCTAGCCGTCGTGCCTCCTCTAGGATTTGGGAGCTCTAGGGCGGCTCCCCTCATGATCCTAGCTTCTTATACAAGTTTCCTATATATAGAGGCGACTCTGACTTTCCATAAATGCTTGGAAAACCCCTATTTCGTCAAATTTGCAGAGCCGCCACATAGTCGGGTCGTGTGCAAGGCTGGAAACAACTGAAATCTAGGCTAAAAATTGAGCTGGAATTTTAACACGGTCATATGGATTTCACACGACCGACCATGTGGATTTCTGGAGCCTCCGTTTTGATCTGTTTCGTTTCGAAAACATGCCTATGTCTTGGGACATGATCAGTGCATGTTCCCTAAGGTTCATGCTCCACAAATTGCTCCATTTTTGCTCCAAAAATATCATCCTACACATAAATTAACAAAAGTATATCTCTAAACTAGAAAATAAGAAATGAATACAAAACAAGGAAAAATATGCATGAAACAAGTATAAAATGCGATGAGATGTGTACTAAAACTACCCCTAAAACCCTATATATTTTGCTTATATCAATTCTCCCAGACTTAAATCTTTGCTTGTCCTCAAACAAATCTCTGTGCCATGAAAATTTAAAAGTATTGTTCCATACTTAGGATGCTAACTAAACTTATCAAGTGGTATTTTCAATCAAAGCAAATAGATATGTTCTAAAAGTTCACTAAGTTAGCTTTTCGTGCATGTGTTGAGAGAATTTTTCTAAGGGATATTTGTTCCACAGTGAGTTAAATCGTCATCCGATAGCTTTTCTAAGGCTGCCGACTTTTAGACACTTACCTGCCCTAAGCGAGGATCGTTCCCTAGAATGAGCATAAAGTCTCAAAGGTGTACTCGGTATTGAGAGAAATTAGTAGGTGTTTCTCCAGTAACTTAACTCGGTCTCAAAAGGGCATCTAACCATTTCCGCCCACGACAATTATTTTTAACTCTTTTTTTTTCTCTCTCTCTCTTTTTCTTCTTTTTTATTTTTTTTCAAGGAACTTTGTTCCTCTAGCTCACTGGTATTTTGATTTTTCCAAATATGGAAAAATCAAGGTCACATTAGGAAATAAATTTCCCGATGTGAACATGAGTCGAACAATTGACACACATGCCGTTTTAGGAATTAGATATGCGAACCGCGCAACCTATTCTCCAGCGCATGGCTAGTCTATGCTTTAGGCTCTAATGATGCGGCCAACATCTTTGGTGTTTTCAGGCACATCCTCGATATTTTCTTTTAGGTTACAAACATATACTATATATAGAATCATGCATAATCTAATCTATCATATAGAAAAATATCGCACATGTATATTAAAACATCAAACACGCTTTAAATATTCTCTTATAACATGCAATCTATGCCAAACAAACAAGGTGGCTCTTATACCACTTGTTGGAGATTCCGAGATAATGCACAACAGAATAAAGTGAATAAAATAATTTTTATTTTATCCCAGACATCTCTTAGGGGTCAGGAATACTCGTTTTGACATAATCACATGTAAAATCAAGAAGGAGAAAAGTTATACCTTAATGATTCTTTTGAATCTGTCGAAACCACAAGCAAGACCAACGAGCCTTGCCTCTATCAATATCCACGCCGGGATCACCTGAGACAACTCCTCGAGCAACAAGTCTTTGTCTCCGATTGGTGCTAGCCAACTGGTGGAGACAAGAGAGGGAAAAGAGAGAAGAAAAACGACTACCAAGGAAGAAAACCTAAGCTGCAATGTACTCTGCCTCCGTAGTAGAATCGATAATGGTGTCTTGTTTAAAACTTTTCCAACTCATCGCACCACCATTCAAGATGAATATGTATTCAGACTAAGATTTGGAAGCTGACATCTGTGTAGAGGAAACGGTGACCGCTAGAGGGGGGTGAATAGCGTTTCGATGCTCGTCGATGGAGGAATTCGATCGCGATCGCATGCTTGCTACAAAATATGTTATACGCAGCGGAAATAGAAATAATAAAACAAATGCAACATAAATACAAGCACAACATGAGGATGTAATGTGGTTCGGAACCGAATGGTTTCTACTCCACGGATCGAGCTCTAAAGAGCTCTAGTGATGCACACACAACCACTAATCACAAATAACTCCTCGACACAAGTCGGAGGTGGAGAAACCTCATACAAAGATTACACTAAGTAATACAAAGTAAAACAAGCAAATACAAAAGAAATACAATAATCTATGCAAAGAAAAACTTTACAAATGCTCTTTTGAATGCTTGCTTGTTGATCGCTTGAACCGTGGTTGAAGACCCTGATTTGCAGCAACAAATCGCCTCAAGAACGTCCAAGAAATCACTTGTAAAATCCTTCTCGTCGAGCTCCTTTTATCCTTCCGTGCGACCTAGATTTAGATTTGCGCTGCCATAAGTCCCCATTCGACCGCTAACATCCGCCGTGAGACAACAACGATCCACGCTGAAAAACTCCAACGGATCTCTTAGATCGATGACATCACCATCGAATGTCCGTACCTAGTCTACGGCGTTTGTGGTCACGGTCCGAAAATCTGGCCCGATCCGATCGATCGGCCATGATCGATCCAATGATCGACTACCAAGGCATTTTCACTTAACCGACAAAGCGACTCACGATAGTCGAACCGGCCATATTGTCAGTCGACTGTCAACTTCAAACATGAGGTTTTAACCCAAGTATGGTGCCCCCATACTTGTTAGATCACCCGTAGCCTAGACCTAAGCCTTCTAGCCACCTTCGTCAACCTCGCACCTATTGGATCCCTTCAAGTCATCCATGACTTGTTCATCCATACGCTAGCCTTCAGGTGCTTTCATCGGCTATTGTCATGCTAACGATGTCTACACCGCCAAGGCACATTGAACTTACGCTGCCAAGACTCCGCTTGGACTTTACGCCGCCAACCATTGGACTTATGCTGCCAAGACTTCACCCTTGGACTTTACGCTGTCAATATCAAACCCCTTGGACTTCTCAAATGCCAAGTACCCATGACTTGGACTTTCACCGTCAAGACTACACCCTTTGACTTACGTGGCCAAGACTACACCCTTGGACTTTCCAAATGTCAACCCATGTTGGACTTTTCCTTGCCAAGACCCATGCTTGGACTTTACATGCCAAGTACTCAATGTTGGTGCAGTGGGCACCAAAGTCGAACCGGTATTTTGATTATGGCAAAAGGCTCAATAGTTAAGGGTATATTTGTTATCTTACGAGCTCAATTAAGTGTGCAGAAATGCTAAAGTTGAGCGGAAGGTCTGCGACACCCGGTGGGAACCGAGGTGGTCGGGCAACGCCAGAGGGACTTCGGAGGAAGCCGAGGTACTCGGGTGAAGACCGGAAGCGAGGCTACAAGGTAAGCTCGTGTGAAAGCGAAGCAAGGTCGTTAAGCGTAGATCCGACCCAATACCTCCAATGGAAGGTCTAGGTCGAGATCAGATGGTTAGAACCATCGTACTTTATATTTTAAGCTAACTTGTACTGCGATCAAAACCCTTTGACTACGATCAGCTAGTCAAGTTCGACCTCGAGAAGAGCTCGAATTTCAAGGGGTGAATTTGGACTTGACTCGTGTTTTGGTACAAAGGGTGATGTGGCATCAAGGTGGACATCCAAACCATCACCAAGCTTCCTTGTGGTGGGCGCCCAAAATAAGGTGAGTTGGCACAAGATGGTTGGCTCCCATGATGTGGCACAAGTTGAATGGCTCCAACAAGTTGGCGCCAAGGAGGTTGGAGGTGGCACAAGGTGGTTGGATGAAACACCTCATCCTTGAGTTGGCGCACAAGAAGGTTGGAGGTGGCACAAGGTGGTTGGATGAAACACCTCATCCTCAAGTTGGCGCCAAGGAGGTTGGAGGTGGCACAAGGTGGTTGGATGAAACACCTCATCCTTGAGTTGGCGCACAAGAAGGTTGGAGGTGGCACAAGGTGGTTGGATGAAACACCTCATCCTTGAGTTGGGATAAGAACCTCACCTTGGACACTACCTATGTCTAAATTCATAGATCAATATCCATAAATAGACATGTTCACTCCAAGCAAAGACAAGAATTCAAGAGCTCTCAACACGCGTCGTAATGCCGCTACTACTACTCACATTTGCTCGACGAAGTCACCGACAACGAAAGCTACATCTTCTACTTATAAGAGTTGTCGGTATATTTATTTAAGTTCTACTTCTTTAAATTGTCTTTGTGCTTTAATCGTAACAAGGAAAGGAGTGTCCCTTTGCCTTGATTTCTTTTTATGTCGTTGCTCCTACTTCCAAGAAGAGTGGTTTTAGTGAATTGCCCTCCGTCGTGATCAAGGATCACTAGGGCCGTGGATTAGCAATCGAAGATTGTGAACCACGTAAAAATATCTTGTCTACTTTATATTTCCGCTGCATTCTCTACTTGCTTTTTACTTATTGCAAAAGTTTTTAACGACACCGTATCGCTATTCACCCCCTCTAGCGACACTTTCGATCCAACAATTGGTATCGAGGCAGGCGCTAAGATTCGGTGAAACCACCAATCTAGCTTTGTTTTCTTTTTACAGATTTTTATTTATTTATTTCTGTTTTTCGTATAATTATTTCACTTGCTTATCTTCTCCTACATATAGAATTGCATTAGAGGCTTTAGGATCGGATAAGGTTGTCCTTGGGTTAGATCGAGTAAGGTTGTCCTCGGAACTAGCGACATTCGCATTTGATTGTTTATTTCTTTTTGCAAGTTACATTTTATATATCTTTTTACTTCCCTACTAATCCAAGGCGAAAGTCTTGGAATATTCTTTCGTGTGTGTTTTGCAAGATTCTTTTAAATTCGTTCTTCTTCTTGTTTTTAAATGGCCCATCTCGAAGGGTTTAGCACCGCCCGACCCCGTTTTACAGCGGTAATGACTTTCCTTATTGGAAGGTCGGATGGAATGCTTTCTTAAAACCCAAATCGAGATGTGGATCGTAATCAAACGGTTTCACACTTCCTAATGAAGATGGTGAATCTTTGGGTTACGATCAATGGTCAAATTCCATGAAAAAACAAGTAGAAGCGATGCAAGGCAACTCAAATCTTGCAATGTGGGTTGTCAAGGAAGAGCTCAACGCGTCGGCCCTTCATTAGTGCAAAGGACTTATGGACCAAGCTAGTGGAACTACGAAGGCACCAAGCGACCACGAAGGTATGTAAAGAGATTTACTTTTAAATAAATTGTATAACTTGAAAATGCAGGGAAAGCGAGACCGCATGACTCAACTACATGCTCGTATCCAAGACATCGTCAACCAACTCCATGCCATCGGACAAAGGTAGAGAATCGCGACCTTATCGGGTATTCTCTTAACTCGTTTCCTAGGACCACCTTGTGGCATCCATGGTCGATGCCTACAAGGTCTCAGGACCTTTCTAAAATTAGGTTAGGCGAATTGTTTTGAACTTGAATTACATGAGCAAACTAGCGTGGTCGGCCGAGAAGAGTATTGCGTTAGTTGCGAGGTTCCAAGAAGAAGAAGCCCCCAAGCAAGCCACCCCGGAGGAAGAAGGCGATATCAAGCTCTAATGGCCAAGCCGAAGTAGACGACTCGAAACCGAAGAAGAGTCCGAGTCCGAATCCGATGATGAGCTTCCATTCAAGACAAGCCACGGATCCGTCTCCGGTTCAAAAGAATCATTAAGGGTAAGTCGGTCGTTACTTAATACTTTGTATGGTGCAATTAAATTTTTAAATAAGAAACTAGCTAAGTCCGAGTCCAAGGTCGAGACCCTAATTGAGGAGGTTAACCTCCTCAAACATGAGGTCTCCCTAACCTCTTCGACTACTAGTATTCAAGAGGAGGACTCAACTCAAGTTGAAAAGCTTGAAGTTGAGAACTCGCTTTTGAAAACACAAGTCGAAGACCTTAGGAACACGTTGGAAAGGTTCACTTTGGGATCCAAGGGACTTGACCTCTTACTTGGATCACAAAGGGCCGTGTACAACAAGGCGGACTCGGGTTTAACTCAAATACAACCAATAAGTCATATATGTCTATAGTAAACCAACATAAGAAAAATGTCCAAGCATGGGTCCCTAAGACCACTTTGATTTCAACTTTAGGATCTAACATGTATTGGGTTCCCAGGACCAAATTCACTATGTGAATAGACCCACTCGATTCAATGGTCGAGAGCCAATACAAAATGTATTTTGTTAAGTCTTAGAAATTGCATGCTTAGTTTTTCCTTTATTTTTAGAATGGTTAGATAGGACTCATAACCAACTAAAATCCTGCGAAAGATTGAGCCTCGGGAGCCTCTTTTCAAAAATAAATCAACTAAAATCCTCTGAAAGATTGAGCCTCGGGAGCCTCTTTTCAAAAATAACTAGTTAGACCAAGATGTAGTCTCAAGTAAGTCGAGTTATCAATTTCTTGAAATTAGCTTTGTCTAAGGAAGTGGTCGTTGTTCGATCAAAGAAGGCCTGCATGCCTCGCCACGACACAGAAGCTAATCTCTTGAAAAGATTACTTGATGAGCTTAGACTAAATCCGAATCTAACCTAATGTTGGTTAATTTAAATTCATTAAAATTAATCAAGTAAAATTGAAAGTCATCTCACAGTAACACATAGGAATAACATGTTTTGATCATGTAGATATTGGTGAGATGATTTAGGTTTAAAAACTTACAAACAACCCTTTAGTAATTCCATTGATCCTACACATAAGAGTCGAAGAAACCATTAATATAGTTTTCGACGAAGGACATGAACCCGTTCAATCCTTAACAAAACCAACTAGCAAATCAACTTATAGCGAACCCGACTCTGATCTTGAACTTGAATCTCGTCCTAACCCAAGTCATCCTATCGACCAAGTGATAGATGACTCTAACCCAAGTCAAACTAGAACTCACCCAAGTCATCCTATCAATCAAGTTATAGGTGATCCAAATTTAGGGGTTCGAACTAGAGCTTCATATCGAAACCTTAGTCAAATCTCGTTAATTTCCAAAATCGAATCCAAAACTATTGAACAAGCACTTCTTGATCCCGACTGGATTATTGCTATGCAAGAAGAGCTAGCTCAATTCACTAGAAATGAAGTCTGGGAATTAGTACCACCACCTAAAGAAAAATCAATTATTGGAACAAGGTTGTTATTTCGAAATAAACTTGATGATAAAGGTGAAGTAGTTAGAAATAAAGCCACGATAGTCGCAAAAGGGTTTAGTCAAGTCGAAGGTTTAGATTACGATGAGACCTACGCCCCCGTCAACCAAGGTTTAGTCGACCCAACCTTATTCGTAAAAACCGTAGGAAAAGAAATCTTTATAGCCCAAATCTATGTAGATGATATAATTTTTGGAACTACCAACTCGATCCTGCTAAACGAATTCATCTCACTTATGGAAAGTGAATTTGAAATGAATTTAGTAGGAGAGTTAAGTTTCTTCTTAGGTTTACAAATTAAACAAACTAAAGATGGAATATATTTACATCAACAAAAATATACTAAGGACTTAATAAATCGATTTGGAATGCAAGATGCTAAAATAATCAATACACCTATGACAACTAATGTTAATATAAACGAAGATGTAGAAGGAAAACCCGTTGACCTAAAATACTATAGGAGCGCAATAGGAAGTCTCCTATACTTAACCGCGAGCCGACCCGACATTTTATTCGCGGTAAGTATGTGCGCAAGGTTACAAACCTGTGCCAAGGAGTCTCACCTAACCCTAGTCAAGCGTATCCTTAGATATCTAAAGGGCACGCTAAGCGTAGGTATTTGGTACCCTAGATCTCGAGTTTAATCTAATCGGCTACTCCGACTCGACTATGCGGTAGTAAACTCGATAGAAAGAGCACAGTGGTTGTTGTCAAATCCTCGGCTCGAGTCTAGTGAGTTAGTGCGATGAGGAAGCACATTGCGTTGCCTTATCTACCACGGCCAGAATACGTTGCGATGGGTGAGTGTGTCTCTCGGCTCACAGTGGATGAAAGCACACTCTCCAAGACTTTAGCTTAATCTTTAACAACATTAAAAGTTAGGTATGTGCGTAATAGAGTAGGATTTAAATTTTTCTATATATGTACTCTATTTTTGCTTCTTTTTATGAAATTAGCCTAAGTCTTACCTTAGAAATCATATTGGGAACTTGCTTGGACTTACAAACCCTAAAATATATTTACAAACTTTTTGAGTTAAGGCAAAAGGGGGAGAAAGTCACAAAAGTAACCAAAATTAACCAAAATTAAAGGGGAAGAAAGTAAACAAAATTATTACCTTTTATATTAAGTAATTCCGATTACTTAAGCAACTATTAAGGGGGAGTAAAAATTATTTTTCAAGAACTCACCTTGGTCAAGGGGAGGTTACCTCAAAGGGGAGAACTTGAAACAATAATATTTCTCACTCATGCTTAATCTTTATGCTAGCTCACTCATGCTTAATCTTTATGCTAGCTCATTCATACTTAATCATTATGCTAGCTCATTCATATTTAATCTTTATGCTAGCTCATTCATGCTTAATCATTATGCTAGCTCATTCATATTTAATCTTTATGCTAGCTCATTCATGCTTAATCATTATGCTAGCTTCGTTATGCGTAATTTTTCCTTAACTTTTGTGTCGGTTTGCCATGAATCAAAAAGGGGGAGATTGTTGGTGCAGTGGGCACCAAAGTCGAACCGGTATTTTGATTATGGCAAAAGGCTCAATAGTTAAGGGTATATTTGTTATCTTACGAGCTCAATTAAGTGTGCGAAATGCTAAAGTTGAGCGAAGAAGGTCCGCGACACCGGTGGGAACCGAGGTGGTCGAACGCGCCGAGGGACTTGGAGGAAGCGAGGTACTGGGTGAAGACGAGCGAGGCTACAAGGTAAGCTCGTGTGAAAGCGAAGCAAGGTCGTTAAGCGTAGATCCAGGCCAATACCTCCAATGGAAGGTCTAGGTCGAGATCGGATGGTTAGAACCATCGTACTTTATATTTTAAGCTAACTTGTGCAGTCAAAACTCTTTGACTACACTGCTAGTCAAGTTCCACCTCGAGAAGAGCTCGAATTTCAAGGGGTGAATTTGGACTTGACTCGTGTTTTGGTACAAAGGGTGATGTGGCATCAAGGTGGACATCCAAACCATCACCAAGCTTCCTTGTGGTGGACGCCAAAATAAGGTGAGTTGGCACAAGATGGTTGGCTCCATGATGTGGCACAAGTTGAATGGCTCCAACAAGTTGGCGCCCAAGGAGGTTGGAGGTGGCACAAGGTGGTTGGATGAAACACCTCATCCTTGAGTTGGCGCACAAGAAGGTTGGAGGTGGCACAAGGTGGTTGGATGAAACACCTCATCCTCAAGTTGGCGCCCAAGGAGGTTGGAGGTGGCACAAGGTGGTTGGATGAAACACCTCATCCTTGAGTTAGGCGCACAAGAAGGTTGGAGGTGGCACAAGGTGGTTGGATGAAACACCTCATCCTTGAGTTGGGATAAGAACCTCACCTTGGACACTACCTATGTCTAAATTCATAGATCAATATCCATAAATAGACATGTTCACTCCAAGCAAAGACAAGAATTCAAGAGCTCTCAACACGCCGTCGTAACGCCGCTACTACTACTCACATTTGCTACGACGAAGTGCCGCCGACAACGAAAGCTACATCTTCTACTTATAAGAGTTGTCGGTATATTTATTTAAGTTCTACTTCTTTAAATTGTCTTTGTGCTTTAATCGTAACAAGGAAAGTGTCCCTTTGCCTTGATTTCTTTTATGTCGTTGCTCCTACTTCAACGAAGAGGAGTGGTTTTAGTGAATTGCCCTCCGTACGTGATCAAGGATCACTAGGGCCGTGGATTAGCAATCGAAAGATTGTGAACCACGTAAAAATATCTTGTCTACTTTATATTTCCGCTGTGCATTCTCTACTTGCTTTTTACTTATTGCAAAAGTTTTTAACGACACCGTATCGCTATTCACCCCCCCCCCCCCTCTAGCGACACTTTCGATCCAACACTCAAGACTTGGACTTTCCCTTGACATGGTCAACTCCAGTCAACCATCAAAATCCCCCTCGAGTCAAACTCGAGTCCGATCAATCATGACCCAAGTCGATTACACCAATAATCTCCCCAAACATTATCAAACATCAATGTCAAACATCAAAACATCGCTCGAGTCAAACTCGAGTCTGGTCAATCGTGACCTGGGCCGATTGCACCAACAATCTGTATACCCGCTCACTACCATATCACCTCATCCATATACCAAGAACAAATCCTTAGTCCTTCTCAAGTACTTAAGGATTGCCTTGACAACCACCCAATGGTCCATACCAAGATCAGACTGGTAGCTACTCGTAACACTCAAAGCGTACAATACATCGGGCCTCGTACATAATATAACATACATGATTGATTCTATAGCTGATGCATATGAGATCTGACTCATGCGAATCCTCTCGTCTTCAGTGTGCGGGCACATAAACTTCGAAAGGTGAATCCTATGTCTCATTGGAATGAAACCTTTCTTGGATTCGTCCATGTTAAACCATTTTAGAACTTTGTCTATGTATGTAGATTGCGAAAAACCAAGCAACCGATTCGATCTATCTCTATAGATCTTAATCCTCAAAATATAGGTTGCTTTTCTCATGTCTTTCATGGAGAATATTTTGGACAATCAAACCTTGACTGTTTGTAAAATAGAAATATTGTTTCCTATGATTAATATGTCATCGACATACAATACTAGGAATATGACCGCACTCTCACTTATCTTCTTATACACACAGGACTCCTCAGGATTTTGTGAGAAATCAAACAGTTTGATTTTCTCATCAAAATGGATATTCCAACTTCTGGATGTTTGCTTCAATCCATAAATGGATTGTTGAAGCTTGCATACTTTGTTCTTATCAATGGATGTGAAACCGTCAGGTTGTACCATATATACATCCTCAGATAGATTTCTATTAAGGAAAGTTATTTTCGCATCCATTTGCTATATCTCATAATCAAAATGAGCCGGTATGACCAGGAGTATCCGAATAGATTTAAACATAGCTACTGGTGAAAAGATTTCATCATAGTCAACACCTTGTCTTTGACGATAACCTATTGCCACTAATCTAGCTTTATAGGTAATAACATTTCCATCAATGTTAGTTTTCTTCTTGAAAACCCACTTGCACGCTATAAGTGTTATGCTTTCGGGTGGCTCTACCAAGTTCCAAACTTGATTTTCATACATGAAATCCATTTATGATTGCATGACTATTATCCATCTATCCCTGTCTGAACTATTCAGTACCTCTTCGCAACTAATAGGCTCCTCATCCTTTATGAGCAACACGTCATTAGATTCACTTATGAGAAATCTATATATCTCAGAAATTCTACGTGTCATACTAGATCTATGAGGAGGTAGTGTATCTTCATGTTCAGCTATTACCTCATCCGAATGAGTAATCAACTGTGGTTCTTGGTTAGACATCTCTTCGGTGTCTACCGGAGTCTCTTGAATTACGCTTACTTCAATATCACTTCCACTATTTTCCTGTAAGAAAAACTTCTTCTCTAGGAATACAGTATGCCTTGAAACAAACACTTTTTGTTCCAAGGGATGATAGAATTGGTAACCCCTCATTTCCTTAGCCTCCAATTTGTCTGATACTATCCTCTTCATATAAGTAGGACAATCTCATATCTTCAAATAAAATAAATGAGATTTTCTACTATTCCACATCTCATATAGAGTAGTAAAGATTGCCTTAGTCGGGACTCTATTTAACAAGTAAACAGCAGTCTCGAGTGCGTAACTCCAAAAGGTCTTTGGAAGACTTGCATGCTGCATCATTGACCTAACCATGTCCAATAAGACTTGGTTTCGTCTTTCAACCACACCTTTATGTTGTGGTGTGTAAGGTGGAGTTCTTTGGGACAAGATGACATTGTCCCTTAGATAATTTGAAAACTCTTGACTTAAGTATTCATTACCTTAATCCAATTGAAGTACTTTAATATCATTCCCAAGTTGTTTCTCTACTTCTTTTTTGAAATCTTTAAACCTTTCAAAACCTTCAGATTTGTATCTTAACAGATACAAATACCCATATCATGAATAATCATCGATAAAGATAAGGAAGTAGCTATAACCTCCTATGACATGAGTTGATATTGATCCACATACATTAATATATATAAGACCCAATACCTCAACTGCTTGTTTACCTTTTCCACTAAAAGATATCTTAGTCATCTTTCCTTTTAAGCATGAAACACATGTGTCTAATGAATTTGATTCATAAGACTTCAAAATGTCAAGCTTATGCAGTTTGGACATGCGTTCATTGCTTATATGGCCAAGACGACAATGTCATAATTGCGAGGTTAACTGATTATCTAACTTAGCGCATTTGCTATTTGATTCGATATTGAATATCTCATTGGATGTATCTAACATGTAGATTATATTATTTAACATTCCAGTAGCATAAATAACACCATTTAACGTAATAGAACAACAATTATTACTAAATATCAAATGATAATCTTTCTTATTCAAACATGAAATAGAAACAATGTTCTTTATTAATGTAGGAATATAAAAACAATCATCCAACTCTAAAATTAATCCCGTAGGAAGTTGCAACATATAAATTTCTTTGGCTACAACAGTAACTTTTGCTCCATTATCAACCCTTAGATCTGCTTCACCCTTAACCAGTCTTCTTCTGTTCCTAAGCCCCTGTATGTCATTACATATATGTGAGTCACATATGGTATCAAATACTCAAGTGTTAGAAGAAATAATATGACATTCAATAACAATTATACCTGAAGTAGATTGGGCATTAGATATTTTTTTCTGCCTCAGTGACTCTAGATACTGCTTGTAGTTTTTCTTCCAATGTCCATCATTGCCACAATGATGGCAGATGCCCTTGGGAGTTAATTCTTCCTTCTTTGCCTTTTTCTTCCCTTTGTCTTTGGTTTTTGACTTCCTCTTAAAATCTTTCTTTGAGGAGTCAACCAACATCACCACCTTCTATTCTTTAGTAACAGATGACTCTACTGTTTTGAGCATATTGATCAATTTAGGAATAGTGGACTCAATCTTATTCATCTGATAGTTCATCACAAATTGTGAATAGCTACTCGTTAGATTGTGAAGAATTAAGTTAATACTTAATTCATGGTCCATGAAAAACCCTAATGATCATAATCACTCAATATAGCCATTCATCCTCAGAGCAAATTGCATTTCAGATGAACCCTCCTACATCTTTGATCGAAAGAGGAGCTGGGTGACTCTGAACCTTTCAGATTGTGCTTGTCCATCGAACAACTCTGAAATATGAAATACAATTGTATTATCATTCATATGCTCATGTTGCTTTTGTAACTCAGTAGACATCGACGTTAGCATAATGCAACTCGTCATCTCAGAGTCAGCAACATGTTTATGGTAAGCCAACTTTTAGTCACCAGATGCATTGTCTGCAGGAGGTTGGGGAAGAACCTCTTCAAGAACATAAGCTAACTTTTCAGCCTTGAGAACAATTCTCAGGTTGCGAAGCCAGTCCAAGAAGTTTGACCCAGTCAATTTGTTATTGTTCAAAATAGAACATAAATTAATGGAGGTCGACATGCTGTTCTAATTAGTACCTAGACATACAAAAAGGTGTATAAGAGAGATGAATTTATAGTAATGCAAACAATTTATATTAACAAGAAACTCTCACTATTTTTATCAAATTCAAGATCCCTCACTTTGAATTCGAGAGATGGTAGGTTATCTCCTAGTGGGTTGATATCCATTATGACTAAGAACAACCTTGGAGAGAGAGTCCAACAAGTCATTCATAGTCATAATATTAGGCATCAAACAACACCCATTATATATCAAATATATAACTATAATATTAGGCATCAAACAACACCCATTATATATCAAATATATAACTATCACTTTATGCTATCAACTAATTGAATATTCATATATACATTAGGTTGTTAACTCATTAACATATATACATTCAATACATATCGCTTAATTGCACCTTTATCCACATTGACCTTGGAGAGAGTCTAACAAATCAATATTTTTAGTTAGGGATGACTCATTAATAGTGAGATCGAATTTAAATGGTTTGAACACATTCAATTTACAAGTCAAGCTTGGAGAGAGTCCAACAACCCAAACTTGAAATTGACCTCTGATCCTCACCATTTAAAATAAATATCGAATATCATATGAATTGAACATGATCGATGTCATGTCAGGCTTGAAGAGAGTCCAACAACCTAAACACGAAAAAGAACTTTAGATCAATCATATTAATGGAAGGTGTTGACCCTAATATTTGCACGAGAGATTTCAGGTTATTATGGGGTCTCATCTATAATAGGAAATAAATCTAAATATGAAAAAATCAATGTCACATTAGGAAATAAATTTCCTAATGTGAACATGAGCCGAACAATTGACACACATGTCATTTTAGGAATTAAATATGCGAACTGCACAACCTATTCCCCAACCCATGACTAGTCTATGCTTTAGGCTCTAATGATGCGGCCAACACCTTCGGTGTTTTCAGGCACATCCTTGATATTTTCTTTTAGGTTACAAACATATCCTATATGTAGAATCATACATACTCTAATTTATCATATAGAAAAACATCACACAGATATATTAAAATATCAAACATGCTTTAAATATTATATTCTCCTACAACATGCAATCTATGCCAAACAAACAAGGTGACTCTGATATCACTTATTAGAGATTCCGAGATAATGTGCAGCAGAATAAAGTGAATAAAATAATTTTTATTTCATCCCAGACGTCCCCTAGGGGCTAAGAATACTTGTTTTGACACAATCACATGTAAAATCGAGAATGAGAAAAGTTATACCTTCTTGATTCTTTTGAATATGTCGAAACTACAAGCAAGACCAACGAGCCTTGCCTCTATCAGTATCCACATTGGGATCACCTGGGACAACTTCTCAAGCAATAAGTCTTTGTCTCCGATTGGAGCTAGCCAATCGGTGGAGACAAGAGAGGGAAAAGAGAGAGAGGAAAGATGGCTACCAAGGAAGAAAATCTAAGATTATAACCACACCTCCAAAGATTATCAAGGGATCTATTTATAATTAAGGTAAGAACAACACAGAAAATTTTCATAAGAGAAATTTCCAAAAATGGCAGAGCCACGACACGACTGTGTGCCTTACACACGACCAACTGTGCTAAAAAGGTACAGCCATGCCAGGACACACGGCTAGCCGTGTGTCCTTCTGGGCACAACCCAGACCTTGGTCATTTTTTACTAGAGTCAGGTATGGCCCATGCTTGGTTTAGCACGACCGTGTGAGGCTCTGTATGATCTATTTAACTTCGTTTAGGTGTGTTATGGTCATGCTAAATGCGACAAGGTCATAGTAGGTTTCATAACCTCCGTTTTGCACCTTCTTGGCCTGGTCCAACCAGACATATCCTCTCTCTTATTGAGAATCTCATTCTCAGACTTGTTTCATGTCTCTAGATCACTTGTATTTGCATGTGACTCAATAGGTTCTCGGCTATGTTGGTTATTCATAATTAACTCCTTAATTATGAATAGATCATGAGAGACACCTAGTAGTGCATAATAACCCCCAATTGATCGAAAAGTCTAAATCGATTCCAGAACATTTTTGAACCCTTTAGCAGCCTCAGTTGTTCGTGCCTTGTTCCTTTCACTCGTCTTATACCCACATGGTTCAAGACATAGTCTATATATTCGTCCTCACTAGGTTGACTACGTCACACCTAGTCCAACCTAATTTCCTTTTCCTATAAATTCAAGTTACTCCTACATGTTTTCAAGAAAACCATCTTCTTAACATATTTTCTTTGGGCAAAGACTTCAGAGTAACAATCCTGACAAGAGGCCTAGGGTATATATCTCCTTTATCAGGAGTGGAGAATCCACTATGGGTTATGTTGGTGCAATCAACCCAGGTCACGATTAACTAGACTCGAGTAATGTTTTGATGTTTGACGATAAGTTGACCATTGTTTGACAATGGATTGAATATATGGTTGACATGGAGTTGACCATATGATGGAGAAGTCCAAGTGGGACATTTGGCATGGGAAAGTCCAAGTCATGAGTATTTGGCATGGAAAGTCCAAGCATGAGTCTTGGCAATGGGAAAATCCAAGTCTTGAGTACTTGGCAAAGGAAAAATCCAAGCATGGGTCTTGGCATTTGGAAAGTCTAACATGGAGTTGGTATAAAAAGTTCAAGGGTGTAGTCTTAGCCACGTAAGTCCAAGTGTATAGTCATGGGTACTTGGCAATTAGGAAGTCCATGGTGTGATATTAGCAGCGTAAAGTCCAAGCGGTAGTCTTGGCAGCATAAGTCTAATGGTTAACGATGTAAAATCCAAGCGTGTGTCTTGGTATGTAATCCCAAATATGTCTTGGTAGTGTAGACTCGGTTAGCGTGATAATAGCCAATGAAAGCACCTGAAAGCTAGCGTATGGATGAACAAGTCATGGATGACTTGGAGGGATCCGATGGACATGAGGATGATGGAGGTGGCTAGAAGGCTTAGGTCTAGGCTAAGGGTGGTCTAGCAAGTATGAGGACATTATACTTGGGTTAAACCTCATGGTTGAGGTTTATCAGTCGACTGATCAAGTGTTTTGACATTTGACAGTCAAGTTGACTATGAGTAGTCGATTGGAATTATGACCAGTCGACTGGTCAGGAGTCGACTGACGATCGATTGTGGCTAAGTGACATTGGCAGTCGACTGACCGAGCAGTGGACTGCCATGAAGAGCAGTCGACTAATGGATGCGGCTATAGAAGCAAGGCGGGTTCGACTAGCGGCTCGACTGTCTGTGCATCAATCAACTGTTAGGGTTTGACAGTCGATTGGTCGGCTATCCATTGGAGTTTCTCCAGTGTGGATTAAGTCGTGAGACAATGGCTACAGAAGCAGTCGACTGCTAGGCAAAAATTAGCCTGAGTTGTAGCTTTAAAAGGAGCACGAAGGAGAGGATTTTTGCAGCAATTTCTTGGGTGATTTGAGGCGATTTATTGGTGCAAATCAGAGTCTTTAAGTGCAGCTCAAGCAATCAAACAAGCAAGCATTCAAAGCTCACATTTGTAAAGTGTTATTTACTTAGTTTATTGTATTTATTTTGTATTTGTTTGTATTCTTTCATTACTGTTGTAATTCACTTGTATGAGATTTCTCTACCTCCGATGCGTCATCGAGAAGGAGTGTTTTGATTAGGGGTGTGTGCATCACTAGAGTTCGCTATTGAGCTCACTCCATGGAGTAGGAACTAGGGTTCCAAACCACATTATATCGTCATGTTCTTGTGATTGTCTTCATATTGTATTTCTATATTTCGCTGCATATTAACGATTGTGTAGAGACGAACACGAGCGAATTCCATCTACGTCAACGAGACGCTATTCACCCCGCTCTAGCGATATATGATCCCCTACAAGTGGTATCAGAGCAGGTCGCTCTTCATCGGTTTCACAACCGAAGGAGCAAAAGCGCTAGAGGAGAAGATGGAGCTCAACGAGAGATTGGGCGATGACATAACAATTCCACCCACCTTCGACCACGAAGATTTCACATATTGGAAAGGTAGGATGGAATATTTCCTAATATCCAATATAGAAAATTGGTTTGCTGTGATTATAGGATTCGATGCTTCGAGGGGTAAGAAGGGAGAAATCCTCAAGATGAAGAGGTGGACTGAGGAGCAACGATAAAAATTCGAAACAACCATTAAGGTAACAAAAATATTGGTAAATTTGATACCTAACGATATTTTATCTAGATTGGGAGGTTATAGGGATGCTAAATAGCTGTGGAACAAGTTGGTCAAGTTCCACGAAAACCCCGAATCGACACAAGAAGAAAAGGAAGAAGATGAGTGCTCATCCTCTCAAGCTCAAGAAGAATGTGGATCATTATCCCAAGAGCTTGAGGATTCGGAGGTTGAAAGAGAATCAATATCCGGATCGAAAGAAGAAGTGGAAGGATTGGAGGAAGCCCCCACCTCTAAGATTGAGGGGGAGGAGAGAATTCCTACACCAGAGCAAAATCAAGAAGAACCATCTACCTCCGGTAGAGATGAAGAAGCAACTCCGACTTCCACCACCACTCTAGGTAACTCAAATGCAATTCGTAAAAATAAGGATCACATAATTTGCTTTGAGTGTAGGGAACCCGGACACTATAAGAGCAAGTGTCCAAAGCGAGTTAAGAAGACTCAACCGGTGCCAAAAATTCAAGAAAATACCAATGAAGTTGGAGCCCAAATTAGAAAGAGCAAGGAGCACGTGGTGTGTTTCAAATGCAATCAAAAGGGATATTATAGAAGTCAATACCCTAGGGGAAGGAAGAAAGTCATAGAAGGAGCTACACATGTAGGGGGAGCTAAGGCGAACCCTAAGATAAATTTAAATAATGCTCATTTTTCAATTAATAGTCAAAAGCATGCTAGGAACAATTTTAATGCTATTGCTATTACTCATGAAAAAAAAAGCATGCTAGAAATTATAGATTTTATTGTCTAGGTGCAAAATCATGTAATATTAGGGTTAAGGACAAATCTGGAAATAATAACCCTAAAACAATTCTACCTAAAGAAGCAATTAGGAGGTAGAAGATCACTTAGGCATTAACCCTAAGAAGGGTAGACATATGCCTAAGAGGATAAACTATTCCCAAAAGATTAATGAACAATCAAACTTGGGAAAATTAGAATTAGAAAACCAAGTCTTGAGATCAAAGCTTGAAAAATTAGAGGAGGTCCTTGCAAAAATAACAAATTCAATTAAAGGATCTAGGAGTCAAAATTTAGTGTTTATGAGGCAAGAGTCTTCCAAGGATAGAAAAGGATTGAGGCACAAACCTAAGTCCAAGGAAGTCATGCCTACCTATCATAATGTTTCATTTGATTATGGAACTAAATCTAGGTCTAGAAAAATCAAGATTAATAGGGAAGTTATCCCTAAAGTTAACCATGGTGTGTGTCTAGTGGCCAAGGTGTCAAAGAAACCTAGGGAAGCCATTAAGAAGGTTACAAGGGGAGTTACCCCTAGAGTTAACCTATGTAAGACCAAAATGATCAAGACTTCAAAGCCTAGAAGAGTCATTAGGAAGGTATCATGGGAAGTCATCCCTAATGAATACCTTGTAAAGCCAATGAACTCCAATTGGTATTGGGTTCCTAGGAGCGTAATCGATTCATGCTAAATGGGTTAGGTTGTGTCAACTTAAATTGATGGGGTAGTTAACCTAACCATAGCAAAGTTGACACTTTAGGTCATTTCCAAAGTAATGTGATACTTTGGCAATGTGGTTAAAATTTTATCCTAAAAGATTTTAGGATGTGTCAATATATTTTGAGCGCTATGAAAAATTGATCAAATTGACACAATTAAGGTTTAGAGGTCATAGTGTGTCATTTTGGATTTTTGGCATACTTGGGAGATAAGTAATAATATGATAAAATGAACTTAATTCCAACAAATGACAACTAATGCTAAGATTTAGGTATTTTTATACCTTTACTTCCTATGTGCTATGATTTATTTGTCATATGTCATGTCATGACATCATATTCCATTTTATCATTTTATATGTCACGATAATGCTTAGGTTTAAGTTTTTATGTCATGTATATTTAGGTTTATATTTAATTCCATGAACTCATGATTATTGACACATGTTGTAATTATGTTATCATTTATGCCATAATCACCATTCATGCATTTAGGGCTAATTAAAATTGATGTAAGGACTATGACATGATTTGAAGTCTCATGTATAATATAATCAAATAGAGTTACCTAGAAAAATACATGAGGTCTTAGATTAGAATAAACAAAACTCATATCTCACATTAAATTGATATATGCGTGTTTTCATATACCCTAGACACATGTGAGATGCTAGAAAATGAGGTAAGTTGAAGGTGCATAGTTTTTGCATCTAGATGAACTCAAACTCATCATATATCATGGATGAATCATGAGAAAAGCTTATGTACAAGTCATGTGCATTAAACTCATAGACCATGGTTCAATATAAGATTTTAAAATCATTTTAGAAAATCTTGGTGCAACCTATTTTTTAATAGAAGTCACCATTGATGAAGTTGATACAAAATAGGCTCAAAACAATGAAGTTTTTCTTGTTTTTGAACTTTGTATCAATCTCACTATTTTATGAGTATTTTATTTTTCAAATATTTTTCACGAATAATGATTGATATAAGTATTATATATATGAAATTTCATAATTTTTCAAATTATGTATAATTACTTATGATTTTCTGAATTTCAATTCTAAAAATTAGATTTTTGTATTTGCATAAATCAGTCGACTATCATGGATAATGATCATGATCGACGTCGAAGCGATGGTAGTAGCTAGAGTCATAAACAAAATTTGTTTAGCCTGATTTTAGCTATGTTAGACTATCCTAATTGCTCATAATCCTAGGATATGTTTTGAAAAGTATTATAAAGAGTGAAAATCCATTGGATATGGATTAGAAGAGTTGTTTAGGGTGTGTATCGATTTTAAGGTGTGTGAAAGTTCAAGTTTGAACTTTTACCCTTAATTTTGATGGTTTAGTATTCCTATAGGCTTAGCGACTCTCCAAGGATATTATTGGTGCAATTGTCACGGGGGAGCAAGCCTTTAGGAGGAGGTTATCCATTATAGGATGATGATTGTGTTCTTCCTCATAAGGGGGAGAATTTAGAGAATGAGGATGACCTCTCATTTAGTGATATGAGACTTATCACTAGGAAGAGTGAAGACATCATGAATATTTTTTTTTTACTAAAGGGGAGATTGTAAGATCTCATTGGGATATGAGACATTGATACCCTTGGGGAGAGCTTTTTTATGTATATCAAAAAGGGGGAGAATGTGTGATTATAAATTTGAGATAATTAAGAGATTTGAGTTAAGTGTTCTAACTCAAAGGCATTTGGTTTTTATCAAACATCAAAAAGGGAGAGATTGTTGGTGTAATCGGCCCAGGTCATAATTTGTTAAACTCAAGTTTGATTCGAGTAGTGTTTTGATGTTTGACTATGAGTTGACCATTGTTTGACAATGAGTTGACTATATGGTTGACATGGGGCTGACCATATGATGGAGAAGTCCAAGTGGGACACTTGGCATGAGAAAGTCCAAGTCATGAGTTCTTGACATGAAAAGTCCAAGCATGAGTCTTGGCAATGGAAAAGTCTAAGTCTTGAGTACTTGGCAAAGGAAAAGTCTAAGCATGAGTCTTGGCATTTGGAAAGTCCAACATGGAGTTGACATAGAAGGTCCAAGGGTGTAGTCTTGGCCACATAAGTCCAAGTGTGTAGTCTTTGCGGTGAAAGTCCAAGTCATGGGTATTTGACAATTGAGAAGTCCAAGGTGTGATATTGGCAGCGTAAAGTCTAAGCAGTAGTCTTTGCAGCATAAGTCCAATGGTTGACGATGTAAAATTCAAGCGTGTGTCTTAGTAGTGTATGCTCAAATATGTCTTGGCAGTGTAAACCCGATTAGGGTGATAATAGCCTATGGAAGCACCTGAAGGCTAGCATATGGATGAACAAGTCATGGATTACACATGATAAGATACTCACTAATTGCAATCTAATCACAATTTCTTTCATGTCATGCATCGTACTGTGGACTTCAATACATGAGTTTAAGATCCAATCAAATACATAGATAATGTATACTCAAATAGTAGATTTTATTAATAACTTCTAAGGCGATTGCCTTAGGACACCTCTCAATTATATCAGAATACTCTCAAGAGATCACCTATTTGAGAAAGAAGTGGACCCACTTTGAAGAGAAATTAGAGGCACAATTCTTAGATCTTCTCTCAGAACTAAACATGTTCATGGCCTAAAACGAACACACTCATGAGAACTGAACTACATCAGGGAAAGTCTTTTGTGAAATGTGGCAATGCTTACAAAAATAATCAAATACTTTGAAGACATCACATCTACTAGTCAGTCAGTGAGTAAATATATTTTCACAGAGGAAGATTCAAAGGGTAAAAACTACCTATCTTTTTTAAGTTTGAAAATAAAATAAAACCTTTTCTCTCCCCTCTTTATTTTCCCTGAACCCAGCCATCCTTGAGCCACATACCTAAGCACGTGTTGCCCATGTGTCTTGAGCCTTGAGCCTTGTGAAACTCTTCTGTTTTCTTCTTTATCTTCCTCCCGTTTTCCCTTCTATCCTTGTTTTTTTTTCCAATCGTAGCTTGAGTTGCTACCTTCCTCTCTTTCCCCTCTGTTCGGCCAACCAACGACAACCACTCCTTTCCCTTCCGTTGTTTAAATTGTGTCGTTGCAGCGGTCCTTGTGTTGCTGAAGCTTCGATCACAACAATAGAGCAGTCATTCATCTTGTTTTATTTTCCATTTCTAGCCACCTAAGCGACAACGACAATCATCAACGACAACAAGATTTAATCCTTCTTATCCCTCTTTTCATAGCATGAAGCTACCCTCTACTAGCCAACAATCATTTTCTTATTCCTTCCCTTTTCTCTAAGAACAAGATCAGCACCACAAATCCATGACAATAAATTGTCGACCTCTTTTGTTATTATAGCTCGTATGACTCCTGTTTCATATCAATGAAATATTCTTGTTGTCTCATCCCTTAAAGAAGAGTTGCAAGCCATGTGTTATTCTAATTGAGTTCAATGTAGGTGGGTAAATAAAGTTGTTATTAGAGAATAGGAAAGGTCTTAGTTAGGAACTGGGAATACGACAAGATTAAATGATCTAATGATTTTGAGTCTTAGATAAAAATTCAGATTTTATATTATTTCTCTTTTAGATATTTTGAGTTTTTGAATCATTTTCATATTGTATTTGTAGATACTAGTTCGAGTAGAACTCGGTGATCGATTGAGATTTGACATTTTACTGTAAATAGAAGTGAGTACATTCGATCCTTGGACTCTTTACATGTCCTTTGTGCATGAATAAATAAGATAAATGGTTTATTTATAATTGTATAACTATTTTTGAAAATGGGGATTAAAGTAGTATTTAAAATATATGAAATGGGTAATTAAGTATTTAAATCACTGGAGGATAAATAATTGATATTATTTCATGTTCATATGTGGGTTTCATATGGAGAGAACATGGGATGGGTTGTTTTAAAAAAAAAATTAAATGGATACTCTGACCTATTCTTTCATTGATACTTGTTCGTTTATATTGTTTGACCTTCCTTACTCATGATTATTTCCTCTGTTGATACTTATACTTTTTAATGATACATCATGCACA
This sequence comes from Wurfbainia villosa, assembly GCA_025175895.1. Taxonomy (NCBI): domain Eukaryota; kingdom Viridiplantae; phylum Streptophyta; class Magnoliopsida; order Zingiberales; family Zingiberaceae; genus Wurfbainia; species Wurfbainia villosa. Next base: position 1,555,253 of record JAKLTH010000042.1, read on the forward strand.
TATAAATCTTATGTTGATGTTTAAATAATTTGAATTAAGTTGATCATTCAGATTTATCATAAAGTGTACACATATAGTTGAACAAGTATGATAAAGAATTAAATTTGAATATTAAAGAAATGAATGAGAAAAACTAAAAGTGAAAACTTTGAGCCTGACTTGATACCAGAGTACCTGACAACCCATATGTTGTTATGGTAGCGTGTTGTCGCTTGCGGTCAACATTTTATTTGCGCTTCGACGCCTTGTTGTTATCCCTTGTTGCATTCCACCGGTGATGGGGCTTTTAGCCCATACGTCAGATGACGTTATATACACTCTGATGATATGACTCAAGTTATTCACTATTTAGTTGATCTATCAGATTATTGTTGATCTATCAGATTATTATTGATTTATCAGATTCACACTATTGATGATGATTATAAAATGATGTATACATATATATGTATGTATAAAAACTTGAAACAAATTAAAAGACTTGAAACAGAAAGGAAAGAAGAAATTGTAATTTTACGAGCTCTTTTGGCCTCTTAAATAAGATTAAATTCATGCATATCTTTCCTTATTATCCGCTTAGCAATTTTGTATTAATGTCTGCTTTCTTTAGCCTCCAGTTTTACAGGCTCGAGCACCCTTTTGATATTTCACTGATTTTGTTGTACATAGAGTCACTCAGAGATATCGACCTACTGTCTTCCCGGTTTGGGTTCTAGTTTCGATGTATTTTGGTTATTTCATGGATTTTATATCTAGATGCATTTGCAGCTTATGTAAAAAATATATATCTTCATGAATATAGACATTTTATGGAATCTTTTGAGTTACTTGTATTATATGGTCCTTAGGTTTCGTTATTCATAAATTGTCACTGAGCGGGGTACCGAACTGATACCCTCGGGGCATGACAGTTTTAGTGGTATCAGAGCCCAATTTTCGATTTCTTGATGGGTTTTGTGTCTTGAATCTTTGTTTTGTTTTAATCTGGATATTTGTTTTGAACAAAAAGAGATTTAATCGTGAGTCGAATGGTATCTCTGAGCTATAGGATTTATGGGTCCTTTATTGTTGTTTTAACTTCTTTTGATTATAAAGAGTTGTAAAATTTTATTTGATTTTGTAGGCAATGCCACGTACACGTGGTCGGGGTTGGGGTAGTAGTCGTGCTCGTAATCGTGGTCGTGCAGGTCGACGTACCCTTGGTATTCAGAGAGGTGATCACGGTGTAGATGAGACACCCATTCACCTACCCCAGTCGGTACCAGAGACACCTGTAGTTGATCCGGTCATTCCCATGACATCCAGTATCATGGACAAAGCTCGTATTCCTCTACTTGATAGTTCAGCCAGGGATCGTTTTACATTATTCCAAGGAGCCACCGATCCTTGGGAGGCTCAAACTTGGTTAGATGATATTGAGGGTACCTTCGAGTACATGTCCTGTTCAGATACAGAAAAGGTGGAGTTAGTCGCTTATCATTTTTGAGAACAAGCATCCACCTGGTGGAAAATGCAAAAGACTATTTTTGAATATCAGGTTATCTCTTGGCAGTCATTCAGAGAGGTGTTTGAAAGACAATATTTTCCTGCCGCCTTTTGTATTGCTAGACGCCAAGATTTTTTGAGTCTCAAGCAAGGCACCCGAAGTGTGATGGAATATAATGCGGAATTTAGTCGACTTGCTGAGTTTTATCCCCACTTGATAGCACAAGATCATGATCGTATGATTCAGTTTACCCAGGGACTTGCACCATATATCCAGATCAGGATGTCTGGGTTCCCTATTGCTTGTTATCGAGATGCACTTAACCGAGCTATATTTATTGAGATGACTCAGTTGCAAGTCTCACAAGAAAGGGAAGTTAGCCATCCGACCTCACACCCTAGATAACATAGTCGGGGTCATCGACCCAGTAGCCAAGGTACGAGTAGAGATTCTTCACATCCACAGAAGGTGGCCAGGATATCACAAGGATCTGCTCGTCCACCCATGCCTTAGCAGAGATAGATTTCTGATACTGCAGCTTCGACGAGCACTCTGAGGTGTTATAGATGTGGTGCACGGAATCACCAAGTGGCGGAATGCCCACTAGATTAGAGTATCTGTTACTATTGTAAACTTCCAGGACACATGAGTAGAGATTGTACCCTAAGAGTGTAAAATATCGGAAGAAAAAAAATCTCTTGCTAATTGAGAATTATCTTGTGGAATTCTTCAGAATTTTTCTGAAATTAAAAAGGGATTTGTTGTTGGTGCAGGGGCACTAGATAATCGAACCTGTGTTTTGATTATGGCAAAGACACAAAGTTAAGTTTATATTGTTATCTCACGAGCTAAATCAAGTGTGCAGAAAAGTACTAAAGCTGGAGCTAAAGGCTAGCGACACCCGGAGGAAGCCGTGGTGGTCGGGCGACACTTGAGTGAATTCGGAGGGAGCCGAAGGAATCGAGTGGAAGGCCGGAAGCAAGAGCTACTATCGAGGTAAGCTCGTGTGAGTGAGAGATTGTAAGGTCGTGTCCTCTTTACGGGGACGACCGTAGGCGACGATTCGACTAAGACTTCCTGTGGAAGGTCTAGGTCGAGATCGGACGGTTAGAAACCGTCGTATTTATCATTTTCCGAGCTAATCTCTTACTGCGAAGTGGCGGTGTGATCATTCTTGGACATTAGGCGATCGGTGATATCGATCGGATGATGAGATCATCATCGGATCGTATCATCGATCGGCCCGATGAGAGGCATCGATCGTGATGGCGGCGATTCGGACTAAGGCTAGGTCAAAAGCGTTTGACGCGCCAGCGATAAAAATTTGGAAAAATTCATGATCCGTTCCAAAGAAATAGGAGACAAATTCAGAGGCTAAAGTCTATAAAAGGAGGGGAGGATTCATCTCCAAATATCATCAATTATTCATCAAGTGCTCCTACAACGCCAACGCTTCAACACCGTCATAACGCCGACGCGGCGAACCTCGGATCTTCTTCGTCGTGATTCAAGTAATATTTTTGATATTATATTCTGTGTTTTTTATCTTCATAACGAGGTGAGGTAGGCTTGTTGCCTCATCCTCGTGTATTCGGTTTTTGTAATCGTTGTCTCCTACCTCCAACGAGGAGGAGACGTTTTAGTGCTTTGCCCTCCGTACGTGGTCTAGGACCGATAGGGCCTTGGAGTAGCAACCGCTGGGTTGTGAACCAAGTAAAATAAACGTGTTCATTTATTTTCCGCTGTGCTTACTTTGCGTATTGAACGAACGAAAAAGAAAAGATTTACGATCGCTATTCACCCCCCCCTCTAGCGACGCTTCTCGATCCAACATTTGTATGACCGTTTGGAGGAAGGTCAAAGCCTAAATGGGTGTTGGGTCAAGTTGGATTAGCTCAGATTTTAACTAGGCTAACTCAACCACTTAGCGTTAAAAACCCACTCGTCTTCTCACCTTTAACGCGAGCCGAGCCGTTTCTTCCGTTTTTCTCTTATTTCTCGATCGCGTCATTTCTTTCCCCTCCCAATCCTCTCTCTTGCGCGATTTCCTCACCGAGACTGCATCTCCGCCGTCGCCATCTCCTTCGCGCGCCGACCACAACAACCGCTGTCGCCATGCCGTTGCTCATGGTTGCCGCCCTCGTCACCACACTACCGCCCTGCGACCGTCCACGACCTCTCGAGGTTCCCGAGCAAACCACCTCGCGTTAGTCACGTGCACGCGCGACCGTGACCCAGCCTTGGCGGCGTCGTTGATCTTCACTCAGAGCCTGACTGCCGGTGAGGGTTGCTACGTATTGCTTGATAATCGGTATTGAAGACTCATGGACCGTGGATTAGTTTGTCGTGATCGATTATAATCATATGAGTGACTCTCTGGGATGAAGTGGAAAGTCGTCCTAGCGATTGAAATACGACTCTCTCTGAAAAAGTGCGTTTGGATTAGATTAGTATGACTCTCTACAGGATAGAGAATATTATGATCAGTTGAGTACGACTCTCCGCAGGATAGAGAGTATGTTGATCTGGTTAGTATGATTCTCTGTAGAATAGAGAGTCTATGGTGGATGTTTGTATGTGAGACATTGCATTCATGTCATTTACATGCACGCTGGAGACGAGGTCTCCCTTGTGGTTGAGAGTGTCGCCAGTCATCCTGCCTCCACGGTTACTCATAGGAGGAGTAATCGGTGTGAGGGCAGAGCATTGTGGTGCCACACTCTACCACTATAGACGGTGGTAGTTGGATTTGCGTGTCATAGTCATGCGTGTGTGGCACTCGACCACTCATGGGTAGTGACTGTCGGAGTGGCCAACAGCAGGGACCCCCATCGTGTATCTTGCTCTTTACGCTTATATGCTATTCGATCATACTGCCCACTCGGCCACTTGAGAGTAGTGGTTGGTGTTGAGTTGGGACAGTTGTCATGCTCGAGCCACCGAGGCCACACTGGGGTTGTGGTAGCTTTAGGGTGAGCCGACATGACCATGCATGCTGCATTGTCGACTTATGACATTTTTGCATGTTGCCATATATATACATATATGCATTTATATATATATATATATATATGGATGATTGTGATTAGTATACATATATAGATGCAGTCTATATATATATATGCTTATTGTGATGTTGCATTTGATTGTATTATGCTTGCTGCATTTGATTGTACATCATATTCATGCATGTTTCTTGCATATGTTATACAGTTGTGTCGGATACTGGTATGTGCTGGACAGACCATTAGATACCTTGACCTGTAGCATGAGTAGATTATGAGTTGGTATTACTCTTCCTATTATATATATGTTGGATATATGTTTAGGTTGGATCAGAGTAGCGTAGCAGATTTCAGGTACGTCTGCATTTTACGTTGTTCATTCGGTTACACGGTATATGCTTGTATTTATATACTATGATGATATACCTATTGTACTTTTAGATTATGTTATTGAAATACATGTGATATTACATATATACATATTTTTTATTACCTGCTGAGTTTTACTCACCACCCCAACGGGGTTTTTCTGCCGCCCAGGTAACAGGTAGAAGACTTCGTGACGGCTTGGAGCACCGCTGGCTGACATTTCATCTCACCTCTGAGGCTCCCGTATTTGTTTTGGGTTTTGCGCCCGTCGTGTATTGTATTTGGAGTTTTTGTAGTGTATTGTGTTATGGACTTGTAGATTCGGATTTTGTCGATGTACAGTATGTGGTTGTGATGTGTTAGTCATACCGGTATGCAAGATGTGGATGTATTGTATATGTGGGGTTATGGGTATGTCGTTGTATTAGTTTCCGCTATGTTTCGTTATGTTGTTGTGTTTTTATTTGTTATGTTATTGTTATTGTGGGCCTACGGGCCTTGTATTAACCCGAAATGTTGCCACGTACAGGGGAGGTGTCGTCCGTTTGATTTTTGGCTCAGCATGCTCTCGGGGCGTGACAACTTTAGTGGTATCAGAGCCCTAGGTTTTGCGATGCCATATAATATTGTTTTCAGTCGAGTCTTGGATTCTCGGGAGTCGATTTATTTGGTTTTTGTTTTTGAGATGAGATGGACAGCGGCCTGAGCTCCAAGCAGCACGAGGTAAGAATTCCTGATAACTTATGGTTTAGTTGATATTTATCTAAACTTGATCAGTAGGTGTATACAATAGTGTTATGACACCTGTGCAGACTTGTAGTAGGGGTCGTCCACCGAGGCGACCAACCGGAGTGGCCTTTAGGGTTTATACTCTCGGTTTTAGTTGGCTATGCATTTAGATACTTATACCAGGGAATAACCTGTAGTGTGTTGGTTATTATTCGTAACCATGGTATGAGTTGACCACGGGAACGACCTGTTGAGTCTGTGAGTATTGAACCTGTGTCGAGAAGATGACTTACCTTTGAGAGCCGACTAATACCGAGTCGGAAAACAGGGGCCAAGACGTCACATTTATTATGGAAATCAGAGACTACAGTCTTAGAGATTTCCACTAACTGTGCTAGTCAGATCATTACCTGTGGGTAATGAACAGACTTGTAGACTATTGTGATGCAGATAGCGAAAGGCTAGGTTACGGTGTTTCATAGGGATTTTATCCCTGAGTTGTTCGTACTGAGATGTATAACTTTGAGAGTACTTTTGAGTACTTAACTCATGTTATACGAGAAAGAAGAGTTGTTTGCATACCATTATCGGGATCAAGTCGGTATTTAGTGTTAAATGCAGAAAATAATCTTCGGAAAATAATATGTCACTTGATCATGGTCTAGTGATGTTGAAAGGGAGTATTTCCCTATCACTGTTAGTGACACATTGTAAGGAATTCTTGAGCTTTCAAAAAGGGTGATCGGTTAGTAATAATGTATTGTGCAAAGTCGTGAGACTTGCAGAGGTTACGATCACCTAATAGCTCAAGAAGATGAATGGATGTTTTAAGCCACCCAGAGTTATTGGCCTATAGTTGGATTAGGATGCCGGGATCTTCTACCAGATCCTGCCGGAAGACGTTGGATTGAGACAGGAGTTTAGAAATGACTCCGTACAAGGGTTTAAGAGTTGGAGACCGGTAAGCAAATATTGCAGGTCAACTTAATAGAGTCAGAAGTCTCCGACTGTGGAATAAAGGAGCAATATCAGAGTCATAGGCTTTGAGCTATTTTCTGATTATAGAAGACCAACTACAGATCATCAGGATGTTCTCATGAATATCAGCGAAATCAGAACAAAGACTCCGAAGGGATTATGTGCGTGCAGTGCGGATCACGAAGACACGCGAAGTCAGATTATCTATTAGATCAGTTCATCTGATGCTATTGTGAGCAACCAGTACAGTGGAGGTGGTGTACTTTGAAGACTCAGTTGAAGACTACCAATGGTGTTCCGGGAGGATGATGTATCGTCTCGACAGCAGAGATCGACATAGAAGATTGGGTTATCTCATCATCAGCAACCTACTACCTCAGGCGTGGTTGGAGTTTCATGATACTTCCCCTCAAGGGAAGTGATTTACGCAGTAGTATCAGCAGAAGACATCGTAGAAGACACATGCAGACAACAACAGTCACCTCCAGATGTGATTTGATTTGTACAGAGGAGAGAGTATACGACGGTGGTCGTATTTATTTGATATTCTACAGTTGCAACTCGTAGGATTTAGTGATGGGATGGAATGATCTAGGAAAAATCCTCAGATCATTCATCGTAGAAATGTGACCGCTTTGTCGCGGACTGTTGGATCTGATCTTTTTCTCGTTGGAGAAAGACAGAGACCTGAGGGGAGCCTTTGGATCGGATCGACAGATAATGGATTTTTTAGGGTATGACTTTAGTTTACCCTCTAGGTTAATATGTTGAGAGATGCTTGTAGTTACAGGTATCTGTATCTAGAACATTCTTAGTTTGGATTAAAAAGGGGTCCTTTACATCGACTTGTGGGTCGGTGGTATCTCTACCTTCAGGTGAGAAGTGGACCAACAATTAAAAAGTCAAGGGAGGCCCTTAGACTTGGATAGACATATCTTTACGGTAGACATATCCTTACGGATGGTCAAATTGTTGGAAGTATGGTACGATATGCTCTTGGATGTGTGTATAATCTGAGAGTATTCGGATGTAGTTTCGGATGAACTCCAAGGATTGCTGTTGCTTAGGCAAGTGGAGTGGGCAATCGAAATGATTACGGAGATAGTTCTGGTATCGAAGATCACATATCGAGTGATAGTTTTGTTGGTATCAGTATTGCTAAACACTATAGAAATTGGAAGAATGTAAGTTGTAATTATAGGAGAAGTTGGAGGGGATATTTATCTATCCCAGTATTTCTCCTTGTGAAGATCCAGAACTCTTTGTCGAAAGAGAGATAGACATTTGAGATTATGCATCGATTGTCGATGATGGAATGCGATGATTGTTGAAAGTAAATATCCTACGTTGAGGATAAATGATCTTTTTAGATCAGCTAAGGACACCTGTGCATGATCTAGGATTGACTTACGACTGATGTGTTGATATTGTAGTGACATGGTGTCATACAATTATCATTGTCGTTGTGATGATTAATGTATATCATCAGCTTAGAGTAAAGGGGATGCAGGTGTGTAGAGACGACAATTTCACATTTAGTATGGATTTTTATAAGTTGTGATTAAGTTATTAGATGTATTTAACGATGTAGTCGTCCATGAATTTGAGAATCGTGTATCCTGGACATGATTGGATCAGTTTGTGATTGTTGGAGTTGCGTAACCTGACCACTGTTGATTGTGGTAGTTGGAGTTGCGCACTTGACCACCGTAGATGGTGGTTTTCCTTGTATGTTTTGGTTAATTCTGTAGATGTGGATAGAATGCTTGACATTACTATACCACGGACTTGTTTGACAAAGGTGATGATGGAAATCATTTAGTGGGAAGCTGGTGAAACCAGTTACAAGACCTAGATGACGGTTAACTTTTACACGAGTATTAGTTAATCCTTCCGGAGTGGACAAAAAGGATGTTGTACATAAATGCATCGTTTCAAGGATTGAAGTGAATCCAATGCAGTTGCATGAGATGTATCTTATGCCTACATCAGTTAAGAAACTACAAGATAGATTGTCATATACCTGACGTGACTTTAGTAGTTATTACCTGAATTTGTGGATGTATGGAGCAGGAATGCTTATGGGATTTTGACTAGCTACTGGGTAGCTACTATAGAGTTGTTGGAACGCGAACAGTTGTAACTTGAGAGATTGATCGCTATAGTCTTCCATGCACTTACAGAGTGTATAGTAGAGTGGATTTTGAATGGTTGATGGACTTCTCTTTTGAGAAGATAATTCCCCGTCTCTAATAAGGATAGTGTGTTTAGGACACACGTCTAGTTAAGGAAGAGTCGCTATAGGAAGCAGATCATTGAAGATTTGCTATTCACCCTGATGGTACTTGGATGTACCGAGAGTTGAAACGTTTATATTAGTGAAATGGTATAAAGAGAGTTATAGCAGATTTTGCTGCTCGATGTTTAGTATGTCAGTAGGTAAAGGCTGAACATCAGAAACTCGCTAGATTTCTCTAAAAAATTTCGATTTTCGGAATGGAAGTAGGAGCATATCACTATTGGTGACGTTACGGGATTGCCTAGAACCCATGAGGGATATGATGCGATTTGGGTGATAGTGGATCGACTACCCAAATCATCTCACTTTCTGGCTATTCATGGAATAGACTTGTTGGATCGTCTGGCAGAGTTGTACTGCCGAAAGATTATCAGACTGCATGGAGTACTTTGGGTATTATGTCTAATAGAGACCCGCGATTTACCTCGCAATTTTGGTAGAGTCTGCATCAGACTATGGGCACAGAGCTTTGGCTTAGTGCAACGTTTCATCCGCAGACAGATGAACAGTCTGAGTGTATCATTTAGACTTTGGAGGATCTATTCAGATTTTGTATCGTGGATTATGAAGGCGTAGCTTATCGATTGGCTTTACCTCCGACACTTGCGGGTGTTCATAACGTATTTCATGTTTATATGCTGAGGAAATATGTGCCGCGATCTGACCATGTTCTGTAAGAGGTTCCGATTCTACCTCAGTCTAATGCAACTTACGAGGTGATTCCAAGTTGGAGCCTGGGTCGCAAGGAGCAACAGTAGTGTAACAAAAACCATCCGACTCGTAAAGGTTGGATGACAGCATCATACCGATGAGGAGGCTATGTGGGAGCTGAAAGATACTATCCGAGCTCGATAGTCTCATCTGATCACTTGAGGAAGGTATGTGGTCATTTCGGAAACTTGTTTGAAGTAAATTTTTGCATGTTAGTACGAAATTTGGGGACCAAATTTTTATAAGTGGGGGAGAATGTAAAATATCGGGAAAAAAAATCCCTTATTAATTGGGAATTATCTTGTGGAATTTTTTAGAATTTTTCTGAAATTAAAAAGGGATTTGTATGACCGTTTGGAGGAAGGTCAAAGCCTAAATGGGTGTTGGGTCAAGTTGGATTAGCTCGGATTTTAACTAGGCTAACTCAACCACTTAGCGTTAAAAACCCACTCGTCTTCTCACCTTTAACGCGAGCCGAGCCGTTTCTTCCGTTTTTCCCTTATTTCTTGATCACGTCGTTTCTTTCCCCTCCCAATCCTCTCTCTCGCGCGATTTCCTCACCGAGACTGCGTCTCCGCCGTCGCCATCTCCTTCGCCCGCCGACCACAACAACCGTTGTCACCATGCCGTTGCTCATGGTTGCCGCCCTCGTCACCACACTACCGCCCCGCGACCGTCCATGACCTCTCGAGGTTCCCGAGCAAACCACCTCGCGTTCCGCCTTCCCTGCGCACACGACTGCTGACCACAGCCTTGGCCATCGTCGTTGATCTTCACTCCAAGCACGAACTGCCGGCTGAGGGTTGCCGATTTCTTCGGTTGTGATCTCTAGGGTTGGATCTCCACGCGGGCACCACAGCGCCCTTTTGTTCTCCCGATTGAGCGTCACTGTCGCCACCGCCTTCTTGCTGCACTCCACCGGTCCAGACGACTGTGGGCGTTGATGATCCCTTCTCCACCCAGTGGCAGTCGGACTTTGGATCATCGCTTCTCCTCCGCCGTGGACCTGCTGACAGCCAGTCTTGCCGGCCTTGAGCAAGGACGACCACCAAGAGAAGACTCCCCATCTTCACCATGTCCGATGGATGCTATCATCGGTCTCTCCCTCTATCGCCGACAACTTTCTCCATCTGTCGCCACCTCCTAGTGCTGGTAGAAGCTCTGTGGATCCAAGGGGCAAATTCAGTGGCAGGGGAGGTTCTGTGATCAGCTATGGAGGTTGTTCAGTAATTTAGGCTTATACGGTTAGGCGATTGTCGCCCTATTTCTTCTTTGGTTTGAAATAGTTGATGAATTTGTGTGGATGTTGTGATTTTTGGATAGGAAGAGTGATTGGAACAGGGGATTGCAGCTGAACAGTTTCCCTAGAGCAGATCCAGGAATTTTTGTGTCTGCGATTGTGGAAGGGAAGTTTGATTGGTCGTGTTATTGGGTGGCAACCGTGAAATGTGATGTGGATCAAGAAGCTGTGGGTGATTGCAACAATTGTAAGGTAAGCGTTGATTTGGTTTTGTTATGAAGTAGGATGTATTATCTTTATAGTTAATGCTAAAGTTGACTTATGAACGATACGGTGATTTTAATCTGATTCGATTTGGTCATGTTAGAACTTAATCGTAGTTCATGTGGTCTTGCAGGACTTTGGTAAGTGACAGAGGCTTGTACGCATCGACTGCTAGCGGAGCTAATTAACAGGTGGGTAATTCCTACCTTGGTCAAGTAGTTAATGCATACAGATTTAGATGCATGATCATCTTATATGATCATGTTACCTTGACTCTGTTCTTTTTATCGTATGCTTGATACTTTACCGTTGGCTATTAACTCCATTGCTGCTATCATGTTACATTTAATCATGATTAGGAGTTATATATATAGGTGATGTAAGTAACCTAAAATTTGTTTAGTTAAGTGCAAGTAGTAAAGTCCGGATGACAACCTGATTGTAAATTGGGCAAGAAGGTCATCCGTGGGTAGATAAGGTCTTGAACCTACGGTTAATTCTAGTACCCTTAGGTTGCATGTTTACCACTAACCATAGATTGTGTAAATGGTCAAGTGAATGATACTTAGTGTGTCGCTACGGACCTGTGGTTCTAGCTTGATAATCGGTTTGAGTACGACTCTCTACAGGATAGAGAGTGCGTCGATCAGTTAGGTACGACTCTCTACAGGATAGAGAGTGCGTCTATCAGTTGAGTACGACTCTCTACAGGATAGAGAGTGCGTCGATTAGATTGGTATGACTCTCTACAGGATAGAGAGTATTATGATCAATTGAGTACGACTCTCCGCAGGATAGAGAGTGCGTTGATCTGGTTAGTATGATTCTCTGTAGAATAGAGAGTCTATGGTGGATGTCTGTATGTGAGACATTGCATTCATTTCATTTGCATGAACGCTGGCGACGAGGTCTCCCTTGTGGTTGAGAGTGTCGCCAGTCATCCTACCTCTACGGTTACTCATAGAAGGAGTAATTGGTGTGAGGGCAGAGCATTGTGGTGCCGCACTCTACCACTATAGATGGTGGTAGTTGGATTTACGTGTCATAGTTCTGCGTGTGTGGCACTCGACCACTCATGGATAGTGACTGTCAGAGTGGCCAACAGCAGGGACCCCCATCGTGTAGCTTGCTCTTTACGCTTATATGCTACTCGAACATACTGCCCACTCGGCCACTCGAGAGTAGTGGTTGGTGTTGAGTTGGGACAATTGTCATGCTCGAGCCACCGAAGCCACACTGGGGTCGTGGTAGCTTTAGGGTGAGCCGACATGACCATGCATGTTGCATTGTCGACTTATGACATTTTTGCATATTGCTATATATATATATATATATATATATATATATATATATATATATATATATATATCTATATATATATATATATATATATATATATATATATATATATATATATATATATATATATATATATATATATATATATATATATGGATGATTGTGATTAGTATACATATATAGATGCAGTCTATATATATATATGCTTATTGTGATGTTGCATTTGATTGTATTATGCTTGCTGCATTTGATTGTACATCATATTCATGCATGTTTCTTGCATATGTTATCTGATTGTGGGATCTTGGTATGTGTTGATAGATTATGAGTTGGTATTACTCTTCCTGTTATATATATGTTGGATATATGTTCAGGTTGGATCAGAGTAGCGTAGCAGACTTCAGGTATTTCTGTATTTTACATTGTTCATTCGGTTACACGGTATATGCTTGTATTTATATACTATGCTGATATACCTGTTGTACTTTTAGATTATGTTATTGAAATACATGTGATATTACATATATACATGTTTTCTATTACCTGCTGAGTTTTACTCACCACTCCAACGGACCCTGGGTTTTTCTGCCGCCCAGGTAATAGGTAGAAGACTTCGTGACGGCTTGGAGCACCGCTGGCTGACATTTCATCTCACCTCCGAGGCTCCCGTATTTGTTTTGGGTTTTGCGCCCGTCGTGTATTGTATTTGGAGTTTTTGTAGTGTACTGTGTTGTGGACTTGTAGATTCGGATTTTGTCGATGTACTGTATGTGGTTGTGATGTGTTAGTCATACCGGTATGCAGGATGTGGATGTATTGTATATGTGGGGTTATGGGTATGTCGTTGTATTAGTTTCCGCTATGTTTCGTTATGTTGTTGTGTTTTTATTTGTTAGGTTATTGTTATTGTGGGCATACAGGCCTTGTATTAACCCGAAATGTTGCCACGTACAGGGGAGGTGCCGTCCGTTTGATTTTCGGCTCGGCATGCTCTCAGGGCGTGACAGAGAGCACAACAGCAGGTAGTAGGATCTCAGATTCAGCAGGGTCGACCTACACCACAACCCCCACATTCTCGACAGCAGAGAGGATCACAGAAATCTCAATCAGGACAACAACGAAATTCTTCATCTACCCAGTCCACCCAAAAGCCACAAGTTTATTATTTGCAATCTCAGAGTACACCTCCACCTTAGTATTTGTTAACTCCACTTCAGCAGTATTTGCTACCCTCACCTCAGCAGTATGCATCATCTTTACCTCAACAGTATCTGATGCCTCCACCACAACAGTATCTGCTATCTGCACTCCAACAATATGTACTGCCTCCAACTTATCAGTCCTCATCACAGTCACAGGATCAGCGTCATCCATCTTCTACCCAGGGGGGTCATCACTCAGGTCCTGAGACAGGACATGTGTATGCTCTGACTCGTGAGGAGGCACAGCAAGCTGGAGGATCAGTTATTTGAGGTATCATTTCAGTTTATAATATTTCTACTGAAATATTAATAGACACTGGTAGCTCACATTCTTTTATTTCTCCTGAGTTCGTAGTGAAAATTGGGAGGTGTCCAACTCTTCGTTCATATGGGTTAGCAGTAATGACACCATTAGGTTGAGTGTTGATGTCAAATCAAGAGGTCAAAAGTTGTCCCTTGAATTTTGATAGTCATGTCCTTGCAGTAGATCTACATGTGTTACATATGATTGAATTTGATATTATTCTAGAAATGGATTGGTTGTTAGAGCATCATGTCACCGTCGATTGTCGAGCTAAGGTGGTAACTTTCAAACTCTCATACCAACCATCATGGAAATTTATTGGGATAAGCGATCGAGGGATATCTATCATTTTAGCTCTCCAAGGTCAACAGTTGTTAGTGCGAGGATGTGAGGGATATCTCTTATCTTTGATAAGTTCTGATGTCCACATAATTCGAGAGTATCATGATGTATTTCCTGAAGAATTCCTTGGTTTGTCACCTCAACGACAAGTTGAGTTTGCTATCGAATTACTCCCTGGCACAACCCCAATATCGAAAGCACCATATTGTATGGCACCTAAGGAGCTGGAGGAATTAAAAGTTCAACTCCAAGAATTACTAGACAAGGGTTTTATCCATCCTAGCGTTTCCCCTTGGGGCGCTCCAATTCTATTCGTAAAGAAGAAGGATGAATCCTTAAGGCTTTGTATGGATTATAGGCAGTTAAATTCAGTGACAATCAAGAACAAGTATCCGCTCCCCAGAATAGATGATTTATTTGATCAGCTTAGAGGTACCTGTGTATACTCGAAGATTGATCTGAGATCAAGCTATCACCAACTATGGGTTCAAGATACAGATATTCAGAAGACTGCCTTTCGTACTAGATATGGACATTATGAGTTTTTGATAATTCCATTTGGACTCACTAATGCTCCTGCAGCTTTTATGGATCTGATGAATCGGGTATTCTTGGAATATTTGGATCGATTTGTAATTATTTTCATTGATGATATTTTGGTGTATTCTCGATCAGAGGAAGAGCATGAACATCATCTCGGAATGATTTTGGAAGTGTTGCGGAAGGAATACCTATATGCAAAGTTCAGTAAATGTTCTTTCTGACTTACTTCTGTAGGATTTCTAGGGCATACAGTTTCTAGCAATGGGATTTCAGTAGATCCTCAGAAGATTGAAGCGGTGGTAAGATGGGAACCACCAAAATCCGTATAAGAAATCCATAATTTTCTTGGACTAGCCAGCTATTATCGGAGATTTATAGAAGGATTTTCTAGCATTGCTGTGTCTTTGACTCAGTTGACTAGAAAAGGAGTCAAGTTTATTTGGTCCGATGCTTGTGAAGCAAGCTTTCAGGAACTCAAGCAAAGATTGATGAGTGCTCTGATTTTAATTATTCCCTCCAGAGATGATGGATTTGTATTGTATACGGATGTATCTCTTCAAGGATTAGGAGTAGTTTTGATGCAGCATAATCGAGTGGTAGCTTATGCTTCTCGACAGTTGAAAGATCATGAGAAAAATTATCCCGCTCATGATCTGGAGTTAGCATCCATCATATTTGCTCTGAAGATTTGGAGGCATTATTTGTACGGTGTTACTTTTGAGATATTCACTGATCATAAGAGTCTAAAGTATCTCTTTACACAAAAGGAGTTAAATATTAGACAGAGAAGGTGGATGAAATTTCTGAAGGACTATGATTGTACTATCAACTATCACCCTGGGAAAGCTGATGTTGTAGTAGATGCCTTAAGTAGAAAGTCCAGAGGTGTATTGACATGTCATCGGGGGCAGTTACTGAGATAGTCAGATAATTTTCAAAGTTAGATTTGACTGAAGTAGGACAAACACAACATGGTATATTGGTCTCCTTGATCGCACAGTCCCCTTATTAGAGCGAATTAAGGAAAGTCAGATGACATATCAGCATCTCAGAAGCATATCTAGTGAATTAGAAGTAGGTTCCAAGCCAGAATTTTCTCGAGATGTGGATGGATTCCTTCAATTCTGAGGCAGGTTGTGTATCCCTGAGGTACATCCTGTTAAGGAAGATCTCCTTAAAGAAGCATATTGATCAAAATTTATAGTCCATCCTAGTGGCACTCGAATGTATCAAGATCTAAAGCGATCTTATTGGTGGAAAGGAATGAAAAGAGATATTGCAGAATTTGTACCTCGGTGTTTGGTTTGCCAGCAAATTAAGGCAAAACATCAAAGACCAGCTGGGTTACTCCAAAAGATCACAGTGCCAGAATGGAAATGGGAGCATATTACTATGGATTTCATCACGGGATTACCAAGGACTCAGAAGGGACATGATTCGATTTGGGTTATTATTGATCGATTGACTAAATCGGCTCATTTTCTACCGATCCGAAAAAGGGATTCCTTGGAGTGTTTAGCTGAGTTATATTGCAAAGAGATCACTAAACTCCATGGTATTCCTCTCGATATTATTTTTGATCGAGACCCACGCTTTACTTCGAGATTTTGGCAGAGTTTTCAAAAGGCACTGGGCACCGAATTACATTTTAGCACTATTTTTCATCCTCAGACTGATGGACAATCAGAGCGTACTATCCAGACTCTTGAGGATCTTTTACGTACTTGTGTATTAAATTTTGACGGTAGCTGGGAGGATTATCTACATTTGGTAGAATTTATTGGGTTTCCGACACCGCGGCGAGTGTGTGTTCGAACATGTTTCGTAAACATGTGCACAGCGGAAGAAATAAAAATAATAAATCTAATTTATTACAACACACACACCACACGCATGCATAGTACAACATGTGTAGACATAACCACAATTTCAAATTTTACAATAAAAGGAAATTTATACTACGTATACCTGACGTATCACGTGTAGCGGGAAAGGCATCGACCGGAACGATCCTCACTAGAATCGTCTCTATCCGTATCTACGCCGAGTATCTTCAGGATTACTTCACAAAGTCACAAACCTCGTCTTCGTACGAGTTACTAGTCTCGTGTTGAAGATGATGTGATCGAGAGAAGATCACGATCCGAATCAAAATTCGGATCCAAAACGAGTCCTCAAAAACTCGCTTCTCCGGAGAGGTATTCGTCAACCGTTTGACGAATCCTTCATCCTCCACCTATGAGGATTACCAGAGATCGAATCCTTGGCAAGGCTACCGCTGTCGGAGCTCCAATCGTCATCCAAACGACGCTCCGACAAGAAGGAAACAAGCTGTCCAGAAAACTGGACAGCTTTGGTGGAGACCTTGCACCGGCCAAATAAGGAAAGCTATATGCTTACCTTGTCGCCGGAGCCAAGGAAGATCACCGGAGCTCCTCCGACAACAGCTACACGTCGGCAAGTGGGGAGGACGACAGCTGCTGGACGCCGGTTGGAGAAGCTTGGGCGGCGGCAAGGAGTTGGGCACCGACAAGACTTGGAGAAGAGAGGGAGGTGGGCGGCAACTATTAGGGTTGCTTGGATTTGGATTAGGGCTTAAAAAAAACTCTTAAGCCCTATTTTATAGAGAACAAATTCTCTTAATAGTTATCGGATCATAACCAAAAGCCCGTTAACCCGCTCCATTAATTTAAGTTAAAATAAACCAAACCATGTTGGTCTATTTTAAGTTAAAACGAACCGAACCAACTTTGGTTCATTCGTTTAAAACAAACCAAACCCCTTTGATTTATTCTCCTCCATTGGATTAGAACCAAACCAATTTGGTTCATCCATCATGTCTTCATAAGACACGACCCATCCACGCTTCCATTGCGACTGAAACGATTTCATACTCGCTCCATGTTCGGTCCAACCAAACCTAGTTTCTCTCGGTCTGAGAATCTCATTCTCAAGCTCATTTTAAATCCTTCGGATTACGCTCGTTGTGCGTGTGACCAAATAGGTTCTCGGTTTATGTTGGCCGTCTATAATTAACCATTAATTATAGAACGATCATCCGTGACACCTAGTAGCACATCATGATCCCCAATTAACCGAAAAAATCAACGGTTGATTCAGAACTATTTCTGAAACTCTTCAGCAGCTAGAATGATTCATTCTCCATTCCCTTCACTCATCTTATACCCACTTGGTTCAGGACATGGTCTATAGTGTCAGTCCCCACTAGGTTGACTATGTCACACCTAGCCCAAGTATCATTTCCTCGTCCTATGGATTCCAGTTACTGCACATGTGTCCAAGAGTACCTTACTCTAAACATGTAACGCTTTGGCCAAAGACTTTAGTAACAATCCGACGAGAGGCCATGGGTATACATCTCCTCGCAAGGAGTGGTGAATCCTTTATAGGCTATTCAAACACCTTCGATCACTTCGACTTATACCCAATCATCCCGGGTCCACATCTCCTCAGAGATGTTTGCTTAAGATGTCAAAGCATAAGTCTTTATGATCAAGATGACTTGAATACCGCAAGTCAAAGGAATATCGCACTTAAGCTGCAGTAAAAACTTCATTGACATATCTATATATGCAGAGAACCATATGAAGTCTTACGGCTGGTCACTCCAATGAATTAGTTACCATAACTAGCATCCATGATTAATTCCGGACATCACAATGTCTTCAGCCAGTGAGAATCAACTGCTTGGATACACCAAGGAGTATATCTCGTGCTAGTCTCGACAGAATTGATGGTGTCCAAATTCATCAATTCATCGACTAGGGATAATTCCGATACATCACAATTATACATGTAGAGATACTCACTAGTTGTGATCCAATCACAAATTCTCTCATGCTGTGAATCGTATCGTGGACATTCAGTAAATGGGTTTAAGATCTAATTAAGTACATGAAAACATGTATACTCAAATAGTGAATCTTATTTATCATATAAATGGTTCAAACATAAGGCGATTGCCTTAGGACATCTCTCATATATTACTAACAAACTCCCACTTGGCCTAATGTCAATCGCTACGGTATCCAATACCATAAGCTCTAACATGACCCTCAAACTTACTTTGAGGTAATGCTTTAGTCAAAGGATCCGTTAAGTTCCTTTCAGTGGGGATTTTCTCGATTTGTATTTCCTTCATACTAATGATCTCTCTGATCAGATGATAGTGGCGAAGCACATGTTTGGATCATTGATGAGACCACATCAAGTTCAGAGATGAACTTCTTGATCCAAACCGCTTCCTTTGCTGCTTCCAAAGCTACAATGTATTCTGCTTTAGTAGAAGAATTTGCTATAGTGTCAAGCTTGGAACCTTTCCAACTTATTGCGCCTCCATTTCAGGTGAATACATACCCAGACTGAGACATGGAATTATCCTTGTCTGTCTGGAGCTGGCATCCATATACTCACGTATCACCATGTACCCTTCTCCATATATTAGAAACGTATCCTTAGTTCTTCTTAAGTACTTAAGGATCGTCTTAACAGTCACCCAATGATCCATTCCTGGATCAGATTGGTATCTGCTCGTGACACTCAGAGCATACGATACATCGGGCCTCATACATAACATAGCATACATGATAGATCCTATAGCGAATGCATAGGGAATCTTACTTATGCAAATCCTCTCGTCTTCTGTGCGCGGACACATCGACTTCGAAAGGTGTATCCCATGCCTGATGGGTAGGAAACCTTTCTTGGATTCCAACATGCTAAACCTCTTTAGCACTCGGTCTATTTATGTAGACTGCGAAAGACCAAGCAACCATTTCGATCTATCTCTATAGATCTTGATCCCGAGGATGTAGGTTGCTTCTCCCAGGTCTTTCATGGAGAATGTCTTGGATAACCAAATCTTAACTGACTGTAAGATTGAAACATCGTTTCCTATAAGTAATATGTCATCAACATACAATACTAGGAACACGACTGCACTCCCACTAACCTTCTTGTACACACAAGGTTCGTCTGGATTTTGTGAGAAATCAAACTTTTTGATTGTCTCATCAAAATGCGGATATTCGACTCTGGATGCTTGCTTGATCCATATATGGACCGTCATGATTTGCATACCTTGGTTTTATCAACGATGTGAAACCCTCGGGTTGTATCATATACACGTCCTCGGCGAGTTTCCATTAAGGAAAGCTATTTTCACATCCATTTGTCATATCTCATAATCATAATGAGCTATGGCGGGAGCATCGAATGGATTTAAGCATAGCTAGGCGAATAGGTTTCGTCATAATCAACACCTTGTTTTTGGCGATATCCTTTCGCACCAATCAAGCCTTATAGGTAATCACATTACCATCCATGTCGATTTTCTTCTTGAAAACCCACTTGCACCCTATAGGCTTTATGCCTTGGTGGGTCGACAAGTTCGAACTTGGTTTTCGTACATGGAATCCATTTCCGACTTCATGGCGAGCCACTTATCCCTTCTGAACTTGTCGGCCACTTCTTCATAAGCTGGTAGGCTCCTCATCATCAATGAGTAACCGTCGTTCGATTCACTTACGAAATCCATATCTCTCGGGAATATTGCGTGTTCTACGGATCTCTGAAGATGTGGTGTTCAATAGGTCGACCCGATTGCTCATCACTATGAGTTATCATTGTTGTGCTTCACCGGGTATCTCATCAATGTCTATTTGAGTCTCTCGAGCCTCCTCAAGCTCGGCGACACTCCCCTTTGTTTTCTTGCAAGAGAAACTCTTTCTCTAGAAAACACGGCATGCCTTGAAACAAACACCTTTTGTTCCAGGATGATAAATTAGTAACCCCTTGTTTCCTTAGGGTATCAATAAATAGACATTTATCGGACTTAGCATCCAATTTATACGTCTGATCGCTTCACATAAGCGAGACAACCCCATATCTTCAAGTAAGATACATGAGGTTTCTTACTATTCCATATCTCATATGGAGTAGTTGAGACTACCTTGGTAGGCATTACATTTAACAAGTAAACATTATGCGAAGTGCATAGCCCAAAAGGACTTAGGAAGATTGCATGATTCATCATTGACTGACCATGTCAACAAGGTCGATTCGCCTCTCAGATACACCATTATGCTGTGGTTTATAGTGCGGAGTCCATTGAGACAATATACCATTGTCTCTTAGATAATCAAGAAACTCTTGACTTAAGTATTCACCACCTCGATCCGATCGAAGTATATTAATACTCTTGTCATGTTGTTTCTCTAGTTCATTTCTGTATTCTTTGAACCTTTCAAAGGCTTCAGACTTGTGTTTCATCAAGAACACATACCCAAACCGTGAGTGATCATCGGTGAAGGTAATGAAGTAGCTATAGCCTCCTAAAGCTTGAGTTGACATAGGTCCACATACATCGGTATGTATTAGACCTAGTAACTCTCCCACTCGTTCACCTTTTCGGTAAAGGTAACTTAGTCATCTTGCCTTTTAAGCATGATTCGCATGTATCGTATGAATCCAATTCAAACGATTCCAGAATTCCACATCGGTGTAATTCGGACATGCATTTCTTGCTTGCATGGCCAAGAAGACAATGTCACATGTAGGAGTCTAATTGATTATCCTTTCGAGCACGCTTGTTGCTCGCTTCAATATTGAAAATGTCACTGGATACGTCCAACGTATAAATACCATTGCTCAAAGTTCAGTCCATAAAGAACTCCATTCTTGAGTTATATAACAACAATTGTTACTAAACGTCAAATGGTACCCATTTCTATTTAAACAAGAAATAGAAATGATGTTCTTTATCAACGAAGGAACATAAAAGCAAACGTCCAGTTCTAAGACAAGTCCTGTAGGGAGTTTCAACAAATATGTTCCGATAGCGAGTGCAGCAACCTTTGCTCCATTCCCAACACATAAATTTGACTCTCCCTTGATGAGTCTTCTTCTATTCCTTAGCCCATGTATGTCATTACATATATGTGAGCCACACCCAGTATCCAATACCCAAGTATTTGAGGAAATAAAATGACAATCAATAACGAAGATATCTGAAGAGGATGGGGCATTGGATGCCTTCTTCTTCTTCACGGACTCAAGATAAATCTTGCAGTTTCTTCACCAATGGCCCTCCTTGCCATAATGATGGCAAGTGCCCTTTTGAGTTGGTTCTGCCTTTTTAGCCTTTTTCTTCCCCTTCTGCTATTCCTTTGACTTCCTCTTAGAACATTTTTTCGAGGAATCAACTTACAGCACTATCCCCTGCTCATGCTTCACAGAAGACTCCACAGTCTTCAGCATGTTGAGCAGTACCATAGATGAACCTTCTTGCATCTCAGAGGGGAAGAGGAGCTTGGAGACTTTGAACCTTTCGAATCTCCCTTGCTCATCAACCAACTCATAAAGATGAAAGACTATGGTATGAGCATACATATGCTCATGCTGCTTCCGCAGCTTAGGTACCATCGTGGCTAGCATGATGCAACTCACCATTTCAGAATCAGTCACATGTTTCTGATAGGCCAACAATTAGTCCAGAGTTGCATTGTCACTAGGACGGGCGGGAAGAGGCGCTTCGAGGACATACGCAAGCTTTTCACCTTGAGAACAATTCTCAAGTTTCTAAGTCAGTCCAAGAAGTTCGGTACAGTCAATTTATTTGAATCCAAGATAGAGTGCAAATTCAAAGACATCATGATCAATCAATTATCCTAGAAATATAACTCGAGCATATATGAGAAAGATGATTTAAAATACATCAATATACATTTATAAATCTCATTCATTTTTCAAATTTTAAAAACCCCAAAATCACTTCGGGAGATAGTAGGTCCATCTCCAAATGGGCTGATATCCAACATAGATATGAACAACCTTGAAGAGAGTCCAACAAGTCATTCATAACTACGATGGTAGGTATCAAATATACCGATTGCTATCAACTAATTGAATGTTCACACATACATCGGGTTGTTAACACATTAACAAATATGCATCATATACATAGCACCCAACTTCACCTCCCTTCACATCGACCTTGGAGAGAGTCCAACAAGCCGATGCTCTAGGTTAAAGCCAACCCATTAATCAAGATATAGTTTTAATATGGTTAGAGCGCATTCAACCAATTAGCCCGGCTTGGAGAGAGTCCAACAACCAAAGATAACGATTGACCTCTGACTCTTACCATATTAGTATTAAACTATTCCATGGTTTGAACATGTTCGGGTTTGAGCCGGGCTTGAAGAGAGTCCAACAACCCAAACAAGAAACGGAACTCTGGTTCTAACCACATTAATGGAAGGTGTAGGCTTTAATATTGAGTAAGGGTTTTTATGTCTCATCCTCTTTGCATGCAAATAACTATTATCTACATGGCATGATATACATGACATACATCTACATGTCACGACACGCATAGCATAAATGATATGCATCTAATGCAATTACATGACATACAATTATGACATGTACAATATTTCCTTATATGTCAAAACTATTTATGGAAATAAAATATATTTAAGATTTGATTCTCCAAATCAAATCATGATTAAATTAGGAAACAAATTTCCAAATCTAATCATATATTTTATTTGTGGAAAGTTTTGATTAAGGAAAGTCAATTTAGGAAACAAATTTCCTAAATCATCAAAACTACTTATGGAAATAAAATATTTTAAGATTTGATTTCCCAAATCAAATCATGATTAAATTAGAAAATAAATTTCCAAATCTGATCAAATATTTTATTTATGGAAAATATCAATTTCCATAAATACTTCCAACTTTCCAAAAGTAGAAAATTTCTATAAATACTTCTAGACTTTCCAAAATTAAAAATTTCCATAAATACTTCTAACTTTCCAAAAGTAGAAAATTTCCAGAAATACCATTACGACTACGCAAAATAATTTTACGATTATATCGAAACACAACCTGTGCTCTGATACCATTGTTGGGTTTCCGGCACCGCGGCGAGTGTGTGTTCGAACATGTTTCGTAAACATGTGCACAGCGGAAGAAATAAAAATAATAAATCTAATTTATTACAACACACACACCACATGCATGCATAGTACAACATGTGTAGACATAACTGCAATTTCAAATTTTACAATAAAAGGAAATTTATACTACGTATACCTGACGTATCACATGTAGCGGGAAAGGCATCAACCGGAACGATCCTCGCTAGAATCGTCTCTATCTGTATCCACACTGAGTATCTTAAGGATGACTTCACAAAGTCACAAACCTCGTCTTCGTACGAGTTATTAGCCTCGTGTTGAAGACGATGTGATCGAGAGAAGATCACGATCCGAATCAAAATTCGGATCCAAAACGAGTCCTCAAAAACTCGCTTCTCCGGAGAGGTATTCGTCAATCGTTTGACGAATCCTTCATCCTCCACCTATGAGGATTACCAGAGATCGAATCCATGGCAAGGCTACCGCTGTCGGAGCTCCAAACGACGCTCCGACAAGAAGGAAACAAGCTGTCCAGAAAACTGGACAGCTTTGGTGGAGACCTTGCGCCGGCCAAATAAGGAAAGCTATATGCTTACCTTGTCGCCGGAGCCAAGGAAGATCACCGGAGCTCCTCCGACAACAGCTACACGTCGGCAAGTGGGGAGGACGGCAGCTGCTGGACGCCGGTTGGAGAAGCTTGGGCGGCGGCAAGGAGTTGGGCACCGGCAAGACTTGGAGAAGAGAGGGAGGTGGGCGGCAACTATTAGGGTTGCTTGGATTTGGATTAGGGCTTAACAAAAACCCTTAAGCCCTATTTTATAGAGAACAAATTCTCTTAATAGTTATCGGATCATAACCAAAAGTCCGTTAACCCGCTCCATTAATTTAAGTTAAAATAAACCAAACCATGTTGGTCTATTTTAAGTTAAAACGAACTGAACCAACTTTGGTTCATTCGTTTAAAACAAACCAAACCCCTTTGGTTTATTCTCCTCCATTGGATTAGAACCAAACCAATTTGGTTCGTCCAGCATGTCTTCATAAGACACGGCCCATCCACGCTTCCATTGCGACTGAAACGATTTCATGCTCGCTCCATGTTCGGTCCAACCAAACCTAGTTTCTCTCGGTCTGAGAATCTCATTCTCAAGGTCGTTTTAAATCCTTCGGATTACGCTCGTTGTGCGTGTGACCAAATAGGTTATCGAATTATGTTGGCCGTCTATAATTAACCATTAATTATAGAACGATCATGAGTGGCACCTAGTAGCACAAATCAACGGTTGATCCAGAACTATTTCTGAAACCCTTCAGCAGCTAGAATGATTCGTGCCTCATTCCCTTCACTCATCTTATACCCACTTGGTTCAGGACATGGTCTATAATGTCAGTCCCCACTAGGTTGACTACGTCACACCTAGCCCAAGTATCATTTCCTCGTCCTATGGATTCCAGTTACTGCACATGTGTCCAAGAGTACCTTACTCTAAACATGTAACGCTTTGGCCAAAGACTTTAGTAACAATCCGACGAGAGGTCATGGGTATACATCTCCTCGCAAGGAGTGGTGAATCCTTTATATGTTATTCAAACACCTTTGATCACTTCGACTTATACCCAATCATCCCGGGTCCACATCTCCTCAGAGATGCTTGCTTAAGATGTCAAAGCATAAGTCTTTATGATCAAGATGACTTGAATACCACAAGTCAAAGGAATATCGCACTTAAGCTGCAGTAAAAACTTCATTGACATATCTATATATGTAGAGAATCATATGAAGTCTTACGGCTAGTCACTCCAATGAACTAGTTACCATAACTAGCATCCACGATTAACTCCAGACATCACAATGTCTCCAGCCAGTGAGAATCAGCTGCTTGGATACACCAAGAAGTATACCTCGTGCTAGTCTCGACAGAATTGATAGTGTCCAAATCCATCAATTCATCGACTAGGGATAATTCCGATACATCACAATTACACATGTAGAGATACTCACTAGTTGTGATCCAATCATAAATTCTCTCATGCTGTGAATCGTATCGTGGACATTCAGTAAATGAGTTTAAGATCTAATCAAGTACATGAAAACATGTATACTCAAATAGTAAATCTTCATTTATCATATAAATGGTTCAAACATAAGGCGATTGCCTTAGGACATCTCTCATATATTACTAACAGAATTTGCTTATAATAACAGTTATCACTCTGCTATTCAGATGGCACCATTTGAGGCACTCTATGGCAGAGCATGTAGATCTCCTATCTTATGGGATGAAGTTGGTGAACGTCAACTCCTAGGTCCGCATAGTATTCAACAGGATGCTGAACTAGTACATATTATTAGACAGAGACTGTTGACTGCTCAGAGTAGACAGAAAAGTTATGTAGATCGTAGACGGAGGCAATTGAAATTCACAGTAGGTGATCATGTATTTCTCCGTGTTTCACCCATCAAAGGAGTTAAAAGATTTGGTTTGAAAGGAAAGTTAACTCCTAGATATATCGGACTTTTTGAGATTTTGGAGCGGATTGGTGCAGTCGCATATCGACTTACCTTACCCCAACTTTAGCAGGAGTACATAACGTCTTCCATATATCTATGTTGCGGAAGTATGTTCCAGATCTGACTCATGTCTTGAAGGATCTTTCTGTTCCTTTGCAACCCGATGTGTCATACGAAGAATTTCTTGTTCGTATTTTGGATCGCAAGGAATATCGATTGTGGAACAAAAGCATCAATCTTGTGAAAATTGGATGGTAGCATCATTCCGATCAGGAAGCAACCTGGGAGCGTGAGGATGAAATGCGTAGTAGATATCCTTATCTGTTTTTCTCATGTATGAATATCCCTTAATTTTTAAATTTGGGGACCAAATTTATTTTAGGGGAAAGGATGTTAAGTTTGAAAATAAAATAAAACCTTTTCTCTCCCCTCTTTATTTTCCCTGAACCAGCCATCCTTGAGCCCCATACCTAAGCACGTGTAGCCCATGTGTCTTGCGCCTTGAGCCTTGTGCAACTCTTCTGTTTTCTTCTTTATCTTCCTCTCATTTTCTCTTCTATCCTTGTTTTTTATTCCAGCTGCAGCTTGAGTTGTTTCCTTCCTCTCTTCCCCTCTGTCCGACCAACCAACGACAACCACTCCTTTTCCTTCCGTTGTTTTAATTGTGTTGTTGTAGCGGTCCTTGTGTTGCTGAAGCTTCGATCACAGCAATAGAGCAGTCGTTTCATCTTGTTTTGTTTTCCATTTCCAGCCACCTAAGCGACAACGACAATCATCAACGACAACAAGGTTTTGTTGGGGAATCGATTGGCTTGCTAGAGGGGGGGTGAATAGCCCTCTTATGATGGATGTCGGAATTCTCTCGTTCGTTTGCTCGTCTACACAATCGTTAGCGCAAGCGGAAGCATAAACAATAAAGACAAAGCAATAAATGAAAATACAAATGCTAACAAAGAATATGTAACGTGGTTCACGGCTACGCCGCTAATCCACGGTCCGATTCGTCCAAGGTGAATCACTCCTCCAAAGCCAATCACTATTGGTCTCTCCTTTGCACCAAGCTAGGTGGAGGTAACCTTTACAATCAAGATCACTCTTCTTACAATAAGAATGGAGTAAAAACAAGTAAGAAGAGTTTAGAGCTTGTGGGGCACTAGGAAGATCACTTAGAGCATAAGCATTAGTCTCTCAAAGGCTCACACCCTCTCTTTTTATAGAGAGGGTTGATTTCTTCCGTTGGCGCCACCACGATCCTTGATCGGCCTTGGCGATCATTATAATCTACGGCCTCCGAACACGTCGGATCCCGACCGTTGTAGTCTAACGGAACTCTTGACAGTCGACTGATGGACCTCACCAATCTCACGCCTCCGTAGTCGTCTCGATCGGCTACGGCGGTTCTCAGGCGATATCCTCTCGGTAGTCGATCGCTAATCCATGGCGGTCGATCGCTGGGCATAAACCCATCGATCGGATACGGTCGAACCCACTCGACTCGGAGCGATCGCCATCACATGGCAATGATCGGTGTGAAACTCAAACTTAACATAAGTTTGAGCTTCCGGCGATCGGGTAAACCTTAACCTTTGCGGTCAAGTCTCCGACACTCAGCCATTCGGCCAAGTTCACCTAATAAACTACTTACATTTCACTCATTCTCTCATCTCACTCGAAGTCCCTCGCCGAAGCTCTCTTCGTTCGTGGCCACGTCCCTCGGCAGCATCAGGCGCACGGCTCTGTAATGCTCCTTCGCGTCTCTTGCCTCTGAAGTCTGCTTCCTTGGCTTTACTTCAAGTCATCTCGTCCGGCGGTCCCTCGGATGCTCCAAGCGCATGGCTTCCGCAAAGTCATCCTTCACCGACTCAAAGACCGAGGTTGTGAGGGTGAACCCGCCAAGGCTCCATGTGCGAATTACTAAGTCCTGCAAGACTCCAACGCACATATCAAATAACAATATCATCCTAACTTAAACCCTTTGCCACACACATCAAAACCTTATCATGGCAAGAGATTGCCCTAACAGGTTTAATCCTTCTTATCCCTCTTTTCATAGAATGAAACTACCCTCTACTAGCCAGCAGTCATTTTCTTATTCCTTCCCTTTTCTCTAAGAACAAGATCAACACCACAAATCCATGACAATAAATTGTCGGCCTCTTTTGTTATTATAGCTCTTATGACTCCTGTTTCATATCAATGAAATATTCTTGTTGTCTCATCGATCCCTTAAAGAAGAGTTGCAAGCCATGTGTTATTATAATTGAGTTTAATGTAGGTGGGTAAAATGAAGTTGTTATTAGAGAATAGCAAAGGTCTTAGTTAGGAACTGGGAAGATGACAAGATTAAATGATCTAATGATTTTGAGTCTTAGATAAAAATTCAGATTTTATATTATTTTCTCTTTTAGATATTTTGAGTTTCTGAATCATTTTCATATTGTATTTGTAGATACTAGTTCGAGCGGAGCTCGGTGATCGGTCGAGATTCGATATTTTACTATAAATAGAAGTGGGTACATTCTATCCTTGGACTCTTTACATGTCCTTTGTGCATGAATAAATAAGATAAATGGTTTATTTATAGTTGTATAACTGTTTTTGAAAATGGGGATTAAAGTAGTATTTAAAATATATGAAATGTGTAATTAAGTAATTAAATCGTTGGAGCGTAAATAATTGATATTATTTTATGTTCATATGTGGATTTCATATGGGGAGAACATGGGATGGGTTGTTTTAAAAAAAATTAAATATATACTCTGACCTATTCTTTCGTTGATACTTGTTCATTTATATTGTTTGACCTTCCTTACTCTATTTTCTCTGTTGATACTTGTACCTTTTAATGATACATCATGCACATATATATCTTATGTTGATGTTTAAATAATTTGAATTAAGTTGATCATTCAGATTTATCATAAAGTGTACATATATAGTTGAACAAGAATGATAAAAAATTAAATTTGAATATTAAAGAAATGAATGAGATAAACTAAAAGTGAAAACTTTGAGCCTGACTTGATACTAGAGTACTTGACCGCCCATATGTTGTTGTGGTAGCGTGTTGTCGCCCATGGTCAGCATTTTATTTGCGCTTCGGCGCCTTGTTGTTATCCCTTGTTGCATTCCACCGGTGATAGAGCTTTTAACTCATACGTCAGATGACGTTATATACACTCTGATGATATGACTCAAGTTATTCACTATTTAGTTGATCTATCAGATTATTGTTGATCTATCAGATTATTATTGATCTATCAGATTATTGTTGATTTATCATATTCACACTATTGATGATGATTATAAAATGATGTATATATATATATATATATATATATATAAACTTGAAACAAATTAAAAGACTTGAAACAGAAAGGAAAGAAGAAATTATAATTTTACAAGCTCCTTTGGCCTCTTAAAGAAGATTAAATTCATGCACATCTTTCCTTATTATCCACTTAATAATTTGTGCTAATGTTTGTTTTCTTTGGTCTCCATTTTTGCAGGCTCGAGCATCCTTTTAATATTTCACTGATTTTATTGTACATAGAGTCGCTCAGAGATATCGACCTACTGTCTTCCCGATTTGGGTTCTAGTTTCGATGTATTTTGGTTATTTCATAGATTTTATATCTAGATGCATTTGCAGCTTCTGTAAAAAATATATATCTTCATGAATATAGACATTTTATGGAATCTTTTGAGTTACTTGTATTATATGGTCCTTAGGTTTCGTTATTCATAAATTGTCACTGAGCGGGGTACCGAACTGATAATCTCAGGTCGTGACAGTCTTATACTAGACTTAATTGTTGAAAGTTATCACATATCAGTTTCCATTCACGTGGGATATTGGAAATTTGAATGGAAAAATGATGGAAGGATTGAAAAAACCCTCATATGGAGAAGTTTAGTCCCACATTAGTAGATAAAGGACAACTTGGTTGATTTATATTGAGTCATAACATGTTGGTTTTGAACATGAATGGGTGAGAGGATCTCTCTCACGCACATGCCTACAGAAGGAGGGGGGTGCAGATCTAGGGCTCGGATTGCACTAAATGCGTGTGAGCATGACCTACACACATCGAATGTTGGACTGGTCATGACATAATTTGCCCAAGCAAATCAACCTACATTTTACCATTTGAATCCATTTTATTGTGTAACGTATTTGTTAAAATATTGTGTGTAGTGTATACATTAAAACACTGATAGGAATGGTCAAATTATTGGCAGATCAAGTGAAACGTAAAAGTAATGGTTGACATTTTGAATTGGTCAAATAAAGACAATTAAAGCTTTTATTCTACCATTAATAAGAAGTCTCTGTTGATCCAAGAATGTCTCAAGTATTAATGTATTTTGATATTTGAATAATCATTTATAGTTAAATAATATTTATGATCTAACATGAATGTTTGAGTGACATGAAAGTCCAAGTGTGAATCTTAGCAAAGGAAGTCCAAGTGTGAAGACTTCGCAAGGAAATTTTAAGGGTGAAGCCTTGGCAAAGAGAAGTCCAAGAATGAGGACTTGATGACATAAGTACAAGCATGTAGTCTTGGCGATATAAGTCCAAGTGAATCTTGACAATGAAGTCTAAGGGTGAGGTATTGACATCATAAGACCAAACATGTAGTTTTGGTGGCGTAAAGTCCAAGTGGACCTTGGCAATGGAAGAACCCAAAGTATGGCAAAATCGAAGGAAGCATTTGAAGGCAAACACAAGGATTAAGGAGTCGTAGACTCGGAGGGATCCTGGAGGTGCAAGGCTGATGGAGAAGCTAGAAGGTTTAGTCTAGGCTTAGGGTGTATTTTTAAGTATAAATTAGTCATACTTGAGGTATACCAGTCAACTGGTCTTGAGTATTCAACACTCGAAGGTCTAGAAGACTTGAGCAGTTGATTGGGGTTATGACCTAGTCGACTGGTATTTTGAACCAGTCGGCTGGTCCACAACAGTCAACTGCTAAGGGATGAAAGTCGGTTGGAATTAAGTGGACAGAGCACATAATATTTGGTAGTCGACTGACTACTTGTGGTAGTCGATTGTTAGTTTGAGCAGTCGACTGTTAATATGACCAGTCGATTGATCAAGTATTCATTGAGTGGTGACGATCGCGATCAAGCTTCGTCAGAAGTCATTGGATTCGGTCAACAGTGGCAACAATTGATTGAAGTCGGGCTCAATGGGAAAAAAATGGCCAAGTTCTATAAGAAGGACCTTGGGGAGCTTGGAGATGGCTAGTGCTATAATTCTAAACATCCATACCAAGCTCTCCAAGCCTTCCTCTTAGTTTTCTAAGTTCTTTAATCTCTTTTTCTTAATCTCATTTCAAATCTTGTAAGAAGAAGTGTGTGCTTGTAAAGAAAATTTCACCACCTTGGTGTGTTCATCAAAAGGAGATCCTAGTGAAGGCTTGAAAAGGAATGATCTGCCTTAAGGATTGTCGTGAAGTAAGAGTGTCATCTCCAAACCACGTTAAACAATTGTGTTAGCTTTGCTTGTGGATTTCAATTTTAGTTTGTGTTTTTGTTTTTTCTTTCGCTAATGATTTTGTGTAGAAATCGATGAAAGAGACTATTCACCCCCTCTAACCATCCATTCGATTCCCAATGAGCTATATGTAACTATTAGTAGATCTGATATTTTATTTGCAGTAGATATGTATGCAAGATATCAATCTTATACCAAAGAGTCCCACTTGATAATGTAAAAAAAATATTAAGATACATCAAGGGCACTCTTAATATCAGTTTATGGTACCCTAGGACTCAAACTTTTGATTTGATTAGGTACATCGATTCTAATTATGCATGTTGCAAATTTGATCAGAAGAGCATTAGTGGTGAATGTCAATTTCTTGGATCCTAATAAGTTGGAGTAGTAGAAAACAATCTTATGTCACTTTGTCTACAACCAAGGTCGAGTATACGACCATGAGTGATTTGTAGCTCAACTACTATGGATGAGATATATCTTAGAGGATTATGAGCTACACTACTCCAAAGTTAAGGTTTATTGTGATAATGTGAGTACCATAAATTTGACCAAAAATTCGATACATCACTTTAGAACAAAACACATTAAAGTGAAGCATCACTTCATTAGAAATCATGTGGCAAGAGGAGTCATTGAACTTAATTACATTGAATCCAAGTCTAATCTTATCGACATTTTCACCAAGGCTCTCCCTGAAGCGGAATTTACATCACTTAGGAGAGAACTTGAAATGTGCTTTATAGAGTAATTGACATAAATTTGTATGATCTCATAGAAAACTCTAGGATTATACCTTGATACATCTCACAAAACATCTAAAAATCCATGATTTTTGTAATGAGCCACATAAACATCATGTGAGATGTTAGGAAGATGCACTTGGTTCATCATATTTATTATGATGCATTACTATGAACCAAAGTGACATCTAGTGACATTGATCTTTTATTCGACCAATCATTGGGAAGACTTGTATACAATGGATGTGCACATAGCTCTAAGAATATAGTTGAAAATGTTAAATAAAATATTTTTTAAATTGTGTTTATCATGTTTTGAAAAATAATTTTTACTTTCTAAGTAAAAGTGGTACATAACTTTGAAAAATCATTAGAGCTTTTGTTTGTTTTCAAGTTTATATCAATTTCAAAATTTGGAAAAGATATATTTTTCAAATTATTTTTACTTGATAGAAAATGGGTTTATAGATATGTCTGCAAAATTTTGTGAATTTTTGATATTTCTATAATTTTTTGTGCATTTTAGAATTCTGTCTGAAAATTTAAATTGCAGCTTTGAATAACTACCAGTCAACTGTTGCAGAATCCAATCGATTGGTCTTAACTCAGTTGACTGGTGTCGCTCTCAGTCAATTGGTATGTTTGATTTTGGGTCTATACACCTAACTTAGCCATTTACAATCATTTCTAGTAAGTTCCTACCATTTACTTTGTCTTAATACAGCGGAATATAATAATCTTTTAAGGTGAATGAGGGAGAAAATAAATTTGTGCAATGGTTAAGGGGGAGTTTTTACTATGAAATATATATCTACACCCAAGACCTATGCACACATGTTTTATTATTGGTACAATGCTAAGCAATACTCTTACTGATATTTTCATATTTTGCTCAACATGTTATTCGCCCATGATAAAATATGTCTTGTATTAAGGGGGAGCTTTAAGTATATTTTATACCTTAGTTCAAGGCGTAAACAATTCTATTCATAAACGTCTTTATTGAATATTTATCTTTCTCTTTTTAATATGTGTCAAAGGAGGAGAAGGGAAAATTTAAGTTAGATTCATATTGCGGTTTTGTTGCATATTTAAAGACCTAAATTAAATTATTGTCAAACATCAAAAAAGGAGAGATGATTGGTGCAAGAATGTCTCAAGTATTAATGTATTTTGATGTTTGGATAATCATTTATAGTTAGACAATATTTGTGATTTAACATGAATGTTTGAGTGACATGAAAGTCCAAGTGTGAATCTTGGCAAAGGAAGTCCAAGTGTGAAGACTTGACAAGGAAAGTCTAAGGGTGAAGCCTTGGCAAAGAGAAGTCCAAGAATGAGGACTTGGCGGCATAAGTCCAAGCATATAGTTTTAGCGGCATAAGTCCAAGTGGATCTTGACAATGAAGTCCAAGGGTGAGGTCTTGGTAGCATAAGTCCAAACATGTAGTCTTGGCGGCGTAAAGTCCAAGCGAACCTTGGCAAAGGAGAAACCCAAAACATAACGAAACCAAAGGAAACTTTTGAAGACAAGCACAAAGATGGAGTCATGAACTCGAAGGGATCTTGGAGGCGCATGTTAGTAATATATGAGAGATGTCCTAAGGCAATTGCCTTATGTATGAACCATTTATATGATAAATGAAGATTCACTATTTGAGTATACATGTTTAATGTATTTGATTGGATCTTAAACTCATTTACTGAATGTCCACGATACGATTCACAGCATGAGAGAATTTGTGATTGGATCACAACTAGTGAGTATCTCTACATGTGTAATTGTGATGTATCGGAATTATCCCTAGTCGATGAATTGATGGATTTGGACACCATCAATTCTGTCGAGACTAGCACGAGGTATACTCCTTGGTGTATCCAAGCAGCTGATTCTCACTGGCTGGAGACATAGTGATGTCCGGAGTTGATCGTGGATGCTAGTTATGGTAACTAGTTCATTGGAGTGACCAGCCGTAAGACTTCATATGGTTCTCTGCATATAAAGATATGTCAATGAAGTTCTTACTGTGGCTTAAGTGCGATGTTCCTTTGACTTGCGGTATTCAAGTCATCTTGATCATGGAGACTTATGCTTTGACATCTTAAGCAAACATCTCTAAGGAGATGTGGACCCTGGATGATTGGGTATAAGTCGAAGTGATCGAAGGTGTTTGAATAGCCTATAAAGGATTCACCACTCCTTGCGAGGAGATGTATACCCATGGCCTCTCGTCGGATTGTTACTAAAGTCTTTGGCCAAAGCATTACATGTTTAGAGTAAAGTACTCTTCGATACATGTGGAGTAACTAGAATCCGCAGGACGAGGAAATGATACTTGGGCTAGGTGTGCGAGTCACTAGTGGGGACCGACACAATAGACCATGTCCTGAACCAAGTGGGTATAAGATGAGTGAAGGGAATGGGGCACGATTCATTCGAGCATCAAGGGTTTCGTAAATAGTTCGGATCAACCGTTGATCTTTTCGGTTAATTGGGGATCATGATGTACTACTAGGTGCCACTCATGATCGCTCTATAATTAATGGTTAATTATAGACGGCCAACATAAACCGAGAACCTATTTGGTCACACGACAACGAGTGTAATCCAAAGGATTTAAACGAGCTTGAGAATGGGATTCTCGCATCGAGAGAAACTATGTTTGGTTGGACCAAAACATAAAGCGAGCATGAAATCGTTTCACCGCAATGGAAGCGTGGATGGGCTGCGCCTCTTATGAAGACGTAATGGATGGACCAAAATGGTTTGGTTCTAATCCAATGGATAAGAATAAACCAAAGGGTTTGGTTTATTTTAAACGAATGAACCAAAAGTTGGTTCGGTTCGTTTTAACTTAAAATAAACCATCATGGTTTGGCTTATTTTAACTTATCTTAATGGAGCGGGTTAACGGGCTTTATGGATATGATCCATTAACCATTAAGAGAATTAGTTCTCTATAAAAGTGGGCTTAAGGGATTGTTAAACCCTAACTAATCCAATCATCCAAACCCTAGCCGCCCAACACAAAGTTGCCGCCACCTTGTGTTGCCGCCACCCATAGCTCCTCCAACCGGCGCCCGAAGGCGGCTTCCTTCCTCGCCGGCGTCGAGCTGCTGTCGGAAGAGTTCCAGCGATCCTCCTTAGGTTTGGCATCAAGGTAAGCACTTGGCTTCCTTTGTTGGCCGGCGCCTATCTCCTCCACCAAGCTGTCCAGTTTTCTGGACAGCTTCTTCTCCTCTCGTCGGAGCGTCGTTTGGACGACGGTTAGTGCTCCGACAGCGGCTAACATACCGGGGATTTGATCTCCGGTAATCCTCTGAGGTGGAGGACGAAGGATTCGTCAATCGGTTGACGAATACCTCTCCGGAGAAGCAAGTCTTGAGGACTTGTTTAAGGTCCGAATTTGGATTCGGATCGTGATCATCTCTCGATCACGTCGTCTTCAACACGAGGCTAGTAACCCGTACGAAGACGAAGCTCGTGGCTTGGCGAAGTCATCCCGAGGAGCTCGGCGTGGATACGGATAGAGACGATTCTTACGAGGATCGTTCCGGTTGATGCCGTTCCCGCTACACGTCATACGGAAGGTATAACGTAGTTTAATTTCCTTTTGTTGCAATTTTAATTTACGGTTATGTCTACACTTGTTGTAATAGCATGCGTGTGTTGTGTGTGTTGTAATAAATAGGAGTATTTATTATTTTTATTGCTTCCGCTGTGCTCATGTTTACGAAACATGATCGAACACACACGCCGCGGTGCCGGAAACCCAACAGTGGTATCAGAGCCCAGGTTGTGTTTTGACATAATCGTAAAATGGTTTTGCGATAGTCATAATGTATTTCTGGAAATTTTCTAATTTTGGAAATTTAGAAGTATTTATGGAAATTTTTCAATTTTGGAAAGTCTAGAAGTATTTATGGAAATCTTCCACTTTTGGAAAGTTGGAAGTATTTATGGAAATTGATATTTTTCATAAATAAAATATTTGATTAGATTCTGGAAATTTGTTTCCTAATTTAATCATGATTTGATTTGGGAAATCAAATCTTAAAATATTTTAATTTCCATAAGTAGTTTTAATGATTTAGGAAATTAGTTTCCTAAATAGATTTTCCTTAATCAAATAATTCCATGAATAAAATATGTGATTTGATTTGGAAATTTGTTTCCTAATTTAATTATGATTTGATTTGGAGAATCAAATCTTAAACATATTTTATTTCCATAAATAGTTATGACATATAAGGAAATATAGACATGACATAATTGTATGTCATGTAATTGCATTAGATGCATAACATTATGTCATGCGTGTCGTGACATGTAGATGTATGCCATGTATGTCATGCCATGTAGATAATAGTTATTTGCATGCAAAGAGGATGAGACATTAAAAACCCTTAATCAATATTAAAGCCTACACCTTCCATTAATATGGTTAGAACCAGAGTTCTGTTTCTTGTTTGGGTTGTTGGACTCTCTCCAAGCCCGGCTCGAACCTGAATATGTTCAAACCATGGAATAGTTTAATACTAATATGGTAAGAGTCAGAGGTCAATCGTTAGCTTTGGTTGTTGGACTCTCTCCAAGCTGGGCTAATTGGTTGAATGCGCTCTAACCATATTAAAACTATGTCCTGATTAATGGGTTGGCTTTAACCTGGAGCATCGACTTGTTGGACTCTCTCCAAGGTCGATGTAAAGGGAGATGAAGTTGGGTGCTATGCATATGATGCATACTTGTTAATGTGTTAACAACCCGATGTATGTGTGAACATTCAAATAGTTGATAGCACATTGTGATAGTTGCATATACGTGATATGCAATCGGTATAGATGATACCTACCGTCGTAGTTATGAATGGCTTGTTGGACTCTCTCCAAGGTTGTTCATAACTATGATGGATATCAGCCCATTCGGAGATGGACCTACAATCTCCCGAAGTGATTTTGGGGTTTTTGAAATTCGAAAAATGAATGGGATTTATAAATGTATATTGATGCATTTTAAAATCATTTTCTCATATATGCTCGTTTTGTATTTCTAAGTTAATATATTGATCATGATGTGTTTGAATTTGCGTTCCATTTTGGATTCAAATAAATTGACTGGGCCAAACTTCTTGGACTAGCTTAGAAACTTGAGAATTGTTCTCAAGGTGGAAAAGCTTGTGTATGTCCTCGAAGCGCCTCTTCCCGTCCGTCCTAGTGACGATGCAACTCTGGACCAATTGTTGGCCTATCAGAAACATGTGAGTGATTCTGAACAAATGAGTTGCATCATGCTAGCCATGATGGAACCCAAGCTACGATAACAGCATGAGCATATGGATGCTCATATCGTAGTCCTTCATCTCTGTGAGTTGGTTGATGAGCAAGTGAGATTCGAAAGGTTCGAAGTCTCCAAGCTCCTCTTCACCTCTGAGATGCAAGGAGGTTCATCTGTCTTGCTCAACATCTGAAAGTGGAGCCTTCTGAGAAGCATGAGTAGGGGACAGTGTTGTTAGTTGATTCCTCGAAGAAAGGTTCTAAGAGGGAGTCAAAGGAACAACAGAAGGGAAAGAAGAGAAAGGCTAAGAAGGTAGAACTAGCACAAAAGGAAACTTGCCATCATTATGGCAAGGAGAGCCATTTGTGAAGAAAGTGCAAGATTTATCTTGAGTTCGTGAAGAAGGATAAGGCATCGGATGCCCCATCTTCTTCAGAAATCTTCTTTATTGATTGTCATTCTATTTCCTCAGACACTTGGGTATTTGATACTAGGTGTGGCTCACATATATGTAATGACATACATGGGCTAAGGAATAGAAGAAGACTCGTCAAAGGGGAGAGTCAAATTTACGTGTTGGGAATGGAGCAACTGTTGCTGCACTCGCCATCGGAACGTATTTGTTGGAACTCCCTGTAGGACTTGTCTTAGAACTGGACAATTGCTTGTATGTTCCTTCGTTGATAAAGAACATCATTTCTATTTCTTGTCTAAATAGAAATGGGTTCCATTTGACTTTTAGTAACAATTGTTGTTACATAACTTTGAATGGGGTTCTTTATGGGACTGGAACTTTAAGCAATGGTGTATATACGCTGACGATTTATCCAAAGGACATTTGCAATATCGAAGCGAGCAACACGCGTGCTCGAAAGGATAATCAAATAGACTCCTATATGTGGCATTGTCGTCTTGGCCATATAATCAAGAAACGCATGTCTGAATTACACCGATGTGGAATTCTGGAATCGTTTGAATTGGATTCATACGATACATGCGAATCATGCTTAAAAGGCAAGATGACTAAGTTACCTTTTACTGGAAAAGGTGAACGAGTGGGAGAGTTACTAGGTCTAGTACATACTGATGTATGTGGACCTATGTCAACTCAAGCTTTAGGAGGCTATAGCTACTTCATTACCTTCACCGATGATCACTCACGGTTTGGGTATGTGTTCTTGATGAAACACAAGTCTGAAGCCTTTGAAAGGTTCAAAGAATTCAGAAATGAAGTAGAGAAACAACATGACAAGAGTATTAAAATACTTCGATCGGATCGAGGTGGTGAATACTTGAGTCAGGAGTTTCTTGATTACCTAAGAGACAATGGTATATTGTCTCAATGGACTCCGCCCTATACACCACAGCATAATGGTGTATCTGAGAGGCGTAACCGGACCTTGTTGGACATGGTCAGGTCAATGATGAATCATGCAACTCTTCCCAAGTCCTTTTGGGATTATGCACTTCAGACGGCTGTTTACTTGTTAAACAGAATGCCTACCAAGGTAGTCTCAACTACTCCATATGAGATATGGAATGGTAAGAAACCTCATGTATCTTACTTGAAGATATGGGGTTGTCCTGCTTATGTGAAGCGGACAGTATCAGACAAATTGGATGCTAAGTCTGATAAATGTCTATTTATTGGATACCCTAAGGAAACAAGGGGTTACCAATTCTATCATCCTTTGGAACAAAAGGTGTTTGTTTCAAGGCATGCTGTGTTTCTAGAGAAAGAGTTTCTCTTGCAAGAAAACAGTGGGAGTGTCGTCGAGCTTGAGGAGGCTCGAGAGACTCAAATAGACATTAATGAGATACCTGGTGAAGCCTGACGGTACCGACTCATAGTGATGAGCAATCGGCTGGACCTATTGTAACACCACATCTTCGTAGATCTGGTAGAACACGCAATATTCCTGAGAGATATGGATTTCTCGTGCGTTTAATCGAACGACGTGTTACTCATTGATGATGAGGAGCCTACCAGTTATGAAGAAGTGCTGACAAGTTCAGAAAGGGATAAGTGGCTTGGTGCCATGAAGTCGGAAATGGATTCCATGTACGAAAAACCAAGTTTGGAACTTGGTTGACCCACCTGAAGGCATAAAGCCTATAGGGTGCAAGTGGGTTTTCAAGAAGAAAACCGACATGGATGGTAATGTGATTACCTATAAGGCTAGATTGGTGGCGAAAGGATATCGTCAAAAGCAAGGAGTTGATTATGACGAAACCTATTCGCCTGTAGCTATGCTTAAATCCATTCGGATGCTCCTGGCCATAGCAGCTCATTATGATTATGAGATATGGCAGATGGATGTGAAAACAGCTTTCCTTAATGGAAACTTGCTCGAGGACGTGTATATGATACAGCCTGAGGGTTTCACATCGGTTGATAAAACCAAGGTATGCAAATTGCGACGATCCATTTATGGATTGAAGCAAGCATCCAGGAGCTGGAATATCCGTTTTGATGAGACGATCAAAAAGTTTGATTTCTCACAAAATCCAGACGAACCTTGTGTGTACAAGAAGGTTAGTGGGAGTGCAGTCGTGTTCCTAGTATTGTATGTCGATGACATATTACTTATAGGAAACGATGTGTCCATCTTCTGATCGCTTAAGGTTTGGTTATCCAAGACATTCTCCGAAAGACTTGGGAGAAGCAACCTACATCCTTGGGATTAAGATCTATAGAGATAGATCGAAACGGTTGCTTGGTCTTTCGCAGTCTACATATATAGACCGAGTGCTAAAGAGGTTTAGCATGTCGGAATCCAAGAAAGGTTATCTGCCCATCAGGCATGGGGTACACCTTACGAAGTCTATGTGTCCGCGCACAGAAGACGAGAGGATTTGCATGAGTAAGATTCCCTATGCATCCGCAATAGGATCTATCATGTATGCTATGTTATGTACGAGGCCCGATGTATCGTATGCTCTGAGTGTCACGAGCAGATACCAGTCTGATCCAGGAATGGATCATTGGGCGGCTGTTAAGACGATCCTTAAGTACTTGAGAAGAACTAAGGATGTGTTCCTAATATATGGAGAAGGGGACATGGTGATACGCGGGTATACAGATGCCAGCTTCCAGACGGACAAGGATGATTCCAGGTCTCAGTCTGGATACGTGTTCACCTGGAATGGAGGCGCAATAAGTTGGAAAGGTTCCAAGCTTGACACTATAGCGGATTCTGCCACTAAGGCAGAATACATTGCAGCTTTGGAAGCAGCAAAGGAAGCGGTTTGGATCAAGAAGTTCATCTCTGAACTTGATGTGGTCTCATCAATGATCCAAACACGTGCTTCGCCGCTATCATCTTATCAGAGAGATCATCAGTAGGAATGAAATACAAATCGAGAAAATTCCCACTGAAAGGAACTTAGCGGATCCTTTGACTAAAGCATTACCTCAAAGTAAGTTTGAGGGTCATGTTGGTGCTTATGGTATTGGATACCGTAGCGATTGGCATTAGGCGGGAGTCCGTTAGTAATATATGA
The DNA here is from genome assembly GCA_025175895.1 of Wurfbainia villosa. Taxonomy (NCBI): domain Eukaryota; kingdom Viridiplantae; phylum Streptophyta; class Magnoliopsida; order Zingiberales; family Zingiberaceae; genus Wurfbainia; species Wurfbainia villosa. The sequence continues at coordinate 1,596,509 of JAKLTH010000042.1, forward strand.
GAGATGTCCTAAGGCAATCGCTTTATGTATGAACCATTTATATGATAAATGAAGATTCACTATTTGAGTATACATGTTTAATGTATTTGATTGGATCTTAAACTCATTTATCAATGTCCACGTCCACGATTCACAAAGATGAGAGAATTTGTGATTGGATCACAACTAGTGAGTATCTCTACATGTAATTGTGATGTAATTATCCTAGTCGATGAATTGATGGATTTGGACACCATCAATTCGTCGAGACTAGCACGAGGTATACTCCTTGGTGTATCCAAGCAAATGATTCTCACCGTTGGAGACATAGTGATGTCCGAGTTGATCGTGGATGCTAGTTATGGTAACTAGTTCATTGGAGTGACCGGTAGTAAGACTTCATATGGTTCTCTGCATATAAAGATATACAATGAAGTTCTTACGTGGCTTAAGTGCGATGTTCCTTCGACTTGCGTATTCAAGTCATCTTGATCATGGAGACTTATGCTTTGACATCTTAAGCAAACATCTCTAAGGAGATGTGGACCCGGATGATTGGGTATAAGTCGATCAAGGTGTTTGAATAGCCTATAAAGGATTCACCACTCTGCGAGGAGATGTATACCCATGGCCTCTCGTCGGATTGTTACTAAAGTCTTTGGCCAAAGCATTACATGTTTAGAGTAAGGTACTCTTCGATACATGTGGAGTAACTAGAACAGAGGACGAGGAAATGATACTTGGGCTAGGTGTGACGAGTGAAATCACTTAGTGGGATCGACACAATAGACCATGTCCCGAACCAAGTGGGTATAAGATGAGTGAAGGGAATGGGGCACGATTCATTCGAGCATCAAGGGTTTCGTAAATAGTTCGATCAACCGCTGATCTTTTCGCTAATCGGGGATCATGATGTACTACTAGGTGCCACTCATGATCGCTCTATAATTAATGGTTAATTATAGACGGCCAACATAAACCGAGAACCTATTTGGTCACACGCACAACGAGTGTAATCCAAAGGATTTAAAACGAGCTTGAGAATTTGATTCTCAGACCGAGAGAAACTAGGTTTGGTTGGACCAAACATAAAGCCAGCATGAAATCGTTTCAGTCGCAATGGAAGCGTGGATGGGCCGTGTCTTATGAAGACATAATGGATGGACCAAAATGGTTTGGTTCTAATCCAATGGATGAGAATAAACCAAAGGGTTTGGTTTATATTAAACGAATGAACCAAAAGTTGGTTCGGTTCGTTTTAACTTAAAATAAACCATCATGGTTTGGTTTATTTTAACTTATCTTAATGGAGCGGGTTAACGGGCTTTATGGATATGATCAATTAACCATTAAGAGAATTAGTTCTATAAAAGTGGGCGTAAGGGATTGTTAAACCCTAACTAATCCAATCATCCAAACCCTAGCCGCCAACACAAAGTTGCCGCCACTTGTGTTGCGCGCCCATAGCTCCTCCAACCGCCCGAGAAGGCTGCTTCCTTGCTCCTCGCCGGCATCGAGATGCTTCCGGAAGAGTTCCGGCGATCCTCCTTAGGTTTGGCATCAAGTTGAGCACTTGGCTTCCTTGTTTTGGCCGGCGCCTAATAGTCCACCAAGCTGTCCAGTTTTCTGGACAGCTTCTTCTCCTCTCGTCGGAGCATCGTTTGGACGACGGTTAGTGCTCCGACAGCGGCTAACATACCGGGGATTTGATCTCCGGTAATCCTCTGAGGTGGAGGACGAAGGATTCGTCAATCGGTTGACGAATACCTCTCCGGAGAAGCAAGTCTTGAGGACTTGTTTAAGGTCCGAATTTGGATTCGGATCGTGATCATCTCTCGATCACGTCGTCTTCAACACGAGGCTAGTAACCCGTACGAAGACGAAGCTCGTGGCTTGGCGAAGTCATCCCGAGGAGCTCGGCGTGGATATGGATAGAGACGATTCTTACGAGGATCGTTCCGGTTGATGCCGTTCCCGCTACACGTCATACGGAAGGTATAACGTAGTTTAATTTCCTTTTGTTGCAATTTTAATTTACGGTTATGTCTACACTTATTGTAATAGCATGCGTGTGTTGTGTGTGTTGTAATAAATAGGAGTATTTATTATTTTTATTGCTTCCGCTGTGCTCATGTTTACGAAACATGATCGAACACACACACGCCGCGGTGCCGGAAACCCAACAGCGCAAGACTAATGGAGAAACTAGAAGATTTAGTTTAGGCTTAGGGTGTATTTTCAAGTATGAATTAGTCATATTTAAGGTAAACCAATCGATTGGTATCTTAGACCAGTCGACTGGTCTCGAGTGTTCAACACTCGAAGGTCCAGAAGACTTGAGCAGTCGACTGAGATTATGACCCAATCAACTGGTTAAGTAGTCGACTGCAAGTCGATTGCTAAGCAAAGCTCTGACAGTCGACTGGTGTTTTGAACCAGTCAACTGCTAAGGGATGACAATCGACTGAAATTAAGTGGACAGAGTATAGAATGTTTAGTAGTTGACTAACTACTTGTGGCAGTCGACTGTTAGCTTGGATAGTTGACTGCTAGTATGAACAATCGATTAATTAAATATTCATTGAGTGGTGACGATCGCGATTAGACTTCGACAGAAGTTGTTGGATTTGATTAAAAGTGGCAGCAGTCGATTGCTGGTATGCAGCAGTCGACAGGAGTCGGGCTCAACGAGCAAAAACACCCAAATTCTATAAAAAAAAGGGCCTTGGGGAGCTTTGATATGGCTAGTGCTCTAATTCTAAACGTTCATGCCAAGCTCTTCAAGTCTTCCTCTTAGTTTTCTAAGTTCTCTAATCTCTTCTTCTTAATCTCATTTCAAATTTTGTAAGAAGAAGAGTGTGCTTGTAAAGAAAGTTTCTCCACCTTGGTGTGTTCATCAAAAAGAGATTTTAGTGAAGGCTTGAAAAGAGTTGATCCACCTTAAGGATTCTCATGGAGTAGGAGCATCATTTCTGAACCATGTTAAACAATTGTGTTAGCTTTGCTTGTGTTGATTTCAATTTTAGTTTGTATTTTTGTTTTTGCTTCCACTAACGACTTTGCGTAGCAATCAACAAAAGAGACTATTTACCCCCTCTAGCCATCCAACCGATCCACAACAGTCTCACCTATATAAGCAGTGGTGGCCTCAAAGGAAAAAAGGGTTTTTTCCACTCATTGTCTTTCCTACGTATTTTGTTGTGATAGTTTCCATGTGTGTGTTAAGTTCGTCACAAACAATTTGTGCTTGGTTGTGTCCACGGTCTTTGTCGTTGTATCCTGAAAAATACATGTTTGATGAAACCTCAAAAGCACTATCGGAGAAGAATGAATTTGTTTTAAGGAAACTGTGTCAAACACAAACCTTGACATCTCACTTGACAACCTTTCTGATTCAGCAATCAGATCGTTTTGCGCATCTCAGCTCGGTAGTCAAATTACTCGGTGCCTCCCGAGCACTGACTTCTCAAGGAGCCTGCGTCGACTTCTCGAGTAGCCTACACTTGCATTCTTGAGTAACCTAAGTCTACTTCCCGAGCACTCTCGGTGTTTCCTGAGCTTCTTCGTCCCTAGCACCTCTAGCATTGGTGCTTCCTGAGCACACTCTGAGCTAGGTTCGCGTGCGGGATGACTCATGAGTGCCTCTCTGCCCATCTGCTTCCCGAGCACCTCTCGGCCTAACTACTTTCTGAGCACCCTCGTCGCTCTCAATCTATGTGCACTGTAACTCTCGAGCACCTCTCGGCTCGACTACCTCCCAAGTACCCTCATCACTTGGTCTACATGCACTACAACTCTCAAGCACTTCTCGACCCGGCTACCTCCCAAGCACCCTCATCGCTCAGTCTAAGCACACCACAACTCCCGAGCACCTCTTGCCCCAACTACCTCCTGAGCACCCTCGACGCTCGATCTGCATACATCGTAATTTTCGAGCATCTCGACTACTAGACAACTTCTCGACTCAGCGCTTGGTCCACGAACTCGGCAACTCTTGGCCACCTCTCTGCTTCTTGAGCACATGTTCTCAAGAAGAGATGTAGATGTAGAAGGTAGTCATCGCAATGCAATAGAGAAGTCCAATTTGGACTCTTCTTTGTACCTCTAGCAAAAACATCGGTAACACACACCACATCATTTTCAAACATAAGTAGGTAAGTTGGTAGCTTTAGGACTAATCTAGTTGGCAAGTGCAAAGGAGTTTATCTATAGTGACAGGAGTCAATTCCAAGAAAGTTATGATATTGGGCTATTGACGACTTGTATCCTTTTGTGCTTGCTAATTGGGATCCTGATTTATTAATCTCTATGATAGGGACAATAGTGGATAGCCGTTAATGCAACGTTTTTTTTTTTTTTATAAGTAGGTAGGTTGGTAGGTAGCTAGGCTTTCAAATATTGGATTAAATAATATCGGTATTTATGTTTAAGTAATTATAATTTTCATGTTTGAGATGTATTCTAGATTAAGGATGGAATTTAATGATAGGGTCAGAACTGACGAATTAAATGACAGGATGATCATATCGGATCATAGTTTTTCTCGCTAGTTAGTAATTAGGTGCTTTAATAAGTTTGAGGGGAGTTTTATTGGCTGCGTTGGAAAAAAAAAAAAAAGAGGAGGAAAAGAACAAGAAAAAGGAGAAATATATAGAAAGAAAAAGAGATCAAAAAGAACATCGTCATGAGATTTCTCTACGTAAACTTTGTCATTAAGATCTATGAAGAAATGTATTGTCCATATCGAATTGATAAATTAAAAGGGCTAGCTAGGTTAGCAAAAGCTATATAGCTACAAGGTGAGGAAGAGTGAGATAGGTTGACGCAATCTAAGACAACGTGTGAAGCTAGTCCAGACTTTTAACTATCCATAAGAATAGGGACTGTCATATTTGCGATCCTCTTCCCGTTGTCTCTAATTGTTTGCGATCCTCCTCAGCTGTCTCTAATTGAAAAGGAAAATAAATCGAATAGATATGAATATGAACTATCTCAGTAAACTTGAGCGTCCCAAGGGACCGATCCTCATTTTAAAAAAAATCCATAAATACATCATAGTTAAGGATCGAATTAGAAATTTTTGATTATCTATGTGAACACTCTACCACTGTACCATATTATAAGGGTTAACTTTTAACTATCCACTTCTTTAGAGAGAGAGAGAGCATGCAATCAACTCCGAAATAGAATTGCAACAAAAGACGATGGGCTCACTTCCAATGTCTTCGTCAGTCAGTCTCATATTCAATACGAATGAGATAAATTATAAAAGAACTATATATATTCCTAATTGAGTCGTTGGCCAAAACAACGAAGAATTTTTGAGTTCAAATAAAAATTTTAAATTCTACATCAAAATTTGACCTATGTCAATTGCAACAGCTTCTATATTATTCTAGCCAACTGCCCTTCCCATGGAAACTAACTCCGAGGCACAATAATTTGATGGTAGGACATTCATTTCTTTGATTATCTCGTAACATCTATCTGTAATTAAGACATTGTTCGGTAATATATACCTTTAAGTCCCATCAAAAGTATGTGATTAACAAGAGAGAAAAAATAATATCTGATACATCAAAGATTAATGCATGTCTAACTAATAGAGGGGATCGTTATATTTCCACTGTTCCACACCAAATGATATGGTGCAATTCCTGTCTGGTAAACCAACGGTGCCCACTCAGCTGCTGAGTACCTTGGCCGTGTTATATATGCACACAAGCTTTCTCTTCTCTTTCTTGCATAGGAAGATGGGGAGGGCACCGTGCTGTGACAAAGCTAGTGTGAAGAAAGGGCACTGGTCACCGGAGGAAGACAAGCAACTCAAGGAGTTCATAGAGAAGCACGGAAGCGATGGCAGCTGGAATTCTCTCCCTCGCAAGGCTGGTACTGTCGTATGCACATACGTTCGTGTATACTCTGCATTCGAAACTTTGCTTATCATCTTGAAATTAACTGCTGGCTCAGGTCTCAACAGGTGCGGTAAGAGTTGCAGATTGAGATGGCTCAACTATTTGAGACCCAACGTTAAGCATGGATCCTTCTCGGACGATGAAGACATGAAAATCATTACCCTCCACGCCACCATTGGGAGGAGGCCTGTCAATTTCTTGTATAGCAACTAGTTAGTGCATTGACCATGGAACCTAAAATTCAGCAAGTGTATGTGCAGGTGGTCCGTCATAGCAAGCCATCTCCCCGGCAGAACTGACAATGACATCAAGAACCACTGGAACACCAAGCTCAAGAAGAATTTCTCGGGGATCGTTGCTACGCCAAAAAAAATAGTAAAGCAGCAGCAACAGGGCTGCTGCACCTTTCCATCGTCGACGTCGGATGCTTTAAACCGTTTAATGCGCTGCTTGGCAGGCCTTGAAAGCCTACCAACCTCTGCATGCCTGCCGAGCTCGGTCTCAACCACTGTCAGTGGCAGCAGTGCCAGCATTGGCACTGCCACTGCCACTGCCACTGTGTCTCCGCCCCCGTCGCAGGCTCTAGAGCTGCAGCCTTGTGGTTTTACCAACTTTGGGGTCAGTAACAACTTAAGCTGCCGCAGCGCGGAGCAGAGCTGGGGGTTCTTGGAGAACTCCTTCGGCGGCGATGCGCCATTGCTGGGGCACAGTAACCTGGACCTGGCGTGGGAGCTAGTGCCTATGGTGGCTGCCGCCGGCGGCTCAAACAGCCTCTGTTTTGATGATTACGGCGGAGCGAAAGAGGCAGAGCCGTCGACGTGCTATTACTGATCGTAATCGGGCCTTATCATCTAGTACATTAAATCCTTCTTTCGCCTTAGTAGTTTTATCCATTGTAATTGGATCAGAATGAAATGTTCATTTCCTTCCACAACCTTAGCTCGTTCTCCGAATCACTGCATGATCTTCGTCTTAGACCGATCCATCAACTGAAGGATATGTGTGCGTTTTATTCGCCTGCGAGCTAGAGAGTTTACGGCATCGTTTTCTTTCGAGTCCATTTCCAGTCCGACATTTGAGTGCGTACGTGCCCATTATTTGCAGTTTGCTATTTCTTCCTCCTCCATCTCTTTAGACAAATAGAACGCGTGCGCGCAAAGGGCAGAGACACGTCTGTGTGTATCTGATCGTGAGTCATTCATTATTAACTGATGAATCGATTAAACTCATTCATCTAAACATTTGAGGTGATTAATTATCGCTCCATGCAAGCAGCCAAGCGGTCTGCTCGATCTGTTGCCGGACTTTGGAGTTTTCTTGGCATGCAGTCAGTAGAGAGGAATATGTGGGCAAGTGAAGATGGATAGAACAAAAAACAGTGTTTGTTTTTTTTTTTTTTTATTGGAGTTGGTAAACAACTTAATTAAGCCGATACCAACCTAACAAAACAGGCATTTTTTTGGCACCTGCATAGTGGAATGGACCTTGCTAGCTCCCTGTTGAATTTGTGCAGAACTTGCTCTTGTCTAGAGCGGCATCACCTGTCCCGCTCTCAAACAATCTGTCACCTTAAAAAAATATAAAAAAAATAAAAAATAAAAATAGAATCGAATTATCCCTGATTTTAGAAGAAAAGAAATCAAATTAGTGCGGGTGTAAATTGTCTCAGTAGTTTTTTGAACTTTTCAAAAAAATTGATCTTCATTTAAAAAAAATTTACATAGACATCCTATCATTTTTTTTATTAGTATCAAAATATTCTAACCTTTGATCCGATTAATCTTTGAGAGTGGTATACTACGAATCTTGAAATCTTATGATAGCTGATCGAATAAGTTCGAGCGCAAGTGATCTCCAATAGATAAATCAAAAAAAAATTACTTGCAACGGATAAGCGATCGTCTTATTCTTAACGAAAAAATCGTCTCCTAATCGTAATCATTAAGTTCAAAATCATTTAAATAATTTTTTTCTTAAATTTATTATCGAATATATTTTTTTATGAAAAATCTACTATTGTACCGTGGAGAGCTATCTACCATGCACCTAGCATACATTAGTGGGTCAATCGATTGGGGTGGCCAGGGTTGAACCGGTCCAGTGGTCTCTACAAAATCTACACAAGTCGTGGATCCGACGAGATTCGTGAGATTAATTATATGATCCACAGATCCAGTTCCTGCAGGGGCTTCACGAGCAAGGACTACAAATTATTATGTTATTTGGTGTCTTTTTCTTTTTTAAATTAGTAGAGTGGTTTGTTATGATAATCAGAATTAGAAATATATATGTAATTCTCCTGCAAGAATAATTAATTACTAGTTTTTACTTAAACAAAAAGAAATTAAAAATTTTATCGATTAAACTTGATTAAAAGATGGGATGATCGATAACCTCTTTTTATAAATTAATAAATTTTCCCGATGAAATTCTAATTATCTTAATAAAAATTTTATACCCTTTTTGAGTTTTCTTATGAGCTAGGTGATTTTGTCCTAAGATTGACCCTTAAAGCTAGGTGATTTTGTCCTAAAATCTATAAATCTTAAGTTTGCCCATTTGGTCATGATTTCGATGGAAAATACTGGAAAGCCATCGAGGGTTCAAAATATAAATAAATGAATAATCATTAAACATTTTGGCCAGATGTGTTCGACAAAAGGTCGACTAACTATTTGGATGCTGCCTTCGCTACAATAGATTGCCCTTAAATGAACCCTAGCTATCACTCGTTCGACAAAAAGGTCAACTAACTATTCGGATGCTGCCTTCGCTAGAATAGAGTGCCCTTAAATGAACCCTAGCTATCACTCTGGTTGGGGTGAACTTATATGTGGTGAGTATCATAATACATCATCATATTGATTGAAATTCAATTAAGTGATCTAATTATTATTTTAATTAATGAATTTATATTATTAGATGTAGATTATTGGATTTGGATCAAAATGTATAGAATCATTTAACTCCTACCGTTAGCATTGATGAATTGTTAAACGGGTTAGGATTAGCTCTATATATAGGGCGTGATGCCCGCAGGAGATAGGATCGAATGACTGTCTCTTTTTCCTCATCGGATAGAGCATACGGAGTCGTCTCTCATGTACCTGTGGAAGATCAAGTTTTACGGCTCTTTTGCATCAGATTCTTCAAATGATAATGTATTCGGATTCAGGTGCAGATTTACTGTTTTATTTATGCTTGCGCTTTTGTTTTGCTATCGCATATTTGTTGTAGATTAGTCGATAAGATCCTATGTTCGAATTGTTTGATTTGTTTTTTCTAATCACATGCATATGTGTGATCCATTGACGAATTAAGGGATCTATCAATTGGTATTAGAGCACAAGGTTAGATGTCGCTGATCGTACAACATTATGATACGACTTTTCGATGATCTTGGTCCGAATGTTTGCATTTTATGTTAGATCTTGATTTAACATGTTTAAACATGCATAATTGTTAAATCTAAGGGTTAGAAATCTGAGGATTTGCGTCGGATCGAAATTTTTCGTATTTTCCCATGAAGAACACAAAAAACGTGTAATCGTCATCGTTTTCGTCGAAACCGTGGCTTTGATTTAAAAAAATTAGGTTATCAGTCGACTGATGCAGTTCGACTAACACAGATATCAATCGACTGATGTAGACCATCAATCGACTGCTAGTCGAAATTCAATGCACAAAAATTTTCTAAGTCAATTGGGGCACTTTACTGATCCTCATCAGTCGACTCCATAAGAACCAGTCGATTGATACACATAAAATTTCGAACATAATGTTTAAGAATCGACTATGATACTCGATTGGGTATGCCAGCTGACTAGCTTTTTTTGTCAGTCGACTGATGTGCATGAATTAGGGCACAGAAGACTTTCGATTCGATTGAGACAACCGACTGTCATCAAGCATCAGTTGACTAACGGGTCTTGATTTAAGCACAGAAGAGTTATTAGTCGACTGGAACAATCAACTAGATTATAAATTTTTGCTTGGGATGAGTTTTGAGGTGTTTTGATTGTGTTTTGAAACTCATTCAGAGTCCACATTTATTATGATGGGGTAACCACCCCCTATGTAACACTCTGTCTCGGGCTAAAAAATATCGTTTAGAGTCGTTTCGGAGGCTTCGAAGTTTTTTAGTTCCATGTTAAGGTCATTTTACATCCCCTACATCATTTAACTTCAACAATACAGTCGAGTTACTTAGGATTTCATTTGTATTCATTAGTATATGTGTTATTAAGTTGAACTAATTAATACTATTGTCAAAGTGAGAACTATTAGCTAAACTTAGCTAGTGCATCAATATATGAGTGGATGTATATCAATGCTGAGGATGGTTGATCCAAAGAAAAATTATTTTTAAACCAAATATATGTGTAAGATGGTTCACTATACACATCATGTACGTAATAGTCGACTCAAATGAAGACATGTTATATAACTGATTAAAGTAATAGTGAACTGTAGTTATAATTGATATAATCAAATCTGACTCATATTTGATTATCAATCATACACATATTGTGTCAGTCCAAAAGAAGACACTTTGTGTAGTTGATTACAGTATTTTGAGTTAGAATTAGAGAGTATCATTAACAAGTTACAATTTAATTCAAAGATTAATTATAATATTGCATTTGATATCTCATAAAGGAACTCGTTATAAGTGCATATATTTTAGTTTTATTTTATGTCATTGTTTATATATATGCATGTTTATGATTATTAATGTGAGCATTTATTCTGTTCTTTCTTTGTCTTATGGTACAAATGATATTTGCCAATGAAAATAACATTCTATCAACCTTAGTTTTAGAAACTACTGAATATAAAAAAATCATTAGGAGTAAGGGTATTAAAATTGCAGTGTTTGACAATAAACTTCTCAGTTTAATTAGTTCAGAAGTCAATTTTGTCACTATATCTACTGACAGTGACACCTAGTGGATAGACACTATGACTGACACTCATATTAGTGTCACTGAGCATGGTTGTCTTCCTAGTCGATTGCTTAATTATTGATGGTGAAGGATACATCTATATTGGTAATGACAAAAAAATTAGAGTGACTGTTATAGATATTTTTAGGTTTTATCTAAGGACCGATATATTTTTGGATTTGGAGAATACATTTATTGTTCCATCCTTCAGGAGAACTTAATATTCATTTCTTATTTGGATAAATCAGGATATATTTGTTCATTTGAAAATTGGATATTTAATAATTTTTTTCAAAATTCAATACTTATTGGTATAGATTCCCTAGTTGATAAGTATATAGGTTAAATACCATGGCTCTCACAGACAATATAATAATACACAGTATAGGTACGAAGTACAATTTGACTTAGGAGAATTCATCCATGTTGCGGCATAAACGTTTAGGACATATATTCAAATAACGTCTATAAAAGTTAATATCACAAGGAATTCTTTATTCCGTTAACATGTATGACTTTAATTATATCTGTATATAGTGTGTCAAAAGGAAAACAACTAACAAAAGAAATAAAGGTGCAATTCGTGTTGAAATCTGAAGTGTCTACAAGCATTGTCACACAACGTTTTAGCACTACAGATTGAGAACCTACAAGATGTATGCACAGCGGAAAATAAAAATTTGCTTGCGTCCCATAGATCTCAAGACAAGATCTCTTGCTTTTGTTCATAAATCATTTTACAAGTACTAAGGCTAGAATTAAAACAAGAAGAAGAGATTATTTTAATCAGGCATTCCATCAGTGGTATAAGAAATTTAATTAAATGATTACTTCATTTGATTTTAAGGAGAATCCAATTGATCAATACATATATGTCAAGTTCAATAAGATCATTTTTGTAATACTTGTTTTATATGTGGACAAAATTTTGTTAACAAGTAATTGTAAATAATTACTGTACAAGACCAAGTCATTTCTATCAAGTAACTTTGCAATGAAAGATTTTGGTGAAACATCCTTCAAATTAGGCATACATATATGTCATGATAGATCCAAGAATATACTTGGATTATCACAAAAGATCTACATTGAGAAGGTGTTTATATGATATGATATGCATAATTGTACACCTGAACACACATCTATGTTTAGAGGTGATAAATTTAGCTTGCAATAATATCCACAACATGAATTTGAAATTAAAGAGATGGAGAAACTTTCTTATGCATAAGTAGTAGTAAGTCTCATGTATGTTCAAGTTTGTAAGCATCCGGATATTGCATATATTGTCGATCTACAAAGAACCAAAAAACTCATGCTCACGTATGGGAGATTCAGTTAGTTAGAAGTGATTGAATATTCAAATTCTATTTTTGTTGGATGCTTGGACAACAGGAGATTCACCTCAAGTTATATCTTCATGCTTACTAAAAGAGATATATCATGGAAAAACATCAAACAGATACTCATAGCGACTTCTACGATGGAGGCAGAATTAATAGTCTGCTATAAAACATCAAATCATGGGATATGACTATGAAATTTTATCACAGTATTATAGATCATCGATCGTGTTGACAGATCCTTGAAACTTTTTTGTGATAATAAAATTGCAGAACTCTATTCCAAGAATAATCGCAGCTCGTCAAAATCAAAGTACATCGACATCAAGTAACTGAAAGTTAAGGAAAGAGTGCAGAGTGATCAAATAGTGATAGAGTATATTTAGACAAACTTAATACTAGCGGATCAACCCAACAAGGGACTACTGTCCAAAGTGTTTCTTTAATATGTGTTGTATATGAGGATCCTTTATATGGATAAAGTACACATTTAGTAAGAGTTTGTATTTATTTATTATTTTGAATGTTTTATATATATAATGGACGCATGTAAATTTTGATTGTCGTACGAATAAAGTTTTTTTTTCATATGTATTTTTTGATACTCTGAATAAAGAAACATTATGATTTACTAATGTAATTTGCATATAATGATTATAAATGTAATGTAGAACTCATTATTGAGTCATAAGGTGATCATGATTTGCTAATGCGGTTTAGCATATAGTGCATGCAAACATAAACGAGATCTGATTTTAGATCATAAGGAGGATTAGTTAAGAATAGACACGTGCAGATCACATTTCTCATGTTATACATCCATATTAAATTTATGTCATTGACGACGTTGTTATTGTGCTTGCAACCAATCTCTCTCTCTCTCTCTCTCACACATATATATATATATAGTAGTTATAATCACTTTAGTCATATACCAATGAAATTGATGGATCAAATTTTTTTCAGTTCAATACGACATGATAAGCGTAACTAAGGAATTTCAGTCGTGTGTTACATACAGAATCACATATAGCTCAAGTAGGAGATTGTTGGTGGTGGACTTATATGTGATTGTCACAACACATTCGATTGTGTTGTATTAGTTCAAATCCGATTTAATGATCTAATTATTATTTTGATTAGTGGGTTTGTGTTATTGAATTTTGATTCATACGTATAGAACTCTTTAATTCATACCGTTAGTATTGATGGATTGTTAACGGATTAGAGTTAATTCTATATATAGGATGTGATCTCTGCTAGAGAAGTAATCGAACGATTGTCTCTTTTTCCCCATCTGACAAATCATACGGAGATGCAAGATCATGCCCTACGACTCTCTAATGTTAGATCTTCAGATTCATACGTATAGAACTCTTTGAATTCAGATACAAATTTACTATTTGATTTATGCTTCCGTTTTCATTTTATTATTATATATTTATTGTAGATTAGTCCATTAAAATTCTATATTCAGATCGTTTACTTTACTTTTTCAAATTATAGAGCATAAGCTCTCGTGCTGGTGTACACATTGATAGATCTGCAGAAACAGTCGCCAGCTCGGGATCACAACGTTCTTATGGATGGCTGGGCCATCTACTGCTCCTCGCACCGTACAAAGTTATCAGAAGATACAGATAGCGAGTCATTTCTTAGCACAACTCAAGCTCACCACCACTGTCTGTTTCCTCTGCAGCAATAGGCATGGCCACAGACACAGACTTCAGCGACAAGGCAAGACTCTATAATCCGGTCGGAGAGAGAGAGAGAGAGACCGTTGAAACCTTCTACACGCCAGACGCACCTATCTGCTTCAGGAACGGCCTATCTGCTTCAGGAACGGATGCTCCAAAGGACAGCAATCTCGGCCAGTGTCCTGGCTATCACACTGGGCCTCTATAGACATGGGCCGGCCCAGATATATCTGCTGCAATTGATTGATCGGACGAAATCATCGAGAAGCTCTAACCGAAGTGCTGTATAAAATCAAACAGTTGCAGGGGAAAAAAAAACAGAGAGGAGGACAGAACAGAATAAAATCTGCCGTATCCTTGTCTCTCAATATTTTATTTCCTTTCGAAAAGACTTTTTTTGCGCTTTCCTATCGAATCTGACCAATCCACATTCATCCTACAAGCGTGCTGACTTTTATAATGCGGAAACCTTTATTGCAGATATTAAATCATGTCCCTCTGCTCTTTTATCTTCTTCTTTCTTTCTTTCTTTCCTTTTTTTTTTTTTTTTTTGTGTTCTGCCTTTTTCTTTTAAAAGGAGTTCTTCGATGTTAATAGTTTCTACAGACCGAACGTTGTGATCCTGCGCGTAGTTTAAGTTGCAAGAATGATCAGCGTGCAGGGAAAAGGGAGCATGCGGGCGTAGAAAAGAGGTCGGTAAATACGTTGTGGCGATGATGATCAGCAGCTAAATACTGGAAACTATGCTGAGAAACGACGACGTGAATCCTGTGAGATCTCTTGTTGCCTTGCTTGCGAGGATGAACATGGCTGTGCGTTGCAGTTCCAACGCACGGCGGATGGGCCTTGACCTCTCTGATGGGATTGTCTATGGCTTCTGTCCTGTCTCTAGCTAGTTCTGTGGTCGTAAGGGAACAGTTCGCTTTGTCCCTCAAATCAAATCGATCGAGGTCCTTCAAAGAAAGAGCTGAGGCGGCAATGGCCCGCGGCGGAGCTGAGCTGAGCCACTTGCTCCATGGGCGAATCGAGGTGTTAAATTTGTCATCTACTTTATGGCCTGATTTAGTCGCAACACAACCAATTTACGAGTATTTATATAATATAAATTCCCTAAAAATGAAAAATCGCTGTTAAAAAAGAGAGAACATAAAATAAACGATAGGAAGGAAAAAAAAAAAAAGGTTTCTTCTTTCGTCGCCCACCTTCTTGCTTTTTCAAAGACCCGTTTCCATTCGTCAAATTCCACCCGAACCCCCACCGCATTCCTCTCTGACCAATTAGCTGGAGGGGCCGAAACAGGAAAGTGGGACCCCGACGGTGCCAGTGGGTCTGGGTTTACCTGGAATGTGCGCGTGAGAAACTTTGCTGCAAAGCTAAAACCCCCCCTCCTCGAAACCTTCTCTTCCTCGCTGCATCGCTCCATCTCTCTCTCTCTCTCTCCTGCTCTGCTCTCTTCTTGCCTCCCAAAAATGTCGCCTTTCCCCTCAAAAGTGGCTCCTTTCTCCTTGTTCTTTATCTTCGCCTTCGCCTTCTCTTCGTCGCAGCCCACGTCGCCAGACGTCCTTCTCCTCCTCAGGACCATCAGGCCGGCGCTTGAAGGCGCCGCTGCCAACGCCGAGCTCTCTTCCTGGAACACCTCGCTCCCCCTCTGCCTCTGGCGCGGCCTCCGGTGGTCCTCCGGCGGAGCCGCTGCAGCCGTCCTTCGTTGCGACAACGACTCCGCCCTCCGCTCCAACCTCTCCCTCTCCTTTGAACCCTCGCTTCGCCTCCTCTCCATCCGCCTCCCAGCCGCAGCCCTCGCCGGGTCTCTACCTCCGGAGCTCGGTCAGTTCTCTTTCCTCGAGTCTCTCTACCTCGGCGTCAACTCGCTCAAGGGGACCATCCCTCTCGAGCTCGGGAACGCGCCGGCCCTCGCCGAGCTCGACCTCGCCGGGAATGCTCTCGACGGCGCACTGCCGCCTTCTATCTGGAACCTCTGCGGCAGCCTCGTTTTGCTCCGCCTCCATGGGAATAACCTCTCCGGGAACGTTCCTGATCCTGCGGATCCTAGCGAGAACTGCGCCAGGCTAAGGGTTCTTGACTTGGCACGCAACCGCTTCCAGGGGCCCTTTCCCGAGTTCATCGGCGGGTTCAGTGAGCTGATGGAGCTCGACCTCAGCAGCAACCATTTCTCCGGTTCTATCCCAGACTCGATCGGGGGGCTCAGGAACCTGGAAAGGCTGAATCTTACTTACAACAACTTCACCGGGCCACTTCCAGCGTCGTTCCAGGATTCGCGGTTCACGGCGGAGGCCTTCCAGGGCAACAACCTGGGGCTCTGTGGCCGGCCACTGGACAGATGCGGGTCGAGTCCGGGCCTTAGCTCCGGTGCTATAGCGGGCATCGTGATCGGTTTACTGGCCGGTGCAGTGGTCCTTGCGTCGGTGTCCATTGGATGGGTTCAGGGAAGAAATAGAAGAAACAGGGCGAGGCAGGCGGACGAAGAGGAGGAGATCGTCTTCGAGGAAGACGGGAACAGCGGAGACGGGAGGCTGATGCTGTTCCAGGGCGGCGAGCATCTTACGCTAGACGACGTGCTGAACGCCACCGGGCAGGTGATGGAAAAGACGAGCTACGGGACGGTCTACAAAGCGAAGCTCGCCGACAGCGGCAACATCACTCTTCGGCTACTGCGGGAAGGAACCTGCAAGGATCAAGCTGAGTGCTTGCCGGTCGTACGGGAGCTCGCCCGAATCCGGCACGAGAACTTGGTGGCGCTGCGAGCTTTCTACCAGGGGAAGCGAGGGGAGAAGCTCCTCATCGGCGATTACCACCCCAATCGAACCCTCCATGACCTTCTTCACGGTAATTAACCCCTTTGCAAACGGATCGAAGTTGTCGTCTTTTTCAATTCCGTAGATTAAAATTACAATTTGATGGCTGCGCAGACACCAGAGCAGGTAAGCCGCTACTGAACTGGACACGCCGGCACAAGATCGCCCTGGGAGTGGCACGTGGGCTGGCGCACCTCCACGCGGGGCTGGAGACGCCCGTGACGCACGGCAACGTGCGGTCGAAGAACGTGCTGGTGGACGAGTTCTTCGTGCCGCGGCTGACGGAGTTCGGGATCGACAAGCTTCTGGTCGCAGCAGTGGCGGACGAGATGGTGTCGGCGGCGAAGGCCGATGGATACAAGGCGCCGGAGCTGCAGAGGATGAAGAAGTGCAACTCGAGGACAGACGTGTACGCCTTCGGGATACTGCTGCTGGAGATTCTGCTCGGCAAGAAGCCTGGGAAGGGGACGGGGAAGGAGGGCGACGGGGCGGACCTGCCGGCGGTGGTGAAGGCGGCGGTGCTCGAGGAGGCGACGATGGAGGTGTTCGACGTGGAGGTAATGAAGGGGGTGAAGAGCCCGATGGAGGAGGGGCTGGTGCAGGCGCTGAAGCTGGCGATGGGGTGCTGCGCGCCGGTGGCGGCGGTGCGCCCGGACATGAGCGAGGTGGTGAAACAGCTGGAGGAGAACAGGCCGAGGAACAGGTCGGCGCTGTACACCCCCACCGACAGGAGCGAAATTGGGACGCCATTTTGACGCCATTAACAGGATCTCGCTACTGGAAATGCAAACTCTGTAACTGTGTGCCACATCCGTTGACAATCTTTGTCCTGCCATATATTTTGATGAAACAAACGATAGAACATTTTGGCTTTGATGTGACACAATTAGAACGGAAATTCGATGCAATCTCGAAGGTCTTTTAGATGAATTTTTTGATTTACGACGATGATGATAATAATAATAATAATAATATTCGGAAAAGTTGAAATACGTCGATCTAATTGTTTCTATAGGTTTTTTTTACAGCGGAGATAAATCACGGGGGAGTTCTATGGACTTTGATGTGGTAGTCAAGACATGTAGGAATCATCTGAATTCAAAAAAGAATTTTAGACTTCCTCTAGAATCGATTCTTGTCTTATCTGCAAGCTTTGCAGTGTCTTAATCATCACGTCGTCTCCACGAGGACAATAATGATGATGTCCGAGACATTGAATTGAAGTCGAAATCTCTCACTCTTTACGTGTCTTTCGATGGTTCTTTCGATATGCTCAGAAGGAGAATTTCATCGAATTCATCGAGCCTCGATGAAAATAACAAAAACCACCTCACATCCAAAGTTAAATTTCAAAACGATTCAAATTTTATTTTTATAATTCGATATCTAAATTTTATGATTGGATTAAATTTTGAAAGTGATTAAAAAAAATACAGATGAATCATAATCAACATGTTCGTTAAATATTTAAATGTTATCATTTTTATCAATTATTTAGTATAAATTTTGAATGAAAAGAGACAGTGTTCAAATTCTTTGAATAGATGAACAAAAGAGAGGATCGTGTACTTCTCAAATTTGGTCGTCGCCGTCGTTGGTGGATGTGGAATTCGATTCGAGCGAAGGTCGTCAAACTTTTTGTCTTTTATGTTTTGTTTTTTTTGTCTTCGCCTTGGAAATTTGGAACGCTTGACTTGTTTTCGTTGCAGTGGCCATCGAATTGTGGATGCTGCTCTATTGGTAGTTGAGTCAACTCTGGGGGCGTTTGAAACCGCAGGGGAAGACGCTGCCGTCTCTATTAATTAACGTGGACACTTGGCCAACGTTTCGCGCGCAGACGCAGCCGCCTTGGGGTTTGTAGCAGTCAAATGTCCATTACGGAGGAAGGCAAACGAATTTAATGGGAGATTCGATGGCCTTGCCACCTACCCTTTTACAATTTTGTTGACCTCCGTAGATATACGCCGAGGCCACGTGCTTAATTATCCTAAAACGTGATCATTTGTGTTTAATGCCATTTTTTTTTAAAAAAATTGCTGTGAGGATCTGCAATAGGCATGCTTAAAATCGGATCCTCTCTTAAATTCGAAATCTAAATCGATTCGAATGAATCAATTTTGAAATCGAATTGGAACATTCCAATTTCGAATCGATTCGATTGTAATTGATTTTGAAATCGATTTGGAATTATTTCAAAATTGATTTAATTTAATTCCGATTGATAATTTAAATATGAAAATTCTTAACATTCTAATATATCTATAAGATTATTTTGTGATAGAAAAAAAAAATAAGATCATTAGTACATTAAATGAATTTGAAAGCTCAAATTCGAAAAAGATGATCCAAAACTATTTTGGAATCGATCCGGAACCGTTTCGGAACCGATTCAAAATCGATTCCGAACTGATTCGGATTGAATTGGCTCCAAAGTTAAAACTTTAAAATCGAAACTGATTCGGAATCGATTTTGAATCGGTTCGGATCAATTTCAACGTCGATAAATTTAAAACGGATCAAAATTAAATCGGAATCGAAATCGAAGAACCGATAAAGACCGCAACGTGCCATAAAAAAGGGCTCAAAATAAGTGCGATGCAAAAGTAATCTTAGAAATAGTATTTAAGAATAGATTTTTTTTTAAAAAAATATTGGTGGTATGCAACTTTAAACTTTAACTTTTTATAAATCCTCTAAAGATGATTTATTTATCACTAGCTTAAAAAATTATTAAGTTAGGAGGCATTGAGCATTCACTTCCAATTGATCACGCATTTGTCCAAAAGTTCTTTTCGAAGATAATAAATACCTAGAAATTCATCCGCCCGACAAATTACATCATGGCAATTATGATAACTTCAGAAGTACTAAAATTATTAAAGATTAATCCATTAATTTCATTTTTCAAATAATTTAATTTTTAAAATAAAAGAAAACCCTACAAAAACTTATTTAATTCAATGACTATTTTATTTTAAAACAGAAACAATTCAATTTGATATATTTCAGTAATAAACAGTTTAATAAAATAAATTTAATTAATTCTTTTTAAAAAGATTATCAATAAACTGAATAGAATTGTTTTTTTTTTCAGTAAAACAGTGACAGATGATTTGATCCGAGCAAAAAGATAAAAATCCATCCAGCAAATTTCCAAACAGAAAACCTCGATCTCTTTATTTATTTATTTTTTTAACGTTAGAAACTCGATTTTGGATTTCTTTTCCCAGCATCGAGCTCCCACACTAGTTTTGCAATGGACCTCTTTCAATAGAGTTTTTACTTCTAGTTCGAATAGCCCTCAGAAGATCACTAAAGCCGCGGTTCCATTTTTTTTTTTTTTTTTTTGTAATTTCTAGTTTGACTGGAGTTGGATCAACAAAATCAGTTTGATCGAATTTAAATTTATTTTATTACTTATTAGATTTATTCAAACTTTGTTAAATTTATCTGCCTTCAAAAAAATATAATGCCACTACATCACCGACCTTAGGCTATACTCAAACTTGGCTTATGGACAAATTTACAGATGTTTAAAATCAGCGTAACTAAGATATTGTCAATCAAATACCTAAGCCTATTCATAGGCATCTGTTTATCGAACAATTACAGTTTCTATAACTGCATACCTTAATTATCATATGTATCAAAAGTACAAAATCCTGAAAGATTTATATTAAATTCATATCTGTAACCAACTTCAATCAATCGAGGAATGTCCAATGAACCAGAAACAGACCGATAAGCGTTCAAAGCGCAACGCCACCACGAATTATGATTTAAAAAAAAAAAACAGAGTCCAGAAATCATGAATGCATTCCCAGTCGTGTACAAACTAGAAGAGCGAGAATGAAATCAACGATATGATTCTGGACGCTTGGGTTTGCTTTGAACAACTGCTTCAATTTTCTCAAGGACGTTAGGTGTCAGCAGCGGAAGAACCTCAAGAGCCTTTAAGTTCTCTATTATCTGAATCAAGACATCATAATGTTGCGATTAAAACAAGGATTATATATGGACATCAAAAGAAACTAAGTGCGGAGATCATTTTGCTATCGATGAACGAACAATGTTGGGCTTCACCAAAATACGAAAGGATGAATGAATCTGAGAGGCAACAACTAGCTATCTTAAAGCAAGGCAAGTATTGGAAATATGACTTCTTTGAAGTAAAATTGGTTGTCATTGGTCCCAGCTCCGAGGAGAAATAAAGCACAAGTAATAGAAGAAAACTACATAATCTATTCTTTCATCTCAATCATGTCAAGAATTTGGTTGAGGTAGTCCTGTTGGAAACTCGGTTCTATCTGAAGATGAATCTAACACAAATATAATGTTAAAGTTACTTCTTTTACACTAGGCTCTATACTGCTTTCTAACTTCTTTCATCCCGACAAATATTTTTTTTCAACAAATCCTTTTTTTTATTAAATTTTTCACACAGTTGATCTGAGGGAAAGGTTCAAGACTAAATATCAACTAATAGGACTTATTTCTCAAACATTATAAACTAATTTTATATGCTAAGCAGGGCATGCCAAATACCTGACTCTCTTTGGTGGCCCCTGTGATTACTGTGGAAACATTTGGATTTGATGCACACCAAGCAATTGCCAGTTGTGATAAAGGAACCCCCAGTTCCTCAGCAATTGGTTTCAACCCATTAACCTTTCTTAGCACATCTTCAACCAGTGATCTGCTAGCAAGATTCTACAGGGCACAGAATTAAGTATTAGATTCCAAATGATCACAGTTGTTGGATAATGTTCCAGAAAACAACACGATGAAAGGGTAAAAAAAAGAAGCAATAATAGATAAGCAGTTGATTTAAAAGTAGTAGGAGAAAATCCAAATGAGCATGACTGAGCTTTTCATGGTAGGCAGCAAAAATATTGTCACAAAAAGTTAGCTGTTGCTCTGTACAATTCCATGCCCTACAAAACTTGTTAGAATCAATATTAAAACAAAATAAAAAGTCATCTCCAAGGAGGTCACTGGTAGCCCTTTCCTAACACTATAAAAATATCATATAATCCAAAGGATAAAATTGCAGATAGACGTTGAACTCGAGTTACTTCGTGATCCTGTCATGCATACATACATACCTTTAGGAGAATAACACTCAACAACACTGATCATGTTAACCAAACAAATATGCATAGTTGTATTTATGAATAAATGCACACATTCCATTTCACCTTATAATTGTCAAGAGCAAACCGGCTATCAGAAGGTATGTTTCCTTTACTATATTTTCCCGTCAGCACTCCTGATGCTAATGGACTCCATGTGGTGAGACCCAGGCCATATGTGTTGTACAGAGGAAGGTATTCTGATTCAACCTGTATCAATATTCAAAACATGTTAAGCTTACATTTCACCTATTAAAATATACGAAATAGTAACAATATTTAGATCTAAAACTTATTAGAAAGATTGTAGTCAGGTTGCACTTAAGGACTTCACCAAAGTAGTAAGTTTCCAATTTATCATTTGCGTCATTAAGCTCGTAAACAAAAACCCCAAGGGTGTGTTTGGTTCGAGTTATCATGCATAACCTTAGTTATGTAATTACCAGATAATGACATAACCAAGATTATGGGGAATAAAACATAACCTAATATCGTTTGGTTCAATGCCAAGTAATGCAATGACAATTTCTAAAAAATCCAAGGATAATTTTGAGAAAATTTTTTTGTCAACTCCAGAATAAAAAAAAACCTTACTCTTCCGAGGTAATGTGATTTCGGATTATATGCCCCATTTGCTGATGTGGTGAGCATATTCCATTACCTAAGAATTACTCAATACTTGAACCAAACAGTGTTAAATAATATAACCTTAGATAGATAACCAAGGTTATCAACAATTACCTTGAACCAAACGCATCCTAAGACTAATTCTCTCCTTTATAGTCAAGCTTGTAAATCTAATCCCTCTTGAATTAAAAAGTATGTTCTATTTTCTTCCATTTTTATCTTATTCACATAGACTATTCTTCTTGATACATGAGTGCACAAAGCATTTTTTGTCTTTTGAAAATAGCCACATTCTACCACAAGAGGATTTTCATCACATCAAGTAGTTAATTTTCTTTAAAAAAATCTCAATGTTCAAATATCAGACTAAACACCATGAAGAGTGAATTAAAAAACCATTTGGAATGGTACCTTTTTACCGCCTTTATTTCTGACAAGAATAAACATCTCTTTTCTCATTTTTAGCTAAAGCATGAGGTTAGGAGAGAACCAAGAATCTTATCAGATGTAAGCAACTTAAATTGTTACCCTGCTACTAAATACAATCATGCCAGAAACCAAACCCATACAAAATCAAGAAAAGAACCAATACCAAAAAAACATATCATACACAAACAAAGTTTGCTTTTGATCAGAAAGATTCCTCTCATTTTGTAAATTCAAATAAAACAGAAGAAGGCAAATAAGTAGTGTAATCTCTTGAAGAGCATCACAATTAGCATTCATATATTTTATGGCGAGGTGTTATCATCGTAACTAAAAAAAAAAAAAAAACTACAACCCGGTGCACGAAGCTCCCGCCACGCGGGGTACCGGAGAAGAAATCCATTGTACGCAGTCTTACCTTGCTTTTTTTTTTTTTGCAAGAGGTTGTTTCCAGGATTTGAACCCGTGACCTCTTAGTCACAAGGCAACAACTTTACCGTTGTGCCAAGGCTCCCTTCTGTTATCATTGTAACTACTGAAAATAAATTCAGCATCGGCAAAATTTTAAAATAGATAAGCTTAACATTTCAACTCAAATTCATTACAAATCTTATCAGCATCTAAGTCTCAACATCACCAGGAGTCCCATTTATTTCCACTCGACACTGAATTAATTATTTATTCAACATAAAAGGAAATATATTCGAGGATCCAAACTATGTCTGTTGTATCCCTGCAGTATTATTCCCTAGGGCAAATTGATAGATCAAAAGATAGTTCTGAAAATTATTCCATTGTAGAATTCTCACTTAAGATAAATTATAACACGACAAAGTACACAAATCAAATAGTTTCTCTGATGATGCATGTTTGTAAAAAGGGAACTGATGCATATGGAACTCCTTTCCAACTGAGTGCTTAATATTTCAGCGAATAATGAGAAAACCAACTCATTTTTTTCATTTGACCACTGATAATTAAATCAAATGAGGGGATGAATGAATCAGCTAGCAGTTTCAGCAAATGTCGAAGAACAATCAGCGAATTTCACCACACTAAGATAATAAAATGGAGCGAGACTTCAGATAGGGCAACAGAAACCTCGAGATCTGGCTGCTATGTACCAAAATCAGAATCTTTTTCAGGCAATAAAAAAAAATCAAAAGTGGCAAGTAAAGCAGAGTACTATATCTACTCAAAACGTCCGAGATTAGGTCATATCGGAATGCGTAACCTTGTGGCGGGAAAGAAGGTTGTATTCCGGCTGCTCGACGATGGGGCCGATGAGATCGAGTCGTTGAGCGACGGCCCAGGCCTCGGTGATTTGCTGAGAGGACCACTCGGAGGTTCCCCAGTAGAATGCCCACCCCTTGTCGATGATGTGGTTCATGGCGCGGACGGTCTCCTCGATGGGCGTGGCGGCGTCGGGCCGGTGGCACAAGAGGACGTCGACGTACTCCATGTCGAGGCGGCGCAGAGAGGCGCGTGTCCCCTCCACGAGGTGCTTGCGGGAGAGGCCCTTGTCATTGGGACCGGGACCGCCCCAGAAGAGCTTGGTGGAAATGACGAGATCGGAGCGGCGCCAGCCGAGCTCGCGTATGGCCTGGCCCATGATCTCCTCGGCGCGGCCATTGGCGTACACCTCGGCGTTGTCGAAGAAATTAACGCCGTGGTCGCGGCAGCACTGGAGCAGGGCCTTGGCCTCCTTGACGTCGAGCTGGTTGCCGAAGGTGACCCATGCCCCGAACGAGAGCTGGCTCACCTTGAGACCCGATCGCCCCAAGTTCTTGTACTGCATCTTGCCCTAATCTCCTTCCTCCTCCGAAGAGAAATCGGATCTGCTTCTCTAGCTCACTTCTCACACTGAAAAAGGCAAAAAGCGAAGGATGTCTTAATCGTATGGCAATTAGCGCTCACCATTATTTTTAGGGAATTAAAACCGCTGCCGACTGAAAAAGCACTTGGATCGTTCTACCCGTCCGTCGAACTTTTTTGTTTGATTGGTTGAAGTAATGTGGGTCCGCATACTAGACGGACAGGTGAGCGTTCGATAAATCAGGTAGATAGTTGTTACGAAGAAGAACCTGCGCGGCATCAGCGTATAGTTGTCACATGGCTGGTGTTAGCGGTGGAAACAATGATTTTGTTAATAAATTAATCTAAAATTTATTTTATGGAATTTTAATAATTGATTCATGTGGATGGCTAGTTAAACGAATTGAGCCACATGAATATTAGATATATAAGGCAAGTTGAACAAATGAAAGAGTAGTCCCAGCATAAAAATAAATTAATATATTTATTATAGCTTTCTTTTAAAATTATCAAATAAAAAAATATCATTTTTGTTTTTGCCTTTTTTTTTATTTCTTTCTTTGCATATATAATAATACCCCCTCTCCCGTTCACATCTATTTTGCATTTCTTGAAAAAAAAATAATAAATTATGATAATCGAGAGCATTTGTTCTTCAAAAAAAAAATTAAAATTAACCCATTGACAATCAATTCTTACCCATTGCAACAATTCACCTATGCCTCTAGAAACCCTTTTCATTGCTTTCTTGTTCTACATAAGTGTAAATTCCTCCTTTTTTTTCCTTTATGCTTTCTTATTTACATTTAAAACCTTTAAGAACATACTTGATTTCTTTTTTTTTTCCCATATTTTTTATGGCACACCATTACATAAATAGCGTTAAACTTGAATAAGCATTAAATGCAATGAAATAAGATAGTAATAAAATAAAAGTTCTAACCTAAAAACTGAATATATAGAATGAAATGCATTTTTATATATACAATGTAAACTGTAAACACTTCCTTAAACAAATTTCATTAAATATACAAAACATTTCTTTGTTTCTGCTGAACATTTATCACACATTCTTTTCAAACCCGAAAAATTCTCTTCTTTCTATTGAAGACCATTGGAACATCCATCATCTCCACTAAGATTACAAGACAATTAATATTACTACAAAAAGGATCCACTTAAACATTTTTCGCCAAAACATGTAGGTATACAACAGTATCGTATAGGAGAAAGGAGTATTATTATGGCATTCCCCTCTTCCAGCTCTTCAATTCTGTTAACTGAACCAATAATCAATTATAACTAAAGAATGTTGACTATAAAACACCAAACAACAATGACAACCCTAATGACAAGAAAGCAGATGCACATCCCATCCCTATCGACTTTGCTATGCCGACCCTAAACGTCTATAAAACTGAAGCTTCTTTTTTTAATCTGACGGGAGAATGGAAACAAATAATGACAAAGAATGGATTTACAGTATTCAAGACCAATGAATATCAACCACTGGAAAGGCGTCGTTGGAAACCCTAAAGCCTCACTCTAAAAAATGGAAGGCTGGGTTTTGGAGGAGTTCCTCAGCTACTCTGACCTCCGAGAAATCCTTTGCTTGTAACGAAGTAGAGAAGTCATCGATTGAGAAGGGAATGCTGCATCCAAGATACATAAAGGATGTCGAGTTACTATGAAATATGCAAGTATTAGGTTCACCAGCTTATTTAAAGAAGACTTCTTTTACCTAGAGTTGTCCTCTAACAAGTAGGAACTGCTTTCTGCACTGTTAGAATCTTCTGTCATGAGTACCCGCATGTTTGAAAGAACCTTCAAAATTGCATCAGACTAAACATTCAAGAGCCATTATTTACAGTGACTAAAGATCTAACTTTCAATAATAAAAAAATTACTCTGATAGCAGAGATAAGTTTCATTCAATAGTTTTTTTCGTTTTTGAAAAAAAAAAAAAAAAAAATCAAAAACAGTTTTGTCTAAATTACACTACACTGAGAACCTAGTCTGAATGCAAATGATCTCCAATATAAAACAAGAGGCACTTTAAAGGAAAGAGTTACTAATAACTACCTCTGAAGAGACACTCTTTGTGTCGTACTTGTCATCCCAGTACTGTTTACAGATTCTATAAAGTTGCTGCACGCTTAGAACCTGTATGAGGCAAGAAATTACATTAGCCATACCACAATACAAAATCATTCCATATAGGATAATAAAAGAAATTCCTTTGCTCTTACCGGACACAGATCGTGAACTATCTCATCGTAGGAAATCCTAGACTTCTGAAATATGACCTGAATATGATATAAAACACAAACATGAGAATGATAATGGTATTGCTCTTCTCCAACAATATTGAAGAGCCAGTCTTAGTCTCTTGGGCGTTGCTGCTATCTAATTAGAATTTCTACCAGTCATGCTTCAGAGTGCTTTCATCTCAACAAAAAAGATTCAAGTGTTAGCTTTTGCACCATATTGGACCTAGCAGCGCCATCAATGGCCCAAATATCAAATGAAACCATATTTTAGAGTTTTTGGATGATTTTTAGCAAGATCAGCTGGGACAACAAATGGCTGCAAATTTCTCACAAGTGGAGATCATTCTGCACTCTAGAGACACCAGACTTGGATTTAAAATTCTGACCATGCAAGAGAATGGTCTAACCCCATCCAAGGGTGTTAAAGGCACTTGTGATCCCAACAAGAAGTTTATAGGCCTCCTATGATAGTAAAATCGGAAGTAACATTCTGGAGAAGGCAAATGCAGCATGACAATAATACAAGCCAGGATGCAATCAAGAATAACAAGATGAAATTGTGATTAGCTACCCAAGCATGAGCACATTATAACTAGTAGATATATAACAGAAGTTTCAATCATATTGAATTCAGTACCAAGTTTAGCTCAACTTTGTAGTTTAGATGCAGTATTCTTCTGCATCTCCTGCTAGATATCATTTGCAAACAGTTTCATGATTCCAGAGAGGAATAATTATTGTACATGACAAAGTTTTTTTTGTTGCAATTGCAGCACCCAATTTATTATTATTTTTGTATTGGCATACACTAACTTTTCATCTATTAAATTACAATCTGACTTCTTAATTTTAGCTAATTGGACTTAAAGTAGAGTTGGCATATGGAATCTATCAGTGAACATGCGTGCAATATCAACTGGGGCTTCTATCAATAATTGATCAAGAGCCTTTCTTGGGTCTTATTATTTATCAAACTGGAATTTGGATCATGCAGAGTTCAATCATTGTTTCCTGAGAAACTCTACAATAAGCAACCTTTACCTTAACAATTTTAGCAAACTTACAGCGTTATTATGATAATGAAAATCGAATGACAATTTCAGAAAGATGCAGCATAATCATGCAATAGCCAGTAGCCTTTTGGATGTAGTGAGAAACTTCTGAGATTAGATATGAAGACATCTCTGTCACTAGTAAATATCCAGAAGCTTTTATCATACTGAATCGATAGTCTTCTTACTTTGGCACAACTTTGCAGTTTAGATGCAGATTATTTCAGTATATACAGCTACATAGTCAGTATGTTTTCATGATTTCAAAAACACAAAAAACTTCAAAGACCTACAATGGCCAACACTGACAAAGCAATAAAAATCACATTTAAGTATCCCATCATATATACGGTAAAACCATAGTTACTCAGGACATGAACAATATAATTAAATAGACTGGGGAAAATGTCTATACTAGACATGGAATTATAAAATGAAAGCAAAAAGGTCAAATTGTAGGTTCAAAACTAGAAGCAAATCATGACATCCATTATATCATTGTCTCTATCTGCTACACTGACACAGTCCTTTGCTTCACAGGAGCATAATGTTTCTTACCCAAAATAGTGGATTAGGTAAAAGATAATACCTAGCAATTATTGGTACTTATGTTGATATAAGAGGTTATATTTTGTCTTTAATAGAAACGATGCTCAGTTTGAAACCAAAATTACATAGTCAACATTTGAATTGAGAACCAAAACATAAACTCTTTCGTAATAGTTCCTTGGGAATAGTCATAACAACATCATAAGTAATATTACACAAGATGATACAAGAAATTACATACCAAGAAACCAACAGCCTGTCTTATGTGTTTAAGCTCGTCCCAGGATGATCCAGCATACTGCAATAAGCAAAAGTTCAGACTAGATCATCAGGATACAGTATATAACCCATATTATATATATTACCTCAGATTTTGCTTTTGCACACCACAACTCCAACTCAGCTAAACCAGATTTAACATACTCTCCATTGCTGAAGGAACAACACTCACGGCGAAGAAGCAAACTGGCACAAGAAAACAGTTACTTATATGTTTATAGTAAATAATTGATTTAACTACAATTAGTTACCTGTTAAATAATTGTACATTTATGTATGAGAATATTTGCATATTCATCTTCTGAATAAGGATATAAGGCACCTGAAAAGAACTAGGTCAACCTTAAGTTTCAAAAAGGATAAAAGTTAGTTCCACATCAGATCAGATAGCTTACACAGTTCTCTTGCAACATCTTGAGAAGGTCATCTAAACTCTCAACGATGGTCTTCCAGTGGTTACTTTGCCCTTGGTTTCCAAATGAGCGCCCAGAGCCACGCAGCATTATTGCCCTTGTTGTTCTTGGAGCCTAATTGCAAAATAAATAAAAAATCATCAATGATTCAATCAATAGATGCAGAGGAATAAATAGTAACCCTTCACTAGGGTACAGCTTATTAGCAAAACCTAGTGCACCTTAAGATCCAACACAAATGACAGGCAGAACTTAATTATAATATACCAGAAACATAATAATATCAACAATGAAATTGACAAAAATATTTAAATTATAGTGATAATGAACGCTATGAAATGTCAAAACATGTATGGTGTATTTGTTTCATGGAATGGAATTTATAGGGAAAAAATAGTTATACCCACAGAATGCAAAAGACCTGAAATAGAATAGGAATATGTATTAATTAGTTTGGTTTAGTTTGTTTCATAGAATGAAATAGATGGTTCATAAATTGATTTCACCAATTTTGTAGTGTTTAAGCAATTGAAAATTTTGTTGACCATCAATAACTATTCCCACATCAACAGCCACAGCAATTGTAGATGACTGTTAACAGTAAGAGTGCGTTTGGTTGGGGGTTTTTGTTGATAACCTTGTTAGGTTATCAACAAAAATCTTGTTTGGTTTAGGTTATGAACAATTACCTGGTAATTGTTCATTATCTAGTTATGAACAAAAACCTTTTTAGGAGGAATCGGAAAACCTTGGAGAACCAAGGTTTTTGTTGATTCCCGGGGTTAAGGATTTTTTTTCCAATATTACCCCTAGCAATATATTAAATGTCAATTTGTCAAAGTCGCCGCCGTCGCCGCCGCCGCTATCGCCATCGCTAGCCGCGTCGCCGCCGCCGCCGCCGCCAGCCACGGCCACCTCCACCGCCGCCATTGCCCGTCGCCGACCAATGGTCGTTGCCCGGCCAATCGCCGCCGCCGCCGATTGGTCGCCCATCATTGTCGCCGTTGGTTGACCGATCGTTGTTGCCGCCGTCGATCGGTCGGCCACCGTCGTCGCCGCCTTGACCGATCGACCGCCGCCGCCGTGGTCGGTCACGCCGCCGCCGGCCAGCCACGCCGATCACGCCATCATTAATCATCATTAATATTTCCATCATCGTCGTCGAATTGATTGAGCAAAAGACAAAGGATAATTTAGTAACATGTTAAACTAAGTTATATATTAAAACTTCCAACTAAACAAGATTTTTATCAAATGTTATACTTTATTCCAAGGTTATGTTTTATTCTCTGGTAATTACATAACCAAGATTATGTATGATTACTTGAATCAAACGCATCCTAAGGGTTTTGTTACTGTAAAAAAATATTAGAGGCTATAACCATAGCCACTCAAGATATGGTTCTATCTAACTTCATCTATATGCACTACATTTGTTCCTCGAATAAACAATAAACAGAACAATTATCCTTAGGAAATCAAATGGAATAGGCAAAAATAGAAGTAATTATTCATTAATTTGGTTCATAGAAAAAAAAATCAATTTTAACATATTAGAATAAGTATTCCTACGTTTGGTGTAACAAAGCTAAGAAGGATTAAGTGGGATAACAATTCTAAAAGAAGTGGTAGTCTAGGTTCAATGTGCAACCAAGCATAGAAATAGCCATTCTGTTAAATGTCCGGAAGGCAATAGCTATTCCTGCAAAACTAAACATGCAGTTGCTATATTAGGAACTTAACTTCCAGGCAATTAAGTTGGACAACAATTCTAAAAAAAAGTGGTATTCTAGGTTCAATGTTCAACCAAGCATAGAAATAGCCATTCTGTTAAAAGTCAGGGGGCAATAGCTATTCCTGCAAAACTAAACATGCAGTTGCTATATTAGGAACTTCACTTCCAGGCAATTACAATATACACGACCGACAAGAGATGCATAATACCTGTATACACAATGAAAGCAAAGAAGACAAGTCCTTTTTCACATTGTCTCGAATCATTCCATACATCTTCTCCACAAAAGCTATTAGCTGTTGCTTGAAAAGCAAGGCAGGGTATTTTGCTTCAACTTGGCGCACAACGTCCAGGCCATCCACAGTAATGTTATTAAAAGATGCCGAAGACCGAAATGACTGGTAATGAATAATCTACACAGTTAGTTCTTATCCAACAAACTATCCCAAAGAGAAAGAACAATCTAGACATCCAAAACAGTCACATAATAAAACAGAGCATCAGTAAACACAGCAGTTGTGACATACTTGAGTCATTCTACCAAATAATGATGTGGGAGCAGGAGGTTTTCGATGTGGATTAGCTCCGGCTGCACCAGGAGGCTTAATGCTTTTTTGCAACAAGAACAATAAACTCGAAGCATTTGATAGCCAATAAGCAAGATGATCATTAGACTCTTCATTCTGCAAGATAGATTCTACTAAATTGGCATAACACATATACAGACTAATGAACAACCAACAGTTAAAATAAACATATTAAGATTTCATGCAAAGAGAAAGTCATTAGATAAAAAATCACATATTCAAACCAAACAAAGTTCACCTTTTTTATGAAAATGAACAAATTCCCTAATATCTAAACATATTCTGCATATTTTAAGAGTGAGAAAAGTGTTCAAATCTAGAAAATTAAGAAAACAATGCATTGATCTAAAGAGCAAATGGCACAAAATTATCGAGAACAAGTGATAACATATATGAGATGGTAATATATTTGGCATCAAATAAAAAGGCAGAATACCAAAGAGGCAACTTGCCCACCCAAGTCAGTTGAATTAAGAAGTTTGACTGTCTATACTTCATATCGGTGACTAATTATAAGGGCGTAAGATTAGTCTTCAGGCATGGTACAGGGAAAGAAATTGAAGTCGGATGTAGTACATGATACTAAAGTATTTGGGTTTCAACTGGCAAGGCAATTAGTACTTATGTACAAGGATTAAAAAACCATTCAGTGCCGGGTAGCACAACCAAAATTTTTGGTTTCACCAGTTAACCAACACGAGAAAACTTCTCGAGACAAAATAAGTCACCCGATTGATTCCCAAAGGTGATTCCTTCCTCCGTGAGCAATAAAGGCCAGGGACAGAGAGTTCTCATTCCTCAGCAACTCCAGAATGTGATTCATTCCTCCATCTGCAACAAAGCCGACCAACAGAGCATTCTCATTCCTCAGTAGCTCAGAATGTTATTCCGCAGAGCAACAAAAGTGGCATATGAAGAGTTCCTCCCTCTACGAGCAACAACTTCCTTCCTTCTTAATTCCTTCCTCTATGGCACTGCAAGCGACTTCAACTTTGCCAACCACATAGTTAGGACATCGGAGGTTAATGACTTCTAGAAGAGGTGCAAATGGGTCATGTCACCCATAGCCTAGCATGGCTTGCAAAAAGTTGGGTCATGTCATGCAGAGCCTAGCTTGGAAAAAAGGTTGAGTTGGGTGGCAGTGGCTCAGCCTGCATGCCAAGCTGGACCAATGTTGGTCTAAGGGTGTTTCCAGTAGTGTTTCAGATTTGTGATATTTAGCTGAAAAACTTGGCTAATTTTAAAAAGAAATGAAAATTCAGGTGTAACCAAATCAGAACAAGAGGATAATGGTAAATTTAGACACATCTAGCTAGAGCACACCAAAAAAATGAACTAATTGATCTATTTATCCAAACATAGTAAGTAGGATGGTGAATTTACATTATTTGCTTATGGGTAATGGTAATGCATATTATAGATCAGTCAAGCAAATATAGCATAATCATTTTCCTTTATACGAGAAACCTGTAATATTAACAGTTATTTGAATTTTTTTAATTATTATCATTAACAGAAATGGTAGATTACCTCAATCGCAGACCCAATCATCTGGATGAGACGATCAAAAACACTTGTCCTTTCAGCTTCAAAGGATTTCCAGTGAAGAAGACATTTATATATAGTTAATGCAGCCACTGGCTTTCCCTGACTAAATCCAATATTTCTGCTGACGCAACTGATTAGGGCATCAACACTCTCCTGGGAAGAAAAATTGTTCATCAAAAAGAGAGAGGAGCTGTGATCGCTTAGCTTTCAGGAACATACAACACTCACAAGCTGTCTTTCAGCATGAAATTTGTTTGGCTTAGAATCAGTATTTGCATAGTCCTTGATAGCTGGTGGTGCACTCTGGGAATCCAATGGATAGATTAAGGTGATGCTATCTCAGTCTGACCACAGACGAGATCATTAAAAATACATATAAGAAACATACTTTACCTTAGGATCTTCAACATGATGATTCCCATTCTCTAAATTCTGCCATCAAAGACAAATAAGAGTATAAGGAACAGATGAAAAAGAAAAAAAATGTAAGAAACAGACCATAATTACATCAAAATTACTACATGTTTGGTAGGAGTTGATGGAATTGATAAATGCTCAGACATGCGTTTCACAGGGGAATGCAATAATGTCTGCTGCCGCAGAATCTGGTTCTCAGATTCCATGTTAGAAAGTTTCTCTTTAAGCCTGTCACCAAATCGATGGGCACCAAATGAATTTGATAAAACCAGAAAATGAGATGCAACATATATCAGTGCAACAATATTGTTTGCAAAAAAGATGCAAAAGGGTAAAGGCAAATTAGAAAGTAGAGGTAAATTATAAAAACCTCTGCATTGAATTGTTCAACTGAATTATCTTAGTCTGAGCATCCATGGCCTTCTTCAGCCTTTCTTCACTGATTCTACTTGTCTCTTCAAACTTCTTCTCAGTTTCATCAATCTTTGTTTCCAGAGAGCTCAGCAAAGCCTACAAATATATAAACATGAAGAATGCCTTGTATGATGTATTGATAGTGACTAAATATGAAAGAAGAAAAGGAAGTGAATTTGAGAAAAAAATGAAAATTGAGAAGACAATTGCATTGAAGATACAGATCTTGGTAGACAATAGGGATAGTAGAGAAGCAAAATAAACCATTAATGTCAATCGCACCTTAAGCTTCTCATTCTCATTCCTAAGCTTATCCATCTGAACTGTGTCAACAACAGGAACCTCTTTAATAATAGGAGCTACTTCAGCAGCTTTTTTGGCAGCCTCACGTTCCTTGATCAACAAAGACTTAGTTTCCTTGCATTGTTGTTGCATCTCTTGCAAAGAAGCTTGCAATTTCGCATTCTCCTGGGTCTTAGCTTCCTCAAGATCGGCCTACAAAAAATAAATTGTTAACTATTTCACATGTGTCAGATAAAGCTAATACAAGAGAAGTACAGGGATTCAACAACTATCCATATTAAGAATTGATAACCCACAGCAGTATAAGAAATTAGCAATCAGTAAGAGACTGAACGGACTTAGATATGGGGGAAATTTTGCGGTTTTCCTTTCCCCTTGTTCTGAGATTCAGTAAAATCAGCTTGAGATAGACAGGACCATATCTTCTGCAACATGTGAGTGTTACCTAATTCCCAAAAGTGAGTCAAAACACAACTTGACTTGTACAAGTCAATTAAGATCATAGGATCACACAATACTATGGCTGCACATGAGTTTGAAATGACCACCCAATTAAACAGACTCATCTAATTTAGAAATTTGCACAGGTTTAATTACATCCGCCAATTAAAACCTCTAATTAAAAAAAAAAATGACAGTCTGGTGCATAAAGCTCTGTCAATGCAGGGTCACACTACATTAAGTCTATTATACACGATTTTACTTTGCATTGCAAGAGACCATTTCCACAACTCACACTCATGACCTCAATGTCACATGACAACAACTTTACCATTGCGACAAGACTCTCCTTCTAATTTAAAAATCTAAAATAAAAATAAATTTTGCATCTAAACAAAACTATAGGCTATAGCAAAATTCGATTAGAAAACAAAGATGACTTATTCAGGTAGAATTCAAAACTCCACCTGACTGATGCTATGTTTGAATTTTTCTAAGAAATTAGTAATTGGTTTTCAATGTAAAATAGTGCTCAGAAGTTCTTACTTGACTTTCAGATAGAAATTTAGTCCTCAAATGTACCAATAAGATCAATTTAGCTTCAATTGCACTGAGTAACAAGCTTAGAAATTCAATATGTAATTTTAAAACTACGTAGGTTCAATTGCATGAAACAACAAGTTTAACCTCATTAGGTCAATTTTTCCAAGAAATTGTTTGGATTTCTCTTTGACCCCAAAAAATCAGATTGGAACAGCTAACCAGTACCCACTCTTAACGAGTTGAAGACCTTTTTACCATGATTTAAGTTTCAACAGATCAATGGATAGGAACTGCACTCATAAATGTTGGTCATAAAGGACTATTTAAGTGAAGATTTCTAGTTGCACACGAAATGATTTTCAATATAGGTCACTGCTTTGAAAAAGGGGCTTCAAACATGCATTTACCTCAAAACTGTTTGAATGCTATAAAACATTATCAAGCATACCCTTCTTTTATTTCTGGTTGAAAATGAGATATTTTTTGGGTAGTTTCTATCCTAAACACCAAAAGCATGACAGATGAAATCTATTTTCTTCCAAAATCATGAATATATGATAATTAAAAAAAAGTGGTGTGCAGCATATAGCCAATTAGGCCATTTTAAATAGCAATGAAATATCAAAAAAAAGATCCTTTTTATTTGGACAACCATATAGAAAATATGGTTTCTAATAAAGTCAAGTAAAAGGGAGAAGTCATGATCTTTACTCTCATGCGCTTTTCCAATTGCAAGCGCCATGTAAGTTCTTCAACTTGCTTTTCCAATTTATTCTTGGCAGCTTGAAGGGCACCAGTTTCTCTAGCAGCCTGGAAAGGACAGAACAGATATAATGTTACATTCAATACTAAGACATATGGCATAAACAAAGATACATAAGATTGCTCAGCAGTTTATAATTTATTTATTTTTTTAAATATATGACTCAAATAAGGTATCAATTAAAAAATTATAAACTGTCAACTACCATAATAATTGAAATTCCATATCAAAGTAGCTTAGATATAATAGAACATAGTGTTGGCCATATACACTAAGTTAAATCCATGTAACTCACGGTAATAATCTGCAAAAAGTTTAAAGAAATAATATGAGTTACCATTTTAAGCTTCCGCAGCTCTCTTCTAGCAACCTTCCCTCTCCAAGCACATTGACTAGTGATAACAGCTTTCTTCATCCTTAAGTAATCCAAGCGAGCCAAGTATTTGCGGCAATGACTCTGAAAAATTTTGTTGCCCTTGAGGATTAACCAGTCTATTATTCTCAAACTAACAATGCATGCCAAGCTAACAAAAATGCTAGGGGAAAAAAATAAAATTGACCTGACCATTACTATTCAACTAGGTATTGAGAGTTAACCAGCAAAAGTCAAATTTAGTGCAAGAGAGCTTCAAGATGTATTTGAACTCTTTCAAGTCTTTTTTATTTCGTTATTGCTAGTCAGTGTACACAAACTAGATGCGTGATATGTAAATGCCTAAGAAGCAATCCTTAATGCACCTGAATGATAATAGCAGCTTTTGTCTGCCGCCTGAAATGAAGTTCCTCACGAGCAGTCATTCCCCTTAAACCAGCTTGGATGGTAACAACCGAAGACAGTAACATTTTGTAAGCAATCCTTGCAAGATGCATCCGGAAAAATGTCTGAATATTAAGTGCAGCAGCTTGTCTACGCATGTTTTCATAAATCTGTCTTGCAAGTTCACCTTCAAAAAACACGAGAACAAAGTGTCTTACATAAGCTAAAAGATTGAAAGATGATGTAGCAGAAATCATTGGTGAGACCCAATTTTTAGTAGATACCTCTGCATATGGTCTGAATCTGTATGGTTGAATTCTTAAGCACAATAAAATTTTTACGGGCCAGGTATGATCGAACTTTTCTTTGGATTGTGCTAGCAGATCTTCCCAGTACTTCATTCCTACGAGCATCAAGTTCAGCCATTTGACCAGCTCGAAGAAAAACCTTCGATTTTCCAATCTATACAGTTCATATTTAGAAGTTAGATGAATCATCAGCAACAAAACTAGCTTGCCTAAACATATCAAGTCCCGATAGGACTAGGATTTGCGCCATAATCATAATTTTAATCCCCCAAACAAGGAATTTATTTGCAAATTTTGATGATCAACTATCCTGAATGCAATATGAAATCTCAAATTATGGAGGCTGAACGTAAAACATGTGAATATGCATAACAACTCATCAGATCAATTTAGTCAAATTTAGATGACTTGCAAAAACTTAGGCATACGACAACATTTTCCCTAGTCATATTAAGTTCTAATCAAAGTTTCTTAGAAGAATATCCAGCTGTTATAATACCAGTGTAAGTACTCAGGGTCAATAGAATGAAAAGGGAAGCAATGGATAAGGAGGAAAGATCCAAATTTCTTACACAGGAACCCAATCCCGATAGGTTCAAAATAAAAGAAATTAAACAAACAAAAAAGGTACTTAGATAAGATACTTGAGCAAACATTAAAAAAAATTACTTAAGGAGTATTGCAGATAATTTTTTTTAGTAACATCACCTGGTAACCTTTGAGACCTGTCTTCTCTAACAACCTCTTTGTGGCAGTCAACTCATCACAACTGCTAGGCAAAGAATAACGGAAGAGTGAGATTAAACAAATATCAATATCTTCCCATAAAATAGCACTCAGATATACAATACCTTCCATCCAAAACCTCTGGTGAAAGAATGCCAAAACGGTCAATAAATTCACAAAATGACCGCCTAGTCGGATATCCAGCACAACTTATTCTAATAGCCTCCATCACTCCCTAAACAAAGAAATGATGTAACATCAGGCACAACTGATGCTTTCTACTTGAAAAACAAATTGAAAAATCTTACCCCACATCGGAGCTGCTGAAGAACATTTTGATTCTCAAATATTGCCGGTTTCAAGAGATTGTTGGGTTTCACGCAGCGAATGTAATGTGGCTCAGTGGAACTTAGAGTTTCTAGAAGAGATTGCAGTTGTTGCTGTGTAGTCATTGGAGATCACATTTAAAAAATGACAAATTGATTGCATAGTCATTGCAGTTGTTGAACCAGTGTGTGTGTGTATATAAATAGTTTACCTTAAATCTTGAGCCTATCGATGAGAATTTTGAAGATTTTGATGCATCATCAGAAAGAGGTGGAAATAAACTTGAAACAAAAGAACATTTAGAGGCACTTAAAAGATCCTGATGCTCAGCAACCACATAGTCCTTGTTCTTGTCTAAGAACAACTCCGTCTGATATGTAACCTATATGAGGGATACCCTACTTAGATCATAAAATGATTTACAGGTAATCAATATTGGACATGAATAAAGGTACTCACTTCACCAGCATAGTGACAAATGGTAAAGTCAGACCGAGATAATTTGGGCTTGCTAAAACGGTTGTGATTTTTAAAAGCCTGGTAGAGCTTCTGAGCAAAAGTTTCATGTGTCGATCTTGGCAACATGCTGCACAAAAAACAAGAAGAAAAGAAAAAAATTTAAACAACCTTTCAACCAATTCATAAAAGACCAAGACATTTACTGTTAGATGCCAGCAATTTACCAAGCCTCGTCTAGGAGAGCGATGATTCCACCAGGTTTCTGACAGACAAAAAACCAAATAAAATTAAGAACCTAAACAAAATATTATGCGGATGATGTGTATTGATATTGAATAGCTAACCACTTATCCCCAAAGTTCGAGTTGTTAGCAAAGGGACCAATTTATAATTCATATTGTTAACACTTATTATAGGGGAGTTTTAGTACAATGGTAAAGTTGTTGTCGTATGACTTTAAAGTCACAGGTTCAAATCACAAAATCATCCTCTTGCAATGCAGGATAAGACTACATACAATAGACCAAATGTGGTCCAACTTTCCCCAGGACCTCACATTGATGGGAGGTTTAGGGTTTAGGATTTAGAGTTTAGGGATCCACTACCTACCCAACACTCTAACATAGTACGGTTGGCCATATAAATTGGTGTTAACGTACAATGTCATCTAGTATAATTGCAAATTACTTATAAGATAAATAACATCAACAACAAACAAATGCAATCACTCTCTCTGACCTTTTTTAGTAAATTTTATGTGCATAATAAGCATACTCTTTCATGATTTTGAAGCCTCCTCTTTACATATAGAGCATGGCATGTCTACTAGATGATTTGAGTGTAGCCGGAAACAACAACCTGAATTCAAGGATAGGAGCGAAGCAATATGAATGAGACTTGAGAGTTTAAGTTCAAATCTCATTTATGAAGAAAAAAACACTATTTTAAAGTCTGGTTTTGAGTTCAAGAATCAATTATTTGAATTTCAATCTTTAGTTAAATAATTTGAATTGAATTTCTACGCCTCAAACCTTCCCTCGCATAAAACAGGGAAAAGTGTTCTTGTTCTTCATCTATAAAACTCAAATTTATTAAATGGAGTAGAAGCAGCAGAGATTTTAGGTTTTCTTAGATAACTTAGAGCACATTGATGAAACGAATAAAAAGGTCAGTAGTTACTGGCTTGGGTTGAATGAGTTTTCGGAACTCAAAAATTATATTCTATTTCGTAGTAGTTCGAACTTCGAACTACTACTTCATGAAAGGGAGAAAAGGAAGGGAGCGGACTAAGATTTTCTTTATTTTGTGTACTTGAAAAGAGATGAAAGAAAAGGAAATGTGAGAAAATGACAAAAATAAACATTCCACTAGTCTTTTCAAAACTTTCCACTCCTTCATGCTTCTTCTTGTCTTCCATCAGATTTTTAAATTAAAAGAAACGTGGGGACAAGAGCTCCAAATTGCACTCGTCCTTCTTTTTTACTTCCTCTTCTACCCAAATTAACAACTGAATGTGACAGTTCCCCCGCCCCCCAACACCCCCCCCCCCAACCCAATGATTGGTGCTTCACCTTTCTTGTTCGAACAACTTTTTTGCCTGTTTTCTGTTTTTTTAAATCAGACAAAATACTGAGTTTGTAAAATAAAACGTATGCAGGGCCAGACTGATTAATCCACTTTCACAAGTTGGGAATATAAAACTGGTTTGTAAATGAACTATAAGTTTAGGGCTTGTTAGACTAAAGCACCCTTATTTGGAACTCACCTCAGTTAGTAAGGTCATTTTAATTGTTTAATGCATGGAATTGAAAACTCTGCTAAGTCCATCGGTTAGGATTGTGAATCTGGTTCCTAATAAACATTGGATTCAGTGAGATTGGGCAGTGAGTGTGCTCCAATGACAGGGATCACAGTTCCTCGCACATACCGCGTCATTGTGCATAGTTTTGTTAGCAGCACACATGGGCATCTAGGCCAATGAGTACCTTGGTAAGTCTGTTGAAGAGATGGCAATTATATAGGATGTGTGTGACCAGAGAACTTGAAGAGGAGGATTATTTTTTCTTGGAAACAGCTTTTGATGGCCATAGGAAGTGGAGCTTTAGATGAGATTTATTTATTTCTCTGCCATTGTTGAGAGAAAAGTCCAGGGAGGAGAGTGAGAGCTTCAGGACACAATGTGTAGGCAGCATCTTGTTTGTGTTTCTGCATACTTCGTACAGAAAACAACCTTTCTATATAGACTGGAGCTCTCTGCATTGTTTGCTCTCTCTTTTTCCTTTTGCTGGAACTTGGGTTTGCTAATTTTTAAGTATTGGAGATGGCTCTCAACTGTCCACAAGGTAATTAGTGTATTACATCTACCAAAGGAGATAAGGATTCCACTATCATGCAACTTCATTTAGATATGAGTCGTCAATAGGCATGCTAAGTTTGAAAAAGAGAGGATAGTTTGGTTTGAGAATCTACCCTATCAAGACCCTACCAGTGGGTATAACAGTGAGCGCAAAACAACAAAAAAATCCTCTATTCAGAGTTTTAAGTTTCGTTTTGATGATTCAGAATATTAGATCTGTCAACAATCTGTGGTCCATAGTTACTCTATATGACAAAGAAAAATAACACACACCAACAAAGAGAGAAAGCAAATGGAAAACCTTAGTGACAAGTGTCATTGATAACAGCACTTACCTAAAAGATAATAATGCCAATATGGTAGCCAACAAACCACACAGAAAAAAGGGTAGAGATGCATTTAACACAGTTATGTTGGATGTCGTACAGGCGCACATATGAAAGATGAAAATTTCATGGTCACTCTCTAGGAGCTTACTAAGGAGCCAGCCACTGACAGTGGTTAAGATATATTTGATGATGACTTGGTTTGGACTTTTATTACTAAGTGGTTGACTTGTTTGATGGTTTTGTGGCAACTACATGATTGGCAAGAGAAGAAAGAGAACTCTATAGGCATGGCACAATGCAGGCATGGCACAATGCAGGCGTGCCAAAATGTACATGTTGCCTTGTGACCAAGGTGTCAAACTAGCTAGCTGCTTAAAAAAACAAAGAAGCAAAACACATCTCGATTTTTGGTGGCAATGGGAAACAGGCTGTAGAATTTCACCTAGAGAAACATGTTGCAGCTATCATTCAATGACTGCCTTAGGAGAGGTTTTACTTAGTTTAACCTTCAGTGTTGATGGAAGCGTATGGGGGAGAATGAGATAGATTTTATGCATGATGTTTGGGCAACAAATTGTGTCACTGTTTTTTATATACTTTTGCTCTCATATAAACTATACCGAGGTTCTCCATGTGGAGTTGCTCTATATATTTTATCATGTTTTTCTGTTTGTGAGAAGGTTGTTTTGATTGCATACAAGATGTTTGATCTGTTGCTTACTGCAAGAACTGAAATTTTTTCCATAAATGTTTGTGTTGGAAGTGATTCCACCATATAGGTGTGCCAGTTTCAATCTATACCGAGATATATGAGACAATAGATTCAAGTATCTGCCTTACTGGTGTTGTTGATCACATATGATCTTTTGATAATATTCATTACAATAATTGGTGAAAGAGTGACCTCAACCTCATCAATAAACTCTCTGGATCTATTAAAAATGAAGACTTCTTCTATTGAGGAGGTTAAGCATCAGACCATGTATCGAGTGTCCAAGGGGCATGATTAAAGAGTTTGAAGGTTTTGGTCAAGGTTTAAAATCTCGAGTTGTACCAGAGTTTCAGTCTTTGTCCAGAATGATTCTATTTCAATATTGTGTCGATGTTTCGATGCATGATAGAATGATTATACTTTAGTATTGTGTCGATGTTTCGATGCATGATGTCAGTAATGAATTGGAGGCTAAATGAGAAAGGAGATGAAGCATAGGAAAAAATGGAGTATGATTTTAAATCTTGTATCATTTCGAACGAAACTGTCAAAATGTATTATTCCAGTAAATTGTCAAAACTTGATGCACTTAGTACCACTTAGCATAGACAATGTCGTCTTCCTTTGCTTCATCTCTTTCCTCCTTCAATCTACAATTTGTCACTAACACATCATGCATTGAAGTGTCGGCACGATATTGAATTAGTAACAACATGACTCGAGATTTTGAACCTCGATACCGAGTGATATTGAGTTTCGGTTATTTTCTAGAATGACACATTTCGACTGTTTCTCATAGCACGGTACAAAATTTCAAACCATGATTTTGGTCATCTCTTATTTATTGTCTATAGCTCAAACTCTATTATTATCCCTAATTGCAAGAACCAATTTTTGTGAGCCTTGTTAAATCTCAACATGATTTTAGAACTTGCAAGAAGACCAGTAAGAACCTAATAAAACAAAAAAAAAAAAAAGTTAAGCGCAATTGGTAAATCTGAGCACATTAGTTCAAGCATTACAAATTGACTCGGGTAACTCTTTTAATGTTTCTAATGCATTTGTGTCTTTCGTGTCATTTTATTTCTCAAGCATGAAATAAAATACTAATAGAATCACCATAACATAAAATTTTGGCCCATGGTTAGGAAAAAAGACAAAATCATAAATAAATACTTATAATTTGTAGATAGCAGTTAGTATGGACAAGAAAAGGATACCTTTTCGATAAGGTCTAGTATGTCCTGGTTATCAACAAACTCAATATAACTCCAGCTAATTTCTTCTTTAGTATATTCTTCTTGCTCCATCTTAAAGACATGCTGTAACCAAAGAAACAAAAAAAAAATGTGATGGCTGCAAAACCTATGACAACTAGGTTCAAATTTTAATCATGCTGGAGTACAAA
The DNA here is from genome assembly GCA_025175895.1 of Wurfbainia villosa. NCBI lineage: Eukaryota > Viridiplantae > Streptophyta > Magnoliopsida > Zingiberales > Zingiberaceae > Wurfbainia > Wurfbainia villosa. Next base: position 1,639,898 of record JAKLTH010000042.1, read on the forward strand.
GCAAAAGGTATACCTGATTGAAGTGCTGCTGCAATTTTTCATTTGTAAGATTGATACAGAACTGCTCAAAACTGTGAAGCGCATAATATTAGTGTCTATCCAACAGTTTATTCATGTTCACTAATAGAAAATCTACTGAAAAAAAATAGTCAAATAGGTCATATCAAAACACAGTACTTGTTTGACGAGGAATCCTGAAAATAGGACATGGTTCTAGGGTAATCTTAAGAAGGTGGCCGGATGCAGAAGACTGACTATGCCAATGCTGGATCTAGTAAGGTTCAATGCTGAAGGATCTGGCTAATAAATTGGTTTAATAGAAACATATCCAAAGAACCAGGAGTTTCACATTGTTTATCACATTGTCTGAAATCTTGTCTTGTGTCGGGCAGAGCAATTGAAGCATACAGCTGGTAAATTACCAAAACCCAACACTGACCAGCGTAATATCTTATGTACCACTCATGCCAATCAACAATTGTGCCAACGTATGTTGCACCTTGCCAATACTCAGAACACTTTGCTACGCTTTGGATTGATTATCGAATTGCTAGTCTTACTCTAAAAAGTAAACATGCAAGAAGATTGTAGGAATAAAAATTGTGCAGATTCATCTAGACACATGTTAAAGTTAAAAAAACAAAAAAAGTGCAGTCAATTTTAATTCACATACCTAATGGATATACTCTTACTAAAAGGAAAATATCATAGTGAAAGAGCATCAAAAGACTAAAATTTGAATTTATTTACCCTATACAATATGTGAAAGCATGCCGTGTAGCAATACAGTATAGCCCAAAAAAAAAAAAATTAATGCTATTTGGTATGCAATTAATATAGCCTTATTTATAAAAATAAATAAACTGTAAAAGATGTAAAGCGCATCTAAATTCATCTAAGACACAATTAGATCTGTGGAAGCATGCCGGATGTCAACACAACAAGATGCCACCCATTACAGCGAGTGGCCAAACCCCCCAACAAGGAATGATATTTCAAACCTTGGTTTACCCTAATATAACATAAGAGCAAATTTTCTTGCATATTAATTGCAAATACAAAAAATAATAATAATAAGTCAAGCACCTGTTAGCTTTAAAACTCTCAAAGCCATATATGTCTAGCACCCCAATTAAGCACTTTGAATTAGGGTCTTGGCCAATTGAGTTGTTGATCTTGTTTACAATCCTGCATACAAAATATTCTATTTAAATAACTTCACTGCAAGTTTTAGATATTTGTTAACTCAGATAAAATAAATGAAAAGAACCATGCAAAGGCTAATCACAGAGCGACATAATTATTATACCAATCAAACAGTCTTGAGTAAACAGTTTTTGCAAGGGCATCTCTACTTAAAACTGCAGCTTCTGGATCCAGGGTTTTTATTATATTCTCATCCCGAGTAACAATAATACGTTTACACAAAGAATCTTCAAGTGCCGTTGCATCACACCTAAAAAAATTTATTTCCTTAAAAAAATCAGATCCAATATGAACTCATACTAAAAAACATAATGATTAACAATTTTTACATAAATAGCTCTGCAGCAGTTCTCAAATGGAACCGTGACTTCTCATCTTTAGGTTGAGAAGAATCTGTTTCCCCTCCATCTACAAACTCAATATTTCCTAGATGAAGAATAGCAGCAACCACGCGGAAAATAGCATCCTGAATAAATCAGTACGCAGAGTAAACAATAAAGTCTGGAAAAAGTGAAATATGGACTTTCTTTTGCCTCTCTAATGCGAGTCAAAAAAAAAACCTGTTCATCAGAATTGATGCCAATGATGTCCATAGCCTTTTTAGTTTCTAGATACTCCTTGGAATCATTCACCCCATCAAGCTCATAGCAATTGGATTGGTTAAGATAATGAAACGTCCTGGGATTTCCCAGCTTGTATCTTTGAATGTCCTTGATAACAGCATTTTTAAAATTTTAGAACAAGTAAAGCAAACTGCTTGTGCAACCATAATAGTTGTGTGGTTTTTAGTTAAGACGATGAGCATCCAAGAGATGCCATTGTCAAGGACGTTTATGTGAACAGTGAACCACACTTTGTGTATATTAACCCATCAAATTGAATATAATTCAAGATGCAAATTTAAGAAAAGAAACCATACACACACACACAAGACTAGCTAAAATTGTCATTATCTTTAAAGAATTAAACTCAACCAAGAGCCACATGTGAGTTCAAAAAAATATGGTCACCGAAAGAATTATTCTAGAGATTGAAATCATGCACTGTTTAGTACATGAGTCACACATCAAAGATCTCCACCATAGTAAGTCATCACTCCGTTGAACAAGTGTAAAAGTTATATACTCGTACAATCAAAACAAAGAGTGCAGGTAGAACAAAAAAAATAGCTGCATGATGAAATCACACGTGGCCAAACTCAGTAAATTGCTACCCATTACCAGGTCAGGTAGTAATTATGCATTCGTGTACTTTGAAAGATTAAAAACACAACTAACCTCAAGATGCAAGGTATATATCATTATTGCATCTCTTAGTATTAGGTAGAATAATTGGAGATCAATCATTACCCTATTAGTTGCCAATTAGAGGTCAATTATTATACATGCTAAAGGGATCATCCCCCACTATTCATCACTCAGATGTTTTAAACTATCCTGTTCCTTGTTTTTTACAAATATGGTAAAGGGATAAAGTTAGAAACAGTCCACCAAAATTATCGAACAAAAAATCATACACACACATTTAGTTGTTCCTATTAACTATATTTAAGAAAAGTGGTAGAACCATTTTTCATGCACTTTAGACTATTGTCTATGATAATAAAAAAGGGCATCCCGGTGCATGAAGCTCCCGCCATGCGAGATCCCGGAGAAGGATCCATTGTACGCAGTCTTACCTTGCTTTGCAAGAAGTTGTTTTCAGAATTCGAACCCGTGACCTCTAGGTCACAAGATAGCAATCTTACCATTGCGCCAAGGCTCCCCTTCACTATTGTTTATGATTATGCCAAACAAAATTAATCCTGTTTATCCCATGGTCTTCTAAAAACACTCCTATTATTAGGGAATAGAAGAAAATGGAATCTTAGCAACTTGGGTTTGAGAATATACAAAATATTAGCAATCGATCAATATCTAAAATGCATACTTCTGGTGGTGCTGCACAAAGCATGTAAAAACAATGATAGTTCCTTTCAGGATCAGATATTTGGCAAACTCGGGATCTTTCAAGAAGGTAAGTCCTAATGGCAGCTCCGGAAATCCTTCCCCTCTCATCAAACTGAATCTCAACAAATTTGCCAAAACGACTGCAGATACAATAATAATCAAAAATGTCATTTGAGCATCAATGAAAAAAATTTTGCTGGAAAAAAGGAGTATATTATGGCTGTCAAAAATTTCACTTTCTGTACCTTGAGTTGTTGTTTCTTACTGTTTTTGCATTTCCAAAGGCTTCGAGAACAGGATTTGACTGTAGGAAGAGATAAATAAACAATGTTAGAGGAATTAGAAATGAAAGAAAGGAAAAGTTCAATTAAAAACTATGTAACACCAAATAGCATAAGGTTCCTAATCCAAAGTAGCAATGGGATGAAAATAAACCTGGAGCACTTGTTGTTCGACAGTCCTCCCTTCTGATACAGCTCTACCGCCCATGTAAGCAAGGTAACGCATAATCATCTTTGTGCTTTCAGTTTTGCCTGCACCACTTTCCCCACTTACTAAAATTGATTGGCTTACTCCTTCATTTCTCATCAATCTGCATCAGAAGACACTAGTGATGAAAGCACAGTCCATGCAGACACAACTAAGCATAAAGAACAGGAATTACCGAAAAGCAGCATCTGCAACAGCAAAAGGATGGGGACTTAATTCACCAAAAGTTGCTCCTTTATATTGTTCCATCATGTGGCTGTCATACAGGTGATTCAACCGCCGGAAGGGATTGACAGCGATCAATATATTGCCAGTATAAGTCTGCTTACATAATTTCATTAATGAGTTGTTCTAAGCAATTCGAGATCAATAGGAAAAACAATCCTACATTGTGCAACAACGTTGAAATGAAAATGAGAAAATTTTCACAATGAGGACACAATGACTATGTACAAATTGTGCACTGTGAGGGAGCCATCAGTTTGCTCAACAGAGAATGTCACTTAACCAATCACATGTAAATAACTACCATTTCAACTTCTATAATATTCACTCACATAAATTTCATTCATGTCATATCTAGATCTCAAGTTTTGCAAAACTCCTGGTTCATGCAAATAGGCAAGTTTTGTCATGTCATCTACTCCACAAGGTGAAGCTTCAGGATCCTTAGGGTGGACGCTAGAAATCTTGGCTGTTACCTGCATTGCAACATGTGATCATATTAAGGTCACAATTTAGATCATATAATTCAATACGCTTGGGCTGTCTATATCAAAACAGATACAGGATAGAGAAAAGTTTTTAAATTATTAAGCAACACAAAGAAAATATGCTACCGAACTATTAAAGTTTCAGAAGCATATTCCATATGATAAAAAAACATACGCAAGAGTATTATATATAGCAAGACTTTTTAACTCTCGTCCATGCAAAATTATGCAATGCGAGTTCAAAGAGAACAAAGCACGCACCGTTTTTCCAGAAGTACTACAGATCTTAATCTCATCTCCCTTGACCTCCAATACTTCTCCATCTATCCAAGCCACGTCGGGATCCTCGACCCAGACTTGTGATCCTACTACTATGCTGAACTTACTTGCCTGCCAGGGTTATTTAACCGTGTTAACAGTAGTGCAAATGGGTTTATTTCAATCATGTGCAGAGAAAACGCAGCAAAGATAACCATTAAGTAAAAGAGCAATTTTTTTACGGCGCTGCTTTGGAACCAATGCAATGTGTTGCCCAAATATTATTAGCAAAATATGTTGCGTAAAAAAAACATGATTAGAGGGGATATTACTGTCCGAAAACCATCTGTTTGGGAAAAAAATCAAAAACATTCGGGCTAGAGCTAAACATTACAAAGTCGCATAATAAAAAGATTGTTACCATTATCCCTACTATGGCAGAAAACCAAGCGTTGCTCCCTCAGAGCTCCCGTCAAACTCTATCAAGCATCCGCCGACTTCTGAATCAAAATCCAATGTTCCCTCGGGTTCCACTTCCCCTCTGGTTTTAAAAAATGATTTCCTCCTCACCCCTTACCTACCGACACCGGGATCCACCTCGAACTTGCCCACACGGCCGAGATCGGCTCCCACCAACGATACACTAAGAGCTAGAAAGATCTAGCCCTCCCCCGCTGTCCTCCTCCCCGCCTTACTCTTCCTCGAGATAATGCCGATGTACCGAGATCGCTCCACAGGGAAGATCGAAGACGAAGCAGCAGCAAGGATAGAATCTCTTCCTGCCGCCGGCTTCGATCGCCGTCCAAAAACCTTCGCCTCTCGCCGACCAGTTGCCTTCCTCCGCCCCCTTTTCCTTTCTTTTATTTTCCCTTTTTTATACTAAGCGTCCCCTCTCCCGTTTCACATGGACAAGCGGCGCAGCGAACGCGTTCCGTACTCCAATTAGAATTAACAATTAACAGAACTTTACTGCGCCGAGCTAAATTGCCCTCGTCCATCTCTAAAATTACTAAATTGCCTCAATCCGTCTAGCAGCTGCTCCTTTCCTTAGTGATTTTTTCTATTTATAGTTTTCCTCGGGCAAAATTGCTGGGTGCCCGAAAACGTGTCGGTGTAATTAACGGCGAATGCGGTTTAGTTTAACGTCATGCTATTTCTCAAGAGAATATACGGACAATGAGTCGTAATCTAAGTCGTTGTTTGTGACGGGGACAAATTCACTATGACATTTTAACTACTAGCTAAGGAAACTTGGCCCCTCCAAGTAAACAGTTAATGCTTACTCATCCATCTGCCCCCAAATATAAAATCCAATTTCATACTTTATGGAAAATCATTAGGAATGCGATAATTAATATTTAGTTTTGATAATTCACCATCCATGTTAGATTTTATCGTTAAATAGTTTTTTTTTCTGACGCAAAGCCAGACAGCCAGTTTAACGTTGAATTCTTCGAATCATCGCGCGGTAATATTATTTAATAAAAATGGCGTTTTCGTAAAATCATCTTCGGTGTAATTTTTGTGGGACCTAATTCAGCTCGTCTCGACCTGTCCGCACTAAACGCTAACTAAACACAGCGCGGAGGGAGGGATTGGATCGCACGGTCAGGACGCACCGTTCGGTAAGACTTTGAGATTCGCAACGCCGTCAAGCTGAAGACGATACGATGGCACGCGGTCTTTTTGGTTAGTAAGTTCAACCACCGCCCTTGCCAATTGGCAATTGCCATGAGAAATGGAATCCAGTGGAGATTGCGCGTTGACGACTTTGTTTGACTTTAAAAACGTTGTGTGACTTTCCACATCGACCGGAAGCGGCAGCGTTATCGAACGTTGCGAGGCTTCGGGTATGTACACTGTTGGAATACGAGTTGGTCCATGGGGAGTGGATCAGCCGGGAACGGGCACGGCTCCGCCACGGCACCCTCATCCGTAAGCGGAGCGCAAGCCGGCGGAGTCACGCCGCTCGAGACCCCTTCCACGTCGGCGCAGTACCACGGCATCTTGCTCGGCTTCGCCAGCGCCACCGTCACGTTGGAGATGCAAATCCCCCTAAACGGCGCGTTCGGGATCCCCTCCAGCCTCGCAGCCGTCGTCACGTTGCGCGCCACCACCTCGCTGTAGCTGATGCCGTCGACGACCGGGATCGCCTTCGGGTCGTACTTGTCGTCCGGGTGGGATTTGTAGTTGCCGGTCATCCAGAAGACCCACTTCATGCCGTCCAGGTTCATCCTCCGCACGTACACGTCCCTGACGTAGGCTCCTCTACCCACGGCCGTCTTGATCCTGACGCCGGACTCGGAGTCGACGGCGGTGATGTCCTCCGCCCTCACGTCTTGGATCCCTCCCGACATCTCGCTGCCGAGGGCGATGACGGCGCTGGTGGGGGAGATACAGGTGAGCCGCCGAACGACGATGTGCTGGCTCGGCATTCCGTAGGCAATCCCGTACTCGTCCCACCCGCTTTTGATGGCAATGCAGTCGTCGCCGGAGACGATGTAGCAGTCCTCGATGCGCACATTGGAACAGGAATCTGCAGCAACATCAGCAGCTCATCATTCTATAATTTGGATTAAAGGTCAAATACACTAAATACCAGGGTTGATTCCATCTGTGTTTGGAGAATGAACTGGTGCAAGGATTGTGATCCCCGAAACCACAATATTGCTGTGCAAACCAATAAATAACTCAAAAATAGAAATAACCAATGCAAATTAATTAAGCCAATGAGGTAAATAAACAACCTGCTATAAACAGGGTGGATGTTCCATGCGGGAGAATTGAGCAACGTAAGGTTGGATATGAGGATCTGGTCGGAGTGCATTAGTTCAATGAGATAGCCTCTCGTGTACTTCAATTTGTTGCTGTGAAATTTTGACCACCAAAAGTCACCTTGCCCATCGATCGTTCCATTGTTTCCTGAAACGTCCAAACAATTGATATTGGAGTGTGATGAACACCAGCAAATTATTCGATCAATTTGTTGGTGAAAATTGCATGCCTGTGATGATCACATCAGTGAGATTTGATCCGCCAATGAAACTGCTGTATCTTCCACCAGGACCATCCCTTCCTCTACCGTAAGACGGCAATGGATCAACGATTGGCCATTGGCTCATCTCCTGTTGCAGTGTATCGAGAATTGGGGGAACAGTCTGAAGCAGTTGGAATCGTTTGCAGGAATGATGGATAAGAATAATGGGCGGCGAGATTAATATATACCTGAGTGGCGAGGATGACGGCGTCGCGGTGGAGGAAGAGCGTGAAGGAGCTGGTGAGGTTAAATGGTCCGGTGAGCCACCGCCCGGCGGGGATGAATAGCATCCCTCCGCCGTCGGAAGCGAACTGGCCGAGGTGCGACACCGCGGCCCGGAACGCCGCGGTGTTCGAGGTGGCGCCGTCGCCCACCCCGCCGAAGTCCGTCAGAGACTTCGTGTGGGCCCGGCAGGCGGTGGCGGAGTACTGGAAAGTCGTCTGCTCCTCTCCGGCGCCCGCGCCGGGAAACTGGCTCTTTCTTCTTGTGCACTCCGCCGGTCCGATGAACGCGGCCGTCAGAAGCAACCATATCGACAGAATCAGCTGGCAACAGGTTACAAGAAGCAGTCAAACATTGTTACCGTGATTTATGTTCTAAATGCAGGGTGATCTTCCAGAACTGTACCAGTGGGAGTGAGATGTTTCTGCTGCTTCTCTGCGGCTCCATTTGCTTTTGCTGAGGGGACGCCATCGGCGACAAACGCAGCGACGTTGTGAGATTACCCCGACACAGAGCGCGGGTACATTTATAGAAGCCTCTGTTCGAAGACGATCGATGAGGAATAAAGTGATTAAGCTAGATATTTTTCATCTACCCATAAAAATTTTCATGAATTCGAATCGACCATTCCAAAATTAATTGATTTGAAAAATTAAATTTGGGATGTCAATAAAAATAAAACGAAATGAAAACTTTTCCTATTAATAATGCTGTTAAGGGGGAAAAAATGGACGTGCAATACCAGCGATGTAGTCCCGTGAAGACTTGTCTCGTCTGTCGCGCCCGTGTCCCTCGTCGCCGCTCACGGTCACGGGTCGTCGGCAGTTGGCCTGGCAGACAAGCCTGTCCCGTGAATGAAACAAGCAACCCAACTGAAGGCGGAACACCCAAGACGCAGCACAGGAGCAGACGACCCCATTTTATTTATTTAAATTATTTTAAATTTATTTATTAATTAATTTTGATGAATATTAAACAAACATAAATAAATTCTTATCGAATTCATAAACAATTAATTCATTTACGATCCTAACTATAATATATCTACAATTAATTAGTTATTCTTGCTTATTACATATGCAACGCTATGCCTTATAAAAGTAATGATTTTCAATATATCTAAATATTTTAAAGGTCAATATATTATTGAATATGCATTATATTCATTCAATTCATGTGAATATCAAAAATTTAAATTTTAAAATTCTGAAAGTTCTAACGAACAGTCCGACAATTCAATATTTCAGATTTTTTTTAACTCGTTATAAAAGTATTTAGAAGATTACATAAATATTATATGCATGGCTGCAATATTGCAGGTGACGAACATGGTTTTCTATATATGGTTAAACAGCACAGAGTTATTTTTAGAGTATATACTTAATCCTTGCAATTCTCATAGATTCACCCTTTCTCACACTCTCTATATATATATATATTATGCGTACACGATCAGCGGAGATTACGTATGCTTCAGCCATCAATTTGCACGAGTCTAAACTGTGCCTTGTTGACTTGCTTCTTGGGGACGGTCACCGCCAGCACTCCATTCTCCAACTTCGCCTTCATCGCGTCGGTGTCGGCGTCTGGGGGCAACCTTACGCTGCTGAAAAACTTGCCGTGGTTGCGCTCCACGCGGTGCCACTTATCGCCCTTCTCCTCGGCCACCTTCGCTCTTTGCCCGCTTACCTTGAGGATCCTCTCTTCTTCCACCTCGATGCTCACCTCCTCCTTCTTCGCTCCGGGGATATCCGCTATGAACACGTGGTGCCCCGGAGTCTCCTTCCAATCTATGCTCGACGCGGAGACAGCAGGAACAGCCAGGGCAGTGGCAGAGAAAGAGAAGCCTTCGATGGCATCCCAGAAGTCAAGCGTCGACGGCGTTTCCGGAGGAGCAGGAGCAGGAGCAGGAGCAGCCGTTTTGTTAGGCTTGCGATTGAATAGGCTGGGAATGATAGACATCTCTGAATAGTCACGCTAATCGTGCTTGCTCGCCGATCTATTTATAGAGGTAAGGATGTTTTGAAGCAGTCTCATAGTGATCAGAGCATCAATTATTCAATTGTGCAGTCAGGGAATAATGGCTAGCTAGCTTTTGATTGAAGCTCAGAATATTCGTGCTCCAAAGATGGGGAATTATATTCTCCATTATTTTGTCGATGCGACTTTCACTCTTTCAGGAGAAGCTAAAAATATTTTATAGTCCACCATCAGAGCACAATGAGATGTTAAAACAAAAATAAGATTACTTTATGTGCAAAAGAAGGGTTCAAAATTCACACAGGATGTATTATGTATATATATATGTTGGTCGAATTATTAGTTACGTTGAATTATTCATCCAGAATCTATCTATATTTTTCCAATAGGAGCGTCTAGTCACAAATCAAAATTATCTAGCTAGAACTGACCGTCGATCGTCTGATAGATATAATTAACATTCGTCTCACGAGCGATTTTCACCCGTTAACTCGTCAACTACCTCTTGAATAGTTTATGTTTGTTGTCTCTTTATCGGCGATAAATTTTTTTTATTAAGTAAAAAAATAGAAAACAAATTATATTTAATAGCAATTTTTTATTTACTGCATGTGAAAAAGAAAGGAGAAGAGTTATAATTAATATGATTATTAATCTATAAAATGTATCGGTCTAATTTGATATTTTTTTAATTTGATATTTTAAAAATTATATGAAAATTATCGATGAATTTATGGTGGAGCTTGAAAAAAAATATATTTAAAAAAATATATAGGATTGGAGCCCACCCCAATTAAAGAATGGCTCTGCCTCTACTTTTCGAATTTACTAAGATGGTCAATAGAAGATTTTCATGGATCGAATTAGTTATCTTAAAAAATAATTAGATTGCAAAATATGAATATCTAAATTATAAAAAAAATTATAGACCGCGTGAATATGCACAATGATACAATATATATTGAAAAGAACAAATACAAATTATTATAATTTGAATCCTTATAGAGATGAATACTTTTGGGGGCCATTGCTCTAAATGTGTATAAGTTATACTTAAAATTTAATTTATAAGTGAACTAGAGAGAAATATTATTATCACTTGGATTAATTAGGTGAAGCTCGGAAACATGAATTATTATTAAAAAAAAATACAGGTGTAAAAAAAAGGATTAGAAATCAAATCCCATTAAAATGAATATTTTGAAAGTCTACCTTTGGATTTTTTTTTACCTTTGAATATAGATAAATTATACTTCAAATTTATTCGACAGATAAAATAAAATAAAAAACCATATATTTTCATGGTTATAAAAAAATAATAAAAGATCAAGCGTACATAAATTATACTTTGAATTTAATTCGTCCATTTTCTAGATTAATTTTGCAAAATTAAAATAATACTGATTTATAAAAAAATATTTTGTATTCGTGAATTTAACTCAATTATCATACTCAGTAGTATTTAATAACATCTAGCTTGTTTGTATAACATGTATACGTACGTATTAAAACGCATCAGTGACATTTCGATAGCCCAAATACATTGAATTACTAAAATATCATTCACGCGCAGTGTTATTTATGGTCGATCTTTCAGTTTAATAAATAATGATAATTATTATTTTTTTTTTGCAGCATTAATTATCCATGGGACAACTAAAATATAAACGTAGGCCATGTATCATGAAGACCATGCCACCAAATTGGGCTACATATTGGTTTATACATATTCAAGGAGCGTTTGGTTTATAATTTTTTTTTATTTTTTATTTTCATTCGTTTAAAAAAAATAGAAAATATTTTTTTTATTTTTTAATTTCCTAAAAAATACTCCTTCATTTTTTAGAAAACGAAAATGAAAATAAAAAATATTTTTTTTTTGTATTTTCTAATTTTCCAAAAAAATATTCTTTTATTTTATGAAAAAAATGAAAATGGAAAACCAAATATATTTTCTCATTTTCTCAAAAAATAAAAACGAAAAATAAAATTTTTTCAACGAATCAAACACCTCTTGATTTCGTAATTTGGCCAAAAAAATTATAAAAATAAATACGTAATTTCGAAACTAAACTAATTACAATTACAGTAAATTTTTTCTTCGTAATAATAATAATAATTTTGAAAGAGACAATTTTGTGGAGATTGATACATGCGATTTTTTAAAATTATATATACGTGGATGAAAGCATGCAAGGCACGTGATTAGGGCGGTTTACGAGTACTATTTCTAAGAGCAAAATCCCTATCCTTCCTCTCCTCCTCTCGCCTTCGTTTCCAATAAAATCCCTCGTCAAAATTGACGATCGCGCTGGCCAACTCCTGTTTTACGGCGATCCTTCTTCCTTCGATTGCTGCATTATCCAAATCTCGCCGCTTTCTCATTGTCGGAAGCTGCGAGGCCTAAGAAGTAAGATCGCATCGCGGCGGTGAGGACGGGAACACTATCCGGGAGAAACCGATCGTAGCCGAAGCATGACGGCGTGGGTTGATCGTGGGAGCGCCCTGGAAGGGTTCTAGGATCTCGACTAGGGGTCGGGACAACTGGAGGCATGTATAAAAATATATCTTTTATTGATTTGTTTGTTCGAAAAGAAAAAAAAACTTATTTTATTGTTCTTGGTCATGATGCTGCAATCACCTCCTCGTTCAATTGGATGTTTCGGTACTTGGACTGGTTTTATTAGCGTAATGATTTGCGTGAAATTCTTGTTCCCATTGAGTTCTATATTTGCGTCTGAATGAAAGTTGTCATGTGAGTTGGAATCATATGTAATGTTTTTTTTTTCCAGTTGAAAAAAAAGTTTAAACATGCTCGAGGATCTTCACACTTGGGCATACCTTTGGGACGTGCAAAGTGTATTCTGCTTCTCAGTCTTTGTGTTTGCACTTCAACCGATCTTCACTAATGGGATCAAATCTTGAGGGAGGGCCTTTTGATAATAATGCTTCCCAAAAAGAAGAAGTTACTTTCGCTTTTGTAGTTGATAGTGCCGTTAAGAGCGGGGAATATGATATGCGGAAGAAAGCACTTAGAACACTACCTCATTCACTAAGTTCTGATTCAGGACAAGATTCATATGCTGACAGTAAACAAACAATTAGAGCATCAGTAGTACATGATTCATCTGTTGAAAATGCTGAAAAGAAACAAGCAATTAAAGCATCAATAGTGCATTCTGAGAATGTAGTCTTAAATTCAGAGGCTATTTTACATGCAGTTGAAGCTAACAATTTCCTTCAAGAACAAACTAGCTCTGCTGGTTGTTGTCTATTTTCCTTAGACGCCAGTAAACCATCAGATTTGCTTGACAGGAGAACATGTGGTATTGCCGATGAGCGGCACAGAAGAAACTGTAACATTGAAAATAATTCTACTGGATGTCAAGATTCCAATGATGCAAATCATCGCCATCCTGAGGAATTAAAGAAGAAAGTTATGGGATGCCACTTTGGTTTAACAGACAATTCTCATGCAAAAACCGACGAGAAGAATATTCATAAAGAGGCTATTGATGACCGTAATAATATTGATGGCATAGAAGACCCAATTTCAAGTACTAACATGCCTTCGAAATTCCAATTTTCTTGTTCAGGTTCGCAGAACAAAGATCTTTCTCAGTGTGCCATGGATGATGGAAATTCTCCAACAATGGTTAAACTATTTTTTGGTAATGATGATGGCAAAAAGGATATTTCAGATGGTGAAGTCAGCAATGAAGATAATGTAAAGAGTCAGCCTCAGTTGGTTTCATCAGAAGGCATTGATGAATGTTTGGGAACTGAAAATGGCAGCAATGGATTCAAGCTGCAAGAGGAAGTAAAGTCAAGAGGTAGTAATGAACAATCTGATACGCCTAAATCAGAGTGTCAGATGTCTCAGGGGCTTTTACAGCCTGATGTTGAAGGTGAAGATTCAGAAGAAACTGAAGAAGATGTAAGTTCATTCCTGTTTCTTTTCAAGAACTTCTTTTATTAAGGATGCTATTCCTTTATAGATCTCTTTATGCTATACTTTTATGTTTCTGAGTCATGAAAAAGTTATTTTGTTCAGTGCCATGCTTGACTATAAACAAAGTGCATTGTCTCAATGCACAAGCGTTCCACTAATAATCGGAGTGTGGGTATAAAACTTTTATCAAACTATGCTTCTATGTTGATTAAATTTGCTTGGCATTTCACCTAATTTTTCATGCAGGGTCATCTTGTAAGCGTGTGTTTGTTGAAAAGGATATTTGTTTCTCCTCACCCTTTTTGTGGATTTATTTTGATCAGCATACCAAAGAAAACACAAACTCTCTATTGTTAATTATAAATGTTGAATATATCTTTAACTTTTAAGCAGTATCATGGGAATTTGCAAGTATATTGATTCTTAGATATGCACCTGAGAAAAAAAAGTAACTTGCTGATGGTGGATCCCAAACTTGATTCATTGACACCCAAGGAATTTATCATTCATACATCTTAGGTATATACACTTTACATGCATATATATTTCCTTATATTCTGGCTTCATTTGACATGAGAAAAGGATCATGTCAAGCATTACCCTCCCTCCATTTCCATCTTTTCCAAATTTTTAAGTTTTGTCATCAATTTAAATCTTTCTTGAATAATAGGTTAACAATGCTATAACTACATCGTTATATATTATGAAAATTTGAAGCTAGAAATAAGCATCATGCTCTTGTAGGGCACACCATAGGAACTTAGGGAAACAACTCTAGTGTTGATTTGTTGTTTCTAGATAACAATGATATATGACTAGATACTTTCATGCCATTTCCAATTGTCATGAATGCATTTAAAGTTGTATTCCATATCTGAACTATATTTTTGCTAAATAAGGAATTGATTCATAACTAATAGAGGGTAAGGATGCTGGCTACATGATTTTACGATGATATGTATCTAGAGAATTTTAACTGTATACTGTTGATTTGTTGCTTATTCACATCAAGTTTTCATCTATACTTGTTGATTTGTTGACTATTCTAGAATAAATGTTCAGTTGCTTGTATTGATCTTCAATATGTGAAATTCCTACTAGTACTTGATCACATAGTCTCACATCCAATGTGGTGTGCACACCTTGTGCTCAAGACTTTTTTTACTATGACTTGAAATGATCACAAAGTTGCATTTGCAAATTGTAAAATATGAATATAAAGATAGCGATATTGAATATAGAAGAAAATAACAATTTTTTTCCTTGTCAATAATTTTCATTTAATAAATTTAAATGAACTATAAAAACTAAGATAATTTGCAAGCTATTGATATCAGTATATAATGGCATGTGCAGATTTAAAGATATTTCACATAACTATAAGATTGTGTTTGATTGGAAGGATGAATGAGACAAAGGATGATAGGAGGTGTATGGTTTCGCCTGTTCATCTGGATGAACTGGATGAAATTATCAATCCGTTCATCCATCCTTTCACCTGTTCAGTTGTAATGATGAGTCAAAGAATAGATTACAAATTTTGAAAAGACAAAGATAATAATACCCTCATCTTCATAACTCCTTTCTTCTTTTAACTCCCACTTCATCCAACCAACTTTCACATTCATATCTAACAATTTATACATATAATTCAAAAAGTACTTATAGTTTATCATTTGTACTTGGATAGTTTTGTAATTATAAAATCAGGTCCTAAGGCCGAGATGTAAAATGATATTAACAAAGTCTATTATCCATCAAAACCACACTGCCACAATTCTGTTTACTTGGATAGCTTTGTAGTTGTATCTATTTTCCATATCTACTACTTTTCAGGTAAACGTATGTGATATATGTGGAGATGAAGGTCAGGAAGAGTTGCTTGCTATCTGTAGTAGGTGCAGTGATGGAGCTGAGCATACGTAAGTTCCTGGTGTCTGAGTTTTTCTTGGAGATGCTTTTCATATAGATGTTATGTTTAATGGAGATTTTTCTTTTAATCAGTTACTGCATGAGAATAATGTTGGCTAAAGTTCCTGAAGGCGAGTGGTTATGCGAAGAATGCCAATTGAAGGAGACTGCAGATAAAGTAACAGGAAAATCTGAAGCACAAATTAGTAGAATAGAATCACCACCACTTGAGGAAAATAATCAGAACGATGAGTTTAGTATGGAAAATAAGGCAATTGATCCAGGCATCAGAAGAGATAATAAAGAACTAGCTAATTTACTTCCATCTAAAAGGAAGAGAGAGGTTATGGAGGTTAATTCTGTTTCTAAGGAGAAAGTCAATGAAGCAGATTGTGCCTCTACTGGTACAAATATTCCAAGGAAACTTTCCCAGTTCTCACATGAAAATTGCAAAAAAGCTGCTAGTGATGTACAAAAACCTTTTCCCACTACATGTGAGAAGTTGGAAGGTATATCTCATCGAGATTCTGGCACACAATCTTTTGATTCTGAGTCGTCTAAGATACAAACACCTTCTGAACGAATGCGTGGTAATTTTGATTTCTGTATGAAACACTTCTAATACACTTTTTTTCGCATGCTTAAATTTTTTTTTTCTGAATTGTCACTTTTAGGGATTCTATCAAAATCAATTTCATTTAACAATTCAAAAGTTCCGAAAGTAAAACAGTTGCTGAATAATGTTCCTTGGAAGCAAAATCTTGCTGAGAAATCTAATTTAACCAACAAAAGAAACAAAGGAGCCATCCGAGGAACCACAAAATTTGCATCATTCAGAACTGAGAGTTGTGTCGAAACATTAAGCAACGTTCATGCACTTAGCATGCCATATCCTGAGAATTCTAGAGGTATCAAACAAGTGAAAAGTGGGACCATGCTAGGTAAGAGAAATTCTTCTGATTGTCAATTTGCCAGTCCTGCTGTATCTGCTAAGTCCAATTTGAAGATTCAAAGCTGTGATGTCGAATTAAAAAGGATTTCTGACTCAAGCAATCTAGTTGGCAGCAAAGGATCAAATGATGTAACTGGCATAGGTGAGTAAAAGTTTCTACTATGATTGCCTTTGTCTATGTCAGATTGTTGTCTATAATGATTCTTCTGGTTCTCCATTTAGCTAATGAAGGGAAGAAGCAGCCGTCAGCAAATCTATCACGAACTTGTGGAGGTACATCTGTAGTTAGATTCTATAAGAATGAAGAACAAAAGCCTTTTCTACCTCCTCCCAAGGTAATTATTCATGGAATTTATTCTTCCTTTCTCAAACAAAGAAGCAGCTGCCTTAATCACAACTCTTTATCTCAGTTTGCAATGCTTAGGCATATGGATGATAAAGTCAAAGACCAAACCTTTATAAACTCTAAGCAGGCAGCTTCAGTCCCCAACCGATGCCACAAGTGTAATGAAACAGGTCATCCAACACAGTTCTGCACAGTTGACAAACTTCGCATGACTGCTATGACACCACCTTCTGATCGAAGTTTGAGGGTTACGGAGAACCAAAGTATTAAGCAGAAAAATGCCTTTGAGGTCTCGAGTTGGAAATTGGCAACAAAGAGAAAATCACCTGAACAGTTTGAGGAAGTTTCTTTGGCTCATGCTGATGCGAACTCTGAAGAAACAACTGAAACTTTTGCTGCAGTTCCTAGAAATATGCCTTCTGTTGAAAGCACAATGGATGTTCAAGATTTTAGGGATGAACCAATTACCATTCAAAAGAAACTAAAAGACCATAAGAAATATGTGGTTGTTCCTGGAAGTGAGACAGATCTTGGCTTTGCAAATGGCCTGTCTGCGATGCCTGTCATACAAAACTTCTCTGATCTAGCTTCCATTCAGATTGATCTAATGAGAGCTTCAGTAATTCCAGAGATCAACTATATCTGGCAGTATGGCATGCTCTTAGTAGAGTTTTATGAATGTTTTCAATCATTATTCTTAATATTGATACAAATTCATGTTTACAGTTTCCTTTAATTTTGATTGTTATACCTTGTTGTGTACAGAGGTGCTTTTGAGGTGGTGACGAGTACTAGGTCTCTGACAATTTTGGACGGTTTCCAGGCTCACTTGTCGTCTTATGTCTCACCCATTGCGCTTGAAGCAGCAGGACAATTACCTTGTAAAGTTCAACTGGAGGAAGTACCACGTCTAAGCTCATGGCCTCTGCAGTTTTGTGAGAGCAGCCCTAAAGAAGATAACATTGCTATTTTTTTCTTTGCTAAAAATATTGACAGGTTTTTGGCATACATTTCAAGTGGCAATTATATGTGAAGGCTGAGACAGTATTTGATGTTGTCATATGCTTCATTTTGTGCAGTTACGAAAATTACTATTGGAAGCTGTTGGATAACGTACTAAAGAATGATCTAGCTCTCATAGGTGTTATTGGCCCTGTGGAACTTCTTATATTCCCTTCAAATTTATTACCGGAGAACTCCCAACGTAAGATCAACATTAGTTCTTCCTGCTTAGGGAGATTTTATGGCATTTAGTATGTTCTCTAAAGATTCAACTTAATCTACATGACAAAACGTGGGTTATGTGTTTGTATTCTTGCCTGCAATTTCATAAATAATCTTCTGACTTGGGAGTTGTTTTCTGATGCTTCAGGTTGGAACAATTTGTTTTATCTTTGGGGTGTATTTAGAGGAAGACAGGAAAATAGCTTGGGATATATGCCTGGTCTGAATGAAAGGCCTTCTGTTAATAGTTTGAACATGAAATCAGCCGGCAAAGGTTTATCTATGCAAACTGGTAGTGAAGTTTGTAGCACTGTTGAAATATCTGACGACACAAGTCCCAAATTGATGAGGTCTGATAAATTGCTAAAGGAAAATTCATCCAAATATAGTTACTGCATTGATCTTCAGGCTATTCCGATATCAGGGAATGAGAATGAGGAGCAGCTTCTTGTCGAGGATATCTTGCACAAGAATGTTCCTGATGCTGAAGAGCAAACGAAACAGATTTCATGCTCTCATCCTGCAGCCTGCTCATTTAGAAGCATGAGCCATGACACTTCTGTCTGTGTTCTTTGTCCAGAACCAAAATTTCAGATAGATATTGAACAATTGCCTTCAGAAATGGAAAAAGATATCCTTAGCTTGGTTAGTTGTTTCTTAACCATTAAACATCTCTTGGTACCTTCCAGTGCCATATAGCTTAGGACCTATTTGATGGTTTCAGTCAAGGAATAAATTTCTTGTCCATTCTAATTTGAGTCTTTTACTGGACTTAAAGAGTGCTCTCTCCTCTAATACATGATTCAGGTTGGGAACGATGAGCCATTTTCTGGTTGATCATTCCTGTCCATCCCTTATGGACTCTTTTACTTTGAATGTCATAGATATTTGAGTTATTGACCTAGCATTATCTTACTGAAGTAAGACAATGTTGTACTAAAATGAATATTAATGGTGCTACCTTATTGGCAGTATGAGCCTCTCCACTCCTAATAAAAATGAATGTCATGCATCATAGGTGTTATCTTCCATGTCGAAGCAACTAAAGATTGCAACAGATATGTCCCAATTCATTACTTTTTTTTTTTTGGTCGTGTAGATTGGCTTTGTGCCTCCAAGGAGCTCTTACTCAGAAGTAGGATAATGGTCCAAAGCCTCATTTTGGCATACTGAATAGTCTGTTTGAGTGACTCAAATCCTGGTTAACAAGACTGCTAAACTATCCTAAATTTATGGACTGATCTAATGTGGAGTAAATATACATGACAAGTACATATTGATGATTTTTTTTCTTTAACAAGTCATCCATAGCTATTTGTATTCTTTTGTTTGTTTTTCATATCCTGTTTACTTTAAATGTGACAAAGGTACTAAAGTTAATGATTGTCAGGCATCCTCCAATTTGGGATGAAAAATTACTCGTTTTTATTCTATTTCTGTTGAATTGCACTACTTATTTTTTGAAATATTTTTAAATTGTTTATAGAAGATTAAATTCAGGATCCATGATACAATTAAATGTGATTGATCCAAAATTCGAAAATGTTAATCTAAGTTGGTGGTAAGTTAATTCAAACTAAATGTTCTTGGACAGACCTGTGGAGCACATTATAATTACTTATAAGGAACCAATCTAAGTTGAACTTGTGGAGCAACAGCTGGAGTAGAATTCACTAGTGTTTGCTCAGTGAGCAATAGATAAAACAGAAAACTAGTGGACTTATTGAGCATCAGTTATTTGAGGATGAACTTTGTGTTGTCGATAAAAGATCTTGGTGAAGGTCTTGATGCTAAAACAGGATCAGGTGTCACCCAATTAACTTCATTTTTCTTAGGTAGGCTACCTTCATCAAGTGCTTTAGTGAGCACCTAGTGGGAAGTTGGGCGAACTCTTTGTTCCCTAGGCTTAAAGTTTAAGCTCATGTAAAGTTGAATTCAAATTACACAAGTAATTGCCCAGTCTCTTCAAATGTAGCTGACATTTGCAAGAATAAGCTGTAAATCTCAACCATGTATATTGTTCTACCATTTAGCTGTAAGGTAAATTTATTTGTAATACTCATTGTAATGCACACTGTTTGAATCTTGTCTAATTAATTACAATGTCAAGATAAGCGTCAGCAGAATAAACTCAGAGATAAAACAGAACTTATATATCAACAAACATTTTAAAATCTTTAGGAATAAATAATCAATCTTTTTTCCTTCAAATTCCCTTTAGTAAAACAATGAATAGTATGCCTAGATGAACACCAGACAAGCAGATATAAATTTTAACAGATGAAATAGTAACACCGAAATGTCTCTTCTGAATTCTTGATTGTGTTTCTCTGCTTATGAGGTATTGGCAACCGTTTCTAATGGTTGTTTCTCTTCTGAGATCAGATGCTTAAGTATTTCTCACCTTTTCATCCCTTGAAACATCATTTCAACTGGCATGTGGAAAAAGGGAAAGGATCTATTTTGAACTCATACAAGTTGAATCTAAACTTTCAATTCCTATGTTCTGATGCAACAATAAGAGAATGTCCTAGTTACCATAGTATAAATCCAATGAGATCCTGAATTTCTAAAAAATAAAATGCTAGTAATTTTCACACACTATCTCCCTTTATTGTACTCTGTCCATATTTGCTTGACGATACTTCTATTGGATGATTCCATGATCAATCTCCTAGATGGGAAAAGAATGTCAGATTAATTTCCTAGATTTAATATTACAAGTAATTTCCTGATTTATTATTGACTAAGCAAGTCTTTTTTATTAAATTGGAGAATTGTGATGATACTATGTTTCTAGCATGGCGAATCCAATCAAAGATTGTGGTGACAAAGAACTCTATACTGATTTACAGTCTTCTGGTCTCAAGATACATATGACTGATTCTAATATGAACCCATGACTGATTCTATAGTTTAAGGCAGCAAATAGGAGCATGCTCCTGCAAGTAAATCCCAACTACATAGGAAAGAGTGGTAAACTGTCTCGATATGCCTGTCAAATATAGTGGTTTCTGTTTTTCCTGAATGAGAAAAAAGTATTGACGATATGCCTTTTTCAAGTGTCTTCCTTGCATTGAGTTTGCATCTGCTGCTACTAGAATAACCATGGGATTTTATGGATACAAGGAATCAATGTTGTGTATACATACGAATATCTATTTTCATTTGTTTTTTCTATTCTGTGTCTTCTATAATCTCTGTTTCATGATGCTATTGTTGGTAAATGGTTTGATCTTCCTGCTAATAATTACCCAAGGTTATTCATACCTCAATGTATTTTTTGTTAAAAGGACAGACATGAGATGCAGTTTGCTCTGCTTCACTGATGTTCAAATCACCATACATAGCCTCCTTTGCGTACGTTTAATATTAAATTGCCAACATTCTTTGAAAAGGAATTTGCATGCTAAAGCAACTATATATATCCAGTTTTATCATGCATCTGTTGGTTTGTGTTCTCATAGTTGTTAACATGTTATATGGTAGGACAAATTCACTAGTGATTCGGATTGCAGAAAAGATCCTGAACACCACCTTGTTCATGCTTGCAGTACAGGGGTCAATAGTTGTGAAGAATCCCCAAATGCAGTTTTATTAAACTTTGGGCAAGGTCAGCCTGCTCTTGTACTTGACTTGAATCTTGTGATTCATTAAAATCACTTCATCATACCTTCCACTGTTTTGATCAGGGAATGATAGAAATGACCTAATAGTGGACCATCCTTGCTGGAAATCGAAGCCTAATTTGAAACGTGCACTTCCCAGCACGTTGGAAACTGAAGCAAGGTTTTCCAACCATTTGTTGCGACCCACCGGTGATGCAACGCTGTGTGCAAATGATTCAAGCTGCAAATCTCTGAGCGATGAAAAAAAGCACAAAAGGATGAGGCCTGAAAAGGGTAGGGATAACGATTGTAGATTTGCAGAAGACACTTCATGCACATGCTTGAAAATACATCCTGTACCATCTAGCTTAATGAATAATAGTCTGTTGTCTGAGGCAATGTCAGAGAGCTCAAGAAAAGCTGAAACAAACTTCTCTGTCAATGTACGACCTACAAGTACAATGACAGATACCTTAGTGTATGTAGTATCATCAGAAGATGTAGATGCACTTGAATCTAATACCCCTGATCTTAATCTAGCTTTGGGAGAAAAGAGCAATCGAGATAAGTTTCCTTCTCCTAAAGAAGACTATAGAACTGAAACACCAGCATCCCTTTCTCTGTCACTAACTTTTGCTGCATCTGACAAGGTTCCTAAACCAAATTCAGAAACTGAGCCGCTTTTGCCTGATAAGCCTTGTAATAGCACCTCTTTTTGGGGTTTATAAAAAGCTCATAAGTTTTAATTCTGAGCATATGGAGCTTGTAATCGACATCTGTAATTGTGTCTAGATTACAGTTTCTTCCTCGGAAAGAAAGATAACAGACCGTCCTGAGTCCCTTGGCCAACCACTCGCGTTATCTGTAAGTTATCTTGGTTGCCTTTTGCCTTTCTGTTTATTTTCACTACATTTTGCAAAAGAAGTTATTTAACTGTGTGCTAGTTCATTTTAGGTTAAATTCTCAATGAGCTACTGCCTCATTGCTGAGAATGGCGAGGAGCAAGATCTCAGCTAGATGAAGGGTAGTTGACAGATTGGAGCCTTAACCATCTGAAACTTCAAGATCTATGGGCAGTTGGTCTGTTGCATGTTGCAAAAGAAGAAATAGCTAACCTGGTAAATTGAAGATGAGGCCCAACCAATGCAAATATCGGATGGAAATCTCTTCTTTTTATTATTTGTTTGTAGATTTGGGTTCGAGTTCATACTTGCACATTCATGCAAATTCCTTATCTGTTAGATAAACAAAAAAGTCTTATCGTGATCGCGGTAAGTTTTAGTCGAGGAGATCCTTGCGGTATTTTAGTTTTTTTTATTTTTATTTTAAAGTGTTGTACATTGGCTGCAATAACACGGTTGATGCAATGATTTGTTCACCATTGGAAAGTGCTAGTTCTTTCTTTCTTCTATTTATATTTTTGTTCCCTTTTATATATAATATTTCTATATCAACTTTCATGTGTTATTTCTTACAAAACGATTTTTAAGGAATACAAATTTTACTCAATTTAATCCTTCAAAGTATATGCACAAATTGAGCTTGAAGGATTGGGCTAGTCGAATCAATTGGTGATCCAATGAGTCGATCTGGTAGGTGAGCTAGATAGGTTAGGTTAGGTATTTGGTGGAAAGCATGAATCGATCGAGTTAGCTAGTTGCTTAGGCTTGGTCGATCATTTAGACAATGCAAATTGCTTTGGTCGAATGATTGGTAGTATAGTTCAGGTGAATTAGAGTGGCTAATCGAATCTTCAGTGTCGGATTGAATTAATTGGCCGGTTGATTCAGTCAAATATATTAGTTCAAGGGAGTGGCTATCAACATCCCATCAAATACTATATACATCTTAATTTTTATAAAAACTCTAAAATATCTTTCTCATTTTCCGCTTTCTCCATGCACGAGCACCACGATCCCCAACACTCGTGTCCGACAATCCATTGTTGCTTGGCGTACGTTGCCACTGAGCGATCAAAATCTAGTCGCGGTCCGATCAACATCGAATTTCGATCGAACTGTGATCGGATTCCGATCGAATTGCGACGAATCGGGCACGGTTTGACTGAAGTCGAAATCCGATCGGACCACGATCGAAATTTCGCCTGGACTCCGACTCCTATCGGATCACGACCGGATTCCGATCGGATTGTGATCGAATTGCAGTCAGAATCCATTCGAATTGTGGCCACCAGTGCTATGGCCAATGGTGGTCGCAATTACGATCGATTCCGATCGGAATCCCATCGCAGTTCGACTGAAGTCAGAGTTCGACCAGACCATGATCAGAATCCTACTCGGACTCCGACTTCGATCGGCCCGCAGCCGGATTATGTTCAAATTGTGATCGAAATTCTATCGAATTGCTATCGAAAATTGATTGAATTGAGGTTGCCAATACTGTGGTCACTAGCCACAATTACGGGCGATTACAATCACAATTCGATCGGAATTCGATTGCGGTTCAATATGGAATCGGAGTCCGATTGGACCGCGATCGAATTCCTATCGGACCACGATCAGATTGCGATAGGAATCAATCGTAATTACAGTCGCCAATGATCGATTCCGATCACAATTTGATCGGAATTCGATCGTAGTCCAATGAAAATTCGACATCAATCGGATCACGGTCGAATTCAGGTCGGAATTCGACCTCTCGATGGCAGCGCTAATTAGCGACAGTGAGTTGTCGAGTACTCAATATTGCAGTGTTCGCGTGTGGAGAAAGTGGAAAATGAAAAGAGCATTTTAAGATTTTTTATAAAAATTGATATGTGTAGAGTATTTGATGAGGGCATAGATAGCTGCTCCCTATATTAGATGGATCAATTTGGCTAGATAATTTAGATGGTTAAATAATGTTAAGTGGCATATCTAATTAAGTAAAGAGAGTCAAGAGATAAATACATCTAAATCAAGCTAATTAATTAGTTAGCAAGTCAAGCTTGTTAAAATGATCAAACATAGGTTGTTGATTAAATTATCCAGTTCAAATGTTAAATGTGTTGTTAGGCATATTAGAGAGGTTAAGCCGATTGAACAAATATAATTGAACAAGTCTACAATTGCTCTCTTAGTTGTCAACATAATTTCAATTAATTGTAAAAAAAATATTTAAAATATAGTCATCGTATCAGTCTAATTTATTTAAGCAATCATTCTCTCTTTCTCTGTACACACACGCTTTATTCCATAATAGAAAAATATTATAAAAAATATATAGAAAAATAAACTTCAAACCCATATTAGAGAGGTCTAATTCAAAATAGAAAACAGGAATAAAATATTACAATAGATCCAAACTTTGTAAAAATAAAATTTATGCAAAAAAAATTCCAAATTTTTACGAAGAAAAAGAGATTTATTTCCTCTCAAACTGAGTTGTGCATTTGCCATCATGCCATTGAGATATTTCACATATGAAAAATATATTGGACATTCAATATAAAAAAAAAATATTTTATGATCCCATGGATTCGAACAAGAATACGATTTTGACATTGGATAATTTTATAGAAATATTACGATTGTGAAGGTCAAGTTTCGTCGTCAAATTATGAGTGCTTTTTTGGGAAGATTAGAATCGTCAATCAAGTGGCTCTCATCGGTCTGTCCTATAGTCATTGTGAGGGAAATAAATAACGGAGGGTCTTTATGAATTTTGATATGGTGATTAAAATATGTGAGAGTCAACTGAATCCAGAAAAGAATTTTTAGATCTCCTTCGAAATCGATCTATATCACTTTTATAAGTACCGTTATATCTTAATTACCACGTCAATTGTGAATACTTTTTGAATGTATCTTCAATGGTCAATAATTTGATAAGAGATACATAATCGAATGAATCATCTCAGAATTAATTGAATTAAAAACTCAAAATGCTAATAAAAAAAAACACCGATTTATCTCTTTTTAGGAAGCAGACATATATCTTTATATGCTTCCGAATCATGCGTCAATTAACACAGTTCGTTGGGCAATTGAATGGAAGCTACCATAATTGCTCCCGTCCGAACTGTTTTTAACTGCCGTACCAACGCCCGCATTGCCAAAATCGCAGGGTAGTTTCGTAATATGAGAGATCCTTCCGCAGTTTATAAGACGGTCTTTCCCTCCCCTTCGCCTTCTCCATTCCTCGTCCTCATCGACGCGGCGACGATCACGATGAGTCTAAACTGCCTCTCGTGCGGCGTCTACGATGAGGAGCCGGTGTCACCGAGGAGGAACGCGGAGCCGGAGCAGGGCAACCACCGCGTCGAGTACCGGACGGCGCTCATCTGCTGTGGGGTCGAACGGAGCTGCAGCTGGTCGGGGGACATGACTCCGACGCCCTACGCACAGCTAAGAAGCATGTCGATCTCGGAGAGTAGGGGCGAGAGGAACAAGGCGCGCTGCGAGAGGGTAACCGACGGCAACTCGTTGCCTGATGGCACGGACGCCGGGGAGGTTGTGGCGGAGCCGCGGCTGGTGCGAAGCAGAGGCATGAGGCGAGACTGGCGCTTCGAGGATGTCTACTCGCTGGGAGTTAATTGATGTTTCGACATACGATCAGATTGGTGATATAAAAAAACAAAAAGAGGAAAATTTGTGGTGGATTTAGTTTCCGTTTCCTGTGTTTTCTGTAAAGAAAAAAAAAAATAAAATCATTCATTCATTTACGGTGGATATAGCTCTTAATAACAATAATTTTAGATAATAAAATTGGAGAGAGATTTATCAAGATATAAATTGATAAATATAAAGATGAAAGACATTTGAAAGAACTCATCGAGAATCGATTATCTACTCTAGACAAGCAGCTCTTGTATCGATAAAAAAATTAGAACCGTTAATCTAGCTGTAAACGCATTGAAACTTACCAAGTTGCTTATATGCACAGGCGCATGTACATCAAAACTATAAATGAATCAAATGTTCATGAACAAACTTAGTGTTTAGTTCGATAAGAGTTCGTTTACATTTATTCAATATACATCAAAATCAATTAATAAATAAATTTGAAAAACTTGATAGATTAAATAAATAAATTTGAACACATATGTATTCAACTTGTTAATATTCGTGA
The DNA here is from genome assembly GCA_025175895.1 of Wurfbainia villosa. Taxonomy (NCBI): domain Eukaryota; kingdom Viridiplantae; phylum Streptophyta; class Magnoliopsida; order Zingiberales; family Zingiberaceae; genus Wurfbainia; species Wurfbainia villosa. Next base: position 1,666,815 of record JAKLTH010000042.1, read on the forward strand.
ACAGTGTTGATGAACAAACTCATTTAAAAATTTTTTATGAATTTATTTATACTCATTTATAAATAAAGATTAAAATATTAAAAATTTAAAATAAACAAACAAACATTACTTAAATAAATTTGAATCAAATTCGATTCAAACTTGAATCGAACTTGATTATAAATTTGATACTCAATAAATAAATCAAGTTCAGTCTCTAAAAAAAATCAAATCAAATTTGAATAAATTTTTTAATAACTTGATTAATTTTAAATTTAATTCAGCTTGATTATTTTAATAACTCATTTATAGCCCTATGTACACGCAGGAAAGATCTCTGACAAAGAAAAAAATAAACAAGATGGACTGAGACTGAACATGAAAAATAAAACGTATGCAAGGAGTTGCAAAGGTGCATTCTGACTTATTTACAATTGATCTCGAAACGAATTGCACTCCTCTAATAGACTGATGATATGTGCCATGAAAAATTTTACATTTGTCTCTGTCAGAAGGATCTAATGGCTAGCGCATGCAGAAATTGCATCAGAGAATAATAGATTAATTCCTCGTAAATATGAGGGTGTCGTTCCTCCATGCGTTAGTTACTAGTCTCAAGGGTCAAAGGTCTACTATGATTTACCTCCCTTACAATGATCCGAGAGCGGACTGATAGGGATTGCTAAATTGACAGATTCCAATCTTTTACACCAGATGATACTCAGGTGCACTGAGAGACGAAGATATGTGTAGTTTAGCTAGATTTGGTGTTAGGCTTTTTTCTATCTCGGGATTCAAGGGCTGATGCATCGACGGATGCCCTCCTTTCTTTCCATATTCTTCCGTCCTGGAACCATAGAAAATGCAGTAAGTGAATGTCATCGAGTGAAAAAAAAAAAAAACAGTTTGCAGATTTCCAATAATCTGACACTCGTCGAAGTAGGTTGTTCAAGCAAAATCCTTGCTTCATGTGACCCTCTAAGATTGTCAGGATAGGAGAAAAAAAAAGAGGTGCAAAATTTCATATGCAGCTCTATAATTCATCTAAATCTTGTGTCACTTTCCCTCCTCCCCTCTATATCTTCCATCCAAGTAAAGTAAACAAAACCTAAATCTATGCATCCTATCAACAAGTACTAATTTCCATCTGAAAGGAAAAAAGTTTCCAACCGAATCCAACGGAGTAATAGTCATCGAGCAATCAGCATCCTGTTTTTGATATGTCTAGGGTTCCAAATACAAGATGCCTACAAACTGAAAGTAAATAAAATAACGTATATACACGACTGTTAGACCAACTAAATGGACAACTATATAACTCTCAAGGTGGTCACTTATTTCCCTGTTCCTAGGAGAGGCAATGGACTTTCTAAATGTTGAATGGTTAAAAGATATCTTTTACTAATAAAAAACCATTTTGATTTGCATGTACTGAACATGCACAATAATTTCATAGGTATAGGCAATCCTTCTATGCTCTGCTTGGCCAAACACAATTGCACGAGTAGGCAATCTTAATAGCCTCACCTTATTCCAAACACTAAAGCATTCAATTGATATATAGTGATAGGCGGCTAACCAAATACTGACAGACTAGGAAGAAAAAGAATACCAGGGATCCTTAAGTAATCATAAATGCCCTCAAATGTTTGGCGAAGTGCAAGGTACAGAAGGTGGAAATGTTCTGCTTTGGAAACCAATAACTGACTGGCAAATGACAATATCCATGATTTAGAAAACTAAAAATGATATACAGAGATATTAGTGCAATGTATTGGATTGTTTAGACAAAAAACAACATGAAAAGTTAAGAGAATTAGTAGTTGGCTGCTAGAGAAGAAAAGCAACTCATCCTCGTATGGATTTTCTACAAGAAGGGTCATGAAGAGGAATAAGAATGACATGTCATATGAGCAATAACAATTGAAAATGATAGATTAATCATTAATCTAATGATTCTCAAAAAGACAGAAGCCACCTACATTTATTATTGAAGGTTCTGGCAGTGGGCATGTAATTGGTTGATCATAGACTATTGGCTCAGATGGGTGCTCCACCGGCTTAAACTCTACGGCTTCTTCAAATCCATGGTTAGCAGGAGTATGAACAGAACTAACTTCCTCTATGTCTGGTGCTGATGGGTCCTAACATCCTAGTGAGAGAAATATACATTTAGACAATAGAGTAAGAAGACAAACAATATAATTTCCATGATGGTCTAGATAACAAAACATCCGATAGCATAGCAACATCACAAAAAAGGAAGAGAAATTTTGACAAATAAACTTATCAAGACAAAAATGTGGACATCACAATCAGTTTAGGACTTTGAGTTTAAATATGGGGCATATTGATAGTAAATTGGAGGAGCACTTCCTGTATTTTGATAACTCCACTTCCTGCAATTTGGAGAATCTCCACAAGAGCTTACTCAATAAAGACAAAGTGGTAGGTGCTAATTTCAATATAGTTACCACCAGTTCAGCATGGTTCAATCTAAGTGAACAGAATCTAGTTCAGGTCAAGCTCACTTCGTTTACAATCATTTTCTAAAATGATTTAGCATCCCCAATGACTTTACAGTAACAAGTTTTCTCATCTTATGACAAGTGTCTCCAATGATGCTTTAGCAAGTATATGCCTCAGAAAAAACAAACCCATAATTTTGTTTGCTAACAAAGTGTGGCTGACCACCCTCAAAATTTCATCATTGTCATCAGGTTGTGTTTAAGACAACTATTAGGAGTTGGCTACATAGATCTTATACCTCCATTGAGCTCTATACAAACTTATATATTTGAAGCCTCGTATACAATTATACCAAAAAAATTAACTTCCTATCTTTGGTTCTCAAGAGTTCCACTACAATGTGAAACTGCCACATTAGTGTCCCCCTCTGGTTGTCTCTACCGGTGGAAGAGATAAATCAGGATCTCAGGTGACAAGTGCAAAGGAGAGGGTCTGTCGATAGCCCAAGGCAATGAAACTCTCGGGAATTGATCCCTGCCCACTTAAGAGTTACTCCTTTGCACTTGCTAACTGGGACAACCCTGAGGGCTGTCAAGGGTTCCACTACAGATTTGAAATGATAAGGAGAGTGGGTGGAGCTACCTTAAACCATAAAGACTGCCAACCAAATATGTTGTTTCATAATTCCTTTCTGGTATGTGATGCATGTGGGAAGTTAAACTAAGCCAAAACAAACAAGCATATTGCCATTATCCTTTTTTTTTTAAGGAGACTTATTATTTCATGACTAAAAATAGAAGTGGCATTTCAACAAAAACTATATCGAAGATTTTTAAGTTAAGGCGTTCAATTTGATTGGATTCTTCAAGAACGTGTGCACAAATTGATCTTTTTCTTGGGACCTTCAGGTTTTGGGACAGATGGTAATGAGCCAACTTTATAATGTTAACGAAGCAAAGGTAATTTGTCCACATTCTGCTTCTGCCAATAATATGTAGGATTATGCCGATTGATTGGCTCTCTCTTCTCCCCATTGGGTTTTTGAGAATTCGGTGCAGTCACCCTAACTCCCTGATTTTTTTTCACGATGCATTCTCTCTGGATCTTTCCTTTTTGATGCCAATGTTTCTGGACACAGGTTCGGTTTAAATTTTGCCGTGTTCGTGTTTCATTTGCTGTAAACATCGATGATAATATCACGGTCCTGTGTGTATGACTCTGTTGTATTCATATGGTTTTTTGGAATCCTGGTTCGATTCGTGATTTTCTAACATTATGTTCTATGGCAAATAACGAATGTATGAAAGGGGAAACAATCTCAAATCTCACTGTAACAAATATGTGAAACAAGTTAACCACGAACGTTGACCACCCTACCCCCAACCACCAACGCGCGCACGGGCACACACACACACAAACGACAGTATCAACAGAAATTTGCAAAACATAGAAGATCCAGAACAGGATTCGAATTTTCAGGGGTTTAGAAAGCTCACAATCGCGCTTTGCTCTCGGTGGTGCCCCTATCCGCCAGAAACCCGAGAGAAAATCCCCACCATCGCCTTCCCTTCGTCCTCTGTCACCTCCGCCTCCAGATCACCTCGCCGGCTAGAAAGAAACTAAACTGCGCGGGTTGAGTTAGAAGGGCTCGAGGAGGAAGCAAAGGCGACGCCCAGCCGCGCGGCATGCGCGAAAACAGCGACGCGACTCGAGAGCGGTTAGCTGATCCGAGCCTCGAGTGGATATCAGGCTTCCTCCTCACAAAAATTTAAGAGGGAGTTTGATTAGTACAAATTTTTTTATTTTCTATTTTTATTCGTTCTTTTACTAGAAAATATAAAATGATTTTTTTTTATTTTCTAATTTTCTAAAAAAAAAATCTTTTATTTTTTAAAAAATGAAAATGAAAAAAAAATGATTATTTTTCGTTTCTCAATTTTCTAAAAAACACTCTTTTATTTTCTGGAAAATGGAGATGGAAAACGTAAATCAAACGCATTTTCTCATTTTCATAAAAAAATGAAAATGAAAAACAAAGAAGAAAACAAATGTCAAACTTTTCTTATACTCCAATTTGGGATGTAAACCATCTTTCCCTTCCTCTCCATTCCCCTTCCAATATTTACACTCTCTTCTCCTCCTCCCAAACAATGTTCAAGGGTCTGTTTGAGGGAGGTGGTGGAGAGGGGTAAATAATAGAAGGATAAAGATAAATAAAAAGGAAAAAAAAGATTATTTTTGTTTGGAAAGAAGTGAGGAAAGGGAAAAGGAGGGAAAAGAGAAGGGAATGAAGGTGAATTTATATTCCTTCTCCTCACAAACACTTAGAGGGTGTTTGATAGAGAGAAAATTTTTCATTCTCCGAAAAAATAAAAAAACGTGTTTGGTTGTATTTTCTATCTCTGTTTTTTAAAAATAAATGAGCATTTTTTAGAAAACTAAAAAATTCTAGAAAATCATTTTCGATTTTCATTTTCGTTTCCTAAAAAATAAAAAAGTATTTTTTAAAATATTAAAAAATACTAAAAAATATTTTCTATTTTTCGAAAAAAAATGAAAAATGAAAAAATCTCTCGCAAACCAAACGTTATCTTAATTTGTCTTATACCTCAATTTGAGATATAAACCTTCTTTCTCCTCCCCTCTATTTTCCCTTATATTACTTACACTCCTCTCTCCTTCAAAATAAGGTCTAAGATTGCGTTTAAATCGGGCGAGGGAAGTTGGAGAAAGAAGAATAAAATATTTATTTGTTATAAAAGATGATTTTATTTATCTAATATTTTTCATAGTCGATTTTTCGATGATGATAAAAAAAAATTATGAAATTATACTTTTAAATTCGGATGAAAATTTTAAATTCTATATCGAATAACAGAATCGATTCTTGTTCTTCTGTAATAATATCTGTGCGGTCCTAATTAATGGACGGTTTTGGAGAAACGAAGAATAAAATATTTATGCTTCTTTTTATATAGGGATGAAAAAATTATTATCGATTTTGAAGAGAAAAAAAATGAATAAGTAAAGATTAAATTTATAAATTTATAAAAATATTTTTACTTTTTAAATTGAATTTTGTTTTTAAATTTTTATAATATTAATATTTATTTTATAAATATATAAATTTAATTTTTTTTATTTCTTACGAGACAATCTTGTTTCTGCAAAAGATTGAAACCGTCAAACTAGTGGCTTCTATCGATCTGCTCCATAGTTACTATAAAAGAGAAAAATTACATAGGATTTTATGGGCTTTGACGTGGTGATCAAGACATATAAAAATCATCTGAATCTAGAAAAAAACTCTATACCTCATTCAAAATTGATCTATATTTTTTCTTTAAATATCGTCATATCTTAATCATCATATCACATCCATACCATTATGGTGTAGAGCCAATAGCTCATTTCGCTTGGAGGCACACACTTGTAAATTGGTTGCATGTGAAGTGAATACTGGTAAACGGTCTCTCGATGTTTGGCGAGATAACGACGGCTTCATATATGATCTGTAAAAGTTAAAAATATCAAACTAATAATCCTTTTAGTATGTGATTGTTGTCCGTCGAGACGGTGATGGTGAGGTGTTCGAGTAGCGAAGACGGTAAGAGACGATAACTTCTGTGAGGAGAGATGAGGTGTAAGATCGATTTGACACAATAGGAATGTGACTTTGCTGAATGGCCAAGTCAAATGGCGAAGGGCGAGCCGAGTGAGGAATTATATTGTCCGTCGAGACGGTGATGATGAGGTGTCCGAGTAGCGAAGACGGTAAGAGCCGACAACTTCTGCGAGGAGAGATGAGGTGTAAGATTGATTTGACACAGCAGGAATGCGGCTTTGCTGGATGGCTGAGCCGAATGGCGAAGGCTGAGCCGGGTGAGAAACCTACACAACAGCAAACGGTCAAGGGCACCGAGAGGGATCTCGGCAACGCCCCTCCGACGCTCAAGGCAAAAAATTAGCTTGAAGAAGAGGAGAAACTGAAAGAACTAGGTTATAAGCGTGTAAAAGTTACCTCTCTCTTCTCAAGGAGGACCATATATATAGAGAGGAAGTTTCTCTCTCAAGGGACTCTGCCAGTAGAAGCGATATGTCCCCAGAGGGTCGTACATCATGATCATTGTTATCTGAACTGTATCCAGTGCGTGGGCTGTTATTAATGTGCATCGTGTGGTTGATGGGGGACAAGTCTTATTTAATGCTGCGGCTAATCTTCTGAGATATTGACAGGGAAATCTGCCCTTGTGTGTGGGCGTTAATTAATACACGTTACGCGGTTGATAGGAAACAATTCGCAATTAATATCGTAGACATTCATTCAAACCTTGTCAGAGAATTGCACTTCTGATGAGAATTGCCCCGTAGCTTAAGGATATGAAATGATCGCCTCCTTCTTTAAATGGGGTAGCTCATAATAAAATGGATCACATGGAAAAAAAAAATAACGCATTAGAGGTGACACATCTTTGCCGCGAAATACAACGGATGAGACGAAAAGCCCTCCGCCTTAGAGAAATCCGGGCCGAGATGCAGGGCGTCCGGTATGGGTGAAATCCGAGCCGAGACGCGGAGCATCCGGTATGGGAGAAATCCGAACCGAGATGCGGGGTGTCCGGTATGGGAGAAACCCGAGCCGAGATGTGGGGCGTCCGATATAGGAGAAACCCGAGTATCACTTGTCATGAGTTAGAATGGTGCGACGAGTTCAATTTATCTGTCTAATCATAGTTTTAATTTTATCCGGGTATTAGTGATTATCCTTTATTATTTTGTCAATTGACTGTCGTTATCGGTTGAAAAAGAATTAATATCGAGCATAGATCTTGTTTCATGGCATCTTTTTCAACAGAATCCTCTGGCTCGGCCCGAAAACCCAGGAAGGATTTTTATTGTTTTTCTTTTCCGCTTCCACTTGATTTCTCTGGAATTTCCTCTCGTCCAAGTAAACGCAGCCCGTTCCCCGACAACGTTATCGAACAAAGGGACATATCTCAACCGTCCGATTACCCAATCCGAGAACGTACGTCTCATTTTCAACGTCCCCCTCCCACCGCCTGCGCCCCGTCAAAACCAAATTCCCGCCTCGGCTGTCCATAAACCTGACTCTGCTAAATCACCAATCAGGAAATGACTTTTTCCTATTGGAAATGATTCGATCGTTTGGTTGTTTCGGGTTGCGATTATCCATCAATGACATCTGAAATTCCTGTACTGTGTTGTTAAGAGGACACTAGATCCGATCCACTTGTCAATGTTCCGGTTCGATCCCGTTCCTCACTTTGTGGAACCCTAAGAACCCTAGTTCCCTGCTTGGTTACCCTCTTCCCTGTTATCTTCTCGTCGCCTCGGCGTCTCCCGAAATGGTGGGAACTCCTTCACCGGTCGGATCAACAAGGACCATCTCGGGTCGCCGTGACAGCTCGAGCTCCCCGGCTGCGCCTACTGATGGGGATTCCTTCAGTTGCGCCCGTGGGGATTTGTTACCGCGGATGCTGAGGTCGTCGAAGGCGCTTACGGATACTTCGGGCTGTCATTCCGGCGTTCCCCGTCGGAATGCGAAGCATAGTTGCCCGCCAAAGGCATCGAAGATTTTGAAATCGCCCGTGCTTGGTTCGGCGTGCTTATCCCCGTCGGGAAATGGGGACTCCGAGATGCATTCCCCTAATTCTGCGGCGCAGGATTTGGAAATTGGTGCCCCTCCAAGCTTGCCTTCGTTCTCCAACAAACCCGACACCGGATTGGACCGCGATCCTGCCGGCAACCAGGGTTACGGGGTCAATTTTCTGACTTCCGATGCACAGGAGGTTGAAAACGACGACTTGCTCGACTCACGGTTGACATCTACAGCTGAAAACTCCAGCTCAAAAGCTGAAGCAAGCATTGGTAAACTTTCCATTTCCCAAAACTTTGATGCTTCTGTTAACCAAGAGGCTGTCGAGCTTGCTGGTTGTTCGATGAAGAATCACAGAACGTTAGAGCCATCAGTAGAATCTTTGGATAGCCTGCAGCGGAAGCCATCTAAGATCTCAGGATTAGCCAGCCATGGACAGGGTTCCGATCCAATGAGCAATTACGATAAAAAAAATGGGTTTGCAGGTCTTAGGAAACGAGTAAATGGTAAAGGTGACTTACGCCATTCACCAAGGCTATCCTCTGTAGATAATTCTAGTTCAGATACTGCAGTAAACAATAGTGTTCGCATGGCCAAACATGGGTATAAGAGGTCAATTCAGAAAGGAAGATTAAGGTCATCAAGAATCACTATTAGCTCAACCAGCGAGAATATTGAATCCAATAATATAAATGACAATGCAGATTCAGAGAAGAATGTGAATGAAAAAGCATCCAGACAACATGATTCACAGCCTCTCAAGAAGTTAAGGTACGTTTCAAATCAAGGATCACCGTGCCTTAAAAAGCCAACAACATCTCATGAAGGTAGCAAGGACACTGATGAGTGCTTCTTTGTTGGGGAGCACATACCCGAGGAGGAAGCAAGGGAAAGATGGCCCTATCGCTTTGCATACCAGGTATTTGTAGCGGCGTCTCTCTTTAAGTGTCTAATTTTTGCAAAATTTTGGCAGAGTGATGCCTTTTGCTATATTTAAATTATTTTTCTTTGCCTCTATTCGCCTTTGAAAACAAAACTTAATCAAGATGGATGTAAAGTATGGTTTTATTGGAAAAAAGGAGGCAACATGCAGAATCTTCTTTTCCTTGGAGAAAATTCCCCAATCTACTTGTGGTAATTGTACAAGTTGACTGCTAGGAAGGATTTCTTCTTCTTCTTCTTTTTTTAAAGCTGCTGTAGAACATTACTGCCGATTTCCTTGTGTCTTGCTAAATGCTGTTCCAAAAGCATTCATTTTGACATACTTTCCAAGCAAGGTATCTTTAAAAATAATTTATTTTTATTAATTTATGGATATTTTTTGCTTAATAAAAGATAAGAAAAATGACCCTACTTATTATTTGCTAGGGCCGATAATCTGGCAATTTCCATGACTTGCCAACAAAAGTTCTGCTTGTCTTTGCTTTTACTACGTTTCCAGGATCTTGGGTATTTAGCATTATTTCTAACTTGGATTTTGTAAGATGTTGTAGTTTACTGGTTAGAATGTCCATCCTTTATTTAATTTTTCTTTTATGGGATTGATGGTCTCATATTGATTTACTACAACCATATTTAGGTGTATGATTTATTGCTGCCCCTCTTACATTGCTTAAGGTTTATATATAATCTATTTATTCCAACTACCTATGAGCTATTAGTTATACTGTTGGTGGCTTAACAAATCACTCTCCCAATCAATTCCATTTTTTTTCTTCTGAACGTTTACGTTGCCTATCTTCTTTGGTTAACAAGCCACTTTTAGCAGTCACTGATGAAATTGCACTATTTTCTTGCATCATTGTCATATGTAGGCAACATCAGTATTGACTCGAGGCAAGTTATGGCTTGTTAGGATATTTTTTAATTTTGATTACTCTCCACAATAGGATTTTATTGTCCTTTTATTGGTCTAGTCTTTGCCATCATTGGCGATCAGTTTCTTATTTTTCTTTCAATGCATTGTTTTTGCAGGACAAGAACCAAAAGAGACAGAGAAGTACCTCTAGGTCTATTTACTGTAGATACATCCATGGAAGGTGCGTTTAACCTATTTATGTCAATATTTCTGACAGGGGTTTGTTTTTTTGTTTGTTTGTTTTTTTTTATTCAGCATTGACGACGATGGTGAAATTCCCCTTGATGTTAAATGGCACTACATGCAAGCAAGCATATTGGGATGTTTATTTGATATTGGAGATTGTGCATATATTAAGGTGAGTGATTGTTTATAGGCTATCAATTATTTGATTCATAATTCATGTTTTGTCCTTTCATAAAATTTCATTTTGTTTTTAGTTTGTTATGGAAAATATTCTAATGGGTGTTAGTTGTGATATATTCAAGTGTTCTGCCAATCATGGAATCAGCAACCATTTTATAACTGATGGTTCTTGTCCACGGTTAAACTGCATGGTTGAAAAAAGTGTTGTCTGCTTTGATTGATTGGGAGAGAATGAAATGATTCCATGACACATTAAAGGAATGCATCTCTTTGATAATAATTTCCATCATATTGGATGTAACATTACCCATGTCAAAATCTGAAAACAGACAACAGAGATCTAGATTAATTATTTGGTTTCTCTTGGCAATTCAATTTGAGGGCATAGTATTTGAGGCTTTCATTACTTTAGACTTCTGCTATTTGTAAATCTGAAAGCACACAACAGAGATCTAGATAACTATATATCTTATTGTGTCAATTCAATTTGAGGGCATAACATTTGATGCTATCGTTACTTTACACTTCTGCTGTTTGTTTGGTCAAAGTACAATTGTCATTTTCTTGAAGATGCACCAGACAATGATATCTTGCAGGATCAATGTCAGTAGTATATACAAGCATAAGAGAAGAGACTCAATAAATTGATGGGTTAATGATTTGCCCAAAATGCTCGGGCCCAAGTTATTAGTGGCTCACTTAGATATTCTTATAAAGCTTTTGTGTGCCAACAACTCATTATATGCGGCTAAACTAGGATGTTGCTTTCTGCCCCACTCGTGGCTTGATAACTTTGTTAATATTGAAGTCCAGCTCAAAGGCCACATTCATCTTAAATCAATGACCTTTGAGGCCTAATAGTGCTCTTCTATCACACAAGCAATCCTTTTTTACAAAACCTAACCATTGATGGGATTATGCTAACTGTCTAGATCCAAGTACATGAGACGACGACGACAACAACAACCAAGCTTTATCCCACTAGGTGGGGTCGACTATATGGATCCTTCTATGCCATTGGATTGTATCTCCTACTATATCATCATCTATGCTTAAATAAATTTTATCTTGTTTTATTGTTGCTAACCAAGTCTTTTTTGATCTTCCTCGTCCTCGTTTGATATGTATATTGTCATTGTTTCATATCGCCTAACTAGAGCATTTATTGATCGTCTAGGTACATGTCCATACCATCTTAAACGTGTCTCTCGGAGCTTTCCTTCAATATATGCAACTTCGACTTTCTCTCTAATGTTTTCATTTCTTATTCTGTTCATTCTCGTATGTCCTCACATCCACCTTAATATCCTCATCTTTGCAACTCTCATCTTTTGCTCATGTGCTCGAGTTGTAGCCCAACATTCAACATCATATAACATAGTAGGGCTAATCGCCATTTTGTAGAACTTCCCTTTCAGTTTTAGAGGTACTTTACAATCACATAAAACACTCGACACTTTCTTTTATTCAACCATTCTACTTGTATTCTATGTAAGACATCTCTCTCAATCGCTCCATCACCTTGCAAATATGATTCTAAATATTTAAAGCTCTCAATTCCAGACAACTCGTTATCTCCTATCTTAACACTTGTCTCATTACGTCTAATATTACTAAACTTAAATTCCATATATTGTCTTTACTCTATTAAGTCTAAAACCTTTCACTTCTAGTGTTTCCCGCGAAGATTCTAGTTTAACATTTACTCTAAGTAGATGAAACAATGATAACTTATTTGACCGTCAATCATTGGCCCAAAATGTTTAAGCTCATGTCAGTAATAGCACATGAATTTATGCTTGTGAATCATAAATTTGGATATAGACAATAATAAGCTTAAATGAAATGTTTGGGACAATAGATTTAGGATTTGTTTTGTCACGCCCCGAGGTAGACTCTGTCCGGCCAACGGACGGCACCCCCTTATGACAATTCCAATACGGTACAAAGTCGCAGCCAGTATAACACATATCGAAAATGTATAACAACACAGTAAAACGTACATCATCAATAGCGGAAGCCAACACATGGAAATACAAACTCGTTAACATAAGTACATCGGTATATCCGTCCATACTAGAATAAAATCCATACTGAATATCAAAAGAGAACATACAGCATGATCTCCAAAACAATAAAAGTCCATATAAGGTACATGCGATGGGAAGCAAAAACCCTCGGAAAAACGGCGAGATGAGATCAGGTGGCAATGCTCCGAGTCCATGCCGAAGTCTTCTATCTACTACCTGGGTGACAGGAAATCCAGGGTCCAGGGTGGTGAGTATAAAACTCAGGGGTAATATATAGAAGTGCATGAATAACATACAGGGTAAAGAGATCTACAGGTATACATGTGAAGATCTACGTGTATCTACGAGTATGGTCAAACACAGATTACTAAGCATAGAAATCGGTAATCACATATACGTCCTACTCAGCATAAAGCGAATCGATCAATCGACATAAAGTAATGCACATACGACGGTCTCATCCTCCATATGATTTATAACATCCCGAGCAATTATATCACACATAATCCAAATAGTACACACTCATACTCAACACATGCACGCGATATATAAAATATGCAAAAGGCATGTAGCATGATGTACGATCGTATCACGTGATCAAATCTGCGTCTCATGCGTATGTAAAACATATATCAAATACATGCATACGTATATATCGGATGCATATGCGTAGTCATTTGTCTGCGGACCGTCGACCACGACCCAGTGGCGGTGTACGACGAATGACAACTAACCCGACTCTAGCTACCACTACTCTCGAGTGGCCGAGTTGGGTAGTATGGTGATGGCGTATAAAGCGTAAAGAGCTAACTACTCTCTAGGGGTTCCTCTGCAAGCCGCTGATCCTACCCATGAGTAGACAATCGCCGCACGGAGACAATGCGCGTCACACAACCACCGTATGGTGGGCGAGTGCTAGCACCACTCTGCTCGATGGCGGTCGCGTCTCCCTACCACCAGTATCTGATAGTGGTCGGCGGCATCTAATGCTCTGCTCGCTCAACCTGCTACCACTACCCCAGTGGTCGGGAGGCGGGATGACTAATGACCGTCTCATCCATAAGGGAGACCCGTCGTCGACATGCGATGTAATGATCATAGTTCACGCCAAATCCTTGCAACACTCCTAACTCACGGGGACCTAGTCAACTAAAAGTCAACCATGCAAGGACGACTAATCCGTAATCACTACCTATTTACCTATGTACATATAAATAGATCCGTCAAAATAACCTACTAATATGTGTACGGTACAACGACCAACCTCGTAACTTGGACTCATCACCTAACCTAGAGATGCACCCCAAGAACCGGATCTCGAGGTCATAAAGATAACCTAACCGCAGGTATTTCTTGAACCTCTGATAGCTAACACATAATAGGGTTTCTGAGTTTCTATCCATGCTAGATAATCGATGACATAATAGAGTATATATCTCGAGGTCAAAGGCGGGACAAGCATATTATTAAATAAGAGTGGATTTAAGGTAAACAGGTATAAACATACATACAATATCATGCACTAGAATTGATCAAACTACCGGACCAGGTAGATATTACCCACCTGATACGAAGCTCGTATAATCCTCACGGCCGCGGGCCTGCTTCGTATCCCAAACCTGCACATAATAACAAATTAGAATTAAGCATAAAGCTCCAATAATAATACGAATAAAATACTAACTCATTTATATTCGTATTCTTTTCCCAAAGACATTATAACCACCTCTAGCTTATACATCATAACCCATACGATCCAAACACTAAAATCTCCAAATCCATTACAGTAATCACAGTTAATCCCAATCATTTCATACCTCAACAACCCTATAAGCACTGCGTGATCACAAACACACCAGTATCAACCAATTCCGGGATCACAACGACACACAGATCATCATATACATACCGAAATCACCACAACTCATCCATCTCCGATTTCCTCCGGCAGTTCACTCCGGCTCAACTTCTGCCCACCGAAAGAGCTCCAAATCAACCGCATCGACAACCAATTTCATAATAACAGAACACCCAAATCCACTCCGAATCAGATCCTACCACTCCAATCACAGCCTTATCAACCAATTACCGTAAACATCCAACCCCACAGTTCCGATTCCCTAATCCATAGCATAATCAACATCCATAAACCAGCCAATCAAGATCGAACAATACACGGTAATAAAACTTACCAGTTCTAGACTTCTGTCGGATTTCGGCTGCTCCCGCTGGAAATCCCAGTTCCAATCCCGAGCTCTGCAATCCACCCAAAATCCCCCTTACTCGTCCCCGACACGGCGAAGATCGGAGTTCGATCTCTAGCTTGGCGACGCGACACCAACTTTTCCTCTTGGTCGCTCCAAGCAAACCCAACTCCGATCACTGCCCAAACACTGAGCTGGGCTAAAATCGAAAGTCGTAGCTAGCAGCAAACCTTAACTCGACAGGGAAAAACAACAATCGATACCTACCTTCAATGGCAGCTCGCTGCCGCGACGACGACGCCGCCTGTCTACCGGAAGTGTCGCCGCGGTTTTTCCCAGCCGAGAACCCTTCGATCCCTGTCGGAGATCAGCCTAGTGGTGGCGCCGTCGAGCTGCTCGCGCCGGACGCCGATGAACGGAGATCGACGATGCGATCGCGCGGAGCAGAGCGATGACGAAGAAGAAATTGGGGATCGCGGTGAAAATAAGACGATCCTTCGTTCGGCACCCTTTTTAACAGCCGTTCCATTGATCCGGTTAACCCAGCTCAACCCAAACCCAATCTGATTAGGTTCAGCCCAAGCCCCATTTCCAGCCCAATTTCGGCCCAGTCCATTACAGCCCATTTCCAGCCCAGTCCATTACAGCCCAGGCCCAGTTCGGCCCAGCCCATCTCAGCCCACTATTTAAGCCTAATTAATCCCCTAATTAATCCTAATTAATTAACGAGTTAATTAATATATATATATATATATATATATATATATATATATATATATATATATTTCCGTATTCTACATGTTTGATTCCCAAAAATGTTTCACTTTTTCACTTATGTTAATCCGGAAGCTTGGAACCATGAAATTATGAAAACATTTGTAGCCTAAACTGAATTTATGTAGAGTTTGGACCAAGGTTTAAGATGTCAATATTTGAAATATTCAGAAATTTCATCTGGATGATCTATATTTAATTAATTCCTTTATATGTTAACACATTATAGTAGGGGATCGAGTCAAATGATGTAGAAAAATCATACAACTGACTCCATTTTTTGGGATAAAGACTTGGTTGTTGTTGTATATATTGACACATGGTATGAGTCAGGTAACTTATAATCCAATTTGGCTTCATCAGGTTACATATGGGTGCACAAAGAATATCTTGAGCTTATCCATATTAATTTTGTGTATTAGCTCAATTATCATAATCAAGGTTGTCACAATTTAAATCCTACTTAGGAACATGGTTCGTAGGTTTGGATCATAGGATCAAAGTGTATGATCATAAAATTCTACAATTTTAAAAATATTTAAAATTATATTTTACATTTATAATTTATCACATATATATTGACTTCCACTATATTTCAATATTATTAACATTATCTAAATAAAATTATTGCTATAGTCTTGAAATGTTCCATCTTTATATAATATGCATCAAGTAACAACTTGCTAAGATGAGTGATAAATTTAAGTAGCTGAAAATATCAATAGTTAAATATGAATGTTAAAATCAATAATTAAAAAGGATTTGAGTTAAAAATAACTTTATATAATTGAAATATCTTTCAAATTGTTATATGACATAGAAAAATTATTTTTTATAATACATGCCAATCATTATTAAATATAAGTTTATTCGAATCAAGGTTGAGGATAGAGTTCCTAATAGGAACAATAAGCAAAATAAGGATTTCAATGTATGATATCCTAACCCAGTTGAGATCCTATTTGAGATCTGGATTGTTGAGGTTAGTCTAGATTGTAGGATCATGGGATCCTAAGGTCTATATTGCAATTTGACTACCATGTTTAAACTATCACTTGAAATAGACTAACAAGGAGATCTAATCCATTTGATATTTCATATAGTCCATTTAGAAGTAACAAATAAAATTATAAAAGAATGAAATCCTTTGATGGAATGAATAAATAACACATGGATTGAGCTTCATCTGAATTTTAGACTTGAAGTTGAATGAGAATGAGATATTTCAAGTTTTCAACCAAGGAGAACTTTCAGTTGCTCTTATTCTTCAATTGAAACTTTTCTTAGTTTAGATGATGAATGTGAGGATGAAACTTACAAAGATTTTAGTGATGTTGTTTTTCACAAAGATTACAAATTGGCACTTCAAAGGGTGATGTTTTATGCATTTTGCTTTTTTGTGAACTGTTAAATTTAAATTTTATTTTATTATGATAAATATACATTCTGGGTATTTGGGTATTCATAACGTGGTTGGTTGGTCTAATTTATTAAATATTTTCTTAATAATGGTGTTTTATGCATTTGCATATTTAAATTTTATTGTATGCTCGTTCAGATGTACATGCTAGTATATTTTTTCTTTTAAAAAATACTCAACTTCTGCTTATCTACCACCACTGTTTTGAGATAATACAAGGGCTTCTGTTTGGCCGTGCATGGGTTAGCTAATGTTCGCCAGTTCCTGGACCTAGATTTGATGGCAATATCAAGGGCTAGACCTGTTTGGCCTTGTTATTTCTTACTGAATTAGACAGCAGTTAAACTAATGATCAATTTCTTTTATAGGGTCCTAAGGACGAGGCCAATTATATTGGCAGGATTTTGGAATTTTTTGAAACAAAAAATGGAGATCACTACTTCAGAGTACAATGGTTTTTCAGAGCAGAAGACACTGTGAGAATATTGCCTTAACCATACAGTTTGGAGTTGATTTCTATTTCCATAGTTTGCTGTTGTTTCTAATTGAGATGGAATTGGAAGAATTGAAGTATTGCACAAATGATGGAACGTACTTATGCCTGTTACTCTTTATCATAGGTTTTGAAAGACCATGCAGCAGGCCATGATAAAAAAAGGCTTTTTTACTCTGATCTACAAAACGATAACTTACTAGATTGCATTGTCTCTAAAGTTCAGATTACAGAAACTCATACCACTGTAAGTGATAGCTGTGTCTCTCTTTTATTGAACTTTAATTTGTTTTAGTAAGCCTAAATGCCTAACGTAACATCATCAATAGTTAAGGCTTTCTTTACACTATTATTTCTCACTTTTTTTTTTTTTTGCAGGGATCCTTGGAATCTAAATCAGTTCCTTCAAGTTATTATTATTATAACATGAAATATTCAATGGATTATTCTTCATTCTGTAATATTTGGAACAGTAAGTAGTGCTGTTTATTTTTTTCCTACTCGTTGCATTATTTTTTGTTTGGATTTTTTCCATATTTTTATTTACTGTATATTATAGGCATGTTATAAGGTGAGAACTTACAGTTGATCTTGCTGTACATTGTATCTTGGCATCTACCATTGCATTGCTGTGGTGGCAGTTCTGTTATCTTTAGTTTTGTAAGATTTCATTATTACATATTGAAAGCTGCATTCATTGGCCTATTTATATTTTCGTCATTAACTTTTCACTTCTTCGGGTATACTTGTATTCCTTCGTTTTTCACTCTTTGAATGTGTTTTACTTAATTTAAGTTAATTATTTCCATTAGTAATAATTTAACCAACTTGTCTATTATCCTGCCATATGAGACCAGATTTATTGCAAGGCTTATAAATATACCCTCATTGTTTTATTATTTGTGCAAGTTTATATTTTTCTATTTGATTTCTTCAACTTGTGGGTATGCAGTCTTGTGAGATTTGGCTGAGACACGTGGTCTATCTTGGTGTTGTATCAATTATTATCAATCAATTCCCACTATTCTCATAGAGGAAGATACCATGCATCACCAGAATTATCATTGGACCAAGATTTTATTGAATGTAATCTTACAGCTGGCTGTTTGCTGTGTGTTAAATATGTGAGATTTGGTCAAGTTTTGGGGTATAGACTTTCAGTGAACATTGAACATCAATAGACATGAGGCCCTTGGTGAATGATAGACTGAGCAGTAATCTTTCAAAGATTAGATGATTCACTGGACTGACAAGAATAATTGGATGTTGGTTGGGATAGAATAATGATTCTATCAACAATTATTAGTGTCATCATGGACATTCTTAACATTATAAACCAAGCCTTTATCCTACTAAGTGGGGTCAGTTCTATGGACTCTTCTACGCTATTGAACTTGATCACTTAATATATCATCATTTATATTTAAATTAATATAGTTGCTAATAAAGTCTTCTTTGTCTCCCTTTTCATCGATTAATCTGCAAAAGGTTGGAACTGCCAACCTAGCAGCCTCCGGCCCCCCGTCCCAAGAGGAAATCGCGAAGGGGTAAATCACGGGGCAGGCCTATGGCCTTTGACGGGCTGGTACCAGCAGAGGGGAGGTTCTGCTACGACTGGGGGGGGGATTAATCCCGCCACCCCAGGGATCGAACCCTGGCCTCATCTGCAAGCACCCTCTGCCTTAACCAACCTGCCATCCCCGTGGGGACCCCTTTTCATCGATTAATGTATGTATTTGTCATAGTCTCATATCGCCTAAGTACATATCCATGCTATTTTAAAGATGTTTCTTAGTTTTCTCTCAATAAGTGTAACCTCGACTTTTTCTTTAATATTTTCATTTTTTTTCTGTTCATCTTCCTATGTTTGCATATTTACCTTAATATTCTCATTTATATGACTTTCATCTTCTATTCGTGTGCTCGCTTCATAGACATTCTCAAGGTTCTTATAAAATTTGATTGGATTTAACTGTGTTGGCTGAGTTGAAGTGTAATTCCTTTGACTTTCCAACTCTGCTAAAATCACATATGACAAGATGATATATCTGGAATTTAGAAAATTTGTGATAATTCCCTTTAGCTTCCTATGCGAATCAATTAACTAAATCTTATTTTCAAAGGCATGCTGTTGAAAATGCTAGGGCATCCCTGGGTTATCTTGGCTGCGGTATAAATGGTTGAAATTCCAGTTTGTTGATAATTTTCTTTTAGTTGTTTGATGACATTGTCATTTATCTTCAACCTGAGGAAGAACTTCTACATATTAGCTACCCATTTATGTATCTGGATGCATCTTTCCCTCATCTTCTGATCTGTTTTTTCTCCATCTTCTGTTTGGTTTTAAGAGTTTTTCCATGTTACATTTTATTTTTTGAGTTTATTGGCTAACACCATGATGCTTATACTTTGTTGTGGAGGGAATGACTTGTGCTAATATGATTTGTTTCAGCATCTGGCAATATGAGTAGCACTATGAAAGAGCCTTTTGCAGGAAATATCAATAGTGAATCATTGGAAAAGAAAGACCTTGCTGTACTAGACCTGTATTCTGGTTGTGGTGGAATGTCAACTGGGCTTTGCCTTGGAGCAGAGATGGCTGGGGTCAGACTAATGACAGTGAGTACTTTCAGGAACAAAACTATTAATGGAAACATTTCATTTTGTGTTGAGGTTGGACCTGTATTTATTATAGCTTTTCTTTCATAGAGATGGGCGCTTGATTACAGTGAATCTGCTTGCATCAGTTTTAAGTTAAATCATCCAGAAACTCAGGTACGCTGTTTTTCTGTCTCATTCATTGTATTGTCCACAAGAAAAATCTATATATAGATTCACTGGTGTATGCTCACCCTAATAGGTTAGGAATGAGACTGCTGATGATTTCTTTAATTTACTGAAAGAATGGGAAAAACTATGCAAAAGGTATAAAGTAAATGTTTCTACAGTAAGAGATTCTTGCTCAAAAATATCCAAAGTGAAAGATCCTCCAAGGAAGTCTGGTTCTCAGTCAAACATTTCAAAAGGTGAATATGAAGTATCAAAGATAGTTGACATTTGTTATGGAGATCCAGCCGATGAAGGAAAACCTGGATTAAAGTTCAAGGTACACTATAGTAGTTATTTATGGATTTTATGGCCTTGGTACATGATGTTTACTACAATGTTTTTATTGTATTTATTTATTTCTATTTTATGATCATTGGGTTTGATCTTTTACTTTCGGGATTTCTAGAGTCTTTAGTTCGTTGAGGAATCTCTCTACCTTTATCCTTGTTGTAGAAGTTAATATTGCTTAGGCAAAGTTCTAAACCCACTGAAATTCCATGTTAAAACATGGCCTAAGACATTGTTATGTTAATATTTCCCTTAAAAAGGTAATAGTGCCCTGGATAAATGTACTAGGAACCTTAATTGTTTTGATTTTCTCTTGAGGCCTCGAGGATCTCATGTGTTTCCTTTTGGTTGTAGGGACAGTTGAATATCCTTTTAAGTTCACAATGCATTGAAGTTTCACATCAAAATTTGGTCTAAGATTGTCATGTCATAAGGTTCTTCAAAAGGTTACAGCGACCATTTAGTGGAAAAGATATTCATTTGCAATGCCTATGCTTTCAGTATTGATTTGAATTTACCTGTTAGTGGCTAAGGTCACTTTCTTCCCATTATAGCCCTAGTATATTTCATACCAGAGCCAAGCTATTAAGTAAATCTGGATGACACATGATTCTAAATATCTTTATGCAGTGCTGTACTAAATATCTTTGTGCAGTGTTGTAGTCTTCTCTACTTGGTTGCACAGAAGTTCAAGCAATTAGTCTGTATAGTCTGTGTTAATCACATTCAATATTTTCTTGGGCAAATTGGCATACTCTTGAGGTTTATGCATGTTGTTTGATGTATTTGGACAATTTTCATTTTCTCTTATATCTTTTGGCTATTTTTATGACCGTGAATGATCGCCACACTACTGTAATATTCTAGGTTCTCTGGAAAGGTTATGGCCCTAGTGAAGCTACCTGGGAACCATTGCAGAATTTAAGGTATTTAGGGAATTGTTAAGATCTGACCTCATATACTGGTTTCTCCAACATGACTTATGTGGCATCTTGACAGAAATTGTGATGAACGACTAAATGAATTTGTTATAGAAGGATTCAAATCAAACATATTACCACTTCCTGTAAGTGTCGGTGATAGTTCTCTGCACTTTTTTGATTGTAAGGAAATATATAATATTAGCCATGCAAGTTGATGCTTGTGTTGAATGTAACAGGGGAGTGTAGATGTGGTGTGTGGAGGACCTCCATGTCAAGGAATTAGCGGCTATAATAGGTACAGAAATTTCAATGCACCACTTGATGATGAAAGAAACCGACAAATCGTGGTCTTCATGGACATAGTACAATTTTTGAAGCCTAAATATGTTTTAATGGAAAATGTTGTGGATATACTGAATTTTGCTGACGCTACTCTTGGGCGATATGCTTTGAGTCGTTTAGTTTCTATGAGCTACCAAGCTAGACTAGGGGTCATGGCTGCTGGTTGTTATGGTGTCCCTCAATTTCGTCTGCGTGCCTTTCTGTGGGGAAGTCACCCCAAAGAGGCAAGTTCATTTATTGGTTGTTGTTTTATTAATCTGGTATATCTGTGATAGTTTTCTTGCCTTTTTGTGGGGAAGTCACCCCAATGAGGCAAGTTCATTTATTTGTTGTTCATTTATTAATTTGGTACATCTGTGGTAATTTTTTTGGTTCACTGTTTGTAGAAACTACCTCCATTTCCATTACCAACACATGAGGTGATTGTGAAGAATGGTTGTCCGCAAGAATTTGAGGTGCGTCTTATTCCACAGCACACTACCTTTTCCTTTATGTTGTCATTGTGTTTACTTGGAATAGAGGAAATAAGGGAGAAATGAAATAATTTAAATGAAAATGGAAACAAAGAAATGAGCTGAAATGTTTTATTTCCATCCTATTTATTTTTCTTATTTACTTGAATAACATAAAAAATGAGTTACTTGTGTTTATTAAATTCTTATTTCATTCCGCTCAATCTTCTCTTGATTTGTTCTTAAATAAAATTAGACAGACTAGGCAAAATTGATTCCTTCCTATTCTTTAGGGAAAAAAAAACACCAATACATGTCACTATGTCAGGGGTGCCTAAACTATTTGGAGTTTACTACATAAATCTTTTCCTTGCTTTAAATTGTACCTACACAATATATCATTATATTTAACTATTAATATTTTCTTTCTTCTCTCTATCCCTTGCCTCTCATTCTAATAGATTTAACTTTTGTAAAGTATGTTTGTGAGGGGAAATTTATTATAATAAAAGGTAATAATCATATTAGGCATTTCAAAAACATAGTTGTATTTTTTATGTCACACTAGGTAGGGTTGTAAATGAACATTATATTCATGAACAAGCTTTGATACTCAATTGATAAGAGCTTGGTTATGTTTGTTCAATAATGTAAAATGTATAAAATAAACAAATTTGCTCTTAGTGAGCTCAGTTGGTTGACATTATTGAACAAACTTATCTATTAACTTGTCTAAATGTTGATTATGATCTCAATGTCCTGACAATTACAAAGACTTTCTAATTGAGATTGTTAGGGTTGTAAATGAGCTAAGCTTAACTAAGTTTTGTGTTGTTCATGTTTGTTTGATATGGTAATTGAGTCAAGCGAAGCGGAGCTTAAAATGGACCAAGTTGCTAAAACGATTGTTAAAACTTGGTTTCTCTTTTTTTTCAAGCTTAAGCCTGGTTCAAGCTTAGCTTGAGCTTTAGTTGTTATTGAACTCTTAATTCAAGTTTGCTTAATTGATTGGAATTTTTACATTTTAAAACTTTGTTTGTTTGGTTAGTGCACTTGATATTGCAAGCTTATTTGTTCATTTTGAGAGTTTTTTTTAAAATTTATTTATAAGTTTTAAGAGGTTCGTTGATGAACATAGTTTGCAAGTTTTGTTCGTGGACATTGTAAACATTAACGAATCAAACTCATATGTGGTGAAGCTTGTTCATTTAGTTAAATTAGTTGTTCAAACTTGTTCATTTAATTGACCCAGTACAAGTACATATTAAACGAGCATAGAAAAGCTCTTACCAAGCAAACATGAAGCATGTTCATGAACATCTAGTTCATTTACAACCCTAGCGAGCATTGAGGAGATATTAAAATTTTTAATGATTCTTATAGTGTCCATCTAATATGTAAGCCAAAGCTTTCCTTTATATGGCATAGTACTATATATCACATTACAAATACCTATCAATATAGCCAAAGCTTTAGTGGTTCTTTCTCCTTTTATCCTAAAAATTTTAGCTGTTTTTTGAATGATTATGAAATTAGTTGATATCACTGTAATCTGAATGCACTATTTTCTTATAAATAACAGCGCAATCTTGTTGGGTATGATGAAGGGCAGCTGCGGGTGCTTGAAAAACCCCTTCTTCTCGAAGATGCTATTTCTGACCTTCCACTAGTACAACAATATAAACTCTGCTTGATATATTCTGTTATTCTTTTGTCTTTTGATGGCATAACTCAACTTGTGTTCTTGTTTTTATTCAGCATGTTATCACTTTGGTTGTTTTTAGGTTACACATAAAGAAGACTGGGATGAAATGCCATATGGGAAGAGTGCTCAAACTGAGTTTCAAAAGTTCATTCGGACACCAAGACATGGTGTGTCATTACTGTGTTAGATATTTGTTCGAAATGCACTTCTGATTTGTTGTCTTCCTAATGCTGTTTGTATCTCAAAATCTTAGTTTGATTAATTATCCATAACGCATCCTCTGCCTAATGTCAATCATTCATTTTGATATGTTGGAGAAAATTAAGAATGGGTGTTTGGATGAATTTTATCTTACTGATTTTTTTTTAATAGAACATCTCCAGTAATTTTCAATTTTCTTTTGTTATAATTAGAAATGTTGGCATGTGCAAAAAAATGTCCGAAGGTATCACACGCTACTTTGTATGACCATCGCACTGCACCATTGGGAGAGGATGATTATTTGCGAATATGCCAAATTCCACGGAGAAAGGTTTCATTCTCATTAAAAAAAATTGTGAAATATATAGCTTTACCTGATTTGTTTTCCCCAATTTTGATCTTTGGGACAATCTTTTAGGGAGCAAATTTTAGAGATCTTCCAGGTGTCACTGTTGGTCCTGATAATACTGTCCAGTTCGACCCCAAAATCGAGAGAATACTGCTATCTTCTGGGAGGCCACTGGTATTTTACCTCACTGAAATAATTGTATCAGAAGGCCACATTAAACTTCGATAGCAATGAGAAAACATTAGTACAGCCCAGTTGACCTCTCTATATATTTTGCATAATTGAATTTGTAGACAGTTTGGTGCATGTGAAACTAGCCTTCATTTCCTTACCTTGAAGACGTTCATATCTTTTATATAGAAAACATCTCATTAAGATATTTGCAATGTTTCAAAACTCTATACATCGGGCATAACATTATAATTGTTAGAGTCTCTTTCTTAAAGATCAGTTCTCAGGTCAGAAAGCTTTATAAAGCCCTGGGGCGGTAATCTTAATGAAGCAACATTTGGCAGATAACATTTCTCATGTGTTGCATGCTTTCTCCTATTAGTGATGGAGCTTTGAAGAGCTCAATTTCATAATTCCTAAACAGATTATTTTTTGATAAATCATAAAGGTGTGTTCAATAGTTTCTGAGGCCTCTAATGTGATAGGCTAGATGACAGCAGATAGCTTAATTTGACTAGCAAAATAGTACAAATTTCCATCTATTTTAATTTGGGACAAGATTAAATTATTTATTTCTATTCTTGTTAAAGCAAAAAATTTCAATATATATTAGTTACCACTTTTCTGGATCCTTGTCCACCAAACCTTTTTTCTCCAATATGAGTAAAAGTGAACCTCTTGTGATTTATTTGATGCGCAAGTTAAATGATACAAAGATACACTAAGTACATAAAGGTATCCATAGATGATAACTGAGGAAGAGATTTACTCATGCAAAGATAGAGATCCCATCGATAAGAAATGTGGGGACAAGATACCAGCCCGTCTTCTTCCTTTCGCGAAACTGCAATATCAAATAACTCTAAGAAAGTCAGGAGCAGGGAAAATTCGCTTGGTGAAGATTCATATATATCAAAAACTATGGTTGTTGCATTATATAATGCAAATCATCAGTGCTTTATGTCAAGAAGTTCCTAATGTTAGAAAAATGGTTTTGAGTTTAATGGAGACCATGATTTGGAGTTTGAAAGGCCATTATAGAACAAAATTATTATTTGTTGGAATGGCTTTAAATTAGTCTTGATAATTTTAAGAATTACATGAAGTAGATCAGTATACACCCTAAGAACAGCAGTTTATCTATCTATCTATAAGTTACTTTCTTTATGTGTGTTAATATGCAAGCTTTTTTCCATTTCCTTTCAGGTACCAGATTATGCCATGAATTTTTGCCACGGAAAGTCATCCAGGTTCGTCATATTACATGTATGTCTTAATGTTTTTGAATTTCTTGTATGTCTTCAATTTGCTTCTCTTAATATATGTAGACCTTTTGCTCGGCTTTGGTGGGATGAAATAGTACCAACTGTGATCACTGTACCAAATTTTCGTTGCCAGGTTATTAAAATTCAGTTTCAATCTACATACTTTATGTTTTACCGTCGTTCATATCATGGACATCTATACTACCTAAATAATTTATGTTTTACCATGATTCATATCATGGACATCTATACTACCTAAAACTTTCAGGCAATGCTACATCCTGAGCAAGACCGGGCACTTACCATTCGAGAATGTGCAAGATTGCAAGGTTTTCCTGATTACTACAGATTCCACGGAACAGTGGAAGAAAGGTAGTGTATTTCAGGGTCTGGTTTGCATCAAATTAATAACTTTAAAGCAAAAAATAGAATGATGTTTGGGTAGAGTGTAAACTCGGTTCCACTGTCAGTTTCATGTTGTACAATACTATTGATATATTTTGATAATTAGATTTTCATTCACTAATTTTTGATCTACTCTAACTAAAAATGAGGTTGCAGATATCGCCAGGTCGGCAATGCCGTAGCTGTTCCTGTTGGTCGGGCTCTCGGATATGCTTTAGCTATGACATGGCTTAGAAAAAGTGGAGATGGGCCCCTGATGACGCTGCCACCTAAGTTTGCATTCTCATACACACTCCAAGATCTTTCTACATCTACTAACAATGTGCATTGAACACTTACCCTAAACCCTAAGGCTATTCTTCAAGATTCACTTGATCCTTAATCTATGAGCTGAGATTGCCCCCGTATTGTTCTTGTGAGGGTCTCATTCAATTCATTTCATTCCTTTTCAAGCTAAATAATGCTTGGAAAATCAACTTGGCATCCTAGATCCCTCATTCTTTAGATTGGTATCTTAATTTAGAAATTGTCCTCTAATCCACTCATTAGCCCTGATCCACCAACCATTGCATTGGCAAGTCTCTTGAATAAGCCTCTCGTATTTCCAAGCCATCTCCATGGAGGTTGCTGTGCTTCTTCACCGGAAGAGTATTTTAGTTATGAATTCTTTTTAGCCATTTTTTTTAATTGCTCAAATCTGCACTACCAACCAAGCCGTAGTAGTTTAAGGTTGTTCCAGATCATTTGTATTGCCTTGTTTAATGAAACACGGTGTCAAAATTTGGCACCTGCACTAGTTACCATTATTTGGTGATCAAAATTTGCGATGTTATTTTTGAACGCATGGCTGTTGTAAACTTACTGCATATTTTTAATTTTCCAGGAAGTTGGACCCGCAACCCATTGGCACTGGATCTTATCGTCTTACAGCTGCATAATCTTTGAAATCACATTTGGTAGTATTATTATTATTATTATTTATGATTTCTAATGTTTGAATTTTTAAGGCTTCAAATTACGAAGCATTTAAAACTCAATATAATTCTGATGTGATGTGGTATGACTAAATGCAGTGAAAATAAATTTTCTACTTCGAAGCAGAGTTTTTTTTCTTTCCTGAAAGCCTTTTTTGTTCATATGGCGTTGTAGAAGTTATAAAAGTCTCCAAAGTAGTTATTTTAACAATCAAGTGTTTTAACAGATAATCTAGAGCACAAAATGGGAAGAAGTATTAAGAGAGTATTTTCAATAATTTGTAAGAACTATTTTTAAGTTTTTGGTTTTTGGTCGGAAACGTTTGAATATTTAAATTGTTAAAAAATGACAATGAATGTATTCAAAAATATTATAATGTAAAATTATTTATATTAATTTTGATTAAAATTATTATAGAAATAGTAATTTATATTAGTGAGTTGAAACAATTTTAACGGAGTTGAAAAAGTATTTTAATATAATTGTATTGCATGTGCAGTAATTTTAATTAAATAAGATTAATTTTATTTATTTTTTAGTTGACACTAAAAATAACATATAGGTCCTCCTCCTATTAACAAATTGAAAAGTACTTTTAACATTTAAAATTTTATTATTTCATTTTTTAAAAAAAAAATCTATTAAATATAATATATTTTAGAATCGAGAATATACGAGAGATTATACGGTACACAGTAATAATAATAATTTGTTAAAATTAAATTAATAGTATGTTGTTTTGACAAAGAGGAATGACACCACTACGCTGCCACTGAGTAACGGCGGACGTTATTACCATACAATACGATATATAGATTTATATCGGGTTTTGCATCCGTTATAGGCTGGTCTGTCGAGGTGTGATTCCTTATTCGCTCATCACATCGGCCGATCGGCGATGGCTTCCCTCCTCTTTCGCCGATCCAAAACCCTACCTCTCCATCGTTTCTTCCTTCGCCCTCCTGCGTTAAGTGAGCCGTTCGCCTCCGCCCAGTTCCTTCGGGGCCTCGGCTGCGTTGCTTCGCGGCCGCTGTCGGGCGCCGGATCCGCTGCTCCATGGCCGGATCGCACCGCACAAGCTACTCCTACACTCGCCTCGCCTAGGATGATCGACAACTTTGGTTCAGGAAAGGTGACCCTTTTCTTTCCCTTTCCCTTTCCCTTCCCCTTTTTCTGCTTTGCAGTTGAGTCACCAATTTGGTTTTCATCTCGACCTGTTTTCCCCCATTTCCTCGTTCTATTAGTTACAGTAAGTTGGGATCAGTATGTGTTCGATTCTTGCGCTTCCGGTACCTTGATCTGTCTAGAATGCTATAAGTGAAACTTTAAATATGACTCTTGCTATCGCGATCTTCATCTTGAACCTATACGCAGACCGCTGACTAAGAGCATAATCTTTCCTAGCCAGGCGGTTCCACTCGACCAGAAATTTTATTCGTTTTAGGTAAAGTAGGAATTGGCTTAGGATTTTTCCCATCACATTCATGCTTGGTTTGTTGTAGTTTTGGCAAAACTTCACATGAATTAAGTTGCAATTAGGAAGTTGATTGACAGGGGATTATTTTTTTTCTCTCTGCTTCCATGCTAGAGAATTTATTTTTAATAATTCATTAACATTCCATGTTGGAATCCTTGACCAATATTACAAGATCATGTGTTTGCTTTCCCACAAATATGGGATTATGAAACCATAGGAGAATTTTTTGAATCCCATCACTTGGGATTTTCAAGAGAAAAGTAATATTATGGAATGACCTTACTATTTTCATGCCCTAAACCAGGCGACCTTGGTCTTATATTTAAAAGGAAATATTTCTTTATGATGATAAAAGTAATATTTCTTCTACAACCCCAATATTTCTTTTTTATTTTCATAAAACCTAATTGATGAGAAATCACCATGTTGTTATTAAATATTATGGTGTAAATAGGTGGTTTTACAGATTGAAAAATGCCTTTATGTTTTTTTTTTACTTGAGGAAATAAAAGTGGTAGTTTCAGCATGAATTTATTGTAAACTTTGCATTGGTGGGAGAGAGGAGTGAGCCAGCACAAGGACGAAAAAAGTGGAGGAAGGAGGAAGATTGAAGAGAGGTAAGAAGAAAAATAGCTGGGGTGTGGAATGAGGGGTTGTTTTCTTTCTTCATTCTATTTTGTCACGTTGAGACGAAATAGAGAAACCAAGAGAAGTGAGCATGGAATACTGATTAGCTTTTTTTTTTAAATAAAAAAAATACCTAGCGAATTAAAATGTGTTCATGCAGTTCTATATCTGATGCTTGACCCTTTTTTTTTTTTTTTTTGCTCTCAGTTTGCTTAAACAAATAAACGTATTAACATTGTATAGTTATCAGTTAGGAAACAACTATATGAGCAGAACATGAACGATCTAGGTTATGTGGTTCTACACAAGCAGAACTCAAACAATCTAGGTTATGTGGTTATGCACAGATAAGTGTAATGGAATGATCAATTGGTACTTTCGGACTAAATCAACAAATCAAATGCAAAAAGAACAGATAAGTGCAAAGGAATGATCATCTGATATTTTTATAACGAATATTTTTTCTCTTTCCCAAATCTTAATGTATGGACAAGTTTAAACTCAAATAGTACGTGTTTCTGTTATTAATATACATCAGCAATATAATTAATCATAATAATCATCACATGTATGCAAATGTGTCCACATAACATGCATGCAGGATCCATTGATTCAACTGCATTTTACGTTGTCTTGACATGTTGTATTTAAGTTTCACTATATGTTTGATTGGGTATTTTTCATTTGTTTTTCTGGTGAAATAAAAATTAATGATGTGGAAACAGATGTTAAAAACGAAACACCATACCCTCTCTTTTGTTTTTTGTTGAAAACATTCTGGGATTTTACTTCTCATGTTCAACCTTATATTAACCTAAAGCTAGTCAAAACCTTGTTGAATACTGACTTCTCTGTAGTCACCAGTTGGAATTTTTGTTGTTTGTTATCACTATGCAGATTTTTGTCTGGGGCAAGGTTCTCTCAAATTGCACTTTTGGTTCACTGCATAGTAATCCACAATGGTTGGCTTGTTCTTTGCACACGAAAACACATGTCGGAGAAATGAAGAGTGAAACAGATAATTCGAACTCTCAGCATAAGCATAATGAAGACTCAAAGGTTCTTGCTTTCAGTCCTCTTGAGGGGACCCTTACTAGGGGAAGGAAAAGTGGATTAGTTAATGAAAGCTTGAAGGTGAAGAGAATGGAGCTCTCCATAAAGTCTACATATGCACTTATACCATTATTGCTACTTGTATCAAAATCAAAGTTAACTACATCAATGCTCGTCTTGTGCACGTACTGGCAAATCTATGGGTTTTTCAAGGAGATCTTTCTGGATTACATTCACCATGAAATTACAAGGAAATGGGTTTTCATATATTTCAACTTGCTGCTACTCATCTTAGCTAAGGACACCATCCTTGCTTTCGATCTAGTATGATGTCCTCTAAGGCTCATCGGCAAGATGTAGACTGGTTGATAAGGAAGTCGGATGATGACCAACGTATGACTTCTCAATCGAGATTTATTCCTCACAATCCCCCCTTTCAATTAGGTTTGAGTTCATGATGGCATTTGGCGGTTATGTTTGACTTGCTTCAGTTTTTATTTGTAATGACTTGATGGGAACCCTGGTGTCTGGATGTTTGCCTTTTAATAAAGTCCCAGTTGAATCCAGTTTTGTTAACTTGCCTATGAGAACAATTGAAGCTGGATGATTGTTTCAAGTTGTTGATTGTCTTGTCCTTTTATTGAAGTTTGGCTACAAACTTAGCGACCAACCTGTTCCATTGATATTTCCTGTAATGTATTGCCACTGCTAGGGATAATATTGTAGTGAACTTGAACTTTACTTGCCTAAACAAAGGACTGTAGGAGAGGAGGATATCATGTTGTCAAATATAGGGCAAATCGTAGAAAACTTTAACTGGAACAATGACAATAAAAACAAGAAAATATTGAAATAGAAAAAAAAAATTCTTTGTACATATAATTGTAAAGCTCCTACTGGTTCTTATATTTCTTATACGGCTAAAATAGTCCATACAGACTTCGAGGGGGGTCACCAGTTTTTTCAATAGAACAATATGTTTTTTTAACTGGGGGAATCATGCGTAGAAGAGAACCTTTAAAGCTAAATACTTTATTTGAGTTTATGTGTAACCGTCCCAACGTCGTATTAACGGCTCTTTCTGATTGTCTCTATCGATGGAGAAGATAAATCAAGACTCAAATGATAAATATAAAGAAAAAAAATCAATCGATGGTTCAGAGTCATAATATTCTAAAAAATTGACCTCTATCCATTTAAAAATTACCCATTTATTTGAGTTTATGATCCGTAAGGCCTTGTATCTAATGTAAATCTGAAAGGATTGCACGAGGCGCAGCAAGAAATAGAATATATAATCTCTGACAGCTCCAGAGACGATACTTTAGCAGCAGTCGACACCAATATAATCCATTGTCAAAAGCCGACAGGAAGGACAAAGTGTCAAATCCCTAAGAAAGTGCAAGCAAACTTTAAGATGAGAAATTTTTCTGATGCAAATACAATGATAGGTTTCCAGTAGCCGTTTCATCCTCTTATAGTCGTCAAATCTTACATGAACAAACATGGTTGTCCATTTAGAATGTAGACATAGGAATCACCTTCCTCTAGAACAGTGAAGGGGAGTTGTTTATGAGATGGTGGCACTTGCAAGTTTTGCAGAATCGGGTTCATTAGCTCTCGGAGCTATAAGATGTTCCAGCAATAGAAAGACCATCTTCTTGCTTGCGTTTGATCTCGTAAGCCCATTCAAGTCCAGGACAGTAATGAAGGGGTGGATTGAACCGGTTGTCATTCATGTCTGGTGGCAGGAACGCACCATTTTCAACGAGGAACTTGATAGCTTTCTTATTTCTTTCCTTGGCTGCAATATGGAGGGGAGTCCCTGATTCATCAGAACAAAGTACACAAATGAGCTCATTAGTACAACAGCAAGCACATCTTGAAGACGAATTCAAGAGCAAATATATAATCACAAAATTCATAAAATCTCCAATTATATTATGGATTTTATTACTTGTGCGATTGCAATTGCTTCCAGTGCCAGTCAAATGCACATACATCAGGGTAGGCAAAAACCTAATATATCAAAACCAAACCAAATTGACCCTGTTCCACCTACCACTGTTCCAAGATCTCATCTCATGAGATTGATCAATTCGTCTTAGTCATCCACCATTTTTTTTTTTTTTTGCCATCTTCCCCTGCCTCCTCCATCTCTTTTACTTCAATGTCAGCAACTCAATGCCACTTTCACTTTTCATGTCCCTTTGAACATCACTATCGTCTTCCACGATCTCACAAGAACATTTTTGGTGTTTCTCCCTTCTAAAATCCCTTCCAGTGTTATCCCTTTTTCATTCCACATTATTTTTACGAGATCATTGCTTGGACCTTCCCCTACCTTCATTGTCCTCTCTTCCACATCAGCAACACAAATCTATGTGGCATCACTTTCATGTCAAGCATCCCTTCAGACATCCTCCTTAACACTTCCTTTTAAAACAGTTAGGGTCCATGTTAAATAGTAAATAATGTTTTTTTTTTTTAAACTTTCATAGTCACACTTGGGATGGTTCATATTCAGTACTTGTACAAATTCTTTAGAGCTATAGGTGTTGTGTTTTTTTAGTGCACATTGTTCTGATATAGTTCTTATGAAATTATTGGTCTTTATTCGATTGCATAATGTAAATTTCTTTTATATATATATATATATATATATATAATTCTATTGTTAGACTCTTCCTATGATGTGATTTTTTTTATCACACCTTATAGTTTGCGTCTCTAATTTTAGTGGAAATAGTATAAAAAAAAAAAATCAAAATCTCCAAAATCCTTGAAAATTAAATATCCCTGAAACAAAAAAAAACTGAATCAAATCGAAAATTTTAGTTTCAGTTAAAAAAAAAAATCAGATATAGGTTTGTATATGTTTTGTTTTTATAACTCGAATCAAAACCAGGTTGGATAAATATTTTGTTATAAATAGCCCAAAGCCAACCTATGCCCTCCCCTAGAACTCCCAGCTAAATAGGCTACATGCGATCTATGTGTTTGGGGAGACTAGCGAGGGAAGTAGTGTAGTAGCAAGAAATGTTAGTTGCACCTGCTAGAAAAATAGAAAGAGGACACATAAAGCTGAGCCACATACAAGGAAAAGTTCACTAGGAGCAATCATGATTTGAGAGAAGCTAAAATTGATATAAAGTACAGCAAATAATAATATACTTTATGATCGAGGTAATAAGGTCTGAATAGAGAATTAATCCATATTCTGTTTCAATACAAATCCAAAATGCTTAACTTTAAGTTAATAATAATGAACCAATGGTTGCTTGATGGGTTGTCTTTCCATACACCCAGCTGTCTCAGATAAGACCACTCCGACACAAGCCTATCATGAAAAACCCAGCTAAAGGAACTGATAAATTTTGATAGGCCCAACCATTGACCCAATATACTTGAGCCCTAATCAATAGTAGTTTCCTCTTCTAGCCTCTCAGGCAGGGTGTCATGTCTGAGAGACATGAGAGACAAAAGAGAAGACACTGCCAAAAAAAGAAACCCATCTTGACAGATAGGTTTCAACGCGATGAAAGAATCCATGTTAAATCAGCTCATTTATCATTTCAAGACAAAGGAGCATGGCGCAGTAAAAGAGTTGCATATTATAGGCATAGTTCAAGACATAAATCTTACATCCACAAGCTCCCTTTGTTCGTGCATCAATGTTAGCACCCCGCTCCAGTAACTCATCCATAACCTTGATGTGCCCGCCTTGTGCAGCCAGATGAAGAGGAGTTACACCATGGGCCTTGGGACCAAAAGTACTGACATTGACATCCATTCCTTCATCCAAAAGATGCTTGACCTAGAAAAGATGAAATATGAATTGTGAGAACAAATCAAATAATCAAGTTTCGTGCTATAACATCTAAAACTACTAATGAAACAATCTCAGACATTCATGCTCACTATTACCTTCAAACAATGATCTGAAAAATAAAGTATTAATGGGCAAATATATTCAAATACTACTAATGGCTGATCTTGTATCCCAATAGTTTGATTGTGACTCATTTTAATGGTGTTTTTAGTTAAAATTGAAGACTGACACACATCCAAAAGTCGGATTGCCCATCCAAAAGCTTGAGGTACCCATCTAGACTTTATAATACAAAAATTTCAAGTGAAGATTAATTCAGTTGGCAACTTAAATTGATGCAAAAGACGATTCGTTTGCCTTCAACATCTTTGCCAGCCGATTCCATTGTCACGGAGAAGGTAAATCATGAAAAATATATTGTCCAACACAAGACTAGTGCGGCAGGAGGACAAGCACTCCGAAAGATTTGCAACCCTCAGAAATTGACTATTTCTCAATGCAATTTTACTGCCGCGCTAACTACAAGGCTCTCCCGTGGAATTGCAGTTGGCACTTTAAAGAAAATGTAAGAGGTTGGGACTTAGTTGATTTACCCGGACATATTCAATAGGGACATATGGAATATCAAACATAATAATCCCATGCTTTCATTGCCTGCTATATCCAGACCCGATTAGACATTTTGCATAATCACTTGCTAATAAAAACTAGGCCATACGGACAAGTCTAGCTGCATGACCATGTAATTTCCCCATTTCCTAGAAACCGGAATTACTTACTAACCCGAGTATCCAGAAGTTAACGTACATGAATTCATTAAAAAAAATCAGAAAATGCAAAATAAAAAGTTTTCTAGTTATAAGTACGAGAAGCATTAACAAGTCACTTGTCAGTAGGTGGGTTGAACGGCATATCAAGGACACCGACCTCTTTCAAGTCACCCTTTCTGGCACCAATGTGTAGCAATGTCCAGCCCCTGTCATCCCTCTCCCTGCACCTCTGCTTGAAAAGATGTCTACTCGACAAGCAACTCCGAATCTTCACCTGCTGCTGCTCAGGAGGCATATCTCAAAATCCCAATTATCAAACACCACGATGAACAGAATAAATTGCAGATTTATTTCTAGAAAATCACTAGAAACAGCGGTCTTCTTTTTGAGCAAAACGAAAACCAAGATCTGGTCCTTCCAAGTAACCGACAGAAGATGCAAAGCACGAATCAAGGCCGAAGCTTTACATAGTAGCAAGGCCAGTCAAGGAAACAAAAGGACTTAGCGGGAGGCGGAGTAGTTTCCCATGCCGAAGGGTGCGAAAGGATTGAGTCCAGGGCCAAAGGCACGGAGGATATCGAGGGACGAGATCGGAGCAATGATATTTGAAGAAAGAATCATAGTTGAAGACGCCTGTTTGCTCCGATCGAATAGCACGAAAAACCCTAAACGGAACTGAAGAAGGAAGGCAACGTTTGAGCAGAAATCGGCAACGAAGGAGACCGATTTCTAGGGATTGATTCTTTCACTAGCCTCCGTCCGCAGGAAAAAGGAGGTGCGGAATTTGGGGTTTGGGTGGATTAATTTATAGGTGTCGTGTAAAAAAAACAAACAAAAAAGACCGAATCAAGCGGTCGGACCGGTTCTAGTTATCGTTGTGGGTCGCGAATTGGAGATGTATTGGGTCTGCAGGTCGACTGGATCATGACTTTATTAATGTTACAATATAAAATAACGAAAAAGTATTTAAAAATAAATTTTGAAATGT
The DNA here is from genome assembly GCA_025175895.1 of Wurfbainia villosa. Taxonomy (NCBI): domain Eukaryota; kingdom Viridiplantae; phylum Streptophyta; class Magnoliopsida; order Zingiberales; family Zingiberaceae; genus Wurfbainia; species Wurfbainia villosa. The sequence goes on from JAKLTH010000042.1 coordinate 1,702,677, forward strand.
TAGAGAATATATATTTTGAGCGTATGTTATTCTGTATCAGTACACGACGAATTAAAAATGTACAATAATCATATCGCGACGCTCGCTTGAACTCGTCGACGAAGACTGGATTCTAACCACGATCCAATCGAAATTCAACAACGGCGATCCGACTAGAATCCCATGGTAGTCCAATCGAAATTTGAGTGCGGTTCGATCGACGAATTCGGTTGATTCCTGCCAAATCACTCCGAACGATTGTGATTGCGCGATCAAATAGACGCGACGTTGCATCGTAATTGCAATCGATTTCGGCCATAATTCTGTTGGAATCCGATCGGAATCCAACTATGGTCCGATCGGCACTAGAGTCCGATTGGATCGCGGTTGCATTACGATCGAAAACGGTCGCGATCCGATCGGACTCCGATGCCGATCGGAACGTGCTCGAATTTCGATCGGAATCCGATCGACCCCCAACAAATCCGAGTTACGAGTGGAGGAAACACTATACATTTTCATTCATTATGCAATCGCAATCGATCGAACGATAGATAAATCATTGCACACGAGTCACGCAGTAAATGACATTCAAGATATCAAATATATATAGGTCTGGGTGTAATATTTTTCAAACAAATAAAAAATATCTTAAATTATTTTTCCACAAGTTGTTTCTTTTAACAGTTTTGTAATGTTATATAGTACGTTAAATAATTTTTAAAAAACCCTTTTTTCATGCCATAGATAAATGAAAGAAGAAGATGAATCAATAAATATAAATTTGTAAAATATTCTCCGATTAATAAAGAAGAAATATTTTTTTAAGTAATAAATAGAAAGATCTCTTTATTTCTCATCATTGTGCGATTAAAAAAAAAGTAAGGTAATCAATTGACAAATTTTAATATCTTAGTAGATTCGATTTTATGTTAATAATATATTTTCCGTCGAAGCTTCAAGGAATCTTTGTATTTTTATTATTATGAAGGGCTATTCATTTTAAAATAAAAATAAAAAAAAAACATCCTATTATATTTGTATTTTAAAAATATTTTTATGTTAATGTTATTATAATAATTATGACGATATCTACTTATAATATAAAGTAAAATTAAACTAGGAAAAAACCATCCACGTGCTGTACATTAAGCACTACCATATTAAAATAAGCTTTACTAACTTATCAAAATCATTTCAACTTTATTAATTTTTTTTATTAAAATAAGTTAATTTGATCAAATTGATTATTATATATTAGCTATTACAAATATCTGTAATAAGATTAATTTTGAAATAGATAATATGATGGAAAATTTGTGATTTTTTTTAAATTGGTATATTCTTTTGCTCGAAACAAAAATAAAAATCAAGGGTGCATTTTTTTAAACCTAAATCAAATATGAGAAAATATATATATCATTTGTAATTTATAATAGATATTTAATGACTTACTAATTTTAATCAATCCTATCTCATAGATTTCTAATGGGAGATATGCTTTGTCAATCATCAGAATAAATCAAAATATATATTATTTGTAATTTATAATAGATATTTAATGACCTGACTAATTTTGAGGATTATCAATCCTATCTCACATATTTACAATGAGAGATATGTTTTATTGATCATCAAAATAAATTTAAAAGTTATTTGATTTTTTTTCATAAAGTTGTTTGAACAAACCCAACAACTATTTTTGATTTGTCAAATCATTTGAATTTTTTTCATAAATATACCATAACGAGAGGATCAAATAGTTAATATAAACGATTGATATTTAATTTAAATATCTCTGTTTATATTACTGAAAAGTATTTAGATGTCCATATGAAAATCTATCGATTTTATATATACAATCAATAACCTCCTACAATGATAAAAAGAGATTTTAAAACACCCTCTATCAAATAATTTTAAATCTTTCTAACTTAATTAGTGTGGTTTAAGATAGAAAAAATTATGATTAGGATAACTAGTTAATATGAATGGTAGAATAGTCTCAAAGAATAAATATCAATCTTTAAAGATTATAAAATTTGTTGAAGTGCCTATTTTTCTATCATATTATTTTTTGGTTGAGAAAAATATCTTTTATATATATATATATATATATATATATATATATATATATATATATATATATATATATATATATATATATATATATATATATATATATATATATATACGATTTTCTTCCATGATCGAATCATCCGCGTCTTTATGGCGATCAGTCACCTCACATTGCCGCCGCTGTCGACCACATCCGGCCGAGCGACCACATCGATCGAACTTAAGCGATCCCAAATCACCGGCGTTCCGGAGGGACTCGGGCACCGTCGGATTTCCTCGTCGCGATTCTAAGAATCCGGCAATTCGCGGCCGACACGATGGCGACCACGGCCGCGATCGGACCGGATTCCAATCGAATCATGGTCGGAATCCAGGAGGGGAAGGACCGCCAGCGCCGGGCGATCCTTCCTCGGCCGGATTTCACCAATTCCTGATTCCGGTTGAATCGCTAGTCCCTCCGAACCGGGTGTCGATCCGGAGGGGGCCGACGGACGCGATAATTCAACTCATATATTTATTTAGTTGAGATCGATGAGAGCATAATCTTTTTTTTTTTCCTAAGATAAAAAAGATTATTTGTTAGGAAAGGGTCGCAATAAAATCAAGTCACAACGGTCACATATCTAACCAGATAACAACAATAATATAATAATTGCATAATAATGACTTTACGATTTTACCCCTAATTTTTCTTAAAACCCTCCCTTCGCCCTCTCTTCTTCCTCCGTCTCTCTCATGGCTTCCTCCTCTACTCACTTCTCCAGCAGCGACGGGGATGGCCACGCCGCGGCTGTCGACGCCATCATCGCCGAGGCTTCCGATCTCTGCGCCCTCGAGCAGATCGCCGTTCTCAACACCGCCCACTTCTCCGACTCCAACCTCCTGCCCTCCCATCTCGAATCCCGCTTCCGGAAGCTCAAGTCTCTCCCATCTTCGCTCCCCGATCCCCCCACCGTTACTTCTCGTTGCCCTCCGGAGAAAGGGGAGGATAAGGAGAATTTCTCCGAGCCCCCTAAAATGAGTCGCGTCCAGAGTTTGCCCGTCCCTAGGGTCAACCCTCAGAAACCAGATGGTTCGATTCCTCGAGAAGAGGATGCTTTTCCTATGGAGAACGAATATATTACTAGGAATAAGAAGGAGGATCCGAAATCGGACTGGGTTTTTGGCTCCTCGCCCTCGTTCTTGGCCGGTTCCTCCGGGGAGTCTTCGCCTTCGCCGCCGCGGCAGAGGTATTGTCTGTGTTTCTCACCAAAGAGGACCCAAAGGAAGACTAAGGGAGACGAGATTCTATCAGAGCTAGGCATTCTGTCGCTGAAGGAGGAGCACCGAAAGATGAAGAAGGCTTTAAAGGAGCAGGAGAAGATGGCACGGGAGACGGAAAAGATAGTGAAGTTGGTGAAAAAGGCATCAGCAAGGATGAACTCGGGCTCGGTTGATGATTTGCTGAGCGATGCTGAGGACGAAGAGCTCAAGTGACCCAACTCATATAAGAGATCGGTTAGTATTTCTTTTACTTTTCAGTTAAAGAGAATCGTGCCCTATCTTAGTGTTTTTTCTACTTCTCTCAAGTGCAGAGAAATGTAATAAAAGAAACATAGCTCTGATCTTTTACGATTGCAAATAGATGAATAAATTCTTGCAAATCATGTCAATTGTTATGACACTGTCAATACATTTCTGTTTCTGCAAGTGTTTGGTTGCCACTGAGAAAAATTGTTGACTAAACATTACATTTTTTGAGAAACAGATTGAAGATCGCTGGAACTTGGAGGTCCTCCCTCAGAACTTTGTTTCTTTCAATTACCAACTGCTTGAGAAGTTTATTATGGGATCAGCAGTTTCAAGAAGTCTTCTCTAATCTCTACCAATAATCTAAAATTTCTCATCACTCAACCTAACTTACAAATTTAAGTGAATCTTTAGCTTAACATTCAAGTTACACAAGACAGTACTAATCTTCTATAGATAAAAACATGTTATAAGGTTTGCTAGATTCTTCAAGATGTATCACAAAGAGAATCTGTGTAAAATTTTTATTTCATTCAATCTTGTTTTTGATGATTTATCCACCAATTGTGTACTTTTGTTTGCCAATTGAACATTTGTAGGTCTCACACATTCCTTGTCCAAAGATCCTTAGAAATCATGCGGTGAGACTTTATTTGTTTTTTATGAATATGTTATACCAATTAAGAATCCAGAAATGGAGTTTTTGGTAGTTAGGATGTTAGCTTAGACACTAACAGTTCACAGGGTTTGATCCAGTACAAATGGAGCTATGTGCGGATGTCCAGTAACCAGGAAAGTTCAGGATTCAAAATGTTTTGTTTTTTTTTTTCATGTATAAGATGACAATGCAAGCATGAAGTCAGCATTCTAAAGAAAATTGATAACCTGATTTCTTTTACAGAAATTTGTCTGTCTTAGTAGATGATTCCAAAGTGAATAGTGGACCAAATGCATATTTGCAACTGGAGAATAGTATTCTTTAGGTTTGTATCTTGTAACATATGCAGTATAGCTGACCAACTTAATCTGGTATCAACTACTTAGGCTTGGTCGAAGAGTTGATGGTAGCTGAAAGTCGTTTGATAATGGAGTTCATTCTACAGTTAAAACATTTTTTGTAACTTGCATCTTGCACAAAGTGTTACGTACAAAATGGTATGCTTACAATGAACTGTCCTTGAGTTGATGTCCAGGTGTGTTTTTTGATAGAACTCTGTCCATAAAGTGCCATTTGCCCAAAGATGATCCTTGGGTCTATTTCCGGCGTGAAAGAGCACTGTGTTTTTGAGTCTGGACCTTTATGGCCTTCTGCATGGTAGCTGAGCATTAGCAGAATTGAGTTGGTGTTTCCATTCATGTTCTCAAATATGTGAATGTATTCCGCGTTCAATGCTCCGTATGTGCCTTGTCTTTTTTGTGGTGTTAATGAGATCTTTCTACTCTTTAACACATGAAGTCCATACTTATAGAGAACAATCAAGCACGTGGTGTATAGAACAAATTCTTCCAATTGCAACCTGTACGTCGATATATGTGGGTATTTTATATTATTTGTATTCTCTTCTTCCACTATGAACCACTGTTGATCGTGAACTTGGAACGATTTTGATATTGTTCATGGAGTCAATTTTTCTCTGTGTTTCCTTGTAACAAAATCTTATTAATCTGTATTATTTGCGCAACGCCGTTGGATGATTTGCATAAATTAAATTTGGTTGCCTTCGGATTCGTGTGAAAAAGTATCTTTACTGCGACTATATAATTAGATTTATGTGTAGTTAACCCAATCTCATATGTACATCTAAGAAAATTTGAAGTTTAGATACATAATATACACGTGAAAAAAAAAACAGCAATCATATGCGAGAGGAGGATCTCTCTCTCTCTCTTTTTAATCCAAATGTCCGGAGCTTTGGTCTGATTATTTCTGAATGTATATTCATCCTATTTTACAGGTACCGTCCATCAAAATAAATAAAAAAAGTACAATGGGTCAAAAGATGATCTATGATTCAGCCCAAATCCTTCTAATGTAGACTCACATTTGGAAGCTCAAGGAGCCATACCCAAGGGGAGTATGTTGCAGAAATCAATCATCGTATCTTCTCGAGTTGTTAAGTGCGAGGTTTGCAGGAAATATGAGGAAAGCCTGGTATGTGCCATACAAAGGGATTGAAGGCCCCAAACAAAATATACTGTATAGGCTATCACGTCACATGCTTTCACGCCTCTACGAGTTATCAAATTTATACTATTGAAGAGACCTTAGTGTAACATGATATATATAATAAACTGATTGAATTGAAACATACCGTGTCAGCTAAAATTCCAGAAATCTAGACTCGAGTTGAAAGAGACAGAAAATTTTTTCAATCATACAAATTTTTTTGATAATATTATACTTTAAGATTTTTATATCCTCAGCCCTTGGTGGAAATAGTATCCCGGGAATAGGATGTAATTGTGCCCATTTTACTGCCGTCTGCCAATGGCAGTGTAAAACTGTCTTCAATTAGAACAAGACAACATTAATCAGATGCAAATAAGTATAAACAAAAGACAATTTACATAAATGTTCCAGTGATGTTTGCACAGGAGCAGCAATGGAGACATCTCACGCATCCAAAGGAGAAAAATGACTTTCAAAGTATTCATTATGTAGTTGAATTATTTACAAAGTGGCAGCATGCCATCTAGTCATTGGAAGGCAAACCTCTCGAGACACCAAAATTAATTCTTTAAAGAGTTGGAAATAAGAATGTAATGTGATCCAATCATTCAAATGGTCCAGTATATAGTTTATTAGATCAGACAAAAGCATAGTCAAATACTAAATGCTCCTATTACTGAACAATCTACTTTTGTTTCCCTTGCTTTGAAGAAATGGATTGTTTTAGGTGGCATGTTTGTGTCTTGCAGCATAGAAGAAACCATACTCTTGTACGTTAAATTTAACATTAATTCCATAATATACAAAGAAATAAATAAGATTTCAACATTTACTTACCAGGAGAAAGGTCAGTGAATCCTCATGTAACTTCCTTGCTAGGGATAATTCGTTACAGACCTATTCCAAATCAGTCTATGCTGAAATCCCAGTTAATAAGCAACATTGCAGACTCATATATCCTTTTGCAAATAAAGTGACTTAATAAATTTAGCTTACTTTTGCGCAAACGCATAACTTGGAGTAAACTAGTAATAAGCAGAAAAAGAATCCATGGATTCTGCAGCCTAAGCGAAACATAACCACATACATAAGATGCTACACAAAACAAAAATGATTGGGAAGTTCTTGTTTAAGAAAGAGAGACCCTAGTAGCAGGGACCATAGAAAAACTGAATAGCTGAAGTCTATAAGCAAGAGGTTTAAACAGCTATTAGCAATATGTGAGCAAGCAAGCCGGTGCAGCGTAAATTCTCTCGTGGCTAAAAGTTGCCGACCTTAAAATGTAGTCTATTTTTCCTTGTCCATGGCCATGAATTAACTGCCCTTCAGAATGATCCTCAAGTCGTGAAAGAATCAAGCTAACAATTTATTTCATAAACCAGAGTTACCAACTTACCAAACAAATCAAATCAAATCAAACAGAGTCCTAAAAAAAGTCTAATTAATAACGAAATGGTAACGCCACGAAAGGTGGGCTACAAGAGTTTGAAACTAATAAATCGATCATAGTAAAATTCCACTCGAAACTCGAAAGATATTAAGCGGCCTTCGATGTCGTAGAAAACCAAGAAATCAAATCGACGAAAGGAACAGACGATGAAAGAGACGAGAATGAAGAAAATCTTCCAAAGACGAAACGTCGATCTGACCTCCAATCATCGAGATCCGCAAACGCGGGGTGCGGAGATCGTCGCTCTCGCCTCCGATTCAGTTGATGCAAGGCGGGAAGCAGCTCATCCGCGGGCGGATCCCGACGTTCCCGACCTGCACCAAGCGAACCAGAGGCGGCCGCGACAGAGAGGCCGGCTCGAGGGAGGGGGAAGGGCGACCACGGCACCCTCGACTCGGGTCGAATTATGCCCTGGACGGGCGGTGCTATTTATGCGGACAAACAGCGAGCCAGATTGCGACACGTAGAATCAGAAAACCGTATCGGGATCCAACGGTTCGGCTGACCAAATCGCGCACAATCCATAACAGCCTGATCAGGCTCCATGGAAATCTTATCGAAAAATGTAACCTAAGTACCAAAGCGCCCATGAACATAAAAGCGATGTAAATTACCTCTCGATGATAGAATTCTAGGTCATATTTCAAAATTACGTTGAACATGTGAAGAAGAACAGATTCCTCTGACCCCTGTTCGTGGTAGGAATAAGGCACAGCGACGAGTACAATGCAGAGCGGGCAGAGAGGAAGAGCGCATGTGCCGCCAGTAAAACCGCAGTGAGTCAGTTTGAGCTTGCTTGTCTTTGCCCGCAGCGCTGTGCTCATCTTCTCTGCCAAAAAAAAAAAAAAAAGCACTAGAGTCTATCAGTAAGCCATTGCCTGGCTCGTAAGGATCGGTTTGTCCAAGCTCGGGGAGGAATAACTGATCTACCTCAGTCCCATGGCTGAGAAGAGTAGAGAAAAGACAAGCTGCTCCCATTGTACAAAGAGCAAAGCATTCAGTGCAGCAATAAAAGCACTAAAATTTAAATTTCAAATGGGTTTTTAGGAATAGGGGGAAGACCAATTAGTAGGGCCAAGTCCAAACCTTTGGATTACCAAAAAAAAATAAATTCAAATGCTTCTATTCTTGTTGACTAAATCTCGATGGATATTCAAATAGACAGAGAGAAATGCAAGTGTTCAGTATGGAGGAAAGTTTTAATGAAGAAGCATACGCTGTGAGAAAACTTTCTCTATTGTTAATGATGGAGTTAAAAAAATATGGAACTGTCACATTAAAACTTAAGCTACTGATAAACTTACCTCAAGTTAAGGCCCAACATTAGAAATAGATGCAAACTTATGCAACAACAACTAAACAAATGAGATAACGGGAAGCTTTTTGATCCATCGCTTAAACTGATAAATATAATGGCTAATTACTGACTATATTAGACACCAACATGATAACTAATAAATTTCAGTCCTGATATATGAACTGGAGTAGCAAGTTACTGTAATAATGAAGTATAAGAACCAGAGGAACTAAAAAATCTTTACATCTGTACCTTTTCGTGTCATTCAATTTCAAAGCTAAAACCTTGGTCACTAGAACCCTTTGGTTTTACAAGTAATTGTATTGACACAATCCTACCAAGTTATGTTAGGTAAAAAACCTAGATCCCCTCGACCTCACGTTGAGAGATGCGTTCGTACCTGAATCTAACATAGGTTTTCATTAATTCAATCACACTTGAATCAAAGGTGCCACATGCTTGAGAAAGGAAATATAATTACTTAGATAATCATAAAAAAAAAAAAAACTAATTTAGCATATAGCTCAAAGAAAAAGGAATTGTGAACACTTTGATCACCAGCTACAAATGGTTTGAAAAATCTCAGTCACAGTAGTACAAGCAACATACATAGCAATGAGCTGCAGATCTCTAATTAGTTAAAAGAAGATGCGAATTTGCAATTAGGGACACAAACATTTTCTTTCAAAACCATCTTTGAAAGACACAATCTGGCAGACAATTTTCGATAGTATACCTCCATAATGCTTATACCTGTGTTTTCTATTATCACCATGGCGTTACTACCTAATCCATATATACTGGCAAAGGCTAGGATCGTTATTTATAGCACTCCAAGTGTCTGATTCACTCTACAAGATTTCCCACGTTCAACCTTTAGCATTTCAATTTCTCACAGTATGTTGTCTGAACATCTTGAAGCATTTTCTTACTTTGTAGAAAGGACTGTTCTTGCATTTTTTGCACTATCCAACTTAACAAGCACTAGTTACCACTGCAAGTATATCGGGGTGAAAAAGAAAATCTTATCAGGCATCCATCATTCATAAACAAACTACAAAGAAGAAGATGAAAGATTGAGAACTAGACCTCCGGCAGAAATCAAACTTTTCACGAAAACATGTCAAAAACAGCAAAGTGCAAGTAACAAGAAGAAAACTATGGAAGTTATAGGGTTCTACGAGAGAGGAATATGAAAAAACAGTAGGCATATGCAGTAATAACGTTAAACATCCGACTGTTGTTACAGCTTATTCACAGTCCGTATCCCCTAACCTCTTTCTCCAAGGATACACAACACGGAGATGATTCGTCGCTTTAGCGTATTGAGACCCGAAGAGCGAACATTTCAGGAGCAGGGAAGAAGCAGATCGACAACGACGATGGCGGTACCAATTTCAGTAGTAGCAGCGCGGAAGGGCAAATTGCGGAACAAACTTTGAAATAAGATTACCGGCGATAACGGCTGCCGAAGCGGGGAAGGCTACTTCTTGAAGCTGCCGCGAACGCCAGGGCGGGGCTTGGAGGCGTCGACGACATTGGCGACGTGGAGGTTGGCAAGCTTGGACTCGTCGAAGGGGATCTTGGGGTGGCGGGCGTCGTGGTGGATCTGCATGGACTTGACGTCTGGGGCAGTGGTCTTGCAGAGTGGACATTCCAGCTTCGCGTGGCCGCCCTTCTCCAGGCCGGAGCGATCTACCAGCCCCGCCTTGCCGCCGCCCCGGTTAGTCGTGGCGGCGTCGATCTTCGCGGCGGTCTCCTTCGCCGTGTGCTTCTTCGGCTTCGCCTTACCCGTCATGACTGATCCGATCGCCTCCCAGGCGTCTTGCCCTTCCTCCGAGCGTCGACGCAAGCGACGAAGCCGTGACCTTAACCCTAACCCAGATCCTTATCTCGGGCCAATGGACGGTATCGCGGTCGCCTTCGGGAAATGAGAGTAAAAATCTTAGGAAATTTTAATTTTAATAAAATACTTTACCACCTAAGTGAAAAATTGTAAATCATAAAACCCTCGTATCTTCCCTCTTCCCTTTCGTTCGTACCCCATTAATGGCGGCCATCGCCACCAAGCTCAAGACGCCGTGGTCTCGCCTCCTCTCCCTCCGCTTACTTCCTTGTCCCCGCCCGATCTACCGCCTGTATTCCCCTTCAATTCCTCCTCCCTTCCTTGCCAACGCCGTACCCTCCACTCTCCGATCCGTCCGCCGCTTCTCCGTGAGCGCCATCAATGCGGATCGCGTCGTGCAAGAGCTTCTGGCTGAGGTAGAGCGGGAGAAGAAGCGCGAACGGGAAGAGAGACAGAAGGCCGGCCTCCCACCCGACGAAGAAGAGGAGGACTATATGGGGGTGGGCCCGCTCATCGAGAAGATGGAAAGGCAGAAGCAGAAGGAACTCGACGCCATAGATCAGTTCTGGGAGCCCACTGACTCGGAGAGCGAAGATGACGAGAGGTTCTCGCCTGAAGAGATCCAAAGGCGGTTGGATGAGTTCGAGAAGAAGTGTAAACGGCATTCTGAACTGCTCAAGAACTTTGCCGAAGCAGGTATGGCAGTGGATTTTCCAAATATTCTATTTTGCGCTCTAGAAACCGAGCAGTGACCAAATTTGGCGTGAGATGTGGATTAGATTGTTTACCATTGTTCCCATAGGATAGTTTCTAATTCTTTCAATTTCTGTTAATAAGTTCCCTTTAAGGATTAAAATCCTCCTTGAAAGAGTGTTTGGAACCTTTTTTTTGGTCGGTGGTTCGCATTTCTTGCAGATTTTACTTCCATGTTATGATACTTGTTTCTAAGCTATCTGTTTGACCGTATAGCTACTTAGTTCCTTTACCCTTACTCTTTTTGGACTCACAAATTTTTTGGTGATAATCTATTACTCGTGTTGTTTCATTCAAGCATTATCTTACAAAATATACCAGTAAACTTTCTTTTATTGAGAGAACGCTTTTTCACGGCAACTTTTTTCTTTGATTCAACAGAAAATCTTGATGATGCACACAAATGGATGACTAAAATTAACAAATTTGAGCAGCGGCATTTGAAACTACCCCTCGAGTATAGAGTCATTGGTGATTTGATGAATCGTCTAAAGGAAACAACTGGAAAAGAAAGATTTATTCTCCTCCAAAAGTTAAATCGAGCAGTTAGGATGATGGAAGTTAAGGAGGCTTATGATCCAAATAATCCTGCAAACTTTGGAGTTATTCAACGTGAGCAAGTTGGTTCTCCTGATGAGATAGTAGACAATGTTGGTTTCGATAAGGAGAAAACAATGATACAAGGGGCAGACCTTGAGGAAGATGATGAAGATTTCAGTGAAGCAAAGGAGAAAGATGATATATTAACTGAGAAGCTCAGTGCTATTGAAAAGAAACTTGAAGAGAAGCTTGAAGAGCTTGATCATACTTTTGGGAAGAAGGGCCGAGTGTTGGAAGAGGAAATCAAAGATCTGGTCGAGGAGAGAAATTATTTGACTGAAAAAAAGAGGAGACCTCTCTACCGGAAAGTAAGTCTTAAGGAATCCCTATTTACTTGCTAAACATAATGTGCTTAACATCCTAATACGTATCTATACTAATTTGCTTAGCATTATCTTAATGCTAAATAATTGCATGTGTTCTTAGATTCATAACCAGCAGGTTTACTTGTATATAACTTACAAATTTTTTTTCCATGTATTTATGTGCAACTTATCTACTTCTGGTTTAGATGTTTTGGTCATTTGACACAGCTTTGATACTTAATGCATGTTTTAATTGAGCTTTTGAAAGTCTATCAATTAGTTTTGTTCTATCTTGTTCGTGCCTCGCTTGCATCTATTTTTCTGTAGCTGACAGTTCGTGTTGTATTAATCATGTCATAAGTAGGTTGTGTTATTTGTCAATGTGGAATCAACATAACATTTATATCACATAAAGTAGGTCAATTGAAAAGTGAATTTATATAGTATAAAAGATTATTAAAGATTTCTAGATGAATATTTTGTTTATTAATTAGGTTGAGTTGACCCAGAATCATGTCATGTTTGTATCATTTTCATGTTTCCTCTCTATCAACCCATGCTTTGTCAAGTCAAATTGGGGTTTCATGTTTTTGTTTTTTTTTTCAATATTGTTGCTCTATATTTACCCTTGTCTTTGGCTTTCCTAATAAAACAAGGTTAAGCGAGACCCAGATCTTGGGTGGTTCAGCTCTAGCTGGGTTGTGCTCAGTGCCAACATTGGCCTAGTATAGGACCAAACTGCCCCCTATTAGGCTGGTTCGATGAGGCTGATAACAATAACAACTACAACTAAGTTTCATTCCATTGAGTGGGGTCGACTATTCGATGAGTCTGATAGAAAATAAAAAAAAAATAAAAGAATTTTTTTCAAAGCATATGTATAATTAGGGGTGGGGTGGGGGTGATTTGCAGATTGGTTGAGCCCATAGCGAACTTTTTGGTCTCCTATTGGCTTTTATGTAACTTCATTTGGAAGGATCAAGAACCATTCTATCATTAGCATAGCTTATTTAGGCATGGACTTGGGATTAGACTGCGATAACAGTGTTTTCGTCTCTTCTTCAGATCTTGATGTTGAATGTTCCCCTTAGTCTCGTAAGCGATGCATTTAATCAATCATTGAGGAAAATTAATGTCTCCATGCTTAACTTGTTCAATCAACTCTTCTTATCACCTAGCACAATTATCATCCCTGAAATTAGATTTTGGTGCTAAACACAACCAGTTAGTATTTGATGCAACATGGCAACGAGGATAGATTGCAGCCCTTAGTTCGCACCAAGCTAAAATATCTAATCTTCATACCTAATGTTATCTGAATCCCTAATTGAGTTAGAAGAGAAATAAAAGCTTAACTTATTTAATTCATAACTCGAATTAATTTTTTGGGTCTCTTCGTTATTGACTTGAATGATTACGACTCAACAACCTATGTGTAGGAGAGAGGTTGCAAGATTTGTGAAAAGCAGATGGTGTCTGCAGTCTTAAACCTATTTGAGCCATACTTCTCATGGTATACAAGTGCATGTCATTTGATAGTTTTTTGTATATTATTATTTTATGAACATTAAAAATTTGAATATTCTCGTAATATTAAAAAATAATCTTATAAAATCAAGAATATTTGACATTAAAATCTAGAACTATAAGAATGCAAAATACATCACCAATATGATCACACCCACGTTTTTCCAAGTTTTGTTTCTATGACTATAGTTGTCTTAGCTAAATCACTATCATTTCTGTATCCATTAAACAGAAAGATAATATTACTTAAACTATATAACAAACATATGAAAAAAGAGAATATACAACTAAAAACTCAATAGCAGAGTAGAATTATTCCAAAGTTTATGCACTTTGTCAGATTCATCAAACTTTCTCAGGTTCATCAAGATATTATTTTGAGGAAATATATACTTATATTGAGTGAAAGAAGATCATTATGTTGTAAACAAGCTTTCAATGTTTAGTTTGTGGTGTTCTGTCTATGTTTTACATGGGTGAAATTTTTATGTCACAATAATATCTTTCTGAAATTTTGGTGCTTGAAACCAAAGAACAAATATTCATAACCGCCACTTTTGATTAAACCATACTAATTTTGTGTCACAATACTACATGTTTACTATTTTTTTTTAAACTATCCTGAACTTTTACACATTTAAAATATGAACCTGCCTAACTAATATAGCCTTTTCATATATGATTAAATTTATATTTCAGTGATACTACGGCAACATGATTCTTTGATAAAATATTAGTAACGGGGGTGATAAAAAAAAATAGTATCCGTTATACCATAAGCATATGGTACACTATAAATATAGTGAAAATTGGAATTCATTACAAGGATATTCTGAACATTTAAAATTACTATTATCTTGCTGCAAAAAGTTATAATATATCAAGTTTAAAGTATAACAAATATAACAAAGAGAATTATGGTTGCTAGTTATATAAAAAACAAGCATATTAGAATTGCCACTCGTGTGGTCCAAAAATGCTTTGTAGTATCCCTCATTCTTTTCTTGGTAGCATATTTCATATTATATTCATATGAAAATTGCAAGTCTGAGTCAGAAAATTTCCTGTAGAGATGGAAACATTTTATGTTTTACGTTGACTAGTTTTTAGGCTTCGATTCTTGAATTCTTTATACGTTGGACTAGTTCCTTGTTATTTTAAACATGGATTGAATGTTTGGAAACCAATGCAGGGATTTGATGTAAAGGTAATCGATGTTAATCAGACGTGCAAGGTTACTAAGGTAAGTAAATTACCTTTGTGAAGTTCATATTGACATCATTTTTTCTTTTTGGTTAATTTTCTTTGTATAATTTAACTATAGGGAGGGCGACTGATGAAGTACACAGCACTGCTAGCCACTGGGAATTACCATGGAGTTATTGGTTTTGCAAAAGCTAAAGGTCCAACAGCTACGATTGCTATTCAAAAGGTATGCTAAAAAAGTTGGAGGCAGTGAAGCTATAGATTTGTGTTTGACGCAAGAACTGTTAATAGTAATGATTTTTTTTCATTGCTGTTCATGCATAAGTGTTTGCTTGTTTGCCTGTAGGGCCACACTATCTTAGTGCATTTTCTGAGCTACACAAGTCACAAGATGTCAATGTAGAATATGTTTTTTTTTATTCTTCAAAGTTCAAATATTGGTTAATCATACTTAGTTTCATATCACCACGAATCATGCTTAAAACCAAAGGTTTCGTGCTCTTTGTTATGTTTACTAAGGTCCTGTCATTGCATAAGGGAAGCTTGAGTTCAATTTTTACATGCTGTAACTCAAATCTCAGTTTCTTGAGTTTCTAACTTGATCATACATGTTTCATTCTTTCTGGGAATTTGTACATGCACTCGCACCATCTTTGGGGAAAGAAAAGGTTAATGGCTCACACATTTGCCAATTTGTTGCCAACTTGATTTGTGGAATAGTATTATAGATCTGGGATTGCCATCTAATGGGTCATATTCATATAAATCTTAAAATATAGAGTTGAAATGGACCAGTTTTTGTTATTAGCCTATCTCATACATAAGTTTGAATGCTATTCTCCACATTTTCCATGGAAAACATAGCTTATTTATTTAATTTGTTTGTGCATAAGAAAAAAATTGGTCAAAAGCAACTTTTGTTTCTGGTTAACCAATGGAACTAAAATCTGTGACAATTTGTGAGCTGACGCAGGACCCATCATACACACACACACTTTTAATTTTGATATGTATTAATAATGTGTGAATTGCTTTGAATACTAATATAATTCCCTTGCTGTGCCAGGGTTTTATGATTTTTTCATATATTAATTTCACTCATCTCAAACTTTCATTGCTTATCATAATTGTAAAAGCCATTACTATCAAAATAATTATTAATACAATAAATATACATGTTAATTACATCAAATGCTGGCTTAGACTTCCTGTAATATGATTATCTCAATAGATTAGTTACTGTGTGGTGATTTTTAATCTCAAGAATTGGCACATATACTTTCTTCCTGTAGGCATATGAGAAATGCTTCCAAAATCTTCATTATGTCGAGCGCTATGAAGATCACACCATTGCTCATGCTATCCAATCAAAATATAAAAAAACAAAGGTGAATAAATTTCTCAATAACCTTCGTTCTCAGTCTTATTTTACTTTTAGTTCTATAACATTGGTCTCGGTCGTATGCATGTGTTTTGTTAGTTATACCTCTGGCCTGCTCCAATGAAAAGCGGAATGTCAGCAGCAGTCAAAAGTGTCGAAACTGTCCTCTGCTTGGCTGGTTTTTGCAATGTCAAATCAAAGGTGCATTGCTGATTTTGAAAGCTCTGCGCTAGTTTATGTTTTCTAGATGTTTAGTCTTTTCATGCATTGTCTTCTTTGCAGATTATTGGCTCGAGGAACCCTCTTAACGTAATCAAGGCTCTTTTCATAGCACTGAATGCTGTAAGTTGAAAATGGCTCTTATGGCCATTTTTTTTAACCTGTTTTTTTTTTCTTCAAAAAGCCAACTCTCCTAATACTATTTTGTCTGCGCAGATTGAAACTCCCAAGGATATCCAAGAGAAGTTTGGAAGAACTGTTGTAGAGAAGTATCTGCTGTAGAACTAACCACAACTAAAGTTTCGGTGAGCAGACTATGCTGTCTAGAGATATCCTCCAGCCATCCAACGTTTTCTGCAAAAAAATGGGAGAAGTGATCCCAAAGCAAATGCTCTGCATGTTCTTGGCCCTCAAATTTTATTTATTTTAATCATTCTCTGTTTGAACTAAATAAACATTGAAAATTGTTACGTAGAATATAAAGGTTAACTAGCCAAAATTGAACCATGGCCAAGGGTTTTTTTTTTTTTGTTTTTTTTGTAAGTCATCATCAAGGTGGGTTGGTCAACTGATATTCTCGCTTTCAATCATTTGTTTCTCGTGGTTGTCATCACGTTTCCTTCGAGTAACTTGTCCTTTGTTCTCTGTTAATGTATCTATTCCTCCTTTTTTTTTGGTCATTGTTAGATTTGTTCTCCCTTTTCTTTGTCCTCACACACGGAATAAGGAACATCTGAAGCCAAATCCTGCTTTTCTAGGTATCGAATTTATTCATGCCTCTGATAACATCATATTTAAGTTTCTGTTTGAACTTTTATTTTTTCACAGTATACAATTTGTTCCTCTCCTCTTTTGTTGTCTGTGGATTCACGGAAGCAGACCATTATAAATTGGCAGTAACTTTAAAGCTATATATATTTTTATAATCCAGATGTTTGATTAATTTTAAAGATGCATTAATCATGTCTCACGGATATTATTCAAGACTAATTTATGGATGATCCTCGATTCAGGCCTTCACACTTAGAATTTGAAAAAGTAAATGTGACCATTAAAGAAATCCTATGACAATTTAATTATCATTCTAACTGGCACTGAGCCACTAGGAACAACTTTAATGCTATATATTGATTGGTAAAGAATGAGACAAGATGATGCGTCCATATGAATGCGTTGGACCATGATATTAATTCTCTCTTTATATCCGTCATTTTAGCCGCCCATCTTGTTAAACACAAGGGACCAATCGAGCTGCTGGATCGTTAGTCATCACCACTTTTGTGTTTTTATTTTCTCTCTTAGAGAGGGGGAAAATAGTTTAACTGGATTAATCCAACCGAAAATTCCCAGGAAACAAGTTGTTCTGAAAATTCTTATTCTACCATTTTGTTTGCCAATTGAAGTTCTCATCTGCTATTTTCCAACATGGTCAATGAGCGAGGTACCGACAGGTGGGGGATGGAGCGGCGGATATACTGGAGCTGGTGCCGCTCTGCTTTTGGTCGGTGAGACGCAAGCGAGCCACCCTCCGCCGCCCACAGGACCGGACCGGAAAGTCAAAGAAACGTTCGCCTCGTGTTTATTTCATAAAGAGGTCAAAATTAATTTTTAAAATGGTCTAAAAATTATTCTATTAATATATATATATATATATATATTTTAAAAAAAAAAATTTAGACCATCGAAATTTTAAGTATGATTTTAACGGTCTAATATCATCGTAGAGATACTATGGACCAACAACATTGACGAGATGAAGCTACTCCAAATAGAGAGTAGAGATTATATATCGTTGAACATGTTCGTTGTCCTCGTCGCCGACCAAAAGGAGACCAAGAGACATGTGACATATAATAAAATTATTATCATTTTTAGTATGAAATAATCTTTCGTGTATATTTGAAAGATAATGACTCCCGGGACTACGGTGCAGCGGTAAGACACCTATATAGTTTTTCAAGTATCTAAAATTCGAGCTTCAACTGCGGTATATTTGTAAAAATTTTCTCCAAATGGAATGTTGGACAGTTATTGGTCAATCCACTTGAGCGCTTACTAATTTATTTTGATGGACGATAAAAAAATTTCGTAGGACCAACTGCTCCAAAATTAATCGAACCAAAGATTTAGATATCCGATGTCAACTAAAAAAATAATAATATTTCGGCGAATAACTTAATTAGATTTTAAATGAGAGTCGTTATAAAAAAAAAACTAATTTGCAACTTAGTTTGTCAATATTAAAAATAAAATATTAAAAGTTAAATGCATTTTTTGATAATTTGCCATTTTTGTAAAAATTGACTACCATGCGAGATTCCCCACAAGTAAACGCGTGTTCGACTGCGCCATGAAAGCAAGGAGCAGCCAGTACGTTGGAATTAATGCGATAGCCTTCGTTTTCCACGTTACTTTTTGCCGATTGGGGCACGCGGCATTTTGCTATTAGTGCGCGACGCCACGTAGCAGAATCTGTTAGGGGGCTCATTATTTAACTGGTCAAATAGTTTATAATAATTTTCAAACAAAATTATTAAATTAGGTCTCTCTTATCGATTTTAATTAGATAACTTACAAAGAAAGAAAATACAATTAAATTTATCTGTTTTAAATATGAAAAAAAAAAGAGAGACCATGACCATCTATTGCTCGATGAATTAAAACGACTTAAAATATTATTCGTCTAAATATGAAAAACAATTTTCCTTTTTGAAATTTGCTTCTGTTCCTTTTGAGTCAGTTGTGTGAGATTTATTTTTTTACTTTATTCATTTTTATTCATCGTTCATTCACAAATTAGATATTTATTTATTTTTACTTTCTTTATTTAAAATATTATTTTCTGATAGAATACGCCTTCGATGTTATAGCTATCTTAACTAATATATTTTAATGATTGACGAAGATCTAGTCAAAGATTATTTAAAGAGATAAATAATCCAAGTAAACTGAGCATCAATCCGCTGTTCGGAGGAAACAGGGTTCAGATGTTCCAAAAGCTAGCAAAAGTGTAAATGAGCTTTACGGCCGCTGTTTGAGTCAGGACGCCATGTGCCTGCTGCGGACCTGCCCCAGGAGAAGCGTCGCTTCCATCGCATTTATCCGATCTCCCTTTCGCCATGGTTTTTGGACTGAGATCGAGACGACCCGGATTCCTCCTCGCAACTTGCAGGAGCCAGAAGACTTGGTTGGCCAGGCCCTCGTTGTCATGGCGGCTAGTCACGGCACAGTGTTGCTTGGAGCACTGACCGGACGGAGGGTTATTTAGTTGGGATAACAATGGCTCGCTTGACATTTAATGGATGACAACAGCCAATTTGTCCGATCGCTGGCTCCTGCTGTGGCCGTCAGGAGGTGAGAAAGATGGAGGGGGATGTTCTTGAGCCTCCCCATCCTTATCCGTCACCTTTCTGCTGCCGTAGTTTACTCCCGACCATGGATCAAGACACTCGAATCCTTGCTCTCTGCTCGTGTATTGTTGACTCTGATGCCTGGTTTTGATTGGAGCATCAACGTTAGTAAGCCACCTACTTTCCCTTCTTCACATCTTCTTGTAGATCTTGAAGTTTTTTTCCCCTCTGGATATCGGTGGGGTTTAAATCTCTTGTATTTTTGTGCGATTTGGGTACGAAGTGCATGGAAATTTGATTTTTTGTTTTTGTTTTTTTTTGTTTTAGGGTTTGGTTCTTTATCTTCATCTCTGTTGGTCAATAGCGCATGCAATTTCTCTGCTAGCATAATGGACTGGAATGCGAACGCTTCGTTGCTCTGGGATTGGGACAATCACGCGCTGCCTGGCGGGCACTACAAACTGTCCTTCGCCGCCGGCACCGCTTCATCTGGCTCTGAATTGGGGAATGGTTCGTCCTCCAAGAGCACCGTCTCCGCTTCTTTCGATTCATCGTCCAGAACTGGAAAGGAGCAGGAGTTTGATCCAAACCCTATGGCGGAAGACAAGAACAACTTTCTACAGGAGTGTAGCTATTTTCCTGTCGGGCCGTCAGAGACTGGATTGGAGGAGTCTCAGATAGGGTTAAAGCTTGGCAAGAGGACCTACTTTGAGGATGTTTCAGCTGATAGCAACGCCAATAACCGTTTACCGCCACTTGATTCTGCGCCGGCACCAACTGCTCTCAAGAAGTCACGAGTGTCGTATCTGAGTTCACAGGGCGCCTGCTGCTGCCAAGTTGAAGGTTGTGATTTTGATCTTAGTGGGGCTAAGGATTATCATCGGAAGCACAGGGTATGTGAAATCCACTCCAAATGTCCCAAGGTTGTCATTGCTGGTCAGGAGCGCAGGTTTTGTCAGCAATGTAGCAGGTTGCTTGAAGATTTAGCCTTCTTAAACTATTTTTATGCGTGAAAAACTTTGCAAATCATTTTTGTCGTACTCATTTCCTATCTTGCATGTTTTTGGCTTTTCATGCTTAAGGTTCCATGAACTGTCGGAGTTTGATCAGAAAAAGAGAAGCTGTCGCAGACGTTTATCTGATCATAATGCACGACGGCGCAAGCCGCGATCGAATTTAATCTCATTCAGATCAATAAACTTTTCCTCGTCATTTTATGGTATAAAAGAACACTTCCTTTGTAGTTTCAAGTGTTTCTTTTGTTTGTGGTGCTCTTGGTGCATATACGAATCATTGTTATCATCTAGGATAATTACAACTCTCAATACACAAACTAGAAGTGTATGTTTACTGATATGCAAATACAGTTAAAAATGTATGAAGATACTTCCTCTTCCTCTTTTTCTTGAAAAAGCTTTAAGAGGTTGATAATGTCTGTATGGACTACAACAGATGCTTGATTCGAGCATGATTTAATTTGTACATTTTGCATGCATAAGTGGATATAAAAATGTGATCGAGATTATAATGTGTTTGTTTTGTTTCACTGTCTACACTAGATGCTTTCAATTGATGACGACACTTAGAGTTATTTCCTTTTTTTATTCATCACCTTCTATTACTATGTAATTCTAGTAAAATGTTTTTTTTAAAAAAAAATTAAAAATCATATCTAATTTGCCTTGTAGGTCAGTCTTTACTTTTGATTAATGTTGTCAAGTAATGCCAAGTTTATGGTGTTTAGTTCTGTTTAAGCCTGTAGTTAAACAAAAAATTCATTTAGTCTACCAACCATCTTTTCTCGAACAAAAACACAGTGACTTCATCTCTATTAAAAAGTTGATTAACAATGTGAAAGAAAAGACATTCATATCAAATGATAGCCTGATTTAAGATCAATCAACAATCAGACATGCTATTTCCTGGTGAATTTTGATTGGACTTGTTGAAATTGCAATGACGCATGTGTGTAGTCCTTAGGCAATAAACATAAGCCAATTTCTATTAGCTAGATAATTAAAATTGATAACAAGAATTGAAATGTGAAAAAAAAAAGATTTGCTACTGAAAATAATTGAGTCTGATTGGTCATGAATCAATTTCTTTTACTATGCCATTAAAGAAAGGCAAAGTTTTGAGATGCAAATTGAAGAAGTTTTGACTAATTAAAAAATAGTTAAAAGTTCCAATTTACACAAATTTTCTGTTTATGATTTGAAATCCATTTTTAATCTTCTCAACGGAATGAGGAGGCAAATTTTTAAGGGTTGTGGCTCTGGAAATCATTTCCATTGAGGCTCCATTTGCTCTTAAATTGTATTCAAGCTGAAAGCTCATTCTTTGTTGCAAAGAAGTATTCAGTGAAAAATTCATATGAAATCATTTTACCGAACATTTCTTGTTTCCTTAAATATTTTTGTGTCATCATTCTAGAAGTTTATACAGGTATTCTGCATCTTCAAATCTTTTTGGTGTCTTAATATTGTTTCCCACCATGTTCATTTCATTAACAAGTGCTACCAGGAGGGTTGAAATTGAACTAGTATCAATTGTGCTTGACACTCAACTGGGAGGTGAGAGATTACAGTTTCTCGATCATCTTTTCTACTTTGTATAGAAGGTCAAACATCCCAAAAGATGTTAGCATTATCCATTGAAAAGCCAAAAGATCTTGTTTATTCTGTGGTGATGTTCCTAACTTTGATGCATAGTTGACTATGAGCCCTATGTTCCAGTCATTTTTTTTTTTTCATTTAAAGTTGATATTGTTATTATTCGTGTGTTATCTTCTTATGCAATTTGTACATTCTTTTCATTTAGCGGTGTAAACATAACTAAACTAACCTGTTACAATACCTGTCACGCTCTTAATGGCTTTTCTATTAATGAACTACATATACTATTCACAATGAATAGCATCTTCTTGATAATTATGTAAAGCAATTGTGTGGTTGTCTGACATTTATTTATTTGCTGCCCAATGATATGTGGCTTTTGCAGATGACAAACAACAGATGAAGTTCCTTTGGAATAAAGCTCCTTTTGGACAGATGAGATCCATGTCAAGCACCATTAATGAAGGCTTGCAAAGTTTCAAGCTCACACAAACAAAAGGACCTTGGACAAAATCAGGAAAAGAAGGCAGCATTGATGGGCAGCAGTACTTGCCAAACACTGAACTATCAAATGGATATTTCTCACTTTATCAGGATGTAGACATGCTCTTGCCACTCAAGGGTACTGTGGCCGAAGTTCTCAATCAAGGTACATGATTGCTTGATACAAGTTACTGCTTCAAAGATAGCAATATCATGCTTTCCTTCAGTAGTTTGTGGAGAGGCCACTATATTCGGAGTTCCTTCCCATGCAATTGAAATTCATATAGTCAAGGTGCTGTCTTTTTATGCTTTGATGCCAACTTCTCAATATGCAACATACATGATAAAATAATGGTAATCAAAATCGATAAATGCATCCAGATAGGGTGGTCAAAAAATCTAAGGTCCCAGTGGACGAACTAATTTTAAAGTAATTTATTTGAATTTTGAATTTTTAAACTGCCTCACCAAATTAGTAATCTTTATAAGATGGTTGATTTCTTGAAAAATATCAAATATACCTTTGCCAATGTTTATCCAACTCAGACAATTTGTATCCATATCAGACAAGTTTAACAATCATCGAAATTGATTGGATAACCACTTATGCCAGGGTTCATGTGGGACTGCTAGACATGGAGCATCCTAGCTTCAATGTTCCCCTCATGCCTATCATGAGCACTGAGCTTTTTTTATTTAAAAAAAAAAAAGAGGGACAAGTAGTATTTGGACCCCAAACCTCCTCTGCTCTGATGCCATGTTGAAATTTATTGGTTCACCACTAAGTCGAAAAGCTCAAGCTCTTAGGAAAAAAACCAATTTTTATTTATATTGTGAACCACCACACTTATGACATCGGACTATTGGGCAAGAAGCATTCTAATTTCATAGACAATCATGGATTAAATGCAAAACATAATTGATAAAAATGCAGAACTGGAGGAACATCTAAATATAGTTTTCTCCCCTCAGAGTATTCATATATGAGTGCCTCGGAGTATACTACTTTTGCATCTGACTAATGCTTAAAAATAGAGTACCCTGGGGATATTGATAAGATTTATGATTTTCATTATTACGATCTAGTTGGATGCAGACAAGTTAGATCCATGATTTTGTTATTTAGGCTGCTTTGTTATAGTAGTTACTTGTTGGTCTGATAGATTCTAAACTGACCAATAAAACAAATATGATTTATTTAGCTGCATTTTTGAATCCTATTTCATAATATGTCAATATGGCTTCAACATAGTATTGAACAATGAGCTCCTGTCTAGATGCAGTGAACTGTTGCACAGTCCTTAATTAACCAAGGTTACCTTTTAGTTGATCCTTTTCACTAGTATTATTTGAGGAACCATCCAGGACAAAAGACATGAACTAGCTTCTTGATATGCAATGTACAAACCACAATCTTCTACACTGTTTTTTCAAACTTAATATTTAGGCTCCTGAATGCTAACTAAAATATTCTATTGGCTACACCAAGCTTTTTAGCTTTAGTCATGAAATGACTATTTTATAATTCATGATCACTACTCTCTCCCACCAGTGTTTTATATCAAAGCGAAGTCAAAATAAATAATTTGACCTTTTTAATGCAACTTGTGATTGATTTGTTGATAAAAGTCTGGCTGCAATGAAAGTGCTTCGTTTTGGAAGTAAAAATTCTAATGAAAATGGATGTTCCAAACAATTGCAGTGGATGGTCAATTTACACTCTGTTGTAGGCTAGAAAGCTTTAACTGACTAAAATGGTTGTTCAAAAGGATTTATATTTCTCTGTTGCAATCTTTTTGCGCTTTCCCTGTTCTTGAGGCAGCTTGAAGCCCATTCTCTCTCTCTCTCTCTCTCTCTCTCTCTCTCTCTCTCTCTCTATTGTTACTGCTAATTTGTTGAGACTTAACAAATAATTTTTTGGGAAGCATTGTATATTGCCTTGGTGCAAGATCCAAAATTTCAGCTGCCTAGCTGATTTTTGTTCTGGGTTTTTGGTGCAATCACGATCAGCTCCTGGCAGTTGCTAATTAATTTCAAAATTTCATGTAAACTTATTATTGTATGAGCACGTGAGATTGATTGTAAAAAAAAAAGATCATTCTTCTGGCTGCAACTTAATCATTTACTCCTTTTTTCTTTTTCTTTATATTAAACAATTATTTCTCTGACAAGTAACAAAGTTGCTTATGCCAAATCCAGCAGTGTTGTTCATATACCGATGTCTGTTATTCAGGTTCAGAGGCATCTGCAGGAGCTTCGAACTTGGATGGAGCACCAGATCTTCAGCGTGCTCTCTCTCTTCTGTCAACTAATGCTTGGGGTTCTCATGATCCTGGACAACATTCTTCCATTGTTGACATTATGGATGCTGGCTACCCTGCTACATTACAGCCCATAATGCCTGCAGTGAACACCTCAAATCACTGGATCTATGGACATTCTGCTGCTCAACAATCTCAACAGCTTCCATTTGCCATGCAAAGAAATGGTGAATACAAGCCCCATGAGTTCCCGCAACAGAACACACTCGATAGGGATACTATCTTTGATCCCGGTCAGATTCATTGACCACGTGAAGTCAAACGACTGATTCTTGGACATGGGTCAGTGCTGACTCATGTTGCTTCCATCACCTTTCAAAGTGCTGCAGCATTGCCAAAGACACTGGCTTCTCTTAATTGTTCATGCACTACGGGTACTTGTTAATGGTGTATTAAGGTACATGCTCTGTGCTAAGATTCTCAAATTGTACCTTTTCTGCCTCCCTAAAACATTGCAAGGTTTAAAAGGATGCACTGTACTTTACTTCCTGTGTTGCAGAATTAAGTAGCAAGATTCGTCTAATGATATTTTCTACTGAGTTGCTTTCTGTAGGCCGGGTAGATCCCGTTCCTAGTTACTCCATATACGTCGAGATTCTCTTGATCCTTTTAGGTTCGGAAGGCCCTTGAGATATTCTCCTCGAATTGTCTTGGATGGTCGAACAGGCCTTCTTTCTATGTTGTTTCTGAAAGCCAAATGAGCTTTCTCCCTTAGTTGATTATGAGGTAGAACATGTTTTTTTTTTTTTGATTTCCTATGTCCTATAATCCTCATTTGTAAAATGAATTGCCAAATCTGTACAAAATAGTATCAAGTTTGCAAAAGTCATCTGGTGAACAATGTTTATGTTTAGCATTGAACATTCTTCCTTTTTGCTGCACTCTAAAACGAGCGTGGATGGCCACATTTTGAGAAGCTAGTCCATTGATCAATTTGCTGAGGTAACTCATTAGAATTTTAACTTTGACTAAGCAGATCTTAATGTGAGTGATGCAGTCGTTTGGGAAGAGGGGGTTCGGTGTGATTAGATTTAATTAAGCTATTTTGATATGTTTATCTGTGGTTAATTTTTTCCTAGAAGAGAAGGGTGCCTTGCACTCCTTGCCTATAGCTAATAATCTTGTGGACACTTAAATAATAAATAATGCCCCTCCTTTGATTTAATAACAATAAAAAATAATAATAATGTAATGTAATATAATAGAGGAGTCAACAGATCATACTTGTGTCCCATATAAATTCCATGACACAGCTTGATTCATGCCGTATCGAGTTAAGCATAGCTAGGTCACACCCATCCATTGTTTTTTTTTTTGTTTTTTGTTTTTTAACATAAATTGTAAAAATAAACACTTTAAAAATTTTGAAACCTGAAAGTTAAAAAAAAAACAATATTAGAAAATATTAAACTATAAAAACCTCAGCTTGATGTCCAGAATACCCTAAAGTTTTAAACTATGAATATATTTATATAATAAAATAACCGACCGACGCGTTTTTTGGTTACATTTATTGTTCATTTATCATAAATAGAATAATTAGATTAAAAGTGCAAAGTTTCTTACCATCTCAATTAATATGATTTTTGAATTATTGTTTTTCTAAAAATGGAAGATATTTCCAAAACTTCGTCGCGAAGGATGATGAGTAATTACGTGGCGCGGAGAGATTGCAGGTGGAGTTGATGAAGCAACGTCAGGTGCAAACAAAGCACATGGAGGATCCAATTCAATTTTCAATTATTTATAATTTATTTTTTTAATCATGATGTATTTATAATATTTTTTTTAAAAAAGAAGATGATAAATTTATGAGCATTTTCTAATTTACCATATAGTTAATGAAGCATATCAAAATTTAGATTATTATTATGATGAACCAACTTGGAAAGACAATAATTCTATTATTAAGGAAAAGGAATAAATAAAAAGCGACTCCTTCCGATTCACTCTCTCTTTTCAATTAAAAAGTAAAATTTAACTTCATTTTTAAAAATCGAAATAAACGTTTTTTTTTAAATTTTAAATAAATACAATAATGGGGAATGTCTCCCGTAAATGAGAATGGTGTTTCTGTAATAAAAGGGATTGGCCAGGTGCATTCTCGTAAACGGGGAGAGGTGGGAGTCTGCCGTTTACCCCGAGTCCGACCCTGCTGCCGCCTATTTAAACCTTCTATTAGCTGATCACTTGCCAACTGGAGAACTGGAAGAGAGAAAGAATCGATTTTTCTTGTCCAGCTTTCTCCCCCCTCTTTTTTCGCAAGAAAAAAATTGTCCTTTTGGTTTTGAGATTCTTGCGATTGAGACTTGGGGATCAGCAGGTGCTCGATCTCGAGCTCGCCTACGCGGATCGGGACTTGGGGCAGTTTGGGCCTTGGAGATCGGCGTCATGGTCTCGTAGGAGATTGCGCCCTCCCAGGGGCGAGGAAGAGGCCGGGGCTTAGTTCGAGATCGATGGGTTCTTGCATGTCCTTGGAGAACCAGAGTACGTATTTTATGCAAAAGTTGGTATTTTGGCTCGGTTTTACTTCGGTAATTGCTGGATCTTCTTCGGTCGGGGACGGAAGGATCTGCAGAGATTTGACTGAACATGTGCGCTTACTAAGAAATTTTACCTGTTTGGCATTTGGTCTGCTAGTTTTGGTGACGTTTGGAAAGAGGGGTTAATTTCCTGGGTTTTATGTGTTGTAAATTTAACATTTTTCGCTCGCTTAGTGGCGTTTTTAGTTCATCCATCGCAAACGAACACTTACCACTGCATTGACCATAATAATCCTTGTTTTTGTTCACTTTCTGGTAGGGGTGTGGTCGTACAAGGGTATTATGTAACCTGAATGATCCAAGCATCCCAATAAGCAAAATAGTCTTAGCGGTTTTCTATCTGCAATGCGTTTGTGATAGCTAAGCGAATATTTTTGGACAGTCACGGTAGCTTCATCTCTTTGTTGTGAACTCATTGTTTCTCGAGTAGACGTGTCTTCTGGATTCTGGTATCGCCACCAACAAGTTAGTGCATGTAGATGTGAGTCATTACCTGCAGCTGATGGGACGAGATGTACCAACAGGACAAAAGGAGTGCTGAAGGATTTGTTTATTCAGTAACGAATCAAGATGAAGTATTTGTTTAGCTAAAATTGACTATGTATTACTTTTTGTTTCTTCCTTTTATGATTTGTCACAATCATTTCATGCTCGTAATGCAATCTCAACACTAAATGAAACAGATATTTCATTGGGGTTGTTACCATTTTTAATAATTCAAGATTCTATTAAAGTATACATGTTCTAATCCATGGATGTTATAGCATGGCATGCTTTAGTATTGATCAACTAGAGAATTGGAAGAAAGAATTTGCAGAACCTGTAAGTGTATTTTTTTAGAAAAAAAAATAGTCCAATAGACTTCTCTCCTTTATAAATTTTCTCCACTCTCAGATATCATGCTCAAAATATCGTTTAAGAGAGAAAGAATAGGATGTTAGGGTAATTTCTTAGTTAACTGTGTTAATGAAGATTTATTGTGCCTATTAGCACCGGTCTAAGACTGGTGCCTGAAAGCTTCATCATGTACCAAACCAACTTTGGAGGAGTCAGTAAGCTAGATGGCATATTCACATTGCTTGGTTTACATGATGCCAGACAAGTGTTGCACTCTCTATAGCAATGATGAATCTGTTTCCTTTCCTCCTTAACTTTGATGAATGGTCTTATCACACCATGATCTGTTTGTCTGTACAGTCTGTCATTATTTAAAATTACTATATTGTGTGACTTAACTATAAGTTTGAATTCTGATTTATCTCCCAATATCGCCAGTGGAAATAGGCAAAGCTGCTGCATCTCTATGTCCAGCAAAGCAAAATACCACTTCATCAGAGAGCAACAGTGCAAGTACACTAGCTCCTCCAAAGGATGTGAATGACCTTCTGGTTTTTGGATATGGAAATGTCTACATATTTACCTATAGTGAGTTGAGAGCAGCTACCAAAAATTTTCGACCAGATCAAATTCTTGGAGAAGGTGGTTTTGGAGTCGTATACAAAGGTGTCATCGATGAGACTGTGAGGCCAGATTTTGAGTCCACTCAAGTTGCTGTGAAAGAGCTCAATCCAAATGGTCTACAAGGGGACAAAGAATGGCTGGTATTGTTCCCCTGATTTTCAGTTCTAGACAGTTAATTTATTTTCCATCAGTTTTCCTCCTGTAGAGTGCAAAAAGCTAGTGAGCATGGCAAAAAATAAATTGCTTAATAATCCGCAATCTTGTACCCTTGCTAATGAACATGTACATTGTTATTCTTTTGGTGACTTTTAAACCTCAATGGATGAGACATGACTGGATATAGGAAGCACAAATCTTTGATAATCTTAGAACTTGCTGACAGCAAATGCTCTAGTATTCCCTTAAAGGATATCAGAAATTAGTTTTACTATCATTTTTTGTGCCATCAGTGCTGGTACTAAAATGACAACAGTTGTACCCAGGACAATCCTGTATTGTCCCTCTGAAAAATTGGGTCGTGCAATCCTAAAATGATCATATTCTTCTGATCATAGCTGTAAGTTAAGATCCTTGTCTGACTAGGTATGCAATGGAAGCTATAATGGCGCTTTGAGAATTATTTGTTACATTGGGCATTTAAGTTTATTCAGTAGTTAAAGGATTTTATCAGGTTCTTATTTTTGAAAATTCATATCTTAATATGTAAATTAGTATGGAATCCCTAGAACTATACCTCTAAAGCATTTTAGCTGAATTTTACATTTACTATGTTTGGATTAGCATTATGTCTTCTGGGAAGTACATATTCTGATGCTTCCTGTGA
Organism: Wurfbainia villosa; assembly: GCA_025175895.1. Classification (NCBI taxonomy): domain Eukaryota; kingdom Viridiplantae; phylum Streptophyta; class Magnoliopsida; order Zingiberales; family Zingiberaceae; genus Wurfbainia; species Wurfbainia villosa. The sequence continues at coordinate 1,732,594 of JAKLTH010000042.1, forward strand.
CAATTAATAGAAGATATTGAAGCCACATGTTTTCCATAGTAATTTTTTATGCTTTATGATAGTATTATAAAATGAGTTCACCTTTTGCTTTTCAGGCAGAAGTTAACTATCTGGGGCAACTAAGTCACCCGCATCTTGTCAAACTTATTGGTTATTGCTGTGAGGGTAACCATAGGCTGCTAGTATACGAGTATATGGCTTGTGGAAACCTTGAAAAGCACCTGTTCCGAAGTAAATACTTATGTTTTTATTTATCATCATGCAATTAGTTTAATTAACAAGGATCACTAACTTCTGATTAATGGCCATTTATAGCCACCTCCCTTATCTTGATATTGGACAAAATATGTGGAATAGTGTGACATCAACGAGTTCTTCAAATGGGTTACTAGTGAGCAAGATATGCATCTATCTCTTGCTTAAATCTTACCTATAGACACTAGTTATAACTGTATAGCATAAACTAAGTACCATGAACAGATTTATAGGCAGTTCTATTGCCTATCCCCAAATTCTCTTTGTTCTCCATATAAGGCAGATTCTAGCAGAAGTTAGATACAAAGAATAATATCTTTATACATGTAGAATTTTTGTTCTGCTCTGCACATTTATCCATGTGATTGCCTTTGTGTAACAAAGAACAAATTGTATTCTCAGGTTATTTGGTTTCAATGCTGTTAATTTTTCACATTGAACTTTGTTTACATAAATATCATTAATAAATTTGAAGGTTATTTAACTGTTTATACTTTGGCTAACTTTTCCTATTTGACACTAATCTATATTAACTAAATGTGTCTTTCCACCACGTCTAGAGATGCCTATAATGCCTTTTATCTTATGTTTTTTTTTCCATTAGATTAATCTTCTAATATTGGTCTGTATAATATTCAATTATCAGCATACATGCATCTCAGTGTCCTTGTCTAAAAATAGTAATTCAATGAAAATTTTTGATGCTATTTTCAGTGTACATAACTCTGTTTTGTTGATACCTTCGTCCACACTTGGATAAGTTGCTGACTAGGGCACTGATATTGAAAGAGAAATTAAATACAGAGAGTACACTATAGGCTGCTACTGTATGAACACCAACTTCTTAGCTGTTTATTCTTCAGAGTAGCATCCAACTACATGGTGACAAAAATTTCAAATCTTTTTTAGTAACATTGTTTATTAAGTTTAGGTTCCTTCTTGACAGGGGTTTGCCTTACAATGCCATGGTCCACTCGGATGAAAATTGCCATTGGTGCAGCAAAAGGACTTGCCTTTCTTCATGGAGCTGAACGATCAATCATTTATCGCGACTTCAAACCATCAAATATATTACTAGACGAGGTTTGTCCTTATTATACCAATTGCACTGGGTATTAAGTGGGCTATAGTAATCTAAGGATAATACGAATAAATAAAGTAAATTTCTTGTTAATGTCAATTCAGGCAGATCCTTGACAGTTATTAAGGTCGAAGGTTCAATATTTCAAATGCTTTGATGAAATCTCATACGGATAGAATACTATTATACCTCTAACAGATAAATAACTACACAAAAAAGAATTAATATTCTGAAAAATTCATTGGTTTTTAAATACATAACTGTAGTTCACTGTTCATTATATGGATTTGCATGCAAGTGGGTTGAGAGCATGTTCAAAGTAAGGAAATTCGAAATCATTATTACAAGTAGTGAGAAGTAGTAATTTAAGCCCATTTTTTCATTTAAAGGTTGCTTACCTACCAAGACTTAGTTGTTTCAAGTCATGAAAATATGTGCTTCCCTTTCAGGATTATTCTATTTGTACCTTCAAACTAACTTTAGTGTTTTTCATGTTTGAACACCAGTAGTTTAGCAATTACAGTTCATTTGAGATGTCTTCTCATTCTGTCTGAGACAGTTTTTAACTTTGATAGGATTATAAGAGAGAAACAAGTTTGGAAATTACAGGAGCAACAGTGAACCACCACCTCCCTTGGAATACAGTCAGTCCAGTCCCTCACCTGAGTCGGATCGACATCAGCCAACTATGAAAACCACAGATCTTAATCGAATTCCAATGGTGAATGCCAACATGGTGTATGACTTTTGACATCAATTGCCTTTCATTTGCATATATTTGCTAGCTCTTGTTTACTAGATTTTATTTGTTTTAGCACACGAGAGTCGAGTTCTTTCATACATTTTCATTTGGGGGAGGAATCTGTTCATCCCCAATTCTTGGAAATATGAAGATATCACAAACCTTAAATGTAATGTTTCACTAGTAAGATCATTCCTTGAAGTATGAGCATTTGACAATTATGTTTTCTCCATGACAGGATTTGAGCATAACAATAATAATAATATTATTATTGTTTTCAATTCTTCTCTCACTGCCTAAGTTGCAAAGCTGAGCAGTGTCATTGTGTAGAACTTTTTTTAATCTTGATGATTTAAGAATATTTGAAATTCGTGACACAAACGAAAAAGCGTTTTTCACTCATAAAAAATAAAATAAAAATGGCTTAATTAGATTTTATTATTATAAAATATATTTTAAAAATCCGAAATTATATTGAATATAATGACAAAAATTTAAAAATAACATTAATAATCGGAAAGTGGATTACATGGATACTATAACACATGACATAAAAACATAAATTACAAATCTAAATTAATAAAATACCAAATGACAAATCATAAAAATTATAAATTTTAAGTTAAAATAAATAAATAAATCCGTTACATATTCAATCTTTTCTTCAGCTGTTCTTATATTACTAGATGGTTCTGAAGTTGTTTATCTGTCATACTTCGTGTATCCACCATTACGGGGAGTTGATGTGTTTGGATAAGTTGATCCTAAGTATCCACCATTACGGGGAGTTGATATGTTTGGATAAGTTGATCACCTTTCTTACTGTTATTATACTTCTCTAAATATGCTACTGATTGTTGCACAACTTGACTCAATTCATTAATTAGGTCTATTCTTTCTTTGTCTTCTCTCTTTATTGTCTTTTGTCCTATCGGACGAGATCGAACTTCTCTATCCTCCACATTAATAGTTGTGTTAAAATTAGAAGAGTCAGTATGTGCACTTGATGATTCTGATATCCTTAATTTCTTTACAACTCGTTGCCATGAGAATGGAAGAGCGTACATCGAACTATCTTTCACAATCCTCCACGCATGTTCATATTGGAATGTGGACTTAAAGGTACTTTTGTATTTTTCATGAGCCCACACCATCAAATCTTCGTTACTCCATCCGCTTGGTCGATCATTGTACCATTTATTGTAAATTCCATTGTATCTATTCGCGATCTTTTTCGTCGCAATCCAATGTGATTTTGCTTTGTCTGCAATTCTCTTTTTAGTTCCCTTATCTCGATTGATATTATAGTATATCATCACTCATCTTCAAAAAGACTCACTCTTTTGAGCATTGCTAATTTTTGGATCTTCGCTTATGATAGTGTAAGCTACTACAAAGAGTTTATCATTTGCTACTATCCATACTGTTCGCTTGTGAATATCTCCATCCGATTCGTTGCTCATCTCAGTTGGTTGATCAGGAATAATATTGTGAAGCCTTATTTCCGATGAGAAAGAATGAATTTGTGAATCAAGAACTGCATGAGATGTTTCTATACCTTTATCGTTGTCATTTGCATTAATACTAGTCATTCTCGATTCATTTGATTGAATTCCATATGATTGAAATGGATGAATTCCATAAGATGAAGTTTGCATATAATATTTGCTATTCTGCTAATATTATGGAGGACACGTATAAAATGGAGCTCGAGGATCACTACTCAAAAAATTTGGATAACTTTGAAAATTATGATAATACGGTGGCGGGTATGGAAAATATTGAAAATTATATTGATCTTATATGTGAAAAGGAACTTGAGAATTGGGGGATTAGGACGAATGCAAGAATTTTCTCCACTTGAATCTTCATCGATATGTGAAGAGTTAAACAAATCTCTAAAATAATCACTTGAATTTTTATCCATATCTCTATTGGTATGTGGTGCTTTTTTATGTGTAAAAGATAGAGAAACAATGTATATATAAAAAAACAAATGCGGTCCAACGTTTCAAAAACTAAAGGTTGACAACGTTCGATTAAGGCTGCGTTTGGTAGGGCGTAATGTAATCCAAGTTGTAATGTAATCTAAGTTGTAATGGAATGCAATGTAATCTTGATTACATTACTATGTTTGGATATAAATTGTATGTAATCTTATTAAAGTGCATTCGTTCTTTTGTTTTGTATTACAAAGGCGATAGGAATGGATCAGCGATGGCGTAGTCAACGGCAGCGATAATGACGACCAACTAGCGATCGATCGTAATGCCAAACCAATGCATGCCGGTCACCATCGATCGTCGACGATCGGCCATTGTCGATCGTCGGCCGATCACAAATCGCCGTCGATCGTGCTGGCCATAGATCCTAATCGCCGGCAATAGCCACGCTTGTCGATCGTCGGGATATATCTTATCGTCGATCGTAATTATTAATCGCCGTTATCGGTAATCCGGCCGGTGTCGCCGATCGGTCGTCGTCGATCGTCGATAACCATCGTCGATCGCCGATTGCGCCGTCGATTCGACCGAAATATTTTGCCAAACACAAATCCATTTATCGATAAATCGCATTTACGTATCATAATAAATCATTTCAAATGCGAATGTAATTTAATGCGTCTAGTGGAAGGCAGAATGTAATCCTGGATTCATAGGTTTTGGTTGTAATCAGGATTCTGAAACTTTAGTCTTTATGTCAATTACATTACGATGCAGACGATAACAAACGAAGGATCTGATAATGTAATCGATTACATCGAGATAGATCTAACATACCAAACGTAGCCTAAATGTTTTGGTACGTTGCCAATTTTTGTATTATTAAAAAAAATAATTTTTGTATATTAAATAAATCAAAAATAAATAAATAAAAATTAACGGAATAATAGATAATAAATAAAAAATATATAATAATTTTTTAATAAAAATTATATACGGATTGCTATTAAATGTATATTATATTACAAATTTAATTACGTCATTACATTATTCCGTATTAAATGTAATCTCGGTAGCTTAGCGCGGTGACGTTCCGTTCCCGCTCTGGATGTCACTTCGATCTTGAAATGACAAAATAGTCCTCCTTCATTAATATGAAATAAGAGGTATATTTGACTTTCACCTTTTAGATCCGATTCGTAACCCTACTGACGTTCCGACCCTCATCGCCGGCGTCACCAACGCCGGACACTAAGCACGCCGATACCACCACCCTTTGCTAATATACGGCGTCTTGTCGTCGGTCCTCCACTCCTCCACGCTGCCGGTGATCGATCATATGGTCAATTTTTATTAGCATATTACTGTGTGCATTAGTCTTCTTATGAAGTTGTTCATTTTTATAATCGCTTGGTAGTTGGTATCTCGTTGCACGCGGATCAGATCTTATCGTTGATATACTGAATTTTCTAACTACTGCCTCCTTTACCTTCTCGGTTGAAGTGGTAGCCGCACCATTTCCCTTGAAGTTCTTCCGTTGCATGAAGCAATCTCCACTTCCCTTCTCGGTAGTTCTCTGATAGTTGATTTGGTGTGATTGGACTAGAACTGTAAGAAAGACTATGTTGTTTTCTACCTTCAAGACCATACCTAGAGGTTCCTCCTTGAGAAGAACAAAAGAAAACCAAATCCATAGCTAGAGTTTGCACTGACTTCGCTTATTCAACCAACTTGGTTGCATTTTAGCCTCCAGGAATATTTAATAAACTTATGGACTATTGTCATATACCTTAACATTTAGTCATTTATTTACTGGTTCTCAATTGATTTTAAAACTTAGTCATTTATTTACTGATTCTCAATTGATTTCTTGGATAAACTTCACTTGATCAGATGCAAGATTAGCATTATCAGATTGGCTATGTGAACTGGAAGCATCCATATTGAATATGTGAATTTCCATTTTGATCAACAACCATTGTATGGCTATATATTAAAGCCCGTAAACATGCTTTAGGGCTAACTATGCATATGACACATGACCTTCATTTCTTCCTCGGGACCCCGTATTGATGGGAGCTTCATGCATTATATTACCCTTTTACTCTTTTAATGGATTATACAATGTGGATTGAGAATTGAGTTGAGATAATCGTTTAGAATCTAGAAATGGAAGCATAATTGGATGGAAAGTTGGGATTGAGAATTTGTTGAAATTGAATTTTGAGAATTGAGAAATAGTACCCAGATTCTAATTTGAATTGATGGGTCAGTAATAATAATAATAGGATATTATATGGTGATTAAGTAGATAAGTGCTAGAGCTAAAGAGTGCAGCAATAATCAACTTCAGACCACCTTAATATGCTGCGTAGCTGGGTTAACTGCAGCTTTGATGTACCGGTTTAGTGCTAGATTCATACAGTCTTCATTATGGGTTGCTGATACTTCGCTTTATGGCTTAAGGATTAAACTCATTTTATTTTTTTTGCTTTCTTATGTGTTATCATTAATCTACTTGCATGTAATTTTCAAAGTTATTTGTACTTGAGTTCATCCAATTTGTTTTTATCTTATCAATTTGTTATAGAATAGTTTGATTAGTTTTTTGAGAGAGTTGATTTGGTTCTAATTGTCACCATATATAATGTGTAGAAAATCAGTAATTTGCTGCTTAATTTGGGGATCTAGGTCAGTCTGATTAATGAACTTGGTCGGGTCAATGTACGAGTTGACCTGTAGTTCAATCAATTGATCCACAGGTGTGACTACTGAGCTAGTGACCTGGGGCTCCTCAGCTTAGATTTCTGGTCCAGTTTTTATAATTATGATCACAAAGCTTTTCTCCTTCTATAAATCTCCTACTTAAATTGTCACTCGCCAACTCTTGCATGCAGTGCCTTCTACGCCCTTACTTGTTCTGGACCTTCAAGACATCCTCGATTAGCCTATCTCTTGGTTTCCTTGTCGATGTTGATTCTCCTTCCACTCTATCCTTAATGCCTTCAACCTCTCAGGCTGCTTCCACTATGCTAAGCCCTTAACAACAACAAGAAACTCACTAACCTTGCTCAATATTGTGCTTTGTTGCTTTCTACCGTTTGCTTGCAGCTTTGCATCATCAACATGGTGCCAGAGCAAGAGCTGCAAGTGCCATATACCAGAGACCATGCTGGTATGTTGATATGCAATGAAACAATGAAAATTTATGGATGTTAGAGCTAGGGCTAGAAGAAATGGCAGCAATGGTGAGCTGCAGGATTGAAAAGTAGGATTAAGAATATGGAGATCTGCGTGGAACAAAGATTTCCATGCTTGGAAACTTGCAAATGTGTTCCTTTAGTCGTTTTATTTATTGAGGTGGTAATTAAATAAATAAATGATCTAAGCTATTTGATAATTAATATGTTAATTTGGTTTGTTGGGGATCAACCAAAATTATATTTCAAGATGAGAAATTTTCATAAGCAATGATCAAATACTGTAGATTGTGAGGGATAATTTAATGAAACTAATTCATATGATTGTGCAGTTTATACCTAGTAAGTTTACGCAATTAGAATTTATCAAGGAAATGGATCCATGGGAAGGATGCTCCAATTCTAGTTTGAAGTGCTAGTAGAAACTAATCCTTCCATTTTGAAGAGCTTCACAATTGCCAAGATTCCTGATAAGCTATCCAAGTGGGTGAAAGCGTGGCTGTCTAAGTGTCATGGAGAAGAGCACCAAAGTGTACTACCACTACAACCATACCGATGTTTGTCGCCTCTCCAGATGGACTGCAAGGTGTCTAGGGATCATCTTTGTCCACTGAACATCTTTTTCTTTGTGCTGGTAAACAGAGCGCTTAATTGATTTCTTCTTTTGTCGGAAATAGGGAGTGCTACCAGTATCTCTATGCAAGGCCGTGGCAGAAGGTAGTGGATTTCTATGAACAACTGGTGAACAGCGGGAAGGGCTCTTCCTCACTCTATAGCCTATTCCCATCTGAGGTAAAATTTATGCTTCCTTGCACTTCAAGATTTTATGCTGATATTGAGAATTGAAGTGATGGGAGGAAAGCCAAAATGTTTTCTATTCATTCTTCTAAATGCAGATATTTTCCTTTTCCGAATTAATTGCTAATCTAAAGTTTATTTGAAAATACCAGATTTCATAGTCTTCATTTCCTTCTTTGTCGAATGGATCTTGGCCCTTTCTATCAGTATGCTTGGTTAACTCCCATGCTATAAGATGATCATATGTCGCAAAATTGAATTTTGCATTTTGATCTGCTATCAGTTTAGTTGTTAATATGAAACTACTTTGTTAATTTTGTCTGGCATTGAATCTTAAAGTCCATAAAATGAGATATTCTCTGTGGATAAGAGCTGTAACTACCTAGAGAAGACCTTTTGATGGCTTGGCCTGTTCCGAAGTTTTTACTTATAGAGTTTGCAAATATATTTGTTCCTTCTATGCAGAATTATAAGGTGTAAGCATTTTGATGCTCCAATGTCCTGTATCACTTTAGCGTGGGCATTTTCCTTTGCAAAGAATACTTATAGTTAAAAAATTATTAAATGGACATACAAATACATATTAGTACCATATGCATACTATTGCTCTATTGTGATTATGTTTGTTAAATGATCATAATATCTAGGTGTACTGTTAACTGATAAAGTTTAACTTCAGCATGCGATATTTTTAACTATATGGTATTACCATGACTAAGTGTTCATTGAGAAGAAATATGTAAATATGCTACGAAAATATCATCTGATAGAAAAATATAGTAAGGAGAGAGTAATGTATTTTGGCCGTCTTCACTGATGCACAGATTTAGATGTAAGAATTATTGAGAATTGAGGACAAATCATGACAATGCTTTTTTCAAAGAATTTAGAGGGAATGATATAGGGAAAGAAGCTAGAGAGATTAGAGATAGGAGAGTATCAGAGGGATGATGTAATAGATCCAATCCCAAGGAAGACAAAATTGAGAGATGAGAAAGAAAAAGATATAATTTTTCTCAAAATGATCATTGAATACTGATTGTTTTTGTTTCAACGTTAATGCTCATGAATTATAATGAAAGAATATAAGAAATCATTTCTCTCAGTAAAATCCTCTTGCTAAGATACTGTCTGATGCTCTCTACCAGGAGAATTCAACTGTTTTTCTGAAGGTGTACTAAATTTAGTTAATTTATTTGATAAATAATATAAATTAATTAGTTTACCCATGATGTGGCAACTCTAGTAGTTAGCCTAATAACATGCTTGCAAATTCACACATGGAGTCAGACTTTTTTCTTTTAGCTCAGCATGTCCTGCCCAGTTTAGAATAGTTCACTGTAAAAAAGTTAATGCGTTTGTTAACTATACTGACAGAAGCTTTTAGAATAGGTCACTCCCCATTTTCAGAGGATTTGAATGTGTGAGTTTCACCATTATCCAGTATGCTTTTATCTTTAAAGGATATAGATCTTGTTGTATCATCTAGTTTGGTAGAGAGTAGTTGTCACATGGGTGGAACTAAGGACAACTTAAGGTGTGTAAATGCTAACTACACTTGTGCCTGAACCGACCTTATGCGATATGTAAGTAGTTCTATATTGGGTATGTTGAATGTCAACGACCTATGATGTATCATAAGGAGCTCATCGAGTGGCATCCTAATGAATTTGTTTTATTAGAACTATCATGTTGAAGCGAACAGTCTTCATTGCCCACCTTCATCCTCAGTTCTCTGTCCTTTTTTTTTTGAAAAAAAATATGGTCACAATCCACGTTGAAACATGTTGATATTAAAATGTATTTATATATATGGCCCTTTTCTGTAGAATCTTAGGTCAGATGATACTGTGGACGATTTTCATAGCGACAACTGTGATATATCAACTGAAGTCACTGAACCTGTTAAAGCTAGGACAGGAAGGTGGGAAAGAACAACATTTAAGATTGTCTTATCATATCATGGTGGGTCATTTGATGGGTGGCAAAAGCAGCCTGGTTTGCACACTGTTCAAGGGTAAGCTGTGGGACAGTAATGATGCACAGTTGTTTGGTTGTATGGGCTTTTTCATTCAAGAAGAGTACCTACTGTAGCTTCCAATGGTGGTCCAACTTGTCTATTTATGATTTTCTTCTTTTGTTCTACAGAGTTGTAGAACAATGTCTTGGCAGGTTTGTCGATGAGAGGAAAGCTGAGCAATTAAAAGAGAAGTCCATGCCTGTTGAAGGATGTGCTGTTGTTGCTGGACGCACAGACAAGGGAGTGACTGCACTGCAACAAGTTTGTTCATTTTGTCAGTTCAACTTATTCAATCATATATATTTGTTTTGCATTTTACTCGTCATATTTTCTTTATTTCAAACTTAAATAAGTATTCAATCACATGCTGTCTTCTGAATTATGCACACGGGAATATCCTTCCAGAGTCTCTTCCTTTTAATTTTTTGCATTCCAGCTTATATATGTGTGTGTGTGTTTTCACAGTCATTATATTCTTGGCATTTGCTTTTGAGAGAGAGAGTGTGTGCGTAGTGTACTATGCTGAATGAAATGATTGATCGAATTGGGAAGTTTTTCTAGACGCAGTGCAGTTATTTGTACAATAGAGTTTGGCGAAACCATGATGCATTTCAAGAACATAAGGTAGGGATAAGATTTAGGTATGCAGTCTGGTTCCAGTATAAAGAAAGCAAGATTCGTTTGAATTGTTCCCGCCTTCTTTTTGTCTTTGTTCTTTTTTGTTCCCAGACTTGCTAATTTCAAAGAAAAGTAAACCATATAAAGATTTTCTTCTCTTATAGCACTGAAATCCATCAAATCTTCTGTTGGTTATAATTACAGATGTGGGCTTATTGACCTGAGCCTATCTACTGTAAACATCACGTTTAAAAGTTCATTTGGTGTCATATGCCATTGTTCACTTATATCAGGAAAATTATTCTGCTTTCTCATGTTCAGTATTATGTTAACAGGATCTTTGCTGCGTCTATTCAGCTTGTTTCTGCTTCATGGAAATGTTACCTGAGTTTTAAATGCTTTTACCGGCCAATTCAATATAATTCAGTACATAATACTAATTGGAAGGAAAATTCTTTTTTTGCAAAGCAGATTTACTGGGCACTATTACTATCTGCAATAGACTGTAGTGATTCAATTCATTGAATAGTCAAACAAATGAGTTCTCTAGGCAGATATTCATGTGAATTTGGTACATTTGTAACGAACCTGTAGATCTCTCTCTTTTTCTCTGTTCTATTCTCTATATCTGCTTAATTATATCTTTTGCAATTAACTAGATACCTGGAGAAAGGATGTCAGTAGTAGGGACATAATCCATAGCATCAATGGAGTAGCTCCGGGAAAGATCAGAGCTTTGGATGTCACTGGGGTAGGTTGCCTTGTATTATAATCACTGATTGAAGTAGTCAGAGGCTAAGGTTTCTTTTATATTAATAAGCTAAGGTTGTATTGTCTGAGCTAAAGGAGTTTACTTTGGCAATTGTCTTTGATTCTTGCTTTATAGAGCAAGTTTATCATATAATGTAAGATAAACTTATCATTAGCATTCCAAAGTGCTTTGAGGCCTAAAAGTATATTGGAAAGCATTCCCATATGCTTTCTAAATATAGCTTGTGAATTGATAATTTGTTTGTAGTTGTTTGAAGCCTGTTGAGAAGAATAAAGCTATCAGTTTATAATAAAGAAGTTACTCTTATGTCTAGGACTTCATTATAGACATTGATTTATGTTTTTCTTGTTATAGAAAATAGTAAGTTTTCACTCAGTAAAACAAGATTGGCTGAGATCTCTAACCAAGATGACCTATTAGTACTACCAGTGCAAGCGTTGTGACTTCAACAATGTAGTGCTCTAGATTAAAGTTGACAAGTGATCTTATTTTTATTTTCAAGAGAGTTAAATTTTCTTGAATATAGTCTTCTTAACTCTACCTCAAATTGAAGAATTTACAGTGTTTAAGTTTGTGACAAATGAAGAGAAATTATGAAAGTTGCATGTATATTAAAGTTACAAACGATAATCTACTCACTGTGATATAAAACAAGGATAATATTTTCTCAATTTAATCCTCTGTCTAGGTGTCTTCTTTTATGAGCATCCTGCTTCTCAACCTTTACCTACTTGATGCTTGTCTCTGTTTTAGCGATCATTATTCTTCAGCATGTACACGTCTTAGCATTTCTTGGTTTCATTTTTTGTGTTTCTTTTTCATTAAACGGGAAATTGTTTTTTCTCCTAGGAAAGATCTATTTTTAATCACATTTTAAAATCTAATCAATAGGCTTTGTTCGGTATAGTATCTATATATACTTTCCTGATGGAAAAGCATTCTTCTTCAGGTTTCACGTGTATTTCATCCCAATTTTGCAGCTACATGGAGGCGATACTTTTACATTCTTCCCCTTAATGACAATGAAGAATTAGTTACAAGTTTTGAAAGGCACTGGTCAAATAGCTCCATTGGGTGCAAGGATGACCAGATGAATGAACTGCAGGAAAACCATCCAGTTGAGGAAGAGCAGCAATTAACTTTCTCCCATCTAAATGAAGATGGCCACCCAGGTATTTCTGAATTAAAACCAAGGAGCTTTAGTATAAGCAAGGTGGACCAACTCCTACAACAGCTGGAAGGAAAGTCATTATCATACAAAATGTTTGCACGTGATACAAAAGCTTCAAGAAGCAGGTTAGAGGGGTTATGCTTTATCACATAAAACTACCAATTGAAACAGGCTCTGACAAGAACCAAATATTTTTTGTAAGGACAAAAGATGTCATATGGAACTCAAGTGATTGAGAGGATGTGCGCTTAAGGTGTGGTTTAGTAAGGATATCTCTTAGAAACTTCTAGTCTAGCTTGGAGCAGCAGTAATGTTCTTTCTGTTTTGTGACTGCTCTAGATCGATTTCACTTCTCACATTTATAAAGCAAGTCATCCTTGTCAAATTACACAATCATTAAAGAACATATTTATGTGCCCATTCTTGCATTTAGGCATCATCTTGCATGTGTATCCAATCTTGCATGTGCATTTAGGCACCACTCAATTATACTTGAATATTAAACATATCTCTGCAGAATCATCTTGCCATTCTTCCTTGGGCTTGCATTTTCATTTAGTCATTAGGCAATTTAATTTGTCACTCATTGAGCTTGACCTGTCATGATCAACCATGGAGAACCCTAAGCAAGTAGATCATGCTTTTTGATGATCTCTTATCACCTATGTGGATAAGAACAATAAATTATTAATGTAATATGAGAGATTTTGTTTCAGGCCTGATATCTTGTTTTTTTTTTTTCAAAAGACAAAAATGATTTGATAATGTGAGACCTCATACTTGTCCAGATTATAGTGGCGGTGTTGATTTTCTGATATATATTTATTCTTGCTTGTGTAAGTTGCAATTTCTATTTACATTAAATGATTTTTCCTCTTTTATATACACACTAAATGTTTTTGTAATTTATGTATGACTTTTGTTCTCTTCTTTATTCTCGTAGTGGACCTGCTACAGAGTGTTTTATGTTCCATGCTCGCGCTGCAGAAACTAAAATGCGCTACAACCTTGAGGTTATTTTATTTTCATATCTGATTGCATATCAAGCTGAAAAGATAACTAGCTGGAAATTCTCCTGCATTTAATTTACCTCTTGGTAAATTGCATGTCTTAAAATGCCAAGTTCACTCACGCTCTTTAAGTACATGACTTATGAGCGATTCTGATCTTACTTTGCTGGAATATGATCAAGACATGGACTTAACTGGTTTATTCGTCATACGTCATGCTATAATCACGTATATGTGTTGGCGATTAGTTTCTACGTTTACAACTAAAACTTGCTCCAAGATTTAAGTTGTAACGAGAGCTCACTTTTCTTCTCTAGGATTATGAAAATTGCCAAAGGGTGATGTGTGTGGAACTTGTTGCAAATCGCTTCTTGAGAAAGGTACACTGTGATTATGCTGACTTCTGATTATTGGGGAAAATAGATGCCCATATATGCCGGGGATTTTGTTAAACAATGTTTGGTTTCTTTTACTTGATACCATCAGGTTATATACCTGGTTGCTTTAGACACCAGTTTGAGATCATTTTGATATTGTTCTCTTTGCAGATGGTCCGTGTTATCGTGGCAACTGCCATTAGAGAAGCAGCCGCTGGTGCGGATAATGACGCTTTAATTAAGCTGATGGGTGCCACATGTAGGCGTGCTACAGCTCCTCCTGCCCCTCCTGAGGGTCTTTGTCTCGTTAATGTCGGTTATGGAGAATTCAAAGAAAAGTTTTGTTTGATTAGATGAGGTTCATTAATTGCTTTTTTTCCCCTCCAATTCTTCTCGAGGCGTGTTGCTATAGATTTGTCTGCTAACCGAACTCCTGGTGTGGTAAATTATGGCTCAGCTTCTTTGGACAAGCCTCGTGCGTCTCAAATCTGGATCTTTCATCTTCAGAAGGCCAAATGAAAGAGAATACAAATTGTAAAAAATTAAGAAACACTTTTTTAGCATGTCAATTTTTTTACTAGAATTTTTTTTTATCTCTGTTATTTTTCCATATCATACAGTTAGGGCCTTTGGTATCTGTGAACCTGCCTCGTATATGCATTCTGATTGCAGTTATTGATAGTAGTAATCATGCAAATATTAGCTCCGTTGAATCCGGGGATATTCTGATTGCAGTTATTCTAGCAGCAAAATGCGATTGTGTTCGTCTTTAGTGTCTTTTATCGTCGGTTTTTCAGTGATGATAAAGAGAGAAATCAAAAGGTGTTATGTTCTTGAGTCCGTTAATAAAAAATAATAGAGGATTTTTGAATCTGGGCTGTTCGAACTAATGATCTTCCTAAGGGGACACTTTGATTGCAGTTATTGCCGATGCGTGAAGAAGTGAGAGCAACTGCAACGTGGGGATATGCTCGCCATTTTCTGTGGTCAATAATCCTGTACTCATGGCTGGGCAGTAAGTTTTCGTTAAGTTTCGTCTTCTTGAACAAAATGTATCAGAGTTTCAACACTGCTTAATTAGATAGCATTCGCCTTCTTGGTTTTACCTGATTTGTTTGAGATTCCTGTTCTCTAAGATTTCAGTGGAACAAGGGTTGTTAACTTTGTCGAAGATGTTTTTTTTTTTTTTGAAAAAAAAGGGAAAATTTCAAGTTTCTTATCAAAAGATCAAGATGAAAATGATTTCTAAATTTTCATCTTGTTATTCATTTTTACAAAATGTCTTGAATTGTTCCAAATGATTGATTCAAAGGGCCAGGCAATTTTTTTTCCTTCTAAAACTGCTATTTTCGATGTTTCTAGGGCGATAAATGGGTCAAGCCAAGTCAATTTTTATACTATAGACTTGTTTGATAAAAATTTGAATTGTTTGGTAAGAACTTTTTAGGGTGTCTATTTTCTACTGAACTAATTCTTGATTGGATAAAAATATCTTTCGTATTTTTTACTCTTACAAAGGTTGTGAGACCAATGGTAGGGGTAGGAGTAGTCAGGGTAATGGATTTTACCTTTTGCCCCAAGAATTATTTGATAAGAGAACTAATCGAGCCATGAGTTTAAAATTGATCAGGTTATTAAAAAATTTATTTAAATTTGATTTTTTTTAGATTGAACTTAATTTGACTTATTTAATGAATATCGAATTTCTAATCGGTTCAAACTCAAATTAAATTTGTTTAAGTTTGATTTATTTAAATATTGTCAAGCTCTTAAGTCAAATTTATTTATTTATTTAAAATTTTAATCATTATTTATAAATGAGTATAAGTGAATTTATAAATGAGTATGATGATAAATATGATTTTCAAATATTGTTCACGAATATCATTTACGAATTTTGTTTATAAGTATTAATAAGTTAAATGTATATACTTGTTTATTTAATTTATCAAATTTATTAAGTTTATTCATTTAATTGATTTTGATACGGTTGAACGAATATAAATAATTTTTTATCGAGTCGAATATCAAATTTATTCCCGAACCTTTAATTCATTTAAGGTCCTAATTATTTCATAATATTTATTTATTTTTCTATTTGTCTTGTGGTTGAAAATCAGTTATGCAAAATTGTTTCTTTTTCTTTTTACCTTCTAAAACTGTTCTACATCGATCGTTTTATAAAGCATGAAAGATATTTCCTAAATAGCCGGATCTCCTCCAATTTTGGGGCCAGCCTCTCTGTTTTGAGTTTGGAGTTTGGACAGCGGAGGCCACTTTGCTCGTTGACTTGATCGGTCAAACTCCTCCATCTCTTACCCCTCTCTCTGCATTTTACCGCCTTCCCTCGAACCTCCTCTTCTTCCTCCTTTCCCTCCCTATTCTTAGCGGTTGTTCTATCTCCCCACCGTCAACCATGCCATCGTCCAACCCTACCACCACCCTCCTCCCCTTTTCCACCGCCGTCGTCACACCGCTCTAGCCTGCCGCACGCCATGGCCGGTGACGCGCCGCCATGGCCTCTGCACCTCCTCACCGCCATCCTCTCCCTCTTCGGCCTACATCCCGCCGACGACCGCCACGTCCTTCTGCAATTCAAGGACTCTCTCTCCGCCGCTGGCGGAGGCGGCGGCGGCCCTCCCGCAGCGCTCGCCTCCTGGGGCGCCGACGACCCTCCCTGCGTCCCCAAGCGGTTAGAGTCCACCTGGGCCGGCGTCTTCTGCGACGACGACGCCCGCGTGTCGACGCTCCTGCTGAACGACATGGGTCTTGCCGGCCCGCTCGACCTTGGACTCCTCTCCGAACTCCGCGGCCTCCGCTACCTCAGCTTCATCAACAACAGCTTGGACGGCGGCATGCCCGACATCACCAAACTGCCGGATCTCAAGTCCATATACTTGTCGGGGAACCGCTTCTCCGGTCAGCTCAGGGATGATCTATTCCAGCCGATGCGGGCGCTGAAGAAGGTATGGCTTTCGCGCAACAATTTCTCCGGCCAGATCCCCAGCTCTCTCGTCACGCCGGAGAAGCTGATGGAGGTGGGGCTGGATGGGAACATGTTCGAGGGGGAGATTCCAGCGCTGTGGCAGCCGGACCTCCACCTTGTCAATGTCGCATTCAACAATCTCGAGGGCCCGATTCCCGCCAGGCTCGCCAACATGAGCACCACCTTTTTCCAAGGTTCTCGTCGTTCAATTTCCTTTATCGCCGATTGATACGTCAATATCGTGGGGATTTACATATTCAAACGCTTGCCATTTCGCGAGCTTTTTCTAGATCATTGTCACTGACTTCACTCTCGATCAAATAGGCAACGAGAATCTCTGCGGCCCGCCTCTTGCAGTCGTTTGCTCGCCATCGTACTCCGATAAGAAGCAGCTCTCCCCTGTTTTCATCATCGGCGTCATCCTGATCTCAATTGCACTCTTGTTACTGCTCATCATGCTCACCATTTGCCTCCTCCGTCGCCGCCGGTCCCGGAAAGAAGCCGCCGAACAGCCTCAGTCCGGCGGAGCTGAAACCGTCGATCGTTTGGAAGCCGCCGGCGTCCAGGCCGGAGCAGGAGCAGCAATAACAGGGCGGCATGGGGGGAGCAAGAAGGTTTCGAAGAAAGAACAGGGGAAGCTGTCATTCGTCTCGGCGGAGAGGAGGAATTTCGACCTCTCGGACTTGCTCCGGGCATCCGCCGAAGTGCTCGGCAGTGGAAACTTCGGATCCTCCTACAAGGCTTCCTTGATCGCCGGCCCCGCCGTTGTCGTCAAAAGATTCAAGGAGATGAACGCGGTGGGGAGAGAAGACTTCCAAGAACACATGAGGCGGCTGGGGAGGCTGTCTCACCGGAACCTTCTGCCTCTGGTCGCCTACTACTACCGCAAGGAGGAGAAGCTGATCATCACCGACTACGTTCCCGACGGAAGCTTGGCTCACATGCTTCATGGTCAATCGAAGCTCAAATCTCGTATCCAATTTTGATCGTGATTGTTTAACTCGTCGCTCAAATATTACATGTCCAGGCAACGTCGGCCCGGAACGTCCGGTGTTGGATTGGCCGGCGCGTTTAAGGATCATCAAAGGGATAGCAAGAGGCCTGGCTTACCTCTCCGAGGAGCTCCCGACGCTGACGCTCCCCCACGGCCACCTCAAGTCCTCCAACGTGCTCCTCGACCCGTCGCTGGAGCCCATGCTCACGGACTACGCCCTCGCGCCGGTGACGAACAAGGCCACGGCTTCCCAGGTGATGGTGGCCTACAAGTCCCCCGAGTGCGCCCGGCACGGCAAGCCCTCCCGCAAAAGCGACGCCTGGAGCTTCGGCATCCTCGTGCTCGAGATACTCACCGGCAAGTTCCCGGCCACGTACCTGAGAGACGGCGGCAGCGCCGCCAGCGCCGATTTGATCAGCTGGGTGAACTCGGTGGTGAAGGAGAAGGCGACCGGGGAGGTGTTCGACAAGAACATGAACAAGAAGCGCGAGGGAGCGATGTCCCAATTGCTGCACCTTGCAATGGCCTGCTGCGACACGAATGTGGAAGAGAGATTGGAGTTGAAGGCTGCACTCGAAAAGATTGAAGAATTGAGAGAAGGAGAGGATGATGATGTTGATAATTATGTAGCAAAAAACATGTTTTCCTCAAGAACACTCTCTGGCCATGATCTTCCTTTATCTAGATAATTACTTGATTTGGAGCGAACTCAATACAATTTGAAAGAATATTGCAAGTGTTGTAGATTCGTCTCAGTGTGATGGATTGGGATTACTAACAACTCAATATGTTCCTTCGCAAAAATTGGAATCCACCAATATAGTGATACTCATCGACCTGTCCGTGGTCATTGTGAGAGAAATAAATTACAAAGATCCCTATTATCTTGACGTGGTAGCCAAGCCTCGTAGAGATAATAAAAAAAAAAAAAAACTTTAGGTCTTCTCCTCATCATCTAAAAGGATATAAGAACATGAACCTTATAATATTTCAGAAAAAAGAAGTTAACAAGAGTTGGATCGAAATTGTGGGAGAATCTAACAATATAAGAACTAAATGTTTTTCTTTTTCCCCAAACATGTTTGCATAAAAACAGCACGTAAAACCAGCAAATGTTCAACCAACATTCATTCCCACAAGAACATATCTAAGGTAGAACAATAATCACCAACCATACTTGGCCTGTGTTTCTGCTTTGGTGAGAAGACCCTTGGCACGGCGTTCTGCTAGTTCCATTTCCTTCTGCCTCATGTCGAAGTACAGGGACCCAATCTGATGCTTTCTCTTATGCAGCTTTGAGGGCTTTCCCTTGCTCGAAGAAGTCGGCTGCATTGCATATTTAGATAGAAGCTCGTTAGTTCGACAGGATGATATTGTAGTTTATTCAAAATTGCAAAAAATGAAGATGACAGTCTCCAACTATAATGTGGTTCAGAAGTGCTGATAACATTTCTTGCCATCGACTTGATCATTCATTGTAAGCTAAAACCTCTATTATTTGAGAACTATACTGGCTCACATTTTGCACTAAACAGCCAGATAGGGGCCTCAGTCTGTATGACCCAGATCCACCAAGATCAACTCCAATGGGTGGTTAATGGTCGTTTTAGGTTATATTTGACGATTTGACATTTTTCTCTTCCTCTATGTACGCCATGTCCATCTTTATAAGTATATATTCGGTTTCCACCTATGGGTTCAAAAGAATTAAGATGGATGAGATCTAAATCCAACCACATATTGTCCTTGTGAGCAAATACTAGCAGCGGTTGCCAAAACTGGACCTCCTGCTTAACCATCACTCTCAAGCACCAAAAAAACTCAGTTTGTTGGAAGCAACTGCAATAATTATGCGCGCAATGGTGCCTTCCCCATTTCTAGAGTTATGCATGTGACAATCGACTACCACGATTACTACACATGCACACTAGCTCATAGATCGTTAATGGCTTTAATACTAGGTGGTTGCTTGCAAAATTTTGAAAAGCTTGTCTTTTCTCTAATTTATGGATTTTGGAACAAAATTATATCATGAATATAGCCAAATTGAATTCCACATGGTTTTCCTGTGTGAATTTGACAAATTAACCTTAAAAGCAATTTTAGTAATGCAGTTATATCAATGTTATTAGACTCATGTTAAAATGAATTGGCACAAGATTATGGCAGTTCAATTATACATTGAAACCAGAATGGAATTGAGAGATAAGATACCTTGGTAGACCAGATTAGCTTTTTGAGTTTGGAAAATCATTTTCCATTACCTATTAATTATGAAAAACTTTCTTGTTGGTATTTCACCGAGCAATGGACAACTGCCTTCCAGATCAAAAAATGTATATATTGATTCATCAACTGTTTGATACTCCATGATGGATTAACAACTACATGAATTTTCATAATTAGTACTATTCCAGAGCTTATTTAAACCCCTCTATGACTTCCTTTATCCTATATTGATGCTTACTCTATTCTGACTTTCAAGAAGTTATATTCTGGATATATGCTAAATAGATAGCTAAGAAATACCACATCACTTTACTCATGAACTTGTCATACATATCATACAACAGCACTGACAAGTTTTTCTATGAAGAAATTCAGATCTCACAGAACAAAACCCATCCAATTGCTAGCTTTGGGCAGTCGACTGGTGCCAGTGGACACGAGCACAAAAGCTTCCGTAGTCAACTGCTGGTAAGGGCAATCGACTTATGAGGTATCCGTTGGACGATTTCCAACGTGGATAGAGTTGTTGTGAGACAACGGCATGAAGGTTAGTCGACCGATGGGTAAGAGCAATCGACTGAAAGGCGAAAATTAGTCCGAGTTGCAGCTTTATAAGGAACACGAGGAGAAGGATTTTGGCAAGCATTTCTTGAGAAATTTGAAGGGGAATTATTGCTGCATTTCAAACCTTCAAGGCATTCCAAAAGCAATTAAAGATCAAGCATTCAAAATCTCACATTTGTAAAGTGTTTTCTTTACTTGTATTCATTTGCTTAGTGTAATTGCTTTTATCTCTTTCTTATTGTTGTAAGAATTCATTGTAAGAGGTTTCTCCACCTCCGAAGTGTTTTTCAAGAACGAGAGATTTGATAGTGGTGGTGTGCATCACTTGAGCTCACCCCGTGGAGTAGGAACCCTAGGTTCCGAACCTCATATATCTTGTGTTGTGCTTGAGTTTGTTGTGTATTTTATTTCTATTATTTTCCGCTGCGCATACTAACAAACTTGTAGACAAGCACGTGATCGAATTCCGAGAGAGAAATCACGAAATTGTTATTCACCCCCCTCTAGCGCGTCATCAACGTTCCTACAATAACTACAGAGACTAATCTAACATGTGAAACTATAGTATCATGCAGTGGAAAGCCAGTTTGTTCAGTTTCAGTAGATCTAAAAAAAATACAATAAACTCATCTAGCGAGATCTAGTGTCACTAATGAAACAAATAGATAATAAGTAAAACTCAGCAAGCTATGGCACATTATTCCTAAATCAACAAAAGACTGGAAAAATATCAAACCTGGTAAGATGGTCCAAAAGCTATCCCAGTCAGCTTAGTCTGGTCCTGCCTGGGTCTGTTCTTCATCAGCTCATCTTGCTTCACCTCCATAATTTCCATAGGAATCTCATTCCTTCCTCTCTTACCACCAATCTTCCCCAGGTCTGGAACATCAGATGTAACTGGAGCAGTGCATTCAGACCCATTCCCCTGATAGCTCCCATATTCAGCAGCTCCTTCATAACTTGGATCCCAATACGAAGTAGCAACATTACCATCATATCCGGAATAAGTTGTTCCTTCCGCCTCAGTTTGATCCCAACCAACAGCGCCATTACTTGGAAAACTCATATACGTTGTCTCATCGTTGGCACCTTCAATAGGTGCAGCACTACAACCACCGTTGTAACCCTGATAGTCCCCGGACCCTAAAGAACTGCTCTCATGCACAGAGGCAAAGCCACCAGAATTGTCCGCGCTGACATCTGTGTCCACAATGGATCTCCTTGATGAAGCTGAGCCCGAAGAAGGCACTAATCCGAAAGTATTTTTTGGGGCAGGAAGCCATGAAAGAGACAACGAGGATGAGGCCTTTGGAACACTAGAAGAGGAATGATCCTTCACGTTGCTCCTCCCCTTAACATCCTCATCCTCCTCCTCATCATCAAATTGCCCACTGTTCGGCACAGAAGAGTTAGGAGGGAGTTTAAATTGGACACCCCTATTAGGGTTTTGATAAGAAGAAGACGGATTCATGGATTTTTCGGGATCCAAATTTTCGGACTTTGGAGGCGGAATGGTAGAAAACAATGAGGATGAGGACGAATTTTTAAGCAGAGACGGAAATTTCAAATTTTGAGCTGCGAACGGGGTAGAGGAAGGCATTCCCGTGGAAAATACCCTGCTTTTCTCTTCCTCATGCCCGTGTTCTTCGCCGAGACGGACGGAAGTAGAAAGGAAAGAGGAGGTCGAGACCTTGGGCGGAGGAAGAGCCGAAAAGACCGATCTTGGAGCTTTGAAGGAGGTAGAAGAAGGGGTGCCCTTCGCGAATATCTCACCTTTCTCTTCCTCGCCACCTACTTCGCCAAGATGACTGGAAACAAGATCCGAAGGGAGGGATCTGGGCGGAGGGAGAAACGAGAAGACGGAAGGCGAAGAGGAGGGAGGCGGGACGAAGGCCAAACCGGGAGGAGGAAGAGACGAAGAGAAGGAGGGTACTTTGGCAGGAGGTAGTCGAAGGTACTTCACAGCGGAAGCGGAGACGTCAGGGGCTTGCTCCTCGCCTTCGGCTCCGCCTCGCTCCTCTTCGTCGTCGTCGTCATCGGAGGAAGCATAGTTGGCCACCAAGGAATCCATCGACAGGGAAGGAAGGGGGATGCACGCGGAGGCGGCCCTAGACCCCCGACTTTACGCCTTGATTATGGGCCTTCCTCATATGGGCCGACACCGATCCAGTTCATAATGGGCCAATAATTCGGCCTCATCCACAAACTCATCAATCTCTTTCCCAAAAAGTCAAATCCATTGACCCCACAGACCGCGACTTTTTCAACTTTCTAATTCGTTTCCGGTTTCTTTCCACGTTTCTTCCAACTCTATCGACCACGTGCGATTTTTGTGTCGGACAGATCTCCAAATCACTCGACGCTGATCGTCGTTCCACGTCGGCGCCCTCGAATCTTCTGCGCGTGCGCATCGTCCCATGAACAGAACCCTCTGGAATTCTCTGCCGTCTCTATAAATAAATAATGTCGTGATCGGAGAGGGAAGGAAGAAATTAAAGAACTACGAGAGGTGACCGGAAGATCGAGGACGATACCTATCGATGTGCCCGGTGAGGTGGGTCTACAGCGTGGAGGAGGTGGAGTTGGGGTCCGAGAAGGCGCCAGGGAGCTGCCCCTACTGCGGCGGCGCCGTCATCGCCGCCGACGTCGAGACTTCCTGGTGGCTCTGCTGCCTCCCCCTCAGCCGGACGATCAAACGCAACTACTCTTGCTCTCGCTGCTCCCGCCGCCTCGTCGTCTCCTCTTCCCTCTACTGATTCGTCACTGTTTCATCTGATTCTATAGAGAGAGAGAGAGAGAGAGAGAAAAAAAACTTGCTTTTGAATTTGTTCCGTTGATTTTGTCGAGCATTTCGAGTGAATTGGTTAGATGATCGATCGAAAGTGAAATTCCTGTATATATCTGATGATCTGATGATCGATCGAAGGTGAAATATGATCTGATGATCGATCGAAGGTGAAATTCTTTTATAAAAACAGAGTAATCTAACTCCTACTTCAATAAATTGAACTTTATTGTTTCAAATATGTTTTTGGTTGATCCAATTAACTACTAATATAATTTTGGTTAGTTATTATAGTTTTATATGAAAATGAGAAGAAGAAAAAGAAGAAGCAAAACTGTAAATTTTCTTTCACTGATACTAATATTCCAATTTCGTAGTTTAGTTTGGTTTCCACTTGTCGAGCTCCAAATCGAATTATAACTGTGTGTATAGTTTTCAATAATAACAATAAGCAATTCTAATCTCACTTATCGGTGTATTTAGAGTTCTCAAATCAAGTCAGAGCAGTATAAATACTACTACGTATAGACAAAATCGAATTTCAACGGGGTTCTAAAATTTTCATTTGGATTCAAAAGACCTATATTGCTCTAGTCAATGGGTCGAGGGGCATAGCCCCTCTATGAGTTATCCCCCTTCACCATCACTGAGGGATCGACGATGAGAGCGTTTGAGGTGAACGTTATCATCTTTTACTATAAAGAGTTCTCAAATCAAGTTAAAATTTCAATACATATTAGAAATATTTTTTTTCCCTATCAAACTGATCTAAACTAATTGTATACTCAAATTGACTGAGATGATAGAGTGTTGTTCAATTAGCAGAGTATCTGAGCCAACTAAAATGGCAAAATGCTCACCTTGCATAGTACAAATTAAGTTAGCTAATCAAAAAGAGATGTTGAGTTTTTTTAAATAGATTCATCTCTTCTAGCGGTACTTCGAGATTATGATGGACATCTATTTTTTAAGATACAACGATAAAATCGCATACACAATTAAGCATGAACTATTCACGACGAACAAAGTATGCACTCAAATACTATCATGAGAAGATCTACCAATTATTGATAAATGTGGAACCGTCATATTAATAGCCCTCTCTGACTTTCTCTATTAATGAAGAAGATAAATTAAGATTCAAATGGAGAGAGTGGAGAAACAACGAGGCAGATGAAGACTATCTCTTTTGTTTAAGGTTATAGTCTCCTTATACAAAGAATTCCAATCTTACATTGCTTCCTCATGTGTTTCATTCTGTTCATTGGGATCTCGCTTCTTCGTCAGCGCTCGGCGACAGTTGCTCGCTCCTCTCGTGCTGCTTCGTCGTCAACTCAACACTACGCTTCCGACGTCCATCTCGCGAGCCCTAGTCACAATTAGTAGGCAAACAATTAATAGACGAAGTCAAGAAGAAACAGAGATCAGAAAGGCATCGGTCAAGCTAACTAGGTGTGAGTCGGCCGCCGGGAAAAGTGTCGATGGGTTGCCACTGGAACGCAAGTCAACGCAGTTCGACCTTGTTCGGCTTGGCCTGGCACGAGGCTTAAAAGGAATCGGACTGGCATTCGATAGGACGTAATGTAATCATGCTTATAATATAATCAAGTTTATAATGTAAAATAATATAATTTTGATTGCATTAAGACTACGTTTGATAGAACATAATGTAATCCGAGTTGTAATGGAATATAATGTAATCTTAATTATATTATTATGTTTGGATAAAAATTATATGTAATCTTCGATTACAAAGATAATTATATTCTTTTGTTTGATGCCCATTACAAAGATGGTAGGAATGGATCGACGACGACGACGACGATGATGATGACGACGGTATTGGATTACGAAGCTCCAAATATGTTTGATAAAAATTATATGTAATATTGGATTACAAAGATAATTTTTTTTTGTTAATATGTATCACAAGACAGTAGGGATTGATCGATGGCGACGACGAATGATTGGTTGACCGACTGTGGCGGAGGCGGTCGATCGGTCGACCGACGACGGTAGGAGCCGATCGGAGGCGGCGATAGTGGCGACAAGCCAGTTGGCGATGGTGAGGGTCAACTGGAGGCGATGATCGATCGACGGTGACGGGGACGACAGTGGCACCGACAACTGACCAGGTGACGGTGGCTGGCTGATTGGCAATGGTGAGGGCCGACCGGCGGCGAAGACGGGTCGACCGACGGTGACGACTGATTGGCGGCGGCGACGGCAGCAACGACACTGACAACCGACGGGGCGACAGTGGCGGACCGATTGGCGATGGTGAGGGTCGACTAGCAGTGGTCGTGGGTCGACTGGCGGCGACGACAACGACGGTGGCAATCGGTCGGGCAATGGCGGAAACGGATCGACTGACGGTGGCGGTAGACCGTCAGTCGGCTCAACTGGCGACGATGACAGCGACAATCGATCAGACGACAACAACGGTCGACCAAGCGATGGTCGGTTGGGCGATGACGATGATCAATTAGGCGACGACGACAACCGATCGGGCGACGATCGACGGCGACGACGATGATCGAGCGTCGGCCGACCGACGATCGACAACGGTAGTGGGCAATAGGCAACAACGGTGACCGAGCGACCGGGCAGTCGGGCGGTCGGGCGGTCGAGCGGTTGGGCTATCGGGCGACGGTCAAGTCGTGACCGGCCAACGATCGATCGACCGGTGGTGACAATGGACGGTGACGATCGACTTCAATTGTTGAGTGTCCGCGATATTTTTCAAATTACGAATTAGAATATAATCGGATTACATAGATTTTATTTCATAATCTAGATTAAAAAATTTTAATATCTTTTATAATTTAAATTATATTGCATTATAACTTTAAGCCGATAATAAATAAAATAGTACCAAACTAAGTCTAATTCTTAAATTATTTTGTAAAAATCTGTTATATCATTTAAAACTTCCTGAATAGCCTATTGATTATTAAAAAAATGGTAAATCGTAAATAATAAACGAAAATCATCGATAGTTTGATCGTCATCTTCAAAAATTGATCCCTTATCATTTCAAATTTTAAAACGACTATATTAATCATCTGAATTTACTCTGGAGATTCAGAATACAAATAAAGCCTGCTGATTATTAGAGCCGGCTTGGGAAGGACTATTGGAGCTTTATTCGGTCTGAAAATTTTTAATATTAAATATTTAAATTCTAAGGTTCAATATTTAAATTGTATAATAAAATTCAATTTTTAAATTTCAAATCAAGTTGTAAAGATAGGTTCAATATCACACGCATAAATTTAGTTCTATGTTGTCATTGTCAACAATGTGAATAAGCACCAACAACCATCATTAGGTGGAGAATTCTCTAAAAATACTAATAGTATAAAAATGGAAAAAATGAGTAAAAGTCAACTCGGGGAAAGGGTCAATGTCAACTTGTGAATAAGCATGTTTATTACATGTGTTTCGAGAGTCCGATCGTCATATTGGAAAAGTTTCCATGCAAGACTCTAGCTCTTCTAGAATATAACGAATACATTGTTTTTTGAAAGCTTTGTCAATGTATTTTAATATAAACATAACTTAGAACGCGGCAGGCCCGTTGACTTTTTACAGAGTAAAGGACAAAGAAGCGTTAATGGCAGCCATGAATAAAGGTCGAAAAACAAGCCGCACTTTTCTAAGTCGGTCAAAAAGTCTACATTCCAAGTTCGCTTTCTCTCTTTACAAGTCAAACGGCCTTTAAAAAAAAAAGAGGAACGAAAAAAAAAACAATTAACTAAATAAAGCTACTGGAAAAGGGACGAGTCGCCGGTGGAGTGGAACCCGTCGACGAGGAAGAGGTCAACCGGACGGCTTCTCCGCGACGCTCTTGATCTGGCCGTGCCGGTGCTCCCCTTCGTACGTAACGATGAGCATCGCCGGGTTGTCGGGCGCCCGTTCGACGTGCTTCCGTGCAGGGCAGCCCTTAATGCTGCTGCACTTGTAGTAGCCCCTGCGAGAACAGGAAAGAGACGGTTCAGATAGAGCCACGGAAGCAAAGAAGGAGAAATCGGACGTTTTAGATCCATCCTAACCTCGGGTAAGGCGAGCCTTTGATGGGCTTCTGCCCGTATTTGCGCCACGAGTACTCGTCCGCCGGGATGTCCGCGTTCCTCGAGCTTATCGCCGGGACGCGCACGGTAGTTTTGTCGCGGTTCTTCTTGCTAAAATATATCCAAAAGGGCGTAGTTTAGCGAGGAGAGTACATATTGACTAACGTGCGCGGAAAGGGAGAAGTATCAGGGGAGTACCTTTTCTTTGTGCAGTGGCAGCGCCCGGCGGAGGCGGCCGCCTTGAAATCGTCGGCGGTGTGGGAGTTGTTGGTGGCTTGCTTTCGCTTGTTGCAGGATGCGAGCGGCGGCTTCCCAGCTGAAATAACGACCGCTGCTCCGGCTGCGGGGACGAGAACAGAGGATCCCGAGCCCAACTTGCCGGTCACGCTGCCGTCGCCGCCGGTGAGAGACGATAGGAAAGATGAACTAGACACGGACATCGTCGCCGAGAGGTTGAAGTTCTCATTGGGCTTCGTAAAGTCCAGGGTCACGGCTTGAGGCGCCGTCGCCACCGCCGGAGGAGGAACATCGGGCGCGAAGTTTTGGGAAACCGACGGTTCCGCCACCGCCGGGGCTGCGGCGGGGAGGGGGCCGCGGCGAAAGCGGGCGTGGCCGGTCCGATTCAGGACGGAGATCACCTGCTTGAACCTGGACACCGTCTGATCTGCGATTTCAAGGCAATCCGACGGCGACTGCTGGTGAGAGAGCTGGAATACGAGGCGCTCGAAGCTGCGAAGCCCGGCGGCCGCCGCCTCCAGGACGGCCACCTGTTCATCCTTTTTCACGTACCCCATCGAATCGACGGCCATCCCCGACGATCCCCCAAAACCACTGCAAAAATCGTAGCTTCAAGAGAATCAGATCAAGATTTAGAAGAGGAAAAAAGCAATGGGAGGGCTTAATAAAGAGATGAGTAACTGGACGACGACCTGGCAGGTTTTAAATCGAACGGCCAATATCTCATCAAGACTCTAATCTGAGGGTTGACTTTTTGCAATGCCTTGGCAAATTGCAGAGGAAGACAGAGAGGCGGAAACAATGGGCATCGGTTAGCGAGTCAACCCTTTGAAAAAAATAAATAAAAAAGAATCGAGATAGATTTTGTCTGCTCTTCCAGATTTTTAAATTTGAGAGGGACTTCGGAAAATTGGATTCTTTTTTTAAAAAGGAAAGAGCAGTTGAAATTTCACCGGTAGATGCCTTCTTATTCGCTGAATAATTGAGGTCTCACTTTGCTAGCAAATATGTTTAGGTTTGACTTTAAACCAGAGGCGAAGGTGGCCGGTCACTTGCCGTTGGATCCACGGCGGTCGGTGAATCCAATGTCAACGAACAGCAGGGTTGACCTATGAATAGAGTTAGAATCGGTGGGCCCTCCTTGTCTCCAATTTGGGCGGTATTAACAACGTGGAAGAATCGATAAAGAGAAGTGAACGGAATGAATCGAGCTTGGAAGCGACAGGTCAAAGAAGGAACAGTGTCCAACCAGAAGAGTTGACTTAGAAGCATGTCGTCTTTGATTGCCGTGTCAGCGCCTTCTGGCATTTGATTTCATCCCAATGAGGAAGAAGGAAGAGGAAGTACCCTACGATTTTGCATTAGAGTCCTTATTCTAGCTTTTGACTTTGGAAACTGAGAGGATAGTTCTGGCATTTACCCAAAGGGACATCCGAATTTAAAAAATTAGCAAAGGTGCAGTTTGAACTTTATTCATTGACGCAGTCAGCAGAGACAAAATTTATAAACTTATCTCATGTGATTATGGCACAGCGATAAAATGAAAAAAATATCTCACAAATAGACATTATTTGATCTACTGTTTATATATATTTGATTGAAAATATATTAAAAAAAATTAGTGATCAGTGATTCTGAACGAGTGTTGGATTTGAAAGTTTATCTTTATAAGAAAAAGTATGATTTCGATATTGAATAATTTTACAAGGAAGATAAGATCAAACTTCGTATCAAATTTATTGTAAGAAAAATCTCTTCGGTCAACAGTGGAGACCCCGAGAAAAAAAGATTGAACGTATCGAAGGCTTCAATAACACCCTCTGAATTGTCAAAGGAGTTCGATCGGAGGGACAATTTGGAGATGAAATAGAACATCCGATTTGATTCAGACTTCCGTGCGCTCCTAATTGACCAAATCGAGGTATCCATGGACCGTATCGAGTCGGATCTTCAAGCGCATTTGTACCCTTTTTTTCTTCCCACATCGATCGTTAATCTTATTTTCATTTCGAGCCTCCTTTGCTCCTTTGACAATCTAGAGGAGACTGACTACTGTCACTCGGATAGATTTCTTCCTCCGTCTCCACTACAAGAAGATATCGGAGAGGATCGAATGTAAGGTTGTTGTTTCTCTTCTGTGACGCCGCCGAGCAGGTGAGAAACCTCCGCCTCGAGAATGCTGACGACCTCAGAGTCGCAACTTAGATGTGAAAAGGCGGCGGCATCGCCTCCTCGAAACAATGGACGCAGCGCCGCCAACACGGCGGTTTGCACGATGGGCGGTGGCGGTGGAAATTTTGTGAGATATTTCGAAGATAAAACTGAATTTGAGAGTTATTTTAATTCTTTTTTCTCAATATTTTTATATTTCGAAAGAAAAATCCAGCGGTAAGCGGTCGCCGCAGAGATGAGATCACGGGCATTTCGCGCGGGAGGCGAAGCTCAACGGCGGCACTGTCACAACGGTGGTGCTCTCCAACCGCTGACAGCTAAGCGACCGCAATAGCCTCCACGGCCCTCGTCCCACGTCGCCGCCCGGCTCGGCCGCCTGGCTCCGCCGGCGGCGCTGGCGGTTCCGTATGGTACCCATGTCCATCGTCTCCGGCACTCGCATGGAACCCAGCACGAAGAGGAACCACCTTGGACGATGTGGCTCCTTCTGAGGCCTTGCGGAAGTTGTCTTTTCGAGTCCCTTTCCGTCGCACTCAGACAACTTTCGGAGTCTCCGGTAACCGGCCTTCGACTTTGCGCCGCCCCAGAAGCGGCGAAGACGGTCGGCGTCCAAAAGGTGTGGTTGTATGGTCGGAGGGTCTCCGAAAGGGAGGGACTTTCCGGTGAAGAAGATATCGTCGGCGGTGCACCTGGCCGTTGGATGGTCGACTGCGTCTGCTTCTCGCCAGCGGAGTTTTCCTTCCAAGATTTGGCACCGTTTGGGAGGATGAGCGCTGAAGGGAAGGTTCTTTCCGGCGAGGAAGATATCATCTGCGGCGCACAAGGCGGGAGGAGCGTCCGGGGAGTCGAAGAAAGAGGAGAATTCGAAGGGGTCGGGTTCCGCGGCAGGATCTTGGCCATTGATTTTGGAATGGACGCCCATTTGCGCGTCGAATCGACACGAACGGAACAGAGATGAGAGAGGTTTTTATACTGGAGATCAAAGGGCCACCAAATAATAATAGGCTCTGTTCTTCGAAAATGGATTTGTAAAACATTTTAAAAGAATAAAAATGATAGATAGATTTTCTAAAAATACATAATTTTAATTTTTATCGGTTTTTATTCCCCATTTCTGCTTCCAAATAGTAAAGTTTTTGACCGGCAGAAACCAAATATACAAATGCCGGAGAAATAAACTCTCCAGTTAATTTCTTTCTTCCTTTCTGAAGAAACGAATCTAAATGAAACAAAAAAGAAAAGAAAAAACAGAATGATGCAGAAAGGAAATAAAAGATGGATGCCATGCCATCCTGAGAAGTAAGAACTCCAGCAAAAAGAATTGCGTGAGAAATGGTTCTCTTACTCTTTTCCCGACGATCTTTTTCTCCTCTCGCATCATTTCCTAGTTCTAATCCAGATCCCAAGGGAACCATTCCAGAAATTCACACAAATTGAAAGCGGTCAGTCTCGATCAGGAGAGCTACAAAAGGAGGTTTTTGTGTAGCTCATTCCTGTGCATTGGGGTTGAGGTTCTTAAGATGGTAAGCCAAGACAGATTAAAATGAAAGCTAAAAATCAGATAAAGCAAAGTCGCAGAAAAACCACTGATGACAGGTCTTAATTCTCAATGAAGATCATGATGTGGTCTTCTGCTTCAAGCTTCACGTTGGCTTTCAAACAGGGTAATTTCTATTGCACTGCAACTTGAGTCTCCATGATGCCTCAATAGCACATGAGAAAAAGAGAGATCGAGGTGCTTTGGCTTTGGCTTTGTCTATCAATGTGCACAACAACTGAATGAGTGGCGCATGCATGTATGGAGGTGCCTAATGCTTTCATTGAATGTATTATTCCTGTGGGAGCAAGTCTTTCCTTGCTTTAGATGCAACTCCAAGTGGACGTCACGATAAGTCTCAGTTGCCAGGTCTGGTGTGTTCCTTGCGCAGTGACTAGAAAAAGATTCAACTTCCTTTGTTCAGCACTGTGATCGATCCTATCTGGGAATTGTCATATCTGGTGGCTTTCTGAAGCTGCAGTCATTTTTCCCAAAGAATATTGATGCCCACCTGACCTAATACCTCGAAGGGTGATCCATGAAAGACTTATCTCAATAGATTCGACGGACTTATACCTCAACAGATTTGTGTCTCGACAGATTCATATCTCAATGGACTCGTATCTCGACAAACTCATAGGGGTAAGATCATTATTTATATGATAAGTTTGAAAGTTATATGTATATAGATACATACTTATAAGCTGAGGTTGTCTTGATATGTATATCAACATAAGATCATTTGAGTATAATGATCAAAGTAAATGCTCTCACCATTTATTATATTTATTTGGAGCCAGATTAGAATTCATATATTGAATTCAGAATTAGACATTTGGAATGTATAGATCAATATTTGTACGATGTTGAGAAAAATATACACTTTTTATTAGTAAAGAGAATAACATCGTAGCATTTGATTCATACCATATGTACTAAAATAACAATAAGAGTAGTAGGAGAATGGATCTCTACTTCTCTACTATGTGAGCATTTTGAGATTATATGTTAATCTCAATATTTGCCATTTGCGACTATTTAAGTATCTATTTGAAATTTTAATCAGGTTCTACTACTTTAGTATGAAAATCTATTTACTATGGATGATTCAGTCTATGGAACATGACTAAGAAAGCGATTGATTAAAATGAATAGATTCACACTAAAAAGAAATATTAAATATATTTATATCTTATGACAATTATTTACTAGTCGATTCATTTCTGTTATGTATAAAAATGATTGTAAATATTGAGAATATGAAACATGTTCTTGACATGATTGTCATTATAAGGGATTAGAGATATTCATACTGATGTAAATGAATATTATTTAATCTGGATAAATAGCAAGACATAGATGATTCCAAAAAAAATCGTTATATACCACCAGGAGTATGGTTTTGTACCACCCAGAGAATGATTGTATGTCACCTGAAGGATGACTGTGTGCCATCAGATGAATGACTATATGTCATTCAGAGAATAGTTATGTACCATTTGAAAAACGATTAAGTTAAGCGTAATAACTTTTTTTAGCACTGATTGCTCTATGAGCAGCTATGTAAGGTGTAAAAACTTTCTTAGCAATTGATTGCTCAATGTGTTTGTTGTCGCAGGAATCATTTTTCAATGTATGAATCAGTTATTCTAATGGTCTTTGTGACTATTCATCTCTGTTTTATTAGTCTTTTGGGACTATTGACTCTAGCTCTGTTTAGCCTATGTGGCTAAATATCTATTATTAGTCTATACGACGATTTGCCTATGTGGCATATCTTGGATGACTCTGTTTAGTTTGTGTGACTAAATACCTCTTATCGGTCTATATGATCATTTGTCTATGTGACATGTATTGAACGAGTGGGAGATGTTAAACGTGGAACAGTTACTGCGCATCGCACAGTAACTGTGCACACACTCAAATGAGTGTGTGCATTTTTTCCACGACGGTAGTGCATCCAAACTGCTATAAAATAGGAGCGCCCGAGAGCAGATGAGGTGGAAAAAAGAAAATGAGCGTCGAGAGGTTGTCGGAGAGAGCAACGAAAATAAAAAATTCTACCGAAATTTGATTTGTGAACAAGGAGGAATCTTCTGGCTTCACAGTGATTATTCCTCAGACGGCGAGCTTCTTCTACACATATCGTTGATCGCATTCCCTATTATAAGTATCCGATATTTTATACATTCAACTCTTGAAATCATTCGAAATCGCAGCAGATCAGCAAACATAGATGTCTTCACACATTCCAAGAGATAGATTCTAATTAACATGCTTATCCTGGTCAACGTGTGTCTCAGTCATTAAAGCTAAGACGTCAAAGAAAATACCACGTGGTAAGTGTACCATGGAACAAGTAGATATCTCCCCATGCATATATCGAGAAGACATGTTCGTCGTATTAATAGAGTCTTGTCTCCTATAAACCACGTGGGCTGCATTAATTAAGCCCCCATGCGCCTACCATATTTATCGAGGTAATTTCCCTTATCATTCCTCAACATGACAATCCGCCATCTTAAAGAGTTTATGTCTCTCGCACCTTTCATACAATTCCATAGAGATTGGCGTACCTATTTAAAGGTAACAGTAGAAGATTAAGGAGGTTTGAACTCTCCACTCTCCTTCTTGTATTCCTTTGTTTTTTTTTTCCTTCACAAAGTCTTAACTTGAGCGTCGGAGGGGCGTGACCAAGATCTCTCTCGGCACCCTTCTTAAATGTATTTACTTCTCAGGTTTCTCTCTCCCGTTGTTTCGGCAACCCTTCTTAGTAGGAGGTTCTGGTCAACCGACTTGAAAAACAATAGGAGTGCTTGTGTCTCGTCGGATTTCCATTCCAATCGAGTTGGTAGTTCATCCGAGATGAATCGGGAATCTTCATCCAAGATAAGCCAACAATCTCTATTCTAAACAAATCAACAGTTCTCATACAAAATGAGTCATTAATCCATCCATTTCAACAGACATCATCTAATTCAATAGATGTCGAATTATCTTCGTTATCGTAAAACCTCGCATTTCGATGTCTCAGCCGTAACAAATATCTCTGAGGTGTCTGTAAAACATTCGGAATCGAATCCCTGAGTTTTAGGTTATTCTATTACCTCGGAGAATTATCATTTGTTTAAGATTCTGCTTTTGGTCCATGAAAGTCGTCCCATACGAGAACGTGATTCGTGAATCATATGCCCTTGCTCTTCTTCGGCATAAATCATCATTCTTTCTGTTCTTGTAGTGTTCCAAGAGTAAATTCATTTGAAAGATAAATCATTATTTCTTCTTAATAGATTTAAATTAAATTTAAATATGTGAGTGTAAATAAGTTTCTAAAATCTATAAGAAAATAGAACACAAGTTCAATTTTATATTTAAAAAAAAAAAACTACATCTTTAGGCCATATTTAGTGAGGAATATGAATTAATTTGTTTGATATAATTTTAAAAATTTAATGTAATGTAATCGGATTATAAAAGAGAAGATAAGATTCATAATCCGAATTATAAAAGAAAAATTATGTAATCCGATTACATTATGGACTCAATATTTATCATGACAAATCTATCTTTATTTTATTTTTCTCATTGCTTCTCGGCACTTGTCGATGGTGTCACAGAGTCGTACCTAAAATTTAAAGGGTCCGAAATGAATTTTAAAAAATATATTGATGAATTATTTTTTGGACCTTTTATATTTTTTTTGGGTCATTTTAAAGAGACATTTAACCTATTTTAAAAATGGGTCCGAGACGATCGCCTCTTTGGCTTTACATTAGGTACGACCCTGGACGGTGGCCACCGATGACAATCGCCGATAACCGAGGGCGGTCGACAGTCGATCGACGGCCATCGGCTGTCGGTGATCGACAATCGCGGTGTCAGTGGTGATCGGCAATCGGCCAACAATCGATCAGTGGTCGTCGACACAAGGAATCAACTAAGAATTTAATTATCTTCAAATGAAATTATAAGGATATTTTTATCATTTTATAATAATATAAATTACATTCATTATAATAAATAAATATAATTATTTTTTAATTAAAAATTACACATCAATCTCTAATCAAATACAATAATATAATATACATTATATTATAAAATTGATTATATTATCTCGTATGATTGCAGTGCCATCCCTGTCTCACCTATCCCGAAAACCATGTGTTTTAAGTCTGTATGTGATATGTTCCCCCCTGCTTCAGCTACCTCCACTGATCTCCTTCCACACTTCAATATTTATTGAATTCCCCGCAGACCAATCATCTATTTACTGATTGTATTCGTTCGTTAAAAAAAAAAAAATGAAACTTTTCACCCTTTTGCTCGGGGAATGAGGACCATTCTCTGGTGCATTATGGTAGGTGATTAACGACGACGGCGCTTTCAGTAAAATGGACAAGAGACCACCTAACAAATAGGAAAAAACACAACTCCAAGACGACAGAATTCCAATCACACACTATTTCAACACTAGACTCAATGAAAGTCAGACAAGTAGCTTTAAACTAGTGGGAACGATTTACTTTGCGAGACATTGGAGATTGTGTTTAACTGTATGTGACATCCAAATAATGTTTCTCTTCTTAATCACTCTCCTCATCGGTTTGGTTTTCAAGATTTTCAGTAACCGGCACTGTTTGCCATGGTCTCTATTTTCACATCTTTGAAAACGAAGTTAAGCTGCTTGTTCTTGGGAATGGAAAGTGGACTGTTGCAGAGGTCTGAACGTATGTTCAGATTTTCTTTCTTTTTTTTAATTGACCATGGATATTCGAATCAATTTATAAAAGTGGTTGAAGTAAATCAGGACATAAATTTTTGGATTCAAAATCGTCCAAATATACATATTTTTAATTCATCATCAAATAATTTTACAATA
Organism: Wurfbainia villosa; assembly: GCA_025175895.1. Taxonomy (NCBI): domain Eukaryota; kingdom Viridiplantae; phylum Streptophyta; class Magnoliopsida; order Zingiberales; family Zingiberaceae; genus Wurfbainia; species Wurfbainia villosa. Next base: position 1,769,040 of record JAKLTH010000042.1, read on the forward strand.
AAAAATTAAATTATATTTCTCTGTTTCTATCGCTGCGGTTGAAATCTTTGGAGTGTTTTGATGGTGTTTCTGCAGAGTCATATCAACGCTGCAACAACCTCAATTATTGGGGGACAATGATAATATCGGTGGATCTGCCATTTTCAATTTTTTTTTCTAATTTTTTTTCCCCAAATAATATTTTAATCCAGTACACGTGAAAAATCCAATTGACCATCTTATTTAATTGCATTTGTCCACCCAAATATTATTGTAATAATTATCGTTGAAATTGTTATATTAACTCAAACTTATCAAAATTTTAAAAATAAAAGTGTAATAAAATTCAGGAGCTTCCAAAGAGCATAAGAAAGTGTTTACTTGTGAAAAATTTGGCTGGTAAATGGCATATAATAATTCTAGTTAAAATTACTAAAAAAATCAGAATCGACCTTAGGCCGATCTACCAGGTGATCGTCCATGGTTCAAAGTTTTTTAGTATTATTAGAGTTATATAGAGCCCAAAAAAAATTTATATATCAAAATTAATTATGAATAAGACTCAATTATCAAGATCTTATCTAAGACTTTAGAATAATTTGGAGAAGAATTGAAAGCGCTCAAGTAAAAAAGAAAAAGAAAAAGAAAATATTCATAATGAAAGTCAAGAGGGCATAATACACATGAATGTAACAATCAGAATTTTAGAAATTTTATAAGTTTAAATTCATCCAATTATTTAATCCAAAATTATCTGACAATCTTTTAAGACTTTGACATCGGTGGTTTTAAAGAATATAAATTCTAAAACTTTAGAGGTATTTTTTTTAATTAACTTAAATTCTAAAACATTTCACAATAACTTTCATGAACTATATACTGTTTACAATTTTAAGGTAATGTCCTTATAGACAATCTCATCAATTGTCAATTAAATCAAGATATTCGAATAAATTTAATAAAATAAATGAGTAATTTTTGACAATTAAATCAATTGAGTTTTTTTTTAAAGAAAAAAAAGCATCTCAATTATTTAAATATTAAAAAAAAATAAAAAAGATGCCCGGTCAAATATTTTATATCTAACATACTTCTTATTTTAATAATATTGTTGTATCAGCTGTATTATTTTAAAATAAAATATCTAATGAGTCGGGCTATCCATAATTACTAAACACACCTCAAATTTTTTTCCAAAAATATTGTTGATAAAAAATCTAAAATATCTTTTTTTTTTTTACGTTGCTTTCTACTCACTGCTTTCTTTCCCATTTCGTTCTAAAATATTATATTGCATTACTAAATAGGTCTTAATGTATTCGGTACATGACAGACGAATAAATATTAACATGTTCGGCAGACCAAAACCGAATGACACCAGAATACAATGGTATCGAATTCTAACCGTAATTCATTCTCGCGTTATTGCTCCGACCATCACTATAGATACCCTTAATCTGTCAAAGTTGTCATTACAGTCTGACCGACCAAACTATGGACGAATTGAGATTGGAATCTGACATTATCGCGGCTGTCAATGTTGCAGCTATTGGCAACCACAATCGTGATTGATTCTGATTGAAATCCGATCGCAATTGGATCAAAATTCGAATGCGACCCGACCGATATTATAGTCCAATCGGGTCATACTCAGATTCCAATCGAATTGTAATCAGAATCGATCGCTAACACTATGACTGTTGACGGTCGCATTCGCGGTCACAATTCTATCAAAATCTAGTCACAATTCAATCGGACTCTGATCTCGATCCGACCGCAGTCGAATTGCGATGACCAACAATTGCAGCGTTGACGATCGCAATAATATCGGATTCCAATCTCAATTCGTCTACAGTTTGATCATTCAAATTGCGACGATAACTCCGACGAATTCAGGGTTAGTGCACTATAGTGATAATCAAAGCAACAACGTGAAGACAAAATTGCGTTTGGAATCTGATGTCATTGCATTCTGATGTCGTTCAGTCTCGATCCATCGAATACTTTAATACTTGTTCGATTGTCATATGTCGAACATATTAAAATCTGTTCGGTCATAATCGATCGAATGGAATATAATGTATTCGGTTTTTATGAATAAGACGAAAAGAAAAAGAGAGGAAACAACCCAGGAGAAAGCCTGGTAAAAAAAAAAAAAAGAAGGGACATTTTACATTTTTCATCAAGGATTTTTTCTAAAAAAAAAAAATTTGAGATGGGTTTAAGTAATTCATGGGGTGTGAACTCAGTATCTAATAGAGCAACAGTTTTTATAAAAAGAATATTCATTCGGCGATTTAAATTCGAATCGCCTTTTTTATTTCCCCCCCCCAAAAAAATATAAAACGCACGCTTGACCAGAATTACTCAGGGCCCACTTAACCCCGTTCCCGCGTTACTGAATACTAATTATAAAATTACGTGAATACCCTTGGTAACAGGGTTGTGAAAAAAAAGGAAAAACAAAAGCTCTCTGACTATTTTCACTGTCTTTATTTAAACCCTACGACCACAACTATGGCACCATTTCTCGACGATTCCAACAGCACCACCCACTTTCCATAAATTCTCCGCCGATAATTCGCCGTTATGGCTGTCGCCACCGCCAAGTCCCTCCTCCGTCCTTCCTCCACATCGCCAGACATCTCTTCCCTCCCTCCCTTATCCTCTTCCTCCTCTTCCTCGTGCCTCTCCTTCCGGTCCTCTCGCTCTCAACCCCCCTTCCTAGGCGTCCGCCTCGCGGATCCCGCCAACCCCAAGATCCACGGTCTCGGCCTACGGAGCGTGGGTAGGGGGCTTCGACTTGAGGCTGCGGCGAGGCCCACCATTCTTGTCGCTGAGAAGCTCGGGGAGGTCGGGCTGGCTCTTCTCCGGCAGTTCGCCAACGTTGATTGCTCGTACAACCTCTCGCCGGAGGAGCTCTGTTCCAAGATCTCCCTATGCGACGCGCTGATCGTGCGCAGCGGGACTAAGGTCACGCGGGAAGTGTTTGAAGCTTCAAACGGGCGACTCAAGGTTGTCGGCAGGGCGGGGGTGGGCATTGACAATGTGGATCTGCAAGCTGCCACCGAGAGCGGGTGCCTCGTCGTTAATGCGCCGACCGCCAACACGGTGGCGGCAGCCGAGCACGGGATCGCGCTGCTCGCTGCCATGGCAAGAAACGTCGCCCAGGCTGACTCGTCGATGAAGGCTGGTAATTTGAGCCCTTTGATTTTTTTACCTCCTCCTCCTCGTTCATATTCTGCAATTTTATTTCTATCTGCAAGCAAGGAAGATAAATTAGCACAGGTTTGATCTTGCAAGCGGAGATGAGCGAGCATTATTGCAGATCGATTCTTTAACACTTACATCATTATGGCATCAAGAAGGGTTCATTTTCTTCTCATATCTTTTGCAATTTAGTTTGAACCTACACATTGTTTTTTCCTCGTATAGTTTGATTTTAATATCTAATTGAGCAGAAAATGTGATGTTCCATAGAAGTTGTGGAACCTGTGATTTTCATATCTGTTGTGAAGAGAAGGTTAATTAGGAAATGAAAATTTAGAAGAACGCTGGAATTTGGTATTTCTAGTTTAACTAGGTGTATTTTGTTTGAACTTGGCTGGTAGCCTGATTTTTGTTTAATCTCTCACCTTCTTGATTCCTCCGAAAACTAGGATATCTATATGCATAGATCATTGGTGAATGTTTATGTTTCTTTAGTGGGTAGTTAACACTTTGTTCTTCTGTCTGAGACTTGACCGATGTAGACGTAATAGTTCTTATGAATCTGGAGCACTTGTTAGTCATATTCAGAGAAACAGCAATTCCTTTCCTACCTACCACTTTATTTTCGTCCTTTATTAGCAGAGTCAGTACCTGTGGGATCCTCCTGTGTTTCTAATGTTTTATTTATTTCTAATCTAAAGATTTATAGTTTATCTTTATTATCATTAATAAACCTTTATAATTATAAAAAGGTACTATTTTCTCCCACCTTTATTGTCATTGCCTTTTTTTTCCTTAAACATCACCTGAACCATTAAGCAAACTCCATGTGCATATCAGTGTTTTTTTTTATCATCAATATGATGAAAAATGTGCTCAGGGAGCATATTAATTTAAACACAATTTGAAATTTCCCTAAACTATATTAATGTTAAAGCTAAGACATTCCATGCCCAACATCCTACATGGACTAGAGCATTAGTCATGATTAGGCATGCTTATCGGTTCCTCGGTTTCGGTTCCGGTTCCGGTTCCGATTTGGTTCTAACCGGTTCCAGATCCATCGACGTTGGAATCAGTCCGAACCGGTTCAAAACCGATTCCAAACCAGTTCCAGTTCTAATGTTTTAACTTTGGAACTAATTCAATCCGGACCGGTTCCGAAACGATTTCGGACCGATTCCAAAATGGTTCTGGACCATCTTCCTCGAACTTGAGCTTCCAAATTCATCTAACATACTGGTGATCCTATTATTTTTTTTTTCTATCGTAAACTAATCTTGTAAACATGTTAGCATGTTAAGAATTTTCACCTTTAAATTAGCAACCAGAACCAGATCGACATCGGAACTAGAACCGGTTCTGAAATCGATTCAGAATCGAGCAGGAATCGAATCGAATCGCTCCGTTCGGTTCGGTTCAGAATCGATTCATCCGACCGCCCATTCAATTTAACGGATTGGTTCCGATTCGGTTCCGGATTGAACCGGTCCGTTAAGCATGCCTAGTCATGATGGGTGCAAGGGGATGCCATTCACATCTACAATGGTGCATGTTTGTGTGTTGGGGGATGTTCTCGACATGTCATCAAAGCTAGACTAGTTTGTCTGAGTCGTGAGGAGTGCAAGAGGGATGTTTGAGTCATCTTTACAATGGTCCATATGTGGATTTAAGCTGAGGGTTAAAGCATGCAAAGATTGATCAATAAATCATTGACAATTATCTGTTTGTGGCGAACATAAGAGTGACAAAATTTCTCTTTTTATTCCTCTAAGGCAAGTCCCCTTCTTCTTCTTCTTCTTCTTTTTCACTTCTCTCTTCTTTCTCTGCATATACCTCGATATATTATGTTAGCAAATTGTGGTCTATTCCATAAACTGAACATGTTTATTCCTTTGTGCATATTTCTTGGTTCTTATTAAGAACCTGTCAAGTGTATTGCCTTTGTATTTAAACTAGCACATTCTCTTTGCAATTTCTTGTATGTATTAGCAGTTGTTTGTGTTTGTGATATTCAGGTAAGTGGCAACGCAGCAAATATGTTGGCATCTCACTGGTAGGAAAGACACTGGCAGTGATGGGATTTGGGAAAGTTGGTTCAGAAGTTGCAAGACGTGCAAAAGGACTTGGAATGAATGTGATTGCTCATGATCCTTATGCACCTGCTGATCGAGCCCGTGCTGTCGGAGTGGAGCTTGTATCATTTGATGAAGCCATCTCTACAGCAGATATTTTATCACTTCACATGCCACTGACTCCAACTACTGCAAAAATTTTCAACGATGAAACATTTACAAAAGTAAAAAAAGGAGTGAGAATCATTAATGTTGCCAGGGGTGGGGTTATCGATGAAGATGCCTTGGTCAGAGCACTTGATAATGGCACAGTTGCTCAGGTAGGTTTCCACTGATATCTTCCAGCTGAGAATCACTCCTTCGACTCTAATCTAGACTCTGTAGGATATAACCTGGTTATCAGTTTGGCATTCCCGTATGTATGCTTGAACTCACATGAACATTATTAGTCAAGCTGCAGATTTGATACATTTACTGCTTTTACTTCTGTGGTGATACTAAACTTGTTTATGCAGGGAGGTGGAATGTCAGGTGGATAAATCTATTGCCATTCTGCATGTCCATTATTAGATTATTTTATCATATCTTCAGTCTTCTTTAAAGGGATCATAATAAGTCATACCTTTGTTTTAAGTTTGGAAATTAATATTGACTTTGCTAGTTGCAACTGAAACAGGCAGCACTTGATGTATTCACTGTCGAGCCTCCACCAAAAGACAGTAAGTTGGTGATGCATGAAAATGTTATTGCCACTCCTCATCTTGGAGCTAGCACTGTGGAAGCTCAGGTCTGTGTTTTTAACTGCGTCAACTTTAGAGTGGTTTTCCGGTCAATGTTGATTACTTATGGATACTAGTAGCATGGATGCATAAAGAGCGTGCTAGATTAATTTACTTGATACAGCACAGATTATGGGTCCTTTGACTTCATTGTGATCATCTTGTTTAAACATTGTGGTCACAATTATTAGGAAGGTGTAGCTGTAGAGATAGCAGAGGCTGTTATTGGGGCATTAAAAGGTGAACTTGCTGCCACCGCTGTGAATGCTCCCATGGTTCCTGCTGAGGTAATTATTTTATATTTGGTCTGCATAAATTTGTTTGCCTTACCAGCCAACCTGATATATTTTGTTTATACTAGGTTCTTTCTGAGCTATCCCCTTATGTTATCCTGGCTGAAAAGCTTGGCAGATTAGCCGTCCAACTAGTTGCTGGTGGAAGCGGTATCAAGGGGGTTAAGGTTGTGTATACATCTGCTCGTGATCCTGATGACTTGGATACGAGGGTTCTTCGTGCCATGGTCACAAAAGGGATCATTGAACCCATATCCAGTGTGTTCATCAACATTGTCAATGCAGATTATACTGCTAAGCAGAGAGGTCTTCGCATCAGCGAGGAGAGGATTTTCCTCGACAGCTCTCCTGAGATTCCTCTAGATTCAATCCAGATCCACCTGTCTCATGTCGAGTCCAAGTTCGCCAGCGCCTTGTCTGATGCTGGTGACATAACAGTGGAAGGAAGAGTCAAGGATGGCATACCACATCTCACCCTCGTCGGATCATTCAGTGTAGATGCGAGCCTTGAAGGGAATGTAATATTGTGCAGGAACGTCGATCAACCTGGTAATATTGGGCGAGTCGGAAGGATTCTTGGGGAGCAGAACGTGAATATTAGTTTTATGAGCGTTGGAAGGACAGCACCAAGGAAGCAAGCCATGATGGCGATCGGTGTCGATGAGGATCCAGATAAGGAAACTCTAAAGAAGATTGGTGAAATACCAGCCATTGAAGAGTTTGTATTCCTGAAACTATAGATGCTACATTTCATTCTCCTTTCACATTTCAAGGTCCTGCAAATTCTACAGGCATCTATGAGATACTTTTATGGCTTTGATTGCCCCCAACAAGAAAGCTGTAGGTTGTTTCGTGCTGTAGCTACATTTCTTTTCCGTTGTATGATGGATCCAATTTTGGTCAAATGACCACCGTAATAGTCTGTATGCCTTTGCATTTTCAAGCATGAGAAGTTTATGTAACATAGTTATTGGTATTTGGATACAGTTGTTGGAGCAGATGCTTCCTTAAGAATATCTTGGATGTTGTCCTTAATTTATTAGGAAAGATGACATTGGGACGTATAACAGTTATGTTAAGAAATCTAAATCTAATTGTTATCCTCAATGATGTACTCTCGGGATGAAGACACAATTATATCATCCTACGTGATCATCTAATTCCACCGCACAAAAAAAAGTGATATGGATTGATTTCGGAGAAGGTCTAATTTTTTTTTTTAATTTAGATGATTTTCACGTGTTTTGATCGCCACATCAAAATCCATAGAACTTTTCGTGATTTATCTTCCTCATAATGATTGTGAAACAGATCGATAAAAATCACTAGATTAACGATTCTAACTTTTTAGAGATGAATAACCTATACGCACAGTAGCTTCTTCATGTACGAGACCAAAGGAAATCACTACATGCCAACAAGTAGATCACAGTAAATATTATATATACATATATATAATAGTTTCTTTTTTCTTGAAAATCTACTTCTAATAACGCAACTTTCGTGATTTTAGTTGAGGACAGATTGTGCAACCCTTAATGCACAATTCAACTGCTAAATCAATTTTCAGGATATAATCACTCAACTAGCAGCTCTTTTCGCTTGTAATTCACAGTCATCATTCTCTCAAACTCTTGATTTCAATACTAATCATCACAAAAATCCTCCTTTTTAACTCGATCAACAATTTTCCACAAAAAGCTACCTTGAGGAGAAATGTATATATGATCTTTTTCTTTTTTGTCTTCTTTTAAACAGAGTTTTTTTTTGTTTTTTGTTTTTTGTTTCATCAACCTTGTAGATTGCAGCAGCCTAAACTAATTGGATTTAGTTTGAATGATTACATTGTTTCGCCCATGTATTCAATTTGATCAACCATTTGCACTCGTTAACCTGAAAACTTCTTTTAGTTGCCATTTGCCACAACTAAAAATGATTTTATTCTAATTGGACGTAGCTAAAATTTAGGTTGAGGCATAGGGAAAAAAAAAGTGAAATAACACAATAGAACTAATTGAGATATTGTGTGAAGTTCATAACAAGTCCAGTATGTCTTTTGTTCAATTTATTTAGCTAGTCTTACTCAATCCGTCTATCCTAGCCAAATTGGTCCAGGTTCAATCCGTTCAACCCCCTAGAATGAAATAACTAGTCTACTAGAATGATCATCCTGCCTAAGTTAATTGAATTATCCAAATAGAAATAATAAAGGAAATAATCCCTCTCATTTTACATTCTACCAAATATGAGCTGAGTTGACATCACAAATATCTTGCTGTTTTAAATTTTCTTTATTCCCTTTTCCTTTTTGTCTAACAATAACATATATACCTTCTCAAAATCAACCACTGGCTCAGAACCATAGCAATAATCTCCCTTTAAAACCAAATGCCTTGTCAGTTGGCATTCGACACCCTTCCTGAAATTTTAATTGGATTCTATAAAATAAAGATGGACGGGGCATGTGCATTATTTTTTTTTTCCCTAGTGCCTTAGGAAAGAACTGACCATTTTTGGGGGCACATCTTGTGAGATTTTGGATCCAGTTTATCTTCTTTCATGGTGTCTTACTTATCCTTTTCCTTCCCCACTCAACTTATTTCACGGACACCTCCATTGACAAACCAAAACCCTGTCATTACAAAACAAAATAAGCACTGTGGTTAGCAGTCCATCTGTGCTGAGTCCCACCCAGGAAGAAAAAAAAAGCTAAAGTGGACCAAAGAAAGAGAAAATTTCCAATAATCCTCATAGTTGAAGACCATGGTTGAAGGTTTGGATGACGTAGCTATCATTCAACTGTATTTTCTATTATAATGAACTATTTCACATGCAATCATACTCTCCTAATTCTGTACAGAAGTGCTGCGATGTTCACTGCAACTGACTCATGTTCATGTGATGCAAATCATGGCTTTTGGCTTTCTGAAAAGCAACTAACAGGGAATTTGCTGGAGGGGTCTTTTTTTTTTTAAAAAAATCTTTTTTCCCAACAGCTAATATAGTTTGAAACAAGGTAAATGATAATGTTAATAGTTTTCATCTGGGAATTAATCCTACTAAGACATAATTTATCTTCATGATCCCAACTCAAGGAAAAGATAGGAAGGTAAATCAGCAAAACAAATCTGGTTCATGAGGTTATGTGCAAGAGGGAATTTCATGGTTCACGATCCCAACTCATTGACTGTCCCTAAATTCCTGCAGGGAGCTGACGCATCACCAGTTAATTATTACGAACAAATTCTAGCAAGAATCTATTTCAAATAATATATAAATCAGTGTGGACCCTAGGAGATAAAGTCTATTTCTATGAACACAGGGATAAGGTTGTCTTATTCTGACCAATCTTCTTTATATCCTAACAATGTTGCCTCATCACCCAAAATTAAGACCATTCTGTTTTGATTTCGGATTGATGGCAGAGAATTAAATTGTGAAGTATAATTCATACAATGTTCCTGAAAAGAAATACAATTTGTTAAACTGATCATTTTTTGTGATATCTATCTATCTATCTATCTATCTATCTATTGACCAAATTACCATAACACTCTATTATAATGCTTAAACAAATGCATGTAAATAATAGGCAAGAAACACAACTATCTTAAGAATTTTGATTCAGGATTTGTATGATCTTCCAGTGTCTCAGAAAGAGAGTAATTTGTCGACTAAGTTTGTGTGAGTTCTTCAAGACTGTGACCAAATGTTTACACTGACAAAACTCGTCTTTCACAATAATTAATTCTCAAAGCGACAGAGGTTCTCAAGCTGATGTTACAAGACCCTAGCAGTATGTGAACGAGAAACATGATTAGCAACATCGAAGGCCATTCCCAACCCTAGGGGAAATTTTAAAGCTTGAACAGTGAAAAGCTGCACTTGGAAACATAATGAAAGAAGGAATCATGTGGAGGCCTAAAGAGTAGAAGCTCCCATGTGGATACCATGTGAGAAATATCTTGCTTTTGGCAAAGCCATCTGAGAGAAGCTGAAAAGAGTGCACCGCATTCATCACCTTGTTTCGCGGATCCTGCAGCATCCAAGTTGAGAAACCAAATGGTGCATTCCCCCTTGAAGATACAAAAGAACAATTCCTTGGCTGGGCCTTCAGCTCTTAACGCCAATATCTCTGACAAATTTAAGTAGCCAGAATTAAGTTCCTACTTCGCAATTATTTCTTGAAAGAAATTGCTGTCAGTAAATTTTTGTCACCTCTCTATGATAATTATGGAATGGAGGGTCAATCCATATGAATACTACATTTATTATCCCATGGAAACATCACCAAACAGACTTGTCATGAACTGAACAACTCGTCCATGTCACATCCATGTGGAGTTCAATCTAATTGATCAGCCAATCAAAACGGATGAAGGATTTGGTGTCTCAAGGAAACAAACACTATCCGAACAGAAGCATGATGGTTTGGTCACCGAACTCCTCCTGAACATTCTTATAAACAGTAGCCCAAGTTTCCTAAACAGTGAAAGTTAAATTCCTGTAAAACCTGGCTCACTGATTAATTTCGCACTAACAATCTGTGTATCTGGCAGTTGTTTAGTCCCTGGACATGGAGAATATCCACTAAAAATAACAGTACCCTAATTCAAAATGAGGTGCATACGCAACAGAGTGCGAGAGATGACAATGTAATATGACACTTGGAATCATGATTCCACATGTGAGTCCACTGGCGTTAATGTGTCAGACCACAATAATAAACACAAATGGTTCTACTACATCATTCTTTGTACCAGTCACTGCTGCAGAAGGTCGTATTAGCTTAGGTTGGTTGATATGAGTTTTGGAGAGAAATGCTACAGTGTTTTGCTAAACATAACTGCTAGTCCTATGCCTCTATATGATCTGAAATTGTCCACACTGCCCACTGAACTTCCATTAGCATTCTCTGCCATTATTATATCAGCCGTAGCCGTTGTAGTACGTATTTGACCATATTCACCTAGGCATGTTGGAAAAGTAATTATGAACTAAGAAGAAAAAATAAACCTTAATCACAATTAATATGAATTAAGAATTCTACATCATGCTTAACTATTTTTTTGTTTTCCTGATGTGAATATCTGCATAGCTGGCTAATTTTTAGGAACTCACAGACTTTGTTTGCAACTGTGGGTCTTAACAGCCATGTGCATGCATGTGGCCTGTCTCTGCCAAGTAGACCCCTCTTTCTATTGCTCACAACTGAAATGGTTTTAATCATATCTTCTTTTCCCATGACAGGCTCATTTAAACTCCACTTCTTCAAACTTTTTTTTAAATTTCTGAACCTGTGGTAGAAAATTCAACTTGTCTACCTAAATACACCACTGGGCATGTTTAGACAGTCCTATGTTTCATATAGCCTCTATCTGTTCATTCAGAATCCTTTTCTGTTCTCATTTTATAACACAGTTGCCATGTAAATTACTCACAACGATTTACTTAAGTCTTACTTTTTCCCATCCATCAATACAGCAGATATAACAGTGTGTATCTTCCTTTCTTTTTTGCACTAGAAAACAGAAACATTAAAAGTTACTGAACATCTTAAAATAATGTTACAATCAGCATGTGAAGCTCTTACACAAAGGCATATTTATCCTTTTCTCTTCAATCTATTAGATATACCAACTTGTATCTCAGTTAGATGAGAAGCCAGAGGGATAAAAAGGTATAGGATCCTCATGAAATAATGTCACATGTTATGCTTCTATGGAAAACCCACTTGGAGACACACACATTGTCTCTCTCCCTCTCTCGATATAAGCGAAGAGGGCCTTTAACTCACAGCTAAGTTTTACATAGCTTTTCCACTCTCGAATTTGCAAGTAGCCAACATGCAACTCACAAGCTCATTCAAGTTAGTTTTTCTCAAACAAATGCTGCTGGGGTTTCAGCTATCTGCTGCTTCGTCCAATAACATGAGCTTCCATGAGAGGAAAAATGCCATCAAGCTCTCAGCTGAAGCTGCAATAGCCTTTGCTAGAGGCAGAACTAGATGGTCTCAGGGTCTCATCACAAGCCTCGCCGAGAATGAGAAGAACAAGGACATACTCAAAAGTCTCCTAGGAAGGGAGTATGATAACTTACGCAAGCCATGCTGCAACTCGTTGAAGATTCCTAGATCCAAGAAGATACTCAGAAGGTGCTTAAGGATGTGTTCAAGAAGGAAGAAGGCAGGGAGAGCACAGCATGATGTCTGTAAAAGTATCCTCGCAAAGGCATTGGCCAAGAAGAGGATCCAAGTTCTTAAAAAGCTTGTACCCGGAGGTGAGTCTTTGGATGGGTTCTCCTTACTAGATGAAACTTTGGACTATGCTGTGTCTCTTAAAGCTCAGGTTGATGTAATGCGACGTCTTTTGAAAACTTCCAAAGCCTTGAATATCAAGTAAGTGATAAACCATTACTCCGCTACAATCTTCATCTCTTTTGTGATGAAGCCATGGATTTTTTTTACTAATTGTTCTGCATCATTTGATCTCTATCTCTCATCTACTATCACCTGCAAAACTAGAGACCACACAGAATCCACAATGCAAGTAAAACGGCCATCATTTGCAGGCAAATGAAAGCTCGGGGACAAGGAGGCTTAGATTTCACAGCCGGAGGTCATCTTTGAAGGCCTCGAAAAGTCTATAATCCACGTGCAAGTATATTTTCTGCCAAGAAGGAAACTTAGAAAGCTAGGATTGGCCATCCTTTGTTCTGTATTCCAACTTTGCTGCAAAATGTTAAATGTCATCTGAAGGCCAACGTATCCAAATTAATGTTTGAGGTTGCATAGCAGTGTAGAAGTGTATTTAGAGAGAGTATTAAGTTGGAGTTTATTTCTGGGAGTAGGTGTCACTAGCTAAATTCAATATGAATCCTAGTGATAATTGGGAAACCATCTCCCGGACACAACAACATATGAAAGAACTTAGCATTTTGCGAGGAGAACAATAACAAATCTTGCATGAGACAGATCTGCAGGCCATCTAGATCTCATACTTGCATATGTCATCAATCATGAAGAACAAATACAAGCGAGAACAAACTGGAAAACTTATTGCGATTGCCCAGTTTGACATCTTCCACAGTTATTTCAGTCTGGTACAGGTGTGGAACAAAAAGGGAAACTACTCCTAACTATAGTTGTTACTGTTGCCTAGTTCAAGATACAAGTATGCATAGGCACAGTCTTTATGTGCCTTTCAGATGATATTTACACTCAAAAATAAAACTTTGATGTCAAGTTGGCAAATTACTTTGCCTAATACTCACCAAGGCTCCTCCAATGTTGGATAATGGTCAACTAACTTATGAGTGGACAAAAGAACAGATAGAGAAGTTATAAATATTGCCTAACCTACTACCTGATGTATATCAACATCCTTCTTTCCCAACTACATACATCCAAATTCGGTGTCACTCAGACTTTTCAACTAGAAATCAAAGATAACATTCAGAAACAAAATTTCCAAATGTGAAGACGACCCATATTTCAAATAGTTAGGCCAGACAAAGACTCGATTGTCCACACACGAAAAAAAAGGGACAAAATATCTACTTGAAAAACTTGATCAGTTGAGAACACCTGCAAAGAAAGTGGCACAAATGGAAAGGCACCCTAGTTTGGTTGTTGTACAATATGATCTTTACAGAGTAGCATATCAACTGAACTCACCGATTTCACACTGCCATACTTGAATCAAGCTACGTTCTAACATAGCAGATATTGATTATTCCCCAGCTAACATCAGGGTGTTCTCATTCATCAATGTCCTATCCGAACCAAGTTATTAAATCTTCCACGGAGAATAACGAAGCGAGGAGGCAAAGATCAATGCGTTGGAAAGGGTGCAAAATGGGAGCTTTGTTGCGGGATTCTCGTCGAGAATGTAGGAGAAATCTACAATTTACAAAACATCTCCACTGAAAAAAAAAAAAAAGTGGGTGGGGGGAGGGACGGTGAGGCGAGGAGAAAAGGACGTTTATGTGGGGGCAAAGGAACGCACCGTACGGTGACAGGGGCAGTAGAGAGTAAACCCTAGATGGGGTAATCTGCCTCCGCCATGGCCGACCGCGCTGTGCTGCGCAATGGAAGCTTATCGTGGCCCACACGGGGCCCCACTGAGAGGGTTGGACGCCAGCACTGCTTCCCCCCATCTACTATTCGACGATCCTTCCTCTACTTTTACTATCAACCCCTAATTTCGCAATTGTTGTTCCCGAAGTCGGAACGAAGTCTGCCATTAAGCTGCTGCGGGGCTTGATTTCGCCACAGGTAAGCTGCAGAAGTCGAGCTGCGTCGGTTCTTCTTCATCCCGTGACGACGTCGATCCGATGTTGCCCCACATTCTCCTGCAGCACATGACAACTTCGATCTAGCCGAGAACGAACGTGAGACGAAGAAGTAGAAGAGGCGTCAAGACGAAAGAAAGAGGAAGCCAAACGAAATCGACCAAAAAATGGAAGATGTGGCAACGGAGCAATGGAAGAAATAATTTAAACTTTAATACATAATAATTAAATCTTAACACTTTTATTTATAAGAAATTAATTAGTTTCCTCAAATTATAAGACGCTTGCAAACATATTCCAAATAAATATACATAAACACTTTTATTACGTAAGTCGAAGTAAATTATAATCGAACTAAAAAATCTATTAAAAAAATTATTAATTAAAATTTTGTTATTTATATATTTTCATTATATATATATATATATATATATATATATATATATATAATGAAATGATCACCGCGCCCAACATTTTCACGCTTGTGCGCACCTCCTCATATGAACAATGATTTTACTATTCATGTAAACAATAAAATCACTATTCATATTGACTGGTCATGCATAGGCACGGAAATGATGGACTCACAAATGATCAAGTCTCTTTATATATTTGACTGTGAGAAGGCGAGAGGATTTATACTTTGTAAATCTTCTACAAGTAATCTAAATGTTACCATAATATTCATCTTAAATGTTCTTTCATTGTTTGTTTTTGAAACAAAATGTGATATGTTCACTTCAGATATTCATCATCATCGATCCCACGGTTAAATAAAAGGAAATAAATTACGATGAATATTTTTGTCCAATTAAAAATTAGCATGATGAAAAAATAGATATTTCGAAAAATTTTATTGCTTTCAGAGATCAATCTTTATTTTTTAGAACAATTTTATTGTCCGTGTTAACAATTTAGTTCTCCCTCGTGGGGACCTTTCACCATTTGCTCTAAAGCATATAGAAGAGAGATATATCACCAAAGCGCCTTATCCCAAGTGGTAAGCGTGGAGGTACCGATTCTTGGAAGGTGTGGGTTGAGCCCTCTCGGTAACTCTTGGCCAGGTTTGGTCTCGTTGGTGAGATCTTGGGTCCGAGGCAGGTAGCTCTTATCAACTCGTGGGCTGTGCCTCGAAATTCCTTGGGGTTTAATGAGGGGTCGCCCGGTGTGGCGATCACGTTAAAAGTTTACGCCACGGTTTAGCCCCGAACAGCGGCGTCGGTAAGAGCTTGGGGGGTCCCTGGAGCAAGCCATGGTTCGATCCCTGCCGGTTGTAGCTTGCGGAGGGAATTCCGTCGTTTTCCACTCGCTTGCGGGTTGCGGAGGCGGGTTCCCGTTTACCAGCGAGTTAGTGTGGGGTGCGGACCCTGATTGGCGTCAAACCCCTCACGACGACTTGGTGGCACGTCTTCCTGATTTACCCTTGTGGGTCGGTGGAGACTCTTCGGAGGTTGTGGGGCAGGGCCGGTTCGCCAAGTGGACTAGTCGGGCGAAGCTTGGATACCACTTGTAAAGCAAAAATATATATATATATATATATATATATAGAAGAGAGATATATCACATTATTAAACGACATTCTAGATAAGAGATTTACATTTTCCAAATGATATGCGTCGAAGGAAATTCGAATTTTGCACGTCATAGTAACTCTATCGCTCAAAATATCAACTCGTTTAGATTCGTATGAATATTAATTTTACTTTCACTAGTGCAAAAGACGATTCGCTCGCCCTTAGCGTCCCTCGTCAATCGATCTCACAACCAACATGAAGAAAATAAATCACGAGGAGTATATTGCTCAACTACTACAGTAGGAGGGTAGATACTCCGAAATGCTTGTAGTATTCGAAGATTGACTTTTGCTCATTAATGTAACTCTATTGTCGCACTAACCATGAGACTCATCCGTAGGAACATTAATTTTACTATCACGGACAATATTAAATTTATTGATCTAACCATTGTTCAAGTCGGGTACAATCCAACCACGGGTCAAATAGAGAACCACCTAACCATAAAGTGGAGCATGGTTCGACCAAGAGTCGTCTCCATGGGGATAGCGTGGTGGTTAAGGTACGACGGTGCTTGCAGAAGTATTATGGGTCGATTCCGAAGGAGATCTAAAACTCTTTCCTAGATTCAGATGACTCCTACGTGTCTTGATCACCACGTTAAAATTCATAGAACTCTCTGTGATTTATCTCCCTTATATTGATCATGGAACAAATCAATAGAAATCACTAAATTGACGATTTTAATATTTTATAAATAATTCGACCAGAGTCTAGATACCCGACACAGTCCATGGGCCAAGGCCCCAGCCATATTGGGTATGATTAAAGATTTACGGTGTAAGAGAATTAATTACCAATATTTTGAAATCGAGTTGATATGAAATAATTAGAGAGAGAATAGAAAATAGTTCCGGAGATTCTTGTTTCGGCGACCCGTGAGGCGAGGCTCCACTGATTTCCACACTCTGAGCTAATCAATCCAAGCAGCCAACCTTTCCTCCTTTGTTTTCTTGCCGACTCCCGAGTTAAACTCCAACGCCGTCGATTCCGCGGTCTCATCTTCACCTTGGTCCTCCTGCAATGGCGGCGCTGACGAACCACTGTCTTCGCCTTCAACTCGTCGCCGTCGTCGTCTCTGTTTTCGCCTTCGCCGATTGCTTGGAAGTGAAACAATCACTGTCCGCGCAGGAGTTGCGATGGGGAGGGAACATCCGTCCTCGCCAATTTGCTTCCGCTCCCCGGAAAAGTGAGCTCCCATTCCACATGCATGCGCGTTTGCGGCTTAATTAATTTTTGACGTTCAGTTCTCTAACTTTGATTCGCAGGTACCGGTGCAGTAGAACTGGAAGTGAGGCGACAGACGATTCCTGGAGCAGGAGAAAAACGCGGTGAATACCACTTGAGGATTCTGATCGCCGACGAAGCTCGAGTCTCGTCGATTCAATCCAGAATCAGAAGTGCAATCTCCGAGAAGGACTCGTCCGAAGCGCAAGTCCCTCTCTTTTCAGGAATCAAGTTTCAGACTCTGAACTACGTGGTCACCGTCGCAGTCGCCGGCAAGAACGCCACCGTCATCGTCGACACTGGCAGCGACCTCACCTGGGTCCAATGCAAGCCATGCACCTCCTGCTACGCGCAGCAAGACCCCCTCTTCGACCCATCCGTTTCCACTTCCTACCAAAACATCCCCTGCAACTCCACCGCCTGCCTCTCCCTGCAGGCGGCCACCGGGAACGCCGGCGTATGCGGCGCCGACCGCTGCAATTACCTCGTCAACTACGGCGACGGCTCCTACTCCCGCGGCCTGCTGGCGATGGAAAAGATCGCCGTCGGTGGAACAACCATAGAGAATTTCGTGTTCGGCTGCGGTTTCAAGAACCGTGGGCTCTTCGGAGGGACTGCTGGGATCATGGGGCTCGGAAGAACCCCACTCTCTCTGGTGTACCAAACCACCGCTCAGTTCGGGGGAGTCTTCTCTTACTGCCTCCCCACAAGGCTGCTCAGCTCCTACGGCTCTTTAGTCCTTGGAGATGACACTGCAGCTTACAAGAACTCCACCGCAATCTCCTACACAAGAATGCTCCAAGATCCACAACTAACTCCCTTCTACTTCCTCAACCTCACCGGCATGACGGTCGGCGGCGTGCACCTCCAGGAGCCCGGCTTCTCGACCGGAAAAATCCTCATCGATTCCGGAACCGTGATAACCCGACTCCCGCCGTCGGTCTACCGGGCATTCAAAGCAGAGTTCGTGAAACAGTTCTCCGGTCATCCTCCGGCGCCGAGTTTCTCGATACTGGATACTTGCTTCGACTTGTCTGCCTCCGAGGAGGTGACAGTTCCCAGGCTGAGGATAGAGTTCGAGGGCGGCGGCCAGATGACGGTGGACGTCACCGGCATCTTCTACTTCGTCAAGAAGGATGCGTCACAGGTTTGCCTGGCGATTGCCAGCCTACAGTACGAGGGTGAAATTGGGATCATTGGGAATTACCAGCAGAAGAATCAAAGGGTGGTGTATGATACGCTGTCTTCCAGGATTGGATTCGCAGAAGAGTCTTGCAGCCACTGAATAATTGCCGGGAAAAGTTCCTCTGGCCAATCTTGTCTGCACTAGCCATAGTCAAAGCTTATCGCTGTTCAGAATCGTTTAAGCATGGAGACCTCCGACCACCTTTGGCCGGTGCCGGAGATCCTTCATTTTACATTTAGAATTATGATTTCGAATAAAAGGGAATTCAATAGAGTTCCACGCTCAGTGAAGGGAGGTTCAATAGCTCACAGTTTGCCATGGAAATTGTTGCCATTTGAGAACTTTACCATCAATCAACTCATATACTGTATCGTAAATATTTCGATCCTGTATTCCAGTTCATAGTTTTCAAATGAATTGCATGGCATTCCAAGTAACATAAATCAACTTCAATCATATTTGTATTCGAAAATATACAATCAAAATACACAGCCTTTAACCATCATGAAAAATCAACATAAACCAAATTTCAATACTGTTCGATGGACGAGACCAAAGTGATGATACAGATGCTTCAAAACAGCTCTCATATATTCAAGCTATGGCAAGCAGAAGCAGAAGGCAAGCGAAGGCATCAAATGGCAAAAGAGAAGAATAATAATAGTAAGGCCGTGTCATGGACGTGGAGCTGTTACGGGATCTGTGCGTTCCAGCCGAGCCGCTCCTTTTTGAGTTAATTCGCCATTTCGGGTCGTCGAGTTCCGAGTTCTCCCCTGCAAAGAAAACTGACTCTACAGATTTGGATAGAAATAAGTTTGTGAACTGCTGTTAAATTGGCTCGAGTGTTTTTAGTCAGCAGATGATGACCAGGAATTAGTGTTTTGAATTAATGTCGCCATGAAAAGTCTAATAAGAAGCTCGAGTCGATCTCTTTCATGAGCAAAAGAAGAACCTTTACTCTGAAATGGTTGGTCTTCCGAGAGATGCCTCATCTGGTGAAGCTGTTCCTTCCCGCCATGGGCGTCATCAGCAGCAGCCACAATCCACCCGACTTGAACAAACACAAGGAGAACAAAGAGGAGAAGCTTAGGTTTCATTCTAGGGGCTGAACTGTTAGCAGTAGGCTAGTGGAATAATAAGGACAACTTGATGACTGCTGTTCTGAACCAATAGATGTATATAGAAGGATGGCTCTGAAGATGGAACAAATCTTGTCTGAAACGATATTATGATGCTTCATTAGTGGAGAATAACTATATGCTTAAGCAGACACGTCAATTGGCGTCTGGAATCATCAGCTTTAGGAGATGCCCGGCTTTGCAAAAAGAAGCATGTCCTTTTATCCCAAGAAGCCTCAAAAGCTTGTGTTCCAGACAAGTCATAACTAATATTCCATGGATCAAAGCCATGTCATTTGTTAATCTTCAGACGTGTTACAAGATTTCACAATAATGTACAAGTTGTGAGTTTTATAGCTGCTCACAGAACCACACAGAATAAAATGCACTGTACGTTTCTCAATTTCATATGAAAACGTCAAATACATAAAGAGAAGGGAAAAAAAAGGATTTGTACGTAGCTGATTATTAATAGAGGCACATAAACAGCTTTAGCTGGAGCAGCAGCCTTCATAATTGCCAATGTCAGTCAGCATAGGATGACTGATGTATGCAACCTCACCATGCAACCAGAGCTGTTTCAATGTCTGCTGAATGTGGTAACGCACAAGAAGGGGCATCCCAGGTTATTCTAACAATTGCTCGCAAACCTTCACGTCTGCTGCTTGTGCATTTAATATGACCTGGCCACTAGGGCTCGATTTAAGAGTTTTCAGCACAGCATAAAAAATTGCAGACTGAAAACTGGAATCTTCTACCTTCTCGAGAGTTTCTTCCACTACTTTGAAGTCTACGCCGCCAAATAGAAGCAGTTTACCAATAACTTCACCAAAATGTGAAGGGGCTTTTGGCAAATCAATGCCGACATCATCCAGAGTTGCCCCGTAAAGTAAACAACCTGTCCCCAAATTCCTTGCAGTAAACACTTTCTTATGCATAAAATACTCCAAAAGCTTCACTAGCGGATCCAGACATGAAGGGCCCTTGTCCAGAGCTATGTTTATGGCTTCCTTGACAACTTCAGGATGGTATTCCGGACTCTTTAATTCCTCGACGCATTGGAGTGCCTCATCTAGAATCTCGATGTGAAAATACTCTACCAGAAGAGCAACTGTCTTCTTTCGTAGTTCATTAGGATTGAATTTTGATGTTGATATTGGCTTTTCTGGAAGCACTGGATGTGACTTTTGAACAACAGGCCTTGTGGACGCTACTCTTTGATCTGGGGAATCTGATATGCCTGAGACATGGTGAGAAGTAGAAGGTGGCATGCCGCTGCCCTTCAAAAATGCGCTAGTCTTTCCAGAGATAGTGCTACCACTACCTTGAGGTAAGAACTTAGAGTGGATGGAAGATGAATTAGCCACCAATAAACCATGGCTCCGGTTAGCTTTACCTCTTTGCATGGACGTGCTGCGAGGAACTTCCCAGTGATCCCTGTCTAACCCAGGCATTCCAGGCATCTTTCTCATTCCAGGCATACCAGGCATCATACCACCAGTTCCAGGTATGTTGTTAGGAAATCCAGTAAGACCCGTACCTCCCAAAGCACCACTACTCTCGCGGTTATTTCTCAAGCTTGCAGTTGCACCAGGGCGTAACCCAAGATTTTTTTCTGCTTCTGAATGAATTTCGCTTATGGTTTTGGCCTTGACCTGAAAATCAGGAAAACAACCATTTCTCAAGGAGATTAGAATCTCCAAACAACATGTAAATCCTAGTTGTGCAATCATAGATAGCCTTAGATTAAGTTGCAAGTTGAATTTTAAACTCAATGAGGGGTACCAGGTAAATCTTACCTCTTCACGACGTGGGATCCAACTGTTTACACGAAGGTCAAGCACGTCATGAACCATAAATCTTAGCCGTGGTGCAAGTTGTGGATTTCTAGTTAGTTCTTTCAACCGGTTGAAATAGGCATCATTAAATCGACGAGACTTTGGGCTCTCATCCAGCTGTTTACCTATTGTATTAAATAACTGACAAATTACCTCCACATTTTCCTCAGTTGGACAGGTTTTGCCATCTTGCCCCAGAAGCTCCTGTACGCAGTGTAACTCTCTAAGAAAGTTTCCTCAAAAAGAGTACATCTCAATTATAAACAAGAAATAGGATAGCATAAATTACCTGAGCTATATGATGAATTATTTTCTCAGGCACCATTTTCTGCTTTAAAAGCTCACCAATCAGACGAATGTTACCAAGCGTACGGAGCTTCACCATTCTCTCTTTATCCCTACGTTCTATTTCTTGGTCAGGCCCAGTCAGTTTTCTCACTTCAGCCCTCAGGTTGTCAGCGCCTTCAAATGCCTCTTGGCAATTATTTAAGAGTACACGCTTGAATGTGATTTCCTTCCCACCTCCTCCTTCTTCAGATGGGAATGTACCAAGCTTTTCATTCAAGTCAAAACACAGTTGAGCATACATAGGACAGAATGTTGGCTCAAATACAGCTTTCTCAAAAATGAGAGTAATGACATCCTGCAGAAAGGTGTTAATTGAATGAAATTTACAAAAGTTTTAAACTCAAAGTAGAGATTAAGAGCAAGTTGCAAGATAAAAAACCATGAGAATATCAGGCGTCGTAATTCCAGCATCAATCAATTGACCTTTGAGAACATCAAATTTTTCTGGCGTTAGCTTGTTCAATATACTGCAACAAAAATCATAATTTTAAATCCGAAAATTTTATAAAGAATTCAATTTGTGAACTTCACAATATAAATATATCATAAAACAAATTGCATAGAAAAATCAGCCTCAATGAAATGGAAGAGTACTTCTGTGATGCACATGATACACTGCTTTCTTATCTAGAAGAAATAAATCGTGAAAATTAACAAAATTTGCAACTACTAGTGATTAGTTTAATGACCCTTTGACTGTTTTTAAAACCCGATCCTTTTCACTGAGATTGCCTCTTCGAGCAGACCATGGGACTTCAGCTTTGAGCAAAGTAGTATGTCCCACCTAATATATTGCCAGTGGAAGGATAATGTCAGCATACAAACAAAAAAAATATAAATTGCAAGAAAAGAAAAGGTACAAAAAAATACAACCAAGGCAGGACAACCATTTGAATATGGGAATTGCGGAAATACATATAAAAACACCTGATGTAGCAAGAAGGATGAACGATCGCACAAGGAGAAAATAAACTTGCAGAGAGAACTCAAACTAACTTTATTGAT
The DNA here is from genome assembly GCA_025175895.1 of Wurfbainia villosa. Taxonomy (NCBI): domain Eukaryota; kingdom Viridiplantae; phylum Streptophyta; class Magnoliopsida; order Zingiberales; family Zingiberaceae; genus Wurfbainia; species Wurfbainia villosa. Next base: position 1,791,964 of record JAKLTH010000042.1, read on the forward strand.
CGGAAGATTAAACAAACAAAGGCTTATGTTTTTTTTTAAAAAAAAAAGCTCCAAAATTCACCTAAAAACTTAATAATAAAAAATCTATCCCCTAATTGTTTGGAAAATAAATATGAATTCTAAAATAACTTATCCTATCAATATAATTTTCCTTACTTTTGTCTTAACTACTTCAAAATGAAAGTTAGAACAAAAAAAAAAACATACAAACTTTCATATTTTAAACTTCCAAATTTAACCTTCTAATTTAAAACTGCATTGGCAAAATTATGCACATGTAGATGGACTAGTCACATTAGGAAGATATAAAAATTTCCTTATTCTCTTATGGGTGCTGGTGGTGGGAATCTTATATGATTCAGACATTCAAGTTCGACCTACATTAGACGAACAAGAGAAAACAGTGCAATTTTTAACCTTGATGTGATTCAATAAGATTAAACTCAAAAGGCAGAAAAATCATTCTAACTATATGAATGTATGTTACTGGGTTAGCAGAAGGACATGAAAGTAGAAAATTTTCTATTGAGTTCATTTGACATATTACCATTGGAGTAGAAGCATATTGAGAACCCTGCTTATTGAATTGGCTTACTTCTTGGTGTCTGGAGTTCAGTGTATTTGATTCTTTATGCTCGCGCAGTGTATCCCAAGACCTTTCATTTATATGTGAAGTAGATTGCCCAGAACGATCACGCCAATCCCGACTGTCTGGTTCAAAATTGCGATTCTGTGATTGACTTGCCAACTGGAGTGCAAAGACATCCAAAAAAAATTAGTAGAGGTGAATGAAGCATACAAAAACACAATTTATTCTGTATAAATCTAAGATTTCCCAACAACAAAAAAAAAAGACCAGACAGTTTATGAGAGCCTCAATTAGCTCCACATTGTATATTAGCTATGATAAGAATCACGAGGAGAGTTCAAACTTCTTCCCAATGAACTTATGAGAATCTTTCCTCAGGAACAGAGTTACATGGTCACACACTTTGATTAGGACAGAAGTAAACTGGCTGAACATGTTCACTCAATCATTCTTTCAAAGAAAAGAAGTATTGCCTACTTATGGCACATGAGCACCTGTAACCTAATAGGCACTTGCAAACCAGCCTACATGATTGGAATCCCACATCAGTTCAATGACTGGTGATTCCGGCAAGGGATGAGTCTTAAGATGCAGAAAAATTCAGAGTTAAGTTGTGTCGGCAAAAGAAGAATATATACAGAAAAAATTATCATACATTGGTATCACGATGACCCCAAGTTTGACCTTCAGGAAAAAATTCTGCCTCTATCTCCTGCTTCAGTTTCAAAATATCATCTGTGATCTGAGCATTCTGTCAAACAAAAATACTTATTTAAAGTCCTGAAACAAAATCATTTTGTATAATTCATAATTGTTCAAAAAAGAACATGCCAATGAGTTGGACTGATGATTATCAAAGAATGACAAACCATATTGTATAAATCACTTTAGAGGAAGCTAGTTTACCTAATAATAGTCACCTCAATTAGCTAAAGTGTAAGAAATATATGCACTAAAAAATATCAGAGACTAAAATGGCATGAAAAACAGAATTCAATCAACATGAAGAGATTATAGTGTGATATAATAAAGAGATCAAAACAATTAAATATTTGGATGTGTACCTCACGAAGTTGTAGAAGCTGCTGAATACTGTAACGAATACATTCACGGCTTTCAAATCTTGAATCTACAATCTGCCAAAACAGATATAAAATACGTTTTAAGGTAACATGGAAAGCAAGCACACATCTATCTCTTGAAGCAAAAGCAATGGCGATTTAATCCATGCAAAACCAAAATTACAGTTGTCAAATTTATATAGCATAATAATCATGTAACTCCAATTAGTTCGACAGAATACAGATGGTCTCAGTGGAAGAAGACGCAAGAATCTTTCATAAGCATGTCACAATGAGTTAATTACTAGGCAAACAAACTACATATGCAGTTAGCCAACAAGGAATACGTCAAACAATCAATACCATGCCTCATGCAGGGGGAAAAAACAGAACTTACAGTAGGCCTTAATATGAAGTTAACAAACAAATTAGACATGAGGCCCTTAATGAGAAGGGTGTGGTTTTTATGGAACATTATTCTTGAACAAGGACAGAACCGCGTCTCCTATTGGCTAATGCTGGAAACCATCATATCTGAAGGGATTTAAATTACAGGTTTTAAATTGCAACCAGTATTAGTTTGTCTTCTTCTTCTCCTTTTTTTTTTCATTAGAAAGATCGAACGCTTCCCTGTTCGATATTTCTAGGAGCACATTATTTGACCATAGAACTCATCTCGAAAATCAAAGCAGGCAATTCAAAGACGCGACCTTTATCGAAACAAAACAAAACAAAAAAAAAAACTTCAATATCTCTCGGGAGCATTCTCCACCAACCGTGAGCGAAAGGGTCTCGCCAGCGCCGCCAAGGGGGCGCAGGACCGGGAGATTGGAGGAATCAATGGCTCCATAGGCTGCAGAGTCGAAACGATGCGCGAAAATTCTGCTGCCTCGATTTCCGCCGCCAGGCCTCAAGCTGATCACGGTGGGATCCGACTGCATATCTCCGCGAATCATCTCCTATCGTTTCTTGTCTCTCTTTCACAAACAAGCAATCCTGCAGGCGAGCCGCCGATCAGAGCGCAACGGAAAAAAAAAAAAAAAAAAAAAAAAAAAGCAAAAGGAGGCGAAAAGCTATTGGCGTGATGGGAAGTGGTACATAAATAATGAGAGGGGCATCGGGGTTGATCAATTAATCGTACATAATGTCTTTATATAATTACACAAGCATGTCTTTTCAACAGAAAAAAAAAAGGAGATTTTTTTAATAACTTATTTTAAAAGAAAAATTAAATATAAATTTATTTTAAAAAAAAAAGAAATATATATAAAATATAATGATTTAAAAGGATTATTTAAATATATTTATTAAGGGATCGTATCTCATAATAATAAATTCTGAATTTTTTTTTGAATTGCTTTATATGACTCTTATATTGTATCATCTATAGACAAATGGCCATCATATTTTGATGACAATTTCATAGAGATTAAAGTATGAATTGAACCTTGCTTTTATAATTAAAGTTTTATCTACGTAATCTAATTCAAATTGTAATGTAATTAAGATTATATTATTATGTTTAAATAACAATTATATTTTTTTATTTAAATATCCATTACAAAGACGGTAGGAATCGATCGACGACGACGACGATAACGACGACGATGACGGCGACGATCGATGATGGCGATGGCGACGATGACGGACAGTTGGTGACAACGACGATGGGACCGCCAACTGGGGGAGCTGATGGGTGAGATGGGCGACGAGCAACGGGTAGCTGACGATAAGCGCGACGATGATGCGGCGGCGGCGACGATCGACGGCCGATGACCGACAAATTGAGTCGATCGACGACGAGCGATCGACGGCAGCAACGCACGACCGATCGATCGGTGACAATAACGAATAACAACAATCGATTTTGATTGTTGAGCATTCAATACTTTTCGGATTATGATTTGGAATGTAATCGGATTACATATATTTTGCATTGTAATCGAAATTATAAAATTTTAATATATTTTATAATTCAGATTATATTAAATTATAATTTTAAAATGATAACAAATAAAATAATCAACCTTACAGATAATTTACAACGTACTAAACTAATCTCCTATTGTAAATTTTCTTTTTGAATGATACTTATTTGTTGATTGTTTCGTTTTTGCTTGTTTGTTTGCGTCGTACACGTTGTTTGTTTGCTACGTTTGGTACGGGGTAATGTAATCAACCTTGTAATGTAATCAAATTTGTAATGTAATGTAATGTGTATACATTACTGTATTTGGTTAGTAATTGGTGTGTAATGTTTGATTACAAAAGTGATTACATTCGTTTGTTTGGTGTCCACATTTTTTATAAGGAATATAATTCATATATATTATAAAATGACAAAAATACCCTTATAAGGTTGTCGCCGATTGCCGGTGGGCACCGATCGATCGTCGCCCGGTCGTCGACCCGCCACGATCGATCGGTCACGGCCGTCGCCGTCCGCCGGCCGTCGCCGTCGCGTCAGCCGGTTCGCCGGCCGGCCGATCGCCGGCGGACGATCGCCGCCGCGATCACGGCCGATCACCGGCCACGATCCGCCGGCCGGTTGTCGGTCGCCGCCGATCGGCCGGCCGCCGGACGCCGGGCGTCGCCGGCAGAATCGTTTGGCCGGACGTCGGCGGTCGGCCGCCGGCGTCAGCCGGCCGGCGCTCGGACGTCGGCCGGAAAGAAGGATATATTTGTCACGATAAATATTGAGTCCGTAATGTAATCGGATTACATTGCTTTTCCTTCGTAATCGAGATTACGAATCTTGGCTCTTATTTTGTAATGCGATTATATTACATTAAATCTTTGAAATGTTACCAAACAAAGTAAATCATCTTGTAATGTAATCCTATTACATTACAAAGTTGATTACCCCGTACCAAACGTTTGCGTGTAGGTTTTGATTGACAGGATGCACGTTTGTCAATTTATATGTACGTATATGAGTTGATCAAGAGTGGTATACATTCATAGACCATATCAAATGGCATAATCTCTTAGTGGTAATTTTCCCATATAAATCATCAAACTCGTTCCTTTAGTTTATCACCAATTAGGCAACATATATAGTTCTTTTAACATCGATTAATCGTCGTTGTTTATCCATTTGGCTATAGGTAGTTTGATAGGTCAAAATAAAATTTAGTGTCCTACAATTGAAATAATTTTTTTTTCCCCAAAATTTACTGATAAATATTGGATCTCTATCAGTGGCAATAGATCTTGATAGCCTCATGTAGCTTGATTATATGGTCAATAAATACTTAGGCAACATTGGCAATTGTATAAGAATGTAATAATAATCCATTTATGAAATTCATAGAAATATCATCGGTAATTTATCAAAGAACACACCTCAAATTTAGAATTGTCCAAATACAATCCTATAATTCTATATTTATCAAAACATATACTTCATTCCCTTTTTGCTTCTCCCGCTAAACAAATAGACAAATAATAACTGAGATTTTATATGCATCCAAACCACAATCGAAAATTCTGAGTCATCCAAACGTCACTTGATATTGTACGTGGTGCTGAAAATTTAAATCCCAACACCATTATATTCCTGGTAATATAATTCTCAGTACTGTCTTTTTTTTGACAGCTTGATATTGTACGTGGTGCTGGAAATTTAAATTACAGCACCACTATATTCCTGATAATCTAATTTTCAATACCATATTTTATCTCGCCCCGTTTGAAATTGTATGTGATGATGAGAATTTAAATCTCATGACCACTGTGTTCCTAGGAATATAATTCCCAACGTCACTTTTTTTCTCGGTCAGCTTGATATCATATGGTGTTGGAATTTTAAATCTTAGAACCACTATGTTTCTGGAAATATAATTTTCAACGTCACCTTTTTTCTCGGTCAGTTTGAAATTTGACGTGTTGCTGGAAATTTTATTACCAGGAACATAGTGATGCTAGGATTTAAATTCCTAACATTACGTACAATATCAAATGACGTTTGGATGTATCGAAATTTAAATTTTCAACGTCACGTACGTACATTATTTAAAATTTATTAAACTAATTAAATTTTTATGAAAAAATATTAATATTTGTTAACTTAAAAAACCTGTTGATTCTCCGTTTATTCAATTTTAATAATAATAATTAAATCAAAACAATGGCCAAACTATTCACATCTCAACTTCACAAAATCCGTCCATCAATATTTTTTTATCATAAATTTTTCTAAATACGCCCATAATATTCTTATTTTATCTTTTCTAAAAATTGTTCGCCCGAAGTATGGCTCGCCATCGTCGACCGTTCGAATGCTGCTTGACATCGTCGTCGAATGGCCGAATTTTGATCGCATTTTGACAACAATCCGACTAGAATCTGACTGTAGTTTGTCCGCGATCCGATCGGAATCAGACCGTATTTCAATCAGAATCCGATCGACGGATTCCGATCAAAATCGATTGAATTATGATTGGAATCGACTGCAATCCGGTCGCAGTCCGATTGACATCGAAGTCCGACGAATTGTGATCGAATTCTTTTTGAATTGCGACTGCAAGCGGATACGATCGCAACACTGGCGACCACAATTCGACCAGATTTCGATCAGAATCTGATCGCGATCCGACTGGCATCAGAGTCCAATCGAACTGTGGCTGCTAGCGACCGCGACGTTGACGATCGTAATTCGACAGGACTCCGACTCTAGCTGGACCACGATCGAATTCCGACCGCCATCAGTTGAGGCACTCATGGTCGCAATTTAATCGGATTTCAATAATAATCCGACCAAAATCTAATTGCAATTCGGTCTGTTGGATGGCATCAGAGACTGACGGATTCGGAGTAGGCTATAGTGATCAATGGAACAACGATGCGTGAGGACGAAACACTGTACATTTTCATCGTTCGATCATGATCTATCGAATATGTTGTTGTCTATTCGGCTACCATCTGTCAAATGTACTAAGATATATTCAATCATGATCCATCGAACCTAATATAATATATTTGATTTTTATCCGTCGAATGAGAAAGCGAAGGGAGAAAGTGAGCAAGGAGATATTTTATAAATAGGATAAGAAAAAACATTAGGATTGATTTAGTAATTGTTGGGGTGTGAATAGCCTGGCTCTTTAATAAATTTGGTTCAGTTAGTTCAATTTTAACCAAATGTTGACCTCTATCTATTGGCGCCTGAAGTTGATATCCTCAATTGCATAGCCTATTCCATGATTGGCTCGATATTCCCATCTCTGATGATAATGGTGTAAGATCTGATTATTTCAATCATATAAGAATGAAAAGCTAAAACACGTTTTTCTCCATAAATCTCCATGGAATTTGCACAATTTAAGCTAGTTAAAGTTGTCGTTACAATAACCCTGGTTAACTGAGAGATACAAACCATGTCTTCGATACTTACATGGTGTTACTTCTGTCTCAGAAGATCAGATACCATAATTTAACATTTTTTAGCAGAAGCTGCAGTAGTTGGGCTATCAATCCACTTAATCGACACGGATAACTCGCCAGACTCAACATCTCGAAGCCTCAACCGTGCGTCCAGTATGATTTCTCCATTTACACATTTGATAAAGCTGTCCGACAAGAGGCAGTTATCGGAATCAGGTGCCACTTTTCTTAGCTTGGTCTCTCCCGTGGTGAGCTTCAGCGCTTGTTTCAGCTTTGAAGAAGAGGCAAGTGGCCGAAGATCAAGGAAGGTATGACCCATCTTGTCATCGAACTTAAATCTGTCCCGATCGAAAACTTCCTGAGAGAAGCACAATGAGTCGAATTGGAGTCAGAGCTAGAAAACAGACTTTCGATCACTAGACATTGCTAAAAAAAATGATGAGAACAAATTGAGTAAATCTGTCTCCTCTATCTCTAATCTTGTGAGCCATAGCAAACTCTAAAAGTTCAGTAATTCCCTTGTCTGTGGTAGTTTTTTTTTTTTGTTTTTGCAAATACTCTCTCATGAACTTATTGGTGACACTCTTTTTGTTTTTGTTTTCACAGGAACGACTTGGGATAGAATAGGCCATGTTCATCTCGACAAAATGGGAGGGGTATCGATCCAAATGCCAAAACTTTTACCATGTTCAGTAGGTCTTTAATTCGATGGCTTCTCTTGCATTGCAATGAGTAGTTTTGCCGTAGAACCATTAGTTTTTTAGGAATAATTAGTAAAAACATTCTTTCAATGCCAAAAAACTAAACTTAGACAAGTTCCATATAAGATAACATGTTGATCACCATGCGCGCGGATCAGAGATTGTTTGTGCGATGACTATATAAATCAGAGATAACTAAGAGCTGCATGTTGATGATCATGGAAATATCACCTAATATTCTTGACTTCATTGCAGATAGAGTTCGATTCAAAGATCAATGCTCATTCTTTTATCTAAGCTCGGGGTTTGTTTATGACAAGAAGTGAATTGGTCAAATCGTACCAACTAGGGAAAAAGAAATGAATTAAACTAGGCAGAATTAAGTCAACTAGGAAGTAGTCATCCCGACCGGTACAAGTATCCAGCTTCTAGGGTATCAAGTTGGCCATCACGTTGTTTGACTAGCATATCGTCTAATATCCCTTGACCTCATTGCAGATAGAGCAAAATGGCCATTCTTTTGTCTGAGATTGGTTTGTTTATAGCAAGGAAAGACCAGAATTGGTCAATATTATACCAACCGAGGCACAAGAAATGAATTTAAATAAGCAGCAGTGAGTCAACTATGAAGCAGTCAACCCACCCAAGTGGTACTAGCCGCAATCCAAATTCAGCAAATATTTAATGAAGCATAATGCATGCTGTCCTTACCAATCTTAAAACACCAACCGGCTCTTTTACACAGAATGTCAACTCTTCATTCCAAACAGGATTAAGGCAGCAATTAATAACCTTTGTCTTTGCAATCTGAAGAACATCTTAAAGTTATTAGTCATAGGAAGAACAGCTAATAGAAATGCATCTTAAACCAAAACATTATGCTGACGGTAGGAAGAAAGGAAGTATTTAGAAGAGAATCATTAGAAAATGAGAAAGATCAAAATAAACCACAAGCTTGAGGATTAAAGAAAGATCTTCTCTAGAGTTTTCATAAAATATGCACCCTTCACAGTATCATAAACTGCGAGTTTGAGGATTTAGGAGGTGGATTAAAGTTGATGGTTCTATACCATGAATCAAGAAAAGCCAAACAAGCTTTTGACATGGGATCTATTCCTAAAATGGTGGCCAAAAAAGCCTAGAAAGAGAGAGAGAGAGAGAGAGAGGATCATGCGTGTCTCTTTGAAGCACGGGAATAAAGAAAATTGAAGACTTGCCTGTTTCCCTAACTTCGTCACGACGTAAGGATCACTGCTTCTGAAATCCCTGATCGCCAGATCATTTCCTTTAAGAATGATCACCTTGAGAAGTCCAGCACCTTGCTCCATGGTTTCCCTCATCTGAGATAGATCCAACGAATACCTGAGTACCTGACCATGAATAACGATCAACCATAGTGACTGCCAAACGAATGGCGATTATCGATCAACTCTCCCACGTAAATCCTCGCAGAAATCCACAATCAGCGAAACCCCCAAATAATTCACCGCGCCAATCTAACGGAAGCAGCAAATTAAGCAAAATGCGCGACCAGAAAGAAACTCCATTCGACAAGCAAAAAAATCAGCGATAAAATTCTCCTATCTTTATTTGAAACAAGCGAACTCCAGTTCCGGACTCAGCGATCAGAGTGTAAACTCAGAAGAGGAGCACTACCTGAAGTATCGAGGAGGAAGGAGCGTACGAAGGAGAACGTCGGAAAGCGATCGAGTGACGAGCGGGGCGACGGATTATTAATGCTCGAGCTCGCCGCGTTGGGCGTGTAAAGAAAAACTCGGCAGCGGTAGCGGACGCGGTCGACCCTGCGCCCCACCGGAGCATGGTCGGTGGTCCATGGCTTCTCTCGCATTAACCTCGTGCTCCAAAAGACGTCAGTGCCCCGCATCACTCACCAGGCGGGACCCACATATGGAACTTTTTCTCTCTTGGACCAATCACGGCTGAGTTATTTGGTCGGGGTAGGGAGGGACGACGCTAGGGAAACGTGTTGGGTGGACTTCCTCGTCGGCGTGTCATCGTCGAACGTCTCTTTCTCTCTCATTTTTTTTTTAATTGATATTTGAATTTTGATTCGATTAATTTTTTTTTTAAGCTACTGATCTTCCTTCTTTTAGCGTAAAGATTAGAATATGTCAATTTAATGATCCTTATCAATTTATTTTTGAACAATTATAAAAAAAATAAATTACGATAAATCTTTAATTCTTGAAATTAATAACTAATACGTAAAGAGACGACATTCTCATATTTACGATATTGATCTTGCTTCTTGAATTTTCAGAACATCTCACTCATAATTGATCTAGAGAAGATTAAATAAAAAAAAAATTTAGATTCCATAATTAAATATCAAAATTATATTCCATCTATCCGATAAATTTGTAGGAGACCTCTTTCTATCTCGTTTTCCCTTCGAGACCTAACAAATCATGTGCAATTATTGATTTCTATTATGTACATAATAATCGATCTCCTGCAAATTATGCGGAAATCGGATTGGCAAGATTCTTTGAAATAGATCGAACATTCTTTTGGTCGTTTCATAACATTAATATCAAGATGAATAATTGCTAGGAACGGAGTAAATGTCAATGCCATGATTTATATAATTTTCCTTCAATTCTAATGATAAATTTAGATATTCTATTAAAAAAATTAGTGATAAAGATAAATCATAGAAAATTCTATGAGTCTTGACGTGGAGATTATCTGAATCTAAAAAATAATTTTAGATCTCTTTCGAAATCCATATCACTTATACAGATATCATCGTACTTTAATCACAATATCATTTGTATAGAGATGATAAATTTAAATATTACAACTATGTACACTTGGATATTTTCTATTATATTCTGATAATAAAAAAAAATTATGGAATAAAATATATCATCTTAGAATTAATTGAATAAATTTCATATCTAATATTAATAAATCATTCTCGTAGGAATTGAAAAGATTACGCGTGAACTTATGCCATGGGTAAAAACGTGAGGTAAAAAATTAAAAAAAGATTTTCAAATTATGTATAATCAAAAGGGTATTTTTTTTTTTAATACTCTTTATCAATTTAATCAAAGTCATTTTATTTTAAATTAATTAAAATCATTTTAAAATAATTAAAAAATAACTGTTACAATGCTAAAAAAAAAAAAAAAAAGGGCAACCAATAAAATAGATATGTTTTTGACTTTTTGAATAATTTGAAAAGCGACCTGCACGTGAGTAAATACAAAAAGCGAATACAAAAGTTGAGCTCCATTTTTCACGTTTATTTTACGAACCAGCTTTACAGTGGAAAACGGAAATGGAATGAAAATGCCGACAGTAATAGTCAGTTTTGGTATATTATTGGAGAGCAAAATCTGACGCTGAAAAGATATGAAAAGAAAATATTTTCATTTTTGAAAATAACTCAAATAAAATCATAAAAATTTAATTAAAATAAATAATATCATATCGTTATAGAAATATATAAATTTTATTTGGACACACAAAGTGGTATATATTAAATTAGGAGACTCGAATGAAAAAAAAAAAAGTGAAAACTTTCATGTCTAAATCAAAAAAATTAAATATTAAATAGGAGATCTAGTTGAATCAGGAAACTGGACAATTGACAAAAAATCTAACAGAATCAGGAGGATTGAATAGTTGACAAGAAGTCCAATTAAGTCAGAATGATTGAATAGTTGACAGAAAGCTCAGTTGAATCAGAAAGAAATAAACAACTAATAAGAAATTCAACTGAATTAGAAGGATCGAACAGTTGATAAAAAATTCAGTTGGATCAAGACGACTGAACAATGGACAAATAATCCAATTGGATCAGGAGAATTCAACCGTATGAGACAGGAGAACCTAATGGGTTAAAAATTTAACCTCAAACAAATAAAATCTTTTAATTACGGATGAACTTAGGAAGGAGATTCAACGTGTAAAGAGAGATTGTTAAAAAAATAATTAAAGTTCCACGACAAAAAAAAAATCATGGACGATAAAATATCTCTATTAATATGAAACTTTTTAAATATAATTTTAAAAAAATGATGAAAGTTTAAATTCAAAATGAACAATTTCATTCGTGTAAATTTTATTTGCACCAACAAATTTATTTATTTTTTATTTGACTATATATGTGAAACAAAATTCTTTTAAACGTACAACACTGCCTGCCATCGCCTTTGGTGGATGCAAAGGCACCGCCACCTTCTATTCTTATATGTCAATGATGAGCAATACTAACACTAATATTTGAAAAATCAGGCCGGAGATCATCGAATCGATAAGCTTCTTGAAAGAATAATATAATATCGAATCAACCTAAATGTGTATGAACTAAAAGAACTCAACTTGGAGGCTCTATAAATATATCTGACAAGCCTTGACTCTCATAATTCATACCTTGCACGTTTTCCAGGTACATGTGATAAAAAAGAAAAAAGTAAAATATTATTTCACATTACACTCGGAAAATAAAACTTCTTCGTAAGTTACTGGATATCTATGTGATCTCCAATAATCCTGACATTTATTATGAGGCGCGATCAAAGTATTGGTTGCTTGAACTGGGCATCCTCATTCTCAAGCTTAACTCAGTGTATAACTAGGAATTCATACCGTTCAAGATCGACCTGGCGTCTCTGCTGCTTATTTTGCTCACGTAAAACAATCAGTTGGATGAACCTGATTTCCCCAGTAATGAATTCAGTTGCACAAAGAAGCAAGGCTCTTGCAATGCACCGCCAAAGAGATGGATCTGCTCGCCCTGAGATGAAGTCACGTTTGTGTGCAACCAACATCAAGGTGGAGAGTTGGAAGGGAACCACCACATTAGTTGAAGAAAAAAGTAGAATCCAGAACATTTCCCAGGTTGAAATCACCCCGCTCTGGCAACGGTGGGAAATCTAATGTCGGGAAGGATTGCTGAAAACTCTCCAGTAACTGCAAAGAAGCACCATTTGGCATGTCAACAGTTTGTCCTCGAAAGGGAGAGGATTAAACAATCAGCATTAATAACAAAGAAACCAACAAAGTGAGCAAAAAATTAGTAGCAAAACTGCTGCATTAAAGCTATTCCGACGTTAGTATAAAGGCGTACAGAAATAGGTATTACATTTTCCAATATCGGCTTCTCGTAGAGTTCCACAAACTTTTCACGGAGAATTACATTCATCAGGTCGACATTGCATGCGTGTGTCCAGTACGAATCATGGACGCCTGCAACACAGTGAAAAGACGCATAATCAGTAACTTCATTCCACAGTGGAAATTACTGTTTATTTATTTATGTAAAGGTATCATCCATAACAAAAGAATGAACCTGCAAAATTTAATCCTGCTCTTCTGCAGGCAACTGCAGTCATCATCATGTGAGAACCATCGAGACAGTGAACAAAGTTAGGGGGAAATGCTGTTTTCTGCCGATTCGCCATGACCTATAGGAGCAACATTAGGTTCAAAAGTTAACCATCTAAAATCTTGATCATGGATCAAAGAAGAGGTTGATGCTAAGACTTCAGCTACAGGCAAAAAGAAAAAGGTGAAAAGGAATAGAACAATAGAAGCAGACCTTGTCAGTTTCCAACTTCAAGGTCAATGTCTGAAGAGATGTTTTAACCTGCACGACATTGTTAATATATATGGAAGACTAGTAAATGCTCGACAAAGAGGAACCTTGGATCAATGGGTTCAAATATGACGTACACAATACTGTCCTAATGCACGATATGGTTGAACTACAGGAAGTCCAAGAGGAGTAGTCCACCTCACTAGATGGTTTTCTGAAGCAATAATCTGTAGGACAAGATAACTCAGTTCATTACCTAGTTTTTAGCACTTAAGCATATAGTGAACTTAAGTGGATGTTCTAAATATGAGAAAGCAAGTGAATAATCATCAGTGTTAATTATCAAAAGCTAACACCTAATATTATAATCAACTTACAGGAAATTTAAGTGTTCAAGGAAACACAATATTCTGATGAAATTCATTCAGAAAATGCAAATAGCTACATAAATTCAATTGAATATATGGAACTTATTTACTGTCTCAATATATTGTTGAATTTTTAATAGATATTATAATGGCGAACTTAAGCAATGTGGGTAACTAATCTCACTACCATACTTAATGATTTAACAGCATGTTCAACATTTCTTTCCAGAAGGAAGTCTTAATCAGTTAGTATACTTAGAATTTTAATTCTTACAATCTTTGCAGCGTCCATGATTAATTAACTGAACACAAACCTTCGCACAGTCGCCTAGCCAGGTCATAATTCTACGTGCTGCTTCAAACATCTCCCCTAATGCAGTCAACGTTGTCTGTACAAATGATAATAGACTCTCAGATAAACAAAAAGCATTCAACTAAACCTAAAGCATATAATGGAAAGAAAAACTGAGAAAAGGATTACTTCTTACTTTGGCAGCATAACAAGAAGAAATATATAGCTCATCGTTATCAGCAATAACACCGCGTTCCTTCAATCTTTTTTTAATTTGCTCTCGAGCCCCAACGTAAGTTACACCATAAACAGACGTCATGACAGTTTGCTTCACTAGTTTCCTGTCCACCTTAATAAAAAAAAACAAGAGAAAAAACAATTACGAAGGAGCAATCAAAATCTAATGCATGGTAAAGAAAGTAAGCCCCCATTTCCACATGGACTTCCAAACATGGCATCCACAGTATCAGAAAGAAATATAAATCCAAATTATAATCAACAGTCTATAGGTGAACGGCCAAAAGTGTTCTTGCTGCAAAATTCAAACTAGAACCAGCTAAGTATTAGTACGATGCAGCCCCGGTAATGCACAAACCTGAGCAGCTAATAGTTTTGCCCTTAAAGCATCTGGGTTTTTAGCAGGATCTTGTTGTGCATCTCTTTGCATAATTTCATGAACCCTGCATTATATAAATGATCTCTTTCATCATTCCAAAAAGCCAACCAAAACCAATTTCAATTTGATAATATCCTTGATGATTTTCCAGTCAAAGGGGTAGTAGTAAATGTAATAAGTTCAAACAGCAGCTTGTGGAATTTGTAATTAATTAGTAGCTTTCAGAGATGCAAAGAAATTGGAGATAAATCAAAATAAATTTCAAATATGTGAGTCATCTTACTAATTAATTCAGCTCAAAGATCAAAACAATTCCTAAATTCTAGAACTGCATAGATTTTGCTGAGCAGGCAACCCTTTCTGCGTACAGTGCCCACTGATCAGAAGAAAATAGGTGAATTTGCCAATACAGCCTAAATTTTCCCTTAGGAAAGTGTGCTTATGTTATCCAACTGACAGAACTACATAAGAGAAAACAGAAAAGTAGAAAAAAATGGTGGCTGAATACGAGCTTAAAGCATTTCAACATAGGTGGGGATAATCATGCATATCAACAGAGAAGTATGGTCCTTATGTCCATACCAAGGTTTCAACAATGTATAACCACCGCCGCCATCAAATCTGAACCAACTATTTGGGGTCAGTTATATGAATCTATCTCCTTGCTTGATTTGTTACCTATGCCAAAAATTTCTATATGATTTCTCAATGTTCACTTTATTGCTATTATGCAATGACATTCTATTGCATTCCAACTAGCTATTTCCCTAGGTAATATCCTTGCTATCTAGTCTTCAAATTTACACAAAATGAGTAGTTAGTGTGTCAAGATGTTAGGTTGCTACTAGACATGCTCCAAAGCTGAAATTGATTTTTTTTTTTTTTGAGATTTATCAATTCTCGTTGAGAAATTGTTGATTGTTTTATCTCTGTTCTAATTATCTAAGTGTTTCTCTTGGTAGTTAGTTAGTTGCTTTATTTCTGTTTTAGTCTTCTCAGTATTTACCTGAAAACCCATTAGAATGAATTAATGTACTTGAGTGTGTTGCGTTTGCTTTCATATGCTCAATACTGGTTCAGATCTCGTCATGTAAATGCATCCTATGATACATTGCCATCCGGATCAACATGAGAACGGCGATGGAATTGTCATGACAACAAGTGTATTCCATCCCATTCGCCGGGGTCAGATGTCATTTTAGTTGTGGCAAATTCCATTCTACATAACAACTCAACCTTCGACAGATTGAACAATTACAATCGTTTCATTTCCATTGGTCTGAGTTCTGGATGTCTTATCAAGCAGTAAGTTAATGATAAAATATATGTTTTTTGAACTTAAAGATTTGCAAGGTCATTATTAGCCAATTTGATAACAACAGTATGAAACTTCATTGAGCTACCTCCTCATGATGGCCATTACAAAAACGCTAATAAGACGTTCTAACAGCTAGTACCACACAAACATCTGCAGACTATACAGCATTGAGTGCCATAGAGATGTTCCATGTAGACTATTGTTAGGGATAGGACATAGAAGTGAAATGTTTAAGGCTATGTTTGCTTGGATGGGAAGTCAGGAGGGGAGAGCCTCACAAAAGTACATATGGAGCTTCATCATTATGTACGTCTTTTGTACACCACTTTCCCTCATCCCCCTCATACCTTCCATCCATGTAAACTAACCCTAAATTGCTTGGCTTCTAGATAATCAGACATGCCTAGATAAAATTTCCAACCTAATATTGCCCAAGCCTCAATTATTGATGTAAAATTGATAGCACGTTATTGAATAAATTTTAAAGAACAAAATAAATATCAACATCAGGGATAAGTTAAAAAGCAACTCGGTCGCTAAAAAATCAAGCCTGAAGAAAATTATGAAGCAATGAACAGATCAACGAGTTGGCATGATTGTGAACAAAGCAGCAAGAAAATGACATGATGGAGTTGTATGATTCATGATGATCAAGGAAATAAAGTGGTTTATCAATTTCTATGAACTAATTAGCATTTATAAATATCAGTTTATTGTGAAATACAGATATCCATGGAGGTTTGATGAAAGAACTTACGAAACACAATTTAACAAGCTATTGAAGCACAATAATGTACCTAGCAGCTATCCCTGAGTAAACATCTGCAGGCTTGTCTCCATCAACTAGGTTTACGGCAATAGCCCCCAACTAAATTAAATTTGAACTTGAGTTAATTTATAGAAGAAAAAAATTAAAAAAAATGCTACATTATATAAAAAGGAAAAGAATCAGACAGCATGTTACAAAAGAAAACATGAAAACGCTATTATATATAATTTTTTATACTAATAGAAATGGCACACTCTGGATTGATCTCCAATTTAAACATATCTATCTTTAGTATACCATTCTGACTACACAAGATGTGGATAAGGTGCACTAAATGTGAACTGCATAAGAACCAAAAATAATTGGGAAAAAAAACATCTACAGATTCGAACACACAAAAAAACAAAGTTAAGCAAGACAATGGTAGCAGCCCATAACACTGAAATATAAGGTTTCAAAACCCTAGCACAATGATTGACCATCATGGCCCTCCATCGGGGGATGGGATGGGATGGAATAGGAAGCCAGTGGCTAGCGTCACCACAAAATACCTCCATTGTTGTTGACCTCTCCCTAGAAAATAGTGTTGGATGTTTGATTGAGAATAGTGCATCATCTTCATGAGAGACTGCTGCAAGAAGAGGGTTGCCTTTTGCTTTGTCAATTGGCTCCAAGAAGAGGCTACATAGACAATCATCGCCAAGATAGACACAGGTGGCATAACAATGACGAGTTTCTAACAAGGTTTGGCAAAATCAATATTATCAAGTGGTATTGGTGAATATGTGACACAATTTTGATTAGCTTTTTTTGTTGAAATATATGCATCTCTTATTATTAATTTGTATTTTGATTGAGTACCATTGATATAAGCAGTAGAACTTTATATATGAGGAAAGTGTTTATTTGATTTTCCTTGATTTATATCCATTTCTTGAAGGGGAGTCTTAGTCACGGGTTCAAGTCACAGAAACAACCTCCCACATTAATGCAAAGTAAGACTGCATACAATAGGTCCAATGTAGTCCGACCCTTCTCCGAGACTCTGCATTGGTGGAAACTTCGTGCACCGAACTACCTTTTATATATCAATTTCTTATCATTTCAATATAAGTCAAAGTGAACCTAAACAAAACCAAAGACCCATTCTGGTTCCAAATCTTGTTGGAATGGTTTCAGCTTGATTTAAGTTGTAACATTGGAACCAAAATATTTAGAATTGCTTTCAAATTTCCCAACCAACCAGAAGATCAAATTGTGCCGAACCCTATGAGCAGATAGGCTGAATGATTCAAAATTAACTGAATTTAACCAATGTTCAACTGATTCATATCGTTTCACCCTTGTTAGACAAAAATTCAAGCCATGCCATCTACTTTTTAGTGGAATGTAACACATTTCTAGCCAAGATACTAAAAGCAGACGGTTTCCAGTGGTAGGGAGTCCTAGGCAATCAACATTAAAATAATATTTTAAAATTGAGAAGGGTAGGTTAAAAATTGGCATATATAGATGTGTACACCAACAAGCTCCCACCTATTGTATCAATGTGTTTCATACAATGATTGGTCCAAAGTTGTAAGTATATTAGTGTGTGAATTCACAAGATAACAATACTTGCGATATACAAAACAAACAGAGAAAAGATATGGTGTGGTTACGTAATTATCATTTTGTTCAAATGAATCAATTAAATAACTAAACCATTTTTTTTAAGAAGCCACCTGGAATGTGTGCCATCTAAGCAAGCCATATAGATTGTTTGCTTCACCAAGGCAGAAATGCTTTTTGGAAGAGCTTCCTAAAAGGACTGCTTAAACAATGAGCAAAGTGGTCTCGACCTAGGTCGTATCCTAATTCCTAAACCACTATTAACACAGTGCAGACCAATTAGATAAATAAAACCATATTTTTTAAGAACCCACCTAGACTACATGCCACCTAAGCAGGTCACACAGACTGTCTGGATCACCAAGACAGAATGGTTTTTGGAACAATTTCCTAAATGGGTTGCTTAAGCAATAAGCAAAGTGATCTCCTTCCATTTCAACCTAGGTAGTTGCCTAAACTGCTTTTTAAAACAGTGATTTTAGCTATTTGATTTTAATCTCTTTTTTCCACTTAGCGGTTGAACTTCCAAAAATAAAAAACATGCTTTCTTGGGGAAAATTGGATCTCCCTTTCAATAACTATCTAGTTAGAGTGATCCATATCAATATCAGCAACTTTTGACAACCATGGCAGCTAGTGAGGTCCAAGAGCTAGTTGGTGGGTAATGGTTTGCAGGCCATGGCTTAAAAGTTTCATATTGTAACGTGAGAAATTGAAACAGGGAGGCTTTTGCAAGATTTGAACTGATTAGTAGTGAAAGAAAGATCTAGTCTCTCTCCCTTCTTTCTGTTTATCATAAAAGTAACAGAACTGGGTATTGAAATTATCCCATGTTGGAATTTTATTCTTTATTCAATGAAGTTTGTAGAAATTGCCACACATATGGAATTATTGATCTATCTTCTCCTTCGTGAAATTTTTATTATCAAAGTAATGAAGAAACTGAGAATAATATTCAAAATAAATAGACAAGGTATTATTCAATGATCTAGGTTTGAACCACAGCATCACAAGTTTGGGATACCAAAAGATATAACTCTCTCTCAAGCAAAACCAAAGATCTAGTACATGTGCCCTGAAATAGAATTTACGTTTAAACAATTCGAACATGTCATACAACAGCTAACTGAACATTGAAGATGCAAACAAAATTTAACACATAATGAAAATAAGGCTTCCAATTTCAATGTTTTTTTTTGTAAGCTTAACAAAAAATCTCATCAGAAATATATAAAAAATTTATCAAAAGATATGTTCTATTCTAGCACTTTGTTTCTGGCTAGATCAAAAAGAAAAATAGTTTAATCACAAATCCATTACAGGAATAGAATTTGTAATTGATAAATTTGAGGGTCTACCATATCTCGTCCTAAAGCTGCATAGTGTTGAAGTCCATTACATGATCCATCCTGAAAAAAGAATTCTTTCAGTCACTATTTTTTTGATCGTACAGAATAACCACTTCTAATAACAAAATAAAATTAAAGCCATAGATAACATTCACAGGATTAGACATAGCATAGTTAGATGGAATAACAAAATAGTCAAAAAAATGAAAAACACATTATAAAACTCTAAGATATTCTCAATTTCCATGCACAAATAAATCTCTTTTCACAAACAAAATATCAGCACACAAGTATTAACATTTTTGGGTTTATTTGCCTTATTTCCCTGGTCCAAATTGTCGTAACTAATTTCAAAATATATTACTCAGTCACTGTGTTTTGTTCTATGAATTCAAAATTTTACTATCAATTGGTTCCACCAAACTATTTAAATCTCTCTCCTTTTTAAATGAGTGGTCTGGCAATTGCAGTCTGTTTGACACCAAGTAATTGTCCATCAGACAATGTTGGCAGCTGAAATTCGCAAGTTCATATTAAATCATCTTTTTCCTTGTGGTATCAGGGTTAACAAGAATGGTTCATCTTCTTTTTTATGTTTTATGCTTTATATATTTTTATTCTCTTTCATTTTACTCCCTTCCAACATTCCTTAAGTCCCGATAGGTTTGTTCATCCCATTGATTATAGAATCCTAATTCATGAGGATAATTGGAATGTAAGAGCTAATACAAAAATAGCCATGAATCCTAATTAGAGCCCCAGACCAATCAACGGCAAACAATTGTCTCATTTAAGCAAAGAACATGAATATAGAATTCCCATGCACCTGATGTACGGGTGTGTGTGAAATTGCAGTTTCGGGAGAAGAGCTTCTTAATGCCTCAGCAAGATTAATACAAACTGATAGGCATTGAAATGGGTCTTCAGCGCCTAACCACCAACGCTCACCCTCAAGTGGTCTATCTGCAGAGTCAAATATATCCTCCAGGTGACTTTCTGTAAATGCTAATCGGCCATCATAAGACAACTTGTCCACTCCACCAGCATATAAATTTGCTAAATGAATCTTTAACCAGCGTAGCCCAGATTTTCCAAGTGGTCTTCCTTCCGCAAACTCTAAAATTCCTCGGCATAAATCAGAACCAAGATGGTTTAGGTAGGGGTGCATTGGATAAGCACGCCCTCTAAAGTCCAAGTTGTGTGGATAGTAGAATCCCTCCTCATCTTTCATCTTTCTAGCTACCTGATTTAAAGAATGAAGGTGAACTCATATTTAGGTTAAAAAGTTAGTAAGAGGATCGTATGGAAGTACGATAATAATACAACAGATATCTTCCTACTGCGAGCTTAAGTTCCACATCACAACGTCGAGAGTGTCTTTCATTATTTTCTTTCCTAGTAGATCTGATTTTCCATTTCCACTTCCGAAGTTCAGTCTCATCTTCTGTATCAGGTTTCTCAGGAAGAGGGATCTGAAGTTGGAAAATTATCGAAAATGAGACTCAAACAAGTAACATTGTCGTAAGTGAAAAGAACTTAAGCTTTAGAACTAAAGTTTGCATATCAAAGATAATATGAAGAGTAAATAGAAACTCACATCTTCACGGTCAACCAAGTCAGCAAGACGTCCTCCACTAGACCATATTCTTTCTACAATACTAAGTACCCTTTTGTTTATCCGCCATTTGGTACTACCAAGTGTGTCCAGAGCCTGAAATATGTGTGATTAGTTCTATGATAATTCGAAGAATAACTTATACTGGACAACAGAAAAATAACCATCCCAAAATTGCTTTAGTAGATGGAAGCTGAAGTACAGATAAGCAAAAATGTCACTAAGCAGGCTCTTGCTAGCAGCAACACAGAACATTAAGAAAATGTTGCAAGTATCTTGAGAAGCTCAAGCATGTTCTAATAATGCATTTCCATATGGCATGGTACTTCTGCAGATATAAAGCACTTCAAAATGGCAAAAGCTCAAAGATTACTGAATCCATGAGGTTAAAAATAAAAGGACCAACCACTTTCAACATTCAGACTAAACTAGATTTGGACCCACTCAATGCATGAATAATTAAATAAATAATTTTGGATAAATTTATCTGTAGTTCTTATATTACATAGAAATTAAGATGTGGATGCAGCAGTTATTATGTTGTGGATTTTTCCTCTTTATAATTTTAAAAAATTAGAATTTAAAAGTTGAAAATTTTATAGTCGCTTTATATTTTTATAAGTAGTTATTTTTTTCATTTATAATTTTTTTTTAACAAATAGGTTATTTAAAGGGTAGTCCGATGCACAAAACTCCCAACATACGGAGTCCCGGAAAAGGATTCATTGTATGCAGCCTTACTTTGCTTTGCAAGAGATTGTTTCTAAAATTCGAACCCGTGACCTCTAGATCACAAGACAGCAACTTCACCATTATGCCAAGCCTCCCCTTCAACAAATAGGTTATTTACTTTCAGCTCGATTTTTTTTTAATATTTTTTGATAGTTATCCATGGAAGAGAAAGTGGATACAGCAGTTATTATTATGTAGATTTTTCTCTTTTTAGAATTTTTCTCAAGCCTCCATTAGTGGTCCACTTTATGTATAGATTATCATACAATTGAAACTTTACAATTCCAGATATATATATCAATAATTAGAGAATCCAAAAGAATTTGGTTGAGTTTCAAGTAAACAATAATGTTAATACCAACCAACAACCAAACCTTATCCCACTAGGTGAGATCGGCTATATGGATCCTCCTATGTCATTGGACTCTATCCCCTACTATATCTTCATCTATACTTAAATAAATTTTATCTTGTCTAAACAATAATGTTGATAGAAAAATAAATTTTCATTAAGATATAAGATGATGTGGTATTTGGTCCAAGATTAAGCATCAATAGACAATGCCTTACCAACTCAATTGGCACCATAGAATTACATGAAATATATATATATATATATATATATATATATATATATATATATATATATATATATTATTGAAAAAATTCTTGAATTTATGGTTGCTTGAGCATCGCACAAGTTTAATAAATATTCATGATATAAAACCTCAAAAACAGCTTGCATCTGCTGTCTTGGAGCACTTTTAATTGCCTCCCTTTGTTGTCTTGCACCGTGTGTTCTCATTATATGTGATGCCAGAAATAAATGTCCTCCTTTGTCATACCTAAAAACCCAAAATTAAGCCATTAATAGAAATATTGCTTTTTCAAAATATTGTTATTAGATTGATAAGGACAAATGATTAGTTAAATCAACAAAGTTTACTCAAGCGCTGTCGGTAACTGTCTGACCGGTAAGCACATACCCTGTCCAATTTACAGGAGGCACCAACATAGGCATGTAAGGCATGACCATGTGTCTTGCCTGTTAAAACAGAATTTGTTTAAGAGCAAACGAACATTTGTAAGAAACATCATAAGAGTAAATATCACAAAAAAGAGATGAGTGAATAATCAAACTAACTGTCTTGTCTAATCCTTGACGAACTAATGGATCACATTCGATAATCCCATAAACTCGCCTGAGCTTCCTGTAGATGAAGAACTAATATCAGTTTGTGGGAAAATAAATGGTTTTCAACCAATTTAAAAGGAGAATGAATCTCAAGAGTTTTACGTTTCTTCTTTTATAATAGCTTTGTGGGTGTGTCTGAATGCAGGTCGAATATCTAGAGGATTGTCTGCTGACTGGCTAGCAGGGGGTTGTACATAAGCTGTCTCCATTAATAGTTCAATCAAACGGCTCCCAACCTAACAAAAAAAATGGTGGTAAAATGAAGCTAAAATAATACAGCTAAATGCAATATGAAATTTCTAAATAAAAAAAGTTATACCTTGGCCTGGGGTATTTCACCCCAAGGCTCCCAGTCATCTTGGCTCTTGATGATCCTCCATACTTGGTGAGGCTTCTGCTGCTTCAACAAATTGTTTACCTTCTTCCACAAAAACTCTGGATCCTTTGACATGGTCTCATCGCCTTCTGCTTCTCCAGTTGTCTTTTCCTCGGCATTCTTCTTTCTCATCTTCTCTAAAAACCTGTGAATTCTAACCTACTCCATTCAGAAATGTTCACAAATTAGGCCAGCACAGTTTAACGAGCACAATCAATCACATATTAACCAATGAAACTAAAAGTTGTTATAGTAGCATTACCACATCATATCTCAAGTACACAATTCAATTATTAGAAACATAAAGCTTATCAAAACGCCAAAACTAATATTATAATACTTAATTGCTGTCCACAACAAACTAGAATAAAAATGACGAAATCTAGAAAGTACAAGGCAAAAAACTCCTAGAATTGCAATATCAAACCATTAAGAGGGCAGAAAATTTACAATTTGAAGCGACATCAATAATCCCAGTAAGATTATAATTGAAGGTTTAAACCACTCAACTTCATAATGAATTTTCTGTGGTCGATAGTACTAAAAACATCTGCAGCTTCAATTGGATACACAAGGGACCAATGGAAAAATTGATGGAAATGAGGCACGATTCTCATTCAGGGATAAATTGGAATTTTGTGTACTTGGTCTTGATAAACTTTCCTCTAGTACAAGTCTGCTAAGATGATAGGGAAGGAGGTATTTCATTCTCGGATACCCTTAAGACCTATGCACTTTTGAATGGATGCACTTTTTATTCAAGTTTGCTAAAGAGAAGGGTATCAACAGCATTCCTCATAAATATCAATTTGAATTGCTTGCTAAGATCCTTATGGTAGTTATACAACAACTTGTAAGATCTTAAATCAAACTTTACACTGATAAAAGCTCCTGTCTCATTTATGAGCACCAAAAACAAGTATTTCCTTAAAGAAGGAAAAGCAGAGACAATTGGCTACTTATCCCACACAAATCCACTAAAACAATGCCCCATCATGGGGGAATCCACCGTTTTTGGTCTGAGTTCTTCTAAGCTTAATTAATAGTCAACGAGTAAATGTAATTATTTTCTTTGCATAAAATAAAATAGAAAATTGCCGTGTCAAAAAGCGATAATGCTTGCAAGCTCTACGTTAGTAGCATCAAATCTAGGTTTGTGTTAGACATTTTTGAAATAGCTAAATATGACCTTATGATAAGATTTGAATATACAAAACAGGACACCCAGAAATGAGCTATGCCAAGGCTGCAAAACTCTAGAAACAGAAAAGTTCAACTGCTTGAACACTCAATCTAAAGGGTGTTTAATTAACTAGCCATTTTGAAATGCACTTTTAATTTGAATTTGTATACATTCATATGACCATAATGCATTATACATGATGTATAGTATATCTATATTCCCCAACTTACAAGAAATGCATACACAAACCTTCATTCAAAAAAGACTGAACCTTAATAAGAAGCACAATTCCTAGCATTCCTCCCCCTCAGTGATACTGATAGTCCATGCCCTTATATTTACAAGGTTTTCTAATGATTTTCCTTCTACTAAATAAGATGCTCAATATGTTTTAAAACCAATTGGACAGAAAAGGATTTTTCCAGAAGGAATAACAATTGCAATTGCTACTAGAGTGAAGCCTATTAAGCTTGTATCACCCCAACCCAACCTTTATAGAAGAGTAAAGTAGAATTTTGTAATTTGGATATATACTTCCTGAGATTAATTTAGCATAAGAACCATAAAAACAGCAGAAAGTCCACGAACAAAAAAAACAAAAATGGAAATATCTACTTTCTGAGATTAATTTAGCATAAGAACCATAAATACAGAAGATAGTACATGGACAAAAAAAACTAAAATAGAAATTGGAAAATAGATCATAAGAAGATATTAGCACCTCCTGCTCGATGGCCTCACCAACATTGCATGCAGCCTGAACTACGGGAACACTCCCACCTCCGCTGCTAACCATTAGAAGACTCATAAGCTTGTGCATGGTGATGACTGCCATCATGTCTGCAGGGAGATGATTGAAGAATAGAGCATGTGGTAGCTTAGATTTTATATCCTTACACTTCTCCTGCTCTGAAGCTACCTCATCTCTGAATGGCTCAAACCAGCCCAAGAACAAGGACTTAACGTATGGTAAATTCGGGGCAAGCTTCTTGTCGCACATATCCGTCAAGAGTTCCTGATACTCTTTTGCTGCCTGCTCCCAAGCTTCAGTCTCTATCTTTATTTGTCTCCGACGCAGAGCTGCATATTTGGCTGCACCCATTCCTGCTATCTTCCTTGGTGCATACTGAAACTGCTGGTTCAGCTTAAACTCAGAACCAACCCCGCCTTCGTTGCCCTTACCTCTGTTGATGTCGCTATTCTTCAACTCAAACAAGCGCTGCACCTCATCACTTGTAGGGACATCTTCATCAGCATCACTAGAAGATACAGCTTCGGCGACGCTGGCGAATCTCCTGGAATTCAAAATAAGCCCATATGTCCCCAAAATTGACGAATTCGTCTTCGATAGATCCAGAAAACCCTCTCCGTTCTGTCGGAACTCGGCGTCCAATAACCGAGCGGCATGCGGCGGGTTAAAGAACTGACTTTTATGACAAAGCATTGAATTTGGAGAGGAATCGAGAAAGCCCGAGACGGAAGGGAGCGTGTCCGACCGGCTACCCAAGAATCTGAAGTCTCGAGAGGAGCGAAGTCCCGTTCTTGCAGTGTTACGCCACATACCTATGCTGTGCGGCGACGAATTGGGGTTGTGATCTATCAAAATTTCAGGGGGTCTGCAGAAGGTGCCCAAATCTGAGGGTTCGATGGCGAGCGAGGAGAGGAGCTAATCAACGAACAGAAGAGGAGCATAAGCGAGGGCTGATGAGGCGGCGCGGCGGAAGTGCCGCGTCGGGGAGAACGAAAAATGGAGGCGCGAGGTCCTTAAACCCTCATCTCGGTTTTTAGTTTAGGGACAGATATTTTCGCTTCGTTCCATAAATTATCGGTATTTACAGAATCACGCCAAATGAATATGTCCATGGCTTAATTG
This sequence comes from Wurfbainia villosa, assembly GCA_025175895.1. NCBI lineage: Eukaryota > Viridiplantae > Streptophyta > Magnoliopsida > Zingiberales > Zingiberaceae > Wurfbainia > Wurfbainia villosa. The sequence continues at coordinate 1,818,566 of JAKLTH010000042.1, forward strand.
ACACGGAATATGCCGAGAAGTTTTTTTTTATATAATGTTCGCATACAATTATGACAATGGTTCGGCAAAATAGCTAGCATGAGTAAAGAACAATTCTTCAATCCTCTAATGCACTAGATTAGACGTTCGATTAAAGAACAATCCTAATTTATCTCTTATAATTAGAATTTGTCAATCTAATAGCCCCGGCCCTATCAATATGTCTTTGGACCCTTGTAAGAAATATAAATCATGATAAACTTTTAGGGAGCGTTTAGTTCGTGAAAAAATTTTCATTTTCTAATTTTTATTTTCATTTTCTGTTTCTGTGTTTTCTTAGAAAACAGAAAATGTGTTTGGTATGATATATTGTATTTTCATTTTCTAGAAAAGGAAATTAGAAAATACGCTTTGGTATAAATTTTCTGTTTCTGGTCTAATTTTTATTTTTTAAGTTTATAGGATAAAAAAATAATATACAATAGTTATTCGTTAAGAGACGAGAAATAAAATAAAATAATATAATATATATATAAAAAGTCTATAACTTTGCAAAGGGAAATAAAATATCATGCCTAATTTTGTGACAGAATCAAAATTCCGTCACTAAATTGATTTTAAAAATTTTTCCACCTACTTTTAATTTTGTAATTTAAATATAATTTACATCGTAATTTAAATTTAATGTAAATGGAACGATACATTATAAATTATGAATTATATAATAAACATTTACAATACATTCGATATCACAAACCAAGTACATTCAACACTTACAAATCCATCCATGAGAATAAAAAAAAAATTATTCAACGACAATTTTTCATTTATCAACAAAAAAAACCATTAAAAAATTATTCAACACTTCTATTACAAAATACACATACTTTAAATCTCTCACATTAGATTAGGTTACAAAATAGAAATGTAAGAGTGACATTGTATACAATCAATCTTCTAATAACAGATACATACTAAAGTGTAAAATGCTAACATTCACTCATGGTTTCAGAGTAACCTGCTGCATTGTTCAGCTGAAGAACTTTTACACCATAATGAATTAGATAGTGTCCAACAGAGAAATATTTTTTGAGGTAGTCACCGATAAGCTTTACAAGAAAAGATTATCAAAAGTTTGGTACCTAGTAGATTATCCACACCATGCATGACTATATCAAAGAAACTACCTGAGCTACCATAAGAAGGTTGTTTCCAGACAATCTAAGGACTATTTGAGCTGGCCTGCATATAAAAAAATTAGATGTAGCATTTTTCACTTTTGCAATATTTCTCCACTTTGTTATTCAGATGAAAAAGAACTTACTCCATGGAACAATATTTTGGAAAATTAGTTCATATTACAAAATTGATTCCTCACAAGCAGTATTAATTGTCCAAAATATTCAGAATGAGAATTCAATCCTTTGAAATATCACCTACAGTAAAATTAGGGCATTGACAGATACTACACGATTAGCAAGCTAATCGAAATATGAAGAGTTGTACAAGTTTCTCCACCAAAAATGAGTAAAATAACTCAAAGAATAGCAACTTGATTTCACAAAAATAAATCCTTAAACTTTTAAGTTCAAAAACTGGAGCACAAATATGTTAGTAACGGGAAGCTTATCAACATATCATCTGCCAAATATGTTTCCTACAAGATCTTCATGGACAGATAGGCCAGCTTCTTCCATCAGACTTTTTATGTAGCTGCACCACAAAATCAAGAGTGATTTGCAAAGACAATCAGCATTAAAAGAAGAAACATTCATTTGAACACAATCAACATTAAAAGAAGAAACATTCCTACAAGCATGAGAGTAATAGGCAACCATAGGAGCAATTGTTAGGTGAAAACCAAGATAAGGATTTCCAGAAGATAAAGGAGGAAAGGAATTTGATTTCTCCAATACATCAAACAACGGTCATCGCTCATAGCTTTCAATTTTCAATATATTGTAAGATTTTTGTTTAAGGAACTAAAAGCAATGCTATGAATCCAAGATCTAATATGTTGGTCAAAGTTCAAAAATGATTGCACGATGATGTTTAAGAAGTATAACAAGTACGAAAGACATCATCTGCAAAAGAGGTGTAACTTCTGCAAATCCTCCTCTAGCTTACTGGTGCATCTGTAAAAGAGGTGTAACTTCTGTAAATTCTCCTCCAGCTTACTGGTGTGGCACCAAAAATTAACATATGGAAAATATAAAGAGGTAACAAGTTAATATACCAGAATGAATAAAATACCGTATTAAACAGTAGATTTACTCTAATGAATGTTCCTGTAACCATATTAAAAAATAAGGATACAAAAATAAATCTAAGAAACAAAATATAACCTACACTTAGTTCTGATGCAACAATAGCCATATGGTTTGCATTTCCAATGGAGAAGAAGAGGAAGATAACTGCATTAATAGAGAGTACATGTTCCATCTTTTAACCATTTATGTTATTTACAATGTCTCTTCAAAATATGCTATTTAGAACTAATATATTACATTAATAGACAAAAGTACACATAGTTAATCCAAAATTTACACTTTGGAGGAAAATTATAAACAAAATAGCAAATATATTAATACATATGACCTAACATATTGTTTTTAATTTCACATGTTCATATATATTAAACATAAATATAAAACTAATTATGGATGATGTTCCACATAATCATTCCACATATGACTTACAATTTCATCACGTACATGTCCCATCTGAGTTGTTTGGCTGGGATCAATTGGAATCGGCTCTTGATCACCAAAATCTCCTTCAACTCCAGACATAATCATATCATCAGAAGAGTATTCCATAAAATAATTATCCATTGCATGATGTCGACGTATGAAATTATGCACCACACACATGCAACCGGAATTAATCTTTGCCTAGTAATTGGATAGTTTGGCATATTTTTTAAAATTCGAAACCTTGCTTTTAGCACCCCAATGCATCGCTCTATAATATTACGACATATACTGTGCCTATAAATGAATAACTCTTCCTTCCCTCTTAGTCTGCCTTACCCCCGATAATCTCTCAAGTGATAGCGGTGACCTCGATACGGAGCGAGAAACTCCGGCATATTTGGGTAACCAGAATCAACAAGATAAAATTGATCTGTTATAGTTTTCCATATTAATGATGTAATAAACCAACATAAATGAATATATAGAGTGAGTTTTATCTGTTACTTACCACCGCGAGGTTTAGGAAAATTATTTTCATGCCTTGTTAAAGCGTCTATGAACACCCTGGAATCATTTGTTGTCCCCTCCCAGCCAGTATACACAAATGTGAAAAGCATATCAAAGTCACATGTAAGCATCACATTTTGTGTAACAATAACCTTTCTACCACAAAATGATGTCTGAATTGATGTCGGTGCCCATGCCGACACATGAGTCCCATTGATAGCTCCAAGACAATTCTAAAAATGCATAATGAGTTAGTAACAATATATTGTTAATGTAACTAGATACATTAGGATATAATATGTACCTTAAAATACGGAAACCATTTTGGATTGTTCAATATGTGAGGATGGACACCATTATATTCATTTGGTCGAATAATATATGTGCTCAATGTACAAACAGCTCGTAGAACTCGTTTGAACCACTTGCTACTGGTGTAGAATGAATGTTGAAATCGATCTGCACATATTCGATGTCGTGTGTTGTGCCTGATTATTAGTAAGAACATATCAACACCTTCCTCAACTGTAACTTTCCTTCCATCTTTCACTAGATTCATTTCTTTTAATGTTCTACAAAAATTCACAAACACATGTTTTGACATACGGAAATTGTCAAAGCAAACTTGGGGGTGCCCATCAAGTATTTCTTGTATGTACATCCTCCCGGTAAGAGAAGAAGTCTGACACGACATTCGATCAATGTATCCAGGAAATTCAGTCATCATGTCATGAAAAAAAACATTTACGAGACCCAAAACTATAAGCAAATTGATATCTGGGCTTAATTCGTCAGATTCATCATCAGAGCTTGACATGGTCTACAATAAACCAATATTAAAATCAACATGTATAAAATTAAGGATATATTCATCTCAAACCAATAAACGATTGAAATTTAAAAGCTCAACATAGTCTTCAACATTAAATTCACAAATATTAAAAGAGTCTTAAATATTCAAGTCACAAGATCAAATAAACTCCATTAACATTACATAGTCTTTAGCTAGGTAATAAAAGTAATCCCCATCAACTTAGCAATATATGATCCTACACATGATCAAGATTGAGGCACTCCAACCATCCAGCTCTCCTATTTGATGGAATTTTCATGAAAATTTCACACAGACCAGGTTTAAGGAAAGCTTCTGTAGCTTTTGTGTACGTTTGAGTAGATAAATTATCCATCTCATTTAAAATCTACATGCAAATATCTATAGAGTAAGGATCACTGGGCACACTAGTTCCAGAAGAGCAGGATATATCTTGTTCGCGTTCTAACTTAGCAGTCCTCAACTCCATGTATTTTTGCCTAGCAATTGATTCTCCACTCAGTTGTTGCAAGATATCACTCCACTTATCCATACAAGCCTCATATTTTGCAAAGTTTGCAACTTTAGGATCTTTACGTCGACTACTATTGGATGATTCTGCACCACGTTGTCGACTATTAGGTTCCCCTCTAACATTCTCATGCTCGTCATCAACGACTTCAACATATGAATTAACACCTCTATTAATGAATGTATCTTCGAGCGCTCTCTCTTCATCGGATGTGGGAGGTAATTGAGTAGAAGCCCTATGCATATCACCCGTTGCAGTTGTCCCATCGAAAACTTCATTAAGAATGTGAAAATGATCACAACCTTCTTTTCGTATTGTCTTGTACTCCTTTTTATTTTTCTGTATCATTGATTAGGAAACTGTGACTTTATTATATACACTAACATACAGTAAAAATATATATTTGAATTGATAAAATATTTACCGTATAAAATTCAGCCCACACTTCCTCTGGAGCATTCACTTTACCAGTGTCTAGATCCATTGTCACACCAGTATGAGCAAGCAATGTAGCAAAAAGTTGATACCTGGTGCGTAGACGATTCCATTTACCTTTGAGCCTCTCTACACGATAATTCGTGTTCGTAGCTTGAAATACTTCTTTGTTGATCTCCTCCCAAACCGTATTACTAAAGGTAAATGTTTGTAGTTTATTTTGCTTCACTTTTTCATAAATGATCTCGACAAATATGGCAACATTAGTCTTTGACCATTCATATTTCTCCACTTCGATATTGGGATTATGCCCTACCATAATGATCTAACAATCCAAACAATATAAATTGCAATAACCAACTAATCAATTAAGTAAAAAATATTTTTGAAATTAGATATTAGGATAATGTCATACCATATCCTATTGATCTAACAAATCAACATTTTTTCCCCTAAAATTACACTAAAAATCAATTAAAATCGAACCTGATCAAATATCATAAAATTTTAACCTAAAAAATCAAGATTGCTACTGCGAGAGGGAATGACCTTCTAAATTCTAAATCTAAACTTGAAAGCCAGTTTGAGTTTTGATCTTACCGGAAGAACTCATAATTTCACTTTACCTGCTAAACTCGAAAGCCAAGTTTTTGTTTTTCGACTGTAGCAAAGCTAAACTAAAAATCATATTTGAAATTGAGTTTTCCGACTCTAGCCTTAAGGGGAATCTCATATGAATGAACTTAGTTTTTAGACTTTAGCAGAAAATGGGAATCTGATGTGAATGAATTATACCTGCTCGAAAGCCAATTTTCATTTTTTCACTGTAACTCAAAACTCTGTTTTCACTCTATCTGATTTTGGAATCTGGCTTCTAGGGACGAGAGTGCTTGAAAAAGGGCAAATTCATAAACCTAGTTGCGTTCAAATCATTGAAAATTGCTTACCCTATTCAGGTTGTGTGGCACAAAGGAGGCAGTCTGCCGGCGCAAAGGATTGATCTGCCGACGGTGAGGCTGGAGCGCCTGCAGTGGCGAGGAAAGAGGCGACAAGGCGGCCGACGCAAGGGACTGACCTGCCGACTGTGTGCTTGCAGTGGCGAGGAAGAAGGCGGTGAGGTGACACGCGGGGTGAGAAGGAGAAGAACGGCGATGAGAAGGACGCGGGGAAGAGGGGGCAAAGAACGGCAGGAGAATGCACGGTGAGAAGTAGAAGAGCGTGCGGCGGTGGAAAGGAGGAGCACACGACGATGAGAAGGACGCGGGGACTGACCTGCCGACTGTCTGCTTGCAGTGGCGAGGAAGGCGGCGAGGCGAGGAGAAGAATGAGCGGAGAAAATGATTCGGGAGAAAGGCCTGCGGCGGATGAGAATCAAGCATTTTTAGGGCACGGGAGCGCATTTTTCGTTTTCAAAAATTTTTCAGAGAATGGAAATATATTTTCCAGAAAACGAAAACAAAAATAGAATAACCAAACAGATTCTTGTGTTTTCTGAAAAACGAAAACAAGAAAACGGGGAAAATGGGGTAACCAAACGCCCCCTTACCTTTTGAGACTAATAATTGACGAATTGAAGAACGATATTTTTGCATTTATGAGAGATTAATCTTATCTTTTTTCATCTAGTTGTGAGGTCGATGATAAGGATAGTCTAAGATGAGTATATCATCTTTTGCACCAAACATATAATTATGACAATTGATTGATTCATTAGCATCCATTACTTATTGATCCAATTGAAATTTGTGATAAATTGAATATAAAATTTAACCATCCAACAGTATAATCATCTATTAATTATAAATTGATATCGAACGGTGAATTAGGTTATAATAAGCAAATAATTGAACGACCAATAATAAGGATGAATGTTCATAGATAAATTATGTAAGATAATATTTCTCTTTATCTAAAATATTTTTGTCTTTTACAAAATTAATTAATTTATTTTTTGATATATATATATATATATAGACATGTTTAACGGATTGATTTGATCCGGAATTGAGTCGGAACCAATTCGTTAAATTCGAAATTAGAATCGATTCAAATGAATTGGTTTTGGAACCGAACCGGAACCGTTCCGATTTCAGTTCAATTTGGTTCCAATCGATTTTGGAATCGGTTTGGATCTGATTCCGATTGCTAATTTAACGGTAAAAATTCTTAGCATGCTAACATGTGTACAAGATTATTTTACGATAGAAAAAAAAGAATACGATCATCATCACGTTAGATGAATTTGGAAGCTCGAGTTCGAGAAAGATGGTCCAGAACCATTTCGGAATCGATTCGGAACCGATTCGAATTGAATTGGTTCCAAAGTTAAAACTTTGAAATCGGAACCGATTTGAACCGATTCCAACGTCGTCGAATCCGAAATTGATTAGAATCGAATCGGCCGGAATCGAAACCGAAAAATGATAAACATCCTAATATATATCAATCCATCGTGTATTTTTCCCCATGGCTTCGATTACAAAAGACATTGTATATAACTTTTGATTCAATTATAACATTTGACATGACAATGGCCAATCGACAGACAATGACGATGGTACAACATTTATGGTAGCGATCGAACGCCGACGGCCGATAGCAATGACGATCGGCAATGGTGGGGCAACCGCGATCGATAATGATGGACAATGACGATTTATATGACGGCGCCAAAGATTTTATTATAATAAGATGAAATTGAAATTGAATAGAACTTTAAAAGTATTTTTGTCCCGCCTAAAAATTAAAAGATAATTTTAAAAATAAAATGTTGTTAATTCAATAGAATCTCTATTTTCTTAGATAATCTGTTTTTAAAATAGATAATTTCATTTGTTGATAATTATAATATATTACTTCGAAAATAACCACAACTCTGAACTAAACATCGTTATAATATATAACTTCAATCGCTCTAATAAAAATCTAAATCTTAAAATCAATTTTCAACTGTAAAAGTCAAATCTTCGACACGTAGCCCGGTCAAATCGATCGAACGAGCGGTGATCGCCAAATTTAATTTTCAGCCGCTCATATTAAACATCCCAAAATAGAAATAAATGCCTATAAATATGCGACATCAATTCCACTATATATTTAATTAAATCCCCCTTCCTCCTTTTCTCCTCTGCGTGTACCTTCGCAACCACCGCCATGGCTTCCCGTCGCGCTTGCATGCTTCTCCTGGCTCTCCTCGCCGTTGCGATGCTGGCGAGGCACGCCGCCGCCGACGAAGCAGCTGCCGCCGGCAACGGCCCTACGGCGACGACGGACAATCAACAAGGGGAGGCGGCCAACACCGTGCCGACGGCAAACGACGGCGAAGACGACAGCGACGAAGCCGACGCGCATGGGTTCGAGTTCGATCAGGAATTGATCGTCCTCGGCCATTGATAATATCGTCCATAATAATTAAGAATTTTAATTTGTCGGCATCAATTCACCATGCCGTCTCTGGTAAATAAAGGTTCTCAGCATCTTTAATCTTAATCACCTCTGTTATTTTTTTTTTAAGCGTGATTTAATAGAAAATAACAAGCAATTAAAACGGAACGACCTCCAAATCTGACTTCACCGCGCCGCTTATTTTGTTCCCTAAAGCGACTCACACGTGCTCAACGTGGAGTTCTATAACTGGAAGTGCCGTCCCAGCCTCACGCGTTGCTATAATAAGAAATAGAGAGAGAAATAGTTTCGAGCGTCGAACTTGACGACATCGTTTTGAAGGCGATAGTTTGATCTTCGTATTCTTCTGCTGTATATATCGTTCGATAACAAATTAAAAAAAAAAATCATTTGAGTGATTTTAAAATTTAAGAATTTATTCGAACAAAATAAGATTTTGATATTGAATTATCGTTCAAAGATTAAAAAAAAACGTTGCGTAGAGCCACGCAGTGTACGTCTCTTTCCACGAGCAACGGTTTCACGGGAAAAAAAGAAATACCTGGTGCCGGATTGCCAAACAGATGTCTCCGTGACTAGGCACAGTCAATGGGACATCATGCGCATCGACCGTCCTTTTGATTAAAAAAAAATACAGAGTCGATTTGAAACGGACTCTTCGTTTCGTCGGTCGATGGCAGCGACGTTTCAGCAGGTCTCTGTGTTCGACTCGTCGCCTAAAATTCTCATCGACGGACGAACTGAGTTCGAGGTAAACTGGATTGCGATGTTCGAACAATTTGGGGGTTAATGAACGAGAGAGATGCATCAGTGGCTAATTTCTAGTTCATTTTTTGTATTTCTGATGAAATTCGAAGCGAGGGATCTGTATGGAAAAGCAGAAGTTTTCGAGCGAGAGAAAAAAAAAAAAAGGCGAGAAATTTTGACGCGGAAAACTCGTCGTCTTCTCATCGTCAGAACGAGTTTTAGTCGGAATCGATCTTGATTAGCCCGATGTTCTTGTGGGCTGCTGCATCGCGAGTGGCGGCTTCCAGAAGCGGCAGCCTCGACATGTAGCTCCTCACTTCGTTGCGGATCGTCTCTTGCATCGCCGCCAAGAATTCCCGGCTAAATTGGAAAGGCCGATCGCCGACTTCCCCTGCAGGGAGCGGGGCCTCGTCGAGGAACCTCTGTACGTTACTGCTGGATCCGTCGTTGCTGCTTTTTTTCTGGTCGGATATGTCGACCACTCGATCTGATCCCGGGAGAGCCAGTGTCAGGGACGTCAGGGGATCGTGCTCGTCGACGGAAGGTTGAGTAGCCGGAACCGCGGCCGCTGTCTCCGACGTCGAGTCACGCTGTTGGTCTTGGAAGGGGGAAGAGGAATAGGAAGGCGGCAGCGCGATGCTGCCGGTTCTGGCCACCGGACGGTAAACCGGAGGAGGCGACGCTGCTTCTGTGTGGGTCCGTTGGCTGGAGTCGCTCGAATCGGACCTGGAAGAGCTGTCAGGGTGGTTCAGACGCAGTCCCGGGGACGCGAGCACCGGCCCGACGCTTCGCGCTCTCTTTGGCGGCAGAGTCGGAATCTCGTCCTCTCCGTACGCCGGCGCCCCCGCGGCGGCAGCCATCGAGGAGGACTTCCGCTTGAGGGTGGAGTTCCAGTGGTTCTTTATGGCGTTGTCGGTGCGACCGGACAAGAGGCGGGCGATGGTGGCCCACTTATTCCCAAAACGGCGATGAGCCTGAACGATGGTCTCGTCCTCCTGCGCCGTGAACGGCCGGTGCTCCACCTGCGGCGAGAGCTGGTTACACCACCGGAGGCGGCACGACTTGCCGGACCTCCTGGGAATAGACCGGCTGATCAGACTCCAGTTCCTGGGCCCGTGCTGCTCGACCAGCCGCCGCAGGGTCTCATCCTCCTCCGGGCTCCATGGCCCCTTGATCCGGTCCGTTGCCCTACTCACGCCGAACATCAAAGCGGCCGCCGCCGCCGCCGGAGGCATCGGTATCCTCCAACCAACAATCCCAATAAACGGAACCGCAGCGACCAATCAAGGTAACAAAGACCACTCGAATCCCTCAATTTATTAGCATTTTAATCGAAATCTCAAGAAGAGCAAGGCGATGGTGCACAAGACGTATTGGTTTGGAATTATATAGAGGAGAGTGGGAAGTTGGGCGGCGACCGGTAGCAGTCGGTTCGTGTACCGGTTAAAGGGCGCTGCACGCACCCGCTCGCCTCCTCCACCACCAAGGCGGTTTAATTGGGTACAGCTGGCTGACGCACACGTGTCGCTTCTCCCCCTCTTCCTTTGCCACTCTCGACTCCTTAGGTCAAAGTAGCGTCGTTTTCCTAATCAGACTCACTCTTCGTTCGGGTCGGATTCCGAATTAAAACCGGCAGATCCAAGGAAACTCAAAAGGGCAGACTATGATTCCGTTTTTAGGATCGGATCGGGTGCGCGGGTTTTCTCATCGCTCCGACCCGATCTGATTCTAGCAAAGGACAAAGTTCCGGTTACGTGACGGAGAGGATAAGACGGATAGTGCGTACCGTGTCGTCGTCTCCTACGCTTCGATCTTATCTTCCAACCGCAGTGGTTGACGTCATGTCGCCCCAACCGCCGGAAAATTTAAAACCAACTCGCGAATAAGGCTATAAGCAGTCTGGTTTGGTTACGGAATGGAGCGTAGATGTAGCGGCAGCAGCACCACCCGGCACGTAATTCTGTTTCCTCCGTAACAAACAGCCTTGCCCAGCGCCCGCCGTGTAAGCCCGCCCGTCAACTCATTCCTTTGTCCTTTTGCCTTTCCCTCTCAACACTGGCTGCGAGTTTCTGATCCGTATAGCACTGTTCTCATATGTTTTGACGAGAAAAACTGCCATCGACTTTATTTTCTTCGCACTTTAGACTTCACAAGGCCGCCGCCCATTGGTTTGATTGGTGGCACTCTCAGATCTCCTTTAGCAAACTGTTCATAGCGTCTGGCTTTAGGGTTTTTTTTTTTTAAATAAACAAAATCTAGTTCTTCTCATTGCCGCTGAGAGTCGAGGTCACCAGCTTCCCATTTTTATTATTTTTTAAAATTGATATTTGAATTTTCGATTCAATTAATACTGAAATGACTAATTCGATTTTACAAATCTTTAATAGATCACAAGAACCCTTAAGGCGATGTCATAAAAATACTCACAATTCAATAGTTAAATCAGACACTGCAATCATATTGTATCTGTAAAAACAAGTTCAATATCCATCCAAATAGATAAATTCTCGATCCAATTCAGAACCGTCGGTCTAAATTTTTTCAAAGTTAGTACTGGAAATGAATTAATTTGTGAAATATTTCACCTCTTTACAGCTACACTGTGTCACTTGGGCCATCCCATTTCTCCAATAGTTCTATATATACTTTAGACTTCACAAGGCCGCCCATTGATTTGATTGGCAGAACTCTCAGAACACCTTTAGAAAACTGTTCAAAGCTTTTGGCTTTTGGGGTTTTTTTTCAATAAAAAAATCTAGTTCTTCTTATTGCCGCTGAGAGTTGAAGCCACCAGCATCCCATTTCTCCTTTAGTTATATATATACTTTCACCAGGATGCCTAAGATGAGATCTAATTGGAATAACTTTTTTCCTTGTATTTCATCCCAGCCTGATCACATTTTGCAAAGACTAGGAACCAATGTTGGTGAGCATATGTAAGCAAAATTGAGTTACTTTCCCTGGGGAGTTTGAGTACATGCTCTAAGTTGGCTTTGCTTTGGTGGTACAGGAAGGAAAGATGAGGGAGAAAATGAAAAGAGAAGGTGCTAAAGTGAGAGTTGGTTGTGATAGAGCATATTCCTTTCTTAGTGAACTCAATCTATCATTTAAGGGCAAGTTGGGGAAGGGATCCAATGTTACATGTCATCATGCACTAAATATGTCTCACTCAATCTTGTCGTTTTTATGTAGAACAAGAATGTGTAGGGTGGTAATGAAAGTCTAGTAGATAACAATCTCAAAGGCAATGCTAATGACATTTAGGATAATGAGCATATGTTCTTGAATACAATTATTATATGATAAATTATCTAAAGTATGTTCTTTAAAAAGGATTTAAAAAAATGAGTTTAGTTATATAAGATGAACATAATCATTAACACAATATTAAAAGTGTCTCTTAAAAATATGTCAAAGTGTATATGGAATACAAGTGAGATCAAAGACCAAATCATCTGTGGTGTGGCGCTCAAGATTTTGCTTCTAGTCAAAATCTATCTTTTACAATGCAATTGACTAGCTGACAAGAATGTACCATTCAAGTTCGCTTCATAAAAGAATTGTCTAGTTCAAGCTTTGACAGCAATCTGTAACTCAAGCAATTTCTAGCACATAGGTGAATGAAAGTTCAACTCAAGGAAGTTTAAGCTAATATTTTAGTGTGCTCAATGCGCTATAAAGGTTTGCAAACCTGATTAAGAAAATCTTAAAAGTAAACTTGTAAACCGAACTAAACATTTTGTGCTAGTATTGTCAATTTAATTGCCTGCATACCTTTTTTAGAACTTCTTACATGGTTTTGGACAAACCTGAAGAAATACAGATAAAGCTTCATAAGATAAAATAATGAAAATTTTCACCAGATAAAGTTCTAAGATACAAAGTGGACGTACTCGAGGAAAAGAACTAAAGACTATGAGCCAACACTACTGACACATGATATGTACACAGTCGCTGTTTATTCTTTTGCTCCAACCAATACTAGGTAAAAAACATGCAACAAAACCTTTACACCATTTAAACAAAATTGTCTTTATGCTCTCAGCATGTTTTGTAATGGCAAAAATCAGTATCTGAAACTGGGATAATACATTAGCAAAGATATATCCATAACCAACCAATCTGTGGAAAGTGATGGTTACTTGTTACCCTTCTGGAGACCATATGTAAACTATATATTGCGTGCTTATGTTCTCAGATGGTCATTTTATAGTCACAACTTTCAAAGTCCTGAATAATCAAACATTATTTTGAGAACATACTGGCAAAAAACAAATATCTAATATATGCTCAATAACTTTCTAGTATGCGTAGAAAATGAGGATACTTATTTTCTTTTCTCTCTTATGACCATAGGTAAATTACAATAATAAGCTCATACTGTTGGAAGTTTATCAATCAAGGTGAAGCATGTGTTTCTCAAATTTAACAGAAAAGAACCAACAACTCATTGATCAAACTGTTGATAATGAAAACTACTCTGTAACTGAAGATATTTAAGGGACCATCACAATATATTCAGATAAGTTTTTCTTACATGGATTTGGATTTGTGAAGAGAGATTGCCTTGTGGGATCATTTGCTGTTCTTCTCCTCCTCTCTGACAGCTTTATGTAACCAAAAGACCAGAAGACTGAAACAAATGGTCTCATAGCTCTGCCCTCATTTTGTGTTCTTTTTTGTTACCTCAAAATTTTTATGTATCGAACATAAAATTGAGAATGGATCATTCATTTTATTCCATGAATCAAATTATAGAATATTTCATTTCATTCCATGTGCCAAACTAACAAGTAGATGTTCACAATCCATTCCTAATTTATTTGACTTCCTGATGTTGTCTCTAATTAGATGATAGAAGGAAAGAAATAAATAAATTTCCCTTTTTTTACTTGGAAGGAAATAGAGAGGGTGAAGAAAATAAATGCATTGAAATAAGTATTAATGTTCTCATCATCTTTCGTTTTCACTCAAGTAAACAAGAAGAATGGAATAAAATACAAGATAATATACTTATTTTCTCTTCGTTAGACTTATTTCATTTTCCCTCCTACTTTCTCTCTCCAAGCAAACCCAATAAAATAAATAAATATTTCATTATTTGTCTATTCTATTTCATGAACTAAACTAACATCAAAGTTGGATAAATTGTATACCTAGAGAAACATATTCATATTTTTGTTTTGTTAAAAAAAAACTCATGAGAATGTTAAAATAAATGTGCATAGTTACACAAATGGAAAAAAATAAAAAATAACAATAATTCAAAGTAAATAGGTGCCACTCCAATATTGATAAAATGAGAAGAAGAAGAAAAGATGGAGATGATATAATTATCTTTATAGTTAAACGAGTTCAATTTATCAGAATGAGAGGTATAAGAAGTTTAAAGAAAATATTCACTAGAAGAATAAGATTCATCTAGTAAACCACAAATTGTTGGGATAATCATGGTTTGATGATGATGATGGCCCAAACATGAAAAGGATATTTATCGAGATCATTTAATAATTATGGGCCCTCTGGCTATGGTTGTCAACAAGTATGGGCCCTCTTGGCATGCTATTTGATGAGTTGATGTTCAATCCAATAAATTGCAAAGTCAACAGACTTGATAATTTTGACTCCTATCTTGTCTCACCATGATGATATGGGGCAAGCATGATCAGTGCTTATAAAATCGAACCGGACCAGCTGGTTCAACAAGTTGAACTAAAATTGGATGTCATTCAACCTAGTTTGTTAAAAATGATCGGAGATTATCAAAAACTATTTGAATATGATAACGAGCCATAAAGTAAAGACAATAAACTTCTTTTTTAAAAAAAAAAATCTTCAGCAATACTAATTTTTTATGCTTCTAAAAATATGAATTTGACTAGTGATTTTAACTGGAACTCTCTGGTTTCATTGGTGGTATTCAAGAGTTTGTGTATGATCAAGTGATATACCATCCAAACCCAATTGGTATCAAAGCTTTCTTTGTCATGTCATGGACAAAGAGATAAGAATAACAAAGCCAATACGATGTACGAAGTCATGGATAAAATACTTTAAAACTCTCACTTTAATTATAATATCAATTCCACCCTTCCTGCTCAAGATAATGCCTGGTGCTTACTAATTAGAGACCCAGCGAAAGAAGAAAGATTTCAGAAACATCAAATGCAACCTACCTCTTTCATACCCGTCACCAATCTCCCGCTCTCCCGACCATGAGGCCATATTAGGGCCCACCCTCTGACTAATGGAGAGAATGGTAGAAATTGGGGAACCGAAAAGCTAGAATACTCGGAATACGGGCGGTTTCACCCTTCTTTCTGCTCCGCTGCGCTCATGGCGGATGGTGACGTCGAAATAATAGGAGCACGTTAGCAAAGAAGAGTGAAAACAGTTTGATTCGATCGATTCGGCAAATTGCACACATTAAACAATGGCCGAAAAACAGTTTTGGTTTTCAAAAAGGAAAACAATTAACCCGAAACCATTTCGATTTTCACACAAGGCTATCATAGATACACAAATGAGCACAAATTTACTACGAATCGTGAAAGACGCGCCGACGACGGCGAATCCCTAGGACGCTACCCCGACGCCAACGCCGGCGGAGCGTCGCGGCGGGGAGAGGGGAAGGCGGGAAGAGAAGTTCCGGTACCGGTGCCCATCCCCACCGGCGGGAATGTCCATGTCCTCGTCCTCGGGGCCTTCGTCAAAGTTGAGAGCGTAGCTGAGGGGGTCATACCTGAAGGCACAGGGACCGCGGCGGCCGTTTTGTGGGCGGCCGATCCGCCCCACGAGGTTCCGGCAGCGGCCCCCAATCTCCGGCAGATCCTGCGCCTTAGACCGCAGCCAGATCGTCGAAGACCGGACCAGAGACGCCGGCTGACCACCCTCCTCGTCGCCGGCCGCGACGCCTCCGCCGCCGCCGCCGAAGCAGCAGGATCCGCAGATCGAGGAGCGAAACCGGTACATCAGCGAAGGGGAAGAATCCGGTGAGTGGCGGTCGAATTGCATCGCGAATTAGCGATCGAGCGGAAGAGATTGGTTTGGGTGAAGCACAAGTGTGTCGATGGATTTTTATATCTGGAAAGACAAACGGAGAATTTAACGCCGTCAAGGCGACCGCGCCGCTTTTGCGTGGACTCCGCGTCTCCGGGAGGCGCGAGCTGGAATCAAAATCTCATTTTAACCTCCCAAATTATCTGTTTTTTCTCAAACGCCCTTATAATTATTCGATCTTCGTAATTATATCCCATGATGCAAAAGATTGAAATCCATCAATCTAGCGGTCCCTACCAGTCCATTTTTGAATCATCGTAAAGAAGGTAAATCACGATAGACCTTTGATCGTGATTTAATGTAGCGTATGGAGGACAACACGTATTCGTATTCTGAGGATTGATTCGTTGTCAATAATCTGGCGTCTGTATATCTCAAAACCACTCACTCACAGGAAGCTATTTAGCAAGATGACGAGTTATTACTCGTTGAAGTACCTTCAACGGAGTCAATAATCAAAACTAAAGCTCTGCGCTTCGTTGAAAACTTCCTAACCTACTTTGTTATAATTCTAAAAAATTAAAGGGGCAAAATGAATATTTTAAACAGCTGTGTATGTCTAGCAACGCGAAGAAACGATGAAGGTCATTATTCCATTTGGATGATGATTAACACAGCGATCGTTCTTACTCTTTTTTTTTTAATTATTTTTTAAAATTGACATAAAGTGTCCTGGCATTTGGTTCGATTCATTTTTAAAAGCGATTGATTTGGTAAAAATTTTAATAGATTAACAGAATAAATCAAAAGGTATTCGAGCGACTGTACAATTTAATATTTTATAATTTATTATTTTATTTTTTTTACAAATGTATCGAATTTAAAATGACTAAAAAATTATAAAGATACTCTACTGTTGTACCATAATCTCCAAAGACAACTATCATTTCTAATCGTTTGTAATAAAAAGATGATAACATTTACTTCTAATATTCTCCATCATCAATGATGAAGAAGAAAATTAAATCATGAATAAATCTATTAGCTCTTGATCTAGTGACTAAAAACGACAAAGATTCTATTAAATCCAAAGAGAATTTTAACCTCTTCCAAAATAGAACCCTACAACTATCTTTCTTACTGGTGTTTACTTCGAATGGACGAATACTTATATTTATAAGACGGATCGTTACGAAGCTTCATAGCCATTAATTTAATCCCCACAATGTCAATTTTTTTTTAATAATCCAAATACCTTTGCCTTGGGATCTGATTAGTCTTGAAAATGACCGACCTAATCTTAAAATGGATCACCAATTGAATTTTGATAGACATTCCAACGTCAAAAATTATTATTATTTTGATAATCCAAATATCTATATTGTAACCTGATTGATTTTAAAAATAACTGTTCTGATACTTAGAGAATCAATCATCAAAATAAATTCGAAAAACACAATTAAATTTCAACATCCAACATCACAAATAATTCGAGCATCATCTACATAAACATGCACAATATAAGAATCAAAGTTTCGTTGCATGGATATCACCATTCCACCACTAGCAGAAATCCAATCTTATTTCTAAATGAGGACATTTTTTAGTTTCAAAATCTTTTGAAGCTGATGTAGATAAACAAAGGCCTTTCCAGTAGTCGGTATACTAAATCCAGTCAAAATAACTACAATGTAAGAAAAACATTCAGTGCCTAACAATAACATTCAGCACAGGGGTCGATAAAACAGGGGGAAATGAAAATGGGGGGAAAAAAAACATGATTAAGAAGTGCTTACGAAATATAAATATTTGTATTATGACTTCCTGGTGATGAACTATGATTTACAAGAAAAAATTTGATAAAATTTGCACCGATCATCTTGTTGAAAACACAAATAAACATGAAGGTGGCCCCTTGTACAGGTTCTTTGAGCACAATGTGTCAATTGGAAAAGGAATTTTTTAATATCCTCCTGAATCCTTCTCGGTTCTTCAGAAGCTGGATACCGTTCATCTTTAAGAAGGATCTGCACAAGACATTCAAAATTCAGTGCAGCGTGCCCTGTAGTTTGCTTTGTGGCATTTTCTGGCCCTCTTAAGCAAAAGTTTCAAGACCTCCAAATGAATATCAGCTTCATTCTCCCTGCAAGAACAGAAGTCCGAACACTTAGATGTTGGTACAACCAGAAAAAGCTTTGAAAGTAGTTCAAATGTTCACTGCAAGAAAAACTTCTTGCAATTTGAGATTTCATATCATTTACGAACCGAAAAAAAAAAAAAAAACAGGCGTGTTGAAAATTCCGCCTTACATCCAGAATGCCAAAGTCCATGCAATGCTATATGACACTATTTATTTTACGTCACTAGCAGCATATTCCAGAGGATGATAAACAAGAACATTAAAAAAGAAGAAAAGTAATGTGAAAACAGTTTGTAAGTGCTCGTGCTGCCTGTGTCTTCAATCTCTGGAATTTGTTCTCATGAAAAGCTACGGGAAATGGTTGTCCAGCAGCGTTGTAGACTTTGATATCCTGAAAAGGTTAGTCAATATCCGTTTAGCTCCAACCAGCTGAATGATGCCGCGGATCTAGATACACCGCCATGAGGTTTGGACCTAGGTATATCATCCCAGCGTGGAGTGGAGAGGGCAAAAAGAAAGCACATACTCCAAACAACCTGAAAAAAGGAATTGACCTGACTTGAAATTATTTTTTCAGGTTTTATATATGTTTTCAATTTTTAGTATAACCCTAAAACCCCAACCTAGATTGGTTTCAATATTACTATTACATAAAACTTTTATAATGTATATATGTATATAACATACAGGTTATGATATCCTAGGCGCCGCGTGTGCACGACACTGTGCGCACCTGAGAGGGAATGCAGTCACTGTGCACTCCCACAGGATATCAATACCGTATAACATACTATGGTATATTAAGTAGCTGCTAGTATAATAAAACCTGAAAAATGACACCTGATCCAATCCAACACACAAGTTGAAGAAGAAAAAAAAAAATCTATGCTGAAATTTTTTTCATAATTACAAACCCTTGCACGTTTTGAACTGGGGGCATCAGGTGGGTCTCGACGACTTCGGGGACTACTAGAGTCATTTGGGTTCTGCATGGTGGCCTGTGTATGGAAATTATCAATATAAATAGCAAAAGTATCCTGTGTTCAGCAAGTAGTACATTAAAAGCGTCATCCTTACCGCTGCTGTTGAAGAGCTCTGATTAATTCTGGTATCATCTTGATCTGTTGACGTGGCTTGAGATATGAAGGGCATAAGATTACGTACTAACCTTGAGAAGAATAATCCATCCTCACTTACTCTTACACCCACCTCAGGCGAGGAATTTCCACCTATGCCTACTTGATCTGTGGAAGAACCTCTAGCAACCTCTGGATGATTAGTGGCACTAACATGAACTTGCTCTCTGGGGAAAAATGATTGTAGCCACCGATCCAATCTGCTAGTTAGTTGTTCAAATTGGATTTCGTTGTTGCTAATACTGGATTGCACCTGTTGGCTTCCACTAAGGAAGTCTCTTAAAGAGCCTGACAAAGATTCTTAGTTTAATGCAGTGTAGGCAAATTTTTAAACTCTGGAGAAGCGACAAAAATCTAATCCACACAAAAAGGACAGTACTTAACTACTTTATATAGCCAAATTCATAGAACTCATAAGAAAATGGAATTGAACAAATTATTTCTGACCTTGATGTGAAGCTGGAGATGATTCATTTATTGAGGTGTTTAACCCAGAAGCAAAAGAATCAATACTTGCAGAAATTTGGTTAATCTCATGAATGAAATCTCCCATAGACGATTCCAAGTTTTGTGATTGTATAGTCGATCCAGTGGTATGCTGTTGCTCACTGTTATGACCATTACCGTTTTCCCTATTAGACAATTCATTGCCCCTGGAATCACTCAAATTCCCAGAAGTAACATGTGGAACCCTAGCAAGAACTGGACAGATTAACCCAACTGCACTACCAGATGGGTAAGCTGTAGATACCCCAGCAGGTAGAGCAACCATTGTTCTTATTGGCAATACTCTTACTCCAGAATCTCCAGCAAGAGATGGATTATCTGAAGCTCCAGAAACTGCTTGAGGAACAACATTGGAAGTAGAAGAATTTTCAGTTGGATTTGTTGTTTCTTGAACTTCTTGTGCACCTTGTGTGCCTCGGTTACGAGGGGAAACTGGTACAGTACGACCTAAAAGCAAATGATACATCATCTGTCAGGCTGAAGGAATTTAAGAAAACAAAATAATAGTAAAAGATGATTAAGAATTTGGACAAGATTCTAAAATACCTGAACGAAGACGAATGGCGATATTTCCTGGAACAAATGTAGTACCCCGTGGTTCACCTTGTAAACCATGACCAGTATATGCAGCTCCCATATGATGTGGACTAAAATTTGATCCTGGAAAGAAAGGAACAGGCTGCAACAAGAAAGTTTAGCTGATACAGAAAACAATGAGATATAACTCAATAAAAAGGAGTTCTTTAACCTGAACCATCACAGGATTAGGTCCAGATGCAGAGATGAAAACTGCTGGTCCCGCATTGATCACAGCATCAGACTGCATGATAAACATCATTCAACTATGAGCATGTTTTATACATGGAAGGGAAACTGCTTACGAAACATACTGGTCTTTCACCAAAGCGCAATGTCATTGTTATACGACCCAGCTCTAGCAGTAATGAACCCAAATTCTGCAATAAGATTCCAGACCTAAGCACGCTGTTTTGAAGGTTCCCCCGTGTAAGAGGATCTATCAAATGTGCTTGATCCTCTAGGCGCCTTGTGAATTGCTGTATAAAACAACAAAACAGCACACTGTCAAAATGATTGATAAAAAAAACACCATACAAAGGGAATGTAAAAATGTTGCCAATATGGTCGACCAATATGCCATTTATTGTAAATTTAAATTCCAAGATATAGCAAAAATAGTATAAACAACTTTCTTGTGCTCGTGGAGATCTGGGGAATCCGATGAGTGGCAAAAAATATGACGCATTTGGATCTTTCACAATAGCACAAGCTTTGGGGACAAGTGGTCACCACAATAAACATTGTGCTAGTATCTGAAACAAAATTATGGGTCAAGACAAATGACAGTGATAGATAATTGTGATGTCCAAAGGGTTGAGAGAAAGTCCGACTGAATGAGGGAACAAGGGGTAAAAAAAAACTAGGGCTTCAAACTAGGAATTAACAAGTGTGTTTTCTTCCTAATGGGACTGAGTGACACCAAGCCCAGTAACAAATAGTACAGATAACAATCTAATGGCACCATAGACCATGTCAAAGTGAGCAATCATTATTGACTGATGGCGAGCCAACTATCAATTATCCCAGATTGAAATGCCAGACTCAATCTGCATAGACCATGTTTGTACCTCATCAAACCACATGAACATGAAAGGAATGACTAAATATCCAGCAAATACACTGTTGAAACGGAAACTAAGGAACAGCTTTTTCTGCATATACTATTCAATTTACTTCTTATCCATCCAACTTATATTAACTACTTCAAAAATCCCTATTCTGGAGATCCTGTCTACTGAGAATACAAGATGATCTCATTATC
The DNA here is from genome assembly GCA_025175895.1 of Wurfbainia villosa. Classification (NCBI taxonomy): domain Eukaryota; kingdom Viridiplantae; phylum Streptophyta; class Magnoliopsida; order Zingiberales; family Zingiberaceae; genus Wurfbainia; species Wurfbainia villosa. Next base: position 1,840,300 of record JAKLTH010000042.1, read on the forward strand.
TAATAACAAATACTTGTTCATGGGACATCATAATATAAAAAATGAAGCTTGGCATCGAACATCTTCTAACTATTGACATTCGAATTTTGGTGTTCATCAAATCCTTCTAAAATTGTACTAGGCCATATTATCCATCTCTAGGTTTCAGGGATGAAAAAAACAAAAATAAACTAGAAAACAAGACTCAACTAAAAAATGCCAAGTTCATTTTGCTCACCACATATTCAAATGAAATAGCATAATATTAATGGTTCGACCATAGCTGACTCTACTTGAAATGTATAATGCAAGTACAACTAGTACAAAATATATAATAGAAAGTTTGGTGCTTAAGAGAAATAACTTGGTAATTTAAATTGTTATGCCTTATTCAATTCTTTGCGAAAAAGCCAACTTGATAAAACCCAAAGAGGAATGAACACATACTGATATGTATCCATCAGCTAGCATCATTAGTAATTCTCTCGTAGAAAGCAGAATTTCTGTTAAAGACGCTAGATTTGATAGGCCACCTGGGGTCAAAGAATGGCGAGACTGAAGACCATTGTCAAGCATATTGGTGGTGTCTGGTTCATTTCTGTATTCCACACCTGACAAACAATGAAATTTCTTCTAGTTATCATATAACCCAACAGCTTGCATTAAAATAAACCTCATCAGATTTATAAAGAAAACAAACAGTTGCATCTATACCTTCTCTGAAGAACTCATCCCTCATAAAGCTCAAATATTGATGTATGATGGCCAAAGAATCAGGAATTACCTGCATAACTACAATTTATAAGTATAACAAAAAAAGGCCTTGCCTGCTAGTAATGCTAATAAAGATTTTTCAGTTAAACAAAGAGTGTGATGTAAATAATTTGCTGAAGCAAGCAAATAAACATGTAAAGCATATCCAGACACCATCTATGGTTGACAACATACAGTTGGTTGTTGAGGCCCTAATGGAACTGCAGCGTGGAATTGGTTGGATGACTGCCTAGAACCAAGCTCACCAAATGGAATGTCAAGAGAGGCTCTTGCACTCAAATCCTGTGAAGCAAGATTATTTGTCTTCTGAAACAAAATTTTTAAGTTGACATATTTTTAGCATTAGAGGAATTTACCCTGAGATCCATACTTGAGGTCTGGAATTCAGAATTTCTTGTTGCAACAGCATTCAAGATACTAGATATAATCTGCTCAATGGAATAAATGATTAACCATGTTTATATTATTAAAGTGGACGAACCAAATTAAAAATCAAGGGCATATGCACTAGCAGAATCTACCTGAGAAAGATGAGTATGATGCTCCCCTTGACCACTATTAACGATCTCAAAGACTAAGGTATGAGCTCCTTGACTAACATGACTATGGTAAGTATCCAAAGTGGCATTAGCAGCTACAGTAATAGGAAAAAATCAGTCAAGATTCCTTCATCCCAATTTTTCATTTAGGAAACAATTGGCAAAGATCTGTTCTAATTTCTTCTAAAAAATACTGTACTACAAAATAAAAGCAGAACATTCTGAACTATACTTATACCACCATTAAGCAGAAAGCAAACACAAAGATTAAGTTATTTGCAGTCAATGCATGTCAAGGATTACATCCTAATACACTTGGTCTTTTGAAATAAAGGACCACAAATATTCCAACACTTAGTACAATTATAAAAAGCTTGTTTAGCCAAGTACATGACAAACAAAAAGAAAATGCTTAAGTTTTCAAGTGAATTCATATTACACAAGATTGAACATAAACCATATGTGACCTAAATGCAAACCAGACTGACCTGGTGCACCTTCATTTTCCATATGACTTGATGGGGATGAAGAAAATTGTTGTGGTTGTCTAACAACCATATGCAAGGTGTGACCATCTTCAATGTCTTAATCATCCACGCTAAGGAACAAGAAGTCATTTAGTAGAATGCTGATAATTAGATGAGCAAGTCATAAATAGCACAAGCTCGACAGGCATGTTCAGTAATAAAATCCAATATTTCCCTAAAATTAATGAGTAATCCAGGGAAAATAGAAGGATAAAATCCATAAGTGCTATTATGTTACAGTAACAGATAACTTTTATAGAAAGAATATAAGCACTAAAAGCATAAAATATGAGGCAGCCCAGGAAAGAAGCATCAGATAGTATGATCATAAGTCAGCACTCAAATGCAGAATTGTTGCTACGAAGGATAGGCAAGTTGCCGGTGTGTACCATCTCAAATGTCCATTATAGTTGCTGTACTCACAACCAGACACAAGCCAAATAACACAAGGCACATAAAACCAGTCAATATTTGAAAACATATTGACTTAAGAAAGGAGTACAGAAATAACCATAAATGAAATATCTACTTGAAACGAGATATCATGCCTTTTGTCTATATAGATACAATTTTGACCCACTTTACAACATCAGCATATGCTTTCAAATAGGTTACTATACATTGAATGCTATTTGAGGTAAAAAGCAGAAGTCAGTATTTCTTTTTGAGGAAAAACATGATAGTAAACTTAAATAAGTTTGCCAATAAGTTCATCATGCAAATTAGTGTGTATGTCTAGTTATCTAGACCATATACAAGGGAGAAAACATGCATGATAAGTTATTTAGAATGGATAAAAACAGCCAGTATCTGAAAGGGATGATACTAGTGCATCTCAACAAGTCTATTTCAATACAAACAAGAAAGAGAACATCTACAATAAATTAAGAACAGAAATACGAAGAGATGCCTTAGCAACTCGAAGTGCTTAAAACTACATGTTTCAATAAATAAAGATGTTACCATAGACAAAAAAAAAAATGATCCATTAATGACAAGAGAGAAATAGAAGTGATATTCCTCATGCAAAACAGACCAGTATTTACTCAGTCTAGTGTAATTAAATTAGTCAACAAATTTGCCACATCAAAATGGCATAATAGGATACAATATGTAGACAAGATTTCGTCATCTTTCAGAACCTTGCCACGACATATTAGACGTTGTTGTTCTGAGATCACCCCAGTAATGCTGGCTATTTGTTCCTTCAACTTTGGGATTGGCACCTAAGAAGTAAATAAAATATTATACTGTAATGGACTTCAAGGATGTTTATCTTTAAATATGTTTGGAGACGTCATAACAAAAATGTATACAATTCTCATAACTTCACTAAAGCTTAGCGTTAGTAGCATTATCTTTTTATGATAAAACATAGAACAGCCATTATTATGCAGAGATTGCTTCAAATTTTAAGATTAACATCTTCAAAGTAATACTAGTATCAAACTTGAGAACCATTTTGAAAATAAAAAAATCAGATAAACAACTTCACATATCAACCATTCAAAATGATAATATGGGTAAACAAATAACAATATATAATTATATAAGATGTCAATCTTTTCCCCACAGTAAATCCAGTTGGAGGAACCTTTCTGTAAACTTCTGCAGAGTTTATTTAGGATTGTAAAATCTGGTAAATCTACAATCTAAATCCCCAGCAACCACCACTAGCAAGAAACATGAGCAAATAATTTGGAGTTGGAGGAGTCGCTGACACAAGGTTTGTTTAAGATCCTATGCCAAAGTTTATGCACCTTGGCACCTTGCTTTACAAGGAGATGAATGATACATGCAAATTTTGGCATCTACATCGCTATGCTGCTTTGTGGATAGAGAACTATGTATTTGATGCTAAAAATTGGATATGTAAAAAAATATTACGCATGCACTAGCAGGACGCTAGATAAGAATAAGATAGAAATGAAAGAGATGGACACTGGTGATATTGAATGACCATTAAATATTAAACAGCAAATCTTGCTATAATTAATAGATGATTTAACACAGGAATTAGTCTTAACTTATGATCATAGCAAAAGGACCACTTTTTGGAAATAAAAAAGACTATTGAAGAGTCAGTAAAAGTTGTTTATTTAAGGTAGGACATCTTTTATCCATTTCAAGCTAACATGTCTCAGTTGCAAACTAATGTACAGAAGAATCAATGGGCTAATGAACAAAGTGTTTTGGATAAAGTAAGCGACAATTTACTTAATGAACAAAATTTAAATTGTACTTACAGACTTCTCTACTTGCAGAGTGTATGTTTGAGAATACAATGTTTTAATTTTTATCTCCACAGTGCTCTGTGAATCTTTTGCAGCTTCTATACAAGATGTTGTTGCTTCTGAATGATCATGAGCACCCATGTTCTCCTCAAGTGACCTGATGATGATTCTCCTAGAAGCATCATCAAAATACATTACGAATTTATCAATACCATTATTATAACCATTCAGATACTATATGTGCATAATCGTTGTCTACTTTGGTGCTTGAAAGAAACAGAAAAAGAAAATAAAATAAGAAGCAACACAAATTTAAGACATGGTTCACCAAATACTATGAAATATGTGAAGCTGCTTCACTTTCTATTCTACCTTAGTGGAAATAGCATTTGTCTGCATCCAAAATTAACCAACGTGAATACATGAAATAAAGCTACAGCAAAGATGACCAAAACTGTACTTAGCATTTTGAATAAGAAATACAACAAGTAAAATAAGTCGACACCAGTTCTATGTCAAACACGCTATGAAATTGCCCAATCATGCAAGCAGCACGTATGTCACTAACAATGCGCTATCATCATTGAAAATTTACAGTATAGTTCAATCACTTATTCAATCAGCGGAAAGAATCAAGCTTAGCTATGTGTCAAAGTGAGTCATGAGAACATCATGCCCAAAATGAGCCAAGACACTGGATATAATTCCGGTCAATGTCCTGTAAATACTAAAATATTTAGCCAATTCAGTTATCCTATCTAAGACAAACTGGAGCAAAAATCAAGAATTTTACTCGGTTGTTCATAACCAACGAGGATACAAACTCCGAACTAGTCTTTTTTTCCCAATGTATCATAATCACAAGCACTTCGTTAACACGTAGCGCGAGTTGTCGCACCCAAACTGAGCACGAAAAGTTTCGCTTTTCCATCATACAAGCCCCATCGTTCCCCTCCATTGAACTCACTGCTCGACTACGTGTCCTATGCGACAGAACCGACCCATACCATATGAGCCAAAAGAAATCCCCAACACCCAGACAAGTGCATCACCACTCATGCCCTCAGCAGTAGAAAAATCGGAGTTCCTACTGGTTGTGTGTGACGCTCTGGCGTTCCCAAGGTCCCAGATCTGGCAAAGCAACCAGCTCCGGCAAAGGAACGAATCCCTAATCGCAAAAGCATGGAAGACTCAAGAACAACAAAGGAGAAACGCCCTAGGCAGTGACGGAGATCGTGATTACCGGGGGGCGAGGGCGAAACTTCGACGGAGCGAGCAAGCGAGGGCTATCGCAATGACGCGGATTTAACTCCACAGTTGAGACTGGCGGCGTTTGATTTCTCGCCTGAGAAAATTTGAATTTGGTCCATATTTTTGCTGTATATTTTTTAACAACCCCCGCCTCCGCAAGTGCAATCGAATTTGAGACGTCGGCTTTAAGACGAACGGTGGATGATGCCAAGTAAACTGGATATTTTACTCGAGCAAATTATAATTTATATTTTGATGGCAAATTAAATCTTATTTAACAAAGAAAGCATAAATTAATGATGAACCTTTTTATATTGTGTGATATAAATATAATTTTTTGGATTCAAATGATCCTCATTTATTTGGCCAGTACGTCAAAATCTATATGACCCTCCATGATTTACCTTTCTTATAATAATAGTAAGATAGACCGGTGAGAATTATTAGGTCGACGGTTTCAACATTTTTACAAATATAATATAAATTTTTTTTGGTAGGGGAGGGAGAGGCAGAGTAAGTTATCGGGGAAAATTTTAAAAGAGTATTTTTTATTGAAATTGTTAAAGGAGATCGGGCGCTAAATGAATTAAATATTCGGGAATAAATTTGACATTCGATTTGATAAAAATTTAATCAATTAGTAAATAAGTTTAAATAACTTGATGAATTAAATAAATAATCCTGATTGCTTGTTAATATTCGTGAATAGTGTATTGAACAATACTTATGATTATATATATTTAAAAATTATTTATAAATTTATTTATTTAAATAAATAAATAAATTTGATTTAAGAGTTTGATAATATTTAAATAAGTCAAACTTAAACAAATTTGAATCCAAACTAATTCAAATTTAAGTCAAACTCGATACCTATTAAATAAATCAAGCTCAATTTAAAAAAAAATTAAGTCAAATTTGAACTGATTTTTTAATAGTTTAATTAATTTGAAACTTAACTTTAACTCGATTTGATTTGATTTTTTTATCAAATAAATTTAAACATCATAAAACTTAGTTTGGAGGGGCGAATTAAGTTAAGCCGATAGGAAAAAATCAAAAGAGTTTTTTATTTATTTATTATTAAATAGTGTGTTATTCCGCCTAATACATTTTTTATTTTTAAAAATATCTTTTTGTTTTCGACACTGTTATAATAAGTATGAGTCGATAACCGTTAGAATAAGTACATTTCAACTATAATTAATATTAATAATACATTGTTATAGTAATTAAGGTTCATAATTTCTACGACATTTTAATTACCTCTTGATCATAACATGGTGTGTTGGTAAATGTGGAATTGAATGAAGAGTTTAACTGTCATATTTTTAATTAACTGTCATTAATACGCCAATACATCATTTATAATGTTGAGTTATCCATTAAAATTCAATTATATTTTTAAATTGTACTTAATTAATCATCGATGAAAAATTATCAAATCATCTTCAAAATTAATCGACCAAAAATTTGAATACCTAAATTATAAAAAAAATATAGATAATAGTATATTATACAATTGTACTTATTACAACATAATTAAACAGTTTTTTTATCAACAATATATTGTAAAATCATAATTATTGTACTGTGTGATTGTTATAGTTATGGAAAATAGCTGCTACAATTATATAGCAGTTACGAGATTATAGTTATTATAATTATGTAGAATTATAGCTGTTATAATATCGTCAAAATACAAAGATATTTTTGAAAACTATTTTGATAATAAATGAAAGGAAATATCTTTTGACTATTTCAATAAAAAAAAATCACTTAATTTTTTTTTAAACTTGTACTCAAGTTATTTTAGCTAGCTGCCTTCTATTTTATTCATTAAAAATAATTATTGATGATAAATTGAAAGGACTAATTTTACTTATCTTATATTTAAAAAAAAAAAAACTCCATTGACATATAAAATTTACTAAGTCGCCTAATAATTAATAATTATTGAAAATGCTCTTAATTATATTTTTTTAAAAATGGGTTTCAATGTGATATTATCTTTTACATTTATCTAAAAGGTACATTGATTTTGCAAAATGACTTTGAATTCTTAAATCCCTAAAACTTTAAGTTTTATTTTTTTTTAGAAAAAAAAAATAGTAGTAAATGTATGGTTTTAAAATATCATCCGAGTAATAAAACAGTTTTTCTATAAGAAATTAACTTTAGTTTTAACATTTGTGGTATAGAATTCACATATTTGCATATTAACAGAGCTGTAAACGAATTGGTAAACAAACATTAACCATTGATTAAATCGATTGTAAGAAATATATATATGTATCTTGATAAAAACAATATTAAAATTTAATAAAACATTTCTCTTGCCTTTAAAATAGTGTTTATGTTTCAAAACTATTATTTAGTATTTTTGGTAAATAATAAAAAGGACACCACTAATATTTATGTATATTGTCAAAAAGAACTTCAGTAATTATCTATATCGTTAAAAATGCATTGCTAATTATCCAAGCTGCCGAAAGTGTGAATACAATAGCTAGTTTAAGTATTAGATTATAGATTTTAAATTCTATAGTAATGGGCCGCGGGAAGAGGCCCATAAGTGTAAGCACGATAACAGGCCGACGTCGAATTATTTGAATCGCGGACAATTGAAGAAATGAAACTGTGCTATCAGAATTTAATTTTGCTTGTGAATGATAACTTTCTTTTGTTATCCATGTGAATATAATTCACCCTGCAGGAGCGAGTCGGAGACGGAGTGACTCGAAAAGTCTAAAAAGAAAAATGAATTAGAGGCGGAGCGACTCAAGGAGTCAGAAAGAGAACTGAGTCAAGGATGAAACGACTCTCGGAGAGTTAAGAATAAAAATGAGTTAGGGACGGAGTAACTCTGAAAATCGAGAAGAGAAGCGAATCGAGGATAGAATGACTCGGAGAGTGAAGAAGAGGAGCAAATTGGAAGTAAAACAACTTCGAAATCGAAGAGAGAGACGACTCAGGAAGTCAAAAATAGAATGAGTCAACTTGAAAAGTCATGATTAAATAAGATTAAAATCGCGAGACGACTCCAGAAAAAAGAAATTGCGAAGATCACAATTCACAAAGGACATTTTTTTATTGTTTTTTAACTGTCACGTTTGATCTGACTTTGCCTCGCGTCCTTTGTTTTGCTCTAATTGTTTGATCCAGACAACCAGTCCTCGTCTTGCCTGTTCAAGCCGAGTTTGATAATTATTAAATTAAATTCAAATAACGGATTTAATTAACAAACGGTTTGATCAGTTCTCTCGTAACTGCTCTAAATCTCTACGATAATTAGATAATTTAGAAACGACTAGACTTTTAATTAGTCTTTTTTCGTGCTTCCTCGTGGGAAGTAATTAATTATTAATGCCGCGCGGTTCTGCTAATTAATTCTATAAATAGAAAACACGCAATGCGCGAGGAATCGTGAGCGCGAGGGCTCGAAATATTTTACTAATAAAATAAAATAACAATATGTTAATTAATTAATAGCATATTTTATATAATATTATACATGTACGTATTCCATGGTCGGTTCGGCAGAATCGTGTATATTATTGGAGCCACGAATATAAAGTTTTTTTTTCTTGGTGGAGGAATAAATTAATAATACTTGATCGATACTTAAAACATAAACGTGTATGATAATATATATATGTGACGGATGAAGTCAATATCTAAATCAGAAGAGATCATATTAAATTTGATCACAAGAACATCACCAAATCGAGATTGAACAGAGGGATCAATATTCATGTCTCGATAAAGTTTTTCACTCATATCTTGACGAGTTTCTTTATTTATGTCTCGACGGGAGTCAACGTCTCAATATAAAATTCTATTTATATTCCAACGAATACACCTATTGCGACAAGCACGTGTGCTCCGATGTATTTTACTCGGGACCACTGCGTGACTAACATATCGCAGGGCCCACAAGCATATCGGCATATCTTCGACAATTATAGATATCTCTACCGACATTAATAGAGTCTTATTCCCATCAACTATGAGAGTAGCATTAATTAGACTTCATACATCTGTCATATTCAATGCGATAGTGTCTCTCATCATTCCCTGTCATATCATGCCCTCATACATGATAATTCATACCCTCCCTTAGGGTTGTAAACAAGTCAAGTCAAGCCAAGTTTTACAGTGTTCAGACTTGTTTGATAAGATAATCAAGTTATTGAAAAATTTGTTCAAGCTTGACTTGATTTCTTTTTTTTTTAGATTGAGTTTAGCTTGAGTTTAGCTTGAGCTTGACTTGTTTAATGAGTATTAAGCTTTTAATTAAGCTCAATTCAAGCTTGTTTAAGTTTGATTTATTTAAACGTTATCAAACTCGCAACTCAATTTGTTTGTTTATTTAAATTTTTAATATTTTAATCCTTATTTATAAATGAGTATAAATAAATTCATAAATAATATTTAAAAAAGTTTAATCATAAAATATTATTCAGGAATACTATTCAAGAACACTAACAAGCCGAACACATATGCGTTCAAGCTTTTTTATTTAATTTATCAAGTTGTTTAAACTTATTTATTAATTGACTTCGATGCGTGTTGAACGAACGCAAACAAGTTTTTTACCAAGTCGAACACCAAACTTGTTATGAACGTTTGGTTCGTTTACAACTCTACTCTCCATACAGACTTATATATGGAGATTCACGTCGCCATCCCTGATTATATTAAGGTAACCGAAAGAGAGGGGGGGGTTTCTTCTTGGCTTCTCTTTCTTTTCTCCGATATCTCTCCACTCTTCTCTTTTCTTCTTCTCTTGTTGAGCCATGACTTGAGCATCGGAAGGGCATTATCGGGTAATGACTTGAAGGTCGGAAGAGTGTTGGAAGGGCATTATTTTCATGCAGGTTGCTATTTCAGTTGCTCCTAAAGTTATCGGGAGTATAAGGAATACAATCAAAGTCTCACATTGCTAAGACATTGAAAAGATCATGTGCTTATAAGCTAAAAAAATATCTCCATTGGTATGAGATCTTTTGGATAAAGCACAAAAATGAAACCATGAGGGTTTGGATTCAAAGTGGACAAGATCATACCGTTGTGGAAATATGTAGATTTTATAGGTACTAACAAAAGTATCATCCATCAGCACTATCAAAGTCCATCCCTTCCTCTTGATCGTTGTTCAAATTCTAGATATAGTTCACTCTCCTCCAACTCAGCTCATCGGATATAAAAAGTGACTTCATATGTTCATTGACAGGGAGATTTAGGAGTTTTTTTTTTTTAAGGATCATGCTCTTCTCAATTTTAAATGATTATTATTAAAAAAATATTTATTATTTTTAATTAATATTATTATATTTTAGTACCACGTTTCCAATATAAAATTTTGGATTCATTTTTGCTCACTGAATTATTAACCATATTGAATCGTCCTCGGATGAATCAATGAAACTTTTCATCGGAGTCATTTCCATTCAAAACTCTCATCTTCCTCAACAATATATATATTTTTTGTTTAGTACCGAATATGTATTTTGTTTAGTACTGAATATGTATTTGGTCTGCGATTTATTTTAATTTCAATTTCAATTCACACAAAATGAAATTGAACATTTTTTTAAAAAAATATTTTTTAATCTGTTTGGGAATAATTTTTTCCACCTATAATGAAGGAGTAACGTGATTTTAGCTACCGCACAAAGCTTCATAATCGTGCTCAACTAAACCTCTGTGAAAGGGCTCTGAAAATGACACTCTGATGGCAATAATTTCACGTAAAAACAATTGCTTTCAGCGTTTTCGATCTCATTCGACCTGGAAAATTCTCAGTGAATTCGACCAAAAATTTACCCTTTCTCGGTGATTGGAGAGAGAGAGTAAACGATAAGAGTCGAAGAAGCTTGAAAGGGCGTTCTGATTATTTTAAATTTTTTAAAAGAGAGGATAAGAACTGAAATTTTCCGAAATAATAATGCTCGTCGGATAAAGTTCTTTACTATTTTTCGATTTGGTTAACGTGGGAAGGCATCAAGCAAGGCAGCGAGATTAAAGAAAGGGAAAGAATACTTCGATTCTTCTTTTAGATTTCCTCCTACGCCACCAACAACGATAATAAGAGGTGTTGGACCGAGCGACTGCAACGATGCCCGCTGAGACATGAATAAGTGGAGTCCGACAGATTGAGAAAGAGGGAGGAGAGGAGGATGAGGGCGGATCGGTAGGCACCAAAAGCATATCATTTGCCACCGAAACAAGGCAAGAAAAGTAAGAACAGATCTTGGGTGTCATTTCACCGATTACTGGAAGTCTTTTCTTGGATTGATTTTTTTTATTTTATTTTTATTTTTGCTTTTCAAATCGAATATAGGCACTGAGTTCTGTAAAGCTGTCGTTGCTTACTTCGATCTCGCTTTTCTCTGTCTGCTTTCTTGATCTTCACATCGGAAGGACTAAGATAAGAAGAGGTTGAGATTTCAGATAAAAAACATAGATTTTGGCATAAATTGGAGTAGAGGAGGAAAAAAGATTGGATTTTGAGTCCGCGAAGGTTGGAAAGGTGCATTTTTTTCTTTTTATTTTGCTATGGAGGAGGAGTGGGATCTCAATGATGCAGCGTCGGAGGAGGACTCCCTGGCGGCCTCTGTGGCTAAGGTTGTGAGTAACAGCTCGGGCGAGGTCGAGAACGACGACAGCGGCTCCTTGGACGACGTCGTCGTCGTGGAGGCGGAGGGCGTTGGTACAGCCGGCGGGAGGATCTTCGGGTTTCCCATCTCCGGCGACAGCAGCACCTCCGCGGAGAGCGAGCCGGCCATCGTGACGCACCAGTTCTTTCCTTTCGCCGACGAGGAGGAGGCGGTGCCTCAGGCAGCGCCACCGCCTCGCCCTAACACGGCCGGGGTCAGGTTGTGGCAGTCGGAGGAACCACCGGCGAACGGAACGCCGACGAACAAGAAGAGCAGGCGCGGCCCGAGGTCGAGGAGCTCGCAGTACCGAGGAGTGACCTTCTACCGGAGGACCGGGCGATGGGAATCCCATATCTGGTAATTAAGCTTTCCTCTTCTCCAAACATCATAAATCAACAACAACAAAAAAAAAAAAATCTTGTAAAATCACAAAAAATAGTCTTTTTTTTTTTCATCATCTTCTTCTTCTCGTTCTATTTGATTCCTACATCAACATCTCCTCTTATTCGCAGGGACTGTGGAAAGCAAGTTTATTTGGGTACGCACGGATCAAACAGCAATCAAAAACCTTTTTCTACTTTCTTCTTCTTCCTTTTCTTCTCTCGATCAGAATGACTTCTCGAACTGATTTAGCTTCAAATTGTCGATTGTTTCTTGCGCAAATGTTTCTACAGGTGGATTTGACACAGCTTACACAGCGGCGAGGTTAGTTACGCATTTCAATTTCTTCTTCATTCCCAATAGATTTAAGTTCGAAGTTCTCAAACATTCAACGCGCAGGGCATACGATCGAGCTGCGATCAAGTTCCGCGGAGTGGATGCCGATATCAACTTCAGTTTGGACGAGTATCAAGAGGAAATAAAACAGGTATAGCTAAAGAAGATCCGTCGAATCCGAATCCAACTTTGCTTATTTCTACATCATAATCGATTCATCTCGGTGCGCGATCGATTGTGGTAGATGGGCCATCTGACCAAGGACGAGTTCGTCCAAGTTCTCAGACGCCAGAGCACCGGTTACCCGCGAGGAAGCTCCAAGTATCGGGGAGTCACCTTGCACAAATGTGGAAGGTGGGAGGCCAGAATGGGCCAGTTCTTGGGCAAAAAATACGTGTATCTGGGACTTTTCGACACCGAGATCGAAGCTGCTAGGTTCGCTCTCTCCTCCAAAATTTCAAGTTCAGTCACACCTCTAAATGATCTGTCGTCGAGTTCGTTGTTGTTCCAGAGCTTACGACAAGGCTGCAATCAAGTGCAATGGCAAAGACGCCGTCACCAACTTCGACCCCAAGTCCTACGACGACGAGCATCGAACTCAGAGTGAGAAATCCACTCCATCAGTTAGTCGTATTCTTCATCATCACCATGTCGTTAATCTCATGACAAAGTTGAACTCTGTCTCAGTCGACCATGTCGAAGGCAATCTCGATCTGAGCTTGGGGAGTTCATGCTCCAAGAGAACTCGAACGGAAGCAACGGATGCAAAGGTATAATAATCGTTTTGATGCAGTAGCTGAGACTTCACCGCGAAGATGTAAAATTAATAATCTTTCTCTAGTTTGATGACGAGCTTAAGGTGACCCAAGGAAGAGATCAAAGAAGCTACATAATCTCCAACAATCTGCCAGTCCAAACGACTATGTTTTATCATCAAGTTTGTCACTTGCAAGCTAGCTAGCTAGCTCCTGATAAATTTGTCTTTCTTCAGTTCAATTCTCTCGTCTAACGAGTACCCACCCGATTTCATGATTCAGTACCCTGGCGGCGAGGACAGGGAAAGGGAAAGGGCCCTCAAATGGCTTTCTTTATCGAGCGGCGGAGAGCAGCAACAGATCTACCTTCCCACTTCCGCACCCCTCGCTAACTCTGCAGCATCATCAGGATTCCCACCTTTGGTAGCAAGAATTGCCCCGCCGAGCGCAGCACAACGATGGCCTCCGAACTCCTTCGCCATTAATGATCGATTCAATGGCGTGGTCTGATTGACTACTCCCAAGGACCCAGTGTTACTTTGTCCCCTTCTCCATCCTTCTTCACCAGAGCGTCTGGTGAAGCCTCTGTTGCTCCTTCATGGACGAACAATGTTGACACTGTTAATGCTTTTGATGATTACTCAAAGTCGCTGTCTTTAAGACGACGAGCCGCTGGAGTTGGTGTAAGATTTGTAGTAAAGATTTGCCATCTTGCATGCAATTAGTCGAAGAAAACGTGGACGGAACACTATATGCGGTCCTGTTTTTTGAATTAGGCAAGGGCATTGATGGTGAGAGGGACATCACAACTCGATGGACCAAATAGTAGCAGCTGTCAAGCCTCGTAATTAAGGTGGATGCTTTCGATGTGGATGGAAAGTCGAATTAATTTGGCTCTCTGTTTTCTTGGCCTTCCAATTTTATTTTATTTTTAAATAATTTAATCTTTGAACTTGGGGTTCGTCTTAGTTTAGTTTGGTCACCTAGTGCTTTCACTGATAATAACAGATAGTTGTTGTAGTAGTCGTGGAGATAACTTGTGTTCTATTGCTCTCTACGTTTGTGTGTTCTTTCTCATCGAGAGTATACCAAAAATTAGTTTTCATAGGGATGATACATTGATTAGTATGGTGCAAATTTAAGAGAACAAAGGTCGATGAAATATCAATCGAGGTGTTTGTTCTTCACTATACTAATCAATCGTATCGAAACTAAAGATTATCCATGATTAACTCTTTTTCTTCGACCTCAAAACTAGGACTGCAAACTGAAAAGAAAATGCATGGATCCTCCAAATTGTTCAGTTTGTAGTCGATTGAGACGAAATCATTCATTTCAATACCGAGACAAGCAAATTTTGATATTTAATCAAAGAAAAGCTTAAATTGCAGTAGTTAAGCCCCCTTACTGATGAATTTACATGTTGGAATAGTATTGGTCACGAATTATCCTTTTATATATATATATATATTGATTTTTCTGATTATTCATTTTTATTCGATTAAATCTAACTGGGTTAGACTCTAACTCGTGGTTAGATCTGATTTTAAACTCTCTTTTTAACCCCCCTTTAAACCCTTAAAACCTCGTGAGAAAAAGTATCCATGCATCTGTGAGACAAAAATTATCAACTGCATTTTTTTTTTCTTTTCTTGTATTGGGGTAACTGTTTTGCCCCAAACCTTTGGTTTGTATAATAAGTTAAGTTAAGTTTATTTAAATTTGTTTAGTAAAAATTTTATTGAGCCGGAGTCAAACTTAATTTGTTCAGTGTGGCAAAAGATGAAATCATCATTTTATTAGTCGGTCTCGTAATCACTGTAGAAAAGATAAATTGTAGAAAAGATTTGCTCCACTCAACGTTAGTGTTTTAGACGAGATCGATCTTTACTCATTATGATAAATTTACGAAACCCCAAACTTATTCATTCACGAAATTCTGATCCGTTTACAATCCAAAATTTCACCCTCCAATCTCCACACCTCGTCCGATTGGTTACTCTCTCTTCTTCATATGATTTTGTTGAATTGTCTTGTGGCAAGGAGAGGTTATCGGGATGCTTTTATGGTGACAGTTGGTTCCATTTATGTATTAAAAAAAAAAAAAAATCGTCCTATTCACTGTCCTTCTCCATTAATTAAATTGAAAAAATCGTTCAAATCGATCGGTTCAATCGAAAATTTAATTTTTTTATTTTTTAATATTTTATACTCTTGTCTACTGGATCCAGTCGACTGATTTGAATCATTAATTGATTGTTCTCCATTAATCAATAAAAAAATCTGTTGTTTTTGGCCAAATCAGTTCGATTTGGTGAAAAATTTCGATCAGTTTGATTTAGTTAAAAAAATTCGATTTATTTAATTTCGATCTTAATCGATTATATTTTAATCGATTGTACACCCTTAATTCTCTCCATAAAACAAAAAAAAAAGAGATAAATCAAACGGATCCGATATTCCAAAAGACCGATCTCCATTCGATCCAGAGATTTCTGAAAATCCGGGGATTTCCATTTAGATAATTCAAAGTAACCGCAGGGGAGTCGATTAACTGAGGCAGGTCCACGAACTCAATTCCTTGATGAAGAGAAATGAAGACTTTGAATCTGAAACAAGAAACGTTGAACGCCAAAAAAAACACGTTTAAGTCGTTGGAGATGATGACGGAGAGGAAAAATCCAAACGACCACTGCTGCTGCCGCTTTCTCGCTGTGGTCGGATGCAATGTCACCTCGCTCGCTCGCTGGCTGCAAAATTCTATACGATTTGAAAACGCATTACACATGGCTTTTTGAGCTTTTGCTTCCTGTTCTCATAAATTTCAACTTGCGTGCAAAGCACTGCAACATTGCGAACAACTTCGTCTTCCTTTTACTTTCTCATTTGTACTGCTGCAACCAAAAAGAGAGAAGGACACCATCTTGATCGATCACAACCAAACCACGTCACGATGGTAAGCACCCAATAATTAAGACAGTTCACATACAACTTCCGCTTGGACCACCTCGCCCGAGTTTCAGAGGCTAAGGCAAGAACATGGGACACTAGTTCTACTCGCAAGCACAAACTTAGGAGTACATCCGTGTTAAATGAGAATTTTTTGCTGCTTTAGTCGATTCCAATCGTGTTAAATGAAGATCCACACTGTAAAAAGATCTGAAACATGAAACAAAAGATTTTTGATCGACAAAAGACAAATCTAAAAGAGTAGTCGTCAGTGAATTTTATAGGCAATTCTACTGCCTGTTCAACTTTGTCTGCATCCTTTTCCATCCATCGCCAGTGTAACTGACTCGCTTTGGAGGGAGCTGCATGAACATCCTTTTGATGATTTGCTAGTTGTTGCTTCGTCATTGTGTTCCTTTTCAGAAATACGGGCATTTGGTTCTTGATAAAATTTGCAAACTCTTCTAAAATTTCAACTGAATCCAAGTCGATTCCCAATCAAATTGGTTGAACCAATCAGGTGAATCGATAACTTTCATTTTTCCTCTTCAGTTCACTGCAACAGATGCTGTTTCCAAATTTTCTATACCACAATACACCAAATTGTGTATTTTTACATCCAAAACGGTGCCACTTCTATTGGGCTGAAGAAATAATCATCTACTTGCGTTGATTTAGACAGTGAAATGAAACTTGTTGAATTTTCCCTCAATACACAGAAATAGGGCAGAAATGTTCCACATGCTTCATACGTACAAGATAAAACCAAAAAAAAAAAAAAACAATTACAAATGGATATTTTACCAAGCCAACGGGCCAAGCATCTTTGATGGCCAATGCAATACTAAGACAAGATGGAAAAAGAAAATCAAGCTGATCGCCGTGCTTCATCCTTCATCTCCCTTCGTCACCAGCATTTTTTTTTTTTTTTGGAATTTTTCTGCTTTACGAGATGCTCCAGAGCTTTTAGAGAGACAATCCAAAGGGTGGTAAAGTTGCATTCGTCCAACAGGTGAACATCTTTACATTCAGGAACAATTTATGAGGCCTTGCTACCGAAGAGGTCCATGGGAATGTAGCCGATAGTAATTTCCTTGTCAATATGCTTACCTATATGGTTACGATTTACATATGAAGAAATAAGGTAAAAACATGTACAAATTCGACTTCTCTGCTAATAAAAACCTCGGAAAAAAGAGATTGTCTAGCCTTGCTTGAATCTGAATGAGTCGCGACCACTTTATGCTATAAAATACTTACTGGGGGATCGGTTGGGGTTGTTGGGTGACCATGCGATGCTATATCATGAGATCCTATGAAGAGGAAGGGACCGGCGCCTAGCTCTAATAAATGTTTCATCACTATGCCGAATCCATTCAGACAATTTCCACGGTTTCTGCCACTTCCACTTGAACTGTAGGAGCCACTGATGATGGCTCCTTTTCCATCTCCAAAGCTTTCCTCCATAACCTGTTATTGCCAGTTTCTTTCCCACAGGCAGATTCCCGATCGGCACCATCTGCAGTCAGAGAAAAGATCTTTCTCAACTACATTTAAAATGGGTCGCAAGTTGATCATATTAATAGCAGGAAACAGACCTTCAATGGTTGCTTGTCAAAACTTGAAGCCACTTTGTTTGGGCTATTAGCGATACCAGCAGTGTACTTTAGTTGTTTCTGCGCTGGTACTGCTATTGGAGACAGTGGAGCACCAGTATCATCAGCAGAATGCTTCAGGGAAACATTTGAATTCACCTATTAATTTATAGACACAAAATTTTCAGAGTATAAGTTTTGAAATCTTATTATATCATATCCTACTTAGATGAGAGAAATAACCTATTCATTTGTCACATTCAACCACTAACCCAAAAATGCTTAAGCCCAAATTGCAATGGCTCATTCATCTAACTGAAGGTTCTATTCATGCAAAATTTTGTATATTGGAATTTTAGTGATTGAAAGTATATAAATGTTTGGAACAGACTTGGAATTGTTGCAACATTTGCATTGTTTTACCCCTAAACTTTCTTTTAGTAAAAGCCATGTCTTTATAGTGACAACAGCCTCGACATCTTTTGCAGGATTGGGTTGAAATTAATTTGAGGAATTGGAGAAAGAGATTATACATAGAGCCAACAAAATCCAACTTACATTGTTTGCCTGAGTTTAGCAAGCAAGATGCTTGTGCAACACGAGGTGTTAAATCATTATGTCTGCAAATTTGCCACACCAATTTGGTACGCATGCATGTAAATAATTAGGTCATTAAACTAGTTAGCTGTTGAGAATTAAGCTTTTGGCATTCAGGCTTAGGTATTTTTTTGGTTTGGCCTAGGTTCTTTTCAGTTTCTTCCTCCAGCATAGGAATGACACTAGTAAAAGAAGCTATAGATTCAACTTGGGAAAATAACGTTAAGAGTTGCAAGTATCCACTGGATACTGACAAGAACCGAACACAAGCATACCGAAGGTGATGTGGCTAATGGAACTGCAACAGCTTGCTCTCGCATCTTCTGTTGCTTCTCCATCTCTTTTCTCTGTGCTTCACTGAGTCGAAGAAGGCTAACAAGTTCATTCAGTTGCTCTTTTAGTTCCTTGATGTCAATTTCCTTCTCCCTCAACTTGCATCTATTCCAAATATAAAAAAGTAAGATGTTGATTTATGAAGCACTGAAAACTCAAGAAAACTTGTAGCAATTTAGTCAAAACAATGAGAAAATGCTCCATTTTTAACCTAGAGACTAACAGGCATTCTTCCATTATGTATTCTACATAGTGATTTGAAATTTATTTTTTTTTCATTGAATAATCTTTGTCAAAGGAACATGACTCAACAGCCTATTGGTTAAAGAATATGAAGAACAGAAATGAGTTTATTACTTCCGTTTCCAATTTCCAGTTCTTTGATGCAAACCTCATGTTGTCATTATCCACAAGCAAATATCAACATAGAAACTTGGAATGCAACCTTGCATCTGCTGCAACATCAAACACATAGTGAAGCAGACTCTTTGCTTCTCCCATGGAGCACAACTGATTCCACCTTCCATGTCCTGTGTATGCACGTTCATGTTCCTCCGCCGCCGAAAGTTGGGAAGCCATTGCTACAAGAGTGTTTGATGATATGTTCACCATGTTTTCAAGTGATGTTATTCTTGCTAATCGTGCATTTGGAGACAAAGAGGACATTCTGCAAAAGGATTGATCAACAAACAGGACCTTTAAATAAGTTCATGTTGGTTCAATACAAGTTTTATATGACATTTTTTTTGTTATTGAAAGCTGTTAAACGACGTCACAACCAAGCATTCATAAGCATAAATTTGCACTGATCAAACACCAAAATTACACATGATATACTATTCTTTATAAAGATTTATCTACCTGGAGTTTCCATTCTTTACTCTTGGTGGACTAACACCGTATAATGAAGCCTCCTCTCGTTTCAGAAAAGTAAGCTCGTCAGCCAAGGCAGCCCGTCTGAACAACCAGAATAGACATAATCAAGCCTATAAACAGAAAAGCACCGTTCTCCTAATTAAAAGCACAACTTACACTTGACTCTGTTTCTCATATTCATTCCGCACTTCATGCACGTGCACCGTGACTTCTAGTTCATGATCCAGCCAACGTTGTAGAGATTTTTCATTGAACTGAAAATTTAGTTTATATTTGATATATTTTCACTTATTTTCTTATAAAAAAATTAATACATAATTTACCGGAACTCCTGGTGAATGACCATTTGCAATAACTGGAAAGGAAAAAAAAAAAAGTATCATCAGAATTGACCCATTAAAGAACTGAAGCTTAAAAAATATTTTCTTAAAGAAACATGCCAGAGTTTTCACGTGCTGATGATTTTCGAGTTTCAAGCAGTTCTTTCAACTTCTTGGTAGCCATTGCAGCCTCCTCTGTTTTCCTCTGAAGAACCTGTGGTGGGTTTGAAATATAAATGATATGGTGTTTCAACTGTTAAAACTGCAGATAAGAACTATGTAAAATGCTGGAACAAGTTGCAAACATTAGTCACTGCTTTGAGTGCATGCATACTGCATAATACGATGCTAATCGCTTACAGTTTTAGAACACATTCTAGCTTTTTTTTTCTTTTCCTGGGTATATTACTCCCTTTCAGCAAATCAACTTGGTTTTAGGAATAGGACTATCATGAATCTACCATGACACCAAGGATTGCAATGTCATGTTTAGTTTCAGTCTGCAGTCAGTCACTACTCGCCATCAATTGTCTGAGGTTTAATTCCTACATAGCTACAGAACCACATCCCTGCTGCAACAAATGGGTGGTAGGATGAAGTCCGAACTTCTATCTAAAAATTAATACCCTAACTCATTGTTCATTTACCTCGTCCTCTCCTTCTCCCATAAACCCATTAAACTTATCCCTATTCCTCCCATTTTCTCAATCAACATAATCCATGCTTCTTTCATGAGTGACGACCAATCCAGCGGACAGCAGCAAGGGTTTTCTTCTTCTTCCATCTAATTGCTGCCACTGATGCAGAGTGTTGACAACCTGGCCCGGCATGACACCAAAAACAATATCATTCCAACAAAGGACTGATACCTTGTCTTGGAATGATATCTTAAATGTGGTCGGACACTTCCATACCTCAAGATTATCACCAGATCCCTTCTGTGCTTACTTTAGAAATTTAGAATCTTATATAGTTTCATAAGCATCTTTTACACCAAAATCAGTTTCTACACAAACACGTCATGATCTTGTCAATCCAAAGGTGGCATTATTAGTACAATATAGCTTCTTATATGTTCAAATGAGCAAAATAAACTGTATAATATCACAGCTACTATGAGAATAAAATAGATATTACAAATTAGACACCTGTACTAGCAGAGTAACTAAGGCTGGCATTACTCAGCAATCCTCATTCCTAATTGGTGCCACCAATGCAGAGTGTCAACAAACCAGCATGGCACAGCACAGCGCACCACAACACAATATTGTTCCGACAAAGGGCTGATACCCTGGCTCGATATGATGTCTTAAACCTAGTCTGACACTTCTATACCTCAAGAATATCACCAGCTCTCTTCAGTGCCTACTTAATAAATTTAGAATAACCTATATAGTTTCAAAAGCATCTTTTACACCAAAATCAGTTCCAACACATACATGTCATGATATTGTCAATCCATGGGTAGCACATTGTTAAAATATTAGCTTCTTATATGTTCAAATGAGTCAAACAAACTGCATATAATATCACTTGAGAAAAAAATATAGATATTACAAATTACTTATCCCATACAAGTAGAGTAATATCTAAGGCATGCTGCTGGATAATAAATAAATGAAACAATTAGACTGATGATTTCCTCATAGGGAAGGTTACACTTACCAATTTCTGTCTCTGATTCAATGCTTGAAGTTTATGTCGCTCATACTCATTTCTCCTTCCCTCTTTCTTTAGCTGCTTGTGAAAATGCATAAATTTATAGAACCTACGGGATTCCACTAGTTGCTTTTTCTTATAAAAAAACATATAAATAGCATACAGCACAGAAGTAACTATCTTTCACATCATACGAAAACGATGTACAAGTGTATAATGATAAGAAGGAATGGCGTACAGTTCCATAATATGATGATACATTTGACAAACTATTGCTACAAAATGGCAGGCCAAATGAAATGGAAATAAAAAAAAAAGATTTATTTACACAATAAAACCAAGATTTCTTTCAGAGTTCCTTTTCTTGGCCAGGTTACAATCAAGTTGATGACACTGAGAAGAACAGAAAAAAATAAACTATAAGCAGAATTATGTGAGTAGAAGTTGTCTATGTTCTTTGCCTACAATGAGGACCTTGCATGGGGACAATACTAATAGATACTCATCATGTGAGTGTAAGTAGTACTAACTTGCCAAATCAGGACAACCATATGCTTGGGCAGCAACTCTGCAGCGTTATTGTTCATGAACTAATTGGAATTTAGTAGGGTTATCATACATGGATAACAGTGGATTCCAAGTTAAAAGAAAAGACAATCAGAACTGATAACAAATGCTGACTTCTTGAAACTATAGGGACTATAACTTGTAACATAACTACAGAAGAAAACTGCCTGATCCAGTTTACAGTTTAATATGGATCCTAATACCCTAAATCATAAAACAAAATGCACCTGAAGCAGTTCCTTCTCACGAGAAGCCTTCCACTGACGAAATTGTTCTGCCTCTTGCTTTATCTTGTGTTGCAACTGGACCTGCAGGATAGAGAAACCACTAAACACAACATGAAAATTTGATGGAGAATAGACTAAATGAATGACAAGATATTTAGTTATAAACAACAACCTTCTGTGACTTAATAAATTGTATCTCTTCTTGTAGCTTCTTTGCCGCTTCCTCACTCCTTTGTTTTTGCTTTAATAGTTGAACCTGGTTTTCTTGTTTCTTTTTAAGGTCCAATATCTGAAAGGAGAAATTTTAGTAGTCGTCAAGTATGAATGAAATGCTTTTTCATTACTAATTCATGATAGAAGATTAGGCATCAATAATCAACCTGTGCTTCAAGGGCCTTCAGTTTCTGCAAGTGGTTCTCTGGCAACTTGTGGCCTTGCCCATCTGAGGCTGCAGCAAGGTTTTCAACTTCAGCCAACAATCTGTCTCTTTCTCGCTGCGATGAGTTACCAGAAGGTCAGCATTTGAGGAAATTAAGGGAAACAAATGAAGTAGATACAAAAATCAATCTCTGTCCATTAACCTGCACTGCTCTTTTCTCTTCTTCAAGTTCCGTCAATTTCTTTTTGAAGTGTTGCTTAAGAGAAAACGTGTCAAATCCACAAAACATTTTCATCTCAGACTGCACAGACAAGAAAATTCATCAACTAGCAATGAATTGGCTAAAGAGCCTCATTATGGAGTCACATGGAATCAAAGACTTCATAGAACCGTCACACCAAATTATGTTTGACAGGAAAGCCAAAATTTCAGCTGCAAAGATAGCAATTTATTGAATACACAAAAGAAAACAAACTTCAAGCAGGTCTAGCATATATTATCAACATTGAAAAAACACGAGTAAAACTAATTTAATCAGCTTTTACAAACTATAATGGTTGTTGTAAAAATCACAGTAATACAGTACAGTAGCTGAGACCAATAATTTTTTGCTGCTGTTGTAATCAATGTGAATTATGTATTAAAATCTTGAGCCATTCCGGACAGCATGACCAAAATTTTCTGTTATGCTCTCGTGCCAAGAGGCAGAAAATGGTATTGGCATTAGCACCTCAACCATCCTCCTCTTCCTCTTGATCAGTCCTAGAAACCCTTTGCAGCTTCACCACCGTCCTCAATGCCCTCAATACGTCCATAGAACTCCATTGAGTACCACCTCCCTTGTTAGTTCCAAACAGAACTTCGCCCCTCCCCCAACAGTGAGGGTGAGTAAACACATTACACCATCTCCTTGCCGTTTTTGGCATTTGAGATTTTTCCTCACGAGGAACCACTATATCTTGATCTGAAAAAGGTGATTGGCACCAACAATAGCAGAACAATGCTTTGCTCACTCGTGTCATGATCTCTGAGGTATGCATCCTTGCTTGCAACACTAATCAGGCCAGGTATTTGATCCTACCGATGTTTTTGTGTTCTTCACAACTGTCACCGTGCATTCCAACAACTTTCAGAAGTGACCAAAACCATCTTGTCCGCATGGTCGAAATGGCACGAAACTATCTCATTCCAACCGGGTACCAAACCCCTAGCTTAGAGTGAATAGGATTTTAAAGCTTGATATGAATTGTTATAGCCCTATGTCAGATGGAGTCCAACACAATAAGTACCTCAAGTGAGGCTAAATCAAAACATACTAATATATATAAATATTAATTCTAACATTTCCCTTCACACTAGAGCACAGGCATCAACTAATTCCTCTTTATTACACAAAATAACAAAAAATCCCACAAAAAAGAAATAAAAGATTCCATATGTCATTTGGCAAAGGTGACACAGAAAGATCTTCTTCATGAGAAAGAAACAATAATCTGATTTTCTTTAATTAATTTATAGCGAATAAAATTTGATGTTATTATCACCTCTTTTTGCTCCAATCGTCTATTTAACTCATTCAACTCCTTTCCCATGGAATCTTGCAACATAGTATGCTCCCATTCTTTGGCTACTTCTTCATCTATTTCCTTTGAATCACCTGCTGAATCAATGAAACATCACCCAGAAAGACAAATGGTTTAGGAAACTATCGCCATGCTGAAAAATATCATGTGCATGAAGCACCAAAATCTAATTAACATTACTTTAAACACAAATGATTTGTAATACCTCTTAAAGCTCCATCCATGTGATAATCAAAGCCTTCTGCATCGTGCAGGCTCCTCTTTAGATCTTCTCCTTTAAGAAAACAACTTATACTTTCCTGAAATTTTAAGATGCAACATAAATGTTTTTTTATCAAACCAATAAACTACCAGTTTCCATTCGGGATTCATACGTGGCTTGGAATGGTAATTTAAAACATGGTTTCATTTGTTATCAATCTAGAATTGAGGAAAAAAATTGTAAAAAAATGTCACTTTTTGCTTAAATAAGAGAATAAACCCATTGACTTATGAAGCTCAACCATTAGTTCAAAATGCTTAAGGCCAAGTTAATAGTAGGTCGTTCATATTAGCTTATGAGACTTCTATATTAGCCCACAACTTACTATGTGGGACTAAACTAGGTGTTACAAACTCTCCCACATGAGGTTTTATGTTCTATCAAGAAGCAAAGTCAACTCATAGCCCAAAATTATTTCTAATCAATGGCATGTGAGATCCAATAGTGGCAACACCATCATACACTAGGCATTCTTTTCCAACACTTCAACATGCTTAGTAATAGGTCCGCCTTGATACCATCACACACCGAGCAAAGTGACTCATTAGTTATTAGGATCGATCATTGACCCAAAATGCTTAAGCTCAACTAATAACTAATAGTAACACTCCATCTAAGCTAATGAAGCTTATTATTTAGCACATGACTCACCATGCACGAGGGGATCACAATAAAATTTGGCACTGTAAATCTTACACCAACATGCCTTGTGACATACTAGCTTAAAAATTAGCTAATGGGCTTTGTGAGGTCTAGGTTGTAACATTATAACCATCTCAAATTTAGGATATGCTTTGACAATGGAATATAACTCTCATCCGGGTAAACATTTCTTGCTCTTACCCATTTTCATTTATCTACAATACTTACTAATTCCCCTTTCACTTCTTGCCTCTAGAGTTTGTCACCATAAGGATTTCCTTTTCAGAATTAGAAACCATAGTCTTAGACACCGATGAATTTTCAAGTAGCACTATAGACCCTAGTCTAGTCCAATTCATTTGATCCTAAATGCAGATAAAGCCTCAAATTCTGGATGTCAGTCAATAGTTCATCGATTGCATTTTTTCACATTTAGGTCCTTGTCAATTTGCACTTAGTTTTTGAATTGATCTTAATTCAATTTCAAGGAACCACCATTAAAATTTTAACTTAATAGTAAACCTAATATTCCTATAATCCCATTCGCTGCCCTGCTATTTGGCTTACACAAATCAATATGATCAAACAAGAAGTTGAATTAAAAGGTACAGAAGTGTAAAAGTGAGGGTGTTCAAGAAATATACTTCTGAATCTGTGTCAAAATGCTGATCCTGAGAAAATCGACTCCGGTATTCATAGATTTCTCTACAAAGATCTTCATTAGTAGCTTCCAGCCAAGAGATTTTCTCTTTCAGAGCCTACAAATCAAAACAGACACAAATTACAGTTCAAACAGTATGCAGTGACAAACAAACAGAAAGCATATGGATTACAATTTAAGAATAGAGTTAAGGCTGCTCATTTCATGTACTATGTCGAACTCAGGAAGTTTAGAATGTCTACTGTCAAGTGGACATTTTATATTCTGTTATAATGCCTTGACCATCATCATCTCCACAAAAGTTGACAGCTGAGAGCAAAATAATTACCTGAATATCATCCGATGCACCTCCCCCACGGTAACAGGCTAATTCAGCCTGTAGATATTCAATATGTTGCCTCATTCTGTGAATCTCTTCAGATATTGGATTCCTATTGACCTAGATAGATTCCAAAATACAAGGAGTTAAGCAGATTAAGAGAATTAAAGTTCACATTTCCATTAAATGAGTATCATTAATTCCCTCAAGCTGGAAACTCACAATGGGCTTATTCTGAATGTTGCGAGCTCGGTTAGCATATTTTAATGTGTTGAGTGTTTCTTCTGCATTAACATCAGCTGGACTGATACAGGCTGGAAAGGAAAATAATAATTTAGTTAGATAAAATGTTATTTTCCACAAGAACTGTATTATTTCAAGTACAATATGAATATTGAAGAATGCTCATCATATTTATTATCCACAAAACTTTGTTTTCTTTGGTGGATGACTAGGAGAGAATGGAAAGGGGAGAAAAAGAAATATATAATGCATACAAGTGATCAACGATCCACATCAGGTTATTGTCTTTTCAAGAGAGGGAATATGATATCTTGGAAAAATAAAAAATAAATTAAAAAAAACAAATTTTAGTAGCTAATTAAGTGATAGGACAGAATACAAGATTTTTGCAAATTGTCTCCACTCTACTCTTTACGAGAGGATAGAGCGCTTAAAAACAACTATAATTTTGCTAGTGAGAAGGTGCGATTTAAGGAGATTATTACATCTTATATTGGTTCAAAGGCCAGTTGAAGAATTTTGCACCCAAAATTTTGAGAGGTCCTAACATTGAATGCATTCACAACAGATTGAGCTTATGATATTTTTTAACTAGACTGACGACCATGAAGGACCTGAGCTTATGAATAGAACTTAATGAATGATTTTAACAATAGTCAGTGAATGTAGCAAATAAAGATAGATTTATTTAGGATCTATTGTATGCTAATTTATGGTTAAGCTTCAATCAGTTTAAGATACCTATCATCACAGTCCTGCTATTTCCACCAAGTGAATCCTGCATGAAGTTAAAACAAGAAACAATTAAAAAAAAGGTTCTTGCTATGGTCATTGAAAAAATGTAAATTACCAAATTCAGATGGATAAAATGTTTTTGCCACACTTATATGGAAGAAATACTGAATAACTCATAACATTCATGTACCTCTAAAAATGATGCAAAGTGCAAACCATTGATTACCACATCAAACGCTCAAAAAGTGGTCAGCTTGTCATAAAAATAATGGTCTTCATTTATAGGTTCAAAAGTGCAATAGTACATGAGTCATCTAATTCAGCCCATTGGGTTTTAGAACAATTTTGGGATTAAAAGTGTCCTGTAGTATTTTTCTGATCTAAAACTCAGTTCGCCTCCTATAAAATAGTCTAGTAAAGGAAGAAATGTCCTGTAACTCCTCAGTCACTCCAATACTTGGGAGAGCAGGGAGGAAGATGAAAGTGTGGCATTTAATCTAACTAATGCAACTCACATACCAAACCATGCAAGAATTCAGCAGATCCTCCTATGATGTTGGCCCTTAAGTCGCCTACATTTTTTGGAAATCTTGAAACACCTATATCAGATTTGCAAATTGGAAAATATATACTATCACCATAAGTAGAAGACAAGTATAAATCCATTGGACTATATACATAACTGAGAATTGGATGCAATTTATGTATCAAAAAGTACTATCTATTCATCTTTCTCAGAAAGAAAATATGTTGTCTTTATTATGTTTCAATTATCTCAAACTACACATCAAAATTCATGATTCTCCAACTGTTAAATAAAGTCCTTTTTTGAGCAAATGATGATTCATATGCATGTTCGTATGTTGATTAATTCCTATTTAATTAAAGGCTAAAAGCACAACAATAGTCAGCAACCTGCAAGAGCCGTGTAAGTTTGCTATCCCGATAAGGAACATGGGCACCCTCTTTACGCTTTTTCTCATCTCCAAGAGCACTTATGACATTTCCAAGGGCCAGCAATCCCCTATTTATATGAACTCCTGAAACAACGAAGCATGCGGTTGTCAAGAAGCATTATATTTGAGTGGTTGTTGTATAAATCAAAAAGCAGGTGAACTACCTTCCTTGAATCGAAGACCATCTGAGCCTGTTCTCTTGGCACGTTCTGATCCAGCAAGATCTACTAGGTGCAGTTTTGCACATAAATATTCATGATTCATGTCCTCCATGAGGGAGACTTCAGTAGTGACATTTGGACCAATCTTGCACATTTGCTCCAATGTGATTGTGAAAATGGCATGGGAACGACTATTCCACAAAGAAATAACGTTACTAAAATTAGTATGATGCAATAGATCCATGTTGCAACAAAAACAATAATTGTGCGACTACTTTATTGGTCAAGAAGGAAGGAAAAAGTTCACTTCTCTAATGGAAAAGAAATTTTGGTACTTGTAATTTCACACCCTGTACTTATCCATTGATCATTATTTCTGTCATTTTAGATAACATCTTTTAGATATTTATTATTCTAAGCACAAGGCTATATTAAATCATTGAAAAGGAAAATGGGAAAAGATGCAAGGTTCACAATTCAACTTGGAGTGTATATGATATTACATTCAGACAGTGCATGTAGTATATAACAACAACAATCAAGTTTTATCCCACTAAGTGAGGTCGACTATACGAATCCTTTTATGTCATTGAACACTATCCTCTACTATATCATTCTCTATATTTAAATAAATTTTATTTTGTTTATCATTGCTAATCAAGTCTTCTTTGGTTTTTCTCTTTCTCATTTGATTTGCATATTTATAATAGTTTCACCTCACCTAACTGAAACATTTGTATATAGTATACAAGTATTGAAAAAATTGATTGTTAGACATATATAAGGATGTTCAATTGGAGAAAACAACTCCTTAATTATACAATGCACTTCCGAAAAATTTCAGCAGTTAACCTACTAATTATATAAGGAGACAATGAGATAATATGAAGCCAATGCAAACGTATATACTGTGAAGGTAACAACAATTGTCTTGTGAGAAATGGAAGTTAAACTATGTGTACAACCAGTGAGTGAGCTCTGGGCTCGTCAGTTGCAGCAACTGCTGGGACAGATATATAGTTACATGACATTCATTCGGTCTTTAAAGTCCGCTTCATATAAAAAAACTTGAATATGAAAGCAACTATTTAGCATGTCTAATGATCCCAAATGCTACATGAGGCTTCTTCCTGCACGACCAAGTCAGCAAGCTTACTAGTCATAAGTAGAACAAATCAGGCATGGTTTTAGAGAATAACAAACAGACGTCAGCAGTGGAGCCAATTTCTGTAGCTTGTAAGGTAGATATTTGAAAAAAGTAGTACCTCAGTACAACACAAGACGATTCAAGTAGATTTGATTTTTTTTTTATTCAGAAGATAGATGATGGAGATGGACTGTTAATCTATCATCTTAACCTTGACTGATTGTTCATATTTGTACTTCCAGTTGCTCGATTCAGTGAACCTTGTTCTAGACATGCAGCCATCTCCTTTTGAGTGCTAACAAAAATCTCGGTTGATCCAGCTAATGTTATTGCCCCATTTGATGCCTCCCGTATCTGCACTAGAGCCTTCCCAGGCATTGTCAACTTTCCAGCATGTCCATTGACAGCCTCAACTTTGCTGACAGATGAACTATCTAGCAAATCTCTCACTTCTTCTTTCAATATCTCCATGTTCCAAAAAAATAAATTATCAGTATGAGATGACAAAGAAAAGTGCATGGACAATTCTATAAGACAAATATAATTCAATTGTAAATGCTCTAAGATTATAGTACAAATTTACAATAGAAAATTAATGTTATCTAGCAAAGAAACAGCTCAAAATACATATCAACAATGTATACTACTTATAGTCACCGAATGTAGATAACAAATATAAATATGTAATTATGGCCTAATAGGATACAAATGTAAATATATTCAATGAGGAACTCTTTCCAAGACAGAATAACCACTCGCTTTTAATGATTTTTTATTTTAAATTGTGGTTGATCAAGGAAGAAAAGATTTCAAGAACACAATCAATGTTCCAGGCAAAAAAAGGCAAATAAAGCAGCAACAAATATGGATTTTCCATCTCAGAAAAGAGGAATTAGTCCTAGCAAACTGAAATTTCCTGTACCTCAATGAATGAGACACGCAGCTGAAATTCTGCTTGATTCTTCAAAGCCTCAACTTTGCTAAATAAAGAATTCATAACTTGAGGGATAAGACCTGTTTGAGAACCATCCTTACATGCAGTTCCCATGGTGTATGTTTTTCCTGACCCCGTCTGTTGCGAAACAAGTTGTCGATTCTGTAATTATTCCAGGCTACATTGTACAAAGATTTTACCCATTTATCTTAATAAATATTCTGATACTTAACTTGACCATATGCGAGAACAGTAGCATTGTATCCTTGGAATAAACCATCTACCAGTGGAGCAACACATTCCTCAAATATGGCGGAAGATGGAGTACCTGTGCTCCCATATATATGATCAAAAGTAAATGAATGGGTGCCAATTTGCACCTGCATGTCAAAAGTCTTCCATAACTATTTATGATTTGGAAATTCAAGAAATTTCTGAACATTTAAAACTATTTTCAGGGAAGTCTGTCATCGATAAGAGTCAGTTTGGAAAAGGTTAGGAGTGAGCCAAGCAGACACACTTAATTGCAATAGATGAGAAAATAGATTTTAGCAGTCATCAAATAGTGAAAGTAACCTTAAAGAACAAATTATCCATAGTCCGGCCTACATCCTGTCGACTTATTTTATTTTATTTTATTTTATTTTTGAGTTTCCATAATTAGAAAAATTACAATTGTGAAGTTGCAGTTTTGTCTATCATAACTGAAAAAGCTAAGTTAGGAAAGCAAGGTACTGACTTCCAGGTGAACAGAGAAAGAAATTTCTTTCATTGACGGTCGGACAGCTACAAGCCTTAAACGGATGAGGGAAAGAAGAAACCTTAATCAACTTGCTCGACCAGCAAAAGGATGAGAGGATCATCGAGCAAACCTTGCAAACTATTACAGGTGATGAAAAATTAACCAGAACTCATTTGTACAAATAGAAAAGAGATTTGAGTGAGTGGAGTCTTTAAAGAAGAAAAGACCGAGATTATCTCCCACAAATTTGAGAATAATAATAGGAGGTGCGATTACCGATCAGAACAAGATTTGAGGATAATCTAATGCCCACATGCGTTATACAGAAACACTTTGAAAGGAAAACAACTTAGACTACAGTGACGCAGAAAGGCAAAAAGTTGAAACAATTTAAGCAGCACTGGGAGGATATCAATTATAGACGCACAAAATATTTGCTTCTAATTCGGTAGCATTCATTATCCTTGAGCCTCCATAACAAACAAAAAAATGAAAAAGAAAGTCTCTGATCCAATTCATCGAAAAACAGTGAGAAACTAAAGGAATGACAATGAAAAATCACCCTTTTTCCTTTTCCAACAAAGAGCCAATCCTAAGTTGCGTTATCTGCATCTAAAAATCGAAAGTTCGATCATTGCTTCTTTCCTTTTTTTTTAAATTTTGAGGAATAGGGAGATGAGACGACAGAAAAGGAACCTGTGGTTTCCCAGGAACGACGGTGACACAATCCTTGCACCCCTGCTGGCGCTCGTCGCCGATGAGCGGCCTAACGTGCACGGCCACCTTCACGCAGCAATCCTCCTCGCTCTCCACCGCCATCTTTTTCGAAGAGCACACGGATCACGCGCGCAAGACCATGCACCGACGCTAAACCCGACCACTACCAGATCAACTCCGCACTGAAATTTCCAGATATAACACGAAAGGGGTGGAAACCTAAGAAAAAAGGCCGACTTTGGCCTGCGGCGCGCGCGCACGGTATAGAAGTGAATTCCGAAAGAGAGAGAGCGTGATGGAATTGTCTGTTGGAGAACAGAAAGAGCGGAATGGAATGAAATGGGGAGGGCCGGTCAAGGCCTCAAGGGGAAGATTTGGTAGCACCAACGACTGCAACAACAACAGAAGCAACAACCACCATCATACTTCCTTGAGCTTCACTGCAAAGCTAAAATTGACTCTTTGCAACTGCAGAAGAGCAGTGACACTAGTCTGGGCAGCAGTGGCGGATGGTGGCGGCGGCGGTGGTGGCGTTGGAGATTGGTACGACCAAGGGTGGTTGGAACCTTGAGTGCCGCTCTTTCCCAAACTGTCCCTCCTTGCCTTCTGCTACTTCTGCTGCTGCTTCTTCCCTGACTGTGGAGATTAATTCGGTGCCATGGCTAATGGGATTGCAAAGAAAAAGGAATCAATCAATCAGGAGAGAGAGGGCTGTCAAGAGAGAGTGAGTGAGAGAGAGAGAGAGAATTACGTCGCAAAAGCTGGGCTGCAATCGCATTGATCATGGCACA
This sequence comes from Wurfbainia villosa, assembly GCA_025175895.1. Taxonomy (NCBI): domain Eukaryota; kingdom Viridiplantae; phylum Streptophyta; class Magnoliopsida; order Zingiberales; family Zingiberaceae; genus Wurfbainia; species Wurfbainia villosa. The sequence continues at coordinate 1,873,133 of JAKLTH010000042.1, forward strand.
GCCTTCACTGCAATAGTTCCTCTCCCTACAAGGACATGGCATCTCCCTTGGTGAAGTTACCAGTATAAATTGAGAAACATTTAGGACCCATTTAAAAAATTTGAGGAATTTTCAGTTTGCCCCGTATTTTAACCTTCCTCCACTGCACCTGAAAGAACTCAAAAACTTACATTTTGGCCAGTAATATTTTCAAATTAACCATTTTATTCCCTCCAGTTAACTTGGCAAGGCCAAAAATAGGCCTATTTTAGGGGTTAACAGGTAATTTCAAAAATCTTAGGGGTTAAATTACATTTTCTATAAACCCAGGAGGCTAAATTAAAATGTTACCATTGATCAACCTTTACCAACTCATGTCACATGCTATGCCGATAAAAAAAAAGAGAGTTTGGCCCACGGAAGTAGATATTTACCATTCAATGGTTAGGATGAATTTATATCCCAGTCTATAAGTATACACGGATAATTCTTAAGTGCACAAACATTAATTTTCAAGAGTTTTTTCTCAACTATCAATCAATTTCCTCTTTTATATTTGTCAATTAAATTTTTAATTTATTTCTTCTATCGATAGGACAGTCGAAGAGGATCGTTAATATAACGATTCCATATTTTTTAGTTAAAATGAATTTATAAATTTTTTTAAATATCGAATCAATCATCTTGATTAATTGGATCGAAAATATAGATACGTATGCTACGTTTAGTAGGACGTAATATAATCAAGCTTGTAATGCAATTAAGTTTGTAACGTAATGTAACGTAATCTTTAATATATTATCATGTTTGATCAAAAAATTGTATATAATATTTAATTATAAGAGTGATTATATTTTTTTATTTGGTGTCCATTACAAAGATGACAGAGCAGCCAACAACGTCAGGCGATGGTGCCCATCGATATCACTCGATGGCAACCGACGGTGTCGCCCGACGACGATCGACGGTGGTCATCGACATCGACCGGGGCGATCGGCGATGGTCGTTGACGGTGGTCACCGATGGTGATCGACAATGGTCGCCGAGCGTTGGCCGACAATGGTCACCGATGCCGATCGGTAGTTGTCATCGGCGCCAGGCAATGCCTGACGATGCCCATCACTTGGCGATAATAGTTAGCGATCGATGTTGCCCCGTCGACGGCGACGACTACAACGATAACGATCGATGTCGATTGTTGAATATCTAATACTTTTCATATTACGATTTAGAATGTAATCGGAATCCATATTATAAAATTTTAATATCTTTTATAATCTAAATTATATTACATTGTAATTTTAAAATAGTAATAAATAAAATAGTCAATTTCTTAATATAATCTAGATTATATTACCAGCTTACTGTTGATTAAAAACAAATTGATTTAGCATGACCAATGAATGGGTGCTGGGTGTGAACTGGCGGTGGGTCCAGCCCTCGGTTCCTTTCGCCTCTGACAATTTGGTCCTGCTCGCCGGACCCATAGCGCGTTTCCGACCCGATGGACCCATTCGACCGACGACTTATTCGAACAACAATGAGATATATATATATATATTTATTTATTTATTTATTTATTTGATCTGCTGCGCGACTTATTGCTGTGCAATTGAGAAATGCACAGTGCACTCGGCCCTCTCCGCGCCCGACCCTCACCGCCGCTCACCGCCACTCTAGCCGCTTGACCGGGCGTTAGGCGATCTCGTCTGCGTTCCGGACTTCGGCTGGCCGGATTGCGGTTGAAGCCGTCTGCAAACCGTCGCGATTTGGTCGGATTACACGGATCATGATCGCACCGATCGGAAAAGGATCGCCAGTCGAAGCGACCCTTTCTCTCGGTCATTAGCGTGATTCAACCTCGATCCGCTCGAATCGTGGCCGATTTGCACCGGCTTCTGATCGCAATACGGCCGAAGCGAGCTCGCCGACATTGGCGAGGTGCGCCTAACGATATGGTCCGGCCGGCGAGGAGGTCGCGGCCGGCGCGACGCCGACAATGGGCATGGGTCGAGTGGGAGCGCACTATGCGTTTCTCAATCGCGGCGTGCGATGGACGGTCGAGATCGTTACGTACACGAGGAAATCAACACTTTACTTTGCAGGAGAGGAGAGAAAGAAAAAGAGAACTTTCGATGCGTCTAAAGTGGTCCCTTTGACGCTAACTTCCTAATTTGATGGCTACTTAAGCCATATAATGAATGGAATGCGATTGATTGCTAAATTAATGAAAAAGGTGTTCATCCTAATTATGGTTTATGGTCGTTGAAAAGAAGCAAACACTCGACGACAAAGTCAGAAAATAAGGTTGTCAAGGATGAAGTATAAATGAAAATACAATTAAAACTTAACATAAATCGAAAAAACAAAACAACAGTACAGTTTTTAATGCATATATCGAAATTAAAATTGATTAAAAAATATATATGAATTTGTAGATGTAATATAGTCATGAAATGGAAATGAAGTGCTCTGACAATAAACTTTTCGGACGTGTTAAATTGTATTAATTTATTTCTTTGACTTTGCCACTTAATTAATTAATGATAGCGTTATTGTATCGACCGGAGAGTACGATTTGTGGTTAATAATCTACATGTTTTTCAAACTTTGCCTTATTAATTAATCTTAAAAATAGATGATTTTTTGATGATTTACTTGTTAAATATTCATTTCATTTGAAATCTTTTTAATTACTACTTTGAGACCAGCTATTGCATCAAGAATTGTAGCTCTAGTTGATCGATAACAATCTCGATGGCATTTTAATTAATTAAATTGAAAATATTCCAATTGCTCTTGACAAACAAACACTTGCATATGATTTCTCACAAGATCGCGTAGGGATAGATGGCACGGTGAAATTTTGCTTTGTCGTGCGATGCCTAGTTCGTTCGATAATTAAGAACAATATTATGCTTTCCATTAATCTTGACTTCTGGAGAAACAGTATTTTAGGCTGTTTTGATCCGTTGACAATGTATTTAAGATAGATTTTGCTTGTGTTTTTGATATGGTGTGCATAAACTTGCACATAATTAAAGTTCATTTATGGGATTTGTTGACTTAATGAGATGAAATTATGTTTAGAGAAATTAAAAAAACTCTAGGATATGAATCATTAAGCGGTGAATTAATAGATTTGGAGAATCCAATTAATGACAAAGTGAGAGAGCTTAATTAGTGCATTTAATGGATCAAAATAATTAAGGTGGATTTGATGACATGATCAAGTGGAGCAAACTCAGAGAACTTAATTTGTGTTGATGGCACAACAACTATAGATCAAGAGAGGTTAAAAACTTAAAGACATGAAAGCTTATGATAATAAATAAATTTTAAATATATATATATATATATATATATTTTGGGACAGATTATCTAGTTCTTGGCTACAAGGATACCCGACTATTCATAATAATATCTATTTCACAATTACAATAAAAAAAAAGACTCAATGAGGACATGGAACTAGTCTCTTGGTCATATTTAAGTTTTTAAATACAAAAGCTAGATCAATAAGACAAGATAGTGGGTGAAATTTAGTAGTCATCTCAATCAATTCTTTCACTCCATTTTTATTTATGATTATAAATTTCTAATTTTGTCTTGCTTAATTAATCAAAAAAGACAAAGCATCTTTGTGATGCAAACATGGCAACATATATATATATATATATATATATATATATATATATATATATATATATATATATAAATAAAGTGGTAGATCCTCTTGAAGGAGGAAACTAATCACTAGGATCTCGACATTCTAGAGCTAAGAGCTAAATCCTTCAAATACAATCTTTAAATCATAACCCTTAATTGACGTCCTATGAACGACATTAATTACACTCTATATGACAACTTTATTATACAATAGAGATCGAGTCAAAGTCTAAGAAACTAAAGTAGTAGGAGCGGTTGAAATTAACAAATTATACAAGTTTGGCACAATCATAGCACTTGTTGAGTCCAAATCATGAGATCTCATATATCCAAGGTTGATTGTGAAAATTCTATTTTACTAACCTTAATGTCTTTGTCACTAAACACTAATTAAGAAGTTTCCATATTATTATCCCTTCACACATTATATGATGATTCAAGTGATGCCTAAACATGATGATATATCTTTTAGTGCTCTTAATAATATATTTTCCATATGAACATAATAAGGATGTCAAAAGACTGCAAGAGTTCAGCAGTCAAAATCTTATTCTACTTAGCTTTCACCCAACTCAGGTTCAACATTAAAATTGGCCTCGCTCACTCCTTTGATTGGGTCGAATGAACCGAACCAAGGTTCCATTGGGTGATTGCTACTTTACTTTGCAAATTCTTTCACATCATAATTCATAATAACATTGGGTTGATTATAATATGTAAATGTAGTTTGATAATGATTGAGCAACTAATAAAATTTTTTTTGGGTGAAACTCAAAAGTGGACAGTGAGGGTTGATAGTCACAGCTAGGCTTATATAGCTGCTAAGTATACAACTTGTTTGTGGCTTGGTAGATATTGGGGTTTTTTGTTTTTATGTTCTATTTTATTTCTATAAATCTTTTATCCATATAAATGTAAAAGGTTATTTGATTTTCTGATATGTAAATTTACTAAGATCACAAAATAAAGATTACTTATCCACCGTTTTAATTTCCCATGAGCTATATATTCTAATAAAAGGTGATTGCATTTGCCTCCAACATCGATCCTTCGATGATGATGAAAGAAAATAAATCACAAAGAACTATGTCTCTTAATTTATTGACAAAAAAAGAGAGAGAATTTATGAGTCCAAGTGAAAGTTTTAGATTCCACGTCGAAAATCAACTCCTATCTATTTTAACATCTATGTTGCTCTAGCTAACGGACCATTCCGAAGGGACCACATGAGAGAACATGGTCCAATCATTTCATACGTGTGGATTAATTATGTGATTGTTCCTAGTTTAAGTTTTTGAGATAAACTAACTAGTACTGATTAAATTTCACCATAATGCCACAATACCTCATTATTTCTCTAAGCTTTTGCCACTTGCTATCTTGGCTTTTTTGGCAAATGTAGTCCATAATTGTGTTTAATTAAATTGGAGTAATTATAAACAGGGTTAAAAATGCAATGACCATCAGCCTTCAGGGAATGATTAAGCAGAAGTTATTTGCTTGCGACCAGTCTACAAACAATCTAGAAACAAGAAAGTTGCATTCTACACTTGAATTACACAAATTACATAGTGATTCAGAACGAGAGAACAAAACTAAAGAACAACAATATTCATGAACTTCCTCTTTGCAAAAGCCAGCCACCACTTGTTAGGGGTGCCATTAGGTCTATAAGCACAGCTTAGCAATCTTCCACTCGTTTCCTCCCTTATCTGCTTCAGATAGTTTCTGAATAGATCTGTAAATATATTTTTGATAATGGTATTGTTACCAAGTTATATATGATTGTTATATTATGTTCGATGTGGAGAGCTGAAATTAGTTGATTTAAGTAAATTATTGTGCTGGAATACCTGCTTCATCCTGAGACTGGGGGAGGGCATACAGACCAGGAAACGGAAAGCCTGGCTCTCCAGGCACAGGGACTTTCTCCAGACCCAAACTAATGATGGCTTTCGTCCCTACTGCCAGGGTTCTGCAACCCTCCAGCCGTTTGAGAGCCACGTTAATGTAAAACGTCAAGTATATAAGGAGCTTATCGGATGGACTCTTAATGTCGAAGTTCTTAAAGAAAACATTGGCTCGGAAAAAAGTTATCGCCTCATCGACAATGTCAATTTTGTCTGGATGAATAAGATGACAAAAACCAAAGCTGGCCTCAGTTGTATGGTCTAGAAGAAAGATAATTAGGTTTGACAAAAAAAAAAAAAACTGGGGGCATAAGAGAACCTGGATCGGAGACAGGTGCAGGACCCTTAATATGGCTTTTCAATGGAAGAAGTGGGCATCCACAGGCCTTTGATATGGCTTCAAGATCAACAAAACTGGAATGATACACCTGCCATGAAATCATACCATGATTAAAATCATAAAAATTGAAGATTAAATACAACTTTGCATGGGACGTTTGAATGCAAAGAAGAAGCGTGATTTTGGAGAAGAAAGAAAAATAAACAATCAGAAGATCAGATGGAAAAAGTTCAGTGAAACATTTATCATCAATTTATAGAAGCCGTATAACATAAGCTTGTGTAGTTCCTTCAATCATGATTACTTGTTCTTTCCTTCTCGTTTTTTTATGAGGTTAAATTTATAGTTTCTCGAATCCAATTGTAGGATGAGCATCTCAGACCATGTTCTGATTCTTCAGAGGAAGTTACAATAGCCATCAATAGTTTCTACACGAGCGCATTGCTCTACAAGTTATGTTCAAAGTCACGAGTTTTCATCATTAAGAAGGGAGTTTTGGCACAACAGTAAAATTGTTGCCTTGTGATCTAGAAGTCTCGGGTTAGAGTCTTAGAAATAGTTTCTTGCAAAGCAAAGTAAGACTATGTACAATAGACTCTTCTCCGGGATCCCACATGACGAGAGCTTCGTGCACTGGATTGTCCTTTTTTTTTTTTACCTAACGCCATTTATAGTACTTGAGGTCAGAATATGAATTTAGCAAATTCAACAATATTATGCATATTTATGAATATATATGAAGCTAAAATTTGACAAGTTTCCATTGGCAATAAGAAGCTAATGTGAAGGCACATAGATCCACATCACAAGTTCAACAAATCATCTATTGATACAAGTCCGTTTAGAAAATGCTACATCTAGGCTTTATGTCCTATTGTCATTTTTAGGCATATAGAACAATGGTTCCAACAAGCCTAAATCTTATTCACTTGAGAATCAAACTAAAATGCATAAGACTACTTTTTGGTATTAGTGACTGAATCCCTCCAGCCTAAGTATTAAGGAATGCCTCAAATTGAGGTTGTGCATCCTGACACCAAATGGATTGATTAAAGCTAAATCTGATTGCCTCCTTTAGAAGATATACATTGGACACAGATATATTGGCTTGGCATAAATTTGACAGCAGCTGCATATCTGAAAGTGGCACCAGCATTATAAATTGCTTTGAGCTTCAAAAAGCTTTAGAAAAAACTAATTGCAGTTCAGCAGCTTACATTGCACAGGAACACAAAGGAAAAAAAAGGAAGAAAAATCTTACTGTAACTCAGAGAAGATCATATTCAAACATCAACAGTAAACACAAGTAGTTGTTTAGATATACATGAATAATATTCCGTCCTAATAACGTAGTTGTAACTTCCCAAAAGTCCTTATGCAAATCTGAATTTCATGAACTACCAGAGATTCAGTACAATTGAAAGTAGCATCTATATTTTATCTTTCTGGAATCTTTATGCTACACACCTGAAAAAAAATAGAGGCTATGAATGTAAAATTCCTGGTTCCTTCTACCAAGTCTATACATAGTTTATAATTGGCATTTTAATTAAAAGCTCAGTGCTAACATCAATATTGCATTCATAGGGTGTTGGATATTCTTATGAGCAAAACCTAGTGCTGTTCATCCACACAATGACTTTTCTCTCTAAATTCAATAACCCAACAAACATGCAAACCAAGGTTAAATCCCAGCCTTTGCTTCAAACCGAAAGTTGTGACTGAATTGATTCTCAGAGAATTAAAAAAAAATGATTCATAAAAAGTTATTCTATTGTTTATTTTAGAAGTATTGCTTTCCATTTTGCTCCCGCTTGAGAGTAGAAGAGCCCTAGACATATCCAAGGAAGAAGTAAATATTCGCATTCAATGTGAATCAGGATAGGGGATCACCAATCCAATTAACTTGACATGAAATTATCAAACTTACAACCAAGAAGATCAAAGAACGAAAAAATTAAATGAAAGAAAGAACAAAAAAAAGATGCACGAACATTATGAAATTTTCAGAATCTGAAACTAGAATGAGTGGAAAAGGTACCATTTCCTTCCTGGATCAGGTTCAAACTTCGTCAGGGCTAGAAAAATAGCTTCAGATTTCACACTGTAAGCAAGTCAAGTAACCTGATCAAATAACCAAACTCATATAAAGGTTTTTTTAAAATCTGAGACTTTATTTTTCTGGCACTTGATGGGTGGAAATATTAGCAAAAATTACCTTATAAGTAACCAATATCCTTTTTTTTTTTTTTGAAGAAAATAAATATTTATTTATTTAGTTCGATTCAACCAGTTTGGACTGCAAAATATCATTCTCATCACATCAACAACAACAAAACCTTATCCCACTAGGTGGGGATCATTCTCATCACATCACCAAATAAAAAACAAATACGTAATCTTGCTATTTGATCATTCAATGGAGGTGAATCAACCAAATGATATGAAATCAAAAAATAAAATTTGAAATATTTACTAGCAAATTTGTAATCCTGTAAAAATTATCAAATATTGCACTACTAAAAGTCAAGGCAACTTCCAAGCAGAAATCAAATGAAAATCCAAAATAATCAGTCAAAAAGTACTTTTTTTTTGTCGCCGCTTGTTAACTCATCGCAATAAATGGTCGATAATGCTCGTGAATGATAAAAGAAAATTGGATCGGGATCGGCAGTCCGATCCGATATCCTCCGAGATCTCAGATAAAACATCAGTTCTATGAAATTTCAAACAAACAAATAATAATCCAAAGAAACAGCTTGATTAGATACATATTTGTAGAAATTAGAGTTATCCAACAGGAATCTGGAGATGTCTCTGTGAATCGGCAAAGATCTCTACAGATTGAAAACGAAAAACTTCTCTCGATATCAGAACAATGATCATAGAAAAAGGAGAAAGAAAGGCGATACCAATCGAGACCTTTCTTCTGTACTGGACGAAGTCGCGTTGGGGATATAAGTGGCGAACACAGGAGCTTTCTTCTTGGGCGAGGTCGCGTTGCGATGAGTCTTTGCTGCGGAAGGAAGACCCTGAGGAACAAGGAAATGGGTCAAAATAATCTACGGCTACGTCCCATAGGCTAATAAAAATAAAAATAAAAATAATAAAAAGAATCTGACCACGTGTACACAATCTTATTTTACATTATTATAATTAAAAAAGCTAAAATAAAATTTTAAGTATAAAAAAGAAGATCAAGAAGAAAAAAAACTAAATTTTTGAAATGATTTTCTCATACATATAAATAAAATAAAACCATTAAAAACATGATTTTGTTATAAATTACTATTAGGATAATCATAACTCATTCATTTATGCTATATTACAATTAGCTTAGAACTTATTATCACTTTAATCTTGTATACGTATTGTCATATAGACCCTGATAATTAAAAAATATAAATATAATTAAAAAATAAAAAAAAAATACAAATGGGGATGAGCCACCCCACATTCCACTTGAACGCATTCATTGTCTTGAACGCGTTCAAGTGGTATAATACCCCTCCACAACCCATATTAATAGAAAGGGGTGTTATAACACCCTTATTAACGGTGCGATGCAGGTGCTCTAATAGTTAGGTGCATTTCAAAGTTCTAAATCACAGATTTATTGGTCTAACTGGTAAATTAATTTGTCAAATCTCAGTTCAACTGGTGTGAGAAAAGTCGAGCTAGCAAAAGATATTAATGTCACGAACTGATTTGCTGCATCATCAACACATACAATTTTCATGAGGGATGGACAGAGGCTCGTGGTGCAGGCAGTCTGTGCATCATATTATTGTTGGCACCAGGTAGATAGACATTCTCTCGCCGAGGATTAACGGAGGCTCATGGTATAGACAGACAACGCATCACATGACATCTGAACTAGGCGGACATACAACCCCCCACGACGGAGGCCCGTGTGGTGTAGATAGACAGTGCACAATGGAGCATCTGACACCAGACGAACTAATAACCTCTCGTGAGGGGCTGACAAAGATCTGTGGTGCAAACATACAGTGTATCACAAGGCAACTGCCACCGGACAAATAGATAGCTCCCGGGGGAGGGGTTGACGGGGGAGGGATTGACGGAGGCCCGTGATGTAGACAAATAACGCACCACGAGGTAGATACACAGGATAGCTGCTGTATATAACTTCTTTCAGCTACGGGCCCAAGCAATGCATGGGGTATCAACTATGAGCTATAGAAGAAGTGTTCACTGTGCCACCGGAGACCAACTCACACCTCTTCTTTAGGTATTCGATCACCCGACAGCTATGGGACGAGATCCGAACATGGCTCCACATCTGACCTTCGATCTACTCCATAACCCATCTCTTTCAAACCTTCCAGAGCGAGCTTCGTGGCAAGGGACGTCTGTGGAAGACACAGGACTTAGTAATATCTTATATATATATATATATTTCATTTGACAGACTCGTAATTGGAGCCATTTTGAAGACATTGAATCTAGTATCGAGAAGATATTCCTTAAGATACAGACTCATATTTACCACTTTATGGACCTCTAAATTCTATCATTTTTAACCTCTTCCGTATATATATTTACCATTCCAAATAAAAAAAAAATAATATATATATATATATATATATAGCATATTAAAATTTGTAAAATACGACCAGGCCAAAATTTCCTCACCATTAGACATGTTTATCAGATTCTCGATTTCAATTTCGATTCGATTCTAATCGGTTCTAGATCCATCGATGTTGAAACCGATTCCGAATCGATTCCGATTTCAAAGTTTTTAACTTTGAAACAAATTCAATTCAATCTGGACCGGTTCCGAATCGATTTCGAATTAATTTCGGACCGATTCCGAAACAGTTCTGAATCATCTTCTTCGAACTTGAACTTCCAAATTCATCTATCGTGCCAGTAATCCTATTCTTTTTTCTATTGCAAACTAATTTTGTAGACATATTAGCATGCTAAGAGTTTCCATATTTAAATTAACAATCGAAATCACATCAAATCGATTACGAAATCAATTAGAATCGAACCGAACCGGAATAAAAAAGGATCCAATTTTATTCTAAAATTGATTCATCTGAATCGATTCTAATTCTGAATTTACCAGATTAATTCCGAATCAAATCGATCCGCCACCGTCACGCCATCCCCGCATGGCGCAGTTAATTCAGTCAACCGTGACAAAAACAGCTACTAGAGAGATCAACCAACAGGCAACGTGATAGTGTTTCTAAAGACAATTACTAGATGAAGACTCGAGAAAAAAGTTTAGAGGAACTCAAACGATGAACCAAGGAAGATAATAAGAATAATAAATAAAAGCACAGAGAACAATAGTATGGACAACCCACATGAGCCCAGAGGATTAGCTTATGGCAGTTCAAACTATTTGGTTGGCATTTACTTTGAATGGACAAACTGATGCAAAGGTAGCAAGGAGCAATTTATGAAATCTTCATCACGAGCCAAACTCGTCATGAACTATTATTACCAACATTTGGAAATACATAATTGTTAATTACACATCAAAATCGCATTCCAATCCTGAATAAGCATGCGACAAGACAATTGTGCAGTCTTCCGAGATACCCGTCCAATCTCCTCAAGTGTGCTTGCAATTTTTGGTGTGGCTTTACTGAAGGAAAATTACCATGCCTTTCTCAGCGAGCAGGACACATGAGATGAGCTGCTAGATGCAAGTTGCCCCCTACACAATAAGATATCGTCAGTAGGTTTAAGTGCAAACAATATATTTAGCTAAAGACAAGGTAATTTCCTTATAAAAATATTTAGAATCTGGTCGACCAATCACAGTTCATTATCCAAATGCAAAACTGGGAATGAGGCGAAAAAAATGACACTTTTTAATGAGCAATACAATTTTGGCAGACAGCATTTTAACTACTAATTCATTGTGGATAATAGAAATTTGTTTGCACACAAACATGGCAGGTGGATCAGGAAACTCTATTTCTGCATACAAATATTACAATAATAACAAATACCCAATATTATCCACCTTCAGTTGGAGACTAGAGTAGAATGGCATTAGATGAGATAAGAGAAATTATGGGGCATTACAAATAGTATAAGTCAAATGCGAAGAGGTGCTCAACATTTAAGCATGATCCAAGAACTATGTTTAAGAGAAAATAATTCCTTTTACTCCAGATAAGTTGATGCCATCTTTAACACATTACTTGGAAGGACTTAAATATCAGAGCAAGGGAGAACTACTTCGACTTTGAGTCTGACTAGAAAACACAACCTATTCAAACCAGAAAATTCAAGCTTAATTTGACATTCTTTTTCAGGATGAAACCCTTCAAAGTACTATCATGATAAAGGACAAATAAATAAATGGGATATCATTAAGATTTCACGAGCATACTGTCTACCACATAACATGCTGCATAAATTGGTTTCATAATATGATTAGGAGTTTAGGACTAGCAAGTAAATAAGTTGACTTTGTAAAAACTAAATGTTTTACAAAAAACAATGATGCCAACAGGGAACGAGATGAATATTTGCATGGATTCTAATCAAAACTTCAAATCCATGACATGAGGAATTGATACCTTGTTTGAATTTCACTATCAGTCATTAAATAAACATACTATACACAACTAAAAAATTCCATCCAACTTTAATGAACTCTTCTCCATACAAATCTAGCAGAAATAGAATACAACAATCAGAGTTCAGTTTACAAAAAAAAACAACATAAATTTAGCACAACAAAATATTCACTAGAAAGTCAATGAGTAGAAATGATTTGGTTATGCCCTCTTGTTTCTCAACAAATTGAAGGTTTTCAAGCATAAAAAGATGACCTTGGATCACCATAAGCTAGCTCTATTACTACTATTCTTTCACTTAAAAACACATGAAATTTGGTACTCGAACAGCAGGTAGCGACTAACCAAAGCATGCATCATCGAATACCTATTGAAAGAAAGAGTTAAGCTCCAAATCTCATCCATCGTCTCCTTGGCTTGACCTTAAGACCGATGAATAGTAATGTGCCTCGAGCTCCTTGAGGCTGGCAGCGGCTTGCTCCCCAACCTTTTCTAAAAGCCGCTCAGTGCCCTCCTCCAGGTGGTTGAATTCAGCGACCTGCCGATCCACGTTGTCATTCAAAGAACCAAACCCCGAGAAGATAGCTGTTTGCTTCAGCTCTGACACCAAATTTCTCAACGACTCAGCCGCTTGAACCTTCCATCAAAATCAAACTTCGAACATCACAAAAACCGAAGCAAGAAAGAACACAGAAGATCGCCCTACCATTCTTGCTGAACGAATCTCCATCTGGAAGGCTTCCTGCGAGTTCCGGACAGGTGGATCGTTCACCTAAAACCAGCATAACGAAAACATCGGATGAAAAGATCTCCCCAGGGCGAGGATGGAAGGACGATAAATGATTACAAACCCTAGCAAGATTCACGAGGTGGCTGAAGTTGTCGACGAGGTGGGATACGTCGGTGTCAACCCTTTGCAGTAGCGTCTTCTGCTTTTGCGCTGCCGCGACCGCGGCGGCAGCCGTCGGGCCGCCCCCTCCCCCACCGGCTCCAACCGCTGCTTTGTTCATTTCTCTACCACCGACAAAATGAGAAATTTGCGGAGAGACCATTCCATTTCAGGTACTAGGAGAGACAACCAGGCCCATTAAAGGCCCAGGGACAAAATATAGTATGGGCCACATAGGAAGAGACAAGACAATCAGGCCCATTAAAGGCCCAGGAACAAAATATAGTATGGGCCATACAGGGAGAAAGACTAATGATTCATCAGAACAGTGCGCATGTCGAGACCTTACTATGGCAATGGACTCGCATTAGCGAGAGTGCGAGACGTCGAGGAAGAGTTTCACAGAGGTACACAATGGAGCATGATCATTCAGGTAAAATCTTGCGTTATTTTCTGTCTCCCTCTTCGTTCTCGTCTATCTTTCCATCCTAATAAACTCGCGGCCGTGAAACGTCCTGAAAACAGTCTTCCAAGGCGTGAGGTGGCGGCCATGGGATTAGCAGCACGGTACGATTTCTGGTGACTGACAGGGCCGTTCGAATTCGTTCAGATTTAGTATTATTTTTTCAGTATAAGATATTAACTGAGTTCAACATCGCCCAATTAATCGATGGACAGAAGGTACAGAAGAAAAATGTCGATAGTCGCCGCATCAATGCGCTTGCGTATCCAGAGCTAGTCGACAAAAAGGACGAACGGAGGTGGTCCACGAAATTGGAGCGATTGCGAGGGACGGATTGATCCGTATAACCTGATAAGTGCAAGCGCGGGGAAGGTTAGGCTCGGCTAACACACTTAAATTCAGGTTAAAGATTGTTTTTTTTTAATGGAAAAAGCACATCCGGTCGTACGACAGGAGGAGAGAATAGGGAGGAGGCAGAGGTGGGAGAGGGAAAACGAGATAGGAAGAATGGAAATGATGATTTAATCCTCTTCCTCTTCGATCTCATCTTGCCAATGCTTGTTCTCGCCCGGACACCACCGTCACACCCAGTCACATCTAAGGTTTGGTGCCATACCACTTAGTTCCTTGACAATGCGATTCGATTTTGTCGTAATTTTGAGTTTGTGATGCCTTGTTAGTCATCCTTTTTTCTTTTTGTTTTTCCTTGTCAGATCCTTCCACTCCTCTAACTACTGTTCTTGTGAAAAGAGGCGTCCCTTTATTTCGGCATGTTTTATTGATTATCTTTACTTTCTTTTGGATGGTGCGTGTATGTGAGTTCTCGATTTGGTTCACATTTCAAAAAGCAAAGATTTCGAAGCTAGGACCTTGGAAATAGGATTTGATATTCTTTAACTGTAATATTTGATTGACAGAATCCTTTTCGGATCATTTCCAGTGTATGTCTGAAGGTTATGGAAGGTCAGACGCAAAAGGGTTTTTTCTTCTTCTTTTTACTAAGATAATCGATGGGAATAAGAATTTAGAAGGATTGAGATGATTTGTGCACACAGATTTAGCACTGTTTCTCTAAATTTCACTGTATTTTTTTTTCCCGGGGAGTAAGATTAAGTTGAATCATATTATTAGATCCAACGAATAAACTTGATCAATTTGTTAAATTATGTACTATTATTCAGACCAAATTCATTGCTCCCGAGTACCATTCCAGCAACTAGCAGGTGAGGAAGAGGGCTCGGATCTCGTGTCTCCGCCGTCGTAGCTGCTGGGGGGTGGTCCATGATCGCTTCACTCCTATCTCCCAATTTATCAGAGTTGGTGATCGCTCGGAATTAGAGAAAGAGAGGGAGAAGGAGAAGAAGAAAGAATCTATTGGGAGAGGAAGAAAAGGTTGACAGGAGAGAGTGAGCACATAGAGGGAACGAATTAAACAAGAAATGATGGAGATGTTGTTTTCGCTGCGTGCTTACTTCTCTTCTTGTCAGCCTTTTCGACTCCTTCCTTGTCTTCTTCTCGATCCTTATCTTCAACCTCGGTAGTAGCGTGAGACTCTACTCTCCCGATTCTCAAAAAGGAGCAATTTTTTTTTTCTCTTTCTTTCTTCTTCTCCTTTTTTTTTTTTTGTTTTTTTTAAATTCTTATACTGCGGTATCCATGTTTACTCGATTACTAGTTTCTTGCTTCCTTTTATTGATTTTGTTTCAGCAGCAGCGGATTTTGGGCTTCAATTAAGTTTGGGAATGGAAGCGTGACTTTCGAGAGGAGGAGAGTACCAATCCGGATAGGCAGATATGCACACCGCCCGCTCGCCAGGTACATCATACATGCACCTCCCTACCTGCCGTCTCTTCGCCCGTTCTCTCTCTCTCTGTTCTTCAACGCAGCCACTGTTTGACTATCCCTTCTTGTTCCTCTCTTTTCGTTTTTCTTCGAGAAAGTTTTAGTTTTGTTGATGCTCTTTAGGGCCGCAAGGTCCTTGTCGCCTCTTACCTTCTTGAGTTCCTGTGCGGCCTTTGTTCTTTTTTAGCCTTAGCGTCGTCATTTCGCCTAAGATCCCTTTCTCTTTCTCTCTCTCTCTCTCTCTCTTTTTTTGTCATTTTTCGGAAGGTTGGTGTTTTCGCTGCGTGCTTACTTTGGGATATGCCATATTGAATCTTGAGACGGTCCTTTATTCTATGATTTACTTTCTTCAGGGGCGTATTTTAACTTGAGGAAGAAAAACTATCATCTTTTCTTCGGTTTAACAGGTGATGTGTTTTTTTTTACAGTCCTCGATTTGAGTACGTTACGGTGAGTGAGTTCATCTGTGTCTTTGCTCCGACGTCTAGATACAGGCCATCTTGCTGCTTTAATTTTGAGTGTGAAATATTAGGTTTACAATTTGCACTGATGAATCTGTACCATTTCCTCTTTCTGTGTCTCTCCCTTTCCTCCAATCTTTCTTCCTCACTTTGCCAGGTAAGGAACTCATTACTCATCCTTCTCGAAACTTGCTTCTTTCATCTTAGCAAGTTTGTTATACTTTTTGCTCTATCTCTAACTTATGTTTTGATTGTAGTTATTTGAGTCGTTACGTTTTGCCAAAATCAATAGACAGATCGTGGAGCTCTCTGCCCATTGTATGTATGTATTTATTTACTTATTTCTAATTTTGATTTTTTTTACTGTTTTATTTGCATTTAAAACATATTTAATTTCGCTTTGATTTTTTAAAAATGTTTTATTTGTACATTTGATACATCACTGTCATTTTTTATAAGACTATTGATGAACAGGAATTGATCTTTTCTGAGAATTTATTTAACTGACGAGTATATCTGAACAGAAGATTTAAATTTACTTCCAAGTCATATATCTTAATTTTTAGGGTTATAGATGGTATTGTCTTAGCATCGTTAGGATTGTTTGAAGCTTTTTGATGATTTAAATCGACACCGGTGTTCTGAACACTCCAATGATGCATGATTGGGCCTACAGATTTGTGAGTTCACAATTGCAATTTATACTATAAATCAGGTTTAGATTAATAATAGCAACTTAAGTTATTTGCATTAGAAGTGATTAGGATATTAGAGTTCATAGATTAGTCTGTGTTTGGTTATCTCTTAACCCCATTGGCCGTATACCATCTCCATGCAACAACTTGTAACCACCTCATTGTCTCTCTATCTTGCAAAGGAAGGATAACTTACTTGCCTCATCCCATTAAGGCAACCTATCGTGTTTGTCGATTGACGGGCCAAATGAAAAGTTTGGTCCGTGCCAACCAGCATGGAACAATTTTCTAAGTTGTTTGCCTCCTTTGCACACACAATATGCAGCAACTCTTTTTGAGTTTGTCTCTACTCCTATAGTGATTGATACCTTGATCATTGCTATTGTATCATTTGGCTTCAGGTCGAGCGAACTCATCCTGCCTACTAGTCATCATCTACTACCACATGAAGCACAAATCTCTTCTTGTGCCAACAGTTTGTGCACAAATCTCTTCTTTGCGACAAGCTCCTATGTGGCCTCGCACAGGCTTGACTAGGCTATCTTCATCTTTCACCATCATCTTGTGTTTGTTGGTCCCAAAAGTCTTCATGGAATACATTATGTGGTTGTCTCAACTATGAGAATGAAGCTCATAATTTATTATGAAATTCCCCTCCATTTATCTATTTGTGTGTAGGATAAAGAAAAATTAGTTATATTCTCTCTTCCAAAATCATATTTTATTCCTTGTTTTTCCTTCCAAAGACATTGGATTTGTACTTTTTTAGGAGCTGTTATTGGAACTCCCCTGTGCATGTGCATGCTCATGCTTTATTAGGACATTGTGCATGAAAAGTCCGTCGATATCAGTCCCAAGTCCGAATAGAAAATGGGGAAGATTACATTAGATTGTCAGCTAACGTTGAATTAGGCAAATTTCAACGAATTGATCCATTAAATTATTGTGTTAATATTAGATTATTTTTTTGGAAGGAATGCGTCGTAGAGTCTGACTGTAATGTCTCAACAAGGACTGTTATATCTCTATGAGAACTCAGGTGTAGTGTTAAATATATGAGTTCTCACACCATATATTAGATGCAACAACAAACAACAACATCATATATTAGATAAAAATAAATATTATAGAAAGATTAATTATTTAAGATTTGGAACATAAAACATAGGAACGTTTACTGATGAAAGTAATAGATACAATGATTAGAAGAATAATTAATATTTTATGTTTACAAGAGAAAAAATAAGTAGGAGAGAAGATAAAGATGATAAAGAATTCAGACTTTAAGTTATGATACAAAAGAAAGAGTAAAATAAAAAATAGAGTAAGTATTGCTATATATTTACTAAAAAATGAAGTAGCAGGAGTAATTAGAAAATGAGATAAGATTATAGCTCTCAAGATAGTGGTGGTGAAAGAAACTATTAATATAATTTGTATATATGAACCTCAAGTAGGATTAGATGACAAGATTGAAGTTAGGTTTAGGGAAGACTAAATGAGGTATTATAAAGAATTCTGTCAAATGAAATGATTTTAATAGGAGGAGATTTAAATGAGCATATAGGAGTAAGAAATGAGGAATATAATAGGGTGCAAGAGGGTTATGAGTTCGGAATAAAAATAAAGAGAGAAAAATTATATTAGATTTTGTGATAACATATAAATTTATATTAGCTAATATGTTTTTAAGAAAAGATATGAACATTTGGTTACGTTTAAAAGTGGAAATAATAAATCGCAAATGACTTTTTTATGGTGAGAAAAAATGATAAAAAGATATGTAAAGATTGTAAGGTTATTTTTAGAGAAAACTTAACTATCCAATATAGATCGGTGGTATTGGATATACACCTTAAGCATAGTATTAATAGAAGAAAAACGTGTATAACTCATAAAATTAAATCATGAAAGTTAAAAGATGGGAAACAAAATATATTTAAAGAGAGGGTAGAAGTACAAGTATTAGGAGAGATACATGACGAGTCGAATACAACAGGAGATAAAATGATATTAAGTTGAAAATAATAGCCAAAGGTCTATGCGGTGAGTCAAAGGGATGTGCATTGTCAAGTAAAGAATTTTGATGGTGGAATTCGAAAGTACAAGAAAATAAAGGAAAAATGAACAACCTAATACACTTGTAAGAACAAGAAAAACTTACAATAGCTAAGAAAGTAGTAAGTGAAGCTAAGAATGAAATTTTTGAACGCTTATATCGACAACTGGATACAAAAGAAGGGGAAAGAGATATTTATATAATAGTTAAAATAGAAAGAAAGACTAAAGATCCTACCCAAATAAGATGCATTAAAAATGAATGCAATATGATATTATTAGACAATAAGAAAATAAAAGCGCAATGAAAGAGGTATTTTTATCAACCTTTTTATGAAGATTTAGGTGATCAATTTAATTTAGGTAATTTAAGTAGATCAAAGAAGTATACAAATTTAAATTTTTATCGTATAATTCAACCTTCAAAAGTAGAGAACATGTTTTAAATGGGATGGAAAATGGAAAAATAATTGAACCAGATATTTTAATAGAGGTATGAAAGTGCCTAGGCAAGAAAGGTTTTGAATGACTTGGAAAATCATTCAACTTGACATCGAAAATGAAAAAAAAAAGGTTTGAACAGTGGAGGGTAAGTACTTTAGTTCCTTTATATTATATAAAAACAAAGGTGATATACAAAATTGTGTAAATTATAAGGATATTAAATTAATGAGTTATACTGTAAAATTTTAGAAAAAAATAATAAAAAAAATAAAGAAAGAGACTACAATGATCAAAAGTCAATTGCATATATGCTTAAAAGATCGACAATGGAAGTCATACATCTTCTTAAGCAATTAATTGAAAAATATTGAGAATAAAAGCAAGGCTTACACATAGTATTTATTAATCTTGAAAAAATTTATAATAGAGTCCCAAAGAAAATTATATGGAGAATTCTAAAAAAAAATATATTAGTATAATGTGTGTTGAAATAAGTAAGGATATATATGAGGATGTACTAATAAAAGCGAAAACAACGGGAGGATTAATCGAAGCATTTTCTATAACAATAGAGTTACATCAATGATCAATTCTAAATCTCTATTTTTTTACACTAATCATGGATTAACTCACCAGACACATTCAAAACATGATTGTTAGTGCAAATAAGATTTATATATCTTCACAATGGTATGATATTTTCCATTTTAGACTTAAGCTCTCATGGTTTTGTTGTTGGGCTATACTCAAAAGGTCTCATTTCAATAGAGATATTTTCTTTATATAAGCACATGATCTTTTTTATGTCTTACCAATGTGTGACTTTGATTGTATTCCCAATACTCTCAATAATCTCTCCTCAAATGAAGAACCACATTAGCCCTTCCCCTCAAGCATATTCGTCCTCGAAAGACTTCCTTTACTTGATGCCTGATCTTCAATCCATTAGGATTTCCTGCCAACTGTCTAGTCCTAATCCAGCTATACTTCTTGACAATTGTTCGATCCTTCTGATCCAACTGGATTTTCTATCAGTTGTTTGATCCTTCTGACCCAACTGGACTTCTTACCGGGTGTTTGATTCTCTTGATCCAGACATGAAAGTCTCACTTCCTTCTTTCGAGGTGCATGCTTGACATGAACCATGATTATGATACTAATTGTTGGCTTAAATAAGATTTACATATCTCCACAATGGTATGATATTGTTCACTTTGGACCTCAGCTCTCATGGTTTTATTTTTAGACTATACCTAAAAGGCCTCATTCCGATGGAGATATATTTTTATCTTATAAGCTCGTGATCTTTTCCATGTCTTACGAATCTAGGACTTTGATTGTATTTCTAATACTCCCAACAATGATACCAGATGATATTGTTTTGGTAAATGAGGCACATAGAGTAAATGCTCAACTTGATTCTTGGAGAGAAACACTGAAAGTAAATTTTTTGTAGATTTAATAGAGTAAAGACAGAATATATAAAATTTAAATTTAATAATATTAGATACAATGAGACTGGTTAAGATAGGAGATAATGAGTTGTCTATAACTGTGAATTTAAGTAATTAAGATCATTTTTGCAAAAAAATAGAGAGGTTGAGAGATGTCTTACATAGAATACAAACAGTATGATCAAAATGAAGAAGAGTGTCGGGCGTTCTTTACGATCGTAAAGTGTCTTTAAAACTTAAAAGTAAATTCTACAAAAAGACAATTAGATCTGCTATATTATATGAAGCTGATTGTTGGATATTGACTTGAGTATATGCATAGAAGATGAGAGTTGCATAGATGAGGAAGTTAAGATTGATGTGTGAGTATACGAGAATTTATAAGATAAAAAATGAGAGCATTTGAGCGAAAATTGAGTTTACACTTATTATGGAAAAATTTCGGAAGATATGTTAAAGATGGTATGGATATGTTCTTAGACAATCGGTAAATGTTCCAGTTAGGTAATTTAAAATTATTATACATATGCAAATCAAATAAGAAAGGGGAAAACCAAAGAAGGTTTGATTAGCAATGATAAAATAATATAAAATTTATTTAAATATAGATGATGAATGAAACTCCGCCCATGATAAGTTAATCTTGTCGTGGTCGGTCCCAAGTCCAGATAAAGGAGGAGGGTTGCATTAGGTTGCCAGCCAGCGTTAAACTAAAGCAAATATTCAATGAATGAAGCAATCAAATTATTGTGCTAATGCTAGGTTGTTTTTTGGAAGGAACGCATTACAGGGTCCGACTGTAATGTCTCGGCAAGGACCGCTACATTTTCAAAATTCGGGTGTAGTGAAAAATATGCAAGAGTTCACGTTGCAGGGTCCGACTGCAACGTATCGGTAAGGACCGCTACATCTCCATGAGAACTTGGGTGTAGTGTTAAATAAGCAAGAGTTCTCACACCATAGGTGGGGTAAAAATAAATATTATAGAAAATTAATAGTCTAAGATATGGTACATGGAACATAGGAACTCTCACTGGTAAAACAATGGAGATAGTAGATACGATGATTAGGAGAAAAATTAACATTGTATGTGTATAAGAGACAAAATAGGTAGGTGAGAAGGCAAAGATGATAGAGAACTCGGATTTTAAGTTATGATATACAGAAAAAAGTAAAACAAGAAATGGATTGGGTATTATTGTAGATAGTTCGTTAAAGGATGAAGTTGTAGGAGTAATTAGAAAGGGGATAGAATTATAGCTCTCAAAATAGTAGTGGAGAAAGAAACTATGAATGTAATTATTGTATATGCACCTCAAATAGGATTAGATAAAAATACCAAATTAAGGTTTTGGGATGACTTGGATGAAGTATTACAAAATATTCCATTAAATGGGATGATTTTAATAGGAGGCGATTTAAATGGACATGTGTGAAAAATGACGAATATGAGATGGTGCATGAGGTTATGGGTTTGGAAGAAGAAATGTAAAAGGTAAAACTATATTGAATTTTACAATAACATATGTTCTTATACTAACTAATACATTTTTTAAGAAAAGAGAAGAACATTTGGTCATGTTCAAAAGTGGAAATATTAAATCACAAATTGACTTTCTTATAGTTAGGAAGAGAGATAAAAAGATTTGTAAAAATTGTAAGGTTATCGCTGGAGAAAGTTTAACTACTCAACATAGGTTAGTAGTATTGGATATACGCCTCAAATATAATATTAATAGAAGGAAAATATATATGACTCCTAGAATTAAGTGGTGGAAGTTAAAAGACGAGAGAAACTAAATATATTCAAAGAGAAAGTAGGAGTACAAGTATTAGATGAAATATACAGTGACCCTAATACGACATGAGATAAGAGGGTATCAAAGTTGAAAATAGTAGTTAAGAGTGTACTAGGTGAGTCATAGGGATATGCACCACCAAGTAAAGAATCTTGGTGATGAAATGAGAAAGTGCAAGAAAAAGTCAAGAAAAAACGAACAACATATAAGAAATTATATATTTGTAAAAATGAGAAAAATTTGAAAAAATATACAATAATCAAGAAAGAAGTTAAGAAAGCAGTGAATGAAGCTAAGATCGAAACTTTTGAATGGTTATATCGAAAATTAGATACAAAAGAAGGGGAAAGAGACATTTATAGAATAGCTAAAATGAAAGAGAAGACAAGATCTTAATTAAATAAGATATATTAAAGATGAATGCAATAAGGTACTAGTAAATGATGAAGAAAATAAAAGAACGGTGGAAGAGATATTTTCATCAACTTTTTAATGAAGGTTTAGGAGACTAATTTAATTTAGGTAATTTAAGTAGGTTAGATGAGTATAGAAATTTAAATATTTATCGTAGAATTCAAATTTTCAGGAGTAGAACAAGCTATAAATGGAATACAAGATGGAAAAGTCGTTGGAACAGATGATATTCCGATAGAGGTATAGAAGTTTCTAGGGAAATAAGGTATTGAATGACTTACAAAATTATTTAATATGATATTGAAAACAAAAAGGATGTCTGATCAATGGAGGGTAAGTATCCTAATTCCCTTATATAAGAATAAGGGAGACATACAAACTTGTGAAAACTATAGGGGTATTAAACTAATGAGTCATACTATGAAATTTTGGGAAAGAGTAATAGAAAAAAGATTAAGAAGACCACGGTTCTCGAAAATCAATTTGGATTCATGCCAGGAAGGTCGACAATAGAAGTTATACATCTTCTCAGACAACTAATTGAAAAGCATAGAGAGAAACAGCAGGATCTTCACATGGTATTTATTGATTTAGAAAAAGCTTATGATAGAGTTCTAAGAGAAATTATATGGAGAATTTTATGTTATGAGGAAGTAACGATTGAAGACTTCAGGCGAATTAACTGAAACATTTTCAATAAAGATAGGGTTACATCAAGGATCAACTTTAAGTCCATATCTTTTTACACTAATTATAGATGAACTCACTGGACATATTCAAGACACAGTACCGTAGTGCATGTTGTTTGCTGATGATATTGTTTTGGTAGATGAGACACGTGAAGAAGTAAATGCTAAACTAGAATCTTGGTGGAAAACACTAGAAGTGAAAGATTTTAGGCTTAGTAAAGTAAAGACAGAATATGTGGAATTTAAGTTTAGCAATATTAAATGTAATGAGACAGGTGTTAAGATAGGAGATGACGAGTTGTCTAGAGCTGGGAGCTTTAAATATTTAGGATCATTTTTGCAAGATGATGGAGGGATTGAGAGAGATATCTTACATAGAATACAAGCAGGATGGTTAAGATAGAGGAAAGCGTCGGGTATTTTATGTGATCGTAAAGTGTCTTAGGGAAGTTCTACAAAACGATGATTAGACTTGATATATTATATGACGCTGAATGTTGGGCTACGACTTGAGCACATGAGCAAAAGATGAGAGTTGCAGATATGAGGATGTTAAGGTGGATATGCGGACATACGAGGATGGACAGAATAAGAAATGAGAGCATTAGAAAAAAAATCGGTGTTGCATCTATTGAAGGAAAGCTCCGAGAGACACGTTTAAGGTGGTACGGACATGTACTTAGACGGCCAATAAATGTTCTAGTTAGGCAATGTGAAACGATGACAAATATGTACATCAAACGAGGAAGAGGAAGACCAAAAAAGACTTGGTTAGCAACAATAAAAAAAATAAAATTTATTTAAATATAGATAATAATATAGTAGGGGATAGAGTCCAATGACATAGAAGAATCCATATAGTTGATCCCTGGGATTAGGTTGGTTGCTGTTGTAGTAGTATAGATGATGAATGACATAGTGATCATACTTGCATAACTATGCTTGAATATATTTCTTATTTAACCAATTTAGTGTCTTTCTCAAATGAGTCATTCTGTTGTAGATCGCTAATAACATATTTGGCGATTCTTCCCTCTATATAAATTTTGTACATTGTTATTCTTGCATTTGGTTGCAAAATCTATTTTGAACACCAATTCTAACGCAATTGTTTTCCCCTCTTGAGTTCCTCTTAGTTATTTCTTATATCAGCCTCTCGTAATACTTTCTGCTATGGTGGAATTATTATTCCTTTTTTCTTATTCTGTGCCATTCTTTAAGATTAACTGTTCTACTTCTCAATTTAATTCCGTGAGCCAAAGGGGATGCATGTTCTTTTTCAGTGGAAATAAGAATAGTAGACATAGGAATCACTGTTCCTAATTGAGCATCGGTGGGTTATAGATTTTGTCTGATTGTCACTTTTTTTTTTAATATTTAAGTCGACATATAATTTTTTTTGTCAAGCTAATATGCAAAATTCTTAGCTGATTCTAGCAAGGGAGAGAAGGAATAATTGTTTTTGTTTTAGTTAATATACAAAATTCTTAGTTGATTCTCAAGTACTTGCCTAATGCATCTGGAATCTGGATAGAGACTAGTTTTTTTCTTTGTTTTTTATTTAGTTAATATATGTAATTCTTAGTTGATTGTCAACTATTTTTTATTAATGTACTTATCCCCTTTATTGACACCCATTTTTGCGCTGGTCGATTAGTTCTTTTTAGATGCAATAAATATAATGTGTAAGAAATAACCCATTCACAGTTATTGGTTGCTGCTTCAATTGTTTTGGACTAGGAAACTTGTGTAACAGAAAAAAAAATGTAAGAAATGTTCTTAAATTTTTCTAAAGGAAACCGGGAGAGAAGAAAATTTAATAGAACAGTTATATTTTTTTGGTTAACCCAATCAATAGTTTTGTTCTTGGAAACTTGTTTTGCATATTGCAATGGATCTATGTTTAATGTAAAAAAAAAAAAAATAGCAGTGACAGGCATCCAAAAAGGTATGCCCAACCAGCACAAAACAAAACAATCTTGATGGGAACAAGAGATTTACATTTGTATTCCATAACATTATCTTGACAGTATAATCTGTTGCCCATCATGTTATATCGAACACAATCTCCAGTGATCTTTAGTAGGATGTGATAGATGTTTCATTGTGTAAATATTAGGTTAATAAATAAACATAAACCACCAGTTGGATAAAATGAATCTGAACACACGAATGAAACCATTCTACCTGAAAAAAAAAAAAAACTTAAGACAAAAATTACTTGGTTATGTTTTAAGTCTCAATCTCGTTGACAGGGGGTAATGCTCCAACTATGCAATCATGTTGATACTCCAGCTTCAGGCAGGAATCATGATCATTTCTCTTTGGCAGGTGAGCGAGTGGAGGTGATCTTGGAAAGCAAGCATGGAGGAAGATCCAATGTAGATTAAAACTGCAATGCTGTTCGGACAATAGGATTTCCAAATCCCAAGTATTTTCTAATGTTCTTGCAATAGAAGTTTAAAGCTATACCACTGAGAAGCACACACGAGGAATACAAAAATTTATGAGTGTATAGTTTTGTGAATCCGAATTATGGCCTATAGATTGGAGCTTATAATGTCATGACCATGTTTAATGTTCATGTCTCCACATTTGCATGTTGTTGAACACCTTTATAACATGTTTAGGCAAATTATTTGGAGTTGACTGTATGAATATGATCCATTTTTATTCAATGATAAATCTTTAATGGAATTCAGATTGTTAATGATGATATTGTTTTTAGTTCATAATTTCTTGCTCCTATCTCAAACACGCTGGCACTGTTCTTGTCTTGTGCTACTCATTTAATATTTGTACATTTTCATTTTTTTTTATATTTGATAGTGGCAATTTTATTTTCAATAAATGAATGAGAAGTCACATAAGTTGCTCGATGGCCTGTGTGAAACTAATGTTGTCCCCTAACGGACAAGAATTCTAGGTTATTCACATGTATACCAAGCATTTAAAGAATCTTTAATTTTCATTATTGTCTCACAAATCTCCTTTATCAATAAAAATTAAAAATAAAAAATCCGAGGTTCTAATTTAAAAAAAGATCCTAATTTTATAAAGTTTTGAAATTAATCTTAGACACAAAATATGTTTAAATGCAAAAATGACATCAGAAAAGTCTTGAATGAAAGTTGCAGCAGTTGCACAAATATGCTTCAGAATTAATCTGAATGCCAGCAAAATTCCAGCGAAATAAATTAATTGACCATCTTGATACATCATATGAGTACAATGTCTTCGTTTGTGTTTTTGGGCAATCTGATAAAGTTTTTTTAGCATAACCAAATTCCAATTACGACCATCAGAAGATGTCCTCAAACAAGGTCTGATTTCCGCAAGAATAAAGTTGAAAAAGAAATGGTTAACCCCCAAACAAGAATGCTGCTGCTTTGTCTTCATTGCCATTGAACAATCTAAGGGCCTGACTTGCCGATGCCCGATCAAACCCAAGCTCCACCAGCTTGACAATTTTAGCTTCAAAATCAGCATCCTGTAAAGTAAAATTGATTACCAGCCTAAGCATCAGCTATTAGATTTAAAGAACAAAATTGCAAGTTGCTTATGAGTAACTACAATACCAGGTATAACAGTGCCAATTAATTCGTAAAACAAAGCTCTATGGTATTTTAGGAGTGTAGCAATTTATGGTTTGTTTGTTGTCTAGTGGGTTAGTTTAAAAAAAAAAAAGGTGGAATCACTAAAAGGATATATTACTTCACATATAAATGGAGTGCAAAAAGGTGGGTTGTTGAGCAGATACTCTTATCTTTCAAATTCCACGGTTCTTGCTAATCTGAGCTGAAAAAGTTGAACTTGCTTGAAAACTAGTATTTCAATAGATTGACAATGCAACTAAACAAATCAGCAGTTGTATTTATGTCAGAGAAGTCTCTTGCAGTACACTTGCAATAGCACACAAAAAAAGTGGAGCGGCAAGAAATGCAGGACAAGGAGTTCACCTGTGCTTGACCAATTGATGGAGTTCCTGAGAATGCAATATTTAAAATAAGTAAAAAAAAAATTTCAGCAGAAGATGATTGTTAGAAAGTTTAAAAGATGGACACATAGTTAAAAGGGAGTAAGAGGCTTAAAAGGGAGGTATTTTAGGATACGCTAAATGAACAGAAACCAAGTTAGTTGGAGAATGCTGTGAATCTAACCTGAGGACTGGGTTTGTGTGGAGATATTCGGAGTCTTCCCTCTTGTACCTGATGATTCCTAAACATTACAGATTATGAATTAACCACATTCGGATACAAAATTTGACATTCCACATGAAAGAAGCAACTCCTATCAACAGTTGATAATCCCTTTAGTTGCAACAAACTGGGAGAAGATTACAATTTATGTGAACTTGAGAGGTGGCTAAAGTTGTTGATTAACAAACTAAATACTTGCTCAGACAACTAGCAGTCTACTTTAGCACCACATCTATGAAAAAATATTAATAATAAAACATATAAATGAGTGGTATTTGGTATTGATGTTATGGTTCTATTTCCCAATCAGATTGGTAAATGACAGCTAATACATTTAGTTGTTTTTTCAGAAGTGTACCCCTCTGCCATATAAGAGTAGAATGCGGTATTGCAGTAATATCTCCAACTTAACCTAATCCTTCGTTCACATTACACCAATTTACATTGAGATCATGAGAATAAAGAAACAATGGAATAACGCATTAGAAAGTCATTTAGAAGCATGCAGCAACCGTATCATCTTGCATCGATAGCAGTCATCCATTGTCAGCCTATAACAAAAGTGTGGATGAAACAACCCAAACAAAACCAGAAATAGTTCAGTTTCACTAACTGACAGTGTGATTGTCAACTTATTACACTTTTTTTATTCTGATAGTGCAAATTTGTGGTACACATGAGCAGAAAGAAGATTGCAAGTGTAGTAGTTTGAGACAAACACAAGAAGATGCAGGATCCAAGGATGAGAAGTGCTTAGCCATCAGAGCTATAGCTAATAAATAAGTTACAAATATTCTATATGGTTACATGGTGGTAATGAAGATAATAACAGTTGTTTCTATGCAGTGTTGTTTAGTGTGCTTTGATTTGCATAGACATGTCATTTCCTTAGTAAACATGACCAATTGATCTATAAATACTAAAATATTTACTCACTACAATACAATACTACCCGCTCACAATTCCAGGATAGGTTGTACAACAAGATATTAAGGTTTCAGATATCCAGGATAAATACATGTTCAAAAGCATTAGTCTAATGGTGCAAGAAATCAAGTTAATCACAAACAATATCTGTGTGAGAAGTTGCTTACAGGAGCAGATCCTTGGCCTGTTGATGCTTGTTTTGAGAGTCTTTCTTCATCACGGATATGAGCTGGTATGTCTTTCTCTGGAAGAGACACAGTTCAGTTAGAACTTAAGATCAATTCAGCAGTGAATGAACTTAAACACAAACACTATCAGCAAGGATACAAATAAGACAAATACAGTTATTTCAGATGCTTCTAGAGTTTAAACAAACCTTGCAAAAAAGGCACTGAAACCTCTCCACCTCCTACTCTTAGAACATTCTCCTTTAAATCAATTATACACTGCACATGTTTAACGACAGAGGGTTTTTAAAGGTCAAGATATACCATGGGTGGTAGCAAAGATATCAAAGCATGGTAAACCACTACCTGATGCTTACGAAGCATATCAAGCCCAAAAAGAAATTCCATGTTTGGTGCATCCAACACAGTAAAGGAGCAAGGATAGAATGCATGGCCGATCTACGATGAAGAAAGACAATTGGCCACTGATTAATGAAATATTATAAGCAGGTTCCTTAGGTATTTACAATTATCGCTAGAGTTATTATAAAATTGAATATCACATATTATCATATACATGTATCGATAAGTAAATTTATAATATTAGATCAGCCAATTAAATAGAAATATATTGTTTATTATGTGATGAAATTGAAACCAACTGGGTTGGCAGATTACCAGTCAATTGCCTAAATATCTGAAAAAAAATAATATCCTAACAGAAATGGTCAAGAAAAATCAAAAAAGAAACCTACCTTAATTGGTGCAACATGAATTCGACCTAATATCTCTGACTGGCCAACACCAATAGCAACACCTCTGTAGCGCTGATCAAGGAGTCTCAAGAGCCTGACATAAGACCACAAATTTACCCCTTCAGGAAATAGAAGATTATCATTTCACCTTAACTTCCCAAAATAGTATGAAAAAGAAAGTCCATTCATCAATCCTTATGTCATAATAAAAAATGTGGTGGTGAAATATTCTAAATAATGAAAGCTAGCGCATGAGGCTCCTGTTACTGTTGTAGCAACTTACAAAGAATAGACCCTCATAAATATAGTTTTTACTCGATCCAAGATAAAATTAAACAGTTACTAATTTGTAAAGATAAATAGGAGTTAATTAGAGAAGGTCATCATACCCACATCTTTCAGCGCAACTTTTGGAAATTATTGTAGACTGTGCTCCACTATCAACAAAAGCCTGGAAAGAGAAGAATAAGAGAACTAAATTTAGTTGATATGCATTTAACAATACATGACAAATATGGTCTGCAAACTAACTGTATTCTACAAGTATCTTCAGCAATGGTTGTAGCACAAAAAAAAAATGCTAGAGTTTGAAATTACCTTTAAAGGTACTCCATTGACTTCCATATCTACATACAACATAACCTACAAAAGGGAATGTTGACTCAAATGTAACCAAAGTAATTCTTGTTGTTAAAAAAGAGTCATAACAAGAATACACCATACCACTCTTGCAAAAGCTTCAGGATTGTGTTCTAAAGCAGCCTCCCAATTTTCCTCAATTCCTTTCTGCAATTTATTAATATATATAAGATATCAGTTACCAAGCATATTATTAGATATTAGCCAGAGGTTGACCAAAGCGTGAGTGAGTTAATGTTTACAAAAATTTCTGTTTATATACATATATATTTTTATAAAATCCATTAAGGTAAACTTGAGTCCATAACCCATTTTAGGACATGATATGAGCTACTTCTGGAGTAGCATCTGCAGCTCCATATTATCAAGCAATAGGCTAAACCTTCTATGAGTAACAAGCTACTTAGTATTTTAGTTAGTCATTTGTTCCTACGAAGTTAAAATTTCTGCAACTAAGAGATGGTCTGATCAGTACCAGATTAACTGCTAATACCATTTTGCAGCACATATCACACATACAGATCTTCCAAGAGGTAGTAAAATTATTAACTAATAACTGAATCAGTGCCTAAGCTGATTTCTTGATTGATTATGCAAAGTTCATAAATTTCTTCAACATTATTTTAACACTACAAATGGCATAAGATCTTCAAAAGATGAATATCACCAATATGAGCATAAGGAATCATGCATGTCTCTCTACCTCTCTTTATCTATCTATATATATAAAATAAAAATTGGACCTCCTAGTAAAGGTTGCACCTCATATCCAGAATAAAGAAGAATCTATCCCAATCACTGTGTAACCACTAGATCATTTTAACCGGACAAGTCAACTATGTTCCATTTTTCAGATTCAGTCAATTAAGTGAGATCAAGCAAAAATAGGATATTAATATTAGAGGCAATCATTCCGATCAACATGTATAAACACTATATCATTTTCGTCAAATAGAAGCCAACTGCCATCCATTTTAGGTTCCCAAGGTTTCTTAGCATGGTGTTACAATACAAGGCTCCTATATAAATATATATAAATTGCTAAATTTAAATAGATTGAAGGATACAATTATTTGTTCTAAGTATGTGATGCTATGATGTTGCCAGAACTAAACAGCTTACAGGATATCAGTGCCTTCTATAGAATGGAAAATACGCCCAAAAACTGCTCAAGTAAACAATAAGCGAAATTAATACAAAATAGTATACCTGTCTGATAGCTGCCTCTATCTTTTTCTGAGACTCAACATCAAAAGGATCAGCATAAAGCAGGGACTGCACATATGAAGCTATTTTCAGTCTTTTGACAGTGTAAGAATATAAAAATAAGCAATAGATTGAATGATTCCCAACCAACAAGACAAATACCTGGATATGTTTTTTTGCATGATAAAGAGCAAAATTTTATAATAAGTATCATAAGTGTGTTACTGAACTATAAGTCTAGAGGGGCTTCCTAAAATAAGTGCTACCTAGAACTTTAAACAATAATATATGGCATCTCAAATCATGTGACTGACAGTACATAGCCCAAAGTAAGAACTAAAGGAATCAAATACAGGCAATATCACAGATGTTGAGGTCCACTCCTTACAAGCTCTTCTTCTTGCTTTCTGCGTAGTTCCATTCTCATTTGATGACGCTCCCGCAAGATATTCTGAAGTTCATTAATGTTGTCACCAAGTATAGCTTGTGCAAGTGCTGGATCATTCTGCAAGTAAAACAGTAGTAATTAACTGGGGTGCGTACCTCAAAAGTATACTAAAAGCACTAATAGCACTGCAACAATTTAAGAGCAAAAACTATATATTTCAATATAATGATCAGAATTTTCTAGCTAAAGATAACAATACTAAGTTTTCTAGCTAAACCAGAAGATGTTAGATTATTTTATCTGTATTTTGTTATTAACAACTTATTACTCATGAATATGGAATAAGGCCATTAGACAACTGATTGCTAGAATAAAAGTAACTAGATTCTGGGTAAAAGAAAGGTGAGAAAATGTGAGAGGGAATTTAGTGTATCCATCATTGAATGCATATGCATTTTTGTTGTCACATGCCTTTTACAACAATCTATGATATTTATATCAAAACACATCCCCTTTGAGATCTCGTGTTACTTCATTCACCCATCTCAAACATAGCCACCAATACAGATCTTAAATGTTGATCATGAGATATGATTATTGTTACAACTGCTCATGATTGGATTAACTCAACAAGGAGTAGTAGGGTCTACAAGTCCAATAATAGAAATTGTTAAGTAGCTCCATAAGATATCACAAATGTTAGGCATAAGCCAATGCAGAACACGAACCACTTAACAAATTAATAATAAAAAGAAATTGATTGCACAATTGCATTATTCTTAAAGCAAAGTGTTTGCCCAAGTGAAAAGACAATACAGATGGTAAAATACCCGCACCATCTTATGTAGGTTGCAGAAGTAGAATCCTTAGAAAGCAAGCATCTTAATTAAGCTAACATTTTTTCTTAAGAAATTAGGCACTAGTAAAGAAAGCTGATTCAGTAACTAACTAAAGTAGAATCAAAGATCTTTCAGATGTTGCAACAGATCAAAGAGATTTGCTTGTTCAAATAAGTTCCAAGAAATTGTGTCATATAAAAAAGATTCAGAGGGCAAACCATGTGAGCTCTACCTGAAGAAGTTGAGTTATCAACTGAGAATCACGCCGAATATGCTGCTGGAAGGCAGCAGGATTGACAGCTGAACCATCTGCATTTAATCTCAATTCCGCAGATGAGGCACTGAGACAAGTGAAAAAAACCATGTCAGCATAAATTATTGTGTTCCTTCTAAAAATTACAAACAAGTTCAAGAGAAGATCTGCAAGGTAAGTCAAAATAAAGGCTAATTAATCTATTTAGCACATACATTTATTTTCTTAATGAACCTAGCATATCCTTTTATTTTTCACTAATCAAGACACATGGAAATATAATAGATCTATCGGGTGATGGAGGATTCTGTAATTTCAAATGTTAGCGCTGGCTCAGCTCATGTCAAATTACTAAGCTTATGCCATCAGTCCATGTAAACAATGAAAAAAAAACAAAAAGCAAACTGTAACCTGACCTACAACCCAACCCATCATTCCATCTGAAGTTTCAATGCACTGGCACAGTTACAAATTTTATTTGTATATCAAAAGTAATCATTTGGCATTTGAATCACCCTGAGTCCCTGGTCATTCAAAAATCAACTTCTAATCCAGTTTAATCTGCCTTTTCTGTCCCCAGTGGCAGATATATAAAACCCTACTAGCGTGGAAGAAGCAGAGAAGTGAGACCCTTTGAACAAGCCGATCCTTAGAAAGTTCCAACTTCTCTCATTCATTGTGCTTTCTTCTCCAGTGGCAGAGACAACACAGAAAATTGCTACATGTGAAACACAATTAGCTTTGGAACAGAAAGTGGGAAAAATCCTGAAGGGATAGTGTATGGCATTTGACATAAGAACAGAGCATTTTTAACACTGGTTTCTCACATTAACCATATAGCAAAATAGTACCGTGAAAGACAGAAATTATTAGAATAATGCGTAAGGAGTTGAAACTCAGTTCTTATTCGTTTCCATCTAAGGCTGATTTGCATAGTTCATCGAAGATGGGAGATTGAAAATCCTAACATATAGTGGACAAGCAAGCACGCCTAAGAAGGATCATTTTGCCATTTACTGAAAATTTCAGGTGATTAAGAGTCTCAATTCATTAGACTTCTTTCAGTTTTTTTTTTTTTTTTGTCATTTCATTCTCTCTTCAACAAGCAAGTGCATGTAGCTTCAATGGCGATTGGATTCTGTATAATATATGACAATGGTAAACATAGGGCTCTCTCTGCGGATACAGTAAGGACAGCAAAAGGCACTCTAGGAGCCAATGCCAGCGCAGATCCAAGATCCCTGTTTTCTAGTATATCATCAACTGATCATTTGATAGGAAGAAGTATTCACGCTTTCAAAACGATTTTTTTACAAAGTAGATAGGTCTAAAAGATTCCCAGGGATACGACTTTGGAAGAGTCATACTTCTCGCCCAATAACAAATAAAACATTTCACGTAACACAAGCAATTTCACTTGCTGTCTTATGGCCTAGCTGTGAGTACAGAAACATGAACAGAGTAAGCAATTGATTAACTACCTTGCCGCAGCTGATGAAACCATCGTGATCATATCACCATCACCGACGCCAAGAGCACTCAACCGTTGCGAATTACCTATCTCCTTCCCGTTGAAATGCAGCTGTTGCTGCTGAAGTGACACATTCGTCTGCCATAATCCAAACACCATCCGGTCAGATTAACCAAAAACCTCCCAACAGTTGAGAAAAAAAAGAAAAAAAAAAAGAAACGCTTTCTCACCTCCACCTCAAGCAGGGCCTTAACATTCTCAACCTACACAAAAAATTGTCAAAAACCTTTCCCGTAACCAAGTATTTCAGCAAAGATTAAAGTAAAATTCAACGAAAAAGGCCGAACTCTAGAGATTCAACTTACAGACTCATCGGAATCGACGTCGAGAGTGATGAACCTGTCGTCAGTGATCATCACGGTGATCTTCATTGGCGCTAATCAGGCGTTGGAGGGGAAATTTAGGGTTTTGGGGAAGGATGTCCAGAGAAGAATCAGAAAAGATGGGATTTGGGGAAGAAAAGAGGAATCCAAGAGGGTAGCTGAGAGAGATCTTATTGGTTGGGAAACAAGGACTTTGAACCGGTCTACGACTACAGATTTAAAGCCAATTGCAATTTCCAAAATTTTAATTCGTCTTGCGGAAGAAGCAAGGAATATGTCAAGTGCTTTAAGCATCAAACTACTGGATAATTGTTATTGGCCCGGATTGAAATTATATATATATATATATAAAAGAATATTATTCTATCTAATTAAATATTCATGAATATTTTTATTATTTATTATTTGATCTTTTAGGATTTAATGATTGAACTATAATATTTATCCATCCACTCAAATAATAAATAATATATATATAAAGAGTTTTGATCGCTTGCGCGATCGATCACTACGCTCGATCGGACTCGCTCGACCGCCGCTTATCCACCACCTCCGCGGCCGGACCGCATTGGAAGCACACCTCATCGGCGATCCGGCCGATCTCGACTTCCGCCACTGCCGACCGTGATGCGGCCGAATCGCGACCGATTTGCGTCGGCTTCTGGCCGCAATCCGACCGGAAGCCGAGCCCGTTCATACCGTCGGCGAGATGTGCTTCCAACGCATCCGGTCCGGCGGCCGGAGGGGGTCAGACGGCGCAGCGGCAACGACGGCAACGGCGAGGGGTCGAGCGCGAGTGCACTGTGCAATTCCTCAATCGTGGACGGACACATAGCGATCGTACATTAGATATCATACTTTGATGAACAGTGAAATCATTGTTCATCAAAGCAAAGTGGGCAGGGTCGTACATTAGATAAAAGTAGGTAGGTTCTTCGAGAGGTTTGTTAGATTAGATTTGTCGCATTCGATGTGTATTTGCTCTACCTATTATTATTTTTATATTTTTTGGATTGGATTGAATTCGATGCCAATGATTCGACACTTTAAAATGCTTTCGGCTTATTCCACGGGAAACACACAAGGGGTCTGACAAGGGAGAAAAAAGCATAGCCCATGACTGCAGTAATTTGCCACCGCAAATCGATGAAAATGAGGATGATCTAAATCACATGTCAATGTTTGATAAACATAACACCAGCCTACTCCCGACAACAACACTCTACATTAGGATTAATGATGTCTTTGACGAAATATATTTACATGATTCATTCATGGGGTCTCTCGGGTTAACTTCGACAAATGCCATATTCTTGCATGATTTCCAAGTTGCAAATTCTGCAATCTTACACGAACCAAATTGCTCCTTCCCAAGCATCAATGGTGGAAATCTGAGCCTGAGCTCGACTCTAAAATGTGAGCGACCATAATCTCCGACTTGGTGTTCCCCGCAATGCTGCCGACTCGCATTCGTTTGGAAAAACTAGCGTGCTTGGGGCTTGCTGAAGGGGAACTCGCATGGAAGCTGGAGTCAGGGGTGAGAGGCTCCTGGCGAGAGGAGAAAGAATCATCGCATGAAATGCTTTTGCAGAGGCCATCGGTGTCTCCATGTTCCCTACCGGTGGCCTTATCTTGGCGAGGGAATTCTGAGGTTGGAGCTGGGGTTGAAGGGTCAGCCTTTCCAGAATCCAGGCAATGGCCACCGGAATTGGGTGCTGAATTGTCTGATCCAGGAAATTCAGCCAGTACGCCACTGAGACGCTGCTGCTCGTCGATGATCTTCTTAAGATACTTCCCTTGGGCTTCTATTCTTAGCTGCAGCTGCCTTTGCACCTGTTATCGAATCGACAAGCATGAAAGTTCAAATTAATGATGTCCATCCCTCACGTGAAAATGAATTCAAATGATTCACAATCTAACTATCCACTTCTTGGTATACAACATTGCATTTCTCTGATCAAATCCTTGCAATCACTAGTGAGAAGTATTGCAAGCAACTCCAGAATGCTGTTAAAACCTTCTGTCATGATTATGGAGTAGCAGAGTTTGAAATCATGGAAACATAATTCATCAAAAAAAAAAAACCCCAAAGAGGACAGATATTTTATTTTGGAGAAATTTGTAACTATCATCTGCTTTTTATTTTACCTCGAGTTGTTCTTGAAGACGTTTTTGCACCTCCATCTGCAATTTGAGAGCTTCAGTTATTTGAATCCCCCTGAAGAAAATTATTCTTTCAGCTTATCACACTCGTAATCTAGATTTCCATAGCGGGCTAACAGTTAGGATGTGATAAAAAGTACATGATCACAGAAGAACAAATTAATGATTTCCTAAAATTGCAAACCATAAGCATATAGCAACTGACAGCTAAAAGAAGCAGAGGGTGAGGTTGATTTATCAATGAGAAAACACCTAGTACTCGGTTGTAATTAGCTGATTAGTTTACGATCTACATTGCTTATGCTCCAAATAGCTCGAAGAGATTTCTGAAAAGAGGAAGACACAGTAGTTGTTCTTCTACCGAGAAAATTATAGACTCAAAAGTAAGCAGTTGTCTTATTAATAAGCCCAATGGCAAGTCAAACGATGAGAGATCAACTGCTTCCTTTTCCCATCTACAAGAAACTGCAGGAAGATTATAACCCAAAACTAACCTCGTTTTCAACCATTTGTGTGACACCATCCTTCACAAAAGTATGATTATAATGGGTTTTCATGCATCAAAAGCATCTATTGGGGTAAAAATGTTGGGCGAATAAACAGAAGCAATGAATCAAAATAAAAAAGAAAATCTTAAGTAGTCTGCATAGTGAGCCAGTCTAGTAACGACTCAGTTATTTGTGCACACTGCTACACAGTAACAAGGATAGATGATTCCTTGATAAACAATAAGCAGGAACCAGAGCCTCATTTCACTATTCAGCAATCTTAATGCTTACTCAATCCCTTTTTCCCCTCTTTTTGGTTTGAAACTCAAAATTTGACAGGGCATTGGCTCTAGTTATCAATGCATTCAACAACGATAGTTTCTAAAACATCCATCCATTTGAACAATTAAAAAAAAAAAAGATATCCTAGTTGTTAAATGCATCATAATATCCATGCATATTCTTTTTAAGAAGTATAAATATTATCCTTACGAAGAGTTTTCAATGCCTGAAATTGAGTTTCCATCATCTTTCTTTTCAGACTTCACACCTGCATAAATCATGATCAAGTAAAATATAGTGCTTGTTATCTTGTATACAAAGAGCATAGTCATTAGTTCCAGAATGCTATGCCCAATATGGATAGTAAAAAATAGTTACCTACCATCAGCTGAAACTTCAGGTACATACTTTGCAAGTCGATATTTCTAGTCATACATAAGAAACCAAAATAAGAAAGGAAAAAAAAAACTATGCAGCAAATGAAGATATAGTGAAAATGTAGCATCTCACAAACAAGTACCTGTAAATGGCTCTTGACATGGTATATTGTCAGCCCTTGTACACCCATGATTCTAAGAACTCCTTTAGGAGTTGCTCCTGCCAAGAATCCAATTTTTCAATGGAATGAATATCATATCTCAAAAAGTTGCTAAACAGTTACTTTGATAAGCAATAAATACTAAATGTAATTGAAAGTTTCAGAGTTGTGATGTAACCAAGCCTGAATGACAGTTAATAAAAATCTATATATGTTCTTTCAAATACTAATGATATAGCCTTTGAGAGCTCAAACAGAGGAATAAGACCTGTGTAGCCAAAACAAATAGTTGGCCCAAATATCTTATGCAGGATTATATTTTTCAATCTCCACATTAATTTCATTTAGTATCGTACAATGTCTACACAAAAAAAAAAAAAAAATCACATGTGAAATTTAAGATAACACAATATGAAGAACACTGTATGGCAATTCAAAGCAAATTGTTTTTAGAAAATAAAATTCTAAATAGATAGTCAATTTGTCAAGATAACTTCACTACAATGATATCTGTCATAAAAAATGACTAGAAGCACTTACTATCTGGACCACCAAGCTGTGTCACAGCATCCACAAAGCGATCATGGAGTTCAGTTGTCCACCTTAAACGCTGTCTCAAAGCTAAATTATTGTGGTTGTTCACCCCAGTGATAGGCCCCATAGTGTTGTTGCTGGATTCTATTTGTTGGTCATTAGAGACTGGATTGCTGTGCGCCAATTCTATACTCAAGAAAAACCGTTGCTTGATGCATTTGTCATTATCTATGAGATCAATGAAATAACATAGTAATAGGAAAAATAATAAAGGTAATGGTAATAATGATAATATAGCACAATAAGGATATCATAGATAAATGTTGTTTCGATATATCATATAAAAGGCAATTCGGCACACGAAACTTCCACCAATGTAAGATCTTGGAAAAGGTCTATTGTATACAATCTTATCTTGCTTTACAAAAGGTTGTTTCCAAACTCGAACTCATGACTTTTTAAATCATACGATAGCAACTTTACTATTGCACCAAGACTCCTTTACGAGATAATTCATTATAATACAATATCAAATTAATACATTCCTTTTTTAGGCTGTAAGCCTGAAACATAATAATAAGAAATTGATAAATTTCTATGGAAAAACGTGGATGGATTAAGATCACACATGTGATACAGTTCCTATTGAAAATGCAATAACGCACAAGTAATTGCCAGGATTACTTTGGATCCAACTGTGCTGGATTCAAGATTACGAGTTGAGGGGGCTAAATTACATTTTTTTTAGGGGGCAAAATACTATAAAAGATTAATAATTTTGGGGAAAAAAACCCTTTACGATGGTCAGGAGGGAATAAAAAATTCACGATGTGGAGGGAGGGGATGGGGAGTAAACATTATTGGACAAGCTGTTCAAATGAGGCTGAATGAACTGACCGAAATGTTTTCCACATTCTGCTACAGCAGTTTCCAGAAGAAGAAGAAGACGAGTGGAGTAGCGCGTTGGGTTCCCAAATCAAGAGTCTACTCCTTTTTCCTGTCCATGGAGGTCGGCATTTATAGATTTTACAATGACACATTATCTGCCAGGGTCGATTGGTGTGATACATGCCGCCACTCTCCTCTACTAGGGCTTACACTAGCATGACCAATCTGTTAAGCCTGGCAAATTCACGAGCTGAGTTTTCATTCACTGGGCCGTTTGGATTGAATCCCGACCTTTGCTTCGCCCTGTTGGCTCCAAACACACATGGCATGCTCAAGTAAATGCAAGCAATTTGATGCCCGTAACGAGATACAAGTGCTAAGCAGAAAACCTAGGCCTTATTGTTTCCACAAAAGTAGGTATTTTGAGATCCAATTAGCCCCAGATCGTCCAAAATTATTATCGAACACATTCAGATCCGGATATATCACGACTATTCTACCCTAAATAAGTCTTAAATTGAGGAAATTGAGAGATGTAAGGAACACGATCGATAAAAAGTGAAAACCCTAGGGATGGATCCCAAATCTCCGCTTTCACAGAGTAAAATATCAGTATATGCCACCAAAATAAAGACAACCAATGACTAACAGGATCTCCCAAAAAAAAAAAAACGCATACAAAACCACCAATCATCTAATAGGAAATAGGAAAACCCCATACCAGCACCGCCAGCTGCGAGATCCCCGCTCCGAAATAATTGGAAAGAAAGGCACAGGATCGTCGCAACTTGGAAACTGCGACGACAGAACAATCGCGAAGATAAGCGAACGAAACAAAATTTGGATCACATCAAACAGACTCTGAAAAAATCGATACCTTTTTTTACGCGAAATCTAGACTTCCTTCCCCAACAAATCCTACACGATCGACTTTTGCCCCAACCTCTTCTCACTGCTGATTGGTAGATTCGTCGGCCATCCACCAATCGGGCCGCTCTCTCCCTCTCTCTCTCTCTCTCTCTCTCTCTCTCTTTCGCTTCGCTCTCGTCACGGGCTGCTGTAGCAAATAGTTCCCTCGGCGACCCTACGAGCTGTGGCAGCAACAACAACCATCGGATGCGCCACGTGGCTCCGTGCCCAAGCTCCTTCCATCGATCTGAGGTGCAGTCCATGAATACCCGACCCTGGGCACGTGCCATCGTAGTCGTCGGATCCGCTGTGGTAGGTGGTGGACGGCAACTGATAAATTGCTCCGTTCGCGGGAGGAGACCAGCTCTTAATTGGAAGATAAGTGGGGCCATCGGTCTAAACATAGGTGACGTCTAATGGTGGCCTCTTCTGGGATTATGGATTGGGCCGATTGAACCGAGATAGAACAAAATTTCCTAATCGATTTTTTTTTAAATATCAATTAAATTATTATTATTATTATTATTAAATAATAAAAAATGAAGGAAAACAAATAATA
The DNA here is from genome assembly GCA_025175895.1 of Wurfbainia villosa. Lineage (NCBI taxonomy): Eukaryota > Viridiplantae > Streptophyta > Magnoliopsida > Zingiberales > Zingiberaceae > Wurfbainia > Wurfbainia villosa. The sequence goes on from JAKLTH010000042.1 coordinate 1,914,399, forward strand.
TTTTTTAAATTAAACCAAGTAAATTTTCATTAAAAAATTTTATTTTTTTATTTTTTATTAGTTCAATTTTATTTAGTTTTAATAATTAATAAACATTAGTCGGTTAGGTTGGTAAAAAAAATTAGAAAAGAACTGAAAATTGTTTTAAAAAAAAATTACATCATCCATAAAATTAATAATTCATGCGGTAAGATTTTTCAGTACATGTTAAGATTTCAGAAATTAGACTCCTCTAGGTCCATCAATGGATTTCGATCAAAACTCATATCCAATCCAAATCAATTGGGTTTGAGAAGTGTTCCTCTGTATATCCGTGTCCAAAATTTTTAATAATCTAGATTTTATTAGATGTCCATAATCATATATCAAAAATTAGGTCCCGTGTAACGCGATGCGAATTTAAATTTCAGATTATCAGATATTGAAAATATAATTTTCAAGTTAAATTTTCTTGCTTCAAAGTATACAATATCTGAGCATTAAATCTACATTTGATGAAAGAGATAAAAAAGAAATGAGGTGCATCATTTGATAAATATGAAACTATGAAATTGTATTTGAATAATTCCAAACTCGATATACGGCCTTTGATAAATCACCCTTTTTTATTAGTTCAATTTATTTAGTTTTAATAATTAATAAACATTGGTCGGTTAGGTTAGTAAAAAAAAAATAGAGAAGAACTAAAAACTGTAAAAAAAAATAAAAATTACATCATCCATAAAATTAACAAGGAGATCTTTCATAGCTTTTATAATAAAACATGATCTACACTACAAAGAACCGGCCCATCAGTTTCATCCCATGCATAGTGTGGCCCAGTCACTGAAAGGGGACGTAGAATGAGCACCAAGCGCCACTTTAGTGGTCAATTATCAGTGCAAAATATTCGCCTTTATGCCTCGGAATTGAAACATGCGTCGCACAGCTGAAGCCGCCACCTGCTTCTGATTCATGCACATCGACTTCCATGGACTAACGAAGCCACCACTGGAGACGGCGTTGGATCCACTCAAGCAGCGCTGAAGGATCTCATTGAGAGCAATCAGCCTCTTGCTGAGCTCCATCAACTGAATCCTGAGCACAGAGTTCTCTGTCTCCACTTCAAAGTAGCGCTGCGCGATGAGGCTCAAGGACGCCGACACCTCGGCGTTGTCCTCCTTCAAGTGGCCCAGCTGCGAGTTCAGATCGTCCAAGTGCTGCTGCTTGCGCATCCTCGACCTCCTTGCGGATTCGCGGTTGGAGATCCTCCTCTTCCGCTTTCTCTGATCCATCACTGCCTTCAAGTCCTCGCCGGAGACGGAGTTCTGGAGCAGGCTCGACCCTGAACAATTAGTTACGGTACTAGGAGACGCCATGGAGGCTGCGTTTTTGGTCTTTCACGATCCCTTTTTGGCTACTTTTTCGTTAACAGTCGTTGGGAATTACAACTGCAAGCGTACTAAGCTTTGAGAAAGCTCATGAAAACACATAGAACCAGTAGAGGAAGACAACGGAGAAGGACTGAACGAGATGGGGCATGCGCCGGAGGATTGTCGAACTGAGCATAAACCCAGAAAGAAGGATTTCACTTATGATAGGCGACGTCAATTAGAAACGCCAAGAGAAATTTGCGATTCATGTGTGCAGAAACAAAATGATGAGATCTCGAAACTGTGCTGGGGTGCAGGAACAAGGAAGAAATTAACAGATTCTTGCACGGGGAGGTGGGATTTTGGCAGAGGTTTTTAATCGTAGAAACAATATTTTTGAAGAAAATTTTGACAGAGTTTCTTCCCTGAACAGATTGAAGCAGAAAGGAGCAAACTTCCTTCTTCTTCTTTTTTTTTTTTTTTCTTCTGCACTTCTTTAGAACAGAATTTAGTTTCTGGATCAGAAATCTGGTTTTGATCGAGAAACCAGCAAAACTCTAGCGAGAAGGAAAATTGGAGGAGGAGAAATATTTTAAGCAGAAAAAGCTCCAGATCGCAGGAATCTTAGTAAAGAAGAAGAGGAGAGGAGGAAAGGGAATTAGAACTTAGCGGAGATGGGAATTTATAGAGGAAAACTGAACAGAGCTAGCTAGTGTAGTTGAGCGTCATGATTAATCATTTAATTAATTTATTAATTAATATGTAAAAAGATGTAGTTTCCCAACAATATGCATGATTCATGATTCAGGCACTCTGTTCCAACAAAATGTGTTTCTTTTTCACAATTCCTGATTTTAAAGGGATTAAAAAAATAGTCTTAGTCATTAATTATCAATAGTCAATATTAATTACCTTTAACTATACGTAAATCCAATGATTAACAGACATAAAAAGAGGGCTATATATTAAATGTACTTCGTTTCAGAACACACGCGTATTGCTGTCATTGTATTTTTTTCACGATTTTTTGTGGACCAAATTAATTTGATTTAATTAGTAATTCTGACAAAGAAACGAACTCAATTAATGACAGTACAAATGTTTAATTTTTTTCAATCTGCAATTTTATACGAATCCCGGTCTGGCCGCAGACCGGACAAATGATTTTGGTTCGACGTCAGTTTCAATCAAACAGAAATATTTTGGATCAGCGTTATTTATTTATTTCATCGAATTAATGAATGAAAAGATCATTTCCTTTTTGGAGATTGATTAGGTCCCTAATCAAAATGGAGAACAGATAAATCATAAAATGGGGACCATAATAGTAAGATCCACTTGGCATATATTTTTTTTTTCAAAAAAAAAAAATTGAAGTGATAAGTGCTCTCGTCGCCTTTCATATGCTCATTTTTTTTTTCTTTTTTTTTTTGGTTCTTCTGGAAAAATGCATGTGCAGTGAGAGCGAACTTGCATTCCACGTGTTTATATGTAAGCTAGATATTTAATGGCGAGCTTCATGAAACCTTGCGTAAGTGCGGTCATTTTCTAGTGCAATGTTCTCTTTCTTAAAAAGATGCTTTAATTCTTAAATATAAAAGATAAAAAAAAAGAGAGAGGAACGATCGAAGATAGCGTTTTTAGATCAGAGTTGATAAGGTCTTTACAAGGCATTATGATGTCCATTAATATGCTTTCATTGTAGAGGAACAGAATTGGCTTTATAATCTAAGAATATTTTTTTTTCATAATTTGGAAGTGGGTGTAAATTATAAGAGGTTCAGATTCTTTTTGACCTTTTGACTATATTTTTTTACTTATTTTTTTTAGAGTTATTCGCTGAAAAGTAAATACTAATGGAGAGAGGAGAAATGACTTTAAATAAAGAAATAAGCTTATCGGTGCTCGAGCAGCCACGGAGAGTTTGAATAAGCCATTCGACACTTGTTTAATTCCCTAAAAAAAATGGAGTGTGTTTATTTTGACCAATAAAATAAAATACAATTTTATTCCACGGACAGGAATGGAATAAAGTTCCCAACTATTTTTATTCAAATTATTCATCTAAAATTCAACCGAAGTTCATCCCACATAAAGACATGAGCGCTATTTTAACTGCAAACAGGAGCATATTTCTTCGAGAAACTACAAAGCAAATATATATATATATATATATATATATATATATATATATATATATATATATATATATTATCAGCATCAGAATCGTTCTAGAAACAGCATTTTGTTATCCAAAAATGTGCAAATTAAAAAGGAATAAACGAAGCTGAAAGTCTCCAATATCATGATTGAGGATAAGTTTTAGCTCGAGAAATTTTCTTCTATTAGTCTTCGCTATAAAAAGACCTAGAAAACACATATAGGCAGGCGACAACTTAAATCATCAGCTGGATCTTTTGACAAAACTCGAACTAAATTAAGAACAATATTCCCATAATTAATCAAAATGTGATTGTAACAGGGGAAGCTTCAAGGGACAAGCTTTTAGTTCGTCTGTCACAATCACGAAGAGTTCTAATTGAAGTAGAATTCTCAATTTCTAAACCAAGCAAGACAAACAACCAAGCTAAGTCCATATTCAAATCTCACACTTTACTTCTTTTTTTTCTTCTGGTGTTAAATCGGCAGCAGCTTCTTATTTCTTAAAAATTCTCAAAGAAGTTGGATAAATAACACTTGACAAAGTATTTTGGGAGTATACCTGGAACAAATACCAGCCTACACTCGAATTGCATGCACTATGAAGTATGAACCGTGTCCAATCTACTGAAGATTGTACTGTGATTAACTGTGGTGATGGTATCTGATAAGCAGGTCGTGAAGGAACTCTGGGAATGCTTAATTCGGAAGAATAAAGCACAGTGCATCGGAAAGGACAATATTCTGCGAAAATATGGCCCTTTCTTTTCTCAGCATTTCCAAAAGGCTTAGGTCTGTTCCAGTCCTTTTAACAATTTTCTTTATGGAAGAAGATAAAACCACTACTGAACACTGTTTGTCAGCTTCTGAATGAGAGGTTGGTGCTCAACATCAAAGAGGAAAGGCGGTGTAATGCCCCTTCCTTGGAAGATATCATATAACATTTCATCTTCCTAAAGATTGCACAATATCTTCTTTACCTTTAACTTTTTAGCCAGCTACCACTACCACATCCACTTCATCTTCCACCGCACCCGGTGGCCCCTGTGCCCCGTAGTGGCAGAGCATTCGGCAATCAAAATCAAGGCTTTATCTTTTTGGGAAAACCTTTCTAGACACATCAAAGGGAGGTTTCTTCCACTTGGCCAATCAAGAAAGATGCATTGCACTTGGTCAGCCTGCATGGCACACTGACCACCCAAGTATTCCAAAGGAGGGAGAACAGGGCAAAGGCTTGGTGCAAAGGGTTTTAAGGTTAAATAACAAGACTTGCAACGCTGAACTGATGAGAAGATCCACCATCTTAACCATTGCGTGCCACATGCTTTTGGAAGATGGCCAATAAGCTGAGCAGACCAAAACTTGGTATTTAAAATTAGCTCATGGGCATAGTAGGACTCACCCTGTGCCCATGCACAAGATAAACAGCAGTCATGAAGAGTGAAGTCAGATTTGATGGCTTAGTGCCAAGCTGTACAAGTTTGCTGATGCAATTTATTTAACTTATCTAATGGAGCAGAAAAATACTAGGCCATGTTCAACGAACGTGTGTAGCTTCATTTTTTAAAAATTTTATTTTGGCATATCAATATGCTTGAACTGCTTCACGGTTTAGACTTTCGATTGAAAAATAAATCACAAATGACACTCTCAAGCAGTTACATGCCTATCAAATAAAGTGCTATAAAAGAAATGTGAAATATATGCAGAATATACATCAGGCCATCGAGCTAGAAAATTTGTTGACATGTCGCTGTAATAATGTGGCAAAAAATGTGATAACACTCACTCCTGGCTTAATGAAGGTTGGTAAATCACGGAGAATTTTGCCCTGACACAGTGGTCCCTTTGCATGGGGAGGTTAGGAATCCAACGAGATATTTTACACTCGTTGAGAATTGACCTTAAGACCTCATGTGGCAAGCACCCATATAGTTACTAACTGCGTCAACCCGTGAGGGCACATGTCACTGTAACAATGAGACTTGTGAGGAAAAAATGGCAACTATGATATGATTGATTGATTTTTTTTCAAAGCAAATAGTAAATCCTGACAAACATACTCGACCATGGGTCGGATCTCGCTCAGGCCCATTATTGAGTCAACGAATCGAAATCGAAAATGACCCATCAAGAAATGGGTTGGTTCCAGATCCGACGACCCAGGACTGCTGAATAGACGGTTCAAACTGTTGGGCCAACGATTTTATTTTATTTTTTAAAAAATATATCATTGAAATTGGCAATTCCAATGGAATTTTTTTTTTTTTTAAGACGATTGAGATCATTTGACCGTTTTGTGATCAATGATTACGATTTAGTGTCTATTATGCTCCAAACTCTATATATAGGATGCTCATTTCATGTCCCCATAAAAGGACCAAGTGGCTAGCACAGACGGTACAATTGTCTCAAGGAGCAAGGATCAATCTTCGATGGTTACAAAGCTTTTCAGGGTGTCTACCCTCCCACCATGCTAGTTCTTGGTTGGGCAAAATGTCGCTCGTAACTTACCTCCCTTAAAATGGTTGTGAGGTCAATCGATAGGGGTCACCGGAGTGACGGATTTCACCTTTTGCCCCAAGGATGCTCATTTCATCATTTTCATCACATCTTCTCAATTTTATAATTTCAATCGCTTTCAGCTTCGATTCTTCGATTTCAATGGAAGGTGATTCATCTTGTTCTCAGAAAGACTAGGAGGTATTCATTCCGAATATTAATCCCAAGTCCAAGGAGGTTCAATTCATCGATGATGAACCAAAATAATTTCCAACGATTGATACACAAGAAAATACTGAAACTTCCAAGGTGTGGAATCCATTGTTGGTGCAGTGGGCACCAAAGTCGAACCGGTATTTTGATTATGGCAAAAGGCTCAATAGTTAAGGGTATATTTGTTATCTTACGAGCTCAATTAAGTGTGCAGAAATGCTAAAGTTGAGCGGAAGGTCTGCGACACCCGGTGGGAACCGAGGTGGTCGGGCAACGCCAGAGGGACTTCGGAGGAAGCCGAGGTACTCGGGTGAAGACCGGAAGCGAGGCTACAAGGTAAGCTCGTGTGAAAGCGAAGCAAGGTCGTTAAGCGTAGATCCGACCCAATACCTCCAATGGAAGGTCTAGGTCGAGATCAAATGGTTAGAACCATCGTACTTTATATTTTAAGCTAACATGCTGATCAAAACCCTGACTGACATTCGCTAGTCAAGTTCGACCTCGAGAAGAGCTCGAATTTCAAGGGGTGAATTTGGACTTGACTCGTGTTTTGGGGTGATGTGGCATCAAGGTGGACATCAAACCATCACCAAGCTTCCTTGTGGTGGGCGCCCAAAATAAGGTGAGTTGGCACAAGATGGTTGGCTCCCATGATGTAGCACAGTTGAATGGCTCCAACAAGTTGGCGCCCAAGGAGGTTGGAGGTGGCGCACAAGGTGGTTGGATGAAACACCTCATCCTTGAGTTGGCGCACAAGGAGGTTGGAGGTGGCACAAGGTGGTTGGATGAAACACCTCATCCTTGAGTTAGCGCACAAGGAGGTTGGAGGTGGCACAAGGTGGTTGGATGAAACACCTCATCCTTGAGTTAGCGCAAGGATGTGGATGAACAAGTCTTGGGGATAAGAACCTCACACTGGACACTACCTATGTCTAAATTCATAGATCAATATCCATAAATAGACATGTTCAAGCCAAGCAAATTACAAGAATTCAAGAGCTCTCAACACGCCGTCAGAACGCCGCTTACTACTACTCACATTTGCTACGAAGTCTGCGCCGACAACGAAAGCTACATCTTCTACTTATAAGAGTTGTCGGTATATTTATTTAAGTTCTACTTCTTTAAATTGTCTTTGTGCTTTAATCGTAACAAGGAAAGGGGAGTGTCCTTTGCCTTGATTTCTTTTGAATCGTTGCTCCTACTTCCAACGAAGAGGAGTGGTTTTAGTGAATTGCCCTCCGTGACGTGATCAAGGATCACTAGTAGTGGATTAGCAATCGAAGATTGTGAACCACGTAAAAATATCTTGTCTACTTTATATTTCATGTGCATTCTCTACTTGCTTTTACTTATTGCAAAAGTTTTTAACGACATATCAGACGCTATTCACCCCCTCTAGCGACACTTTCGATCCAACAATTGGTATCGAGTCGGGCGCTAAGATTCTGAAACCACCAATCTAGCTTTGTTTTTTTCTTTTACAGATTTTTATTTATTTATTTACATTGTATAATTATTTCACTTGCTTATCTTCTCCTACATATAGAATTGCATTAGAGGCTTTAGGATCCGGATAAGGTTGTCCTTGGGTTAGATCCCGAGTAAGGTCATCCTCCTAACTTCAACGACATTCGCATTTGATTGTTTATTTCTTTTTGCAAGTTACATTTTATATATCTTTTTACTTCCTCAAGATTACTAATCCAAGACGAAAGTCTTGGAATATTCTTTCCGTGTGTTTTGCAAGATTCTTTTTGTTCTTCTTCTTGTTTTTAAATGACCCATCTCGAAGGGTTTAGCACACGAGCCGTTTACAACGGTAATGACTTTCCTTATTGGAAGGGTCGGATGGAATGCTTTCTTAAAACCCAAATCGAGATGTGGATCGTAATCCAAACCGGTTTCACACTTCCTATTAATGAAGATGGTGAATCTTTGGGTTACGATCAATGGTCAAATTCCATGAAAAAACAAGTAGAAGCCGATGCCAAGGCAACTCAAATCTTGCAATGTGGGTTGTCCAAGGAAGAGCTCAACCGCGTCGGCCCCTTCATTAGTACAAAGGACTTATGGACCAAGCTAGTGGAACTACACGAAGGCACCGACGACACGAAGGTATGTAAAAGAGATTTACTTTTAAATAAATTGTATAACTTGAAAATGCAGGAAAACGAGACCGCAACTCAACTACATGCTCGTATCAAGACGCCGTCAACCAACTCCATGCCATCGGACAAAAGGTCGAGAATCGCGACCTTATCGTGTATTCTCTTAACTCGCTTCCTAGGACCACCTTGTGGGCATCCATGGTCGATGCTCTGAGGTCTCCAAGGACCTTTCTAAAATTAGGTTAGACGAATTGTTTTTGAACTTGAATTACATGAGCAAACTAACGTGGTCGGCCGAGAAAGTATTGCGTTAGTTGCGAGTTCCAAGAAGAAGAAGCCCGCAAGCAAGCCACCCCGAAGGAAGAAGGCGAGTCCGAATCGGAAGTAGACTCGAAATAGAATCCGAACTAGTCAATCTAGTTGGAAGATGATCAAGAGACGAAAAACGACCAACAACTCAAGGTAAGCCTAAACCTAATTCAAATACTTCTAATTTTAGATGCTATGAGTGCAATGGTTGATGGCCACATCAAGTCCGAGTGCCCAAAGCTAAAGAATAACGCATCAAAGACCAAGAAAGCGCTAACGCTACTTGGGAGGAGTTATGAGGAAGAAGGCGATATCCAAGCTCTAATGGCTGTCCGACCGAGCACGACTCGAAATCAAGAAGAGTCCGAGTCCGAATCCGAGGTGATGAGCTTCCATTCAAGACAAGCCACGGATCCGTATCCGGTTCAAAAGAATCATTAAGGGTAAGTCGGTCGTTACTTAATACTTTGTATGGTGCAATTAAATTTTTAAATAAGAAACTAGCTAAGTCCGAGTCCAAGGTCGAGACCCTAATGAGGAGGTTAACCTTCTCAAACATGAGGTCTCCTAACCTCTTCGACTACTCGTATTCAAGAGGAGGACTCAACTCAAGTTGAAAAGCTTGAAGTTGAGAACTCGCTGAAAACACAAGTCAAGACCTTAGGAACACGCGTTGGAAAGGTTCACTTTGGGATCCAAGGACTCGACCTCTTACTTGATCACAAAGGGGTACAAAGTCAAGCGTGTAACAAATACAACCAATAAGTCATATATGTCTATAGTAAACCAACATAAGAAAAATGTCCAAGCATGGGTCCCTAAGACCACTTTGATTTCAACTTTAGGATCTAACATGTATTGGGTTCCCAAGGACCAAATTCACTATATGAATAGACCCACTCGATTCAATGGTCCAGGGGGAGCCAATACAAAATGTATTTTTGTTAAGTCTTAGAAATTGCATGCTTAGTTTTTCCTTTATTTTTAGAATGGTTAGATAGGACTCATAACCAACTAAAATCCTGCGAAAAGATTGAGCCTCGGGAGCCTCTTTTCAAAAATAAATCAACTAAAATCCTACAAGATTGAGCCTCGAGCCTCTTTTCAAAATAACTAGTTAGACCAAGATGTAGTCTCAAGTAAGTCGAGTTATCAATTTCTTGAAATTAGCTTTTCTGAAGTGGTCGTTGTTCCGATCAAAGAAGGCCTCTGTGCCTCGCCACGACCTGGAAGCTAATCTCTTGAAAAGATTACTTGATGAGCTTAGACTAAATCCGAATCTAACCTAATGTTGGTTAATTTAAATTCATTAAAATTAATCAAGTAAAATTGAAAGTCATCTCACAGTAACACATAGGAATAACATGTTTTGATCATGTAGATATTGGTGAGATGATTTAGGTTTAAAAACTTACAAACAACCCTTTAGTAATTCCATTGATCCTACACATAAGAGTCGAAGAAACCATTAATATAGTTTTCGACGAAGGACACGAACCCGTTCAATCCTTAACAAAACCAACTAGCAAATCAACTTATAATGAACCCGACTGATCTTGAACTTGAATCTCGTCTAACCCAAGTCATCCCTATCGACAAGTGATAGATGACTCTAACCTAAGTCAAACTAGAACTCACCCAAGTCATCCTATCAATCAAGTTATAGGTGATCCAAATTTAGGGTTCAACTAGAGCTTCATATCGAAACCTTAGTCAAATCTCGTTAATTTCAAAATCGAACCCAAAACTATTGAACAAGCACTTCTTCGATCCCGACCGGATTATTGCTATGCAAGAAGAGCTAGCTCAATTCACTAGAAATGAAGTCCGGAATTAGTACCACCACCAAAGAAAAATCAATTATTGGAACAAGGTGGGTATTTGAAATAAACTTGATGATAAAGGTGAAGTAGTTAGAAATAAAGCCGTGTTAGTCGTGAAGGGTTTAGTCAGTCAAGGTTTAGATTACGATGAGACCTACGCCTCGTAGCTGACTAGAGTCCATCCGAATGTTGTTAGCATACGCCGCACATCGAGGTCCAAATGGATGTCAAGTCGGCATTTTGAATGGATACATTAAGGAAGAAGTTTACGTCGATCCAACCTCCGGATTCAAAATCTAGATAAACGACCATGTCCTTAGACTTAAGAAAGCCCTATATGGACTCAAACAAGCCCCAAGAGCTTGGGTACGAAAGGCTTTCGATCTATCTTAAGTCCAAAGGATTCAACCAAGGTTTAGTCGACCCAACCTTATTCGTTAAAACCGTAGGAAAAGAAATCTTTATAGCCCGAATCTATGTAGATGATATAATTTTTGGAACTACCAACTCGATCCTCGCTAAAGCAGATTCATCTCACTTATGGAAAGTGAATTTGAAATGAATTTAGTAGGAGAGTTAAGTTTCTTCTTAGGTTTACAAATTAAACAAACTAAAGATGGAATATATTTACATCAACAAAAATATACTAAGGACTTAATAAATCGATTTGGAATGCAAGATGCTAAAATAATTAATACACCTATAGCAACTAATGTTAATATAAACGAAGATGTAGAAGGAAAACCCGTTGACCTAAAATACTATAGAGCGCAAATAGAAGTCTCCTATACTTAACCGCGAGCCAACGACATTTTATTCATGGTAAGTATGTGCAAGAGTTACAAACCCGTGTCAAGGAGTCTCACCTAACCCTAGTCAGCGTATCCTTAGATATCTAAAGGGCACGCTAAACGTAGGTATTTGGTACCCTAGATCTACCGAGTTTAATCTAATCGGCTACTCGACTCGACTATGCGGTAGTAAACTCGATGTAAAGAGCACGAGTGGTTGTTGTCAAATCCTCACGAGTCTAGTAAGTTAGTGCGAGAAGCATTGCGTTGCCTTATCTACCAACCGAATACGTTGCGATGGGTGAGTGTGTCTCTCCTCACGTGGATGAGCACACTCTCCAAGACTTTAGCTTAATCTTTAACAACATTAAAACCTACATAGATAACATTAGTTCAATTAACTTAACTAAAAATCCAATATGTCATTCTAGGACAAAACATATAGAAGTTAAACACCACTTCATTAGGGAACATGTAACTAATGGAACTATACAACTAGAGTATGTTGAGTCCAAATCAAACCTAGCGGACATCTTCACCAAACCACTACCCGTCGAATTTAGTTTATTAAGACGAAAGTTAGGTATGTAATGCGTAATAGAGTAGGATTTAAATTTTTCTATATATGTACTCTACTTTTGCTTCTTTTTATGAAATTAGCCTAAGTCTTACCTTAGAAATCATATACCTATAGATTTAAGGAGCTAACACATCTCACAACACATGGACTAATGTGTTTGTGTACTTAGCCACGTGCAGACGTGGCGAGATGTTAGGACCTTACTCCTGTTCAGACGTAGATTGCATCGACATGAACCATGGAGTATAATTATTTAAAATTAATCAACTCCTTCAAGACTTATTGATCATTCTATATCAATCAAGTCCAACCGGAGTTGTACATTTTAGATGAACATATTTTCAAGCTTATTATTATTTTAAAAAAAAAATTATATTTATATTGGGAACTTGCTTGGACTTACAAACCCTAAAATATATTTACAAACTTTTTGAGTTAAGGCAAAAGGGGGAGAAAGTCACAAAAGTAAGGAAGAAAGTAAACAAAATTATTACCTTTTATATTAAGTAATTCCGTTTACTTAAGCAACTATTAAGGGGGAGTAAAAATTATTTTTCAAGAACTCACCTTCGGTCAAGGGGGAGGTTACCTCAAAGGGGAGAACTTGAAACAATAATATTTCTCACTCATGCTTAATCTTTATGCTAGCTCACTCATGCTTAATCTTTATGCTAGCTCATTCATATTTAATCTTTATGCTAGCTCATTCATATTTAATCATGATGCTAGCTCATTCATATTTAATCTTTATGCTAGCTCATTCATATTTAATCATTATGCTAGCTCATTCATGCTTAATTTTTCCTTAACTTTTGTGTCGGTTTGCCATGAATCAAAAAGGGGGAGATTGTTGGTGCAGTGGGCACCAAAGTCGAACCGGTATTTTGATTATGGCAAAAGACTCAATAGTTAAGGGTATATTTGTTATCTTACGAGCTCAATTAAGTGTGCAGAAATGCTAAAGTTGAGCGGAAGGTCTGCGACACCCGGTGGGAACCGAGGTGGTCGGGCAACGCCAGAGGGACTTCGGAGGAAGCCGAGGTACTCGGGTGAAGACCGGAAGCGAGGCTACAAGGTAAGCTCGTGTGAGAGCGAAGCAAGGTCGTTAAGCGTAGATCCGACCCAATACCTCCAATGGAAGGTCTAGGTCGAGATCAAATGGTTAGAACCATCGTACTTTATATTTTAAGCTAACTTGTACTGCAGTCCAAAACCCTTTGACTACAGTCAACTGCTAGTCAAGTTCCAGCCTCGAGAAGAGCTCGAATTTCAAGGGGGTGAATTTGGACTTGACTCGTGTTTTGGTACAAAGGGTGATGTGGCATCAAGGTGGACATCCAAACCATCACCAAGCTTCCTTGTGGTGGACGCCCAAGATAAGGTGAGTTGGCACAAGATGGTTGGCTCCCATGATGTGGCACAAGTTGAATGGCTCCAACAAGTTGGCGCCCAAGGAGGTTGGAGGTGGCACAAGGTGGTTGGATGAAACACCTCATCCTTGAGTTGGCGCCCAGGGAGGTTGGAGGTGGCACAAGGTGGTTGGATGAAACACCTCATCCTTGAGTTGTCACCAAGGAGGTTGGAGGTGGCACAAGGTGGTTGGATGAAACACCTCATCCTTGAGTCAGCGAGGATGTGGATGAACAAGTCTTGGGGATAAGAACCTCACCTGACACTACCTATGTCTAAATTCATAGATCAATATCCATAAATAGACATGTTCAAGCCAAGCAAATTACAAGAATTCAAGAGCTCTCAACACGCCGTCGTAACGCCGCTACTACTACTCACATTTGCTACGACGAAGTGCCGCCGACAACGAAAGCTACATCTTCTACTTATAAGAGTTGTCGGTATATTTATTTAAGTTCTACTTCTTTAAATTGTCTTTGTGCTTTAATCGTAACAAGGAAAGGGGGAGTGTCCCTTTGCCTTGATTTCTTTTTGTAATCGTTGCTCCTACTTCCAACGAAGAGGAGTGGTTTTAGTGAATTGCCCTCCGTACGTGATCAAGGATCACTAGGGCCGTGGATTAGCAATCGAAAGATTGTGAACCACGTAAAAATATCTTGTCTACTTTATATTTCCGCTGTGCATTCTCTACTTGCTTTTTACTTATTGCAAAAGTTTTTAACGACACCGTATCGCTATTCACCCCCCCCCCCTCTAGCGACACTTTCGATCCAACATCCTTTACCTTTAAAATCGTCAATTTTTACTAAATATTTTAAGAAAGTCATTATTCCCTCCAGAGAAATGCAGACAAAATACAAATATTGCAATGTATCTTATAAATTCCAATCGAGTAGCGATTACGGATCGTTAAAGCGACATGTCGAAACAAAACACCCGATGGAATTTGGGATAGACCATTCTCAAATACAACTTTTCAAATTTTCTTTATCCACCGAAAGTACGAATGCAAGTTTATTTAAATATTCTAATATTAAATTAATAGAATCATTAGCTAGATTCGTTTCTGTAGAATATTTTTCATTTAGTTTTGGGTCTAAATGCACTTTTAAAGATTTTTGTCAAAAATATCTTAATCCATCTGCTAAATGTGTTCCTAAAATTGCACTTATTCGCACAAGTAAAAAATAACCGTTGAAACTAGCAATTACAATGGAATTTCCTTTTTTTTTGGATGATTGAGATCATTTGACGGTTTTGTGATCAATGACTACGATTTAGTGTCTATTATGCTCTAAATTCTATATATAGGATGCTCATTTCATGTCCCCATAAGAGGACTAAGTGATTAGCACAGACGGTACAATTGCCTCAAGGAGTAAGGGTCAATCTCCGATGGTTGCAAAGCTTTTCGGGGTGCCTACCCTCCCGCTGTGCTAGTTCTTAGTCGGGCAAAATGTCGTTTGTAATTTATCTCCCTTACAATGGTTGTGAGGCCAATCGATAGCGGTCGCCAGGGTGATGGATTTCACCTTTTGCCCCAAGGATGTCATTTCATCATTTTCATCACATCTTCTCAATTTCGTAATTTCAATCGCTTTCAACTTCGATTCTTCGATTTCAATGGAAGCGATTCATCTTGTTCTCAGAAGGACAAAGAGGTATTCATTCCGAATGTTGATCCTGAGTCCAAGGAAATTAATTCACCAATAATGAACCAGAATAATTTCCAACGATCGATACATAGGAAAATACTGAAACTTCCTTTACCTTTAAAATCGTCAATTTTTACTAAATATTTTAAGAAAGTCATTATTCCCTCCGAAGAAATGTGGACAAAATATAAATATTGCAATGTCTCTTATAAATTCCAATCGGGTGACGATTACAAGTCGTTAAAGCGACACGTCGAAACAAAACACCCAATGGAATTCGGGATCAATCATTCTCAAATGCAACTTTTCAAATTTTCTTCGTCCACCGAAGGTACGAATGTAAGTTTATTTAAATATTCTGATATTAAATTAAGATAATCATTAACTAGATTTGTTTCTGTAGAATATTTTTCATTTAATTTTGGATCTGAATGCACTTTTAAAGTTTTTTGTCAAAAATATTTTAATCCATCTGCTAAATGTGTTCCTAGAACTACACTTATTCACACAATTAAAAAATAACCATTGAAACTGGCAATTCCAATGGAATTTCCTTTTTTTTTTGGACGATTGAGATTATTTGACCATTTTGTGATCAATGACTACGATTTAGTGTCTATTATGCTCTAAACTCTATATATAGGATGCTCATTTCATGTCCCCATGAGAGGACTAAGTGACTAGCATAGACGACACAATTGCCTCAAGGAGCAAGGGTCATTCTACGATGGTTGCAAAGCTTTTTGGGGTGTCTACCCTCCCACTGTGTTAGTTCTTAGCCGGGCAAAATGTCGCTTGTAATTTACCTCCTTCACAATGATTGTGGGGTCAATCGGTAAGGGTCGCCAAGGTAACCGATTTCACCTTTTGCCCCAGGGATGCTCATTTCATCATTTTCATCACATCTTCTCAATTTCGTAATTTCAATCGCTTTCAACTTCGATTCTTCGATTTCAATGGAAGCGATTCATCTTGTTCTCAAAAGGACAAAGAGGTATTTATTCCGAATGTTGATCCTAAGTTCGAGGAAGTTCAATTCACCGATAATGAACCAGAATAATTTCCAACGATCGATACATAGGAAAGTACTGAAACTTTCAAGGTGTGGAATCTTTTACCTTTAAAATCGTCAATTTTTTACTAAATATTTTAAGAAAGTCAGTATTCCCTCTGGAGAAATGTGGACAAAATATAAATATTGCAATGTCTCTTATAAATTCCAATCAAATGCCGATTACGGGTCGTTAAAGCGACACGTCAAAACAAAACACCCGATGGAATTTGGGATCGATTATTCTCAAATGCAACTTTTCAAATTTTCTTCGTCCACCAAAGGTACGAATGTAAGTTTATTTAAATATTCTGATATTAAATTAAGAGAATCATTAGCTAGATTTGTTTCTGTAGAATATTTTTCATTTAGTTTTGGGTTTGAATGCACTTTTAAAGATTTTTGTCAAAAATATCTTAATCCATCTACTAAATGTGTTCCTAGAACTACACTTATTCACACAATTAAAAAATTAGTAAGATAAGGAAAAAGAAGTTTAATTGAATAATTTAGTAAATTAAATAGTAAAGTATCTTTATATTCAGATATTTGGAGCGATCATTGACAAACTCATTCCTATATGGGTGTGACTTGCTATTGGATTGACAACTCTTGAATAATCCAAAAATGTCTATTAGCATATCGAGTTTTTAATGAATCATATATTATTTATAATATTTCTCAATTATTATGTTTAATTTTAGAAGAATATGAATTAACTAATAAAATATTTTAAATTTTATTTAATAATATAGTTCTAATATTGTAAATATAGATGAACTTAAATTAATTTGTTAACCCATTATTGATAGTGTATTTTTTTCATATTAATTGTATATGTTATATTTTAAATTTATATGTTTAAGATGAATTAAAAATTGTAGAGAATCAATTAAAATTGTTATTTTTTATTTATGAACACATCCTAATACAATGAAATGATAGGGTAAATTTTATAAAATTTACAGAATGAGAGCTAAAAATTTTTCATATGATGCACCAATATGAATTTAATGTATCAATTAGTATAAGCCTCATTTCAATATGGAGAATTATTATGTTTATTTTTTTTCTCAAGTAGTTAATAATCCTAATATATATTATATATTAACAATGAAAGCAAATTGGAAAAAAAAAATTATTATATTCTTGATATTTATTTAGTTGCATTTGCTTTAGATCCTAGATTATAGTTAGATGTTTTATACGAAATGTTAATTATGTATCATGATGCTTTAATTCTAATAAAAGATTATTCTTCTCCTGATCCTACTATTATAATACAAAATACTAGAAATAATTTATATAAAATTTATAAAGAATATAGTTTAAAATATGGATTAGAAAGTAATATATCGTAACTTCAAAATATTATTAGTGGTAATATAAAACTTACAAAAGTATAACTTTTATTAAAGAACGGATGAAACATCCACAAGTATCCTCAAGTTCCAGACAGGAACATAAGAATTATTTGATGACTTTTTTATTTTAGTGATACAAATAGTGAAATAAATTTTGATATTTTACAATGATGATTGCAAAAGACTCAGAATTTTCCTATCCTCTCTATAATCGCAAAAAAAATCTTAGCTTGTCTGGTGTCAACCGTCATCGTAGAATAAATATTCAGTTCTAGAGAAATCATATTGGACGAATTATGTTCTACTTTGTCCTCCGATTCTTTAGAAGCACAAACATTGCTTGATGATTGGATAAGAGCTGAAAAATAATATAAATAATATAATTTTCTGAGGACTAAACAGAGGAGTTCAATATCGAAAAAACTATATACAACTACGGGAATGAAAAATAGAAGTGAGTAACAATGTCACTCCTAGGATAACAAGGGTAAAAATGTAAGAAAACTCCGTGGGTTTTAATTCTCTTGTATCCTAAAGGAATACGTAGACAACTTAAAACTTAAATAAGTACAAGTCTTTATATATATATATATTTTTAAAATTTTTAAATAAATAATAATAATTTTGAATCGTGAACTGAATCATAAATCGACGATTCCAAACTATGAACTGTAACCATTTTAGACGGTTAAGTTTAAGGGTCAATCTTTTACGAATCGTCAAACTGTAAGTTTTGAATCGTGGTCGGGTCTACTACCAAAGCAATTATTCTATCTTGATATTCAATAAGTTCATATTGTTGGAGAACACATTCCAACCTCCATCCTTATTAACACGACAATACCTTACATGTTTTCATGGTGCATATGGCATGTTTGAGATATGCTCATCTTTGAAATTCAAGTTGTCCTTGTCATGGATTTGTAGCAAATATTCAGTAGGTTGTATTATTGTAGAGGAAAATTACAGTTTTTCTTAATTTCTCACAATTTTCTCCCTTCATGGGTTAACACTTCTACTATGATAAATTATTTTGTTTCCCACATTTTTCTCAAAAGAAAACAATCCAAGTGATGGGCTTGAAAAATTAAAGATGGCTACAAAAAAGAATGGTAAACCAGAAGTTCATCACTTATAGATAAAAATATTAGTCTAACATAACAGAATTATAAATGCTATCCATGCATGTTTTATGACAAATATAGCTCTGGAGCGAAATTCATGCATAGGGTATCAGCCATGTTGAGGCAAGTAATGAGCATATTGATGAATCTCTAACCAGGGAATAAATAGAACCATTAGGAGATGACAGTAGTTTGATGGGAAGTATAATCAATTTACAGGGACGTGGATGATATATCACTGATGGTCGTCATAGTAAACTAAGATCAATGTAGAAGGCATACTTGTGGATAGGGGTGCAAACAAATTAAGTCTATTTGCGAGCTTTTCAAGCTGGCTTGAAAAATATTTGATTCATATTCGAAATTATTGAATTCGAGCCGAACTTATATTTTCCATAATTTTAATGTAAATATGGATTCAAATAATTTTGCTAGAATCAAGATTCAAATAATTCAAGCTGAACTTGAGCTTGAATTTCATTTCCAACTGAACTTGAGCTATAATCATTTATATTTTTTTTAGTTTCGAATCGAATTTGAATGTCAAGTATATTTTTCAAGCTCGAACTCGAATATCAATATTTTTATACCATTCAGCTCAATTTGGTTCGTTTGCACCTACTTGTGGGTAACAATGAAGATATAGGAAGGTTGCAACTCGCAATGTACACCAAAGTAACACCGATATTAAATTTCCAAAAGGAATTTAATAAACTGTTCTACTTGGAATAACATAAAAACTATTTAAATTCTCAGGTAGGTATACCTGAAAGAGAATTCATAGTTACCTAGTTGCTGGAAACTGTATGCTCTGAGAATGATTGGATGTGCATCAACATCATTAGTTCATGAACAAGGCACGAATCCAGAATATTCACCTTGTGTTTGCATTATGGTATCCTTCTGCGTAATGCACCCTAAGCATGGAATTAAGAAGGGAAAAGGAAAGAGTTAGTTACAGAATTCAAAAGCCACAACAAACTCCCCGAATGACAACCCTACATGACAGCACCCAAGATTGCTTACTCGATGCTCTCTCTTGAATTTGTACCTTAGAAGTTTTGCTCATCCAATTGTTGTGTATGCATGAAATCAACAGAGCTAAGTTAGGGAAGTGAGAATAGACCATTGCTCAGGTTTTATTTTGCTAGAGTCAGGCAGTCAGCGACCACTTCATGTGAGGAGTTAAGTCATGGAGGAGGGAATAGGCCATTGCTTGACTACTTTATCTTGCCAAAGCCAGTGACCACTCCTTGTGCGAATATTGTTAGGGCAATCAACCCATGAGATATGATTTTGATGTATGTGACAAAGGATTTAAGTTAGGATGTTTGGATTTGATATGTGCGTTGGAGTCTTGCAGGACTTAGTAATTCGCACATGGAGCTTAGGCAAGTGTCACCACTCACAACCTCGTGCTTGAGTCAGAAAAGGAGCATTGCAGAGTCGTGCGCTTGATGCTACCGAGGGACCGCCGGACGAGATGACTTGAAGCGAAGCCAAGGAAGCAGACTTCGAGGGCAAGAGACGCGAAGGAGCATGGCAGAGTCGTGCGCTTGATGCTGTCGAGGGACGTGGCCGTGAACGAAGAGAGCTTCGACGGGGGACTTCAAGTGAGATGAGAGAATAAGTGAATTGTAAGTAGCTCATTAGGTGAACTTGGCTGAATGATTGAGTATCGGAGACTCGACCGCAAGGGTTGAGATTTACCCGACCGTCGGAAGCTCAAACGGATGAAAGGTTTGAGTTTTATCCGGCACCAGTCGACTGCCATGTCATGGCAGTCTACTGATCCAAGTCGAATGGAGTTCGACTGGTGTTTGGCTGAAAATCGGGTCGACATCAGTCGACTGCTACAGGGGTGCAGTCGACTGATCGCACTGTGCACGGGCACAGAAGCTAGTCGAGCTCGCGGGTCACTCGACTGATGATATCATCAGTCGACTGATCATATGACTGTTAGAAAATCGGTCGCGGATCCCGCGAATCCGAGTTGGGAAGTAGTCATTATTGGGCAACGGCTACAGGATCAGTCGACTGATGCTGTTAACGGGAAGAAATTCCCTTTCTCTATAAAGAGAAGGGGTGAGGGACTTTGAGAGGCTAATGTTTATGCTCTAACAACTCTCAAAGTGCCCTAAAGGATTCTCACTCTTCTTACTTGCTATTATTCCATTCTATTGTAAGAAGAGAGATTGTAAAAGGTTACCTCCACCTTGCTAGGTGCAAAGGAGAGATCTAGTGGATTTGACAAAGGAGTGATTCACTTTGGACGAATCGGGTCGTAGATTAGCGGCGAGGCCGTGAACCACATTATATTCTCTTGTTAGCGAATTGCTCTTTACTTTGTTTTGTCTAAATTGTCTTGCTTTGTATTTTCCGTTGCGCTAACCTTTGATTGTAGACGATTAAGCAAGCGATAGAGTTCCACTGTACACACGAGGGCTATTCACCCCCCTCTAGCCGGCCACCGATTCGACCCTACAAATATTATGTTCCCCAAGTATGCCACTTAAGGTGAGGCGAAAATACACTTGGATCTCTTGAAAAACAAGTGATAGCGTTGCTATTTTTCTAACATACTTTATATGTGTTTGCAATGCTCTTTGAAGTGGCTAGAAAAAGACCAATACAAACTTGCTTAAGCAATTTTTGAAGTTGTCATTCGCAAGTACTTGGGAGGTGGAGAACTCAAAGGATAAGCAAATATTTGAAATGACCATAGTGAGCCTGGAAGGTCGTCTTCTAAATTCTACATCATGACCCAAGTCAAGCTTTTTAAAGATTGTGGTTTTCGGGAGCTTGTCTGATAATTCATTGATGTCTAGTATTGGGTACTTATCATTACTGATAAGGTTCTTAAAGGTCTTGGTATCTATAGGATCTCCAAGGGCCATCATTTTTCTTGATGGGTAACACAAGTGCAAAGAAAAGGAAGGAGTTACGTCAAATGAGTCCTTCTTAGGGCATATTAGAGCATTACCTTTTGTTCTCGTCCTTTTGTCAAAAAGGGTAGCGATGTGAGATTAGTGATTGATAAGTTAATGTGGTTCTCATGGTTCTACAAGGGTAGTGGCCCTAAAAAAGAATTTCGAACTTAGTGAGCAACTTTAAGAGATGACATGTGGGACCTTGCTCCTCTAGGGCTGCCATTTAATGAGCTCGTTGTACCTCTTGAATACGTGTGACTTTACCCTTTTCCCTTCCCTTGACATGTGAACTCCAAGCTTAGGACATCAAAATCCAAGAGGATGGGCCCTGAAGTTGAGAGCCACTTGCCTCTCATATGACATCAAAACCAAGTAGCAGTAGCAAAATGATGAAAAAGTCAATATCTAAAACTCCGTGGCCTAATTGTATGAGGATGTTTAGCATACTCTAAACTTCAAAGTCAATCCCTGTTTGTCACCATAAATGAAGGATGATGGCTATCATATTCCTATAGTCCTAAGTGGTGTCAAGGCATTCACTAATTAAGCAGTGGGTGTCGTAGGATTCACCACAAAGGCTGCAAACCAAGATCAAACCAATTTTGGTTGACAATTGCATAGTACTTGGACAGTAGACATTACAAAGGGCTATGAGCAAGATTAATGACAATTTCATAGGTTATTCTTCTTCTTCCCCTTCAGCTTACTCCACTCCATCCAGTAAAAAAAAAGGTCATTTGCATTTGTGCTCACTAGAGAACTTCTTGTTGCAATTGTAGCTTAGACCCTTAGCTAGTTGTGTTGCACTCTATGAGTTGGTTGGGAGATGTATGGTTGACTGTGGGCTTCGAATGTTGGCTGCATAGTGGAGATGTTCAACGCCCCCAAATCTTTGACTTATATTTTCATGCGATACTGGTAGTCATTAAGAGACTAAACCCACTACAAAAATAACATAACATTTTCCTATAGTTTCTTAATATGCTTTGATTTTGCCACTGGTTATTGAAAGAGCCAGTCTTCCTCCGCAAGTTTGTGAGCTGGTAAGAGAAACCTCTGGTTGTACCTTGAGATGGAACCCGATTCAATGTATATGAGAGTTAAAATCCTCCTAATTAGTGTTCAAACGTCTATGAATTCTCTCACTCAACTTGTTTTTCTCCTATATTAACTTTCTTCTAATAATTTTTCCTGGTATTGAAGTAAGATACAGGTATCACAACCAGAGTGCCAGCTGACAATTTTGTTGGGATAATTTCAGACAGCAAGACGTTGCATATTTCTCAACAAATTGGAAGAATCTAAAAAGCGTAAACTTTGCGATGAAACAGTCCACCACATCAAGGCTGAAAAAGCACTGTTGCATAACTACGACAAAAAAAATCACAGAAAGGCGAACAAAAATAACGAAACCAATAAGGATGGAGCTCGAGATTGCGGAAGACAAAATAACAAAAAAAAATCCAAGAGGGACTGATCAAAATGGCAGTGATATCCATTGGGCATTTGGACTATTAGGACTCAGACTAATACTCTGAGAAGTTCTTGAAGCGGATTAATCGTTACCTACAGAGGAATTCAAATCGTCACGCATGCTGAACTTTCGCCCAGAAGATCACAAATTTTCTCCGCTCTATCCTTTCGCGGAGCTCAGAAAGTGAAAACCCTAACAAAACCAACGAAATCGAAATGGACGGTGGACGAGGCTTTATTAAATCCAAATTGATTCGGGTTTCCGTGGATAATTAGATTCAGATTTTTTTTTTTTTCTCTCTCTAGCCATAAAGCTCACCGACTCCAGTTGAAAGTGAATTTCAGGGCAACCCACAAAACTATGGCTGTAAATGAGTGAAAGCGGGGCCCAATTTTATATCGTCAGATTTTTTTTTTTTTTTACAAACTTTATTTTTTTTAGTTTTGATTCATTCAAATATTATATTTACAAACTTTATTTAAAAAGACGTAAAGTTCAACTATAACTTGTGTTATAAACTTTAAATTCTAAAATTTAAAATTTGAAATGTTATTATATTAAAATACTTTTTAACAATTTGATCGAAATTATTTTAATAGGGTCAGAATCACTTTAAAATAGTTACGCCAATTACCAACTAGCTACTACACAATTATAATAATATTATATTATAATATAAAAGTTAAAATCCATCAATCTAACGGTTTCTATTAGTCTGTCTCTGAACTACCGTAAAAGAATTAAATCATGGTAGATCTTTGATTCTTGAGACTAATAATTAGCGTATGAAAAGACGACATTTTCATATTTACGATGAATTAATCTATTGTCCTATAATATAACAATTACATACGCTAGTCACTAGGCCATTTCCGTAGGACAATAATATTATATTAATTATTATACGTAACAATTATAAAATAATCATTATACATTATGGTAATCATAACTACTAGGAAGTAAAGCATAATAGTAAATTATTTTGTAGTTATGTAAAAAAATAATTCGTTCTTTTTTAATTAATGTCTTCGTTAATCGATCTCATAATCAATACAAATAAAATAAATTATGAAAAATATATTGATAAATTCAAAATTAGTATGTTAGAAGAACAAATATCTTGAAAGCCTTATAACTTTTAGAATTTGATTTTTATTCATTGATACAATTTTACTATCGTATTAATCCTAAATCTTTCCGTGAGAACAATAACTACTTGGTAGTTGCTATATGTTATAATAATTAATCATAACTACTATAATAACACTATGAATAAAGATATTTTGGAGATAAAACATATAGCGAAATATCCATTTTATTATTTTTTAAAAAGAATGTTCATTAACAATTCGTTAAGTGTGACGCGTTTTGATTTTTGGCATTAAAACTTTTGTATTTTTTTAAATTATTTAGTTAATTAGTGAGTCTGATATTACGAGTTTATCTATTATATATATATATATACAATTCTGATATCCTGCGCGATTGATCCCTGCGCATCTGTGCGCGACGCGATCTCAGTCGTCTGATCAACCACGAGCGTGTTCATTTGTCCGAGTCACGCGCGCGTTCGTCGTCGTCAGGCCGTCCGACCATCGCTGCCGCCGAGGGCACGATCGATGCCCCACTCGTCGACGGTCCGACGGGGAGGGTTTACCGGTCGGTTAGCGGCCGAAATCCGACGCTAACCGGCCAGAATTCACCAAAGATCACGACCGGCAATGGCCGCGCCACTGCCGGTCGCGATATTTGGTGATTTCCGGCCGGTTAGCGCCAGATTCCGATCACTCCAGCCGAACTCTCCGTCGGATCGTCGTGAGTGGGTCGATCGCGCCCGGCCGGCGGCCGAGCGGCGGCGCTGGCGCACAGCGCAAGAACGACGGCGATGCGCGTGACTCCTTGACACCGAACGCGCAGCGGCTGACCGACGGAGGAACATCGCCACGAAGACAATATATATATATATATATATATATATATATATATATATATATATATAGAGAGAGAGAGAGAGAGAGAGAGAGAGTTTTAATCGCCTACGCGACTGATCCTTGTACGCCCGTGCATGACGCGCTCCCAGCCGTCTAATCAACCGCGAGCACAGTGCGAGCCACGCGCGTTGCCGCCGTGCCGTCAGGCCATCGCCGCCCACCGGACCGGACGCGATCGACATGCCACTCGCCGTCGGTCCGACGGGGGGAGTTTATCGGCCGGTTAGCGGCCGGAATCCGACCGGAAATCACCAAAGATTGCGCCCGGCAATGGCGTGCCCACTGCCGGCCACGATCGGGCCGGATTTCCGACCGAATTGTGGCCGGAATCCGACGTCGACCGGACTAGAAGCCGACGTCGGTCCGTCCGATCTAATCGGTCAGCCGCCATTCAGTCGGAATCCGGCCGAAATCCGGCGGCGGAAGGACCGACGGGCGGTCGATTTCGACCGCGATTCGACCGGCCGACGGCGGAATGGCGGCCGACCGATTATACCGGACGGACCGTCATCGGCTGCCGATCCATTCGACGTCGGATTTCGACCAGAATCCGGCCCGATCACGGCCGACAATGGGCGCGCCACTGTCGACCGCGATCTTTGGTAATTTTCGACCGGTTAGCGTCGGATTCCGATCGCTAACTGCCAGGGAAACTCCCCCGGCGCACCGCCGGCAAGTGGTGCGTCGATCGCGTCCGGTCCGACGGCCGGACGACGTGACGACGACGGTGACAGTGACGCGGGGTCGACGAGGAGCGCACAAGTGTGGAGAAATTGATCACGCGGGGTTGAGAATTGAATTTAAAATGTTTAGAAAATTATATAGATATTCTATCAAGGGACAAAGAATGATATCTCAGGAAATTAAAAACTTATATTTATAACGCTATTGCAAACTAAAAACTTGCAAATTGTTTGCTGACAAAGAGGGACATGATCGGTGTATACTTTAAAAGATAAGAGATAAAAAAAAAATTATGAGTTAGAAAATTAGCATTATTATGCCAACTGAGAGGTTTGAAATAATGGTAAACAAAGAGCGGCCAATTGAATATATATATTTTTTATTATTTCGAATCTCATATCCAAATTTTCATGTTCAAAGAAATATATACTTAAAATAAAGAGGACAAGTCCTTATCCATGCTCCGGCTGCGTGGACACGCGCCGGCCGTTCGCTGACCAAGGTGCGCGTTGTTGCCCTGCTAGATATCTCCACCGGCGATTACCCGTTTTGTCTTGTTCGGGACCCTTACCGAAGATAAACATTGCCCTCAGCTGTGTCTAAATTCCCGACTCTGCTGCCATGCAGCTAGAACGAAGTAGACTTATTCAAGGGTAATTATGTCTTTTAAGTTATGCAGAAATTCTCAAAACTGCGGTGGAGACAGGGTATGCCAGTAGCAGTTGCGGTACCGAAATGGATGAACGGATGACGCAGTACAGGGAATAAAAGCACTGGAAGGACAAAAATAACTTCATGTAATTTCCTAATTCAATAAATGAATTCGCCTTTTATCAGGAAGAGGAAGGGTGTATCAGTAATATCGTACACCTTGACTCTGTATCTACCTGTTTATAACCGGAGAGTCGGAGATTGGGAACGAGGCTTGGATTTGGAATCTCGGCTCGTCGGGAAGCAAATTGCCGTTCTATGGTCTCGAGATAACCAGATTCTCCTTCGTCGGGAAGTTCCAGTTTGATTGGCAATTGCTGGAGCTTTAGGTAAAGATTGTTGTCCATCTATCTTCTTGCCCTTTTTTGTCCGGTTAATCGGCGCTCTTTTGATCTCTGTAGTTGCCTGTTTGGTGTCCGATATTTTGTTGCCTGAGTTTGGTAGTCGCCGCTGTCTTTTGCGGTAGGTCTGGGATGTTCATGTTTCTTTTCCGAAAAGGAAGCTGTTCCCCTTTTTTCATATCCACTGAAAGACTGTTTCGTTCTATGAAATATTGCAATTAGTTCTCGATCCTGTTGTAGTGTAATATCGTGGTATTTTTTTTTCTGGATCAGGTTGTCTATGATGATCCCAGTGTGTATAAATTGACTGCATCCTTTGCGCTTCAGGTTAAATTGTAGAAAAGAATCTCTTTTTTTAAAAAAAAAAAATATTTATTCACTTATTTATTTATTTTGAGAACTACGAATGATGACAAGGATCCAAGTATGGATACAGAAATAGTTTAGAAAGAAGCTTAAAAAAAGAAATTGAATTGCGAGAAACTAGAGTTGGTAAGTAAATCATGTGCTATTATTGCACTTTGGATTGAGTGTGGTTTTACTGGTCACTTGATCCTGGACTCCTTGTTAATAAATTTTTTTAAATTTTTATATGGCTGTCAGAATTTGTAAGAATCGGCTAATATTGAATTTGTATTGAAAAAAAGTCAAAATATCTCACCAGTGGGAAAGATCGTCAAAGACGTGTTGCTATAAGTCATTCCATTTTGACGGCTTTTAAATTGTGGTATTTGCAGTGTAACAATTACAGCTAAGCAATGCAAGTTTGCTGAGTTTGTTTCTGTATTTCTGAATAAGGAACACTAGAACAGAGACATTCTATGCTGATTTTGTATATGGATTGGATTGCATTTGTTTTTTGAAATTCTCAATCAAAATGTTACTAGGACATAAAGAAGCAAAGGAAGTCTTACCCCCTTGACCATTCTTATGAATATATTCTTTGACATTGAAGTTCTGCTAAGTGCCTCTTGAGAAAATATTTAGATGGGATGGTGTGAAATTTATTGTTAGCCAGATGATATAATTGGTTTGACTTGTTTTTTTTTTTTCAGGGGGACTGAAACAGGCTTTCTTCCTTTTTATGTACCCTAGATGATCTTGGTCTACAGTCGGTCCAAAGTGAAATAGTACAATAACAATCAAGTTTTATCTTAATAGGTGTGGTCAACTATATGAATCCTTTTATACCATTGAGCTCTATCCTGACGATATAATCATCTATATTTAAATAAATTTTATCTTGCTTTACCATTGCTAATCAAGACTTCTTTGGTCTTTCTCTTTCTCATTTGATTTGCATATTTGTAATAGTTTTACATCACATAACTGGAGGATCTATCGGTCGTCTAAGCACATGTCCCTACTATCTTAAACGCGTCTTCCGAAATTTTTCCTCAATATGTGCAATTTTAACTTTCGTTATAATATTCTCATTTCTTATTTTATCCATTCTTATATATTCACATATCTATCTTAACATCTTCATCTCTACAACTCTCATTTTCTGTTCATGTTCTCGAGTCATAGCTCAACATTGAACTCCATATAACATAGCAGGTCTAACTATCATTTTGTTAAATTTCCTTTTAAGTTTTAAAGGTACCTTACGATCACAAAGAATACCAAATATTTTTCTTCATTTCAACTATCCTGCTTTATTTTAGATAAGACATCTCTCTTAACCCCTTCATCATTTTGCAAAATCGATCCTAAATATTTAAAATTTTCGGTTCGGTTACAGACAACTCATTATCTCCTAACGTAACAATTGTCTCATTATAACTAATATTATTAAATTTAAATTCCATAGATTCTGCTTTTACTTTTCTAAGTGTAAGACCTTTCACTTCTAGCATTTTCCTCTCAGATTCAAGTTTAACATTTATTTTTTCATGTGTCTCATTTACCAAAATAATATCATTTACAAATAACAAACACCATGGTATCATATCTTGGATATGTTTAGTGAGTTCATCCATGATTAATGTAAAAAGATAGAGATTTAAAGCTAATCCTTGATGTAACTCTATTTTTATAGGAAATACTTCGATAAATCCTACTGGCGTTTTCACTCTTGTCATTGCCTTCTCATGTATATCCTTAATTATTTCAATATATGCTATACTAACCTCTTTCTTTTCTAGAATTCTTTACGCCTATGTTGGATAGTTAAGTTTTCTTCAGAAATAACTTTGCAATCTTTACAAATATTTCTATCCTTTTTCCTCACCATAAGAAAGTCAATTTGTGACTTATTATTCTCACTTTTAAACATGATTAAATGTTCTTATTTTTTCTTAAAAAACATATTAGCTAATATAAGTTTATATGCTATTGCAAAATTTAATATAATTTTTCCTTCTTCATTACTTGTTCCAAACTCATAACCTCATGCACCCTATTATATTTCATATTTTTTACTCCTATACACCCATTTAAATCTCCTCCTATTAAAATCATTTCGTTTGACGAAATTCTTTATAATACCTCATCTAAATATTCCCAAAATTTAATTTTAGTATTTTCATTTAATCCTAATTGAAATGTATATCTGTTAATTATATTAATAGTTTCTTTCGTTGTCACCATCTTAAGAGTTATAATTCTATTCTCTTTTCTAATTACTTTTACTATCTACAACAATAGCTACTCCATTTCGTATTCTACATTTTCCTGTGTATCATAACTTAAAACTTGAGTTCTCAATCATATTTGTCTTCTCTCCTACTCACTTTATTTCTTGTAAACACAAAATATTAATGTTTCTTCTAATTA
The DNA here is from genome assembly GCA_025175895.1 of Wurfbainia villosa. Taxonomy (NCBI): domain Eukaryota; kingdom Viridiplantae; phylum Streptophyta; class Magnoliopsida; order Zingiberales; family Zingiberaceae; genus Wurfbainia; species Wurfbainia villosa. Next base: position 1,943,756 of record JAKLTH010000042.1, read on the forward strand.
TAGTATCTAGTAATTCCATTGTTTTACCAACAAACAATCCTATATTTTATATTTTAAATCGTAAACAATTAGTTTTTCTATAATATTTATTTGTATCTAACTTATGGTGTGAGAACTTTTACATATTTAACATTACATCCAAGTTCTCATGGAGATGTAGTGGTCTTTGCTGAAACGTTACAGTCGAACCCTGTAATGCGTTCCTTTCGGGGAACAACCTAGCATTAACATAATATCTTGATAGATCCATTTATTGAGATTTGTGATAGTTCAATGCTTGTTGGCAATCTAACGCAACCTTCTCCCTTTCTCATCCGGGCTTCAGACCGGCCACGACAAGGTTTCCAAAGTGAAATAGTGATTGCTAAAAATTTATTCAACTTTTGTTTTTATATACCATCTTCAAATTAGATTGATTTAAGAAATTTTTTTTGGCAAATATTCATGAACAATCTACTTTGTTTGTTGTAGTGATCTACATGAAATCATGTGATGAGTTGGTCTGTCTTTGGTATTGCATGAGTCTGACATTATATATTGAGAATCCAATGAAGGAGAAGCTATGCGCTACTACTATGGAGCTTTGCGTTGCCACTTTATATTTTTTATGCTAATATTTTGCTTTACAAGACATTTATGTTTCTACATAAAATTATGTGATAATTTGGTCTTACTTTTGGACTTGAGTCTGACAATGTAACTTGAGAATCAGCCAAATGAGGCTACAACTTTGGGGCTTCCCATTGCCTATTTATATTTTGAGCTAAAATTTTGCAAAACACGGCATTTGTGGTTCTCTTTATCACAATTATATTTTGTGATACTATGTAGTCCTCTTATCCCTCTTAATTTATTCTTTTGCCATTTAAGTTTTTGCATTATGATTAAAGTTTGATGCATGCTCTGAAGGAGACTAAGATGGGAATTCTAGAGGGGGCAATTAACTGCATCGATATCCATGCAAGTTACTCTGGAATATCTGGTTTTGTTATCACTAATCACAGCACGAAGGCTGTGTCTATTGGCGGTTGGGGATACAAACCTAGATGCAAAAGCAAGCTTCGTGTTGGTGGCTTATCTCTGAATCCTGGTGGTAAGAAACAGTGGTGCATTCGTTGTAATTTCAGTTCCTCTTCTGATGGTAATGGAAGCATGGCTGGCAATTTCAATGCAAATGATGAGGAGTATATCAACTCTTCTGTGATTGAAGCTGGTAATATCCTTGAACTTGTTTTTTTTTGTCCTGATGATATTTGAGGCTTGGCATATATTCTCTCACTGAAGATATATATACTTATAGTTGGCTAAAACATTTCCCATTTAACAATTAACAGACGGAAGCCCTTATCTCAATGGGTATTTAATATTTTTTTTCTGTAGCCTTCATGTTAATATAGCTAGGTTTCAGTTATTCTAACTATATGATTTAAAGGGAAAAAGATGGATGATCTGGTGCTACTTATGCCCTTCCTCAGCGAGGATAGGGCATTAGAATTTAGATCGACAAAAAAATTATTTTGGTTATGTTGAAGTTAGTGTTATAACCTTGCAGCTCATCGAAAATTGAAACTACTGTAATTCATGCATACTGATAATATTAGTTGATTTGTATTATTGTGGAAACTGTCATGCAAGTTGTAGTTCTGATTTTTGTAAAGTTCATAGATTACTTGATATTTCTGTTTGACAAGCAGTTCAGGTTAGAAGCGGATCAGATGGATTTATGATAAAAATGCGTGATGGTAGATACTTAAGGTGCACACATAATAGCCCCCAAGGTGGGAGCTCACTAGACTATGCTCCTCACCCCGCAATTGTGTTGAAGATGGAAGATGGAAGTGGACTTCTGCTTCCTATTATCGTTAGTATGTATTTCTTTTGTTAGCTTCTTATAAATACTAGTTTTTTCCCCACAAAATGATTCTTAAATTTCTTCATTTCCAGTGGAAATGCCTAGTGTTTTGCTGATGGCTGCAATTCGGGACGTTCCACTTGTGAGACTTGATTTTTTTGGGTTATTGTGATTATCAATTCTTACATTCTGGAAAAGAATAACATTTGATATATGTTTGTTTATCAGGCTAGACCAACTTTGTATCAAGTAGTTAAACTGATGATTGAGGAGCTGGGGTGGGTGGTAAGTTGATGTATATCTAGTCACTTGGAATCCTTCATCCTTTGTGTTTGAGTACAACTTGAAAGGTGTCCTAAGATATTTTTTCAATACCATATTGTAGTATTTAGGCTGTGGCCAAAATTTGTTGTGCAGACTCCACGTTTGTACCTTTTGGATCTTTTTTCTTAACAGTTAGTCCGTTGCTTCTACTGAACATAGTATCTGATTAGCCATTTTTTGTTTTTTTTTCCTTCTCCACTCGCAGTTTTAAGCTTTTGTTTCTTAACCTTTTGATGAAAATGGCATTGCTTGTTACAGGTTAAAGTTGTTAGGGTCACCAAGAGAGTGAATGAGGCTTACTTTGCTCAACTGTATCTCTCAAAGGTCTATATCACTATATGGTCTTTGCTATCTACTTTATAGTGAATGGGTTCTGAAGTAACACTTTCTTCATGTGTAGGTAGGCAATGAAAAAGAGACTATTAGCTTTGATTTGAGACCTTCCGACGCCATCAATCTGGCTGTTCGATGCAAGGTTTGTTCTAGCTCTCAAAAACTTGAACCTAGGTAATCTTGCAGCATAATTTAGCATCAACATCTAGAGATCTGTAAATTTTCTGATGAAGAGAGGTGTTCTACCTGTAGTTCCTAAATTCGTAATGTTGGAAAGGGTTCAGTCTTGGGACTTGCCAATCCTCTTTCCTTTAGAAATTGGGATTGTCTAAGATCTGAATGTGTCTGACAATTAGATTCCAACTCATTTGTTGCTCGATTTGAAACTTGTGGCTGACCATCCTTTATTTAATGCAAATTGATTTGAGGATTGGCATGCCATTGCCATAAACCTGATGGGTGTCTGGAACCAGAAAACCCATTGGCAAAGCATCAGAATGCTTGGAAATGACTGCTTAAACTAATATTTTCCATCTAAGTTGAGCTGTGGATTTAATTGATTTGTTTCTTCTTACTCGATTAGTTAATCATTGTTTAGATAGCCACTAAATAACTTGAATTTTATTTCTGTTAGTGAAAACCTATGTTGGTTAATCTGCCCATGACACACTTCTGTATTCCTATACTGTCTAACTTTTTTTTGCTTGTTGCACCTGCTAATTCTTATTCCGTACATCATGTAATTTGAAGATATGCTTAATGTTTGTATGTGCTTGCTATGGTTTCACTTATGCAGGTTCCCATACAAGTCAACAGACATCTTGCCTACACTGATGGATTGAGAGTTGTTGAGCCAAGCAAGCCAGTAATGCAGGCTCCATCGGATGGAATGCTGTTTATGGAACTTGATAGGTACATTAATTTTATATTGTATTTATGTTTAAACCTAAAGAGATCTTCTTTCAATCCAAATTTTGCATCCCAACAGCTATGTTTTTCTCTTTAGAGAAGTATTTGGTCTTCCTCTCCCGTGTAAAACTTATCTCCATTCCCTTTTATCATAAGTTGATCATACTAACTATACGTATGGATAAGTTTCACTGCTATGATTTGGTCCTAGGATTGTTTCTAATGGCTGAAGATCAATTTGTTTTGTTTTTTTTCCATGATCTTATAAGATTGCTAGAATGAATGTGTAAGAGTGAAAAGATAAATAAAAGTACTATTACTTTGGAGGAGCAGTTAGATGGTGTTCCAATAGATGCTAATATTAGAGAAGATAAATTAAGATGATATGTACATGTCGAATCATACCCTACTAATTTTGTAATTAGGCATGGTAAAGTAATTAGGAGTAAACATATGATGGAAAAAGGGGAGAAAAAAAAATCTACTTCAATACAATTAAACCTGATTTGAAAGAAAAAGTAATAACCAGTTATATTTCCTTAAAGTTTAATAGCGTGATCAGATCTGTAACCTATGTCATAGTTGACCCAATTCGTTAGGCATTTTGTTTTTTTAATTTGTTGTTTTCTGTCCCTTTTTTTTTTTTACATTTCTTTTCTTAAGGTTCTAATACAATTCACTTGCTTCTCCGAGCAGGCCTGATGGTCAGCCTTGCATGGAGACGGAAGAGTTTGGGTTGATGCGAAACATGTTGACTGCAGCTATTGAGGAACGCTACAAGGATGCTGGTAAAACACGTTTCCTAATACATGTCATGTTGCAGATTATACTATTATAGTACTTGGTTGACAAATAAGAAGTTGCTTGAGATGTTTTGACTCTTTTGATTGTCCAAAAATGTCCCGTAATGGGCCATATAAATTCTAACATACATAAGCTGACCCCCAAGGCACTTAGATTGGCGTTGCATTGCAGTCAGGTGACAACCAAAATAAAATGGGTCGATGGAAATTAACCAAACAAACCCAAAACTGCATAGCAGCCTATTAACTTGTCTATGCTTATTATTCTAATTACTCGACATCTTGCAGCTCAGTGGAGAGACCAGCTTCATCAGCTCAGGAAGAAAAAGAACTGGACATGAGAGGTTTCACTGCGATCCTATACCCCCTATACCCCCGTCTGAAATTTTTTATCAGGTCCTTGTAAATCGACTAACTTTTTTTTTTTTTTTTGGCAGCTATCAACTGGGATGTATATAGATGGCGCAGAGGCTCCTAATAACTGTGATTTTATGCATGCACATACTTGATGTAAGTAACAGATGGACAACAATCTTGTGAATATGGTTCTAGTTTTTAAATCTATGTTGGCAGCATTTGCCAGATATATGTTCATATATCAGTGTATAACGTTGAGACTTGACTGCTGGGAGCCAATGGCTTAGTGTCGAACTATACGTTTCACATCCACTATTTGGTTACTTCTCATGCAAGTGTCGACAAATTGTATCATCTTTTACTAGTTTTACCTCCATTTCAAAATGGGACTGTTCCCTGGATGCACAACTCGCAGCAAATTGCAGTTGATATCTGGGAAAAGGAAAGAAAGAGAAGGGGAAAAAAAGGTACATTGACGTCGCATTCCCTTCAAAGTGAAAGTGAGAAGTTCCTAATTAGCGGACTGATTCACTGATTAAGTGAGCAGTGAGTACATTATTAAAATTTAGTTTAATATATAGAGAAAGTGATTGAACGTGGCGAGTATATCCCATAAATTTATATCTGTAAGCTTATTTCGTCTGGCAACCAATGGCCTTGTCTTTCAGTATGGTTTTGCCGCAGTTGCAAAGTGGTTGGTTATTAATGATCCCTCGGTGATACACTGAACTCGGGAGAACTGAGACGAAGGTAGTCTCTAACCATTCCATGCCACTTTCTGCTGGAAATGATAGTCTGCTTTTGAAACTTCTACAATTGATTGTGTTTTGTAAGTGATAATCTTATCGAGTTTTTTCAAAAGTTTATGTCACAACATTGAGATTATGTTAAACTGAGAGTTTGGATGAAGACGCCGCTTGTATGTAAGACTTGGCTTTTATTGTTTTTATATGTTTTTGTTGCATTGACTGACATAATTTTCTGCTAAATTTCTATTGAAATCTTTGTCGCTCGTCAGTCGCGTCGAAACGGAAAAGACCACAGAGTAAGTCAGTACTGACGATCAAAACAAAAATTTATGCAGTACAATTTTGGAGTCTACATCCATGACAAAGGAGGAAGGTACAATTAGAGAATTGATTCCACCCATAATTTCCTGTGAAATAATTGAGCAACACCAACGAGTTAACAGCTCTAAACAATGAGACTTGAGAATTAGATACAATTCATTGAGATGCCTGAAATATTAGGACGACTATAAATTTCTGGCCTGCGTTGACCATGAGACCTAGAAAGTTGTGGAAGACTAAGAGGATTATAGGAAGTAAGCTTCTCTATGATTAGATTTGTTCACTTTTACTCTTTTGTGTGTGTGTGTGTGTGTTAAAAGAGAAGCCAAAGCTATGGATTTATCTAATTCATGGTATATTTTTTTTCATACTATATAAATTTGATTTATTTTCTGTCTCACTGTACCTAAATTAACTCGATCTCGTTTTGTTTATGCATTTATACTGTTCTATTAAGAAAAATAAAAATTTTATCATGCATTTTTATGGTGAAAATTATTTCGCATGGAATCTGGAGTGATTTGAAGTAGAGGAATCTAGCGAGTTCATGAATCTTCAACCTCCATCTGATTGATTCTGGAGTGAAAATTGCTCCTATTGGAGTGATATTCTGCCTCTGAGTTTCTGTTTGTCTAGTGGTTATTTACTCTATAATATAATATTCTTCTGATTTATCATGTGGGCAACACGAAGAAAAAAATCACCTTTTGTCAAAAGGTGATTATGTTCGTTTTTAATATTTTTTAAAAAATGATTCGTTGATCACGGAGGACTGATAGAATTCCTTTCCATGCTCTTATAAACTACAGTGACACAAAACATTGAAGGTACATGAGCATTGACAATGAAGGCGATCAATGCTCAACCTCATTGTGGCAAACGGTGACCCATCAGGGATCAGCCAAGATGCAGGGTTGCAGTGCCTACAGTTGCTCAGCGAGTCCCATACAGTTCCCTGAGGTACACCTCCACTCCAACTTCAAACTCCTCCTCTCTTTGATTCAATTTCGTCAGCCATGATTCTGCTGTGCCCCGAACAGAGCCTATGCCACTCGTATCAGCAGCGCACCCCACACTCCATCCTCACATCAAACTGTAGTCAGTACCACTGCCAGCCCATCCATCCTGCTGCGGACAAAACTGCAGGGAAAAGGTGGCGAGCGATGGCGACTGTTGATTGGGATTTCCTTTATTCTCGGTCCAATTCTATCTTTCCCTTCTATCCAAAGTTATATGCCGAGCTTGTCATTTGCCACCGAGGGCTGATGAAAGGACCTGGATTTTGGCATGCCGAAGAGTCGAGGTTAACTTCAATGGCTGAACTGGACTACGTCGTTCCTTGTAAAAGGTGAACCGGTGCTGCACGCTCTGGAGTAGTTCAGGCATGTGGAAAAAAGGCTGGGCAACTTGCTGCGGAAGCAAGCACTTGCAGATGCACCTAGCTCGCACGATAGTTGAGACATTAACAAGGCAAAACGAAAAAGTAAGAGAACGGAGTAAATGGATTTTTTTTTTAAGGAACAAAAAAAAAAAAAAGCAGAGACAGTGGCCCTCAGACAGTGGGCCAGGCCGGGCCATGGCATTGGCAGGCCGAGATCATGGTCCTGGAATATCATGGACCAGGCAGGCAGCACGCAGCGCGACACGCCTCGTCCGCGCTGGCTCCTCCTCTCTGCACGCGGCGTGGCAACGGCACGCCAGCGGGCGCGCAAGCAAGCAGAGCTCGCGACGTTCGTTCCCTGTTAAAAAAAAAAATAAGGCCCCTGCCTTGCCTTCTGTTATCATGCCCGCACCCGCACCCGCACAGCAGCAAACCCTACTACACACATCCACAGGAACGAACGGCTGGCCTGGCTTCCCACTTCTCATTGGCATTCACGTCTTCTTTTTCTCTCGTCTCGAGAAAATAAAATATAAAAGAAAAAGAGGGGGGAAACAAAAAAAGAAAGAAGAAACGAGGAAGAAAGAGAAAGGGGAAAAAACAAGAAAAAGGAATAAAGCAGACAGGCTCCGTCGAAGCAGAGATCGCAGCGGCTGACACTATTTCTTTGCCCCCTATTTATTATCCCTCCCGATCTCCTCCCTCCCTCATTAAAAACAAGGAGAGGCAAGAGAGAGTCCTGGAGATTAGCAGCGATAGCAATCGGTAAGAGAGGACGGCGTCGCCAGGGTTTCCTCCTCCTCCTCCGCTTGCTCGATCCTGCTTCCCGAGCCGGATGTCGCCGCCGCTCGCTGATTCCGCTCCGCCGACTCCGGGGAGGAGGCGGCACGAGAGGAGAAAAAAGGTTAGCGACCTCGTCCTTCTTCTCGCGATGAGGTGTTAGTATCATCGTTCTGCTTTCAAAAAAGAGGGGGAAAAAAATGTCTATTACGTTTTAATGTTGCTTCCTTCCTCTGTGAGGCATGTGGGAGGTCTCGCGGAAGGGAGTAAATGTGTTTGTGGTGGAGACGAGGAATTACGAGGGTAAAGCAACAGCGGAAGCGCATAGAGAGAGAGAGAGAGAGAGAGAGAGAGAGAGGGACTGGGTTATTGACTTATTTTTATGGCTGTCGGCTGTTTTTTGGTGGCAGAGTATTCCTACTGTTTAAGTTTGTTTGCGTCCCAATTTGGTGGGTAGTGAAATGGAATGCGATGCAAAGTTTGGTCTTTAAATAAATGCGTATATCTGTTTTGTTTTTTCAATGGTCAGGATAGTTCCTTTTTGCGTACGGATTGGATGGTTTTAGATGATAGACTGGTGTTGGTATTGAAGTTTGTTTGCATCCGATTTGGAGGTAGGTGAAATAGACTATGGTGCAAACTACGAACTATGATACATGCACATTGATCGTGACTCATAGTTCGTACATGCGGAGTGAGACATTTTGCTTGTGCACGAAACGTTATTTTAACCCATGCTTGTTAATAAAAGCTTGAAAATCAGGAGTTCTGTGCAAATTCAAAATTGCCAATTAAGTTGAATTTTGATTTAGTCTGTTTCCTACCGATTCTGGAATTAGTTTGATAGTCCATTTTCTTTTCCTTTTCTCAAGTTAACGATTATTGTTTATCGGATGCAGTGGGTTGGAAATAGTTTAGGCGGCTAAGTTTTCCATTGGTTAGCTTAGTTATATAATTCTTAATGCATGGGCTACTTATGTGAATTTTCTTCTTGCCAACTTCGAACTGGAGAAATACAATGAGCAATTTCATGATAAACTGGAGATGAAATGCTAATGCTTGGAAGTGAGATCAGATTATGCTAATGTACATATTCTGAAGTAATTGAGATGTTCTAGTGACAACAGATGAATGCAAGGTATGATGCCATGAAAGAGAAAAGGACTCGTACATAAATGGACCATCTGCGATGCCTATGAGGTTTCTAGGACTAGATCCTACAAAACTCATGAAACATAATAACAACCAAAAGTTGTAAGAAATTACCACTATAGCCCGTAATGAGTAGAGTTAGTGGAGATATTTCCTTTTTGCATTAGTTGTTAATTTTAGTTTGGTAGGGAATAATCAATGATCCATCCTTATAAAAAGCAACATTTGATTTCCTGATAGCCAACACACTTAGGTGCACTAATGTGAAGGGGTAACAACCTGAATTAGGTAGCTCTTGGAGCTCTATCCCACCTGTAGCTCAAGCCTCCCGCTTTTCTATAAATCTCCAATCAATCATGTTTTCATTTGTCTCATTTTTAGGTAAGGGTTTTGGTCAATTCTTTTTGTTGAGTATATCTAGGAATCGAATTTAAACTGCATTAAAATTTTCTAATTTATTATCTTCGGCTGCAATTTATTCTGTGTGTTTGTTCCAATCTAGTAGATTGACGTGGCTAGGCGAGACAATTGAAGATTAGTAGTATATGGTTACGTATACTTTATGAGGGTTGCTTATGTAGCAAGTTTTCTTCATACTGGTGGACAACTCTGACCACTTTTGCAGCTTGTTTCAAATCGAACGTTGGCTAGTTTACTTATGATAATATCATTATCAATTTAAATATTGCCTATAATAATTGCTAATTTATCACCAGTAGTCCGGTAGTTTTATGGTTACATGATTCTTTGTTACACATTTGTTATTTGACCATGCTACGAGGCACTTGTGCAATAGAGTAAAGGTTTAATTGTTGAACCATAATCATGTTTCTAGTCACAAAGAGAAAACAGAGTTGTTTACGATTTAATGCTTGTGTAGTTGCTCACTGTAGTTTGTTGAGCCATAATGAAGTTTTGCTTTGTCCATGCCTCTAAATTCTTCATTCCTCATTTTTAGGTGTCAAAATGACGATGATCCCTACGGAAACCATGTTCTCACCGAGTGATGATGCCGGATTATCTAGTCCTTTTGATTAGATTAGTCAAATGCATTAGATAATGTCATGCTTGGAGAGTTAGGGAATGAAGCCATTGGTCCGCCAGACATCATATATTTTGGGTCATTATAATTGACATCGTCATATTTCTCATTCAGCTAAATGACATTCTCATATTCAGTTTACCTCATTTTTTAAAAAAATTTCTTGGTATTTCTAAACGTACAAATCTATATAAAGCTCTAGTGGGATGATGACAATTGGCAGCAAATTACTTCATTCATGAGGATTGAAGAACAAGGTACAATACTACAATGATACAATTTTGCTCAGAATTTATCTTTAAAAAAGATGCATGCCATCTATGGTAAGCTGATACTGCTGGATCTCACGTTTAGGAGAAATAGATTGGATTTTTTTATGGTTTTGATTTTGCATGATAATTCGATATTTTTAAAGTAGTTGGAAATAATTATGATGTAGGGACTGAAAACCATTTTGTCTACAGTTATTAAACTAGAATTTTTTCCTTTATTTGGGGGGGGGGGGGGGGGGAAATTTTGCGACCCACTAATATTACTGATGAATGTTCATGAAATAGAAGACTAGTATAATAATAAAGCACCCCTAGTAATAGCAATCACTCATCTTCTAGATTTGAACTAGTTTGTGATGGCGATTTAAATCATCAACTAAATTTCCACAGCCTAGTAACATCTGTGAATTATTAGTTGGATTTGGTGGAACTCATTCTTCACATGATAATAAAAATAGATGTATACATCTCAAATTTAGGAGTGAATGCACAATCTAACTCAAGTTGTTTGGCAGCTTTTTCTAGTGTGTATTAGGAGCTCAGGCATTTTCATTCCATAAGACCTCTTGTAGGGAAAGAAGTGCAAGGCTAAATACAAGGTGTTGTATAATTATATTTTCTTTTATCCTCTCGGTTTTCAGTCTCGTTGAGTTAAATGTTTTGATATTTCGATGTCTGTGAGGCATGGTTGTCCTCGTGCTTCTAACATCGATTATTTTCAAATGATTGTGGATTCTTCTCATCCAAGGATGAAGTTATATTATAGTAAATCGTCTAAATCTATTTTTTTTGTAGCAATTGAGTTTCTTTTTTCCAATTAATACGAACTCTTGAGCTTTCTTTCTTTGGTGAGTAACAAATGCGGTGATTTATTTTATTTTATTTTTGTGAAAAGTCATTTTAGAGGATCAAAGAGATACATACAGACTAGATGCCTTTTAGATCAAAATTGTCAATTTCTTCCATTCCATCTTCCCCGAATTTGAAGGTAAGGTAAGAGAAAAATGGAACTGCAAACAAGTTATCGATGCTTAATCTTTCTTTTGCACGTTGTCATATTTTCAGTATATATTTGGAGACTATGTAGAGTTTAGTTTCTCATTAACCAATGTTTTTGATATGAGACTAAACCCTGACCTGGCGCATTTGGTTCATCCTTTTGAATTTTGATCGATAACTTTAACAATTGAATAATTTTGGGTGCTACTTCATGATTTAACTCAAATTAAATGAACGTATTAGTATCAAAATGTCACGCATTCTTACTGATTCCAATAGAACCAGCTGGGTTGTGATTCCTGAGTTAATTGAATCTGCTGGTCCAGCACAAAGACTGATTTACCTGGACACTAATGACGAGGGTTACAATCAAATGTTATCCCATTCAAGAGAATTAGCTATATGAATTTTTCTACATCATTAAATTATATTTTCTATTATATAATCATATATATATTTAAATAAATTTTATTTTATTTTATTATTATTAATCAATTTTTTTTTAATTTTCTTGTTTGATATGCATATTTATTATTGTTTCACATTGCTTAATTGTTAAAACTTTATTGATGTCTAAGTATATATTCGTATCACTCTAAATGTATCTATCGAAAAAAAATTTAATAAATATAATTTCAATTTTTTCTCTAACACTTTTATTTTTTATTTTGTTCATTTTCATATGTCTATATATCCATCTCAATATCTTCATTGTCTAATATTTAACGTCATATAATATAATAGATCTAATCGTTATTTTGTAAAATTTTCATCTGAATGCTAATGAATAAACTATAAATTGACAACAACAAAAATAAACTATTGCTTAGCTATTTACTAGTTATCTCACACAATCCATGACCATGGGCAGTTGTGACTTGACTACGATACAAAGAAATGAAGATATTATAAAGAAGCACAAGGCAAATTTTTTACAGGCTGCGATTTGCAACTTGGTTCCCACTTCCTTTCGATGTGGTATATAAGGTAGCAAACAATGGGACTACGAGAAATACCGATACCACAATCCGCATACCTCCCTGAATACATGGCAAATTACTTCGGATGTCAGTTTAATTGCAGCTGCAGTTAATATCCATTGTGCACAATACTTATCCAGTGAATTATGTTAATGATGACTTGACATGAGATGAGAGAGAGTGATTTTTCCACATTTTCCATCATCTAGCTTGTCAAATTGGTTGCAGATCGGCATGATATCTTTTTCCGAGATCTTTTCCATCTTCTTGAGCTTGTAAATCATATATTCTGATTTACTGCAGTGTAATAAATGGAAAGTTGAGTTTTCATGAATGAAAAAAAAAAACTATTAGAGCAACGTAGCCAACAGAATGAAGAAGCTAAGGAAATTAACATTAAATCTGATGAAAACATAGTTTAATATGAAAAAAAAACACTAGAATAAGATGTCAACGTTGCTTGTATACCGAGCCCTTGCAATTCATGCATAAGAGCACCTGCAACGCAGGTGTTAATAGGGGTGTTATAACACCCCTCCCTCATTCAATGCAATGTGGAGGGGTGTTATAATACCCCTCCACTTGAACGCGTTCAAGGAATTGAACGCGTTCAAGTGGCATATGTGGTGGGCCAGCTAGGCTGGCCCACCACCTTATATATTTTTTTTTTAATTATAAAAAAAAAAAAATTTGAACGGCTATTTAACGGTTATTTAAACGGTCAATTTGAAATAAATTAATTAATTTTTTAATAGTTATTTTATAACGGCTAGTTCGAAATTTCATCTATATATATCCATCAAAATGCACACATATTTTCATTCCAACTCACTATACTCTCCAATTTTATTCTCTAAATATCCTTCCCATTTATTTTGTTAGGTTCCTGCAATCTTATTTTCTATCCGAAATGGATGAAAATAATAGAGCATTTTTTACCAATTTCTTGAATTCTACCAGCAACCCACAAGAATATTCATCTTCTCAAAATCCACAAATTCCACCAAATTATCAATACCCACATCCATTTCCAAATATACCGTTTCCTCCACAAAATCTTCAAAATTTCCAAAGTTTTGGAAATTCTATGAATCATCTGAATTATGCTCCTCGAGGTCCATATCAACCACTTCCAGCCGAATATTGGCAAAATATGAGCCATCCGTATTTTACGTCGTCGGTTGTTCATGGATATGGTACCCCGCACACAACTGGTATGTCTTTCACTCCTCCAATGTCGAATGAACCTGTAACTCCGACTTTTGTCCCAGAGACTCAACTTTCCGACCGTGAATCTCCAATTGAGGTGGTCAATTTTGAAAAAACGATTTCAAATGCTGAGGGTACAAGAAAGCGTTCAAGTTGGACAAAGGTTGAAGACGAGGTCTTAGCGAGAAGTTTTGTCACTATCAGCGATGATCCAATAATCGATGATCAGCGGATGCTTTTGGGGACGTGTTGCAAGCTACTACAATGAGAATCGCCCTCGATTCAAACACGGAAGTGCAATGTTATACTACACATTGGCACAATACAATCCAAAAGAAGGTATATCGATTCAACGCAAATTACAATAGTGTTTCTGATTCGCTCAGCTTACTATAGTGGCGAAAGATATATCGAGGTTTCGTGACGAAAAATATCGATCCGAAAACAATGGCATTGCATTCAATCTTGGCGTGTATGGAGAATTGTTAAAGACCGCCTAATGTTTACTCCATCCGATCATTTTGTGACCACAAAAAGATGAGGACCTCAGTCGGAGCAGCAACACCTCCTCCAACCAAGATGTGAGTATAAACCTAGATGATGAAGATATTTCGATGGGATGAAGCAGTATAAAGAAAAGAAAGGGAAAAGGCAAAAGTAAAATCGAAAGATCCGGCCAATAAACTATAATAATATTTTCGCAAAGTTCACCGAGTATACAAGCGTGAAGAAGTCCAAGTCGATCCAAGCAAAAACAACTCAAGTAGAGAGAGATTAAAGCAAAGCCGCTTGTCAAAAAAGCTAAGAATCGACACTGAAGTTAAAGGAGTATAAAATATCAAAGACACATCGCAGATATGAGGAGCAACTTATCATACAATGTCTACATGCCATGATATTAGGTCGAGATGGAATATCTAAATGATTTACTCAACGTTCATTTTCTAGTATTATTATATTTTCGAGTGATTTTAATTTTTAATTATCAGATTTCATTTCGATTAATGTAATTTTCAATTATTATAATTTTGTAAAATAGTCGTTGGAAACTAGCTGTTGCAATTAGCCGTCGAAAATTAACTATTGCAAATATTTAAATATTTTAAAATATTTTTAAAATATATTTATTTAATATGATATAATTTTAAGATAATTGAGTGGACGGTGGGACCCATAAATAATGAGTGTTAATGTTAAAAGGGTTGTGGGTGAAAGAGGTATGTTGTTATAATGAATATGTGGCAGTGGACCCCATACTTTTTAATGAGGTGGAGGATGTTATAATAGAGAAGGGTTGTGGATGCTCTAAGAAATGTCAACAATGTATAAAGAGCCATCAAAGACGAGAGTGGGGTAGCTGCTACCGTAAAAGTGAAATTTAAGAATGCAGACCAACTTTTTGTTAACAAATTTTGATACACAATCTTGGTGCCTAAACAACTAATTTGTCCACACTGAAAGATTATATCCGAAACCTCATTTACATGTCCATTACCCGAGTTAAAAATTCAAAGTTAAATGCATAACAAATAAAGAAATTACTGGGAAATCATTGCATAGCGATTCAAATTCACTAGACTTTGTCGAAGCCGCAGTAGCGACTAGCAAGTACTGATGTGCAGTAACTATGGATGGCAGATTTTGGATATCCTAACAGATTCTACATAAGCTAGAGCTCAATTTATTCCATACAATCATAAGAAAGAAGCATTGGCACAGGAACTAGCTTCATTGTTACATAAACAGTAAGCAGGTTATCTCTAAGTCAGAAAACCATTCCAAATGAAGCATTAGGTTAGAAAAACAGGGTTTCTTTGCACTTAACCCCTTCTCTTTCCATAGTATGTCCTGGATAAAACATAAAATATTTTGGTGACAATTTAATTTCTATTTTTTTTATACTGCCACTGTTAAATAAATAAGAAATCTCAAAATGAAAGGGCAATATACATGAAAATTATGGATAACAAATATCAAAATGAAAGGACAAACAGACAATACAATACATTTACCGCAGTCAACATGAGTTTCATATGAGAAATGAGTAAATAGAATGCAATCGTCTAAAGATGAGTCTACTGGATTAAAACAAACGAAGTATCTAATACTAACGCTGTACACATAAGAGTGCATAAAAGCCTGAGCCTTTTGATAAAATCAGAAAGAAGCCAACAATTGTCCAAAAAGAATACGATCATTCTTGATGCCCTTGGACTATGAAAGTTGCACTGTGAAATCATAAGTTTGGTTTTAAAAGAATCCAAGAAGTATGCTTTAGACCTATATTAAGCTGTCAGGAATTGCGAGCAGCAGAAAACAAACACAACAAATTGCCCATCTAAGTAGCTTATGATTCATAATCAGTTTTAAGCACCTATTGTATCGAAGATATTAGGATATAACTCATACAGAAAAACATAAGTCTTGTTGCTTCTTATCATATTCAAGATAGTAACTAGTTTCATTAGTAAATTAAAAGGTCCTTCAACCAGCGAACCAGTGAACTTTTAGTAGAAGATCATCTACAAGCATTCAAAGTTTATTCAGTCATGCATGAAACTTTGGCAAAGGAAAATCTGGGAAGCGACTATTTAATCTTCATCCCACAGACAATCAGCATCATCACACTTTATAAAGTTCGTGACCAGATTAATATCTTATCAGCCAACTTGCTAGCGAGAGACTTCAAAATCCATCTCTTTTACAGTGGTGACAAAAACATCAGTTCGTTCAGTTTCCAGTTCTCTGGTTTGATAGAGATTTTGGACATGCCAAATGACCGATTGATCAATTATTGCTTCTAAAGAAGTGAATAAGGACATCATTTGTTTTTGTAGCAAATACTTGATCCTCACAATTCCTACTGTTTCCATACACAAGCCTTGTAAAAATTTTATTAACTATTTCAAACCTCTTGGATTAAAAGAAAACAATTTTAACCCGTGACATTACTGTTCAACTACTCTTGTATCCCCTATTAATGCCTTCTACTTCTCTCATCTCCTCCAATTCTCAGATAACAAGGCGTGATACTTACTCTTTTTCTACATACTACCCAAATTTGACTGAATCTTCTTCCGAATATGCTAATAGATAAATCTGAAATTTTTCAATACCACCTTTTTCCGTGTTCATAGCTTAACATTACAAAATTATAATGAAAAATTGTAGAAATAAAAATAAACCTTCCATTTCTTTGTGCAACCAGCTGAGCATGAAGGACTGATAGCTTTATAAAAAATTCTAAACAAAGGTGTCGAAGGACTAAACAGATCCAGAATAGGCAGAGGTGAAATGTACAGTGGAGATAAACGAAGCAAATCCTTATGGTAAATGTAGATCCCTAAAACCAACAGCATGCATTAACTGAATTTTGTCTGGAATCATTAAACTTCATCTCGTACATATTCATCTACCAAATAACTTAATATCCTCATGGTACTCGTGCCATCAATAAGAGAACAGTACGAAATCAATCGACTAAAATTATTTGGATTGTGATGCAGGAATAGATCAACCAAGGAAGAAACCACAAAGAGTAGGGTAACTCACGTAACGAATCCGGTGTTGTTGATATCGGCAGCAAGGAATTCGGAGACGGTCATGTCCCTGCAAAGCACCCATTTTGCTATCTTCCTGTGCCTCTTATCGATCCTCGCCTCAGCTAAGTAAAGAAATGCACGAGCGACTGCAAGAGTGGACACGAGAAGCCACAGCGACGCAAACAGCCTGCCCGGCAGCGACTTGAATGCTCGGTCTCCGTACCCCACCGTGGTTACAGACATCACGGACAGGTAAAACGAATCGAGCCACCCGAGCCGCTCGACAAAGCGAAGCACCCCAGTGCCGAGGCCGATGCAGAGCAGGACGACGCAGAGTGCAAGCGCGACCTTCATCCGTATCCTCATCCGCCCCTTCTTGACATCGATGATGTAGCTCCGGGTAATGTCGTGGCTGCGCTGGTGCTGATCGTGATATTTTTGATTGCTGTCTTTCTTCTTGTCATCGACCTTCAATGGTTTATTGACGGCGGAGAGGAGGAGGGACTCCTGGATATCGAGCACGTAAGATACCATGCCAGTGAGAAGGATGTCGACAAAACCAAAGCCAATGATCACGAACAAGATAGAGAAGATCTTGGCAGAGGAGGAGGCCGGGGTGATATCGCCGTAGCCGATGGTGCACATAGTGACGATGCAGAAGTAGAGGGCGTCGACCACAGGGTGGGTCTCGGTTGCAACGAACTGATGGCGATTGAAGGTATAGACGGAGACTCCAAAAGCGAGGTAGACGACGAGGAGGATGAAGGCCTGGGTGATGATGGACGGTCGACGGGGGGTGTCGGGCTGGGAGGGGCCGACGTCGTTGATCGTCGCCATCGCGGGGGCGGTTCGGGATCGGTGAAGGTTGGTTTTCCACTGCGCAGAGGAGGAATCGCTGAGCCAAGCATCGGTAGCGGCGGCGGTGGCGGTGGCGGCAGCGAAAGCGGAAGATAAGGAACTAGGGTTGGTACCGTTGGGGACAGGGGAGGCAGGAAGAGGGGAGGAGGGGGCGGAGGAGTCGAGCTGGTCGTCGCCTCTGTTTGATAAGTGCCCGAAGATGAGGAGATCCTTGAGGGAAGAAGAGGCGGCGGTAGTGGGGGAGGAGACGACGGGGATGGAAATCTCTCCGTCTTCAGGGAGAGTGCACAGAGCGGAGGAAGGCGGCGTTGATGAACTAGTTGATGGCCT
Organism: Wurfbainia villosa; assembly: GCA_025175895.1. Lineage (NCBI taxonomy): Eukaryota > Viridiplantae > Streptophyta > Magnoliopsida > Zingiberales > Zingiberaceae > Wurfbainia > Wurfbainia villosa. The sequence goes on from JAKLTH010000042.1 coordinate 1,961,949, forward strand.
CCGCCGGTGAACGGGCAGCGCCGGAGTGGTAGACTGTGACGGGGAACCGACACTCACGGGAAGCAGCGGCTCTGTTTCCATGCCCTTGGTCGAAAGAGATGAGGAAGAAGACGAACTTCACTAAACAGAAAGAATTTGGATGTGTTTTTTAATGGAAGAATAATATTAATGAATATCCGATTTTGCATTAAATACAGGCGATGAGATCGAAAAGGAGAGAAAATAATAGATAACAAATTGATTTTATCAGCAACCGGAGTTTTGCAAAAACTAAAATCTCGCCTCTTTTCATCCAAATCAGTGAACAAATGGAAAAAATCTCAATATTTAATCTACAATACCAAACCGTTAAGCCTTCTGAATTTCAAATGAAATAAATATATTAAAAATTCACTTCTCCTATAAAAAAAAATAAAATCATCAATTTAATAATTTTTATCTATCCGTCCCACTATTATTACGAAGAAAAAAAAAAACATGAAGAACTCTATGAGACTTAACGCGGTGATCAAATGATATGGAAGTCATTTGAATCTGTAAAAAAAATTTAGATCTTTTTCAAAATTGATCAATATCATTTCTATAAATACCGTCGTGATTTAACCACTGCGTCATCTTCATCTTCGTAGATATAGAAATTCACTTCTCAAAGTATATAAATTATATTTTAAATTTATCTAGTAGATAAAATAAAAGATTAAAGGTAGTCTATCTTTGAAATTGATCGAATAAAATTTGAACATTTAATTATAAGAAAAATTATAGAATCAACCATTTATCATAGATCGTGATTTAACTTACAGAAAAATGGCAATTAAAAGTATGGCGGCGCAAAGATGACTACTACTTATCACAAAATAAGAAAATTGAAATCGCTATGAATTTAGTGGTGACGATTCAAAATTGCCCCCAGATGGCGAAAGGCCCAAGTATACGATTTCAAAAAATTTATTTTTTGTTTTTAAATTCTTTGGAATGTGTTTAAAGAAAGAAAGGAGTAATAAAAAAATATTAATTAAAAGAGAAAAAGAATGAGTTAAAAGAAAAAAGAAAAAGAAAAAAATTGATAAGGAAAGAAAGTGAAAAAAAAAAAAAGAATATATGATTTTGACGGCGACGGCATTACGTGCGTTTGTGTGAATGTACAGTGATGACGGAGAATATATAGTATCTCGTTTGTAGTTCAGTATCTCACGACTACGATTGAATTTCGTGATCGAATTCTAATCATATTGTGATCAAATTTCGATCAGATTTTAATCTGATCGTGATCGAATTATGACCGCGATATTATAGTCGGATTATGACCACGACATTGCAGCCAAATTATGGCCGTGACATCGTAGTCGGATCGCGACCGTGTCATAACTGCGATGTCGCGGCCATGATGTGATCAAAATCTGATCGCATCCTGTCGTGGTCGAATCGCTTCCATTTGTGATTCGTCGAAATCCAACTGCATCTTATGTGCAATCGGATTGCTTCCGTTTGTGATCCAGCTGTGTACGTTGTGATCGATCATTGGCAAGATCGTGACGAGATGAACGACATAGGCGACCCTATGAGATTTAGGGATTGGACTTTCGTTAGTGTGGATTCGACATACGATGACGATGGCGGATCTGATCAGCGATGGCGAGTGCACTGCATTTTTATTTACTATACATTTCTCATTCGTGTCGAGATCATGCAAATTGGATGAGGGATCGGACAGTCGCACATGATCAGTATATATATATATATATATATATTATTCATTTGTGAACATCTCTGTTATATATCGTTCGATCGGATGTGCTCTATAGTTCAATCATTAATCTCTATGGGGATTAAATTATAGATAATCGAGGTGTTTACGGATGCTAAGGAATATATATATATATATATACACACGATTTTGATCCACTGCGCGACGGGTGGGTGTGCGCTCGTGCACGAAAACGAGAAATGCACAGTGAAATCACGCGCGCCTCTCTTCTCACCCGACCATTGCAGCCCGAATCGTCTGACACGGATCGACACGATCACGACACCAATGGTCGCAATCGATGGTCGTGATCACAACGTAATTTCGACGAACCGATCCACCGACGATTCCGACCTGCAATGATGCGGGCGAGAAGAAGCACGCGTGGGCAGGTACGCGTCGCACACGGGCATAGACGGAAGAAGCGTGCAAGAGATATATATATATATATCTTCTCCTGGACCAATTGCTATGCGACCGTGCGCTCCATGCCGATCCGGCACCATTGCCGACGTCGTCACCGTGTTGTCCGGTCACTGTCGCCCGTCGGACCGAGCGTGATCGATGCGCAACTCACTTGCGGTCCGGCGGAGCTCAGATTCTAGCCAGTTAATGCCCAAAATCCGACACAAAATCGATTGGAAATGACCGAACCACGTGGCCACTGTCGACCGCAATCGGGTCAGATTCTGGCCGCGATTCTTCCAGAATTCGGCCCGATCGCGGCCGACAGTGGGCGCGCCACTGTCGGCCGCATGATGCGACGAATTTTCGGTCGTTAGGTCCGGATTCCAATGCTAACCCGACGAGCCGAGCTCCGGATCGCGATGAGTTGCGATCGATTGCCGTCCGATAACAACGACCGACAATGCGCGCTGCGACGCCGGCAGCCCATGGGTCGACATGGAGTGCACGGACGCGTAGAAATTGGTTGAGCAGGTATATATATATATATATATATATATATATATATATATATATATATATATATATATATATATATATCTGACGGACGCCGAAGTCATGCGCGATCGTGAGCAAATCCCAGTCGTAAACAGTGATTCTACTGTGAACAGTAGAATTACTGTTCACAGCAGGAATTCGCGCACAAGCGCTCAGGATTGTGAACAGGTTTTTTACTATTCACATTAGTTGATGTGAACAGTAAACACACTGTTCACATCAATGGGCGTGCACAAACGCTCACAAATCGAACGCTCAGGTGATCAAGATGGTATATATATATGCGCATTATCCTTGGCGCCATGTATGCCGGCCGTCTGCACGCGCCCGTCACGTATGCATAGGTAGGCATCCACTTGGGCATGCAAGACAGACGTTCAGGATAGCGTCTGCCTATATATATATAAAAGAAACCAATAAAGAGAAAAAGAAGGAAGGGATTAAAAAAAAAAAAAAAGAAAGGAATAATAAAAATAGAAATAAAAAAAAATTTAATGAAGAAAAAAAAGAACTAAAATTTTAATAAAGAGAACAAAATGGAAGAGGAAAATATAGGATTTAATATTTAAGAATTTATTTAAAAAAAAAAAAAAAAACTTCGCTCATGAGCATCACAATAGCATACACTAGTGGCGAGTAAGAAATGCAGCTGTATTTGATACTTGTTGGATCCCTTAATTGCCTCTTAGTAGGAAAAATTCTTCAAGGTACGTAGGTTCACTGTTTACAGATCCAACTCAAATGCAAAGTCGATCTAACTCTCTAAGATTTTCTATCTAGATTCTGATCTGCAACTCGATGAAACAATAATCACAGGAATCACCCCAAATCTGCTCCATCGTACCTTGTGTTAAGCATTACATGAGATTTCATAACAAAACACTTGGTCACAGACTGCAGAGTCTACAAGTAAACCATAAATCTTGTTGCTTAATCCTATTGAAAAAAAAAACGTAATCGAACAAAATTAAAGCAGACAACTTGCCAGTTGCCACAGTAACTCCAAGAGGATCACACAGAAAAGATAGAACCAAATCATGGGTCAAGCAAGACACTCTGAATTTCATACTCGTGAATAGATTATTTATTGAGATGATTTTTTTATAAACAACGATGCGATCTGAGGTTATTAAAAACAAGTTCTGAAGGAAAGAACCAAATGACGGAGGCAAAAAATTAAATGTACCAAATTCTTTTTAAGAATTGGAGTATATCAAACCAAATAATTAAAAGAATTCACAGTCGAAGAAGATCGATGAGACACCATGGTTTAAGTAGTACGAGGAGATTTCGATATCAATCTATGGCTAGATAGATTAAAAACACTTTCGATCAGTCTGACCAGTTCGTCGTCATCTTTATCTTCTCTTCAGTCAACTTAGCAAGTAAAACACTGAACTCCAAGATAAAAAAGTGGATCTGGCCTGGAACTGTGACTCCATCGATTAGCCATGACTAGAATCCAAAGTGGGAAGAACGAAGCCATTTTTAAAATAAATAAATAAAACAAGTACGTAATTAATTAATATGCATCGATATCAAGGCATCGCATGTGGAACGGTGGCAACGCAAATGTCACAGCCATGAATACAACTCACAAGGGTTTTCAAGATTCAACTTCTGAAACTAGCTATAGTACGACCATTGGTTATTTTTATAATTTTTTTATCAGTTTGTATTTTAAATAATTCAATCTTTCAGTGATTAATTCCTGCAGTGGATTTCCAGCGTTTTTTCCCCGTTTGATTCGGCTTTTGCCTTTCTAACTTTTCGTCCATAATATTTCACACGCACATATATATATATATATATATAAGAAAGATTTAGGCAAAAATCGATCCTAGTTATTAAATTTTATTTTCGACCGAATTTGGAAGAAGAGGCAAATCTGTAGCTGAAAATATATACTCGTAGACGAACAAGAACAGAGTTGCTTATATATTTCAGTAGGTCAATTATATGTGTTAGATTCTCGCCTACATTCCGTTGGGTAAGAAAAAAGGATCCAAAAAAACCTCTTTACAAGTCAAAAAAGGAGACTGAAACTCCAAAAAAAACCAGAAGAAGAGTGGGGAATCAATCGTGCCAGCAGAGGAGCATGACGACGCAGCGGCGGATGATGTAAAGCCTCGCCTTCTGCTCCCGCAGGATCCTGCCGATCCCTCCGTGCTGCGACGGCATTTTTCCTCTGCTCCTCATCTTCATCGACTGAATCCAAACGGAGGCGCAACAGAAAACAAAAACGAGACGGCCTCTCGTTGATTTCTTCGCTCACTACCGGATATATATAGACGCAATAAGAACGGAGACGGATCACTTGATGCATGATTGGTGGGTCTCTCGGGGCGTTTTATAGAGGAGGAGGAGGAGGAGGAGGAGGAGGAGATGATGGTGGCAGGAGCGTGCACTGCGACGACGCAACGCTAGCTGCTCGTTCTTTGGCCTTTGGAGGTTGCATTGTGGAATTGAGAGCTGCACGCTGTTCGGGAAGTCGGCAGCCACGGCCCACGGAGACACATGAAACCCATTACAAAATCGCAATATTAAAATCACACAAAAAAAATTCACATTCACTCTCTCAGATGCTTTTAATTTTCACATAAAAAATTATGATGGAAAATCACATTAATTAGGTTGGGACATTAAAAAAAAATTGAAATCGGTAAATCATAAAAAAAAAAATATTTTCATCTAATTAAGAATTACACAATGAGATGATAAATACTTGAGAAGCATTGTGTACTAGTCATTTAATTCTCTTATGGAGATGAAAAATCATATTAGAGGATCAGTCAAACTGTGGTTCTTAATAAAAAAAAACATTCAACCAAAATTCAAAGATAATAGATTTGTAGTTCTTATCGATGCGGTGGTTTTTTTTTCTCTTTCATCGAATTCATTAGAGAGGATGAGCTTTAATATCCGCAATAACATGCTGTCAAATATAAATACAAGTTCGATCATCACCGATGACTCAAATACATTTCCGATGTTTAAGCGAGACAGAGATCAAGAAAAAATTATATATAGAAAAAATATTCAATAGTAAAAAAAATTAGAGATAACTTTCTTTTATTTCAATTTATTTTCGACAATTTATTAAAGGACGTATTTCGAATTTGGAATTGTCCAAACACAGTTCCATGTCTTTATATTTATCAAAATACGTACTTCATTTCCTTTTTATCTCTCTTGTCAAACAAACATATGATTAATGCTGAGGTTTTGTATGTATCTGAGCCACAATCGAAAATCCTGAGTCATCCAAACATTACTTGATATTGATTGTAGTACTGAGAATTTAAATCTCAACATCACTATGTTCCTGATAATATAATTCTCAACATCATTTTTTTGACAACTTGATATTGTATGTGGTGCTGAGAATTTAAATTCCAACATCACTATGTTCCTGGTTGTTGTAATCGTGCTACTCGGAGGCTCATTGGCTCCCATGTCCCCGGATTAAAATTTTCACTAATGAAAACTAATCCAGATGGGATGAGTTTCCTTAGCACAACCAATTCGTCGTCGTGCTAACGACTTGAGCGATTGCTTGAACAAATTTGTTGTTCAAGCAACACAACTCTTCTAGTCGGTTAGCCGCGGAAGAGATGACGGACGGATCGTCGATTTTTGTGTTTATCTTCGGGATCCATGATTATACAAATACATACACATGCAAACTAGTATAATCAACATATACTAATCAAAATAATAAGAACATGCAAAGATCAATAATAAAAGTTATAAAACTTTTATACCTCTTGATCTTCTATCGTATGTCCTAATCTCCTTGTAGATTTCGTGTGGGCGAAGATCCTCCATAAGTTGAAGCTTCCTAGATCTTCTTCAATCCAAAGAAGGAAGAACTCTCCTTCCCTTCTTGCTTGAGCCAACCACCAATCCACAAAGGATTGATGCCGCCGGCCCTAAGAATAGAGAGAACTAAATGGAAACCACCAAGGAACCAAACTAGGGACAAACCCTAATTTCTAGTGCCGCCGACCAAGATGGAGTGAAGAGGAGAAAGGGAATATGTTGGGCGCCGGCCAAGGTATAGGGAAAAGAGAAGGAGCCGGCAACACCCTAGGAAGAAGAAGAACTCCTCTCCTATAGTTGTCGCCCACCTTCTTGCAAACCCTAGCCGCCCAACCATAAGAGCCAAACCCTAATTTAATTAGGGTTTCCTCCTTAGGCTTTCTTGCCGCCCAACCAAGGTGGAAGGAAGAGATCTAGGAATCGGCCACCTTCCCTAGGAAGAAGAAGAGCTCTTCTCCCTCTCCTTCCAAACCTTGCCGCCCAACCAAAGGAGTCAAACCCTAATCTAATTAGGGTTTCCTCCTTAGGGTTTCTTGCCGCCCAAGCCATTGATGGGCAAAACCCTAATCTCCAAAAACCAAATCCCTTTTTGTTGCCGCCCAACCCATTCTCCCATATATATAGAGTTAGGTTTAAGCCTAGGTTTAATCTCCTCCATTGGTTCTAGAGATTTAATCTCAACCGTCGGATCTTAGAGATTTAATCTCAACCGTCGGATCTTAGAGATTTAATCTCCACCTAGGGATTTAATCTCAACCGTCGGATCAAGAGTTTTAATCTCAACCGTCGGATCTAGAGATTTAATCTCAACCGTCGGATCTAGAGATTTAATCTCAACCGTCGGTTCTAGAGATTTAATCTCCACCGTCGGTTCTAGAGATTTGTTTTCCATCATTGGATCTAGACTTCATGAGGTTTATATTAGGCTACGATAGGGACCATGAGGAGGAGTTGGATCTTGGCCACCCGATGGATCGGAACCACACAAACTTGATCCATCAATGATGTTTCATTCCACTAGAGGATCATCATTGAACTACCTCATCAACCCCCATAAATTAATATGGGCTCCATATATTATTTGTACATCCATCTCCCCGTCTTTAAGATATCGAATATCCGTCAATTAATTGATTTACTGACCATCAATTAATTAACATCTAACTCCTCAAGTAGTACCACTCAACCTTATCATCATGTTGACTAAGTCAACCTGCAGGGTTTACATGATGAACCTTATGAGCTCCTCAAGGGGACATCATCAACCTATATATAGGACACAGTTTCCTCCTATAATCAACGGCACACCATGTAAATAATATCATTTCCCAACTTACCGGGCATATTGATTTTATCCATCTAAATCTTATCCTTTGGTAAATCAAAGAAATAAATACTAAGTACATGTGTCCGTTATTATATCGGGATTTAAGAGCATGTACAACATAATATCCGAGGTCCGATTCAATTATGTAGTCAGCAATAAATTGAATCATCTCTATGTCGGTCCTGCTCAATACACCTAAGTGTACTAGTGTAACTCTATGTTAAAGACAAAACAATATCAAGCTACACTACAACCATGCCAATAGTTTGTCCAAAACCATCTTGGTTGTGAGCCTTTTCTTATATTCTACAAGGGACTGATAACATGATCTTCTGTGCCACACCAAGCATCATGTTATCTACAATATAAAATATTAGACAATATGCACACATATAATAAATATAAAGTGCAAACAATGATCACGTGATTCTTATTTCAAAATAAAAATGTTCATACAAAAGAGCTAGGCTTTCAGTATACATCCCAACACTGGTAATATAATTCTCATCACAATTTTTTTTCCGACCAGCTTGATCTTGTACGTGATGCTGAAAATTTAAATCTCAATACCACTATATTCCTGAAAATATAATTTTCAACACCACATTTTGTCTCGGCTAGCTTAAAATTGTACGTGGTACTGACAATTTAAATCTCAGGACTACTATATTCCTGAGAATATAATTTCCAATATCACCTTTTTTTCTCAACCAGTTTGATGTTATATAGTACTGAGATTTTAAATCCCAGGATCACTGTGTTCCTGGGGATATACTTTTCAACACCATATTTTTTCTTGGTCAATTTGAAATTGGACGTGTTACTAAAAATTTAAATCCTAGGACCATTGTGTTCCTGAGATTTAAATTTTCAGCACTATTTTTTTTCTCGTCCAGCTTGAATTTATTGTAGCACGCACCAAAACTGGGAGGTAGGAGGATCATGACCAAATTTTCTCGATAAATCAACAATTCATACTGTAAGATCTTTCAGTCCATGTCAAGATTTTGAAATTTGAACTCCTCTAGGTCCATCAATGAGTTTCGGTCAAAACTCATTGATGATCATATTCACCTCTTCTTTGATCCAATCCAAGTCTATTGGATTTGGAAAGTACCCCTCTGTATATCAGTACCCAAAATTTCTGATATTTAAGATTTTATTATGTATCCATAACCATATTTCATAAATCAAGCCCTGTGCAACATGGCACGCAGCCAAAATTGAGAGGTAGAAGGATCTAAATTAAGTTTCCTCGACACATCAATAATTTATATGGTAATATCTTTCAGTCAATGTCAAAATTTCAGAAATTGAATTCCTCTAGATTCATCAATGAGTTTCGATCAAAATCTATTGATGACCATATTCACCTCTTCTTCTATCCAATCCAAGTTAATTGAGTTTGGAAAGTATCACTCTGTATATCCGTGTTCAACTTTTCTGATAATCTAGATTTTATTAGATGTCCACAGTCATATATAAAAAATTATGGCACATGTCATATGGTACTAGAAATTTAAATCTCAGTACTACTGTGTTGTTGGGAAAATAATTCCCAACACTATCTTTTAATTGGTTCATAATTTTCAATTGTAATTCAGATGCATATAATATATGAGTATTAAATTCACATTTAACGGGAGGGATAAAAAAAGAATGAGGTGCGCCCTTTGATAAACATAAAATTATCAGATTGTATTTAAGAAATTCCAAACTTCAAATGCGTCCTTTGATAAATATATAACATCTTTAAGTTTTTTATCTCTACCACGCTAATGCTCTTTGATAGGATGTTAGAGAATAATTACCGCAAAGAATTTGTATCTACGATGTCACTTGCACGAGAGTGATCATAACATAAAATCGGGAAGAGATCGGATACGACCGTGATTAGGAGGAGAATCTTCTACTTGGTCTCTAGATCGATTTCTTTCTTTTAATTCCCTATTTTGTTATTTCTATCAGTTTTCTGAATTACTTCGCTCCATCTGTTCTTCTTGATTTATCAAATCACCTCGCTCCCTGTTCGATCCACTTTTGATTTTCCAAGTCACTCCATTTTCTACTCATTTTGCTCCTTATTTTTTTAGTCGTCCTACTTCAAACTCGATCCGTTTTTTATTTTCAAATTCACTTCGATTCGATTGACTACCTTTTCTATTTTTTTGTTTTTTTTTTCTGAAATCTCAATTCTTTATTGATCCTGACTCCTCGTGAGGTCCACATGCCGAATTCTATTCCTACCACTTAATTTGGAGCAGACTTTCACTGGCAAGTCCAACTGGAGAACGCTTAATGCTTAATCAAACATATTGTTTATTAATTCGCTCCAAGAGACAAGTTGGCTCCTCGTGACCTTCTCCGATCAAGTACGGACACTGACTGCTTGGCCTTTGGAAATAAAAAAAAATAAAAAAAAAAGGCTTTATTTGTTTTTGTTCTCCGAAATTTTTTACGGATGCAGATATTTAATCGTAAAGTGTTTTTCTTCAAAAAAAAAAAGCAAAACAAAAAACTTTTGTGTGCCTTCCTCTGTAGAACACAAATTATTGTGTGGTTTTAATGCTTTTGTGTTCTAGAGATGTTAAGTATTTGGAAGTGGAGACAAAGGAATCAAGATCTGCTTACTTTGTGAAACTTGTTTTTGATTTTGATTTAAATATCTTGTTATTTAAAATACTTTCTCGAATTTTAAAATTAAACAAATATCTCAATTTTGATTTTTTTTTTTGTTTTAGAAATAACAATGGAATGTTTTTTTTTTTTTTAAAGATACTCAAGATTACCTTCACCATTTTAATAAATTTGTTTAACCATTAAATGCGATCGAACTCCGCTGTGATAAAAATTACGAATCTAAAATATATATTCTAAAATCGAATGAATACAAAGATGTTTTTTTTTTATAATAGATCTAATTTTATCAAATTTTTTAATTAATAAAGTATATAAAAGATAGCATAAATGTAAAAGAATAATGAAATAATTATTATTTTGCAGTTCTACGAAATTCAAAAAATCTATAACAATAAATACGAGCGAATCTTTTAAAAGATGCTAAATTGACAAGATTGAATTTTTCATCGTCTATAGAAAACAAAGATCCTACGAGTACCACATCCTGTATGTAAATCGGATCGGATCCACTATCAATTTATCAGCGGATTCAGACATACTCTGTACATTAAATCCATATCAAATAAATTGAAATTTATGAATCATTAAATAGTATAATAGAACATATTAGGACAATAATATAGATCGGCCCATCAAATTGGAAAATTCAATCTAACAGACGGCTCTATGGATACATTGTAAGATGAACACAACTAAGAGGATCGGAATTAGATACTTACGATTCCATTTGTTTTATTTGATGACAAATAATTTACTTATAAATTTCCTTTTTAGAACTTTGACACGATCAATGAGACTGCATTGCCAGTGCTACGACACTAGAAATCTTCATTTTCCAAAAGTGGTTGAGAACTGAGCTGAGCATATAAAAATTGTTAGTATCGCTCAGATTTCAGGTGAAAAACCTCCCATTTGGAATTTGGATGAAGAAAAAAAAACAGCTTGATTTTTCATATAAATCCTCTTTATTTATTCGAAGCTCGATTCTTCAGCTAAATCAGAATAGATTTCGACTTCCGCAGCAGTTAAAAGAGCTCTTGGTGCATCGGCGCCGGCGGCGGAACTGGATATGCTGCGACTGGCAGGACATACGGAGCATGACCTGGAGGAAGCATCACCGGAGTGCCCACTGCCGGAACCATGTAACCACTAATTGGATGACCGACTGGAGGTCCATACACGGTCATTCCCGGAACATTCGCCGGCGAATGATGCTTCATCGGCGATGCTGCGGCTGTCGGATTCGCGCTGGACTGGCCGGTGACAGGGACCGGCGGCCGAGGGGAAGACGCGTCGACGCCATTCACACTCGTGATGTCGTGGATGCTCGATCGCCGGCGGTCACGGTTGAAGGAGTTCAACCGAATGAAGTATTTCTGAGCATGGCTCGCAACTTGAGTGGGAGTCCTCGAGCTGACGAAGTTCCTCGATATGCTCCTCCAGTCACCCTTGCCGAACTTTTCGAGACCGAGGAGAAAAAGCCTACGAGATTGACACAAACTGATTGTGTTTAAGAGAGGAAAATCAACCTCGGACAATTTGGCCGATGAGATCGAAGCCATGTTTTCCGTCGGGAGATAGTTGCAGAGATGCATGGCCTTAACCCTTAAGGAAGAGGAAGAACAAGGGGAAGATCGAAATCGAGGAACAAAATTAACCTGTGCTCTTCTTCTGTCCATGGGATTCCTTTTCGACGCTCTTGTTCGGCTTTGGAGCATCCATGGCGGCCGCCGGTAGTACCATCCCGGTGATGCTTCTCCTTGGACGAATTAGGCGCCAGAGGCGAACCCGAACCGGCCGATGGCGCGGCCTCCCCGCCGGCGCCGTATCGCGGGATCGGGACGCGTCCGGCCTCGATGGCCTTCACGTCCTCCAGCAGCAGGTCGTAGTGCCGCCGCACCTCCGCCGCAGTCTTCCCCGGCACTCTCGTCGCGATCATCTCCCACCACGAGCCGCCGTCTCCCCGCTCCTCCGGCGGCGGGGCCTCCGTTGCCAGTGCGTTCTCGAAGGCCTTGTCGTCTCCCCGTGTCCAATTCTCCGCCGCCGCTGCCATAGTCGACTGCCGTCGGGTTGCAGGGACGGTGGCTGCATCGAGGGAGGATTTATTCTGGCGCGGTGTCGGGATCCACGGTTCCGGTCACCGCTGGTGACTGGGAGCGACGCTGACGTTGATGTAGCCAGAGAACTGTAAATTGACGGCAACGGAGAGACGTGGTCGATTCTCCACTTCTCATCGGCGCAGAGTGAAAACATAATCTAGTAACTCGTCGTCTGATTGGTTAACATTGTCGTCTTCTAGATTTCGTCGGCGTCTCCTCACTTTCAGTGACAAATGAAAGCGAGCTTGATACTTCTGAAACTAGTGGCATTGGGGAGGGGAGGGACAAGCAAGCTCATGTAAATTAATACCACTGTAAAATTTAAATCTACCAATGACACTGGTTGATGATTTCCGTCGGTGGAGATGATTATCTAGGACGATGATCGGACTAATATGTATATTTGATGAGCATTCATGTTACGTAGTATTGAAAATTTAAATTTTAATATTATTGTGTTCATGAAAATATAATTTTCAGCACCATCTTTTTGAGAATTTAAATCTTAGGATCACTATGTTCTTGAAAATATAATTTCTAGTGTCAATTTTTTTCTAGATGAGTTTGATATTATACGTGGTACTGAGAATTCAAATCTCAGGACTATTATGTTTCTGAGAATATAATTCTCAGTACCATATTTTTTTCGATCAGTTTGATATTCACGTTTAGCGAAAGAGATAAAAAAGAAATGAAATATATCTTTTGATAAATATGAAATTATTAGATTATATTTGGACAATTATAAATTTAAATTTAAAGTATAAATTATCGATATTTTTTTATTATACTAGTGAGTGATGATCCGATTTTATGCAGGAGGAGGAGAATTCTTGTGAACAAGAGAGGAATCTGACAAATATGTGCTTTCCAATCTTTGGCCACATTTATAGCTATCTCTAAGTTATAAACTACTAACTCTGGCTTCTGATGGCATATCTAAAACTATATTACGTCTTATTCAAATTAAAACAAATTACGCTGCTTAAGAACACCAAAAAAAAAAAAACGAATTACAAGAGGAGTGATTCATTTTATGTTTGGTCCGTTTAACCAATTTACAATTCGAGGTGTTCAGTCCATTCAATTTGCCAGCTTAATTTTCATTTAACTATCCAACTTGCTGGATCAATTAAAAATTTTCCTGCATCACTTGATCGATCCAATTCATCCAATTTGCTTGGCTCATCAAGCAACTTAATTCCATTTGCTTATCCAACCACTTGATTCATTTAGTAATCCAACCAATTGATGCACCTAGACCGACCTTATCCATCTTGTATGACTCATCTAGATGCCTAATTTATTCAGCAATCCGACTAATTGATCCGCCTGAGCTCATCACTTAGAGGAACTCCTTTTGCTTGAATTTTAGATTTTGAAATGATATTTGTTATCGAACTTAACGGAGATGAAATTACCTATTCATCTTTTAAACTATAGGGGTGAAGTGAAAAGGATCGTTCTAACTTAATTATCCGTTCAAAGGCTGGCATAGACTCGCGATTGAACCACTAGGATCTTTAGATCCTCTTCTGTAATAAACTGATTTCATAACTATACAAGATCGAACACCTAAAGCAATTTTACAAGTTTATCAGGTTTCTGACAGGCAATGCAAGACAAAACTAAGAGACCTATCATACTGCACTACGAAGAAAATATAAATGCCCTATCCAATGATCAATAAACCCATGCTCACGCATTTTGCCAGAACCAACAATATAGATTGTTCAAACTGATTAACTGAGTACATCAAATATTTTTAGCAGCATTCGTAGAACAGCAAAATTAGTTCACAGTATAAAGCTGAGACTTCAAATGATCCACAAAACAAATTTTGCAATTAAGCATAACAGAGAGCGGGATAAGACAATACATTAGATGAAACTTGGGCAAACGGGTCCTTTTGATATGCCAATGCGAGCTTCCATTCCATGGTGCATATCTACTGGTCTAAAGACCTCTGAATCTTGTGGCACTGCCAAAAAAAGGGGGAAAAGAAGATTTAAATCCAGCTTTAGACAAAGAAGCACGGGGAGAACCCAGCAGTGAAAAGAATGAGAATGATTTCATGGAAAAACACAATTTTCCACACCATTGTAAACCCCAAACACATCAAAAATAAGACGAGATCGAACAAAGGCCAAAAGGAGACATGCCCTTTTGAACTATATTTCATAACTATGAAACTTAATATGGGACAATAACACCACATATTTGACCCGCCCATTTCAACTCAAGTGCAAGCCGAGAAATGCTAATTGGGTTGAGTTGAAGTAGTTTTGTTGAGAAGGGAGACAAGGCAAGATATTCAAGTGGAAGAGGAGCTGTGATGCTAGTTTAGTTCAGCTCCATCGGATGGCTAGGCTAAGGCGCAGTTTGCGGATTCTCTTTTGAAAGCAATGAACTAGATGTCTTAAAGTCTAGTTGAGGTTGGGATATATGGTGGGCCAAGATGATTGTCCCGCAAAAGGAGGGCAAGAGGAAAGGCACAAAATTTTACTCCAATCCTGCCGGTTTCCATTGGAATCAGCATAAAAGAAATAATAGAAGCATCCTATTGGAGACTATATTGAACAACCATTACTAATATCATAACATAGAGGAAAAAGTAGATAGCATTAAAAATTATACAGTGAAAAAAAAGAGAGGAAACAGTGAAGAACTTGTGAAAAGAGAAAAAGTCGTACAATTGAGATAATCTTCAAAAGCAAAATCATCCAAGCCACCAGTGAGAGCCTCATAACCTAGCATGGACGATGGCAAAGCTCCAGGAGGCCTTTGGAATCTGCAATAATGATGATGCAAACCCATTGGAACACAGAATTTTGCTAGTTTGATATTAAAAAGTAAAATGATCCAATGTATCTGCAAGTAATACTCATCAGATATTGACTCTTGCAATGTATATACAACTGGATATGCATCAGATGTTGACTCGGTTCCAACATATAAACAACTGAGACATCAATATTTATTGTTGATGTTTGGCCAGTTAGTGACCAATTACACATGTATGGAAACTCTAGATTTTCTCAGGGTAAATAATGGAAGCATAACTCTGAAGAAAAACAAGATGACTGAATGACCCCATAGAAGCTCCAATGCTTATTCAATGTGAACTTGCAAAATTTCACAGAACATCTGAGGATGTGATATCATATTTCTGTATCTTCTCTAGATAACTTTTTGTCTTCTTCTTCCAATTTTCTGTTAGGAATTTCTCAATATAACCAATAGAGCTATTAAACTCATCTTAGCTTGACTTGACTTATAAACCCAGATATATTAAAAGTGGAGACGAGAATGATTCTCATATGAACAGCCCTTTTTCTGGTTTCCATTTACATCCAAAATTTCTCAATATTCAGATTGAAAGTAAGTTGGCAAATCCTTATAAGTGTGGTGTCATTATCCATTTTTTGTAAAATATTTTAACATTTTAGTAACTTAATTCAAAATATACATACATTTCTATAAAAGAAAGAAAATCTTACTACATCTCTGACTAGCATCAAGTTCACAAAATTGAACTTACTAAAGGACTTCCCTTGGACATGGAGAGATCTAAACATAAATAACCTAAAACGATTAAAAAAATGTGTGGTGGATGAGGTTTCCAAAAAAAAAGTCACCTCTGCTGCCCCCATACTTCATGTAAAAGGATACATGGCCATAATACTTATCCTACAAAACACTTGTAGCATAACAAAGGAACAAAATACTGTCTCTGGAATGATGAGGGAATTTAAAGATCTCAACTGATTGATTTTAAACTGCAATCTTAGGAAACTTTAAAGAAGTGGAGAGCAAAGGTACAAAAGAGATGGAAGGTAGCCATTCTTTAGGAGTTAGAAGAACCAAAAGAATATGTTACAACACTATTGTCCCGGGTGTATGCGTAAGCACTGAGAAGTGTTTCCATGAGCATCCAAGGGTAGATGTATGGGATAACTTTTTGATGGTGGAAAAAAAGCAGAGAGGTCCAAGATCACGCATGTTAGCAACAAGGGTGCACACACGTGTGTGTATGCACACCCACGTGTGTAAAAGAGAGAGGACAAGAAAAAAATTATAAAAATCAACTAATCATAAGTGCTAATAACGTTAAGATGTTAAAGGATAGCCATTATA
Organism: Wurfbainia villosa; assembly: GCA_025175895.1. Taxonomy (NCBI): domain Eukaryota; kingdom Viridiplantae; phylum Streptophyta; class Magnoliopsida; order Zingiberales; family Zingiberaceae; genus Wurfbainia; species Wurfbainia villosa. The sequence continues at coordinate 1,978,684 of JAKLTH010000042.1, forward strand.
TTTGATAAAAGAATTCTATGTTACCATGAACAATCAAGATGTATCTAGTAGCGAGCTTGGAAAGTACATCCAGTCTAGCAACACAACCATTTCTTATACTAGAACTGATCTACATCACTTTTTTTTCATACTAGTTTTTTTTTTAAATTCTTTAAAAGTTTCTGGTGCTTAAAATCTTCTATCACTGCTATACATATCAAAATAGATAAAGTTTTCAACTGAGTTGTAAGGAAAAGAAAATTTCTCATGTCATATAAGCTCATGACACTGTGAAAACTAAGGGGAAAAGATGCCAAAACGCACTTCGTCCACAAATTTAAGGATTCTTAAAAGGCACAACTCATCTTCTTTGCTAATTCTAGGCTTCTAATTCAGATAGAAATAGTGATCTTTCTACTTGTACAAGGAACACATTTATCATTCATAAACATTTCATAATCCAAATAGATTATAAATATTTCCCAAGTGCATTATCTTCATTGTCTTATTTGTCTTTTTCTAATCTATTATTCTTCCATATAATGAAAAGATGATAAGCATAGTTCAAGTCGACAGACAAGTTTGTGTAATTTCCACACGGGTATTTAAAAGCCAATAATGACCATTAACTCGAAGATTTTATCTGCACCCTTGAGTATGAGTAACTAGAAGGAATAAGATAAAGATGGTCAATTCATTGTTATTCGAGATTTAGAACATACAATACTGAGAGAGATCAAATAGTAACCAATGTATGCACATAAAGTTTAGGAATTGAGTAAATTGCATTAGCAACCTATTCGATTTTGTTTACGACCCAGTACACACGGAAATACTGACTATTGGGCAACCAAAAGCAACACAAGATACCTAGAGAGAATTTGAGCGTCCAGATCTCTCCTCAGATTAAAAGCCGATCCATAGGTGAGGTCCCAACCGAACCGCTTTTTCTCCTCCCAAAACCTACTCGTCTGATCGAGTTCAGAACCAAAAGCAGGACAGAAAAAACAACAATAAAATCAGATAAGCTCTAGGATTACAGTTCATGCATGATCGGCGATAGAGGCCAAAAAAGAAGGAACCAATCGAATTCAAAAGAAGGGCCTGGGGAAGGTGGCTTACGGACTCTCGAAGGGACTGGAGGGGATGGGTTCCAACGATGTCGCCCCTGACGGTATGCAGCCCGAAGCGGAGGGAGTCGTGATTCGCTGCGACCTCGTGCTCGATCACAGACTTCGACATCTTTTCCATCGCCTTTGCCTCGCAGCTTCTTTGCTCGGTTGATGTTTTAGGATACCGAAGGCCCTTTATTTCTTCCACCGACGAGTTACTTGGAAAGCAAGAATGGCAAAATGTAGATGCGTATGATACCGATAAATGGCTTCTAGATTCGTGCTGATTTTCTATCTCGGTGTTTTTTTTTCAACAAAAAAAAAAAAAAACTGTCGCTAAAAAAGTTAATTGATAAAACTATCATAATCACGTGGATTTTATATCTATCCTAATATAATATCAAAATTATTTCTAAAAATTAATCTAAAGTCGCTTAAGATATTACTACAATAACGTGGGCGAGGAACAATAATGTGTCGATGACCATCGTGCCCCTCCACTAAAATGGGATCATCAACATCTACAACGGCAGTAGCATTTAGAAAAATAAGGAACTGCATTTTAATAAATTTTTTTGACTGTTTTTATGGATAAAAAAAATAAATCAGAAATCCAATTGACAAGTGCAGAGGAGATAATTGATCGATAGCTCAAGACGATGAAATCTTTGAGAATTGATCCTTAAAGATATAAACGAGCTAAGTTTTACTGTGTTCAAACTTATTTAATAAGATAACTAAGTCGAACCGAGCCAAATTTAAAAATAATCAAACTATTGAAAAATTTATTCAAGCTTAGCTTATTTTTTTTTTAGATTGAACTTGGCTTGAGTTTGAATTGAACGTGACTTGTTTAATAGATATCAAGCTTTTGATCAAGCTCGATTCAAGGTTGATTCAAATTTGTTTAAGTTTAACTTATTTAAACGTTATCAAGCATTTAAGTCAAGTTTGTTTGTTTATTTAAATTTTTAATATTTTATTTCTTATTTATAAATAAGTATAAATAAATTTATAAATAATTTTTAACTAAATTTAATCATAAATATTGTTCACGAATATTAACAAATCGAATATATATATATATATATAAAAGTTTGTTTATTAATTAACCTCGATGCATATTGAAAGAACGTAAATGAATTCTTATCGAGTTAAACACCAAATTTGTTCATAAATATTTGATTCGTTTACAATTCTATTATCCTTATCCACTTAAGAGTTATCCCTGTGTATTTATCAATTGAGCTAATTTTGAGAGCTACCAATGGCATTTAGAGCCATTACTCGGAGAGGACTATTGGAATCTTCGCTTAGGATTAAAAATTCTTAATATTAAATACTTAAATTTTAGAGTATAATATTTAAATTGCACTTCAAATTTCAAATTTCACTATTTAATTTTCAAATCAGGACCGTAGGATTGGCTTGCCGTCTGAAAACAACACCCTAATAAACCTCAACAAAACCAACGACCTCATGCTAGTATTTTGCAGAGCTTCGGCTAATTCAGTAAAAAAAAGGATTATTTTGAGGATGGAGGTTGGGTCGGACTAAATGAAAATTCATCTAGCGATGAGACAGAATGCAAGATACCTCTTTCATAATGCAAACACTTTTGACAAGATCGTCTGTTGGACTCGTGGAATGACCAAGGTTTCAACAACATCCCAACATGAATTCCTCGAGTTGACTGAATGCAAAATTTGAGCTTCAAAACGCGATGCCGGCGGTGGAATCTCCGATGAAGTTGGCAATCTTCAGCTCCATCTGCATTTCTTTTGGCAGATGAGGATTCACTGGGAGTCTCATCGCTATAATCTTCGTCGCCTTTCTTAATCAGACAACAAAAAAGCCCCACGGCGATATGGCAGATTATTCGCAAGGGAGATGATGGTGAGGCTTGAAAGCAGTGCGAAGGTGGCTGACATTGTGCCTTCCGAAGCCTTGTCGACGAGATTAAGCACTACAATACTGCACAAGCGTCCGATGTGTTGGCCAAGGACAGGACCACAACTCGGAGATATTGAGAACGGATGCAGGGAGGATCCAAGTCAAGCTCATTACAGATGAGGTTGAGGTTTCGTAGTCTAGCTTCAGTATAGGATTCATTCAGCGAGCAGGGAACCAAGGAATGACAAGGGAGATGGCATCGAATAAGGCTATGGTGAAGCTCGTGCTAACGATGTGGCATCGTTAAGAGTTCGACTCTGCGGGTACAACGGGATCGACTGGATTTTAAAATGGTAACCGAGTGTTCATGTCCAAAAGGCTTCAAGGATTCAAATCCATATGAATCTTTGCTATGATTGTTATATCGTATTGTGTGGATGAAGATACTACGACAGTTAAACTTGGTTGAGAATGTTAAACAGTTACATGTCTTGTTCATATAGCTAAAGTCTTGTAGATCATAAAATGCTACCTCTTTGTCCTAAACATAAGACCGTAGAGAAAGAGCAGCAGTAGGATTGAAGTTTGAAGCATCGCATCTAGCTTTACATATGTGCTTTAAGTTGGAAACGGCCAAAGCTAACCGTATTCATCACAACATTAGAAGAAAACAACAATCTATAATTTACTCCTTTTATATATATATATATAATCCAGGCTTCGACTAATTCGCACCTCGACAGAAGATTTTAACAAATTGTTGATCGTAATGCATAACCAAAATCTTAAATGAGGTGGAATAGTAGTGAAAATAAAAAAAGTGAAGGACCTGATAGACGATAATTTGTTTGCTTTGTTGTTGTCATGCAATCTTCTTGTTCATGTTGGTGACTAGCTGCCTCATCTGATACCTCCAGTAGAGGAAAATGGCGAAGCCCACCCCAATCAGCACAAACAACCATACCGTGTCCTCTTCTCTTTCCTTCATCCATTCCACCTCCTCTATCCTACTTCTCTTCTCTTCTCCGCTCTCCTCCGCGGGAGTCACCAGCAAGTAAGCCCGCCGCCCCTCTCGCACCGCCACTGCCGTCGCCCGCCACCCTTCCTCCACCGACGCCTCGTCCTCGATCACTGCTTCCGACCACGCGTCCCTGCTCCTCAGCCACCGTGCTCCCGCTCCTCCGCGAGCCACCACCGCCCCACCGTCGGCCCGCAACGCGATACCTTCCGCCGCAGAAGCCAGCGCCTTTCCGAGCACCTCCTTGGTTCCCCCGTTCTCGTCGTCCACCCTGAACACCCTCTCAGCACCGCCTCTTTCTGCCACCAACAGGTACCCGTTGTTCCCCTGCACCACCCCGCCCAGGCCTTCCGACGACGGATCGGCGCTGAAAATCGTTGATCTGGAAAGCACGGAAGCTGCCCCGTCTAGATTTACCTTCATGACGACGCTCCCGGCGGTGACGAAGGCCGCCCCTGTGGCGTGGTCAACGGCGACGCCGCCGAGTGCGGCGGAGGGATCGGGGAGAGGTGAGAGGAAGATGCGGCGGTGGGGGCGGGAGGAACGAAGGTCGTAGGCTGCGAGAGAGGCGGGATTGGTTAGGGCCACGAGGAGGCGGCGGCGGCGATTGTCTACGGCGAGTGCGGCAACTGAGGATTGAGCAGGGAGGATGGGGTCGAAAGCGAGGGTCTCGGTGATGCCGGCGTCGGATACAGAGGACAAGGCGGCCGGTAAAAGGCTGGATCCAACGAGGAAGTGTTGTGCAGTGGGGTCCCACGCGAGGGCGCAGGGGGAGCGGAAGGCGGAGGGGATGGTGATGACATGGCGGCCTCCGCCGAGTGCACCGTAGATGAGGACGAAGAAGAAGAGGACGAGGGAGAGGGAACGCGGCCATCGAATGGTCGGGAAGGAAGAGGAGGAGGGAGAACTCGACATGCCGTGCCTGGTGTCCGCCCTGGAAAGCCAAAGGATTGAGAATTGCGATGCGGAAGCCTGGGGAGAAGGGGAAAGCGTCACGCGGTTGTGGAACTCATGGACCGTCGGGACTTATCGGACGGCTTAGATTAGACCTGGTGAAAACCCAATCTATTTTTCTTTTTGGATAATATAAGTATCTCAGGCTTTATCCGATTAAAGTCGAAAATAGTCGTTCTTTATCCTATTTTACTTGATTCGAATACAATTCATATGTTCAACGGAGATGACGCGATGGTAAGATAGAGATTATTTGTAAAATGGACAGAGGTCGATTCTGAATGAGAGATCTAAAATCTCCCGCTTTTGACGACTTCTGTCTTGTCACCGCGTGTCGACGACTCGCTTCCTCGCGATTTACTCTCTCGGCCAGGGGACGAATGGTAGGAGGCTACTAGTTGGACAGATTCTCAACTTTTGCAGAATACAATTTATATCGGACGACTTAGATTAGACGAGGATGACATGATGATTAAGATACGCCGATACTTACAAGAATAATATGGATCAATTTCGAAGGAACTCTAAAATTTATTTCTGAATAATATGAGTCTTGACCACCACATTAAGACTCATAATAGAATCCTTCATGATTTATCTTCTTCACAATAGTCGTGAAACAAATCGATAGAGACCGCTAAATTGACAGTTCCTATATTTACATAATATAATTTATATACATTAAAAAAATCAAATGTTAAAATATTCATTACAAATAAAATTTAAATTTCATTCTTTTTTTATTTATTTCTTTGGATATTTTATTATTGTACCCTCGTAGAGATAAAATTCAATTTTTTTGATGTTTACAAGGGTGAGATCAGTGTTAAGTTGCAGCGTTGAGGCAGGAGAATGCTGACGAACATATACGATAAAACTCATTTGATATTTAAGTAATTAAGTATAATAGAACCGAAAAAAACAATAAAATATTGCACGAATTTTTATCAAATGAAAATTTGAAAAAAAAAATAAAATAACAAATAATAATTTTACTTTCTACAACTTTCAAATGGAATCCATTGCACACCAGAGATCTAAAATTGCATAACTAGATTTACATATAATAATAAGTCGAATTGTCTTCGTTTAAATTTTCCATGTAAAAATCATAATCACTCCAAATTGGCACTTTCGAGCAGTAGCAATTGGAAACAAATGGAAGCATTCACCGACTGCTTTTACACATCCCGTAAAACATCCACCGACTGCTTTTACACATCCCGTAAAACATCCACCGACTGCTTTTATACATCACGGTCAAAACAGGCACAGAAAGGCCAGCCTCGAGTTTGAGCCAGTTCATTACAATAACCATCCAACAGCTTTACATGGAAGTTAGGTTTTTGGAACAACTAAGTTAGCTAACAAGAGTAATTGAGAATCATGCATTGATGCAGCGATATGTTCACAGATCCCAACTATTCGCGATTGGTCATAGAGAGCCGAGAAAATCACCTGCTAGAGTTGCAAGTACTTGAAACTCTCTGTCAGACTCTAACCACTTCCAGCCAAGTACCTTGAACCTGATCATAGTGTCTTTTTCAAGGTTAGCATGCTTATCGTGCAGAAACATGGGGTTGTCCCCTCCGACATACTTGTAATCTCTCATCGTCTTCTCGGAAAGAAAGATGCTACCTATTGGGCCAGCTTTCAGAAATATGCCATGCTTGAGTATCTTATCCACAGTACCCACTAAAATCTCACCCTTGATGGGTTTCAAGGTGATGCAGGTGAAGGTCACAGGAAACAATACGTCTCCTGACAGTTCCCTCACCTTTCCTTCCCCTACCGAGTTCAAGGTAGTAACTGCAACATAGTATCCGTGCTCCTTCGACGCTTTCCGGCTTGCAATGTCATCCATGAGCCGTAAGATGATCGCTTTGTGGAGCAGGAGCCCTTTTGCATCAAGTTGCTCAGGTGAAATTATCACATTCCATGACAAATCAACTTCCATAAAAACCATGCTTACAATCTGCCAACCCAGAAAATCCAAGTTAAATTTCACACGGGTAGGAGTATTAGTCAAAATTAAATAAATAATAATAATAAATTATCCAAATATTTAAACATAATTTAATTAGTATGACTTAAAACTATAGATTTATAACACCTCAATCCCTGACCATTATCTAAAAACCTAACAGAATTTAGGTGATTATTGGCATTTGCAATGATTTATGATTTTTCCAGAATGCATCAATTCGACTGAATTGAGTATAGATATGATGTCTCAACAGGGATGGCGCGGTGGTTAAGACACGACGGTGCTTGTGGAAGTGGCATGCATCGATTTCGAAGGAGGTCTAAAATTCTTTCCTGGATTTAGATGACTCCTAAGTGTCTTGACCACCATGTCAAAGTCCACAGGACCCTCCGTGATTTATCTCCCTCACAATGGTCATAGGATAGGCCGGTGGAGGCTACTAGGTTGGCGATTCCAACCTTTTGCAGAAGTTGCAGAGTATAGGTATGATTGAGAGACTAAGTATGATTAAGCAATTGATGAAAGAGAATTATTAAGTTGTTAAACATAGAAATTCTAAGATTTAAGTTTTTTGTGTAAACTTGCTAAAACGATTTACATATTTGGACAGACCATTTTCTTATGTAGCTACACTAGGAAAAGGTGAACAACTGTCATTTAGAAATATCCATAAGGGTGTAACAGTTGGATCATGGCTATTGGTAACATCAAAGCTCCTCGCATCCTGTGTTAAAATACAAAATAGAATGAGCAAGAACATCAGAAGGTATAGATTCTCAGGAAATAAGACGAGTTAAATAAAATGACAAATACTGGGGACTAGTTACAATATTCTATAGGGAAAAACAATGATGAACCTCTTGCTGTGTTCCCGCAAATATTCTATATAGTGTGTGGTACTTGTATTGCTTAAAGCCATGATTGCTATTGCCTGTTAGATTGGGGATCTTGATTTTTGTCATCTGATTGATAGTAACTGTATATTAATTGTGCTCGAAACTTTCTTAAACATGAAACCATCTTTCCATGCGAGCTGTGAAATATGCATGTAGTCCTGTTACATCCTCTATATTAACACACGGAATGCATCATTTTTCAAGCACAATAAATTGCCGCTGCTACTATCTATCAATCAAATGACAAAAATAAGCCCCAATCTAACAAGTAACAGCAGCCACATATGACATAGTAGGCAGGCACAAGGAGAGAATATCAAGATTAAGATACATATCTCAAGTTAAAGAAGCACCAAGTTTTTCTTTCACACAATATTAGGACTCGACCCCAAGCAAGCCATTGTTTTAAACATACTTTTGTAATTTCAAAATATTAACACAACGAATGAATAAAAAACTTAAGTTAGGTCACAAAGAAGACTGATATATTGGTGTGTATATATATATACATAAAATTTAAATATAAAACCACAAAGACTCTTCCTCTTAAAAGAAATCTTTTTTCTAGCTTTACCAACTAAGACACTTAGCAATTGAAAATAATGAAAAAATAACTTCACCAAGCATACAGTTGGAAGTATATTTGCCCTACTCTTTAATACATTGTACAAGTAACACAAAGCCAATAACATACTGAATATATATAAACATGGTTATGTAACACCCTTTTCCTCAATTTTCGCACCATACTTTAGTGTCATATAAAGATGATTTTATAATGATCTTTACTTATTCTTCTACAGAATAAGTAATTTGGAAACAATGTTTTCATCAATTCCATCCATGATAGAGCAGTAAATGAGGATAAATAAGAAAGCATGAAAACGTGTGTTGTATAACATGATCAAAGAAAACAAGTCCACCTAGTGATGCAACTAATTTCTAAAAATAAAATTTGACGAATAAATTGTTCATGCCCAAATGAGACCTGTTACAGTCACCAGTACATAAGCAACTGCTAAGAAAAAAATAGGCGATAAACATAGGTACCATATCCTAAATCCTAATTGTAACATTTTAGAAGCCTTAGAGAACATGAATATCAACAAAGAATTCTTCAGAGATACTGTTATGCTAACATAGAATAATAAAAAATCAAATTCATATAGGGGAAAAGTGCAATTATAAATGATTTATAAGTTGCTTGATTACTGTTGCACCTCATTCCTTGGAGGAATCCCTCATCTACCTCGTGAAAGCTCAAACAAACATACCATTAAAAGATTCTACAAGTGAACACTTTTCGTATAATCGCATCCAACTAAATACAAAAGGTCGGGAAGCAATAGAGAAATATGTACAAAACAAAACAACACCCAAGCTCTGGAGTCAGACACTAGTAATCACCCAATTATAGAAAACTGCTTTAACAAACTCATGGGATGATAGGTTAAAGTAATCTAATCAAAATATTGTTAACAATCGATAGAAGAATGCTCATTCAAACATCAACCACGAAAATAGTAAAGAGACAACGGGTGCATTTCTTTTATCAGCCGTCGTAGGGGGAAAAAAACCAAACTTTTAAATGCATGCATTAGTATAAATAAATAAATAAATCTCGAGCTACCGTTACAACTAAAAGATGAAACTCTCATTCTCAAACCAACTGAGAAGTTTAGGTTTCTTGTAAACTGATACATCAATGGCACAGATGAAATTGCTGAGCGTGATTTACTACGAGAAACTACCTAAAAAGGGGTATTTGGAGCCGGAAATGGAAGAAGAGGAGTCGGCGGCTGAAGCAGGAAAAAACTGGAAATGTCGCACGGAGGAACGATCGGCACAGAAGAGGAGGAGACTCAGCAATATCGGGTGGAATAGGAGTTGGGCGATCCTGTGGAAGAAGAAGAAGAAAATCGGCGCAGAAGAGGAAGAGAAACTGCAGTATGGCGTGGAGGATTCGGTTGCCGATAGGGTTTCGCTTGGTATTGTCACCTGTTCTATTCCCCCTAGAGCCGTCAAATTACTTAGGCCCGTTGGATTGATCCACTTCGACAAATAATTTAAGTGAAATTAATTGAAATTCCATAATTTATCAAAGGAAGTCTTACAAATTTGAAATTACTCAAACATTTTCATAACTTCATATTTATCAGTGGACGTATCTCTCTCAGTGTCACGTACAATATCAAATTTTCAAGAATATAATAATCTTGAGATTTAAATTTTCAAGAACACATTAGTCCTGTAATTTAAATTCCAAGTACCACATACAATATCAAACCGTCCTAAAAAAAGGATGGCGCTGAGAATTATATTCTCAGGAACACAGTAATGTTGAGATTTAAATTTTCAACACCACGTACAATATCAATTGCTCGAAAAAAAAGATGATGCTAAAAATTATATTCCCAGAAATACAGTAGATCTGAGATTTAAATTCGCAGCACCATTTTTTTCGGCTAGTTTAATATCCATATTTGATGAGAAGTGTAATAAAGTAATGAGATATGTCTTTTGGTAAATATGAAATTATGAAACTGTATTTGGACAATTCCAAACTTGAGGTGCACCATTTAGTAAATTGCCGATTGAAATTTCACTACAAAAAAACATAAAATACCGACGGAAAATTCGGTCGCTAATATGAATTAGCGACCGTTTTAACGACCAACAAATTCAGTTGCTAATTAACTGGTCACTAAATTAGCGACCGAAAGATAATTCGGTCGCTAATTATGAGCGACCGAATCATTATTCGATCGCTAAAATAGCGATCGAATATCTATTCGGTCACTATTTTAGCGACCGAATACTGATTCGGTCGCTAATTATTGACGAAAAAATTATAATACAATTAAATCTAATAAAAAATAAATCTGTAAACAATTTATAATTTCATTCATAATAAAAAATTTATATCAACACCAATAAATTTAATACACTATTAAAATATCTAAAATAATTATATTCAAATTTTAGATTTCACAATACAAAATAAAATACAATTCAAACTAATACAAAATAGAGTTATGTTTACACAATTTTACTTCCTCAAGAAGCCTAATATAGTGAACAATGGAAAGTAAATTTTCTTGACGACTGATGTTGTATGCTTTTCTAATTTCAACCATTCTTTTAGAAAAATAATTTCTACCTCCTGCAAAGACAAATATAATACATACAAGACAAAAAATATATAATTGTGAATCAATGACATATTTCAAAAAAAGATGAGCAATTGAATGTTGAAAAAAATTAATAAATACTATAATTCAATTTGTCTCTCACTGTCATATCTTTGCTCTTTTTTTTTTATTTTATTCATTTCCTTTTTTCACTTTCATATTGGAAGGTAGAGCCGTAGAGGATGAGATGGGCAATATGATAAAGGGTTGAACTAGTGCTTTAAATATGAGGAACAGTTTCATTCTTAAACTGATCGCTCAGATGAGTCAATTATTTCCATGTATAATTGCATTCATCAATCCCTTTTAGAGACCCACAGAACCCATCAATTAGTAGCCTTGAATCTTAGTTGCAGGTCACTAGCCTGGATTAGGTTTGCTTGCTTCATTTGATATGGACAAAGTAGATGGTTGTGTAAATCCTTGAGTTCACGTATGATTGCTGAGGTTAAATATTTCCCTTACGAATTTTTGTTGTCTGACTAAGCCTTGAAAGGAATAGGTCTCCAAACAATCACATGCATCCCCAGCAATTAATATTCAGAGGATAAATGCAGTCCCACAGCAATCACATGCATCCCAAAACCATTCGGCCTATGAAGTTTTCATTCAAAATTCGAAAAAGGAAAGAGACAAATGAACCAACCTATTCACGCAATATGGTCAGTGCCTCCCTTACATATGGAACAAACTCGTATGGATCAAACTCTTTTCCTTTCACAATGTCCAATGGTATATGCATTCCAGGAAGAGGCGTAAGGATATCAGAGAACAAGAAAACCTACAAGAATGACAATCATAAATAGGTTTGGTGAGAAACTCAAGATGTAAAGATGTGATCATCCAAGAATGAAAATTCAACTGAAAGATGTTTCATTTATTTGCAGCCATCTATACAACCATGTTCATGGCAATGCCTTCAGAAATATTAAAAGCAATAGCATGATATTCATGGTTTCCAATAAAACATTGATAACATGATAATGTGTTTGTCTAGGAATCATCAAGTAAAATCATTATCCATGATTTATAATTTCAAGTTGTATTCACACTTTGATTTGTAACTGGAATAATAGGATTTGTCATAAAAATTAACAAAGAATGTCAGCTTCATTACCTGTATAGTTGCCAGCAGCGATGAATCAATATTGTCAAGGACCAAAATTAACAAAGAATGCTAGCTATGATCAAGTGGTGAAGTATCAACATCAATCATTTAAATGAATATAATATAAATGCTTACCTATCACCGATACATTTGAGCATACTATGGTTATCGTCATATGATATGTCATAAAAAATATCTATAAAATATTATATAAGGTTCAAATATAATCAACAATTAACTACGATAATTCCTTATAATGAATAACAAATAGTCTTACAATTTAATCATCATCATCATCTGAGTCATTAATATTAATAGTGTCAAAGTCAGAATCACTAAACTCAAGCTCCTCGCTGGTAGAAATATATCCATCATCTAATTCCTCGCTGGTAGAAATACATCCACAAGTAACTGAGGTATCAATTGAATGTCTTTCCACCTCTTCATTTTGAAATGCTTCATGATTTTGAGTACTCCGTATAGTGTTAGGCATTTCTATGGTAGATCGAGACTTTATCTGACAAACTGCTAGCCACTCATTAGATCTTCTCTTCGTCGGGTATGCAGTATAAAAAACCTGACTTGCTTGTACCGCAAAAATGAAAGGTTCAAATTTCTTGAACTTTTTTGTTGCATTAACTTCAACTAAATTATAGTTGGAATGTATTCTGGTTCTAGTTCTTAGAGTCGGATCATATCATAAACATTTGAACATCACTAATCTTTTTATGGGTAAAGCAGGATATTCCACCTCAATAATTTCGTCAAGTATACCATAATAATCGAATTGAGAACTAGTGTTATTGTTAGATCCTTTTACACAAACACCTGAATTATACGTTATGGCATTTGAATCACGGTGTGCCACATGAAATTTGAATCCATTAACATAGTAACCAGAGTAAACTCTTATATTATGCAGAGGTCCTGCTGCAAGATCCTTTATCATTTGATCATGCACATTTGATCGTCGGTCCTTTACCTGATAAAAGTATTTGTCAATTAATGTATCGAGTATAAAATACAAAATTAAAATTAAATAAACTATCTAACTTACGTAGTTTGCAAACCATGATGCAAATTCCGTTTCTAATTGTTTCTCCACCTCACTACCTTGTATCATTGGATTTTGAAGGTGTAGCTCTTGTTCATACAAACTAACAAGGAATCAAATTTAATTAAGGATGGTATAAACAATTAAACTAAGATGATAAATAACTGTATTTAGAAAATAACTCACTTTATATAAGGTTTGACCTCCTCACAGTTAAGAAGTATATACGTGGTTGCTGCATGGTATTCTTTTAGATCTAACCATCTACAGACAAAGCCGCCAATTGGCCTACCAGGAAATTTGAATATAGAAAGCATCCCCGGATCTAACGGTTGAGTATCATCAAAGTTTCGAGGACACTTGCGATGTCTGGTTTTAATGTTGTCGGCAAAGTAATATGCACAAAAGGAAGATGTTTCTTCAACCAAATAAGTATTACATATTGATCCCTCTACTCTTGCTTTGTTACGCACATTATTCTTTAATTTCTTCAAAAAACATTCAAATGGATACATCCATCTATACTGCACAGGACCAGCTAGTAATGCCTCATAAGCTAAATGAACAGGTAGATGTTCCATTGAATCAAAAAAACTATGTGGAAAAATACGCTCAAGTTTACAGAGTATAAGAGGTATATTACTTTCTAACTGAAGCATTTCACCTCTAGTAATAACCCTTGATGTCAAATCTCTGAAAAACATGCTCAATTCTGTAAGTGCTTGTCAAATATTAATAGGAAGTAGGTCATGAAAGGCTATTGGAATAAGTCTTTGCATGAACACATGACAATCATGACTTTTCATTCCAAACATTTTTAATTTGGTGATATCAACACATCGAGCCATATTCGAAGCATACCCATCAGGAAACCTTATTTCTTTCAACCAACTACATAGTAACTGCTTACTTTCTTTGTCAAATGTATAACAAGCCTTTGGAAATTGATGGGTTGTTTCATTCTGATGCAACTCGGGTCTACTAACTAATTCTTTCAATTCCTCACGAGATTTTACCGTGCCTTTAGTTTTTCCTAGAACATTCATCACAGTATTGAAAATATTATCAAAAAAGTTTTTCTCAACATGCATCACATCAATATTATGTCGAATGAGCAAATGCTTCCAATATGACAATTCCCAGAATATGCTCCGTTTCTTCCAACCACATTTGCACACCCTAACAATGTGTTTATTTATATCATCATAATCAAGCTCAGTTACTGCTGCAAATTCATAATTATCTATTTCTTGAATGATCTCTTCCCCTGACTTGATAATTGGTGGAAGTTTTGTGATAACTGCATTCTTTAGAAAATCTTTTTTATTTCTCCTAAAAGGGTGCCCAATAGGTAAGAATTTACGATGATTATCAAACCAAGATATTTTTCCACTGCAAGGTAATGTAAATTCATCAGACTCATGCATGCAATGCGGGCATGCTAACTTACCAGCTGTGCTCCATCCTGACAACATTGAGTATGCCGGAAAATCACTAATTGTCCATAATAAAGCAGCATGCAAGATGAAATTAGTTTTACTTGCAATATCATAAGTTTCTGACCCTACCTTCCATAACTCTTTCAACTAAAAAATTAGAGGTTGCAAAAAAATATCTATCTTGTCTTTTGGGTTCTTTGGACCTGGAATAAGCACAGTAAGAAACATATATTCGTCTTTCATGCATATCCATGGTGGTAAGTTATATGGTGTTAATATGACAGGCCATGATGAATATTGTTGTCCTGATTGACCAAATGGTTGAAATCTATCGGTTGAAAGACCTAACCTGACATTACGTGGATCCATTGCAAAAAAAGGGAATTTTGTATCAAGATATTTCCATGCAGTGGAGTCAGAAGGATGACACATTATATCTCCTTCGTGTGCATGCTCATGATGCCACCTCATGTGACTTGCAGTTGCAGCAGATGCATACAAGCGTTGAAGTCTAGGGGTTAATGGGAAGTAATACATAACTTTCCATGCTATGTTCTTCGTCTTTTTCCTTGATATGTGACTACGGTGCCTATATCGAGGATGATGACACATTTTGCATTCAGTAAATTCAGCATCATCATCCAAAAGACCATGCAGTTGTTTATGCAACAATTTATTTTTTCCACAGGCAAACCTAATCCCCTAATTAATTTCTTTGTACTATAGAAACTATCAGTCATTATGTTATCAACAGAGAGTAACTCTGACATCAACTGACAAATGTCATCATAATAGCGTTCTGAGAAATGATGTTCTGCCTTAATGTTCAATAGTCTTGCAATAGCTGATAGTTGAGAATGACTTGAGGGATTACCCTCCCATACTTCTTTTTCACTGGCCTTTAACATGTCATATAGTTTCTGAATAATTGGTGTTGATATTTCATCCATGTTAGAATGACCAAGTGCATTTATTGTGTCGTGAACCATTGATTGCATACCAATGTCATTTGATGGTTCGTTTGTAGTAATAGGGGCAGATGAAGATGCACCACCATGTCCAATTGCCTCATGCAAATAAGGTTCACCATGACAATACCAATTATAATAATTTGAAACAAAACCATATTTACCCAAATGTACTTTCACAGTTATCTCATCACGAAAAGTTGTATTTCTACATTTGCGTTGAGAACATGGACAACATAGTTTATCACCATTCATACAATTTGAATGACACTTAGCGAAATTGACAAACTCTTCAACTTTATCACAATATTCTTCAGTTATAAACCCATTTACTAGCCTATTGTACATCCAAGATTTATCCATGTTCATTATAACCTAAATAAGAATAAAATTTCAATATTACCAAAAGTGTATAGTCTTTCTAATAACAAAAGCGTGTTACCAAATTAACTAAATAAGACACTAACTTTGGAATTAAATTAATTAACCGAAGAAAATATTTCGCAGGAGAAAATTTGAAACTACCTATTGCTCAAAAGAAATTATACAAAATTTGAAAGAATCTTGTATAATTCTTCGTCAAAGCTCCTGTAATCCTTAAATGGTACAAAAACTAAGAAGTTCATTGTCGCACCTCATTGTCGTGGCGACTTCCCTTCGGAGGCACTACAAGGGCGCCTCGCTCGTTGTTGTAGGTAAGATCGACGAAGTTAATTGCTACGAAAATGAACGAGAGTAGGAGAAACACCGGATTAGTGGAGGCTGCAAGAATTAGGATTTTGGCAACTTCCCTTCGGAGTTAGGGTTAAGGGATGCAGTTCGGGAGGAAGAACGAGGATAGACTGTAAAAATAAGTGAAATTAGCGACGGATTTAAAAAATCCGTCGCTGATCAGCGACGGATCAATTACATCCGTCGCTGATCAGCGACAGATCGATTATATCCGTCGTTGATCCCCTTTTGACGGTAAATACTCTTCTTTAACTTTTCACTTTCCCCTTTTCACTTTTACTTTCCCCTTTTCAAGGTAGCGGCGCTACTCCCCTTCGGCTGCGGACGGAAATTCGCTGCTCCCCTTCGGTCGTCGGAAATTCGTTGCTCCCCTTTTCACAATAAGTCCTCTTCTTTAAGAAATCGTTGCGGACGGAAAGAAGATGTGCCGCGCCGGAAAGAAGACGTGCCGCGACCAGATGCGGCCTGCCAGCGCCGCGACCAGACGTGACCTTCTAGCGTCGCGGCCAGACGCGGCAGCGACACGATCGGACGCGGTAGCAACACGACCAGACACGACCTCGACACGACCAGGCCTGGCAGCATCGCGGCTAGACGCGGCCAGGTAGTGACAACGCGGCCAGGTAGCGACGACGCGGCCAGCAATGCGACGACGCCCGGCAGCCGACGACGGCGCGGCAGCCGACGACGGCGGCCGGCAATGACGACACGCCAGCAACGACGAGCGGCGGCAGCGACAGCCCGGCCAATGACGACGGAGCTGGCAATGACGACGCGGCGAAGAAGCGACGACGCTGATCGGCGACTCGTTTCGCTTTCAGCTCGCTGGCGCTCGCTTCAGCGTGAGGCAACCAATATTGGCAGTGACGCAACCAATCCGCAGCAGCACCACGACGCATCCGCAGCAGTGACGCGACCAGTCAGCGGGCATGTCCGACAGCGTCGTGATAACCACACCCGCAACAATGGTCTAGTTGTGTGGGTGTGAGGGTATGTTTGTGATTATTGGCTATGATTGTGATTAGTGTAAGATTTAATTGTATGTTTTAAAACTGATTTATAACATATAACAGTTTGCTGATAATATTTATGAGTTTTATAGATAATATAATGGCAGATCAAACATCGACACATAATAGTCAAATAATGCTTCGAATTATTGGCAATAAGTAAGTTGTTTAATTGATGTTATTAAAACTTCTTTGTCATATAATTTAGTCCAAATCAACAAGTGATTTTTTCTTGTAGATTTACTCCAAATGGACATGGTGTATCGGTATATATTACTGATAAATTTAAAGAACGACAATGCAGTGCTGGTTATACATGGAAACATGTAGATTTTGAAATTAAAGAATTATATTATAAAGAGTTTCTGGTAAATCTTGAATTTATTTTTTATATCGCATAATATATCCTTATACTAATTTTCAACAAACTGTTACTTGTTACAGAAAAAATATATTTGGGAGCCTGGTCATGAGATTGAATTTAAAACAATATGGAACTTGTATTGCCAAAAACAATACAAGGATCTATTATATAGCTGGAGAAAACTTGAATCAAAACCATCACATGTACCAGACGATGTATGGAATTCTTAGCAAACCATTTGGAATAGAGATGAATGGAAAAAAAATTCAATAATTGCTCGAAATAACAGAAATTCTGAGATTGCTGGCCCAGGTACAGGAGTCTCAAAACATACTTCTGGATCACGCTCTAATGTAGAGCATGCAATAGACTTGGTGAGTTTACAAAAAATAGTTATTAGTTTTCCTTTACCCCAATGAATATTTATATCATGTGTCTCTAGATCTTATAATTATGATAGAGAGTAGTAGTTGCCAATATTGAATAATTGCTTCGTTTCAATGATCCTTAATGTTGTTAAAATTTTCATGACACTTAATTGTATTATGCAGGAAGAAACTTTACAAAGACCATCCAATTCATGAGAGTTATTTCGTAGTACACATTTAAGAAATGATGGCTCATTTGTTGACACTCGATCCAAAAATATAGATGTAAATATCTAAATTTTATTACCTCTTTGATTTAACCATTTATTTGTTGTATTAACTGTTAATTGTATATTTTTTCATAGGATGATATGAGTGCTAGAATAACACTAGCGTCTCAACCAACTATAGATGGGGGGAGCCACATACTCCATCACATGACGAAATTAATGAAATATATTATGACGTTGTTAGTGGGGCAAAAAAGAACTTTGTCTACGGTCTTGGTTCTCAAGCAAAGGTTATTTTTGATCATCAGATGTGAACGTCTAAAATTAAGGGTCGTTCGGATTCTTCATCTTCAAGATTTCAAGCATTAGAGGAGGAGAATGCAGCATTAAGAGACCGGGTGACGACATTAGAGCAGTCGATGCAATAATTTTTTGAACGTTTTGAAATGTCTCAGTCGTTAACGAGTCCTTCTGCTTTTCCAACCTCTCATGGTTTTACTTCCCAGGAGACTCAAGACCCTAGAGCTCCCGATGAGCTCCCGATAGTTGTATTTTGTATTTCCCTCTTGAGAATGCATGTAATGGTACACTACAACTATTGTTGTTGGATGATCATCAATTTACAATCTCAGCTATATATTGTTGTTGGATGATACCATAAGTCGGCTGATCTTGTATTTATTCATCTATTGTACTACCTATAGACTCTTAGTTGGTATATTTGTTCATGTAGATATATGGTTGATTATGTTAAAACTGTATATGCAGTGAATGAAATTAATAGATACGATGTTAATACTAGGTATGCATTGACACAATGAAGCAGTAGCCTTCACTTATTCAAAATATTTTCCTTTCAGGTTAATGCACTCCTATCTGAAAGCCTAATGGAGAGTCCAGTCGATTCCAATACCATGGCACTTTGAAATGGGGTCCTTTTGAAAAAGTGGGACTAAATCAAGGAGTCTTCCTCTCTTCTTTTCCTCTTATTCTCTTTATTGCCTTTCTATTGTACATTGTTAGAGGTGATGGAATGACTCTGCTTGCATGTAAAATCTATTCTCAGTGAGTTTTTTTTTTATTAATTTTTATTTAAGCATGTAGAAAAAGGCCTCACTTTCATATATGGACCGATAATGGATACTTATATCACGTTGAATTGTCTAATCCTGGAAGTATAATCTGGACCGAAATTATTTTGCTTATGTTAAGGTATTATGACGCTATGTTCTCATTGGGTATTTACCAAGATCAAGCTAATCCTAGCATCAGTTAAAAATAAGATAAACTTTGGTATTTACATAACCGTTGCTAATCAAGCATCAGTTATGTAAATCAGTTTCAAATGAATTTCCTAGGAGGATGAACAGATAAGAGTTTCGCTATTGTTCTTTTTATTTATGGCATATTTCAGCGACCGATTTATTAATCGGTCGCTAATTAGCGACCGAAAATTTATTCGGTCAATAATTACCAACCGAATTTATTGTTCGGTCGCTAATTAGCGACCCATTTCAAATTCGGTCGGTAATTAGTGACCGAAAATTTGTTCGGTCGGTAATTATCGACCGAATTCATTGTTCGGTCGCTAATTAGCGACCCATTTCAAATTCGGTCGGTAATTAGCGACCGAATAAATTTTCGGTCGCTAATTTGTGACCGAATTTGAAATCGGTCGCAAATTAGCGACCGAAAATTTATTCGGTCGCTAATTACCGACCGAATTTGAAATGGGTCGCTAATTAGCGATCGAACAATAAATTTAGTCGGTAATGACCGACCGAATTAAATTTCCGTCGATATTTTAGCAACCGTTATTAATTCGGTCGGTAATTAACGATCGAAAATCAATTCCGACTCTAATTAGCGACGGATTTAGATTTCGGTCGCTAATTGGTCATTAATTAGCGACGAAATTTAAATCCGTCGCTAATTCCATCATTATTTTGCCTTTTTGTTGTAGTCCTGGGATTTAAATTTCAAGTACCACATACAATATCAAACCGTCCTAAAAAAAGGATGGCGCTGAGAATTATATTCTCAGGAACACAGTAATACTGAGATTTAAATTTTCAACACCATGTACAATATCAACTGCCGAAAAAAAATATGATGCTAAAAATTATATTCCTAGGAATACAGTAGGTCTGAGATTTAAATTCGCAGCACCATTTTTTTCGGCTAGTTTAATATCCATATTTGACGAGAAGTGTAATAAAGGAATGAGGTATGTCTTTTGGTAAATATGAAATTATGAAATTGTATTTGGACAATTCCAAACTTGAGGTGCACCATTTAGTAATTTGCCGATTGAAATTTTATCAATCCGTCATTTTGATATATGGGCCTAAATGTATCGATCGGGTTATGGGTCTAGACTGATTGATCTGCAACGGGCTTGGGTTGACCCATGAAAAATGTCAACAAAAAATAAAATTTATGAAAGAAAAATTATTTATTTATTTTTATTAATATTCTAATACTAATAAGCTCACAATTATAATTTTCTCCAATCAGACATCAAAATCGACACAGTGCAAGAAAAATTAGAGAAAATAATTAAAAAAATTTGATTTAAATACTCTTGATATACTCTAATTAATTTATAATTATTTTATCATTGTTATTTTAATTAATATAGAAAATAATAATATACCAGAGTCAACAAATTATAAGTACTGAAAATTTTTAATTAGATCTCTATTTAGATGAGCCAAATTTTGAATTTGTATATTATCAAATTTTGAATATTTGAGAGCGTTGGAAGAATAAAAAATATCGATACTTAATATTGTTGATCGATGAATGAATCTCAATTATAAAATTTTAATTGCTTCAAATGTATATATTTTTTATCATGATATTCTATCTTCCTGGTCGGTTATCACCTCAAACCCTTAACGTTTCAATAATTTTGATTTTTTTTTTCTGACCATGGGGTAGCTCACCTAATTCGCAATTTACCTTGGGTAGAGTTAGATTGAATTGGAGATTTCTTATTCCGTCAAGATCGTAGGTCGACCTGCCCCTCCTCCCCGATAAATGTTGGATTTATGACGAATTGATCCGCTCCGTCGTGGATAGGTCAGTTTGACAATTCTATTAAAAAAAAACGTTTTTTCAGAATTAAAATAATATTTTTTTTAGTTTCTAATATTTGTACTATAATTTAATTGCTTAATGTATTACGATCCACAAATTGTTTTAAAATATTTATAATTTTAATCGAACAGATATTTGTATTTTTAATACTGAGTTTAGTATTTATTCCATTATTTTAAACCTTAGTTGTAAACTTAAATTCCCTTAAAAAATTTTAATATTCTATAAAAAAATACCATTCCAATTTATCGTAATTGCTCATCATAAATATGCCCATAAATTATTTCATTACATTACCATTTTAATCTGCAAACAATTATGTCATCGTTTTCCTTTTCTTTCATTAAATTGTTATTTTTTATTATTCTGTTTTGTTAGCTAATATAAATTAATTATTTCAATTACGATAGATCAATTCGAAATTAATATTCATTCGAGTTAATTGGTACAATTCATATTTCTAATATTTAAAAAATTACACTTAGAAATTAATGTAAATAAATATTTAATAATTGATCATGATATAATTAAGGTAACTGAAACGATCATATATATTTTCCTTAGGGATATATTTATTTAGTTCCAAATTTATTTTCTGGATACTAATAAAAAAAATAAACTAGGTAAATTAAGCAAATAAAATAGAAAAAAAAAAGTGGAATAAAGGCATTACAGGCGTAGAAGTTAGCTATTTACTTATTGGTGTAATGACCACGCATTGCATTGTATTGTATGGATAAATAATTTAATAAAATATACAATTTTTTTTATAAAATTAGACTTTCTTAATTTTAATGATTTAATCTAATGTACGCTCGATATTATTTAAAAATGTATAATTTCTTCCCAAAAAGAAGTTTAATCTTTAAGCAATGAATAATATCAAAAGCACTCCAAGAATTTATACATGACTTCGACCATTCATCTTCATAATTTTCAGGCAGTCATACGAAAGAGATCTCCCAATCAAAGTTCCATTAATTAAAACATTGAAAAAATTATTTTTTTTAAGAAAATATTAGTGTTAGAATATAGCACGGGTGATATTTTGCTTAAAGAAATAATGAATTTATAAAAAAATAAGAATTTATGTAATTGTCTGATAAAATGATTTAAGTAAAAAAAACCTCGTCATGGGCCGTGCGATGGGCCGGATTGAGTCGTGCATACGAAATAATCGCCGCCGCCTTAACAAACCTAATGCGCCAGCGAAAAGCTCTCCCCTCCTCCCTATAAATACTCACCGCTTCGTCTGTTCGCTGCATCTCGAGGCGATTCATCGCGATCGACCCTACCGATCTAATCCGAGGTGAAATGCATTCTTTTATTTGTTCTCTCTTTCGATTGTAATCTGGTTTCTTGATCTGGATTTCCTTCTTATTTTTTTTTTCTTTTTAAAGAGCTTTTGTGTTTTGAGGTGACATTGGATCGTCGAATTGATGTATCGGGTGATTTACCTCAGATATTGCAATATAGGACCTTTTTTTTTATGATTTGGATTAGATTTATTCTCTTTATGATTGTTATGATTTTGACGCAGTAGATGTGAGATAGTATTCAGGTTTTAGGATCTGCATGATGAAAATTTATCCCAATATTTGTTATGCCTTAGTATATTTCATGTACCTCCTCTATATCCATGGTATTTCTGTTTGTGCAATAGGTAAGTGTAGATTAATGTTTGAGATTGATTCTGCGGATGCAGAGTACTTTTCTTGCCTTGTAGATTTGGACGCATGATAATATTTAAATTTATTCGAATTGTTTGTTAACTATGGATTTATTAATTGCACTTGTCACAATTTTCTCATGCTTTCATCGGGCATGGACTTGGAGTTGGTTTGATACCAAAACCGTGTCTTATTAAACTCTAGTAAGAAATTTGGCACTGCTAGTAAATTAGATATCAAATTGAGGCAAATTGTTGAGTTGAGAGAGAAGATGACTGGATTTGTTGTTTGCTACCATCTTAGGGATACTGTGAGATGCTACGATCATGTGAAATTGAGCTCTTATGACGTCTAAGATTAGGCTATTATTGAAATAAGATGCAAGAGATCTGACAGATACTAGGAAACAAATTTCGTGATTGATTATTAGAATGGAAAGGCTCTTTTTTTTTTTTCACTACGTACAACAACTGGTGTAATTGAAGAACCAATTTTTTGTACATGTTATTGACTTGTTTTTCTCAACATGTTATTGCTTTACATCACACTCAAAATAGTTAGGAATCAGTTGAAAGTTGCATACGCTTTTGGTTTTATACTATTGTTTTTTGCTCATATATCTAGTTGCACCATTCATCGTTGTTTATTTCTTTCAGTGAATCAAAATAAAATCTATGTCCTGATGATTCTTTGTTTTTGTATATTAGGAAGTAGATATCTCACAACTTACTAAACCCGAGATTGCAAAGTCGATCTTTTATGTCTGAGCAAGCCTCTCTCTTTTTGGGACCATTTGGATTGCTTGGAGAATATTCTCTGGCCACTAGTCTCTCTTTTGGGAGTTTTGACTGCATGCATTTCGGGCCACATCTCCAGCCAGCAACTCGTGGTTGCTATTTCATACAGCCGGTTTTTGGTGCAGAAATTAATTTTTCTGTTTGTGAAAGAAGGGACTTCGTTGTTGCTTCTGGTTCCTGAGACCTTTGGTGCCCCCAACTTTGTTGGAACTGAATAATCAGTTGAGGGAAGATGGCTCTGCAGAATATTGGTGCTGCAAACAGTGATGATGCCTTTTATAGGTATAAGATGCCCAAGATGATAACTAAAATTGAAGGCAGAGGCAATGGCATCAAGACAAATATTGTAAACATGGTTGATATTGCTAAAGCTTTGGCAAGGCCTGCTTCTTACACAACCAAATATTTTGGATGCGAGTTGGGTGCTCAATCTAAATTTGATGAGAAGACAGGTGTTTCCTTGGTTAATGGTGCTCATGATGCTTCCAAGCTTGCTGGCCTGCTTGAAAATTTCATCAAGAAATACGTGCAATGCTATGGGTGTGGCAACCCTGAGACTGAGATTATCATTACCAAGACACAAATGCTAACTCTTAAATGTGCAGCGTGTGGATATGTGTCTGACGTTGATATGAGGGACAAGCTAACCACTTTCATACTGAAGAACCCACCAGAGCAGAGGAAAGGGTCAAAAGATAAGAAGGCAATGAGGAGGGCAGAAAAGGAGAGGTTGAAGGAAGGTGAAGCAGCTGATGAAGAGCAGAAGAAGCTCAAGAAGGAATCGAAGAAGAAAGTAACCACCACATCTACCAAAGATGCTGCATCCTCAAAGACTACCGGTGCCAAGAAGAAATCTGGTTCTGACGGGGATGGTTCAGCTTCTCCTGTTGAAAGACAAAATGATCAGATTCACAATCATGATGATGACAACGACGATGTAGTGTGGCAGACTGATACTTCGCTGGCAGCAGCCCAGCAACGCATCCAGGAGCAGCTTAATTCTGTGACTGCTGAGATGGTAATGCTTTCCACCAACGAAGAGCCTGCTGAGAAAAAGAAACCAGAGAAGGCAAAGAAGGGACATACTGATGGTAACACCAATGAAGAGCCTGCTGAGAAAAAGAAACCAGAGGAAGCAAAGAAGGGACATACTGATGGTAACGCCAATGGCAACACAATCCACAGTGAAAGTAATGGCGCTCAGGCCAACAGCTTTGGCATCAACGTTGCAGAAATTAAAGGTCGTCTGAAAAATGGGATAACCCTTAACCAACTTCAGACTTTTTTGGGCTCTCTCAAGGGATCTCCTCAGGAATTGATGACTGCATTTTTTGAAGCGCTCTTTGAAGGAGCTGGGAAAGGCTTTTCTAAGGAAGTTGGGAAGAAGAAGAGCTACATTGCAGCTACCGTGCAAGACGAAGCAGCCCAGCTGCTTCTGCTCCATGCTGTGGAAGCCTTTTGCGGCAAGTGCAATCCAGATGCTGTTAAGGAAGTGGCTCTAGTTGTGAAGGTACTTTATGACGGCGACATACTCGAAGAAGATACTATAATTAAGTGGCATAGCGAAGGCATCTCAGGAGGCAAGAATTCTCTGGTGTTCAAGAACGTGAAGCCCTTCGTGGAGTGGCTTCAGAGTGCAGAGTCGGAGGAGGAAGAATGATGTTTTTGTCATTGTCCCTGAATAATCTTCTGTATTGGGAGTTATGAGTCGAGTCGACCTGCTTGTCTTTTGCATCTGCGTATCTTTGTGATGAAATATGTTTTTTCATGAATTTGAACAGTGTTGCAATCTGGTTTCGATTTTGGTTTCTTATGAATTCTCTCTCTTGAGCACTGCAGGTCCTATTTCTTTTGACTTTGAACCTCAACTTAGGATTGTTTTTTCGAGATGTTTTTAGTATTCTGCAAAAGATTGCAATCTGTTAATTTAATAGTCTCTATCAATCATTGTAAAAGGGTTAAATTATGGTTTAGTTTTTACTTTTGAGATTAATAATCAGCCCGCGGAGGAATGAAGAATTATGTTACGTCTGCGTGGCCTGGTCATTAGGTTCTGCAGGGCATATTTTTTTCATGTAGCATATCTTGCCTTGAATAATGTTACAATATCAAAAGGACAAGTTATTAGACATATTGGAAAAATCAGAAAATGCCTGTAGGCATATCTCACAGGCCGTGTTACACCACTTCTGCACACACTTGCGGTAAGCAAACTGCGAGGTGTCCACAACTACGAAGCTCTGTCGTACGTAATTTTAGACTACTTTACAAAAAATTATTTTTAAGATTTGTAATTTTTAAATAATTTTATTCATTGGTAATGATAATTCTACTCAAACTAGCACTAACAAGGCTGGAATTGAAAATATTCACAGCACGCATCGAATATAATGATGCTCACAATTCAAATCTCATGTTCTATAAGCTAACTATTCTATTTCAAGGGAAGCACGGGGTAATCTTTCAAACCGAATGGCTGAAAGATCTTTAACTATATCAAGTATATTGGGAGGATGAATAGTGATTTTTTATTCTTATTCGATCGTGCTTGTCTATAACACATTACTGTACAGTGAAAATAAAAACACAAGTACAAACAAATACAAGATACGAAAACACAAGCATTGCACAACGATTTTACATAGTTAGGAAGTCAAATTCTTACTCTACAGTGACATTCTAGTGATCTGTCCTCACTATGAATTTCTCTTTCTTGGCAACATATCAGAGATGGATAAACCTCTTACAATGCAGAAGCTTACAATACGATACAACCAAACAAATACAAAATATAAATATTAAGCAAAAAAAAATGCAAAGAATAACTTTTGATCGCTTGTTTGATTGCTATGAAATGCTTTGAAGATCTGAAATTGCACTTGCACGTTCTCTTCAAATCCCCCAAAGAATCGCTACATAAATCTCCCTATCGAGCTCCTTTTATAAGCTCCGCGTCGGACTATTTTCTTGCCAACCAATCGATTGTTCATCACCCTCAGTCGACTGCCGCTCAAATCTAATGGCTACTGATACCACTGTTTCTCTAAATCACTGCTCAACAGATACAAAACAATCGATTGCTCACAATCCCAGTCGACTGTTGTCCACACAGTCGAGACATTGATTGAGTGTACCTTGCTTTTGATCACCCGCTTTCAAGTGTCCAGTCGATTACTCTACTACAACAGTCAACTGTGTCGTCGGAGCTACTGTTTCTCACATCGCTCGTCCGCCCTTCAGGTTTCCCGAGCACCAGCGATCGAGTCAGGCTTCCCATCGCCAACCTTTGCTTGGCCAGTCGACTTCTCCATAACAATCGACCGTCAAGCACTATAGTTGTTTCCCGAGCCATACAGTGTCGAGCACCCAGTCTGAAAATCGAATTTCACAACGAGAGTCGTCCACACTAGACCAGTCGACTTCTTCTCCACATCAGTCGATTGTCGAGCACCATAGTTATTTCCTAAGTCACACAGTGTCGAGCATTCAGTCTGAAAATCAAGTCTCACGACAGAAGTCAACCACACTAGACCAGTCAACTGTTAAACCTCAAACATGAGGTTTGACCCAAGTATGCTCCCTTTATACTTGATCAATTACTCTTGGCCTAAACCTAAGCCTTCTAGTCATCTCCATCAGTCTCACGCCCTCAGGGTCCATCCGAGTCCTTCAAGACTTATTAACCCTTCGCGCTAGTCTTCAGGTGCTTCCATCGGTTGTCATATTATTGAGTACACTTTTTCAAGAGGTCGCGCCTCCGGGACTTCTCCATTGCTAAAAGGCCACATCTTCAAGACTTCCTCATTACCAAGAGGCCTCACTTCTGGAACTTCCACCGCCAAGGCTCCATCCTTGGACTTTCCTTTTATCAAACATCCATACTTGAACTTTCTCCGCTTGCCTAACATCCAGTCAATCATGACCTGTTAGGACTTCTCTTGCCAAGCTCAATCCCTTAATCAGCTGGGTCTTCCCTTGCCTAGTCGTCCAATCACTCTTGGTCTGTCAGGACTGTTGGGTTTCCGGCACCGCGGCGTGTGTGTGTGTTCGATCATGTTTCGTAAACATGAGCACAGCGGAAGCAATTAAAAATAATAAATCTATATTTATTACAACACACACAACACACGCATGCATATTACAACAAGTGTAGACATAACCGTAAATTAAAATTTGCAATAAAAGAAATTTATCTACGTTATACCTTTCGTATGACGTGTAGCGGGAACGACATCAACCGGAACGATCCTCGTAAGAATCGTCTCTATCCGTATCCACGCCGAGCTCCTCGGGATGACTTCGCTAAGTCACGAGCTTCATCTTCGTACGGGTTACTAGCCTCGTGTTGAAGACGACGTGATCGAGAGATGATCACGATCCGAATCCAAATTCGGATCAAAAACCGAGTCCTCAAAACTCGATTCTCCGGAGAGGTATTCGTCAACCGTTTGACGAATCCTTCGTCCCCCACCTCAGAGGATTACTGGAGATCAAATCCCCGGTAAGTTAGCCGCTTCGGAGCACTAATCGTCGTCCAAACGACACTCCGACGAGAGGAGGAGAAGCTGTCCAGAAAACTGGACAGCTTGGTGGAGGATATAGGCGCAGGCCAACCAAGGAAAGAAAAGGCTCACCTTGATGCCAAACCTATAGGAGATCACCGGAGGGTCGCCGGAGGATTGAAGCTTGACGCCGCAACAAGTTGACGGCGGTACAAGGGGTCGCGGCACACTAGGGTTGGCGCAAAACTCCTTCAAGGGGGTGGGCGCAACTCAAGGGCTAGGGTTTTGGATTAGGCTTAATTATCCATTAAGCCCTCTTGTAGAGAGAACTACTTCTCTTAATGGTTATTGGATCATAACCATTAGGCCCGTTAACCCGCTCCATTAGGATAAGTTAAAATAAACCAAACCATGATGGTTTATTTTAAGTTAAAACGAACCGAACCAACTTTTGGTTCATTCGTTTAAAATAAACCAAACCCTTTGGTTTATTCTCATCCATTGGATTAGAACCAAACCATTTTGGTCCATCCATTATGTCTTCATAAGACACGCCCATCCACGCCTCCATTGCGATCAAACAATTTCATGCTCGCTTATGTTCGGTCCAACCAAACATAGTTTCTCCGAGAATCCCATTCTCAAGCTCGCTTTAAATCCTTTGATTACACTCGCGCGGTGACCAAATAGGTTCTCGGTTTATGTTGGCCGCCTATAATTAACCATTAATTATAGAACGATCATGAGTGGCACCTAGTAGTACATCATGATCCCCAATTAACCAAAAGATCAACGGTTGATCCGTAACTATTTCTCAAACCCTTCAAGAGCTCGAATGAATCGTGCCCCATTCCTTCACTCATCTTATACCCACTTGGTTCTGTGACATGGTCTATTGTGTCACCTCACTAGGTCGACTCACGCCACACCTAGCCCAAGTATCATTTCTCGTCCCACTGATTCTAGTTACTCCACATGTATCAAGAGTACCTTACTCTAAACATGTAATGCTTTGGCCAAAGACTTTAGTAACAATCCGACGAGAGGCCATGGGTATACATCTCCTCGCAAGGAGTGGTGAATCCTTTATAGGCTATTCAAACACCTTCGATCACTGACTTATACCCAATCATCCCGTCCACATCTCCTAGAGATGTTTGCTTAAGATGTCAAAGCATAAGTCTCCATGATCAAGATGACTTGAATACCGCAAGTCAAAGGAACATCGACTTAAGCCACAAGAAGAACTTCATTGACATATCTATATATGCAGAGAACCATATGAAGTCTTACTACCGGTCACTCCAATGAACTAGTTACCATAACTAGCATCCACGATTAACTCCGACATCACTATGTCTCCACCAAAGGAGAATCACCGCTTGGATACACCAAGGAGTATACCTCGCTAGTCTCGGCTGTAATTGATGGTGTCCAAATCCATCAATTCATCGACTAGGGATAATTCCGATACATCACAATTACACATGTAGAGATACTCACTAGTTGTGATCCAATCACAAATTCTCTCATGCTGTGAATCGTATCGTGGACATTCAGCAAATGAGTTTAAGATCCAATCAAATACATAAAACATGTATACTCAAATAGTGAATCTTCATTTATCATATAAATGGTTCATACATAAGGCGATTGCCTTAGGACATCTCTCATATATTACTAACAGACTTCCACTTGGCCTAATGCCAATCGCTACGGTATCCAATACCATAAGCTCGAACATGACCCTCAAACTTATTTTGAGGTAATGCCTTTGTCAAGGGATCCGCTAAGTTCCTTTCAGTGGGAATTTTCTCGATTTGTATTTCGTTCCTACTGATGATCTCTCTGATAAGATGATAGCGCGGCTACATGTTTGGATCGCTTGATGAGACCTTGGCTCTTTCGGTAATTGCTCCATTGTTGTCGCAGAGACCGTATTGCTTCAACAATGGCCGAATCACACCAAGTTCATGAACGAACTTCGATCCAAACCGCTTCTTTGTCGCTCCAAGCCGCAATATATTCTCGCCTGGTGGTAATCCGCATGCCTCTTGTTTGGAACTTTTCCAACTCATCGCGCCCATTCAAGGTGAACACGATCCGCATCGAGACCGAATCATCCTTGTCCGTCTCGAAGCCGCATCCGTGATACCGCGTATCACCATGTCCCTTCTCCATATATTAGGAACACATCCTTAGTTCTTCTCAAGTACTTAAGGATCGCCTTAATACCACCCCAATGATCCATTCTCGATCGGATTGGTATCCGCCGTGACACTCAGAGCATACGATACATCGGGCCTCGTACATAACATAGCATACATGATAGATCCTATTGCGGATGCATAGGGAATCTTACTCATGCAAATCCTCTCGTCTTCTGTGCGCGGACACATAGACTTCGAAAGGTGTACCCCATGCCCGATGGGTAGATAACCTTTCTTGATTCCGACATGCTAAACCTCTTTAGCACTCCTGGCCTATATGTAGATCATGAAAGACCAAGCAACCGCTTCGATCTATCTCTATAGATCTTAATCCCAAGGATGTAGGTTGCTTCTCCTGTGTCTTTCATGGAGAATGTCTTGATAACCAAACCTTAATCGATCAGAAGATTGACACATCGCTTCCTATAAGTAATATGTCATCGACATACAATACTAGGAACACGATCGCACTCCCACTAACCTTCTTGTACACACAAGGTTCGCTCGATTTTGTGAGAAATCAAACTTTTGATTGTCTCATCAAAACGGATATTCCAGCTCCTAGATGCTTGCTTCAATCCATAAATGGATCGTCGCAATTTGCATACCTTGGTTTTATCAACCGATGTGAAACCCTCAGGCTGTATCATATACACGTTCTCGAGCAGTGTGTTTCCATTAAGGAAAGCTTTTCACATCCATCCGCCATATCTCATAATCATAGTCGCTATGGCCAGGAGCATCCGAATGGATTTAAGATAGCTACAAAGTAATAGGTTTCGCCATAATCAACACCTTGCTTTTGACGATATCCTTTCGCCACCAATCTAGCCTTATAGGTAATCACATTACCATCCATGTCGGTTTTCTTCTTGAAAACCCACTTGCACCCTATAGGCTTTATGCCTTCAGTGGGTCAACCAAGTTCCAAACTTGGTTTTCATACATGGAATCCATTTCCGACTTCATGGCACCAAGCCACTTATCCCTTTCTCAACTTGTCAAGACTTCTTCATAACTGTAGGCTCTCATCATCAATGAGTAAC
The DNA here is from genome assembly GCA_025175895.1 of Wurfbainia villosa. Taxonomy (NCBI): domain Eukaryota; kingdom Viridiplantae; phylum Streptophyta; class Magnoliopsida; order Zingiberales; family Zingiberaceae; genus Wurfbainia; species Wurfbainia villosa. Next base: position 2,010,314 of record JAKLTH010000042.1, read on the forward strand.
ACGTCGCTCGATTCACTTACGAAATCCATATCTCTCGTGAATATTATGCGTTCTACCGTGATCTACGAAGATGTGGTGTTACAATAGGTCCAAATTGATTGCTCATCACTATGAGTTGCTCAGTTGTGCTTCACCGTGTATCTCATCAATGTCTATTTGAGTCTCTCGAGCCTCCTCAAGCTCGACGACACTCCCATCGCTTTCTTGCAAGAGAAACTCTTTCTAGAAACACAAAGATGCCTTGAAACAAACACCTTTGTTCCACAGATGATAGAATTGGTAACCCCTTGTTTCCTTAGGGTATCCAATAAATAGACATTTATCGACTTAGCATCCAATTTGTCTCGATATACCGCTTCACATAAGGTGACAACCCCATATCTTCAAGTAAGATACATGAGGTTTCTTACCATTCCATATCTCATATGGAGTAGTTGAGACTACTGTAGGCATTCTGCTTAACAAGTAAACAAGTTCAAGTGCATAACCCCAAAAGGACTTGGGAAGAGTCATGATTCATCATTGACTGACCATGTCCAACAAGGTCCTAAGTACGCCTCTCGATACACCATTATGCTGTGGTGTATAGGGCGGAGTCCATTGAGACAATATGCCATTGTCTCTAGATAATCAAGAAACTCTTGACTTAAGTATTCACCACCTCGATCCGATCAAGTATTTTAATACTTTGTCATGTTGTTTCTCTACTTCATTTCTGAATTCTTTGAACCTTTCAAAGGCTTCAGACTTGTGTTTCATCAAGAACACATACCCAAACCGTGAGTGATCATCGTGAAGGTAATGAAGTAGCTATAGCCTCCTAAAGCTTGAGTTGACATAGGTCCACATACATCGCATGTATTAGACCTAGTAACTCTCCCACTGCTCACCTTTTCCAAGAAAGGTAACTTAGTCATCTTGCCTTTAAGCATGATTCGCATGTATCGTATGAATCCAATTCAAACGATTCCAATTCCACATCGGTGTAATTCTGACATGCTTCTTGCTTATATGGCCAAGACGACAATGCCACATATAGGAGTCTATGTGATTATCCTTCGAGCACGCTGTTGCTCGCTTCGATATTGAAAATGTCACCGGATACGCCCAACGATAAATGCCATTACTCAAAGTTCCAGCCCATAAAGTACGCCATTCAAAGTTATATAACAACAATTGTTACTAAACGTCAAATGGAAACCATTTCTATTTAAACAGAAATAGAACAATGTTCTTTATTAGAGAAGGAACATAATAGCAATTGTCCAGCTTCTAAGACTAGTCCACTAGGAGCTTCAACAATAAGTTCCGATGATGATCAAGCAGAACCTTTGCTCCATTGCTAACTCGCAAATTTGACTCCTCCGACAAGTCTTCTTCTATTCCTTAGCCCATGTATGTCATTACATATATGTGAGCTACACCCAAGATCCAATACCCAAGTGTCTAAGGAAATAGAATGACAATCAATAACGAAGATACCGAAGAGGATGGGGCATCTGATGCCTTCTTCTTCTTCATGGACTCAAGATAAATCTTGCAGCTTTCTTCGCCAAGGGCCTTCCTTGCTACAATGATGGCAAGTGCCCTTTATAGGGTTCCGCCTTCTTTGTCTTTTTTTTTCTTTCTGTTCTTTTGCCTTCCTCTTAGAACCTTTGAGGAATCAACTATCAGAACCGCCTTTCTCCTCATGCTTCATGTAAGGCTCCACGCCTTCAAAGATATTGAGGAGCTCTGAATGGTGGATTCCAATTTGTTCATCCGATAGTTCATCACAAATTAGAAACTCTTGGGCAAACAATGCAGAATTAAGTCAATACTTAACTCATGATCCATCACAAAACCGAGGGTAGCTAGCCCGGATGTACCCGCTCATCTTTAGCACAAATCGCACTACGATTTAACCTTCTTGCATCTTCGTGGTGAAGAGGAGCCTAGAGACCTCGAACCTTTCGGATCTCGCTTCATCGAACAACTCATGAAGATGGAAGACCATAGTGTTAGCATCCATATGCTCATGCCGCTGCTCGCACTGTACCATCGCCGCTAGCATGATGCAACTCGCCACCGACCGCTACATGCTTCGATAGACCAACATTTGGTCCGAGTTGCATCGCCCTTAGACGGTCGTGAAGAGGCTCTTCAAGGACATATGCAAGCTTTTCCGCCTTGAGAACAATTCTCGTGTTTCTAAGCCACCAGAAGTTAGGCCCGCTTTGTTCAATCCAAAATAGTGCACAAATTCAAAGACGCCATGATCAATTTATTGACCTAGAAATACAAAACGAGCATATATGAGAAAATGATTTTAAAATGCATCAATATACATTTATAAATCCCATTCATTTTTCAATTTCAAAACCCCAAAATCACTTCGAGATCGTAGGTCCATCTCCGATCGGTCGATATCCATCATAGTTATGAACAACCTCGAGAGAGTCCAACAAGCCATTCATAACTACGACGGTAGGTATCATCTATACCGACATATATCAGATATGCAACTATCACAATGTGCTATCAACTAATTGAATGTTCACACATACATCGGGTTGTTAACACATTAACAAGTATGCATCATATGCATAGCACCCAACTTCACCTCCCTTTACATCGACCGAGAGAGTCCAACAAGCCGATGCTCCGTTAAAGCCAACCCATTAATTAGGACATAGTTTTAATATGGTTAGAGATTCAACCAATTAAGCTTGGAGAGAGTCCAACAACCAAACTAACGATTGACCTCTCGACTTTACCATATTAGTATTAAACTATTCCATGGTTTGAACATATCGTGTTCGAGCTGGCTCGAGAGAGTCCAACAACCCAAACAAGAAAGAACTCTGTTCTAACCATATTAATGGAAGGTGTAGGCTTTAATATTGATTAAGGGTTTTATGTCTCATCCTCTTTGCATGCAAATAACTATTATCTACATGGCATGGCATACATGGCATACATCTACATGTCACGACACGCATGGCATAATGTTATGCATCTAATGCAATTACATGGCATACAATTATGTCATGTATATAATTTCCTTATATGTCATAACTATTTATGGAAATAAAATATGTTTAAGATTTGATTCTCCAAATCAAATCATAATTAAATTAGGAAACAAATTTCCAAATCTAATCACATATTTTATTCATGGAATTATTTGATTAAGGAAAATCTATTTAGGAAACCAATTTCCTAAATCATTAAAACTACTTATGGAAATAAAATATTTTAAGATTTGATTTCCCAAATCAAATCATGATTAAATTAGGAAACAAATTTCCAGAATCTAATCAAATATTTTATTTATGGAAAATATCAATTTCATAAATACTTCCAACTTTCCAAAAGTGGAAGATTTCCATAAATACTTCTAGACTTTCCAAAATTGAAAAATTTCCATAAATACTTCTAAATTTCCAAAATTTAGAAAATTTCCAGAAATACATTATGACTATCGCAAAACCATTTTACGATTATGTCGAAACACAACCTGGGCTCTGATACCACTGTTGGGTTTCCGGCACCGCGGCGTGTGTGTGTTCGATCATGTTTCGTAAACATGAGCACAGCGGAAGCAATTAAAAATAATAAATCTATATTTATTACAACACACACAACACACGCATGCATATTACAACAAGTGTAGACATAACCGTAAATTAAAATTTGCAATAAAAGAAATTTATCTACGTTATACCTTCAGATGACGTAGCGGAACGCATCAACCGAACGATCCTCGTAAGAATCGCTCTATCCGTATCCACGCCGAGCTCCTCGGGATGACTTCGCTAAGTCACGAGCTTCGTCTTCGTACGGGTTACTAGCCTCGTGTTGAAGACGACGCGATCGAGAGATGATCACGATCCGAATCCAAATTCGGATCCTAAAACGAGTCCTCAAAACTCGCTTCTCCGAGAGGTATTCACAACCGCTTGACGAATCCTTCGCCCTCCACTCAGAGGATTACCGAGATCAAATCTCGTAAGTTAGCCGCTGTCGAGCACTAACCGCCGCCCAAACGACGCCCGACGAGGAGAGAAGCTGTCCAGAAAACTGACAGCTTGGTGGAGGATATAGGCGCCGCCAACAAGGAAAGAAAAGGCTCACCTTGATGCCAAACCTATAGGAGATCATGAGGGTCGCCGGAGGATCACCGGCTGAAGCTTGGACGCCAACAAGGAGTGGACGGCGCACAAGTTGGCGTGGCACACTAGGGTTGGCGGCAAAACTCCTTCAAGGGTGGCGGCAACTCCAAGGGCTAGGGTTTTGGATTAGGGCTTAATTATCCCTGCCCTATTTTATAGAGAACTAATTCTCTTAATGGTTATTGGATCATATCCATAAAGCCCGTTAACCCGCTCCATTAAGATAAGTTAAAATAAACCAAACCATGATGGTTTATTTTAAGTTAAAACGAACCGAACCAACTTTTGGTTCATTCGTTTAAAATAAACCAAACCCTTTGGTTTATTCTCATCCATTGGATTAGAACCAAACCATTTTGGTCCATCCATTATATCTTCATAAGACACTGCCCATCCACGCTTCCATTGCGACTGAAACAATTTCATGCTCGCTTTATGTTTGGTCCAACCAAACATAGTTTCTCTCGGTCTGAGAATCTCATTCTCAAGCTCGTTTTAAATCCTTTGGATTACACTCGTTGTGCGTGTGACCAAATAGGTTCTCGGTTTATGTTGGCCGTCTATAATTAACCATTAATTATAGAACGATCATGAGTGGCACCTAGTAGTACATCATGATCCCCAATTAACAGAAAAGATCAACGGTTGATCCGTAACTATTTCAAACCCTTCAAGAGCTAAATGAATCATGCCCCATTCCCTTCACTCATCTTATACCCACTTGGTTCAGGACATGGTCTATTGTGTCACCTCACTAGGTCGACTCACGCCACACCTAGCCCAAGTATCATTTCTCGTCCTACTGATTCTAGTTACTCCACATGTATCAAGAGTACCTTACTCTAAACATGTAATGCTTTGGCCAAAGACTTTAGTAACAATCCGACGAGAGGCCATGGGTATACATCTCCTCGCAAGGAGTGGTGAATCCTTTATAGGCTATTCAAACACCTTCGATCACTTCGACTTATACCCAATCATCTCGGGTCAACATCTCCTGAGATGTTTGCTTAAGATGTCAAAGCATAAGTCTCCATGATCAAGATGACTTGAATACCGCAAGTCAAAGGAACATCGCACTTAAGCCACAAGAAGAACTTCATCGACATATCTATATATGCAGAGAACCATATGAAGTCTTACTACCGTCACCCAATGAACTAGTTACCATAACTAGCATCCACGATTAACTCCGACATCACTATGTCTCCACCAAGGAGAATCACCGCTTGGATACACCAAGGAGTATACCTCGTCTAGTCTCGATGTAATCGATGGTGTCCAAATCCATCAATTCATCGACTAGGGATAATTCCGATACATCACAATTACACATGTAGAGATACTCACTAGTTGTGATCCAATCACAAATTCTCTCATGCTGTGAATCGTATCGTGGACATTCAGTAAATGAGTTTAAGATTCAATCAAATACATAAAACATGTATACTCAAATAGTGAATCTTCATTTATCATATAAATGGTTCATACATAAGGCGATTGCCTTAGGACATCTCTCATATATTACTAACAAGGACCTCACTCTCCTCGTGCCAAGTGTCCGATAAACCTTGACTTCCCTTACTAATTTCCAGTTGGACTTTCCAACACCAAGTATCCGATCACTTTTGATCGACTTGGATTTCTCTCTTATCAACTCATAATTGGACTTTCTATACTCAAATCCAACTCCAACTCGAGTTCCACTCGAGCACATTATCAAACATCAAAACACTACTCGAGTCCCACCTGAATTTGATCAATCGCGATCTAGATCGATTGCACAAATAAAATATACCGTCAATTTCCACAACAAAAATTTAATCAACAATTGCACGAAGAGGTTCAATTAGATATGCCAAAGAATTTCAATTGATGCTATAAAAGTAGCTGCTTCCATCTTCGAGTAAAAAAAATATACATGGATCATGCATGGATGGATCATATGGTTCTTGTGCTAACACCTCGTGAAGCTTTTATTTTCTTAGTATGATCCAAGCGAGCCTACTACACTACTCAGTGGTCGTAAATTATCGTACGAGCATCAATTAGCATTAGCTAATTCAACAATAATATCCTGAGAGCTCAGTCACAAAAACTGCCGCAGCATCCATGACTGAACAAAGCCATATATATACAACAGCTATTCCCTATTCCTCTATTAGATTTCTGATTTATCTAGGGTGATCGCTTATAATGTAAATGACAATAATGCATTCGATCAACGTAGTGTTGAGTTGACTCACTATTGGATTGTAAATGATCACATAATGTGGATATCTTCAAGCTTCCGCAGCATGAACAAGGAGTCTCCCAATAATTTTCTTTGTTGGAGAATATATAGTCAGCTTCGAAGCTTGGCAATGGTATGCTTGAATACTCGATCCATGTTTCATGCCTTCAATGGCAGCTTCAAGGGTTGACTCAGTGAGCAGACGGTCCGCTAGTAACACAAAATGGTCTCCCATCACTTCGTAATTAATGAACGGGAGAGGAAATGAAAATTAAGACAAGCCAAAGAAAAAGAACGTACCATTTGGCGTAACAATGCAACAAGCTCCTTCAAAATAATTAAAAAGCTCACATTACGAAAAAGAGGCGACTTTGCTCCACAGGAACGCAAATCGATGGGGTTTCAAAGAGAAACACAAACCAGTTACCAGTTGCAAGACTATCACGACCAACCTTCGACTTGAAAAAGAAAGAACAAGACAGAAAAGCATCGAGATAATCCCTAAAGCAAATTAACAAGGTACGTAATTCATGCAGCTTTTCAACAGCTCCTTCGAGGTCTCACTTTTCCGCCAGCAGAACGCCCAGAAACCAAAGGGAGCAAAGAGGAGGAAGAAGAAGGTGGGTTTTTTAAGAAGAAAGCAAGAGATGGACTATGGGGCTTAATTATGCTTCTGCAGGGAACTGATCAAAGCCAATGCCTTTTCGTCGAATCCACCATATCTACTTCTTATACTGCCATGCGACTTCGAATTTTTAAAACAATTACATTTCCTTCCATTTTCGCCGGAATAAAGAATCGGTGCCAAAGGAGCTCCAGATTGTCGCACGCACTCGAGAAGTAGATCACAAGAATCGCTGGGATTATCAAAGCTGTCATTAGGGAGGATCCTTTTACTTCACAACAATTAAAGAATGATCGTGTTAATTTGGTGTTTACATTCTCCGTAACCCGTCATTTTCGGAGATGAAAAAGGTTGGGACTTGCAGATTGGTTGGGGTTGGTTTGGTTTGGTTGCCAACTTCTCTGCATCGCCGTACGTCGCATGTTGATTAGTACGGAACAGATTGGTAAAAGAGAGCGGAGAGTCATATCCTATCCTCTCCGTACTAATTCACGTCGCGTAGATCACTCGTGATCTATCTCCTTTAATAATATCGTGAGACCGACTGTGAAAGACTGCTACATTTTAATCTTTTGCAGAAGTACGCCTGGCATTCTACTATTCTAGTGAAGTGATGCAATCCCAATTTGATGGTGTTGCAATAAGGCATTTGTGGTCGAACAACTTGGTTTTTATTTCCGTCAAATTCAAGCGTTTCTTCTTTAGTAATAAATTCGAAATACAATTTATGCACACTAAAATACTGATTTTATTTAGAATTTAAACTTCTCTTTACTGTTTATTTGGATTTTGTGTTGGAGGATAAAGATACAACTCCCAGGTGAAGTCACCCATGCCTTCTTCAAGCTACTTTTAGGAGCAAGAAAAAAGTCATTGCTCGTCTATGGATTATCTTGAGAATTAGTATCTGAACTTTAACCTCGCAAGTGAGAGATTTCAAACATTAGTCTTACCTTCCCTTTGTTCTTATTACATCTTCAGTGCCTGTGACATTGTACAGATGCATCTAATTCTGAACATAGAATGAATCAGAAAGCTAAAAAAAGAATTGCAGCACAGCAATCATCTATGATATCCAAAGCAACTCTTATTCCTATTCGAGCTTAATTCTGGTTAAATAATGACGCTTACAAGAACAGTAGAATCATGTTACAGCACTCGACTAACTAGGAATTATAGTTGCTATCTTTCCAAGCAACTCAGTTGGTAACTTGGCAGCGTTCAATGTTTTCTTCAGTTCGCTACTTTTGATTTGTGTCATACGGTCGTTGGTTCCTCCTTTGGTAGTTCTTTACCTTTGTCGTCATTTCCGCTGCCAGCTTTATTTCCATTTTGTAAAAGCTTCTCCTCTGAAGGTAGATTTTGTTTACTTTTTTTCATGTCCTCTGCTGTCCAGAAGTCCCAGATGAGGGTTTTTGGAGGTGGTGCAGAATCCCCAATGGGTGCAACTAGTCCTGGTTTCCCATCATCTATAACTGTGTCTACCAATCCATATTCTTTGGCTTCCCAGGGATTCATGAAGAAATCACGAGCAGTATCAACTTCGAGCTGAAAACAGACGAACAACTAAGTTTCCAAATGAGAGTGGAAACAGCAGGCCGAATTTTTCAATCCAACAATTTCTCACCTGGTGTTCAGGTTTCCCTGTTATTCTAGATAGAATCTTAACCATTTTTATCTTATGGTACATCATCTCTCGAATCTGCAAGGCCATCTCTGTTGCCTGCATAAGCAAAAACAATAAGAGAATTGAAAAGAATATACCTAATTAAATGACGCAACACAGACTAACCTTTAAAAAAAAACAGATAAACTACTTGAGTTCTTTTTTTCTTAGATGAATAGCTATGATGAGCTTCTGAAGAAAGACTAATTAGCTTATTGCAGAAACAATTGACTATCCCCATATCAAAGATTAAAATCTATATCCGATTACATTGAACACGTGCAAACATTGACAACAACTAAATCAAAAATGTTGGTAACCCACTTTATCCCCAAAGACAAATGAGAATGGACATTGTGAGAAAAATACCATGCCATCCACTTCAAATTTTTGTAAGAGTGATGATAAAGTATCAAAAATAAAATTTACCGTCAAGAGAGGGAGTATCTTAGCATTGGTCATCTTGCAATTATATACAAAATGAACTCATAATGTACTCCCAACAAAATCATAGGATCATTGATCAACCATAGCAAGTATCATTCTATGAATTAGTGAGCACACTCCAGCTTCTATGAAACTTGGATAGTGCAATACGTAGATGTTTCAAGGAAATATTTCTTTTCTATTATCGCAGTTATAAGAAATATTTAGCAGATCAATTGCATTCTTACATGATATACTGTCCACCATACATGACTGTTTCAGAAACAGGAGAAACAGTAAAAGTCATGAACACATTGAGTTTCACCTAGATACTTGCTTAATCTTCAAAGTATGTTGCAGCAAACCTATCTCTGATTCAGCATATTTCTTTTATGTCCACATTTGCCAGTTTCTGGAATATCTATAAGCATCAATTTCATCTCCTTGTTGAGGAGAGTCCAGATGGTCTCAACTGAGATTCAACCCGGTGTGGAATTCAATAGATAGATCTTTCCTTTAAGAAATGAGGACTGTCAGGGAGATCTAACAGGGCTGCATATTCTTTTGCAGGGCAACAATAAACTTAAAGGAGTGAGGACTGTCATACCATTGAGCATTAAAATCATGTAGCACTTCCTAATTAGAGAATTGAGAAATCTAACAATTACCATTTAATATCTAATATAGCAAGACTCACAAGGCCTACAGAAAACCATGTAGCACTTCTCTAGTTAGTAATTTCGATAAAAATAAACTCAAACGCAAAGGACAATAACTTACTTTGCCTCCAGCACTTCCCATTGGCTGATGGATCATAACTTTAGCATTTGGCATGCAAAATCTCTTTCCTTTTGTCCCAGCAGCAAGCAAGAAAGCACCCATTGATGCCGCAAGACCCAAGCAAACAGTAGAAACATCAGCCTTGCATAATTTCATAGCATCATATATCCCCATTCCTGGAAAATTTTGCCAATTATTTTCTTATAAAAGAAAACAAAAAATGGATCATCACGTTCTAAATCATAATTTTCTAGTGAAATGCACATGTTTGGCTTGGAACAAACAGATAGAAAATACTACATAACAATCCCATGAGAGGAAATCATTATATTTCTGTAAACTGGGATGATGACAAAGGGAAGCCTTATGCTTTTGTCAATGTGAGTATGGCCAGCTTTTGAAGCAAAAGCATAAGAGACAACAACTACAAGAACAATGAGAAAATGCAGATAACACTCCTAAAACACAATGAGAATATCTGCAAGATATGCTTAATATTATTAAGGAAAATATTATCAATGACTAGTAAAAATCTAAATAGCTTAGAGAGGACTAAATAACAGCACTATCTCTGATTTGTCATTTGAGCACCATTATGATGATTCATCCAAATTTCTCTTTTTATTCAAATTTAGTATCATAAATAATGGTAAAAAAAAGTGAAGTGTGTGCTCCAGCATGAAGGAAAGGAGGAAAAGTAAAAAGAGGGAGGGAGGAGACACAAAAAGGGCATTTTTGAAGAAAAAATTAGGTAGGGAAAGAAAGTTAGAGAATTTTTTTCTTCCTCTTAAATTGATCCTTCCAAATCAAATGAAAACTTTATCGAACTCGCCTCACTTTTCCTTGCTATTGCTTTAACCTTTTCAATCAACTTTGGATCCCCTTGTTGTTTTCTCAGTCAACAACTAATCTCTAGTTTTTAAAGAAAATAGAGATATGATAAACACATTAAACTCCTTATTCCCATCCTTTACGAGAACACAACTAAATAGAAGTACATATTTTCTCTTCTCTTCACATTATATTCCTACCTCTCTTTCTTATTCTTATTTTTTCCATCGCATGTAGGAAATACAGTAGTCATCCTTGGGTAAAACTAATAATTAGTAGGAAATCGAATTTAGAACATATCAGTCCTGAGTATCCATACCAGCAGTGACAGATCCACCAGGTGAATTAATGAACAATTTTATCTCCTTTTGTTGATCTTCCGCATCCAGAAATAAAAGCTGGCTGATTATCAAATCAGCAGTCATAGTATCCACCTAATGATATTCAAAAGGGGGGGAAAAGTGATGAGCAACAATTCTTAGTTTTCCTTACAGTTAATGTTTGAAATTATAAAACATGATCAAAGTTAACACAATTATTCTAACAAATTGCTGCAATTGAGCCCATCAACATATGCAAGGAATGTGCAAAAATTCATGACAAAATTACCTAAATCAAAACTTTCTAATTAGCAACAAGTCAGATATAAAAACCCTCTAAGCATTAAATACGTATCAAACGTGTTACGTGACACTGATACTCTCATAGTCTACCTGCAAAAGCAAACACCATTCTTCAAAATGGTCATATTTAATGCAGATATTATAATAAATTTGCTGTTCAGACACCATCAACTCAAAAAGCACACAATCATCAAAATCTATTTGAGCCTTAGCATGTACCAGAAAAAAGGAACAGAGGATTGCTACCTATTCATCACGCTTCTAATTCTCCAATTGACATTTGAATTCTATCCATACTATTCAGCAAACACCAAATGTTTTTTTTTCTGGATTTATAATGCCAAAAATTTATCACACGTCTACCAGGCCACGCTATCAGCCAAATTATTCAACCTAAAATATTAATTTTAATCGGAAAAAATAATCTTTTTAGCCAATTCTAATATTTTTTGCATGAAAATATGTGGCAATGATAAAAACACGGGGGGAACTATTAATTTCTGATCAAGAATGGAATTGCAACGACTGTTCTAAGAGACAACAAGGTAAAATATATCTTGAAATGAGAGTCAATGCTCAATTAGACACTCAGATTAGAAATTTTGGAGAGAGAAGACCTGGGAACCCAAAAAGACAATGCGCTGCCTGAGAAGCATGTTGGTGACGTCGAGCTCCTCGAGACTCGGCATCCGGAAAGCCGCGGGCCCGGAAATCGAACCCGAAAGGTTCCACCCCTCCGACAAGGTCCGCCCTCGGCGCAACACGGCGGATACAGAAAGGTTACGGCGAGATCTTATTCTCGGCCGGACGGAGGCGCTGCGACAGGGAGAGGAGTGGAGCAGGAGACCATGGGAGGAGAGGGAGCAAGAAGAGGAGAGAAATTTGCTGGTAGAAGAAGTGGCGACGGTCGCCATGCTCTCCATTTCTCTGCGCTGCTCTCTCGATTGGGAATTTGACGATCGAACGGGAGTTGATTGTCCATTTGTTGAGGAAGTTGAACACAACGCTGCGTATTGAGCCGATCTGTTTTAGCGGTGTCAGCCCAAGTATAATTGGGCTTTCACCACATTAGATAAAGGCCCAATAACTCTTACTATCTTACTAGCCACTCTAACGGGCTTCTCGAGCGACCACACGATGGCGGCCGTTGTCGCCTCCACCCCGCCTTCGCCCCGCCGCAACATCGCTGTCTCCCTCCCTCCCACCGCCTCCGGCCGTCTCCCTCCTCATCTCCGACGATTCCGCGATAAACCCCACCTCCTCCACCACTCTGTTCCCTCTCCGACTGCCGATTGGCCCCTGGAGCAACGCATCCGTGAGTCTCTGGGCATCCTAGACCTCATGGAATCCCAGTCCATCTCCCCCGAACCTGAGATCCTCGCTGCTCTTCTCAGGAGCTGCACAGAAGCCCGCTCACTCCGCTTTGGCCGCATCGTCCACGACAAAGCCACCCGGACCGGCCTCCACGCCCACCCTCTCGTCGCCAACAGTTTGGTCCTACTCTACGGCAGGTGCGGCCAACTCGGTACCGCGCGTCTCCTGTTCGACGAAATTCCGGCACGAAATGTCGTCTTATGGACCACCATCATTTCTGTCTACCACCAGGCCGGCTTCCCGCATGATGCGCTCGAATTGTACCGATCGATGCAGACGGATGGCGGTGTTCGGCCAAATGCCTTCACGTACTCGGTCGCTCTGAACTGTTGCGCCAGTGTACGAGACTTCGAATTAGGGGTTCGGATTCACGAAGAGCTTGTGAAGGACGGATGCGAATCTGATGAATTCATAGCCGTCGCGCTGATTGACATGTACGCCAAGTGCGGCCGTGTGGTCAATGCCCGTCAGGTGTTCGACCGCATGACTAAACCTTCAGTAGAGGCTTGCACAGCCATGATCGAAGGGTATAATGGCAATGGCGACGGAAAGAAGGCAATATATGTGATGAGAAGGATGCTTCAGAATGGGATCAGCGGTGCCGCCGCTGCCAAACTGGGGTTTGCATCAATGGTCAGAGCATGCCTTATAGAGTTGTCTCTTAGACAAGGCCAGGAGATTCATGCACGCACCATCAAAATTGGGCAATATCCAGGCTCGAAAGCTCTTGCAGCGCTGGTAGAGTTGTATGAGAAATGCGACAAGATGGCCGCTGCAAAACATATTTTTGATTCTTTGGTAGTCAAAGAGCTTGATCTGTGTGCGAGAATGGTCGGTGGCTTTGTGAGGAACAAGATGTACACAGATTCTTTGAAGTTGCACGCCGAGATGATGTCTCTCGATCTCAAATTGAATCCTTTTTTGGTAGCACTGGCCATCAAGTCGTGCATGGAGATGCCAGGTTTGCGGGAAGGGAAACAAATTCACGGTGCGTTAGTCAAAGTTTCTCGGTCGGTCGATCAGTCTGTTGTTGACAGTCTTATAGAGTTCTACAGAAGCTTTGGAGAGTACGCAGCAGCACAGAAGCTAGAGAAACTGAGTTGAGATTGTGTGTATAATCAGGGATTCTTGTGGAAAATTCTTACGGAGAAGCAAGCCACTTGGAGGAGCTGCATTGCGAGGATAAACAACAGCTTCATTTTTGGCATGTATTTATCCTTCATTAAATTGTCTGTGATAATATTTCCAAATTGACAGCTGGATAACAAGGACAATTGATGTGTGCAAATCGCTCTTGTATGTTTTCACAATTTATTTTTTTTTAAATCTCTACGGGGATATAGTGTAAAATTTGTAGAAGGGTAAGATTCAATCCTTAATATTAGTAAATTGTTTAATATCTGCATCCGATCATATTCTTCATTAATTTATCATCGCATTAAGATTCGTAATTATCCGTGATTTACATTTACTTCTTTTTCATACTTATGGGACTGAGATGAGTAGGGTTCGTTGGAACGGTCACAGCAGCTGTTGTGGACGCCTCCATTCTCATTCCAGAACACCTTCCTTTCCATTTCGTAATAGTCTTGACGTCGTCTCTTCCTTTCTTTCGCAATCATCGTCTTCATCCGTCGTTGTCTTTCTTTGGAACGTTTTGACTTAGAAATCTAAAACAACAGAGGACGTTCTGATTCCGAAACAGATTTTTTGACCATTTCATATCTGTTCTAACGAACTATAAAGATGAAGAGATCACTATATTGACGATTCTAACTTTGTGCATAAATTTTTATAGTATCAAATAATGAAGATGTAATCCTCTTGATTTAATCAGAGAAATTTTACTTTTATTTTTTATTTTTTTAAGTTGACATTGTATATTTAGATTTTCCACTCATTTTAGTGGTGATGGATTCGATTTTACGAAAAAATTTCTATTAAAATAATTAAAAAAAATATTCGCAACAGCAGTCCAGCTCTTTATAATTTATCACTATAAATAAATAAATAAATATACGGAATCAGAGATTCTTAAAATATTGTATAGGTATTCTATATGCACGTGGTACCACTGTATCAACGTCGTAGCCCGGGGCAAAAATTTTACTTTTTGTATATACAAATAAACACGCAATTTTACTTAGGGTAATTTTTTGTTGGAACACTAAAAGTTTATCTCTTTTTTAAGTACCTTTCAAAATTTTGAAATGTTAAAATAGTGTTTAAACTGGTTAACTTTCCTCATTTAATCCCTAAATATGGTAAATGGGGGAAAGGTGATATCAATGACAGACTGAAAATAAGAACCTTTTAAAAGATATTTCAGAGAAAAAAAAATAGAATTTTGTGTTTTCGGGATTGTTGGAAATTTTTGGCGTATTAAAAAGATAAGCAACAGTGTTTTTTTTTAAATGTTGTTTTTCTGTTTTTGTCGTATTTTATTTATTTTTTCGGCCTTCAACTCCGTGAAATAAAGATTTAATTTTCGAGAAAGAATTTATGACTTTCTAAATGCTTCGTTATGTTTCTATTTATTTATTTAGTTTTTTCAAGGCTTGTATAGGCGCATGTGATCGGTAGGACTGTAAATGAATCAAGGGTTCATGAATAAATTTGATGTTAGACTCGATAAAAATTTATTTACCTTCGTTCAATATATATCAAAATCAATTAATAAATAAACTTCAACGACTCAGTTGTTGGTGCAATCGGCCCAGGTCACGATTGATCAGGACTCGAGTTTGACTCGAGTGATGTTTTGATGTTTGACAAAGTATATTTGACAAAGTATGTTAGACATAGGATTGACATTGATGTTTGACATTAATGTCGGTTAATATGTTGGGGAGATTGTTTATACAATCGACCCAGGTTATAATTGACCAGACTTGAGTTTGACTCGAGGGAGACTTTGGTGGTTGACTAGGGTTGACCATGTGTTTATGGGAAAGTCCAAGTCATGGGTACTTGGCATGGAAAGTCCAAGTGGGACACTTGGCATTTGGGAAAGTCCAAGTCTTGAGTACTTGGCATGAGAAGTCCAAGCATGGGTCTTGGCAAATGAGAAGTCCAAGCATGGGTCTTAGTAAATGGAAAGTCCAAGCATGGGTCTTGGCATGGAAAGTCCAACATGGGTTGGCAAGGAAAGTCCAAGCAGTCTTGGCATTTGAGAAGTCCAAGGGGATTGATATTGGCAAGTAAAAAGTCCAAGATAAGTCTTGGTGGGCGTAAAGTCCAATGTGCCTTGGCGGTGTAGACACGTTAGCATGACATAGCATATAGCCGATGGAAGCACGAAGCGCGATGAACGAATGAAGTCATGGATGACTTGAGGGATCCGAGAGGCGAGGTCGATGGAGGTGGCTAGAAGGCTTAGTCTAGGCTAAGGTGGTCTAGCAAGCATGGGGCACCATATTGGGTTAAAACCTCATTCTTGAGGTTGGCAATGACCGGCATTATGGCCGGTTCGCCGAGTCGATTTGAGTTCGACCGCCGGCCGAGAGCTTTAAGAGCTCGGCAATGATCGCTCATGGGAGCCGATCGTGTCGGTGATCGACGCCGATCGGCGAGCAGTAGCGCCCGTGAGCCGATCGGCAATCGAGCAGCACCGATCGCCAATGTTGGCGGCCGATCAGGTGAGAGTCCCGCTGAATTTGTCCAACGTGGATCGAGCCGTTGTCTCACAACTTCATGTTAGCGGTCGATCGGTGATTTACGATACGATCGCGCGGAAATCCAGCCCGATGCGAGATAAAAGGAAGCTGTTCATGGAGATTGCGACATTAGTTCTTGGGAAGCTTTCTTGAGGCGATTTGAAGGCGATTTGCAGGTGCATTTCAGGGCCCTTCAACCTCATCCAAGCAACCAACAAGCAAAGCGCTCAAACCCTAGTTTTGTAAAGTGTTCTTTACATTTCCTTTATATTTGCTTGTATTTCTTTAGATTATTGTTGTAATCTTGTGTACGAGGTTTCTCCGCCTCCGACTTGTTGACGAGAAGGAGTTTATTGATTAGTGATTGCATTGGCGTCGCTAGAGCTCGTTAGAGCTCGATCCGTGGAGTAGGAACCGTTACGGTTCCGAACCACGTTATATGATCGTGTTGTGATTGTGTGTCTTGTTATATTTATTTGTTATTACTATTCCGTGCTAACAAGATCAGACGATCAAACGCGAAAGAATTCCATCTACGTGCTCATCTACGCTATTCACCCTCTAGCGCCAATCTCCAATCAAGTGGTATCGAGTCCGTGGCTCTTCAACGGATTAACAACCGGGAGCAATACGCTAGAGGGTAAAGATGGAATTTCAAGACAAGCTAGGTTGGGACATCAACACACCGGTCCCGTACTCATTATATGGACAAGAAGGCTTCGATTCTTGGAAGAGAAGATTTGAAGATTTTTTGATGATGAGGGACTTCGAGGAATGGTCTCTATTAATGGAAGGATTTGAGTATCCTAGATGACCGAAAGGTGGTTTCCTCAAGAAAAAGAGATGGAGTGAAGATCAACTCCAAAGATTCGAGAAAAACAAGAAGGTAATCAAATTCATTTTTGATTTAATTCCAAATGAATTCTTGTGTAGCCTAGGTGAATGCATGGATGCTAAGGAGCTATGGAGCGATTTGGCAAAGCTCCATGAAAGCCCATCAATGGTCTAAGAGGAAGAGACCGAAGAGGCTAATGCATCATCTTCACAAGGAAGTGAGGACTTGGAGGTTGAGAGATCATCAACATCCAAAGAGGAAGAGGAAGTAGAATCGGAAGTTGATAGGGAGTCAATTTCCGGATTGGTGGAGGAAGTGGAAGAAGCATCCACCTCAAGGATTGAGGGGGAAGAGAGAACTTCCATACCGGAGCAACAAGAAGAAGCTTCAACATCCAATCAAGATGAGGAAGCTCAAAATACAACTCCGGCACCTACCACCGAACTAGGTAACTCAAACACATCAATCTCAAATAAAAATAATATCATGTGCTTTGAGTGTAGGGAATTTGGGCACTACAAGAGCAAGTGCCCAAAGAAGATTAGAAAGCTCCACCGGCTCCAAAGTCAAGGATGCGGTTCCCAAATATCAAGAGCAAGGAGCATATCATATGCTTCAAGTGCAACTCAAGGGGACATTATAGGAATCAATGTCCTAGGAAGCAAAAAGACCAAAGAGGGAGCTACATATGTAGGGGGAGCCTCTAGGCAAACCCTAAGGTATATTTCAATAATGCACCTTCTTTAGTTAATAGGCAAAGGCATGCTAGGAATTTAAATTCTCTTGCAATTTAAAAGCATGCTAATAGGAATAAATATTTTTGCTTAGGAGCTAAAAGTGTCCATTTTAGTAATAAGGAGAAATTTGGGACTAATGTCCCTAGAAAAACCATACCTAGTGAATCTATTAAGAAAATACAAGAACATTTAGGTTTTAATCCAAAATGGACTAGGCATATGCCAAGAAAGTCAAATGCCCAAGATTTAAATCAAGATTCTAAAATTGGGAAATTAGAATTAGAGAACCAAGCCTTAAGGTCAAGGCTTGAAAACTTGAAAAGACCCTTAGGAATATACAAAATCAATTTAAAGGGTCTAGTGGTCAAAATCAAGGGTCCAATAGTCAAAGTCAACACTTAGGACCTAAGAGTCAAAAGTCAACCAAGGGCAAGAAAGGTTTGGGTCACAAACCTAAGCCTAAGGTGGCTTATCATTGTGTTCCATTTGACTATGGAACACAACTAGGTCTAGGAAGACCAAGGTCAATAGGAAGTCATCCCTAGAGTTGACCAAAGGATATGCCTAGTGGCTAGGGTTTCTAGGAAACCTAAGGTTGCCACTAAGAAGGTTGTTAGGAGGCAATCCTAAGGTTAACCTAGGCAAGACCCAAATGACCAAGGCTAATAAGCCTAGGAAGGGTCATTAGGAAGGTATCTAGGGAAGTTATCCCTAAGGAATATCTAAGTAATCCTAGGAGTTCAAATCGTTTTTGGGTTCCTAAGAGCGTGATTGATTCACGCTAAGATGGGTTGTAGGGTGTGTCAACCTTGATTGGATGGGTAGTTAACTCAACCATGTAAAGGTGACACTTTAGGTTATTTTCAAGGTTATGGTTATCTTGAAAATACATTTGAGTTTTTAATCCTAAAAGATTTTAGGATATGCCAATATTAATTATGAAGTTTGATAAAATGATCATTTTGGCACAATTTAGGTTTAGAGGTTGGTGTGCCATTTTTGGGTTTTTTGCACACTAGGGAGATTAGGTTAATATGGCAAAATATGTTTAATCCCAACAAATGGGCAATTAATATTAAAATTTAGGTGTTATTATACCTATATATTTTATATGCCATGATTTATTTGCCATATGTCATGACATGACATCATGTTTACTCTTATCATCTAAATGTCATGATCATGCTTAGGATTAAGGTATTAAATGTCATGTGTTTTTAGATTTCATCATATGCCATGACATCATGATCATTGGCCATGATTTACTTTTCTATTATTATGCCATGATCATTTTCATGCATCTAAATTGATTAAAATTGATTTAAGGACTATGACATGACTTGGAGTCCCATTTATAAGGGAATCAAGTAGAGTTGTCTTAGAAAAATACATGAAACCCTAGGTTAAGAGAACAAAACCCACATCTCACATCCAATTGACATGTATGTGTATTTATACATCCTAGATACATGTGAGATGCTAGGATATGAGTTGAGTTCAAGGTGCATAGTTTTTGCATCTAGATGAACTAAAACTCATCTAATTTTCCAGTGTGGATCATTGGGAAAGCTCGTGTACAAGTCATGCACATAGAGCCCAAGGAATATGATCCAAAATAAGGTTTTGAAAACGGTTTAAAATCATTTTGACAAACCTTGGTGAAGTCTATCTTTTGATAGCAATCACCATTGATGAGATTGATACAAAGTGAGCTTAAACTTTAAAGTTTTTAGTCACTTTTGGATTTTGTATCAATTTCACTATTTTATGGGTAAAATATTTTAAAACATTTTTCACCCATTGTTTTGGTCATAAGTATTATAATGTATCAAATTTTGTGATTTTTCGATGTACGATAATTATTTATGAATTTTGAATTCGTTCGATAATTGAAATTCGAATTTATTACGATCATTGCCACTTGCGGTAATGATCGATGAGAGTGGCAATGATCGATAATCGCTGAAGTCGATCCAGTCGATTTCGGGTTAACAAGGTTTGTTTAGCCGTGTTCAGCTATGGTAAGGTTCCTAACCACCCTAACCCTAGGATATGCGTTGGGAAGCAGTCTGAAGGGTGAAAATCCATTGGATAGGGATTAGGAGTTGGGTTAGGTCAAAGTATCAAATTTAGGGTGAGTAAAAGTTCTATGTTGAACTTAGTACGTTACTTTTGAGGGTTTAGAGTTCCTATTGGCTTAGGGGCTTTCGAGGACATTGTTGGTACAATGGAGAAGGGAGCAAGCCTTTAGGGGAGGTATCCATCTTGGGATGATGGATGTTTTTTGGGAGAATGTTATCAATTGAAAATTGATGGGTGTTTGATACCCAATTTGGAAATTGGGAGAGTGAGATAGAGTGCCTCTCTTGAGTGATATGAGACTTATCACTAGGAAGATGGTAGGCATTCTAGGTATTTTTGATCAAGGGAGATTGTAAGATCTCATTGGGACAGGAGACATTGCCCTCCTTGGAGAGAAAACCTTTTTGATGTTAGTCAAAAAGAGGGAGAATGTTGGGGGGAGAACATTTGATTTACTTTTTCACTTAAATGTTTGGGGGAGAACATTTGGTGAGTGTTTACCAATTTGGGATAATTGGTAAGGGATTTGAGTTAGTGTTCTAACTCATGGTTTTATTGGTTTTTGTCGAACATCAAAGGGAGATTGTTGTATGATCGGCCCAGTCACGATTGACGGGACTCGAGTTTGACTCAGTGATGTTTTGATGTTTGACAAAGTATGTTTGACAAAGTATGTTAGACATAGGATTGACATTGATGTTTGACATTAATGTCGGTTAATATGTTAGGAGAGATTGTTTATACAATCGACCAGTTATAATTGACGGACTTGAGTTTGACTGGGAGACTTTGGTGGTTGACTAGGGTTGACCATGTGTTTATGGGAAAGTCCAAGTCATGGGTACTTGGCATGGAAAGTCCAAGTGGGACACTTGGCGTTTGGGAAAGTCCAAGTCTTGAGTACTTGGCATGAGAAGTCCAGGGTCGCAATGAGAAGTCCAAGCATGGGTCTTGAAGAATGGAAAGTCCAAGCATGGGTCTTGGCATGGAAAGTCCAACATGGGTTGGCAAGGAAAGTCCAAGCTTGAGTCTTGGCATTTGAGAAGTCCAAGGATTGATATTGGCGGCGTAAAGTCCAAGCGGAGTCTTGGCGGCGTAAGTCCAATGTGCCTTGGCGGTGTAGACACCGTTAGCATGACATAGCCGATGGAAGCACCTGGAAGCTCGCGCGATGAATGAACAAGTCATGGATGACTTGGAGGGATCTGAGGCGTGAGGTGATGGAGGTGGCTAGAAGGCTTAGTCTGGCTAAGGGTGGTCTAGCAAGCATGGGGCACCATACTGGGTTAAAACCTCATTCTTGAGGTTGGCGGTCGGCCGGCATTATGGGTTCAAGCCGGAGTCGACTCGAGTTATTGGGTTGAAAGCTTTAGGGCTCTGGCGATCATTGCTCATGGGAGCGATCGTGTCGCGGCAATGATCACGGCCGAGTGGCGAGCAGAGCGCTCCGTGGCCGTAGGCGTCGACTACGCGTTAGCGATGGATCGCCAATGTTGGCGATCGGTAGTGAGAGTCCGTTGGAATTTGTCCAACGTGGATTGAGCCAACATTATAAGCACTTATACGAGAAATCATAACGCTCCACAAATGATCATTTATCTCATAACTATCAAGAAAATAATCTGTTCTTATAATGGTTATGTAAGTGGCATTGCCAGATTCTAATTTGGATGCAACAGACTGCTCTCTAGCAGAACGCACTCCAACAGTTGCCAAACTGAAAGGCTCCTTGTCATTATAAATTACTTCCCCACTTTCTGCATCAACCACATAAAAAGTCGATGTCTTTGTCCCAGTAGTGATGATTGATCCTTCAACAATAGGTGCTCGCTGGACATATTCCTCAATGGACCAGCTATGCTTCTATATGAAAAGAAAGAAAGCATAAAATAATTCAGTTGAATTTTCCAATCACATTGGGAAAAAATAAAAAACTAGGAATCTTTAAAATTTAGGTTTCACAGATTGTATTCTACACTGAGCTACCAATCTTAACAGGAATGATTTGTGGCTTATAGGGGGATCCTTTACAATATATGTGGAGACTTGACAGAGAACATCTACTGGTCTACCATTCTTACGTTAATCAGAAATAATCTGTGGCTTATAAGGGGCACAAAGCTTCAATAATATTTCCTGAACCTTTTATTGTCCGTTATAGGCCAGTGATCTATTTTATCATCTCACGTGGATGATATTGCAATTGTAAAATATGTATATCAAAAGGATACTAAGATCATACCCTTTTCCCAGAATCCTTGTGGTATTCATAGAGTTCCCCATCGCCATCAGATGACACAATATATTCAGGATCAATAATTGAAGGAGAATGCCAGGAATATGAAAGTGGCTGACCAATCAATACCTTCCACTGAGGTTTCTTGGATCTATTCATGAAATAGATAGTACCATTTGGCAATGCAAGGAGGAATTTATCATGTTTGCTGCATCATATAGTAAAAACTTATGAAATAGCAGTACATAACTATAAGTAACAATACATACTTTAATTGATTTGAGCCATAACGTACAGAATACTAGAAACTTATTTTATCAAATGAAACAACACTGCTATTGCAAGTATATTGGAATAATGTACAATAAATAAATCTGCTCATGCAACATCACACGAATATTGTTCTAGTATCTGGCCAAACATCAAATTCAAAGAGTTCTATGTTCACAAAAGTTAAGTTGCAAGATGGATGAATGCATCATAATCATATGTTTCCACCGTCAAAATCTATCATCAGAAAGTTCAAAAGATTTCAGTCATTAATCCCAACAACCCAAACACACGCAGACAAACAAACAAAAAAAGGTTCAGGTAAATTTCAGGTACATCTTGAAAGGAATAACAACTCCACGAGAATATCTCGTCAAGCTAATTGTCTTTGCAAATTCCCAATTATTGAAGCGAGGCAAGTTTAGATGCTTAAACAAATTTAATGATTAAATGCAAAAGCTTAAGATCCACAGTTTCGTCAGTGTTAAAGAAGCTTGGCCTCCACTATCTCGAAACTGATGCTTATATTTAAAGAGAAAGTAAGAACATACTTGAAGAATAAAACGTCGGATCTTTGCTCATTTTGAAGAGATTAAAAGAACAATCTATCAAACAAAAACACGCATAAATGAAGAAATGTTCTCCTATTCACGTGAATCCAAAATCCTCATACTTACTTTTCATCCAAACTCAGGATCGATCTCGATCCAGGACTTCCTAGAGCCTTCCGGAAGGGTACTAGATCATTGGACAACGGGCGGTGGCCACTCTCGTTCTCTGCATCAGAGACCTGGACAGCAGGCGCAGCTGGAAGAGAAAGCCGATGGGGATAAGAAGAGGAAGAAGAAGAAGAGGAAGAAGAAGAATCAGCTGCTGCAGCATCCGCCAGCCACGGTTCGCCCTCCACCGGCGTATCAAGAACCAATGGCGTCCGCACGCCGGAGATGAAAAACCCCAATACAACCACAGCGAAGAAAGGCACGAACTTCGTGACCGAGAGCATCGTCAAGCATCGAATTGAGGAGGGAGGGAGGACTTGTCCGTTGGTAGGGGCGATCAGATCTCCTCGTAAAGCATAAAAACGCCGATGAAGCAAAACTTTAGGGCAACGAGGTGGATTCGAGGATCGAAAAGAAGGCGATCCCTTGCTCTCTCCCTTCCTCCTCCTCCTCCCCCTCCCCCTCGTCTTTCGTCGCCTCCTTGCTGCCGCCGCAATTGGAAGGAAGATGGAAAGCGTCGGCACGTTTCGTTGCCTATCCCAGCGCAGAAACGGATCGGGTGTCCCATAAATTTTATTGGTATTCGAAGTATACGGATTTGACCATAAACACTCGCCATGTTTACACAAATGTTCAAGCCATAATTTTTGTAGGTACACTCTTGCGGCAATTGTATTTATGGTGAACTTTTTAATATTTTCTAACTGCTCCAGTTAGATTTGGAAGATATAGTTTGTCATGGGCAAGTTTATTATGCAGCGTTTGGTTCCCAGGGGAATTTTTTATTTTTTTTTAGAAAATAGAAAATAATTTTTTTTAGTGTTTTTCAATTTTTTAGAAAATATTTTTTTTTTATTTTTTGGAAAATAAAAATGAAAATAGAAAATAATTTTCTAGAGTTTTCTAATTTTTCAGAAAACGCTCTTTTATTTTCTAGAAAACGGAGATGAAAAACGACAACCAAACGTATTTTTTCGTTTTCTCAGAAAATGAAAATAGAAAATGAAAAATTTTCTCTCTACCAAATACCCTCTTAGTTCCTCAGTTTTGATTTCGACTCGGTTTTAATAGGTTCTGGATCCATCGATGTTGAAATCGGTCCGAAACAATTTAAAATTGGTTCCGAACCGGTTCTGATTCCAAAATTTTAACTTTTGAACCAATTCAATCCGGATCGGTTCCGAATCGATTTCGAAATAGTTTCGAATCCCCTTACTCAAACTCGAGCTTCCAAATTCATCTAACATGTTAGTGATTTTATTTTATTTTTTCTATCGCAAAATAATTTTATAGACATATTAGCATATTAAGAATTTCTACTTTTTAATTAACAATCGGAACCAGATCCACATCAGAATCAGTTCCGAACCAGTTCCGAAATCGATTTGAACCGAATCGAACCAGAATCAGAATGGTTTCGATTCGGTTCTAGAACCAGTTCATCTGAATCGACTCCGATTTCGAATTTAACGGATTGATTCCGATTCGATTTCGAATCGAATCTGTCCGTTAAATATGCCTAATTCGTCACGGGCCGTCTTGCATTTAGACGTTTGGTCCATCGTGTTCTTCAGACTCGATGTAGTCCTTTGATCCATAGCGAAAATGATAAGGATCAACTTAGGAAGGAAAAAATTTGATCGATATGGATGATGCGTCAAATCGATACCAAAGAGATAATTTCGCCCCAGTAGGGCTCAACCCAAAGGGCTTGACTGTTGGACCATATCGAACGGTTGAGATATACGAATAGATGACGGTGTTTCAGTTGGACAAATGCAGCGATTACACACGTTAACAAGTGTGGTGGAAGGGAAAAGGATACAATTGAGCATGAGGCATAGTGGTCATTCGTTTATCCTCAATTTTGTATATAGTACGATCTTTTTTAGCCCTTTCTAGAAGCATCTTTGGGTTAAAATCGTTAGTGCCTATAAGATTTACATATCTCTACAATAGTATGAAATTGTCCACTTTGGGTTTAAGTCCTCATAATTTTATTTTTAGACTTTACCCAAAAAGTTTCATATCAATGGAGATATTCTTTCATCTTATAAGCACATGATCTTTTCCATGTCTTATCAATGTGGAACTTTGATTGTATTCTCAATATTCCAACAATCCTCCCCTTAAACGAACGACCACATTGACCCCTCAAGTCTATTCGTCCTCCAAGGACATCCTCTGCTATCCTCTGCTTGATGTCCGATCCTCAACCCATCAGGACTTCCTGCCAATTGTCTGGTCCTCTTGACCCAGCTGGACTTCTTGCCAGTTGTCCAGCCCTTCTGGCCAAACTGGACTTCTTGCCAGTTGTTCGGTCCTCCCGATCCAACTGAACTTCATGTCTGGTGTCTGGTTCTCTTGATCCGGACATGTGAGCTCAACTTCCTTCGTTCGAGGTTCATGGCTTGACATTGACTATGACTCTGATACCAATTGTTAGTGCATATAAGATTCATATATCTCCATAATGATATGATATTGTCCATTTTAAACCTAAGTTCTTATGATTTTATTTTTGGACTTTACCCAAAAGACCTCATACCAATGGAGATATCTTTTCATCTTATAAGTACATGATCTTTCTCATGTCTTATCAATGTGAGAATTTGATTGTATTCTCAATACTCTAACAAAAATCAATACGCATCAATCCTATATGATATTTAAGTCAAATAGAATTTAGAAGAAAGAAAAATATATATAATATAATATAACTAGTGAAGAAGAAGCAACTGATAAAAATTTTTCCTTTTCTCTTACCTCAACTTGTTCTCATATATGATCTTTCCCTCACTTTGTCAATCAGATCATCCACTAGCTATGTGAAAGTTAGGACACAAATATTGCACAAGATTTCTCTGCTCAAATATATTTCCTCTTTGTCATATATGAGTGAGATCAGAATATTCTAGAAGAATCGTCACGTGTAAGGACGGATTTATGTGGGAGCTGTCCTAGGCTATAACCCAACCTTTTTATTTTTAAATTCTATAGATACACAGTTTTCAATTGGACGCTGTAGATATTGTACATACAACAACTCAATTATAGTTCAGTCTAAAATCGATAGTCAAGTTCAATTCTAATTTATAGATCCGTCCCTGGGCACGTGGGTTATATGCGTGACTTGGAAAGAGCAACATTCAAGAAAAATCGTTTGCATTACTCAGGTTGCTTGATTTGGAAAAAGTTACTTGAATGACCTTGCATGATTTTGGAAGACTTGACTCTGAAAAAAATTGTTCGAGAAGAGCTCAAGAAGAGCTGCTCAAGAAAGAAACATTACAACTCAACGGCAAGGAACTCAATACTCGGGAACGCATGAGCTAGTGGTGCTCGGGCAACTCGAGAGGTCGGGTGCTCAAGTTGCTTGACTCGAGAGGCCAAGTGCTCAAGCAGCTCGGGAGTTAACTATAAGACTCGAAAAGTAGCTCCATAGGACTCGAGAGATTATGAGATATCCATGAACTTTCACATAAAAATTTTAGATATCATAATTTATCTTAGATGAATTTCAACTGTATCGGTATAAAAGGAATATCTAAAAGATTGCTAGGAGAGAAAATGTTTTGATTTTGATACATTACTATTTTATTTTATTTTACTTCTACTCTATTTTTCTCTTCTTCTCTAACGAAATTTAACCACGAGTACTGAAGGAACTTCGTAAAAATTCCCTCTTACTTCTTCATTGTCGGCGGAAGAAATGATTGTTCGTTAAGACACGATGAAAATTATCTCTTTTTCTTAGGTGTACGTCAGCTTGTTGACCCGAATAATTACCGATCCGAGCAATTGACAATCCAAATCGCTGACGACCCGAGCAACTGTTAATCCGAGCTAGATAAGGTCGTTTGAGAACCTAAGGCCGACTCATCAAAAAAAATCGGCTTGTTAAAAAAGAACCGATCGACCTACCAACTAAGACAGACTCAGTCAGTTCGTCGAAGCAAAAGCTCATCTATTGGAGTAGTCTAAAAATCCGTTAAATAATTCAAAGATCGATCTAATTCATCCATTTGTTCTCAGATCGGATCACTCTCAAATTTCAAATTTTTCCTCGTGGGATGTAACTCAGAGACATCAGCACAGACAACAGAAACACACTACAGATCTCAGTGAGATCTTTTATCTCATCTCCTCCCAGTTCTCAAGTAGATTTCTCGTTGGTCGTACGTAGTTGGGAACGTGGAATATGTTGGAAATGTGAATGGAAATAAGAAAATGGAAGGATGGAGAAATTCTTTTGTGGAGAAGTTTAGTCCTACATTGAAAGTGTATCACAAGTATTATAGTTGTGAACATATGTAAGAGAAAAGACTATTTATTTCTCACGCGTGAGTATGTAAGAGGGTGCGAATTTAAAGTCCGGATTTGTACTACTGTAAGACGACTCGTGTGCGAACGCGATCTGTGTGCATCGAATGTACGACCGATCAAGACATAATTTGTCCAAGTAGATCCAATAAACTTGTTGCCAGACATTTCAAAAGCAAGTCATTAATCCATTAATTATGTAGTTATAAAAAAGGAAGCATTGGAGATTTATCCAAGTGGATCCAACCAACTCTCCTCCCTTTCTCTTGTGTCGTTGATAGCTTTCTGGTATAGTCAATTCGTCAAAGACGATCTGTACTTTCGTAGTGCTGCGGCACAACCGAGCGCTTCTCCAATATGTCCGAAATCAATTCTCCTCCTCGAAAAAGAAACTATATAACAGAACATGATACTGCATGCCTAAGAACACTTGACTCATCCTTTAGGGAAACATACATCGATGGCTACCTATTTTGAAAATCTCATCATCAAATTAAGGAACCTGCTTAATTAATTAGTTCTGTAATTCCATGGCACTTCTACCGAGTCAAAATTGCACTGCGAGAGAATACAAGCCGATCAGTCAAGAAAGACCTCGACAGGCGTGGATTAGTCATGCACTTTGTTTTACATCTAAAAGATTTGGCAAAGTGAATTTGTGATCCAAACTGATTTTCTTTCTCGTATATTTTGTTTTTAAGTAATTAGACCTCAAAAGATAACCCGGAATTGTACCGCTGCGGCAAGTTGGCATTGCTTGGTCAAATTGTCGGTCAGATTAATTTCGTCATCAAAATATACTTTTTTATTCGTAAATATATATATGTTAGGACTCCATGGACGACGTAAACATGCGTATGTGTGCGTGTGTTTTTTAATTTTTTACTAATGTATTTATTTTAATTACAGAGTATTTTTAATGTATAGACAATAAGAAACTGAATTTTGATATAATAATAGATTATATAGCCTTTGATGTTGGACCATATGACCATGGTAATTCTAGAGTTGTTTTTATCGGGATGATACGACGATTAAAATACGATGATACTTACGAATGAAGTATGGATGAATTTTCAAGGAGATCTAAATTTATTTTTGAATTCAAATGATCTCCATATATTTTGGTCATCACATCAATATCTATAAAATTCTCCATGATTAATTTTTTTCACAATATCCGTAAGATAAATCGGTAAGAACTATTAAATTAATAATTCTAATCTCTTGCAGCTTATAACTCTAGAGTTAAAAATGTATATGCCAGTAAAAATTTTCATATTATTTTTATATGTCTGTATACGAGATCTAATAAGTTTCGTCTGCGCTATAGAAAGCCTCTAAAATTAGTATAAAAAAAAATATTTACTAAATAAAAAAGTCATATATATATATATATATATTTGTTTTTTTTTTTATTTTTTTCTCAGCGCCGGTCAATTGCACGTAAATCACTGTTCACTTACTAAAATTCAATGTGCATCATTTTTATTTTTATTTAAAAAAATAAACTTCTTCGGTGCACATGGATAAAATGTCTATTTTCTTCTTCCCCAAGTCAAAGCCATCTCGATCCCCTTCTTCTGCCTGTTTTTTTTTTTCTCCCTCGTTGCTCAAATTTCCAGCCGAAGCCGCCGTGTTTACTGCGAGACACGTGCCTCCCTCCTACAGCAGAGGCACGGCCCGACCTGGTACGGCCTCCGTCGCAGATTCCCACCTTTCTTATTATCGCTTCGCCTTTGCGTTCGCCTTCGCTAGGCCCGCAGGTGCGTTTACCAGCCCCCGATAGCGATCTGCGATGGTGGGAGTAGGCGCCGGATGATGACTTGCGACCCCAGGTAAATTTATGTAGGTCGAAGGCTTCGTCAATTAACTATATGGCAATTGAGCGATGGAGAGCGGGCAGAGGCAGTCATCGTCCCCACACGTGAAGCTCGATTAAATTAAACGCAGTAATCAACATTTAAGACCGATTCATTGGATGGGAACTTTGCTGCCGGCCACTGCCCGTTCTGCACGCGCATGGCATGCATTAAACAAGTAGCTCTTCTTCTGAACGGCCGCTTGGTACAGAGCCGAGATCGGCCAGCTTTTGAAGAAAAGAAAGTGAAAAAAGTAAAGGAACTAAAAGGTGTGTCCCAGGCACCCGGCCGTTGGATCTCTGTATTAGAACAAAGGAGCCGGCAGATTAAGATCAAACGCGAAGGGAGGCGTCTGCATGGCCGCCTCCGCAACCGCGTCTTCCGCCTTCCTTCCCTTCGCCGCCGCCGCCGCCGCCGCCGAGCTATTTTTCTCCAGTTCCACCCACGCTGCCGCCTCGACGGTCTCCAACCGCCACCCGGGTCGCCCCGATCCGCCGCCCGCAGGCTGATTCGGAGGACCCAGCACCAGACCGATCCCGTCACCCACCGGCGCCACCGCGCCCGATCGCCACCGTGGCGTCGTCCACGACCCAAGCTGCGGAGGCGCCCCGATCTCCCCGGCGTACCCGAAGTTGGTCTTCGCCTTGGGCCCGCGCAGGATGCGGGCGGCTTCGTCGTACGCCCGCGCCGCCTCCTCCGCCGTGTCGAAGGTCCCCAGCCACTTTCGCGTCTTCTTCCACGGGTCCCGGATCTCAGCTGCGAAACGTCCCCATGGCCGCTTCCGCACTCCGCGGAAGCCATACTCCTTCGCTGATCCACCCGCCGCCGCCATCGCCCGTAGTCGCGGTGGAGAAAGGATGACGTTGATGCGGATCGAGGGAGCCCGAAGCGGGGTGTATTTATAAACCGACGAGCCGGTCTCGTTTCCGCCCGACAGGCATTCGCTAAAACGCCCATCTATTTTTTAAATTCAGACCTTCTCGGTGTCCGCTAGGCGCAGTAAAAAAAAAACAACGACAACGACAAGCATTGTGCCATCAATCAGCGTGCGGTGAGCGTTTGCGTGGGGCGCCAGGTGCATTCAATGAACGGCGGTGATTCCACTGCGGAGCACTGTGGTTAGTGTCATCTTCCTGAATCACGGAGGTCAAAGCACCAGGACGTCGATCGCGCTCCAGTCCATCGGACGAAGAGCCACGCCGGGGTCCGCATGCGTGTGTGGACGACGAGGATCCAACCGCCGGACCCGCAGATACGTTGCACGTGCGCCAAGCGCGCCGCGGGTAGGTGGGCGAACTCGCTCGTGTCGTACGAACACGAAAGGGGAAGAAAGTCGCCTAAATTTTCAGAACCCGGTGTGTATTTCTTGTCATTTTGTTGGTTTCATAAAATATTCAGAGTTCATCAACAACAACTTAGCTCGATAAAAAGATCATTTATATTCATTAAAGAATATAAAATATGTTCGACGAATAAACTTTGTAGCATGCCCATGCTAATGCGCTGAATATGATTATTCAATCATTCTGCATGCATCGTAGCGTTCTAATTCAGAAGTCATCAAGCAACAATGAGATGCGACTAAAATTTTGCAGAGCAGCGTGAAAGAAGTAATAGATCAGGGAAAAGGTGCACTGATGCTTATAATATACAAGTAAAATTGCTAGACGTTGGAACAAAGTTGACCAACGATCATAATTGGCATGGCAGAATAAAAAAAAAGGATAGAGATTTTAACAAAAGTGCACATGTACTCCAACTACCAAACAATTTTTCTATGCTACCTTCCTTGGAAAATCGTAAAGAGTGGTAATTACAGCTTTCGAGATTTTTTACAGGAAAATTATTGACAATGTTTTACCTGAGTTAAATTAGAAAATTTGTCATCGCGAAACAAAGATTAGTAGGTGTGCTACTATAAAATTTTTAGAAAACTGGCGAAGGGCATACTCACTCGGTCGAAATCTGAATCCAGACTTCAGAGAAGCAATGGCAATGATAACAGGATCCTCTCCATCAAAGTGTAGGACAAACATCTTTGATTCATGTCGAAGAAGAACACACAGTCCAAGTGGATTTGGCTCTCACATATTTCCTTCGTCAACCTCAAGAATCTTTGCAAGCACATTCTTTTGTGTTTTAACAAAATTGTTGTAAGCTGGTTCTTGAATATTCAGGAGGTAAAGGTTCTGGTGGCAGTGCACATAACAAAAATACATATAATTTAAAAGAGATCAGGATATAAATAAACAGCTAAAATGATAAAGAATTGTCACTTTAGTATTCAATTCTACAGGAAAAAAGAAAGAGTCGATCGGATCATAAGAATTGTGAGTAGCTAAGTATTAAAATATTTGGATAAACAGAAATGAAGTTTTTCAGAATCGTCTTTGAGAAAAATAATTGGACTTTCACTGTACCAGGAAAAAAATAATGGTCCAGTACATTAAACAGAAGGGTCTGTTCAATTATCAGTAGTTTGTTGGAAAGCAAAGAAGTTTATAGCTACAAGAGGAGAAAGATTTCACAACTGCAGTTGCTTTGGAGAATGTGAAAAATGTTGCTCCACCGGATTGTGTTTTACAAACATAGATGAGATTCACAACTAATAATTATTAGGTAGAGATAAATTCTTTTTTAACTATACTTAACAGCATAGAGGTGAAATCTGCTATATATAGATTAGTAATTGCTCAAGAACTCACAGCCTCTTAATTTACCCATTTGATGATCAAATTTTAAATAAGTTGATCATCAGTAGCTGAGTGATCAAAATCTTACTGAGACTCGTGGACCTCATTCCATAACCATAATACTATCTTCCTCTTCAATATTGTACGAGTTATCATCTAGGTTCTTCACAACCCAATCAGCCTGCAAAGCACAGTGAGTGAGCAATCAAGTTTTAAACCTTCAATTGGATAAGGAAAAGACAGTAATCTGCTCTTCATGTAAAAAATCGCACAAACATCATAACTTGGTAATATGAGGTGTGCTTCTGTTGGTTATATCTATTCGAGACAGAAATGAGCAAACAGAAGTTATCCTACTGCACAATAGAATTATGACTAAATTAAAGTAATCAACAAACATAAAGATATTTTGTTAAAGGTTCAAAATTATGATGATATCCATTGTACTAGGAAGATCATTGATTATCTGTAGCTCATCAAGAAAATAAGGTGGATTAAGATAAGTATATACAAGAAATTGTATGTTAATAACAGTATATCATTTCCAGCAAACATCCAAGCTACTGTTCTCAAACCATCTTCTTGTGCATTATAGCTAAAAGATAAAATAACTTTGTTTGTTCAGTATTTCTGAATTAGTAATTGGATTATGAGGTATATTCATGGTCCAATATCAGATGTAGGTTTTCTTTCATTCAATTTTATTTACAGATCTACTTTTCTTATAAAACATGAAAACAGACAATGATGCGGTATGTGCTAGCTAAATCGATACAATCATAGATACAGATGGTTCACACAAGAAATGTTAGTATTCACTCAAGAACTTTTAACATAGTCATGGAAACCAAACCAATGCTTGGTTATCATATAACTATGTAATAGTATCAGTAGAAACATATTAAGCAAACATGTTGACTTATATTGTTGAAGATGATATAATAGGCGATACTTACAACAAATACATATGTACCACCACTGCTACATATGATTGCTAAGCTGAAAATCAGCTAATACCAACTCATGATAGCAAGAGGATTTGTTTTCATCGAAACACAAATCAATACTACACACTAATTTTCGAAATTAATAAGAAACTAGGGAGAAGTGGTACATAATATGTTTTAAAATGATTGAATAACCGCTTAGTCCAAAAACCCTAACTGCAAGGAAATATACTATTAGAAGCATTTATAATGTTATCATTCCCCTCACATAAGTGAGGACTAGAATGCCCCTCATCGCATGGACTAACTTGAGATAGATGTTTCGAAGTATTAACAATGGAAAAATTAAAGCACAGGACCTTTACTTGGATATCAAGCTAATATAACTGCCTAACCATTTAGCCCAAAAGCTTAAGATAAAAGGAAAGACTAGCCTAATATTTTATATTGTTAATGCAGCAAACAAGAAAATATAAAAAGCCCAAAGAAATTCCATTGATGGAAGGTAAAATAACTAAACAGTCTAAACTAGCATATGAGCTGTTGCTTTTACAAAATTCATTGCTTCCACATCTCAGTTATCCATGTCAATGCCGATTCCATTTGTGTGTGTGTGTGTGTACAAATATTAATGCAGTAGATAACTTAGAGTTTAGATTCTTTCGAAGCTTTGAATGTCAAGTGTTGTCAATTTTAGAAGTTGTCAGAAGTTTTTATTGTGTTTTTCCTAGGTATTGCAAAACTGAATAAAATTTAACTCATTCTAGGTACTCTTTCATCCTTTAGCTTTTATTTCCAAGGAAACTGAGATGAACATATTTTGTAAACACATGCCTGTAACTGAATCAACACCGCACTTTCCAAATAAGAAGAAAGGAAATTGTTTTTATAAAATTAAACCAAATAGAAAAGACACAACATTTCTAAAAGTAAAATAAAACTAAACTTTTTCTTTGATTCTCAATATAATGGCACTCCAAAAACCGGAATGAAATCCATAGTAGTCTTTACCGCAACAGAACTTAAACTTTTTTAATAACCAATAGTAGAAATCCCTTTCGGAATGCTAAATGATATGCAAGACATGACCTGAACAAAGTTAACGATTCAATAAATGTTAGTCAGGCATAACGTGTTACCGTGCTGGAACCAAGGAGCACGAGCGCCTGTCATTGAGTCATGGTGGGAGTCCAGCTTCGCGGCGCGTTTGTTATCTAAACAACCAAGGATGATTCTTTCAGGAAAGCTACCGCACAAAGAAAAGCCGATCGCCCCAACTCACCAAGAAGTAGAAACCTACCGTCGTCGGATGTATGATGGATCTGAGGAGAATCTTTGGAGGCGAATCGATCCTTGAAAACCATGTTTGCCGCCCGCGCGCACCACGCTCCCACGAAGGCGTCGAAGAGCAAGCGAGGCAAGGAAATTCCAGGAGAAGGCCAGCCGATGGACCGATCCAAGCTTCAACCTCGCAGCATAAAACCCTAGAGGACAAAAAAACATCCCCAGCATTGCAGGAGCAGCGGCGGCGGCGACGACGACGCTGAGCAGCACTCACCAAGCAGGGCAGGGATCGGATCCAATTCAAGACGAAGCAAAGAAATTATATTCGCTATCGGGTTAGGATTTCTTCCATAAGTAACGGGTGTCCGATATCGACAAGCTATCGGGTTCGGATCCTCTTCTATAATCAGCTAATGAGGCATGCATTTTGCTGAATTAATATCCGTGTAACGAATAATTTGGCTCAGTTGATAAGTGCATGGAGTGAATCTTGAAAGTCTAAGATTCATTTCTATCCGAAGCGTTTTTTATCCTAGATTTTTAATTTATCTCCTTAAAAATATAGAATAATCATGGAAGTAGAGATGTCAAATTGGATTGACCTGTCGAATGTTTATTTTTTTAATCATGATATCTCATCTGTCTTATCGATCATTATCTCAAATCCTCAATATCTCAGTAATTTTAGATATAGTTTTTTTAATTTTTTTTATCCGTGGATTAATCTGTCTGATCCACAACCCACTTTGGATTGGATTGAATTGGAGATTTCTCAATCTGTCTAGATGGTAGGTTGGTCCGCTCCTTCCTACTAAATATTAAATTTATAATGGATTAATCTGCTCCGTCATCGATCAATCTGTTTGACAACTTTATATAGAAGACGGTTACTATGACAGTATTAATTTTTTTTTTTAATGACAAGCTTGACACACCCATTATAATAGCTCATTTTTCACATGTTAAAACTTGATTGATTAACTGCTTTTTATTATTATTATTTTTTACCATCAATGTGTTTTTTAATTATACGGGTGACTTGTGGTTTTTATTCTCATTTTTCTCACGTTTCCTAAGGTTCGGATAGAGTCGTCAAACAAATCGATCCATGACGAAAAGAGTCAATCAATTATAAATCTAACATGTTACAAAGAGGAGTAGGTTGACCCGTTATCTCGATGAATTAAGAAATTTCTAACTTAATCTAATCTAAGATGGATTACAGATTAAATGGGACAATCCGTAAGCCATAAAAAATAAAAAAAGATTCTAAAATTACTGAGACGTTGAGGGCTTAAGACGAAGATTGACAAGATAATATAAAATAATTAAAATATAAATGTGAAAAAAATTAAAGCATTTACATCAAAGATTTTTTTATTCTACTTTTACCTTGATTGAAGTGTACATGTGATAGAAGATTGTGAATATTAGAATATTAGTAAAAAAAAATTATTTAATTTATTTTCACATGTTATATGTTTTTTTGTTAACCATGGGTCAATCGATTTAGATCCATAATTCGTACGGATTAATCCGTTTAGAATTGTCAAAATAATGAATTGATAAAATTTCAATTTAATCTATTTAAATTATTTGACGAGATAGATCAATTCGAACCAACTTAATTTGACCGTTCTAGGTTTGGTTCAGCGTGCAACAAATGCACGGGCAAATGGATGTATAAAGGATACCAAAATCCGCTTCGGTTATCCATCCGTCCATTCGGATAGTTAACTAACGTGCGTGGAACGAGGACAGAGTATTTTAATTCTAAGTCAGAGATTCTTCCTTTTAGTTTAAAATTTAGATTTTTATAAATTATATTAGTTTGCGCCATAAAAATAGAATATATTTCTAAATGTAAAAAAAAAGTTCGATATGGTCAACTAACAGTGTCTTCGCTAAATTCTTTAGTAAAATTATATATATATATATATATATATATAAAGTTATTCATCAGTTTAATAAATGTAGTTGAGGAATGAAGGAGTTGGCTTTTAAATAGACACGTGTTAAACGCGGAACATAACTTTTAATTATATGACCCCGTCAAGGCGTCAACCAGCAGCATTTCTTTGAGAAAATGGCTAAAAAGACAACGTGCACCGAGTAGGGGCGCTGACTGTGCAGGCAACCAAAAAAAAAAACATGTGGTAAAAATATATTATATTTCCACGTGACATTTCTGTGGCCGAGAGCTGATTCCTGGAAGCGGACGATGAAGCTGCTTCTCGACTTCCATCAGAGCTTCTTCCACGGCCTTCTCCACGTCAGCCGTCGAAATCTATTGCAAAATTAAAACACTGATTATTATATAAACAAAGATTTTGCTTTCTCATTTTACCCTTCAATTTTAGATAATTACAATATCCTCTACTGTTTATGCCTGAAGGGTTTTATAAAAAAAGCTTCTCAACTTTTCAAATTATCAAAAATATACTCATAATTTTTAAATTGTTATTACTTCACTTCACTCCTGCTCACTAGCATTATTAATTTATCAAACAAAACTAATGAAATGATAATTACACTGCCTTTCTAAAATTATATATCCTAGTTTAATTTATTCTCGTGATGGTTTGGCAACAATAACTCAGTAAAATGATATAATTGTATACAGATAAAGTTTAATTTATCCAAAGGTTTACTAGCTTTATAAAATAATCTTAAATTTTTATCAATGTCAATTTAGCAATTTAGAACATAAATCTAAAAAAATAAATATTTCAATCATGAAAATTGAATATTTTGATCATTTCCCTAATGTAAATATTAGCAAATTTTAGGACAAAGTGAAATTTGCTTCCGAACAAAATGTACTCTTTACAGTGACGATGGGTAATAAGTTAAATATTAGGAACAAAATTAAAAATGCAGTAAATTCCGGAAGCAATGTGAAAATATTTCGGCGGCGATCTCTCACCTTGGGATCGATGCTCACGGTGGCTGAGAACTCCGAGCGAGAAAGATCAGAGCGAATGGCTTTGGCCGTCACATTCAAGCTCTGCAAACATCGAAGAGCTCCGATCATGGAGCCTATGGGAGAAGAAGGATTCTCTACCCTAATTTTAACAGTCGCCGCTTCATCGCTCCCAAGAACCCGCGCCGTCAGCTCCTCGTTGCGCTTCTGAAGCGCCTGCTTCACCGCCTTCAGCTCTCGCAAATGCTGAGTCGCCGATTCAACAATCGAGTTCTTGTCGCTCTGAGATTGCAGGTGGAAGATCCATTAAAAATTAGGCTCAAAAGATTTAAAATTAGGTTAAAAACAGGGGATTCGCTCAAAAAAAGGGGACCTTTGATCTCGAGGCGATCATGGAGTGCAAATCCGCGTAGCTCTGGCTGATCTTCTCCCGCCGTTTCCGCTCCCTCATCATGTGCCGGAATCCGCGGCTCATCGCCACCGGGCTCGGCGTCTGCTCCTCCGCCTTCGAGATCCTCTTCAGCATCTCCATCACCCGCCGGTGGATGTTCCCGCAGCCGGTGGCTGCCCCCGAGACCGA
The DNA here is from genome assembly GCA_025175895.1 of Wurfbainia villosa. Classification (NCBI taxonomy): domain Eukaryota; kingdom Viridiplantae; phylum Streptophyta; class Magnoliopsida; order Zingiberales; family Zingiberaceae; genus Wurfbainia; species Wurfbainia villosa. The sequence goes on from JAKLTH010000042.1 coordinate 2,048,173, forward strand.
GCACTCCGTCATTTGATCGCCTTCGTACCTCCGGAATGCACTTCGATGAACCTCCGGCGGTGGGGGATCTAACTCCGGCAAGAGGCAATCGAAGTGCAGCAGGTCCGGCGACAAGGACCAGAACAGGTTGCTGTCGCCGCCGTGGAAGTATTCGTCGGGGAAGGGCTCCATTTCCATCGCTGTTGCTCTCCAATTTGTCGGCTTTACTTCGCCGGTGCGTTTAAGCCGCGGAGATTGGGAGGTATAAAAGAGCGGCGGCATTCCAAAAACGTGGTCAAATTGGGGGAGCCGGGGATCCACGTTGAAAAAGGCCACGTGACGTAGAAAGGGGTCGGGTCGTGGACTCGACTCCTCGGAGCTCCATCTCTGCCCTCGATTCGGTGAGATCGGACTAGTCAACAGATCGGAGCCGTCCAAACAAGCGCGTGTGCGATTGGAGAACAAATAACATGTGGTGTAATTAAGTAATTTCCACGCGGTTGCCATTAATATTGTTTTTTTAAGGCCAAGGAATTGTGTGACTGAAGAACAAAAAAAAAAAAAAAAAAAAGACCAAAAAACAAATATAATAGAAGCATCTGATCGTTTGATTAAGAAAACGAAGGGAGAATCGACGGGTAATAATTTATGTTGGGGAGGAGGGAAACATAAATTTACACACGTGTCTATTGAGGCCCAACATCTTCTTTAACCCGCGCTTCTTGCTCCATGATGCTTAAAACTTTTTTTTAACGATTAATCTAAAGTTCTAAACTGGTCAACAAGTCGATTATTTGAAATTTGATTGATTATTAATTAATCTGATTCCACATATCCAACTTTTAATCGGCCCATTTAGGATTAGCTACTGAATTCAAACCGGTAATTAAACAGCGGTCGAACCATCTGTTTTTTTAATAGTATTTTTTTATTTAATAATATTAATGGTATGATCAATTTGAATATTTGATATATAAAATTCCTCTTATATATAGAATCTCAAAGAATGTATCCTACTTTATAAAAAAAATATTTTTAATATTCAAAAGTTGAATTCGTGATTTCTAAATCACAAAATAGTAATTTTATCGTCCCCTTCAATAATATTAATAGTATGATTTAATATAAATTTATTTATGTATTTTAAAATTTTGAATTTAGGTCTATTCTACCCCTCTATTTAAATTAATCTACTTATTTTGAATTCTCTAAGGAAAATTAGACTATATATGTTTTATCTCATTAAAATATAATAATATTAATACTCAATAAAAAACTATTAATATGAAAAAAAATTGAGATGGTTTAAAATTTAGTATAACATCTTTCTTGATTTATTTTATTCTCAACTTTTTAAAAAACTTAAACATTATTTCATAATTCGGTAAAAATTAAAAATATATAATTTTAAAAGACGAAATAGAAAAATTATATGATTTTAATTCTCTTATATCTTAAGTGAATAGATAGACATCTTAAATAAATTTACATTTTTTATTTTTATTTTCACATTTATAAATTCTTAAATAAATTTTTAAAAATAAAATATAAATAATAATTTTAAACCATAAATCGGATCGTAACTAACAATTCCAAATTATAAATCGTAACCGTCTTAAAAATGAAGGTTAAAAGTTGATATTTCTAGAACTAATAAATCGTCTATTTAGAACTGCTAATGGATCCACTCAAAACTACAAATTCCTTGCTTTATTCCATGACAGAAACGGAGAGTGAACTTACAAAGGAATATCTATTTCTTTTTAATTTAAGATCGTTGATGAATGAGAATTTACAAGGCAAAAAATGTAATAGCTGAAAGCCTGAAACTCTGCAATCTCTTGCCCATCTTAGCTTCCCTTCTAAACTCGAATGTAAATGATGCTCACCGTCAAAGTATTTCCCCTTTGCAAACTGTTAGCAGACTAGCTGAGGGATTCAGATAATCACCCAAGTCATCCTGATCACTATTGTTGACCTGACTATCTTTCTCGTGGTTGCGATCGTAATCGTTCGCGATTTCAATCTTCTCCATTTTCTTCATGGTCGTCGCCAACGTTGTCCATTTCAGCAGCACCGGCAAAAGTATCAGGACAGCCCTCATCATCCTGCAAAATATAAAGGTCAATAACAACCTCCAGATAACATCAAGGGACAGCAACATATTTTCTCAAACCTCATTCACTTCTTCACCGTGAACATTGTAATTGTGCATCGATTTATCAATGGCAACAGCACTATTTAAAGTGTTAAAATAGGCTTCGACGTCGTCATCCTACAAGACCAAAAAGGAAGACAAAATTTCAGAGACCCAAACAATGGGTAAAACAAAAGTATGTCTAAATCATAGTTCTAAACGTGTAAATCTGCAAAAAGTTTAAAGTTTGAGACGCTGAGTACGAGTTGTACTAAAAACAACCATCGGTTGCAGCATTGCAACAGTTACGAGTTTTTCTCAGACTAGACTCACCTCTGTATCTTCTTCATCTTCAGAAGAATATGCAGAGTCGAGCTTGGCATACAACTCCTCATCGCCTTGATCTTTAGCTATGTCCATTTCAGCCTGAGAAACAAAATATTTGAAGAAAGACAGCTTTTAACCAGAAAATAAGAGATCTTAAATTATTCAAAACAGAAATAAGATACCAGTTCGGATCTCAGCTGATCCACTTTCTTTTGCAAATTCAAAATATGACGGTTTAGAGCCTACGATCAAAGATCAGTGTCCATCAGAAGACTAGAAGAGAACAGAATAGAATACATGAAATTTATTTGCTTAGGAGTTCCATAGTCAAAGAAGAAATTTACATTGATGAGAATTTTTTTAATTACCTCGAGTCTCTGGAGCTCTATGGAGCGTGCTAAAGCCTTTCTTTTTGTCAGTAGATTCTTAGGTCTCAATGTAGGAGGCCGGTGATAATCCTTCCCCCTAAACACAATAATGGCAAAACCCTTGGAGACCTTGTCCACAGACACTAGGACACCCCCACTTTCTGCTTCAAGTGCCAAAGCAACATTCTTAACCTGTGAAAAAGTTTTTGCTTTGATAATAATCTTGACCAATTCCCTGTACTTCCAGTGTAAGTGCATGTTCTCAATCGTGCCATCAAAAACTCCTCTCCTACCTGCAGTTTTGGACTCCCAGCATCGTTAACACTCAGGAAGATGCATACAAGAGGCAAAAATAATTGAAATAGACTATTCAAGGGAAAGACAAAAAGGAACTGCATGGCTAAATCATAAGATAGGAAAACGGCAAGAATTCATCTCAAACAATACACGACAAACAACAGTTATGAGTATTGCTGTTAAGCAAGTCAAGAGAAGGCAAACTGTGAAATCCCAGTGAACTGCCAGAAGATATGCAGCTCAAACAATATTGAGGCTAATATAAAAAATTGAGAATTTAATGTAAAATTACCAAGGAGCAAAAATGCCTTCATCCTCAAACCTAGCTTCCGAAACATGAACCTTTCTTCCTCGGTTATTGGTTCAGGATCCTTAACATGTTCAGTGGGCTTCAATGATTCTTCCACCTTTGCTAAAACTCTGCCAGCCTTGTCTAACTTCCGTTCAGCCTGTGACATACAAATTGTTTAGAGTACTACAATATAAAATATGATTGCTCTTTTTTTTTTTTTTTGCAGGACACACATGAAATACGCTACTGAATTTAGCAACAGAAAATTGTAGCCTGGAAAAAAAAAAGGTCAATGGCATTAGTTCCTGTAAAATATATTGTTACTGGTTGCCTGATAATTGTAAATAAGATAAGGCACACTAGTGGATAGAAGAAATCAATCTAATGCAATTCTAGGTTAATTGTATAGTCACAGCCTCATAGAAACTAAGACCAATTACTCCATCATCAAAATAAAAAGAAAAGAAAAAACTTGTGGTACTAAGAGAATATTTCCTTCTTATTCGATATTAATGAGAATTTAGAAGTTTAGGAACATAAAAGGACTAAACAGCGAATGACAAATTACGTTTTGCAACTTCTGATAACTGTTTATTGACTGTGAATCATTAAATAGAACCTAGAAATTTGAGTAATTCTTGTTATGCTTAGGGAAAAAGGGAAATATTACATTGTCTTTCAAAGAGAGGTATTCCATGGTTTTTTTATAAGACTCATTGCAAAACCATAAACATAAACTCCTGATAAGAGACCAAACCCACAACCACAATAGTTCTAATAACTCAACACTCCCCCTCAAGTTGAAGCATAGAAACTATTATGACCAACTTGTTATATAAACTAAAACAAGAAAATAAAAGAATATTGACTGAGATCATAACTATGAAAATGAAAACACAACTAAGCAAGCTCCCAAAAAAGTCAAGGGAACATGCAATAAAGAGAGAAAGAATGAAGTGAAACTAACATGAAGACAACCTCCAAGAACTAATTTCTCAAGTGGGCTTCTTCATGAAATGGTGCATACAGAAGCATGCATTACATTGAAGAAAAAGGAAAAAGGAAAGCACTCAAGGGCGCTAGAGAAAAGATACGTTGCATAGCTTGATTTTCTGCTGGACATAGTGCGCTAAGGAAACTATGTTTTCCTCATACAAGAAGAAGAAAACATATAATTCGTCTTCCTTGGCTCTTCAGGTGTCTAAATGCAGCAAACAAATTGAACAAAGTTTTTTTAGAATGAAAGAGAAGGAAGAAGAAAAAAAAGCAAGAATTACTTCAAAGAAGAATTTAGATTGGAGAATAATTGAAACATTGAGATGAAGAGCTTGAGAAGGGAAAGAAGAAGAAGAGTCGTTGAGTAGATGTGAGAAATCAAGGGAAAAGAAACATTATAAGGAAGAAATAATAGAATTGAAAATGCCTAAGGAAATGAGAATAACAGGAAAAACATACCACATGAAATGGAAAAGGAGAAGATGCTGGAAGAAGAGAATTCAATTGAAGAAACAAGTTTGCCAAGATAAGGGAGCAGGGAATGAAGGAAAATGAATTTGATCCAGCAAAGACGAAGCTTAGTCTAGGAAATCTCAAATGTTAGCAGATTAACAAGATGGGCACAAGTGGCACAAAAGAGCTTACTCGTGTGATTATTGTCATGTTTTGGTAATTTGCCAAAAAAAATGATTCATTTTGACTATGCCACCAGATACAGTATGAAATTTCAAACCATGCTCGAAGTCTCTTGCAACAAATTCCACCTCTACCTCTCATCATGTCAGTTTCAAGACAAAGCCATAGTTATCACAAGGTGGAAGAAGTTGCACTGGTAGAGTAGATGAGCGCTTGAACTAGAGAAAGCTGCTAACGACGAGAGGTAAATTCCCAAAGGGGTTGCTGGAGTAGCAAATCAGATAGCAAAGAAACTGTAGACTGTATATATGTGGATGTTTGTGGTGATGATGAAGTCTAGAATCGAAAGGTTTCACAATGGCAAAGTAGCATGAGTACATGAATAATTGGTGGAGACAGCTATTTGAACATCAACGTCATTAAAGCAGTGTGCTCTCCCCCACTGCTCGTATTACCTCATTCAAACGAGTACTGCCGCACACATTCATGGTAAAGACTAACTTTACCAACTTGGAGATGGATTTGGCCTATTTGAGCAGAGAAAAATCTCACTCGTTTGTTGGCCTTTGATTTAATCATGGAAGGGGCAAAACAATAAAGCTGATATGGTAGCAAGGGCTTATGGACAAGGAGAGATCGAACAACATAGAGATCAGAGAGGAAAAGGGGAGGATGCCAATTCTAGTGATAGCCTCCTCCCAAGGGGGTTTGTAGTAGAAAGACACCCTAACCCTAAAACTGGTGCTCTAATATCATGTTTAAGTTTGGGAAAAGGGAAATAGTGAATTGTTTTCAAAGAGACTAATCAGATGAGCATATATATGACAACAAAACTCTAAAACTAAACACCTAATGTGGAATTAAACCCACTATACCAATAACCCTAACAATTTTGTTGCCTGTTAGCAATCCTAAGCCTTGGCTCCAAGAAAAAGAAGAGTAACAGAGAAACATACAAATTCTGATAAACATTGAGTTAATTAATAGAGGGAAACAAGGAAGGATGGCCTTGAATTTAATAACAAAAAAGGATGCTTAGTTATTTTAAAGGAAGGGTTTTCAAATTTAGACAACAAATGCGAGCCAGCCCAAATAGCTTGGACATGAAATGATGCATAAATCAGTAAGGTAGAATGCCAACCAAGACATGCGATAATTATTCAATGGATACTTTTGATTGTTAGGATGGTTTCCATTGTCAGAATACTTACAATGAAAAGTTTCCTCTCTAGCTTCCTCACAATGTTGGCATGTCTATTCATCTCTGCAGCTCTCACCATTTTGTGCACGTGATCATCATCAATATCATTTCCCCATCTAGCATGAGCTTCTAGTGTTTCACCAAGTGTACCAGCTATTCCAGGTTCTATAACTGACATGCCATTTAACGCAACTGAAGATGATGCTCTTAGTCGTGCTTGTTCTTCTTCATCTTGTAGGGTCTTGGCTAATCTTTCCCGCTCAAGCAATGCCTCCGTAATTTCTGGGGACAAGAAATCCTTTCCTCTATAAATAACAATGTAATCCTTGTTTCTAGAAAGGATTGCACCCCCAGTTAGCTTCTGCAACCAAGCACAGAAAGCATTAGAAAAAATACTAAGGTTTTTGGATGAATCACATTTTAGACTATTGACAGAAGAAAAAGAAAACAGAAAACAAATAATTCACAAAAACATGACACTTTAGAGGTTCATTTAGTATGATTCAAATAACTTGATTTTAATCCCTCAGGTAACATAAAATTATATCTATCAACTAACCTATGATGTTCACGGAGAGAATCAAACATTAGTATCTTTTCATAAATCCACCACAAGAAAACAGAAAGAATAATTGCTTTTAAGCTTACAGAAAATTAAACACGTCACTGAGATTTTTTTTTTTCTCTCCAGTATCCGTTAGTTGCAAGTGATACTGCAAATAAAATATCCTCAACATTACTTCTATGTCCAATTGTAAGTGAAAAGGTATATCACCAGACAATGTTAAGTTGCTTACAGCAAGCATAATGTTTTGCCAAGAAAGAAAAGAATAATCCAGGAAGCTTCTATCTTTAGAAAAAAAAATTGTTTGTTTAATTTCTACACAATTGCTCCCTATGTTTCAGACAGAGAATCCTTTTAGAGAAGAAAATTTGTTTCATATTATTTGTCATTCTCATATACCAAGACAATTAAACTTTTATCTTCCCATTCTACCCTTCATTAAATACTCTGCTTCTAATGCATTCCTCTTTGTTTCTGTAAGTCACATTTAAATTCTTTCTTATTCCCAGTACAAAATAATTGGGTTTGGATAATGGTAATTTATATATTAGCTTTTTTTTTTTACCAAAACGTAAGCATATTAATTGTTTTTCTTAAGAAGTGTGAAAAACTCTATAAGGACTCTTTTGCAAAACACAAGGAATAATAGTTAAGATTTGAGAAAACAGATCAATTGACTATGGCTGTGGATCTTAAATCAGAAAATATCATAGTTTACTCTGCAGATGAGCCAGATTAGCTGGTTTGATCATCTCATCTGATTCCCTAGTTTCATGTGATTAAACTCAGGCAGGAAGGTGCATACTCTTCTTTTATCCCAAATTTACATTGTTCAAAGCTTTTACAGGACATGGTTCATATACAGCCAATGAAATGAAGATTATGCAATCTAGATTCTAATAAATGGTTAGCCTGGTAATTCATTATGAAAACCTCCATCTAAAAAGTAATTAATCTATAAACAATTTTGCATGCTAAAACTGTTGATGAGGAGACTCAAATAACCTTGATCTCTTCTGCCATCCTTTCACTGCTGGTGAGCTGCACTCCACGCTTCAAAGCAATCTTTGCTATGGAACTTTTCTCCCAAAGCTTCACTATAGCTGATGCTAACCCCTGATGATGTCTGCTTCTCCCTGAGACGTTTTGAAACGAAAATTTTATGCAAAAGGCAATGACTTCCAAGACTTATTTATTCAAGACATAGAAACAAAGTCAAGCTTACCAAGAGCAAAATGCGGAGGCAATACCCTTGAAAGTCTGCGTAATGCTGTACCTTCCTTCAATCCAAGAGTACGTTTCACTCCATAAGGGAGAATCCTGAAAGGAGGTTCGTATCCAGGAACTACACCTGGAAGCAAATCCGCATCCACAGGTGGTGGTCCATTTCCAGGCCAATCTGTGTAACGAGGACCTAGATCGTCCAATAGTTTGTCAATCTCGTTGTCATATTGAGATTCTGGAGGAAGTTGAAGTTCTTTTCTCTTATCCACTTTAGCTGATACACGTTCATGAAAATCTTCCATATGATTGCCTCTACTAAACTCAGAAGTCGGAGCAAGACTATATGTATCTCGTTTGAAGGAATTTAAACTGGCTCTTTCAGGACTTCGATACTGTATCTTCACAGGTTGAGGGATCTCATAGGTCACACCCCTATATAAAGAAATAGAGGTTCCTGATCTCCATATCACCAACCCCCCTGTTTTCCTCTATTTGTAGAAAATCAATTGGTATCATCAGCATATAGCTTCATAACCATCCACAAAAGTTGGAGTAAATATAAAATGAATTTAAAAATAAAAGAAGAATAAGGTAGTGTCAAAATTAAAACTGTTGGTCCATATAAATAGCACGAGCACACATGAACCAGAGCAATAAGCAAGGAGAAAAATGTTAGGTAGATTACTTTTATACGATGAAAATAGGAAATTCAAGGGAAAACTGACATTACAGAACCATGGTACAGTAATGCTGATTTCAAGTTTTTTATGGAACCCATCAGCTCGTGAATGCAAGAAAAACGAGCATCCCTTCAATTTGATTCCCTTTGAAAGAACAATCCACATGCACTAATATTAATTACAAAAACATGTAAAAAATGCAACTAAAAGATTGAAACATCCATGTGATAAACCAGTAATTGCGCATTGTGAGCATTGACTACATTGATATTGCAGGTGTCAGAAACAGCACAAATAAAATCAGATTAGATAATATGCTGGTTAATGGCAGAGCCTCACATCAAAAAAGCACACAAACACGCATAAGCAACTACATCAAGTTCATGATTAAAAGGGATTGTTTGATCAAACATCTATCAATAATCTCAGTGCTGAGCATGCTCAAGTGTAACATGACTCTAATCCTTATGCCTAGTGAAAACAAGTTCCTAGATCATGGGAAGAAACAGACATAGTTGCCTCTAATTTTATTACAGGTTGAACGGTAGCTCAGTTATTTGAGAACTTGTGGTTGACCACTCATCCTGGAGAACTCTGCGCTATAGTAAGTTAATTAACACATTGAGTGCATTTTTATCATGCTCTTGTTAACTGTAACATCACTAGGGCAGTGGTTCTAAGTACATCTAAAATAACTGGAACAGGGTCAAATGAGTAGGATGCCAAAGTCTACCCAGGATCATGCAATTGCAGGTCCAGGGTGTTGGTCCAAGGATAACAGGGAGGAAAGCTTTCAGATTTCTCATAGAAACTCAAACAACTAATCAAATGAAAATTGTTGTCATTTGATTTGTCTGGGAGAGAAAAAGAAGACTGAAACAATGTTTTCTACCAACAAGTATGAAAAGTCAGTCTATCATCTTGATTTCAAATAATTGGCTTGAGAGGAAAAAAAGAAGAAAAAGAAAAAAAAAAATCAAAAGCTGACTAACCTACCTCCAAGATCTCATGCATTCGCTTCATGTTAAGTGCAGGAGGCCCCTCGCACTTAAGCCTCACTACCTCCTCCGTCTTCCACTTCTCATGAATCAAATCCACGATATCTTTCGTGACCCCAGCCCCTTTAATCTTCGTCTTTGATTTTGTCCTGATCGCCATGTGCCGTAACCTCCGCAGCTCTCCTTCTGGCAGAGTCAGTTCAGCCAACGAAGTCTTGGTCCGCTTCTTCCTCGCTGAAGCCACATTGTCTGCCTCAGATGGCTTCTCCCACGGAAACCTTACTTTCTCATTCAAATCAAACGATAACCCACCCCTCGAGTCAGGTAAAATCCCGTCTTCAGCATAAAAAATATCCTCCACTGATCCTTTCTCCGGTAAAGGCCTCTCCTTTACCTCCTCGGAGTCATCAATATACCCGAATTTCTTCAATTTCTCCACAATCCTAGTCATGGTGCTGCTTCCGGTGCTCCTACTAGTGCCGAATTCCTCATCGTCGCTGGAAAGACCATGCCGATAGTCGACAGCGGCTGGAGGCCACTTCGGGAACGGTCGGAGGGAGGGTGCTCTCCAGTTGTCGATCCAGGGGGCACTTTGGAGGTCGTTTTCGGTGAAACGACGAGCCTTACGTCGAGCGCTCCGCTCGCGAAGGGAGCTCAGTGAAGGGGAGACGACAGAGAAGCGGCGGACGACGAGGAGGCGGGGAGATCGAAGGCGGGAGAAGGAGGCGTGGAGCGAGTCGAGGAGGGGGGCGGAAGGGTGAAACTGAAGAGTGGCCATGGAGATGGATTGAGGAGGAGAATCCTTCGATTTGGGGTTTGCATTCGGTTTGCGAGGGGTTTTAATTTGGGGTTTGCAAACAAATATCTTTGCGAGTGTTTGCGGGCAAATTTACTTACTATTTTTGTTTATTTTTTTTAATTACCGTAATTTAATCAAACTTATGATTTTGTGACATTTTTAGCAATTAACGCAACGAAGGTCCACCTTTTTTCTCGCCGTCGAACCGCGTCTGTTTCCTTCGAAACGCATTCGACAGTTTCACTTTGAAACGTACCCACCAATCACCGTCGACTAACGCGACGCGCTCGCTTTTAGGACCTTCACCCGTCTGCGCTCGGGGGCTTCTTAATATATCGACGTTTTTAGTTATAAAAGCTCCTCTCTGCCCCACCATTGGCCCACCGAGCGGAGCCGTGAACCGGAGCGGCGATCCGTTTACCGCTTACGCTCCTCCGCATTTCTGTTTCCCCTCGTCCATCTCCTCGTTCCGCCATGCGCTCCGCCTCGCCCGGCGGCTATGGCACCATCCCCGCCGCCGCCCCTGCCCCTTCGCCTCGGTCATCGCCGGGGATTCTCTCCGCCCCTCGCACCGCAGCACTCTTCTCCCGCCTTCGCGAGCAGGGCGGCAGCCTGGTCGCCTCCCAGCGCCCCTGGGGGCAGTTCCTAGATCCCTCCGCCCTCGTCCGCCCCGGCTCCTCCGGCGAGACGTTCTACCGCATCCGCCGAAACATCGGATACTTCCGCTCCAACTACGCCGTCTCCCTCCTCGTCGCCCTCGCCCTCGGCCTCATCTGGCAGCCGTCCTCCCTGGCCGCCTCCATCTCCCTCGCCGCCGCCTGGCTCTACCTCTACTTCGCCCGCGACGAGCCGCTCGTCCTCTTCGGCCGTCGATTCGAGGACAGGACCGTCCTTGGCCTGCTCTCCGTGGCCACCTTCTTCGCGCTCGTCTCCACAGATCTGGGATCGAACGTGTTCAAGTCGATCGCGGCGGGGCTGGTGCTCGTTGCAATCCACGCGATCTTCAGGGTTACGGACGATTTGTTCCTCGACGAGAGGCAGGCCACGAGCGGGGGATTGGTCGCCGGAATGGCTGCGCCGACGCGGCCGACCTATGTGGTCTGAGTAGTGTGAAATCTTCGCCGCCGCCGTTCCTGCAATCGACACCGTTGCCGAAGCAAGGCCTTCGACGTAACGGTTGAAGGTGCGCCGGCGTTGCTTTTGTTGATCTCGAAGGGAGACTCGAGTTGGTTTGCGGTCATTTTGCATATCTATTTTTTTTCTTTTGAATTTTTTGTTTTCAATCTTTGCAGTTTATTTTATGCGATCCACTGTAACTTAATGCTGCAACAAAAACAATTATCCTTTTTATGGCGAAATTTACCAATATGATTTGTTATTATAAATTTTAAAATATTGTATAAATATCATCGAGGTATGTATCTTATCTTTTTTTTTTTGTTTTGTTTGAAAGAATGTGATTTTTTCAAAGGGGATAAGATAAAGCCTAAATAGGGCATAATGGAAGAGACATGAAATTGATTTGGATGATTTATGGTACGTGCATTTATCTCCATTATCTCCGACACTAAATTAAAGATTACAATAATTTTTTCAACTGACAATACTTTTGCATTATACAATAAAATAATTATTTTCAATAAAACATAAAAAAAATAACGCTCGAGATAAAATTATACGAGCTCGTGCATGAACCCCAAGGGAAAATGTTAATTAATTGTATCGAATAAGATATATAGTAATTCACACATGGCTATTTTTTCCCAAAAAAAAAAACTTTATTGTTCATAAAAGGAAAGCCTATTTGAGGAAAGAGATTATTACCGGCACAAAAGAGGAAGGTCTCATTTACTACTGACCATGGCTCATCGAGTGACTATGAGTCCCTGCGCAGAAAATTCTATGGGGGGATTGATTTCGACCGTTGGATCAGGAAAAGTTGGCTGCATCATCCGCTGCAGGATTACGTTAGCTCCAATTGGACGGCTAGAAAAATATCCTTCGTAGGAAATTTTGTGGAGCTGCCTCCAGATGATCCATGCGTTTTATTGGATCTCTCAGCGGCCCCCTGCAATCGGATAAGATTAGTGCAACATTTTCTATATAAAGCAGCAGAAATCCACATCCCCGTCGTCCTAGATCGTTCCCAATGGAGACGAGCTGCGTCGAGAACAGGCAGTGCGACGTGATCGAGCCTGAGGCGAGCTCAGAGTCCGGCGAGGTGTTGGCTGTGGCGCCGGCGAAGACGGAGTATATGGGCGTGGTTCCGCTTCCCTGTGGCAGATGGGGCGTGCAGTTCTACGACAGGGGGAGGCGCGTGTGGCTGGGCGCGTTCGACGCGAAGGAGGAGGCCGCGCGCGCGTACGACGTGGTCGTGCAGCGGTTCTGCGGCCGCGGCGCCGTCACTAACTTCGAGCCCCTGGAGGCGGAGGAGCTCGCATTCCTCTGCTCCCGGTCGAAGGAGGAGGTCGTCGACATGCTGCGGAAGCAAACGTACCGCGACGATCTGAAGCTGATCAGGAACAGAGGAGCGGCGGCGGGGAAGCAGAGGAAGCCCCTGTTCGAGAAGACGTGAAGGCCCTTATGGCGAGCGACGTCGGGAAGCTGAACCGGCTGGTGATCCCGAAGCACCACGTGGAGATGCACTTGCCGCTGGGGGAGGACAACAAGGGCGGCAGGGGCGTGGTGCTGAGCTTCGAGGACGAGCGCGGCAAGGTGTGGCGATTCCGCTACTCGTACTGGAAGAGCATCAAGACTTACGTGCTGACCAGAGGATGGAATTGGTTCGTGAAGGAGAAGGGGCTCCAAGGCGGCGACGTGGTGACCTTCCACCGCACCACCGCCGGCGAAGAGAAGCGACTCTTCATCTTCGCGCGCAGGCGGCGCCGCAGCCGCACGCTCCTTCAGGCTGTTTGGTGTTGACATCGTTGGCGGTGTAATTGGCGGCGCCGCCGCCGACGTTGGTATTAACAGTAGACGGTTGTGTAATAACTGATAATGGAAGTGAAAGTTCATACGACGATGAAGCAGCGATCGCTTTTGATTTTAGAATAATGGTACTTCAGATTCTTTCTGTAGACAAACAAGAGGAGATTATACTGCCTACTTCAGATAAAATCCGAACATCTGAATTATTTTTTAAAAAAAAAATAATTTGTACGGTCATTATATATAGAGAGAAATTTATGCCAAAATTTGTTATTTTCGTGATCTGGATTTGTATCTGCACGCGATGATTCTCACGTTCTACTCTGTTAAAGTTGATGTCCACACAGACAGTTTGGTAATGTTGATTTACTAATCTTGAAATGCAATTTGTAAAATAGACAAAATAAAATATCATACAATTTGAAGAATTTTCATAATTAATAAAATACTAATATAGGCTATTTCAAAATGCTATACGATGCCATATGAAATAATACTTTCAAGAATTAACTAAAACTTAATTATAATCGTGTGACGAATTTATTTCAAAAGTTAAAAAAACGCGCAGCGGTTGTCCGAATTGAAAATATTTTACAACTTATCGAATTATTAAAAGGTTGCACAATTTAATTAACTAATGTAGGTCAGGAGATGCACGAGGAATAAAAAAATTTCATCTTACAATTGTCTTTTCGTTTATTATTATTACTATTTTTTTGAACATGAATTATATATTAAAAATATTTAAGTTTTATATGTTATTGGTACTGGAATAGCATTAAAACGTTTTCTACCAAATTATAAACGGCATTATCAAACTCCAGACCCACCGTTTACACTCATTAATTAGTTGAACGAAGATAAACTAAGAAATATGTGATAACCTATAGATTTTCTTAAAGATGGAATTTAAAGAAAAACAAATGATAATTTATAATTAAAAAAAAAGTATACGAATTTCTAAAATGTAGTAAAACATTTACCTTTTTGTTTGAATCAGATCAGAGTCCAATTATAACTAATTATATATTAGAACCATATAGAGGTATGAGGCAACCCTAACCTTTCGAGTTTGTGGTATGGATTCTTTATATCACTTTTCAGATAAATAGAGGCCGAGATGTTAAGTCGAAGTGGATGACTATAAAGAATCATGGTGAGAAAGAAACTGTATAATGCAAGGATAAACTTCATCGACAGCCTGCATAAGAGACCAAACGCAGCTAGTGACTTTTACAAGTTTCTTCACCAAGAAAACAACTAATTGAAAGAGTTGGCAATTTACCAGTCGGCCGCCAACAAGATCGTAGTGAGCATAATGTGGGCCATTAGGTTTCCCGAAGGCTTTATAGCTGACCATCTCCTTTGGAAGGACTTTAACAGTTTCTGGCCATCCAGCGTGTAGAATTTAAGAGACTGTTGAGCAATAGATTTACAAGTTTCAATGCAACTCTTACCGTACACAGCTTCAGGAGGGCATATCAGGTCTCGGTCTCCAGCCAGAGCAAGGATAGGCACCGCACACTTGTGCAGATGATCCTTGTAAAAGAATGTGCCAGTTCTGTTGCGAAGACCTCCTTCGCGGAAAGCAGTAGTCAGTTGGAGGATCACTTTGGCAGGTACAGTACCTACCAAGACATAGGGAACTCAAAAAACATGAACTAAGTAAAGACCAAAAAGAAATAGACAATATAGACCATGTTCCGGCCTGCAGATAGAGAATCCAGTATCATCCAATTAGCAAAACAACACAATTCTTGAAAAGGGCTACAGTAATGGAAAAATAAAGTCCGAATGAATAGAGATACAGTTCAATAGATGTTGGACACATGGATTCAACAACCAAGTTTTATCCCACTAGATGGAGTCGGCTACATGGATCATTCTACGTCATTGGACTCTATCCCCTACTATATCATCGTCTATACTTAAATAAATTTTATCTTGTTTTATTGTTGCTAACCAAATCTTTTTTGGTCTTCCTCTTCCTCGTTTGATATGAATATTTGTCATTGTTTAATATCGCCTAACTGGAGCATTTATTGATCGTCTAAGTACATGTTCGTACCACCTTAAACGTGTCTCTCGGAGCTTTCCTTCAATAGATGCAATTCCGACTTTCTCTCTAATACTCTCATTCCTTATCTTGTTCATTCTCGTATGTCCGCACATCCACCTTAACATCCTCATCTATGCAATTATCATCTTTTACTCATGTGCTCGAGTCGTAGTCCAACATTCACTGCTTTCTTAGCCTCTTTCTTGGCTATTTATATTTTTTCAAGTTTTCCTCGTTCTTACAAATATATAATTCCTTATAGGTTGTTCGTTTTTTCTTCACTTTCTCTTGTATTTTTTCATTCCACCACCAAGATTTCTTACTTTGTGGTGGATGCCCCTTTGACTCACACAGTACACTCTTGGTTACTATTTTCAACTTTGATACCATCTTATCTCATGTCGTATTAAGGTCATTGTATATTTCATCTAATATTTATACTCCTACCTTCTCCTTAAATATTATTTGTTTCTCATCCTTTAACTTCCACCATTTAATTCTAGGAATTGTGTATATTTTTCTTTTATTAATACTATGTTTGAGGTATATATTCAATACTACTAACCTATGTTGGGTAGTTAAATTTTCTCCAGGAATGACCTTACAATCTTTACAAATCTTTCTATCTCTCTTCCTAACCATAAGAAAGTCAATTTGCAAGTTATTATTTCCACTTTTGAACGTAACCAAGTGTTCTTCTCTTTTCTTAAAAAAATATATTAGCTAGTATAAGATCATATGTTATTGCAAAATTCAATATAGTTTTATCTTCTTCATTTCTTGTTCCAAATCCATAATCTTCATGCACCCTCTCATATTCCTCATTTTTCACTCTGACATATCCATTTAAATCGCCTCCTATTAAAATCATTTCATTTGACAGAATATTTTGTAATACTTCATCTAAGTCGTCCCAAAACCTTAATTTGATATCTTCATCTAATCCTGTTTGAGGTATACACTAATTATGTTCCTAGTTTCTTTCTCTACTACTATTTTGAGAGTTATAATTTTATCCCCCTTTCTAACTACTCCTATAACTCCACCCATTAACGAACTATCTATAATAATACTCATTCCATTTCTTATTTTACTCTTTCCTATATACCATAACTTAAAACCCGAGTTCTCTATCATCTTTGTCTTCTCACCTACCCATTTTGCCTCTTGTACACACAAAATAGTAATTTTTCTCCTAATCATCATATCTACTATCTTCATTGTTTTACCAGTGAGGGTTCATATATTCTATGTACCAAATCTTAGATTATTAGTTTTTCTATAATATTTGTTCTTATCCAATTTATGGTGTGAGAACTCTTACTTATTTAATACTACACTCAAGTTCTCATGGAGATGTAGCGGTCCTTACCGATACGTTACAGTTGGATCCTGCAACGCGAACTCTTGCATATTTATCACTATATATGAGTTTTGGAGATGTGGCGATCCTTGCCAAGACATTACAGTCGGACTCTGTAATGCGTTTCTTCCGGGGAACAATCTAACATTAGCAAAAGAATTTGATGGATCCATTCATTGAACATTTGCCTAGTTAGACACATGGATAGACGCTGTGAAATTTATTTAGAGATAGAGTGAGCCTTCATTAAGTTTTAAGGATGATTGCACTTGGTTGAACTTAACATTAGACTCAAAAGTCACAGGTAGCAGTCTAAGAAAGAGAGAAGACTCTATCCAATTGATTGTCCTTGCTTCAAACCCATGTTCATCCATTGGCTATTGCTGGTGGATTATGTGTGATGGTAGACCATGAATATACAACTTAGGGGCCATGCCGAATCAGCCAGAAGCAGTCACCCAGTTCAAAAACACTTAGACGAAGCATTAGCAGTCAGCAAATACAGAGAACAAGTGCAGAAAACAAGAAATGGCAAGGCCTAAATTACTATTAGGGGTTAAGGAACGCTTAATTGAAAGAACTCCCTTATCTAACCCAATATGACTAATAAACCATGATATATAAACACAAAATCATTGTATTTTCATGTTCAGTAGAGAAGTATCATGATTCAGAAGTAACTAAGATAGAGTTTTATCCCTGTGAAAAATAAAAATAATTTTTACTCCATCCTTATTTGATGGGAACACAAAAAAGATGTTTTAGGGAAGAAAAACTGTAAATATAGTTTAAAAAAAAAAAGGATGATATCTGAAAAAATGAATTGTAGCATTTACTCTGAAGAACCAGCAGTTTTAAGATCACAAACTACAAATATTCAAACATCAAAGTAAACCATAAACTACAAACAATCATACCCTTTCAGACTTACCATTTCTGTGCATATTAATCACACCCTCCATATCTTTCAAAGAGAATTTCACAAAAGTATATAAAGTTGACTAAGCTAGATTTAGAGCTGTACAAACCAAATAGTTCATCCACCAACCCAAAGAAAAAAAAACAAAGCTACTTATTTGCATGTACTATCCCCAAATATAGTGTTCACTAATCTAAAGGGATTAAAAATAAATATGAAGGTAAATAGGCTTGCCACAAAAGAAAAGTAGAAGTTAATTTGAAATAAAGCAATAACCAGTCAGAAAATTGGCGACTGGTAATATCAGCATGTTAATGTATCTGCAGTATGAGCATGCTAACTCCTATATACGGTTCAGAAAATTTGCACTTACAAAAATTATTCAAGATAAGCTTTGTAAACAACTCTGGGTGCATCATATCCTGTGCTGATATTTGATCATTGAGCCATGACAGGACATATGGTGGTCTAGATGATAAAGGATAGGCAGCTGCTAGTAAAGCTCCTAAAGGGACAACAGGAACATTAAGAGCCTGCGCAGGATCAGCCTGTGTAATAAATAAACAAAATCAGGTTCCTCAATTAAATTGTAAACAGATAAAAAAATTGAGTGTGTCAAATTTAATGCACACAAAAATAAGCATGCAACTTACAAGTGGTAGTAACAATTTCAGTGATGATTTTGAGGTTGTATAGTCGACAGAAGATGCCAAAGTAACTACTCCAGCCAATTTAGGTTTTCTATTTTCATAGGCTAAGCAATGAGAAGAAAGAAAAGTCAGTTCTATAGCACCGAGGAGTATAGAAGTTACTTATCCTGGGTTTATCTCAATGACTTGCACTCAGTACTAAATTTAAGATCATTTCATTAAGCATGAACTCATATATCATTTTCTCAAAACAGAAAAAATTGTGTTTCATTACAACAACAAGCAATCAGATTCCAGATACTTGGAAAAGATTCCCATGGATCTTATCCCACAATAGAACATTGTGTAAGTCTGCATATCCCTCCTAATTTGCCCCCTGATGCCTACCATGACTAAGAAATACGAGCCTATTTTTTGTTTGACATATGTAGGATTTGAGCCTTGGTCTTCTTGCTCTGATATGATGTTAAATTTGAATGGCTAACCACTTATCCCTAAAGCTCAAGCTTCATAACAGTAAAAGGGATCAACTTATATTTATATAATAGACCACTGCACTTATGAGAGACCAATGAGCATGGAGCCTCCTAGCTTCAACATTCATGATGGATCTTTCGAGACTTGGTTATCAATGCAAGCTAGCAACATTAGCATGGCATCACTGTCAATAGCTAACCTCAAGTGGTCCATACAAGACATGGTGTCAAAATATCTTGTCCTAGCAGTCTATACTACCATTCAGTGAAAGTATCTAGCGTTAAAATACAAATCAGTGAAAGTATCTAGCGTGTCACACATTCATTTCCACAGATAAATCATGGATCAGAACATCATGGCAGTTGGTAGAAGAGGAGTGCTTCTTAAATAATCAATAGACAATAGGGTTTAGCATATGAAGCCTAACTTGAAGGCAGTAACACACTCGAGAGGCAACAATAAGGAAGACATGCAGGGAGAAACATGAACCAAAAAGAGAAAAGAGTCACACACTACAGAGGCAAGAATAGAAAACGAAGAATTGGAGGCGGACAACAAGAACTGACAACTGTTTTAAGTCTGAAACTGTATCCAGTTGTGTCTTGCCCACAACTATATGTGTGCATCCCATAGCTATAGTTAGCATATTCATAAGCAAAGACGGAAAGATGAAATGAATCACAAGACAAATAGCTATCTGAACTAAAGAGGTCCCACCATTACTATCATCTCAGGATAATCTGCCCTTATAATTAAAATCAAACTTTACCATATTTGGATAGCATAGCATATAATAAGATTCCCCCCATAGAGTGCCCAATCGCCAGCAACTTTCCATCCTTACTCTGAGTCTCAAGATTTATGTACTCCATCTGAAAAATAAAAATAAGCCTCATAAGTTTCCCAAGTTTAAAAATTGAAGACATATATGCCTGTGGCTAAATATTGCCAAATGATTTTTTTACCAGAAAAGGAATGTCACCTCACCGCAGCAGGTATGTCTTCTTCTAAGTAGTTATCAAAGTCCCAGTTATAAGTCACAATTAAATCAAGCTGTTTCTGGAAGTCTTGAATGGTTGTTGAAAGGCGCTCTTGCAAGTCAAACAGCTGAGGAGAAACTGATCGATGACCTTCTTCAATCACATTTACTAAGCGTTGACTCAGATCCTTTATTTGCTCGGCAAAAGCAGAATTTTGTCTTGTTTCTAGCAAAGTGGATATGTTTTCTGTGATCTCATTGAAGCGCTCAGATAGTCGAGCATCTTCCAGAAGTTTTGAAATTTGATCAAAGAACGTATCTGAGATATCCCTTAATTGACCTTCATTTAGATAACCTGACAGTCTTTCAGCCAATCGCATAAAAGTATCACTTAGCTCAGTTACCAATTTTGGTTCATTCCAAGTAAAACTATCAACCATTTTTCCATTTACATTTGTATTTTTAGGATCTGGCATAGAACCTGAGTTCCCGACCATTTTTTCTCCAACTGACATAACATTTGCACTTTTAGGATCTGGCATAGAACCGTAATTCCCAACCATTTTTTCTCCAACTGACATAACACCCTTTTGATTAGCTTCATCAACAGAATTAGCAACGGATATAACAGGCTTTATTAAAGGATCATAAATCGCCTTCCACCCATCTGCACGTTTGCTCAATCCGGCGCCTCTCACTTCAACTACCCATGTATCAAAACCTTGGTTAGACATGTGACGAGCAAATGATGCCTGAATATACATTGACAAGTATCAGCAAAAAATAATAAAATAGAGAAACTAACAAGGAAATCTGCTGTTTTTAAACTTGTACCACAAAATTCTCAAGCATAGAAAGAAACGTGGAGAAGTGGCTATTGGGTAAATAGAGATGCATATGGATGATGTTCGTGGGAAAGGGAGCTTTTTGAATAAGCTGATCTCTTAATTTTCCACCTCCATCGTGAGAGGAGTATAGTGTTTTGAGCCCTCTGGTTTAAATTTCAATGCCACATTCTGACTCTAGCTTTACGAATTGAGAGGATCAAGGGGTTGATCAAAAGGATCTTTTAGGATATAAGACGTCACTTTGGAGAGGTTCCTCAATATCAAGTGAATGAGCAAGATAGACCAACAATTTGCCCGGGAATGTACACCATCCCTGTTTTGACAAGAAGATGAATGGGTAACTAGTCGATCCTAGCTAATTGTGACAAAAAAAAAGGGCCCAATTGCCATGTTTAACTGAGTTTGAACAAAGAATGCCTTGGGAGAAATGTACCGAGGCAAAAAAAATGAAACAAGATGCATGCATGATTCCTCCCCTAACTGACCAAAGGTGCAGTTATTGGAATTGAGAAAGTCATATCATTCTAGGAATTCATGGCATGTACTATGTTCATGATATCCACCCAAAGAGAAGAACCTTTATCACAAGAGTATTAGCTACCTCATATGAGAGAATTGAATACAGTGATTCACTGAGAAGTTATCACAAGCATAGTGAGACCATTGAAGATTGACATTATCTACACACTGGGAGCAGCACAAATTGGATTATGAGGAATTGGGCAATTTTCTAGGACACAACCAAGCAAGGGAGGATATGTTCCAGTTGATCTTAGGTCTGAAATGAAACATCATGATGAAGGCAATAGATAAGAGAACAGGAATGAATCATAAAGAACAGAATACTTTTCCATTTATCCATCCAGAACAAATTTCCCCTCTGAATTTCCTTCTTTTCATTTGGCATTTTTCTGGGATGTACCACGGAGAAGATTGTTGGAGCAGGCAAGGGAAGCTCCTGATTGGTGTGGCAATTGCCAATGAGATTGTAGTAGTAATTGAGTTGCTGGAGCTCTCAACCAAAGGATGCACCATATGCCTTTTCAATCTTCGCCATCATTTTTAAAGCAATGCAATATGGAGTTTTCCACCTTCGACATTTTCAGAAAGCAGTTGGAACTCCATGATTTTACCTATGGCTTTTGGCAGGAAGGGATGCTTTGGTTCTGTAACGCATCAGAAGCGCGGGGTAACAAACCTATTTCTACGCACCTAGACAACGTTGGTATTATGACACCATAGAAATGGGGAAATTATATAGTTCCGTTATCTTGCTTGCAGATTTTCCGTGTGATCAAATAACTACATAATAAAGACAATTGACTGACAAATGACGATGATAAGAAAAGGAAAAACAATAAAAAAAATCTCCCTAAATAGCACTAACCCCTGGAGAAAGATCAAATCCAATCGCGTTTGTGCCGACCCCAGACAACAGCATCAAGGGATGATTCCTCTTCGGTACCTATAGATCCCTACCAGTTCAGAGTTCAAACAACGGCGCACGAAACAAATCGAAGACCCACTTTTTATAACGGGATTGCGAGAGCCAGTACCTCCGGAGGCGGTCTATAGCGCCAGAGAGCGAGCTTCCACTCGGTGCCAGGGACTGCGACATAGTGGAGTTCGTCCGCAGTGCAAATCGCCGGTTTCTCGCCCTCCTTCGCGGCCGCAGAAACCGCAGTGAGGGCGTCGTCCGAAACGGAAAACGACCTAGGAGAGGGAGCAACGCGGGGGGAGACGATCGGGCGAAAGGAGATCGCGGGCCGCCACTCTCTCCTCCCTCGGCCGGAGAATGGGGGAGCGCCGTTGAGGGAGAAGAAGCCGGCGGCCGCGGCAGCGAGGGCGGTGCGGACTTCAACGTGGCAGTGGAAAAGATGCATCGCGAATCGGCTGGAGACGAGTACGAAAAATCTCGAAGCTCTGCCACTTGCCGTATTATTGGAGCAAAGTAGGTCGCGTTTGATCGCGGGCACTGGGCAGAGTGCAATGTACATATTAATATTAGCATTAATGTGGTTCTATTGTTTACTGCGATAAATTTTAACTTTAAATTTTTTAAAAAAAAATAAATGTTAATAATAAATTTGATTTGGAATATACTTTTTAAGTATATTTTGAATAATTTAACATCTCATTAAAAGATTCTATAGAATTAAATTATTCATCTTCGAAATTAATAGAACTGAATATTCAAATACCTCGGATATATGATGTCAATAAAAAAAATCGCATTTCGTATGAGAGAATATTCAATTTTATAAGAACTTATTTATATATATTTTTTACAATTAAAGGAAATTTTAATAAATATATCTAAATATTAATGGACTTAATAGTTAATGTTCAGTAATATCACATGAATAAATTGCTCATCAATTAAGGAAAATAATATATCTATATTAATATATCTTTTTATACACTAAATATTATAGTTTGATGAAAAAAACCCCTTGTTGAGTTGACGCTCGAAAACAATTTTAATAAAAATTAAATAAATTTTTTAAGATAAATAAATAAGCTAGTCAAATTTGAGCCAACTGACGTCTATATAATTTTATTTAAAGTATTTATAAAAGTTTCGGATTTAAAATTTACCTTCACTAAATCTGAGTATTTGAACATTTAAGTAATTATTTTTATTTAAACAATAGGAATATATTGGAATAAATTAGAGGTAAAATTATAATAGCAGAACTCTAACCGAATTTTTAAAAAGTAATAATAAAGCAAGTAGTAAAAAAAATAAAGAATATTATGCATAGCATGATACCTCTATCATTTTATCAAATTTTCTGAATTGAGCAGTAGATATAAAAGGTAATTCTAACATCCTTAATGTCTCTGTCAATGGACTACATATTTAACATGAATGAGATAAATCATGAATAATATATTATTCAATCCAGAATTAACACGACAGGACAATGGATATCCCGAAAAACTTACATCCCTTGAAATTGATCTTGTTCATTGTATAATTTTACTGTCACACTAACTACAAGACTCTCCCGTGGAGATTCACGATCTATCAAATGTGCGAAAGTCATTTTAAGAAACATAAAATATATATATATATAACTACCATATTAGAGGTCCCTCCGAATGCCTTTATCAGTAGATAGATGAGATAAATCAAAATCTACATGATAATTACAATCCGAAAATTGATCGCTATCTCCTTTAGACTTACTAACTGGCATAATTGCATAATCCTGAGGGCTTATGTGTCAGGGCATGTGAGCTTATGTAGTTATGTGTCAGGGCATGCGCCAAGCAGGAAGGAACTGTAGTGGAAATGTGGAATTGCGAAATTTCCTTTGCAGAGGATGAAACTCAAACTCTACCGAGTTACATTTTGAATTTGCAAACGGCATGGGAAAAAGAGTTATGATTCTCCAGTAAAATATACGTGGAACAAATTGATATGACAACTGAATTGTGGTGGCCGAAATGATAGTACATCGATTGTTTGTGATGAAGGCACCATAGCTCCGGCCGGATCGCATCCTCCTTCAGGGTTCAGGTAGATCTCAGCAGCAGGTGGGGACGGCGACGTCGCATGTGGCGAGCTGCTTCCAGTCGGGGTTGTTCCTGCACTGGCAGAAGCACGGCTGCAGCATGCCGCTCCTTCAACTTGGCACAGCATGTCGCTGACGGTCGCGCGCCGGACAACACTGCAGCTGAGCACGAACTCAACTCGAGAGGCTTGCGCTCTGCTGACTCTGATGGGCCCATGACGATGAGGCCCAACACCACACTGCGGACAACACTACTGTTACCGCCCTCGTACAGTCGTACTCGTGTAGTCATGATCGAGCTGGTGAGGAGGTGTCAGAGTATTGCAGTATTTATAGGCACGCGCGGCTGCTCTGTTCTATCGAATGAAGAGAACAACCATTGAATTTTTCAATCGTTGTATCTAAATGTTTACGAATTTGAATAAAATAATCTGATACCGGGGTAAAACTAAAGCCTGGGTTAGACAAATAGGTTGAACCCGCCGTACCCTTCCGACTCATGACAAATGGTTACATTTCTCATATACCGGACGCCCCGCATCTCGGCCCGGATTTCTCTTATACCGGACGCCCCGCGTCTCGGCTCGGATTTCTCTTATACCGGATGTCCCGCGTCTCGGCCCGGACTTCTCTTATATACCGGACGCCCCGCGTCTCGGCCCGGATTTCTCTTATGCCGGACGCCCCGCGTCTCGGCTCGGACTTCTCTTATACCAGGCGCCCCGCGTCTAAGGGCAGAGTTGTCGCAGGCGGAAGGATCCATTTTATTATAAGCTAAGGAGACGGTCATTTCATCAAGTTGAAGGGGCAAATTCTCATCAAAAGGATAAGTCAGTGACAAGGTTCGGAGGAATGTCTGTGGCATTAATAGAGAATTGTCTCCTATCAATCGCGCGGCGTGTATTAATTGCAGCTCACGCCTAAGGGCAGATTTCCCTGCCAAAATCTCAGGAGATTAGCCGCAACATTAATTGAGACTTGTCTCCTATCAACCGCACGACGTGTATTAATTACAGCTCACGCGCTGGATGCAGTCCAGGTAATAATGATCATAATGTGCGATCCACTAGGGCTACGTCACTTTTGTTGGCAGAGTCCTCGGGAAGGGAGCTTCCCTTCTATATATATAACCTTCCTTGGGAAGGGGAGGTAAGTTTTTGGTAATACTGAAAGACTAGCTTTCCTCAATTTCTTCTCCTCTTCCAACTAAGTTCCTGTCTTGAGCGTCGGAGGAGTTTTGCCGAGATCTCTCTCGGCGCCTTTGACCGGTTGCTACTGTGCAGGTTCACCATTCGGCTCGGCTTACATCACTCTGCCCGGCCACCTGGCAACGCCGTTTTCCTATTACCGTCAAAGCGATTGCGTCCTGCATCTCTCCTCGCCAAAGCGTCGGCATTTACCGGTTTTGCTACCTGGACACCTCGCCATCACAGTCTCGACGGGCATCATAAGTGGCACCGTTTGTGGGAACATACTGCTTGTATAATCAAAGTCTGAGACAAAGATGGGAGACCAAGGAGCAAATTCAGGTAATCCTAACCTCGCGGGCGAAAGTTTGACAAGGGAAAGCATCATAACCCTCGTCAAAACAATCATGGAATATGTCCTTCGTGACCTCCTCCCTCGAGGAAATCCCCCGCTAACAACTCCTAGCCCACTCCAGGGTCCTATTCCAGCCTCTATGTCGTCCACTCCAGCTACCCCCAGATCAACTCCCACCGTCTGGCCACCGTCCGAATCCTCCTCCACCGCCTCGCCTTCACGATCCTCCGGGGAGGCACCTTCATACATGCCATCTGAGAGGGATTCCAAAAAGGGCAAGGCTCTTGTCGTCAATACCGAATCCCCTCTCGCTCCCAGCATTATAGCTGATAGAATGCCCAAGTCCTCCAGGCCAGTCTGCATAGGGGAGTATAACGGCTCGGCTGATCCAGAAGAATATTTGGGAAGGTTCAGGAAAGCGGCATTGAACCATAACTACTCGGACGGAGCAAAGTGTAAAGTCTTCTCTCTTAATCTAATCGGCCCCGCACTGAAGGTGGATTCGGATTGCCCGGTAGGTTCATTCATTCTTTCCAGGAGTTATCCTTACTATTCCTACAGAGATTTGCTAGTAGCAAACGATATCGGTGGATAACCCAATACCTCATGACCATGAAACAGGAACGGGGGGAGTCCTTAAGGGACTATTTGCACCGTTTCAACCGAATAGCCGTGGACGTGCCGGATGCTTCTTCAAAAATAGTGGTGGACGCCTTCTCTCATGGCCTCGTGCGGGGGGATTTCTCCAAATCATTAATGAAAATGCCTCCTCCCCACTTCGAAGCCTTGCTGGCTAGAGCTGAAGCATATATCAATTTAGAGGAAGCCGAGAAGGCGGCTGACGGACAACATCGATTTGAGCATCCTAAATCCCAAAAAAGCATCCAGAAAGCTCCTCCGCCTCTTCGGCCATCTGGGGCTCCTGTTTACCCTCCACGACTTGTAAAAGATATGACCATTCATACTGTTCGAGAACTACCGGCCGAACAACGAGGTCTTTTCTGCGCTTTCCATCAGGTATACGGTCACTCAACTCGGGAGTGCCGCGTTCTAGCCAATGAGATCAGGCAAGTGATAAAGGAACAGCAAGGCGAGGCCTCCCGCGACGGAAGACCAGAACCATGGGAGTCTGCCCGCCGAAATCTGGCTAGAAGGGCCTCTCGACCAATTCCTGAACAGCAAAGGCCGACTCAAGCCCCTCGAAGGTCGCAAGACACTCCAGAAGAGAGCCTCCCTTCCCCTCACTCGCCTCAAACACTCAACACTCCGCATCGGGGAACGATCAACATGATCGCTGGAGGAGCTACGGATGAAGACTCGAACTGAGCCAGAAAAGCTCACGGTCGACGACTGAAAAACATGCAAGTAAGCATCAACCAGACCCTTACAGATAAACCAGCGATCAAGTTCGGCCCCGGAGATCTGCAGGGGGTAGTTACTCCTCATGACGACGCCTTGGTGATAAAGGCTATAGTGGCCAATTACGATGTAGCCCGGATCTTCATTGACACAAGTAGTTTAGCTAACATATTGTTTAAAGATACTTTTGACCGTATGCAGCTTGAGACTGCATGACTCCAGCCAATGAACACCGCTTTGTATGGCTTCTCGGGGCACGAAGTCACTCCGCTCAGCCGGATCAACCTCCCTCTTTCTCTAGGAGATGAACCCTCTCGCCGGACGTGGACGGTCACTTTTACCGTGGTGAACGCTGTTTCGGCTTACAATATTATTTTGGGAAGGTCAGCCCTACATTCCATCGAAGTTGTTGTCTCCACTTATCATCAGAATATCAAATTCCCCGTAGGCAACCAGATAGGGGAAGTAGCCGGAGACCAAATGGTTGCCTGAAAGTGCTACGTGGAGGAGGTTCGTACAGGACCCAGAAAGAGTCGAAAGACAGAAAGCGTCAGCATATACACCCTGAGAGAAGCCTCCTCAATAGAAGCTGAGGAAGAAGAAAAGATACGAGTATGGTCGATGTTGGGAATTAGACGCCCGCTAGAGGGGGGGTGAATAGCGTGTGACCCGTACGTAGATGGAATTCTTTCGCGTTTGATCGTCTACAATCTTGTTAGCACAGCGGAATAGTAATAACAAATAAATATAACAAGATATAATCACAACACGCACGATATAACGTGGTTCGGAACCGAACCGGTTCCTACTCCACGGATCGGGCTCAAATGAGCCCTAGCGATGCCAATCACACACCACTATCAAATAACTCCTTCTCGGAACAATCCGGAGGTGGAGAAACCTCGTACAATAGTGATTACAACAATAATCAAAAGCTACAAGCTAAGACAATGAAATACAAAGCAATACAAGTAAAGAAAACACTTTACAAATGCTCTTGGATGCTTGATCGCTTGGTTGCTTGATGTCAACTTGAGACCACGATTTGCGGCAGCAAATCGCCCAAGCCTCAAGAAACCGATGCGAAAAATCCTTCCGTCGAGCTCCTTTTATCCTTGCGCCGGATTTCCGGATTATCGATCGTATCGTCATAAGTCACGGCCGATCGATGCCGCTGTTGTCGTGAGACAACGGCTCGATCCACTGGAAAAACTCCAGCGGATCTCTTGGCGCGATCGCCACCATTGGCGATCATAACGCCCGTAATCATTGCCCGGTCGGCTCACGGGCGTTCAATGTGACACTCGGCGCGATCGCCATCCTTAGCGATCATTGCCGCGAGCTCGATCATTGCTCCCATGAGCGTCACGCCAATAATCGGCTCTAACGGCGGTCGAACTCAAGTCGACTCACGGCAGTCGAACCGGCCATAATGTCAGTCGACTGCCAACCTCAAGAATGAGGTTTTAACCCAAGTATGGTCCCCCATACTTGCTAGACCACCCTTAGCCTGAACTAAGCCTTCTAGCCACCTCCATCGACCTCACGCCTCTCGGATCCCTCCAAGTCATCCATGACTTGTTCATCCATCGCGCTAGCTTCGGTGCTTCCATCGGCTATGTCATGCTAGCGGTGTCTACCCATGAGCACATTGGACTTACGCCAAGACTCGCTTGGACTTTACGCCGCCAATATCAATCCTTGGACTTCCCGATCCTTGGACTTCCCATGCCAAGACTCAAGCTTGGACTTTCCCTTGCCAACCCATGTTGGACTTTCCATTTGCCAAGACCCATGCTTGGACTTCTCATATCAAGTGCTCAAGACTTGGACTTTCCAATTTGCCAAGTGTCCCACTTGGACTTTCCATTGCCAAGTACCCATGACTTGGACTTTACCTTGCCAAGACCCATGCTTGGACTTTCCCATACTCACATGGTCAACCCTGGTCAACCATCAAGTCAATTATAAACTGGGTCGATTGTATAAACAATCTCCCCAACATATTCACCGATATTAATGTCAAACATCAATGTCAATCCTATGTCTAACATACTTTGTCAAACATACTTTGTCAAACATCAAAACATCACTCGAGTCAAACTCGAGTCCTGGTCAATCGTGACCTGGGCCGATTGCACCAACAATCTCCCCCTTTTTGATGTTTGACAAAAACCAATCAAATCATAAGTTAGAACACTGACTCAAATCCCTTACCAATTATCCCAAATTGGTAAACACTCACTAAATGTTCTCCCCCAAACATTCAAGTGCAAATGTAAATCAAATGTTCTCCCCCAAACATTCTCCCCCTTTTTGACTAACATCAAAAAGATTATCTCTCCAAGGAGGTCAATGTCTCATATCCCAATGAGATCTTACAATCTCCCCCTTGATCAAAAATACCTAGGATGCCTACCATCTTCCTAGTGATAAGTCTCATATCACTCAAGAGAGGCAATCCTATCTCACTCTCTCAATTTCCAAATTGGGTATCAAACACTCATCAATTTTCAATTGATAACATTCTCCCCATAAAAAAAACATCCATCATCCCAAGATGGATACCTCCCCCTAAAGGCTTGCTCCCCCTTGACCATTGCACCAACAATGTCCTTGGGAAGTCCCTAAGCCAATAGGAACTCTAAACCATCAAAATTAAGGTTCTAAGTTCAACATAGAACTTTTACTCACCCTAAATTTGATACTTTGACCTAACATAACTCTTAATCCATATCCAATGGATTTTCACCCTTCATAATGCTTCCCAAAGCATATCCTAGGGTTAGGAGTGGTTAGGGACCTTTACCATGGATGAACACGGGCTAAACAAACCTCGTTAACCCGAAATCAGACCTGGAAGTCGACTCCTAAGAATCACGATCACAGATATCCGATCGCCACCAAGTGGCGATCGTAGTAATAATTTTCCAAAAATTCAATTTATCGAATCCAATTTCGTAAAATCATAACTAATTATACGATATCGAAAAATCATGAAATTTGAAACGTATAATACTTATGACCAAAACAAAGGGTTAAAAATTTTAGAAAATTATTTTACCCATAAAATATTGAGTTTGATACAAAACTCAAAACCATTGAAATTTTCAATGTTTTGGCCCTATTTTGTATCAACTTCATCAATGGTGATTGCTATCAAAAGATAGACTTCACCAAGGTTTTCTAAATTGATTTTAAAATGATTTCAAAACCTTATTTTGGATCATATTCCTTGGGCTCTAAGTACATGACTTGTACACAAGCTCTCCCAATGATCCATCATATAAGATGAGTTTTAGTTCATCTAGATGCAAACACTATGCACCTTGAACTTAACTCATATCCTAGCATCTCACATGTATCTAGGGTGTATAAATACACATACATGTCAATTGGATGTGAGATGTGGGTTTTGTTCATCCTAATCTAGGGTTTCATGCATTTTTCTAAGGCAACCCTACTTGATTCCCTTATAAATGGGACTTCAAGTCATGCCATTATCCTTAAATCAATTTTAATCAAATTTTCATAAATGCATGAATGATAATGGCATTAACGATGATATAAATAAGCATAAGCTCATAAGCATGATGACATGGCATAAAATAATATAAAAAACCACATGACATTTACCTAAATCATAAGCATGATCATGACATATAGAATGATTAAAAATAAGCATGATGTCATGGCATGTTATATTGCAAACAAAGCATGACATATAAAATATATAGGTATAGTAATAACTAAATTTTAATATTAATTGCCATTTCATATAATTAATTATATTTTGCCATATTACTAGTTTTCTCCCAAGTGTGCCAAAAACCCAAAATGGCACACTAACCTCTAAACCTAAATTGTGCCAAAATTTTGATCATTTTATCAAACTTCATAATATTGGCACATCCTAAAACTTTTAGGGTTAAGACTTAAATGTATTTCCAAGGCAACCATAACCTTGAAAATAACCTAAAATGTCACCTTTATTATGGTTGAGTTAGCTACCCATCCAATCAAGGTTGGCACACCCTAAACCCATCTAGCGTGAATCTATCACGCTCCTAGGAACCCAAAACCTATTTGAGCTCCTTGGGTTAACTAGGTATTCCTTAGGGATAACCTCCCTAGATACCCTCCTAATGACCCTCCTAAGATTGTTAGCCTTGGTCATTTGGATCTTACCTAGGTTGACTCTAGGGGTAACTCCCCTTGCAACCTCCTTAGTGGCCACCCTAGGTTTCCTAGAAACCTTAGCCACGAGGCACAACGCTTGGTCAACTCTAGGGATGACTTCCCTATTGACCTTGATCTTCCTAGACCTAGTTTGTGTTTCATAGTCAAATGGAACACTATGATAAGCTACCTTAGGCTTAAGTTTGTGACTCAAACATTGCTTGCCCTTGGTTGACTTTTGACTCTTAGGTCTTAAGTATTGACTTTGACTTTTTGACCTAGGAGTTTGACCATTAGACCCTTGAACTTGATTTTGTATATTTCTAAGGGTCTTTTCTAATTCTCAAGCCTTGACCTCAAGGCTTGGTTTTCTAATTCCAATTGCCCAATTGATTTTTGATTGAGTTCTTGGGCATGGGACTTTTTAGGCATATGCCTAGTCCATTTGGGATTAAGACCTAGGTGCTCTTGCACCTTTCTAATGGTCTCCCTAGGTAAAGTTTTTCTAGAGTTATTTGACCTAGGTTTGTCCTTAGATAAGTTATTTTTAGGGACATTAGTCCCAAATTTCTCCCTATTATCTAAGTAAACATTCTTAGCTCCTAAGCAAAAATACTTATTCCTATTAGCATGCTTTTTATAAATTGCAAGTGAATTGAAATCCCTAGCATGCTTTTGCTTGTAAATTGAAGAGGGAGCAAAATTAGAAGGTACCCTCGGGTTTGCCTTAGCTCCCCCGACATATGATGCTCCATTTTGAGTCTTCTTGTCCCCTTACTTGCATTGACTCCGGTAGTGTCCCGGTTGTCGGCACTTGAAGCATATGATATGCTCCTTGCTCTTGATATTTGGGGAACCGACATCCTTAACTTTTGGAACCGGTGGAGCTTTCCTAATCTTCTTTGGGCACTTGCTCTTATAGTGCCCGATTTTCCTACACTCAAAACATATTATATGCATTTTATTATTAACACATATGTTTGAGTTACCTAGGTTAATGGAGATCGGAATTGGACTTTGGGCTTCTTCATCTTGACCGGATGTCGAAGCTTCTTCTTGATGTTTCGGTATGGAAGTTCTCTCCTCCTCAATCCTTGAAGTGGATGCTTCTTCCACTTCCTTCACATCTTCCGATCCGGATGTTGATTCCCTATCAACCTCCGAATCCTCACTTCCTTGTGAGGATGATCTCTCTTCTTCACCCTCCTTATCTTCTTGAATTGATGGTGAACTTTCTTGAGCTTGAGAGGGTGAGCACTCCTCTTCTTCTTCTTCTTCTTGGACCATTGATGGGCTTTCATGGAGCTTTGCCAAATCGCTCCATAGCTCCTTAGCATCCATGCATTCACCTAGGCTACACAAGAATTCATTTGGAATTAAATCAAAAATGAATTTGATTACCTTCTTGTTTTTCTCGAATCTTTGGAGTTGATCTTCACTCCATCTCTTCTTCTTGAGGAAGTCACCTTTTGGTCCTCTAGGATACTCAAATCCTTCCATTAATAGAGACCATTCCTCGAAGTCCTTCATCATCAAAAAATCTTCAATTCTTCTCTTCCAAGAATCGAAGCCTTCTTGTCCATATAATGAGTACGGGACCGGTGTGTTGATGTCCCATCCAAGCTTGTCTTGGAATTCCATCTTTACCCTCTAGCGTATTGCTCCCGGTTGTTAATCCGTTGAAGAGCCACCAGACTCTGATACAACTTGTTGGGAATTAGACGCCCGCTAGAGGGGGGGGTGAATAGCGTGTGACCCGTACGTAGATGGAATTCTTTCGTGTTTGATCGTCTACAATCTTGTTAGCACAGCGGAATAGTAATAACAAATAAATATAACAAGATATAATCACAACACGCACGATATAATGTGGTTCGGAACCGAACCGGTTCCTACTCCACGGATCGGGCTCAAATGAGCCCTAGCGATGCCAATCACACACCACTATCAAATAACTCCTTCTCGGAACAATCCGGAGGTGGAGAAACCTCGTACAATAGTGATTACAACAATAATCAAAAGCTACAAGCTAATGAAATACAAAGCAATACAAGTAAAGAAAACACTTTACAAATGCTCTTGAGTTGCTTGATGTCAACTTGAGACCACTGATTTGCGGCGAAAATCGCCCCTAAAAGCCTCAAGAAACCGATGCCAAAATCCTTCCCGTCGAGCTCCTTTTATCCTTGCGCGACACGGATTTCCGCCTATCGACGACTACCATAAGTCACGATCGTGATGCCACGCTATTGTCGTGAGACAACGGCTCGATCCAGGAAAAACTCCAACGGATCTCTTGCGCGATCGCCACCATTGCGATCGGCTAACGCCCGTAATCGGCTGCCCGGTCGGCTACGGGCGGTCAATGCTGTGACACTCGGCGATCATTGCCATCCTTGGCGGTCATTATGCGAGCCGTCGATCGCTCCCATGGCGATCAAGCGCGAGCAATCCGGCTCTAACTGGCGGTCGAACTCAGTCGACTCACGGTAGTCGAAGGCCATAATGCCGGTCCGCTAACCTCAAGAATGAGGTTTTAACCCAAGTATGGTGCCCCATACTTGCTAGACCACCCTTAGCCTAGACTAAGCCTTCTAGCCACCTCCATCGACCTCGCCTCTCGGATCCTCCAAGTCATCCATGACTTGTTCATCCATCGCGCTAGCTTGTGCTTCCATCGGCTATGTCATGCTAATCGGTGTCTACACCGCCAAGGCACATTGGACTTACGCCGCCAAGACTCCGCTTGGACTTTACGCCGCCAATATCAATCCCCTTGGACTTCCCAAATGCCAAGACTCAAGCTTGGACTTTCCCTTGCCAACCCATGTTGGACTTTCCATTTGCCAAGACTCATGCTTGGACTTCTCATGCCAAGTGCTCAAGACTTGGACTTTCCAATTTGCCAAGTGTCCCACTTGGACTTTCCATTGCCAAGTACCCATGACTTGGACTTTACCTTGCCAAGACCCATGCTTGGACTTTCCCATACTCACATGGTCAACCCTGGTCAACCATCAAGTCAATTATAAACTGGGTCGATTGTATAAACAATCTCCCCAACATATTCACCGACATTAATGTCAAACATCAATGTCAATCCTATGTCTAACATACTTTGTCAAACATACTTTGTCAAACATCAAAACATCACTCGAGTCAAACTCGAGTCCTGGTCAATCGTGACCTGGGCCGATTGCACCAACAGTCGAATCAGCCCGAGCGGATCCTTCGGATAGCTGCAGATCTTCCGGATGATTTGAAACAGAAGATAAAAGATTGTCTGGCCATCAATCTAGACGTCTTCTCTTGGCCGAATGAACAACACCAGGGCATCTCCCGAACAGTCATGGAGCATAAGCTAAGTATCTTTCCGGGGTCTCGGCCCATTCGGCAAAAAAGAAGACATTTCGGACTAGAAAAAGACCAAATCATCCGGGCCTAGGTACAGAAGCTCCTGCAAGCTGGATACATCCGAGAAGTATAGTTCCCAGAGTGGCTGGCTAATGTGGTACTGGTACCAAAGCCGGGAGGAAAGTGGAGGGTCTGTATAGATTTTAAGGATCTTAATAAAGCATGCCCTAAAGATTGCTACCCTTTACCTCGAATAGACCAGGTAGTAGACTCCACTGCCGGTTGTGAATTAATTTGTATGCTATATGCGCACCAAGGATATCATCAGATTCCGCTCGCCATGGAGGATCAAGAAAAAGTCAGTTTTATCACCGCTAATGGGACCTTTTGTTACAAGGTCATGTCGTTTGGGTTGAAGAATGCAGGGGTCACCTATCAAAGAATGATGAATAAAGTGTTCCGGTCACAAATAGGTCGAAACATAGAAGTGTACGTCGATGATATCCTTATCAAAACCGTCAAAGCCGAAGACGTAATCTCGGACATGAATGAAACGTTTGGCACCTTGCGGCATTACGGAATTCGGCTTAACCCAAGAAAGTGCATATTTGGAGTTCGCGGAGGTAAATTCCTAAGGTACATTGTCACCGAGCGTGGCATTGAAGTCAACCCCGAGAAAATTCAGGTCTTACAGAACATAGCTTCCCCTCGCAGTATCAAGGAAGTGCAAAAGTTGTTGGGCCGAATAACAGCCCTCTCAATGTTCATCCCTAAGTCGGCAGAGCGAACCCTCCCCTTCTTCAAAATACTCCGCAAGTCAACTCGGTTTTCATGGGATGATAAATGTGAGCAGACCCTTACAGAATTAAAGCAATATATAGCCGACTTGCCCATACTGGCCAAACCGATCCCCGGAGAAGAGTTACAGTTATACCTGGCCTCCTCAGAGGAAGTTGTGGCGTCCGTATTGCTCCGCCAGGAAGCAGGTAAACAACTGCCCATTTACTTTGTCAGTCATTTATTAAAAGGCGTTGAAAGCAGGTACACAACCCTGGAGAAGCTAGCTTTTGCCCTGCTTATAATGGCTCGGAAGCTCCGGCCCTATTTTCTATCTCATCCAGTCACGGTCTTAACCAATAGTGGCATCGGAAGGGTATTAAACAATCCGGAAGCATCCACCCGTTTAATCAAGTGGATCACTGAGTTGACTGAATATGATATCCAGTATCAACCTCGCCCAGCCCTCAAAGCGCAAGTATTGGTAGATTTCTTGGCTGAAACATCTGGGATAGAGAAGAATGAAGAATGGAAGATATATGTGGATGGTTCGGCAACCAAACAAGGCAGTGGGGTGGAACTACTATTAATATCCCCCCAAGGGGATGCCATCAATAATGATGCGGCGAACTTAGGACTTCTAACAATGAAGCCGAATATGAGGCCCTATTGGCAGGGATGCAAGCCGCCCGTCATCTGGGGGCTGCTCGGATTTCCCTGCATTCTGATTCCCAATTAGTCGTAGAACAGCTCAAGGGATCGTTCGACATCAATAACCCGAGATTGAAACGCTACAAACAAGTTTATCAAAGGTTAGCCGCGGAGTTCCAAGAGGTAGCCCTACACAAGATACTCAGGGTCGACAATCAGAAAGCCGATGAATTGGCCCGTATGGCTAGTACCCTTGCCGCATGGAGCTTGGAGGACTCAGTAGCCGAGGTGCAGCTCATCTCCAGCATAAACCAAGAACCACTGGTATCTCACATCTCGTCAGATTGGAGGAAGCCCTTAATCGATTACCTCAAGGGAAGGGTATTACCCGACGACCAAGCGGAGGCTCGAGTCGTCAAAAGGAGAAGCACTCGTTTCATCTTAATAGGCGATACATTATACAAGCGATCCTTTGCTCAACCCTTACTTAAATGTCTCGGCCCAGAGGAAGCGGAGTATGTTATGCGGGAAATACATGAGGGCTGCTGTGGAAATCACGCAGGGGGAATCTCTCTCGCAAGGAAAATCCTATTGGCTGGGTATTTTTGGCCCACTTTGCAACAAGATGCCTCCCATTGCGTACAGGTATGCCTTAGCTGTCAGAAACATCAAAATTTCTCTCGGAAGCCGGCCGAACTGTTGAAGGCCTCTGTTGTCTCTTGTCCGTTTGACCAATGGGGGATGGACATAGTGGGGTCGCTGCCTACAGGATCGAATCAGAAGAAATTCCTATTAGTAGCTGTGGACTATTTTTCAAAATGGGTAGATGCAGAGCCGCTGGCTAGGATAACTGAAGGGGTCGTATTAAAGTTCCTTTGGAAAAATATAGTATGCCGATTCGGCATTCCCAGGACAATTTCAAGGTCGTAAGCTGAAAGATTGGTGCCAACAGCTGGAGATCCAGCAAGTCTTCACCTCGGTAGCTTATCCGCAAAGCAACGGACAAGCCGAAGTCACCAATCGAGAGCTGATTCGAGGACTGAAAACCAAGTTAGATCACATGGAAGGAAGCTGGGTGGATGAGCTACCTAGTATCTTGTGGGCATACAGAACTACCCCCAAGGACAGTACCGGCCTCACTCCGTTCCATCTAGTCTATGGGGTTGAGGCACTCGTTCCGGTGGAAATCGGTGTAAGATCTCCCCGAGTATCCGCTTACACACCCGCCGACGAAACCAACCAAGAGAAGAGATTAATCAAGCTGGACTTGGTGTCTGAGACCAGAGAACAGGTAGCCAGCCGAATGCATGCCTTCCGGAGGAAAATGACCCAAGCTTACAACAAAAAAATAGTACCTCGCTCCTTTCAGCCAGGCGATTTTGTATGGAAAAAAGTTCAACCAACCGGGGAGGTTCGTAAACTATCGCCCCGATGGGAAGGCCCGTATAAGGTTATCAAGAAACTCAACTCAGGCGCTTATTACCTCCAAGATAGGGAAGGAAAGGAACTCATCCGGCCTTGGAATGCTTTCCATTTACGACCTTATTATGCTTGACAAACTCCTATGTAACAAGGCGTCTTTATAATAAAAGTTCCGCTCGAGCTCGTTTCCCGAGAAGTTTGGTTCATAAAAGTCCCAAATACGGTATTTTCAATACGACCATTCTCCTTGGGTATCGCTTATCACAGCTGGTCCCAAGTATTTTCAATACGGTCATTCTCCTTGAGTATCGCTTATCACAGTCGGTCCCAAGTATTTTCAATCCGGATATTCTCCTTGGGTATTGCTTATCACAGCTGATCCCAAGTATTTTCAATACAGTCATTCTCCTTGGGTATCGCTTATCACAGTCAGTCCCAAGTATTTTCAATCCGGATATTCTCCTTGGGTATCGCTTATCACAGCTGGTCTCAAGTATTTTTAATACGACCATTCTCCTTGGGTATCGCTTATCACAGTCGGTCCCAAGTATTTTCAATCCGGATATTCTCCTTGGGTATCGCTTATCACAGCTGGTCCCAAGTATTTTCAATCCGGATATTCTCCTTAGTATGCTCGTTTATCAAGCGGTCCCAAGTATTTTCAATCTGACCATTCTCCTTAGGTATAAACTTATCACGATCGGTCCCAATTATTTTCAATCCGGATATTCTCCTTAGGTATCGCTTATCACAGTTGGTTCCAAGTATTTTCAATACGACCATTCTCCTTGGGTATCGCTTATCACAGCCGGTCCCAAGTATTTTCAATCCGGATATTCTCCTTGGGTATCGCTTATCACAGCTGGTCCCAAGTATTTTCAATTCGGATATTCTCCTTGGGTATTGCTTATCACAGTTGGTCCCAAGTATTTTCAATACGGTCATTCTTCTTGGGTATCGCTTATCACAGCTGGTCCAAGTATTTTCAATACGGTCATTCTCCTTGGGTATCGCTTATCACAGCCGGTCCCAAGTATTTTTAATCCGGATATTCTCCTTGGTTATCGCTTATCACAGCTGGTCCCAAGTATTTTCAATACGGCCATTCTCCTTGGGTATCACTTATCACAGTCGGTCCCAAGTATTTTCAATCCGAATATTCTCCATGGGTATCATCTATCACAGCTGGTCTCAAATATTGTCATCCGGCTATTCTCCTTGGGTACCGACAGCTAGCTATGCTCCATGGGTGTCGCGCGTGTTTCCTTTGAGCCGTCTATCGATGGTAACCTAGGTTTCGAGCATTCGGCTATGCTCCACATATCGTTAAAGACGGTCTACTCGACTTCCGAGCCCTCCGGTTAGTCCTCATTTCAGTTGGTCTCTTACTATACGAGGTACGCTTGATGCTATATTACAAGAACAATTAGAGATCACAAGATTTTAAGTCGAATAGGAATAGATGAACATTTCTTTTTAGGGAATGGATCCCTTCACGTAAGAAAAGGCCGCTAGGGTCACAAAATTCCTTAGTTACAAACAACTGCAAAAAGTAACTGACTAAACTAGGTCGAAACTACTGAGGAGGACCCCCTAGGGCCGAATCTAGTGTCTCGTCGACAAGGCATTGTAAATCCAGAAAGTCGGCTGAGACCCCCTCGGGTGGGTACCCGGCTTCCTTGAAATGCCGGATAGCCCCCTCATATCCTGTCTCTAGGAGGTCTATGGTACGACCTCCTAGGATGTCTGCAAATTCCTCCGAAGTTAGGAAGACTTTCTTCCGTTTCTCCCACCAACCTTCCTTGCCCGCCCGGTAGGAGATGAGCTCCTCTTTGGCCTTCTCGGCTTGATCCGACAGCTCGTCCCGCCGTTTGGCCTCATGTTCTGCTTGAGCAGCTCGGGTCTGCTCGGCTTGTAGTAATCGAGCCTCCGCTTCCTTGACTCGGGCCTTATACTTTGTCGCTTCTGCGGCCTTCGCCTCCAGTTGGGCTCCCTGAAGTTTCATCTCCTGTGCCTTCAGCCGGAGATCATCCTCAAACCGAGCAGCCCGGGCCTGGAAAATGGTCGCCTCGGACTGAGCTAAGCCAAGCGTCGTTTCTTTGTCACGGAGTTGGGTCTGCAGGCCGGCTGTTTGTGCCCGTATTTGATGGAAGGCAGCCGTCATAGGGGGTATCCGAGCCATTAGCTCCAGATGGTACCCCCAGAACTGCGAGAGAGATAAGAGGGTTAGCCGAATTAGCTGAACTTCGCCAAGAAAAAACGGAAAGAATAGTAAGAAATAACTTACCTTGGTAAGATAAATGTTCATCTCGTCGCTGATCGACGGGATGGATTTTCCTTTAACCGAGTCGCCGACGGCGTCCCGAATTTCTTGAAGAAAGCTCCGGGATGGTCGCCCCTGACTTGGCTGTGGTCGGCCGGATACTTCCGGCATGGGACTGGAACCGCGCTGAGGGGAAGGAGGTCCCTCTGGTGCAGAAGCATCCCTCGGCTGTTCCTCCCGCAAAGGCTCCGGAAGATCTGGCCCCGTGCCGCTAGGTCCTTCTCCACTCGGACCAGCCGAATGACGAGGACTTGGGAATGGAGATGGACGTGGAGAGGATCGTTGGGAAGAGCTCCCCTCGGCGGAAGAAAGCACTAATCGGCTTTTCTTGCGCTGCCTTTGCTGCTCCTCCGAATCCCCTGAGCTAATCACCTCAGCCACCATAGAAGGCCGAGGTGGAGGGGGAGCTTCGGAACTTTCCCCTTCAGGTGCCTCAGAAGGAGCATCCTCGGGAGGAATGATCTGCGCCCTTTTCCACTTCAATTTTTTGCTAATGGAGGCTCGAATCATGACTTCAGCTATCAAGAAGGAAAGAGACAAGTCAGAAAAACTAGTAGTAATAATAATAAGAAAAAAAAAGGGGGCAAGATAAAAGTTGTCTTTACCCAAGGAGCCACTCAGCTCGGCTTCTATTGGACTTATATCAAAATGATGCAAAAGTCCCTCCTCTAGCAGGACGTTCACATCGAACCTCAGACCGAGTAGAACTGAGGTCATCTCTTGGTAAGTCGTGGATTTTCGGAACGACCGAATGGAAGGAAGGAGAAGCGGCATTTGCCATCCGAGCCACAAGAAGGGGGATTCGGGACGGACATACATAAACTTGGATTTCCAATGTTTATGAGAAGTAATTAGGTTCGATAAGAATTTTACTTCTTGTCGAGCCGAGAAGAAGAAGACACTGGCTTCTTTCTTCTTGGGGAAAAAATAAGAGTGGAAAGCTTCGACGGAGAGAGTGAGGTGATAGAACAAAAAGATAATAATAAAGCCGTTGATGATACTAAAAACATTAGGAGCCAATTGATTGAGAGATATCCCAAAGTAAATAGATAACTCAGTGAAGAAAGGATGAAGAAGAAACCGAAGGCCGACTGACAATTGGTCAAGGAAAAAGGTGGTGAATTCGGGGGGAGGTTCGTGAGGGCGCTGGTCCGGTTGAGGGGCTCGAAGCCAGTAAGAATTAGGGATGTGGAAAGCAACCCATGCCTCGAAGCGAATCTCCGAATCGACGGTGCTACGAGTCCTCAAAAACCAGAGATCGGTCTTTGGAGCCATGAAACATAAACAGAAAACGCAAGGAAAGGGGAGGGAATGAGAAACTTACTAGTAGAAGAGTGTCGGAGAAGAAGAAAGGGATGGTCGAGGAACGATGGAGGAGGAAAGCAGCGGACGAAAAAATAACTGGGAAAGGGGGACTGTGAATTACTTATAGCGGCAACTCGACGACCCCTTTTCCCGAGATTTCTTCCTGGAAGCCACGTGGCACAACTGGGAAAATCCTAGGGGGAACAAAACAATCATAAATCGAATCACCGTATTAATGGACATTGATGAATGCGTCCAAAAGCAAGATCCTCTCCGTTTCCAAGGTGCCTTTACCATGTCTCATTAAAAGAGGAATATGAGGGAAAGTCATGGTTTGAATTAAACCAGTCTAGTCAGTCAGGCTGTGCCTATCCTTCGACTAGACTCAGAGAGGGGGGAGACCCACGATACCGGGGTAAAACTAAAGCCCGAGTTAGACAAACAGGTTGAACCCGCCGTACCCTTCCGGCTCATGACAAATGGTTACATTTCTCATATACCGGATGCCCCGTATCTCGGTCCAGATTTCTCTTATACCGGACGCCCCGCGTCTTGGCTCGGATTTCTCTTATACCGGACGCCCCGCGTCTCGGCCCGGACTTCTCTTATATACCGGACGCCCCGCGTCTCGGCCCGGATTTCTCTTATGTCGGACGCCCCGCGTCTCGGCTCGGACTTCTCTTATACCAGGCGCCCCGCGTCTAAGGGCAGAGTTGTCGCAGGCGGAAGGATTCATTTTATTATAAGCTAAGGAGACGGTCATTTCATCAAGTTGAAGGGGCAAATTCCCATCAAAAGGATAAGTCACTGACAAGGTTCGGAGGCATGTCTGCAGCATTAATAGAGAATTGTCTTCTATCAACCGCGCGACGTGTATTAATTGCAGCTCACGCCTAAGGGCAGATTTTCCTGCCAAAATCTCAGGAGATTAGCCACAACATTAATTGAGACTTGTCTCCTATCAACCGCACGACGTGTATTAATTCTACCACGCGTATGGATGCGATCCAGTAACAATGATCATAATGTCATCGTCTACTAGGTTACGCGTCTACATTGGCAGAGTTCCTCGGAAAGGGAGCTTCCCTTTTATATATATGACCTTTCTTGGGAAGGGGAGGTAAGTTTTGGGTAATACTGAAAGACTAGCTTTCCTCAATTTCTTCTCCTCTTCCAACTAAGTTCCTGTCTTGAGCGTCGGAGGGGCTTTGTCGAGATCCCTCTCGGCGCCCTTGACCGGTTGCTACTGTGCAGGTTCACCATTCGGCTCGGCCTACATCACTCTGCCCGCCCACCTGACAGTGCCGTTTTTCTATTACCGTCAAAGCGATTGCGTCCTGCATTTCTCCTCGCCAAAGCGTCGGCATTTACCGATTTTGCTACTGGACACCTCGCCATCACAGTTTCGACGGGCATCGTAATCTCTTACGAAAACAAGATACCTTTTACTTTGAACACCAAACAAAGCAAACTAATAACCAATACACAGACGACCATCGACACTGTAAATCTGACACTTTTTGGCTCACTCTCTATTTCGCCGAGGCTTCTTAAGCATCGTCAGTATGCAAAGCCGACGTTCCCCACAATTTTTTTCCTTTTTTTTATTTTGCTATCGGATCGTCCTATCGCTTAAACAGGTCTCTGGTAAAATTTTGCTATCGTCCCAAATTTTCTGCAATATCTGATTATTTTCCTCATACTTAACTTCT
The DNA here is from genome assembly GCA_025175895.1 of Wurfbainia villosa. NCBI lineage: Eukaryota > Viridiplantae > Streptophyta > Magnoliopsida > Zingiberales > Zingiberaceae > Wurfbainia > Wurfbainia villosa. The sequence continues at coordinate 2,091,040 of JAKLTH010000042.1, forward strand.
TCGGAGTTGAAAATTTCGATACAATATCAACGTATTTTTCTAAGATTTTTTGTTGTGATTGAGGTGTCAAAAAAAAACCCCGTTAAATATAAAATGATTTTTGATTCGTGATAGAAGCGACAAACCAAGGTTAAAGTTTTTCTGACACCATGAACATGAACAGATTTAAAAAAAAAAACAGATTGCAGTTAAATATAGGTCCTATACAATGAGGACGACAACTTTAATTAGCTATGGATTTGAACATTAACAAGCGAGACCATTTCCCCGGAGACAATGAAGTTCTAATCTGTAGTTCTTCAAGTCAATTGTCTCGGACAGTGTCAAACGTCGATCCCCAACCCGCAGACAAATACTGGAAATTGAGGAAAGTGCCGATGAAAACGACGATTGCGGAGGGTCCTGCAGTTACTTTCTTCACTGTTGCTGCTTCTGTTCTTGGATAACCTTCTCAACATCTACCCCAACCTTCTTGTTCAATTAATTATCAACGCAACACTCAATATCTAACTTGCAGTGTTTAGCCAAAAAGAGGCACACTTTTCAGCTCCAACATGAACAGTCGTTACAGACTTGGAGACTCTGCGTCTCCCTCAGTACAGCGATAATCTCCAACAAAGATTTGACAAAAAGGAAGGATCTACCTTTTAAGAAAGACAAAAGACAATCCATCCCAACCAATCAAACTCAGTTCTCGTGGAATACAGTATTGATTAATAATAAAGTATATATATCATCCACCTCTCCGTCACACCTACTCTGCCCTTTTTCCCACTCGATCGTGGAACGTAACCCCTACACATGTAATTTAAACCAACTTTAACTTTAATCCTCTTATATAAACCCCCTGCAAGTACTTTTATACACCATTAATTCCTTTCTAGCTCCATCTGTTTCGCTGTCTCCGGAAGAAGATGAAACAGAGATGATAATAGTGTTTGATAGTTAGAATTGAGGGAGATCGAATATGGAGGAGAAGGGCGCAACGAGTCCAAGGATCAGGCTGTTCGGGATTCACGTGTCGGAGAACGACAGCGTGTCCGGCGAGGAGAGCAGCCCCACCTCGGCGGCGTCCGGCGACGGGAGGAAGTACGAGTGCCAGTACTGCTGCCGCGAGTTTGCGAACTCGCAAGCTTTGGGCGGCCACCAGAACGCGCACAAGAAGGAGCGGCAGCACCTGAAGCGCCTTCAGCAGCAGCAGCACCTCGCCACCTCCGGCCGCCGCTCGCCTCCTGCTGCGGGGAACTACTACTGCCAGAATATCGCCGCAGCCTTTTCGCCGCAGCCTCCGACACACCTCCTCTCGCCGTATCCTGTGGGAGCCCCGGCCAACTGGGTCTACTACGGCCGCACGACCTCGCCGGTTAATCACCTGTCTCTCGGCTGCATCGTGCCGCGCTCTTTACCTGCTAACTGCGCGTACGTGGGAGACGTTGGCGGCGGTAGGTTCTACAGGGACGGTCATGCGGTCGAAGGATCTTCCGTCACCTTCGCCGGCGCGGCGCCGGAGGAGGAAGCGGCGGAGGACACGTACGGGTTAAACCTGCGCCTTAGCCTGGCTCCTGCCGGTTCATGATCCAAATTAATTAACCCTTCCAAATTAAACACTTGCAACATTTCTTATCAATTCTGTATATTTGCAGCTTCTGAAAAAATTCCATCAAGTTCCATGAGTGAGATCATGGTTAAGAGTTATTTCCACAAGCGCGAGTTAAGTTTGAGATCAATATATAATCATTCTCAAAAATCTCACCAAGAATCTCAATTTTGATCATGACTTTGTTTGTTTCTCAAAAGTTTACGAAGACTGTGTCAGCCAAAACAGATCTGTCCAAATGAAAACCTCCTGGACTAGGTCATCTTTAAGATACGCATCCCTTAGTTTACTACTTTATAACCCTTTTTTTCCCCCTCGGTGGAGTTAGGTTTATGAAGATCTGCATAATTAAGGGTATAGATTCGGCTAATTTGTACTTATTAATTAATAACACCACCATAATTCAACTAAAGACAGTAGAAAGATGAATGAATTGATATGGATTGAAGTTTAAGTTCCATCACCAGGATTGTTTATAAAATATAAAGCAGGGCAACCAAGTGCTGTGTCAAGTAATTTGAACAGCATGAGGAATCAAAGAATGGACAATTTACTGTGCCTGCATTGTTTCTGGTTTGACTTACACAGCCACCACCTTCATACACAATGCGTCTCCGGCAATTGCGAGTTTGACAGAATAAGTAGATAATTATCAAATTCAATTTCCCCAAAACACATATGTAATTCCTCGACTAACGTTTTCCTGCAGGAATAGGATGATGTGTGCAAGAATGACATCAGGTGTACAACGAGGACTCGTACAATATGCTCTCTCTTTCTCTATAATTTAATTTCTCTTCTCAAATAAGCAACTCGAAACCATTTCATAAGATGGCCACCGAAGGGGCATATCTAAAAAGGCAAGATTTGCAACGAGGACTCGTACAATGCCAAGCTATTGGGTGGGACTCAGTGGGCCCCAAATCGGCATGATTCCCGGGATGGAGTTTGACTATTAATTCCGCGGAAATATTTGCCAGGGAGAAGAAAGAAACAGAAAGGTCAACGTTGAGTTGGAATGAAGTGAAGGAAATCACGGATGCATCTAGCTCGCTTTAGGCGGCGACGTCGTTGCGAGCAAGGAGGAGGAGACAAATGAAAATGGTGGATGTCGTCGGCAGCACGCAAAGACAGAAAAGCGTGGGCCTCTCGCACCTCTGCTTTGCCATGCATCGTGATGGTAACCTTTCACCTAACGCCGCACCCGGATTTCTCTCGTTCCCGTGAGAATATTAGGAAACTGAAATGTGAATTAGTAGTGTAACTCGAAGAACTTCAGTACTGTGCGCATGTAGATCGACGGCCTCGAGGCATGTGAAACGCTGAAGCTTTGGGGTTACTGTTTGTGGCAGTTTTAAAGCCACGAGAAGAGGAAGAATTCCAGTAGATTTGTAGAAAGAAATAGGTTCTTTGTCCCGATCGAGCTAGATAAATTATTTTCAGACAGTTTTTCTGAAAGATGACAACGGAAGATTGTGGACCCCCTGAAAAGTATCCAGAATTTGTGTAGGAAGATGAGTTTGACAGGCAGTAGGTGTCGTAGAAAATTATATATGTTGGCAATAATTCATGTGAGAAAATTCTCCTCTCCTATTTTACACCGCGCATTGCCCTCCAAGTGTTTGTCTGTAAATAGCTTGCAATCCCCAAGAAGAAGCTAAGGTCCACAACCACCGTTTTCAGTATTAGCAAACTGTCGAATTCAATTAATTGAGTTGACAAACTGCAAGATTCAGGAATATTTTGGACCGAACTGCATCAATAAGTCCTGCTGCATATTTCAAAATTTTGATTTGGAAGGCTTTTCATTTTCACATCCAAATCCAATGACCACTACGAAAAGGCAGATATTTATTAAATGCCTTCAGAAATCTTGCATGTGTAGCAAAGTCAACAGCGTACGTACGGATGTATATATCTTGACACTCCGCTACTAGATTGCATTATCATCGGTGCATGATAACAAATTTTTTGAAAATCTTGTTAGATAATGTGAATGGAAGAATACACAGTGGATAAAATTAATTTCACATTTAAATGGTATGATAATTAATACATGGGACGAAAAGGGATGTAAATTCAAGGTTTAGATTCTACGAATTCAAATGGTTTTTGTACTGTACATATTAGACTAATCAAAGGATGATATAGTCATGAAAAGAAGTTAGAATTTGTGCTCATTCTGTGGAAAATTAAATTACATATATGATCAAAGTTAAAATACTTGTGCATAAAAGGCCAAAGTCCATTATGAAAGGCTAAAGCCCATCATGATGAGATGTCATCTCATGCTCCATATGTTTTTTTTTTATTTTGGACATGTGACATGGTCAAGACACGTGAGTATCCATGTGTCTTACATGCTTAAGAGAGGATATCATCCTTCATTGGATTCTCTTTATAAAGAGAAGATAATGAAAGGTTACGAGCATAAGCAATTTCTTTATTGTCGAAGAAAAGAAAGTGAAGAAATAATGGAGAGAGGAAAGGGAAAGAAAGAGACTTTTTTATTTTTTTAAGGATTTTCTTCATCCAAGAAGAAAAAAGAGAATGAATCTCCACCAGTCATTTATTCATTTTGTCGAGTCATCATTTACTCGGTAGACCCTGTGATAGTGTTTAAATGTTTGATCAAATCGTCATTACAATCCGTGCTAGATTGTATTAGTGGTTCAGTCATTTTATCCTGAGAGACAGACGTTCTGCATCACTTCGTAGCACCACTAGAGGGGCGAATCTGTTTTAAAGAGACTGTTTATTCGTATGACTCGACGTCTTTATTCTTACACGGATGACGGATATCATCTTGACAGATAAATCCAAATTATGTTCTTATAATTTTAAATTCGGATTACTTCTTGTATTTTTGACTTGATTGCAGAATAAAATTTCTAACAAATCTATCCCGTAGGGTAAGAATTCAAATGCATGCCGTTTGTCTGAAGAAGTGATTATATTTTCTAAATTAAAAAGGGAAAAATATCTAAATGTAAGAAATTACTTAGCAATGTATAAATACCACCACTATTGGCAAATACCACCACTATTGGCGTATTCATCGAAAATGATTCACTGATAATTAACTCTTTCTCAAATAGACTAAAAAAAGATAAATGAGCTTTATTAATTTATTAGGTAAGTTTTTTTCTCTTAAATCCAGGTTTAATTAAATTGGTATAATTTACCATTCACTTTGCCCTTTCGAATGAATTATGAAGTTTTAAATTTATTTAGGTGATGTTTGGTTGAAAGGTGGGAATAGGAATAAAAATGAGTTTGATAGTAGACTGGAATGGAAATGGGTTTTGTCATTCTAATAATGTTGTTTGGTTTATAAGTTGGGAATGAGAGCAATCGACGGTGGTCGACGGTCGACGATCGACGGCCGGTGGTCGACGGTCGGCATGATCGGCGGCCGACGGCGATCGGGTTTATCCGACGGCAACCGGCGGAATGGCGAACGGTGGTCGGCGATCGACGCGGCGACGACCACCAAGGCCGACGATCGACGCGACGGCGACGACCAATTAACCATGGCGGCCGGCGACGCGACGTCGGCGCTACATCGACGCGGCGGCCGACCCTACGGCGACAGTACGACGACGATCGGTGACCGACGACTAGCGACGATCGGCGACCGACAATCGGTGGCGATCGACGACCGACGACTAGCGACGATCGGCGACCGGTGGCGATCGGCGACCGATGGCGGCCAGCGGCCAGCGACCGGTGACCAACGGTGGGCGGTGATCGGCGACCGACGGCGGTCAACGATCGTCGAGTGAGCGACGGACGACGGCGAACGGAAATAAAACCCAAACCCACCATGTGAGATGAGTTTTGTTGATTCTCAATTATTTAGAATTGATTCTTAAATCCTCCTTCCTAAACCATTAACCAAACACTCTATATCATTCACATTCCCATTTTCTCGTTCCAAATCCACCAATCAAATGCCACTTTAATATCGTACTATATGTAATTCTTAAAGAATATCATATCTATATTTGTGAATATTGCTGCACGGAGATCGAGTTAGTGGGCAACTCAGGTGGCGGCAAGGGAATATTCCGAGCACCGGTAATCTCCGGTGGCAGATGGACAACAGATTGAGGCATCGACATTACTGGCGACGAAAGCTGCATGTGATCACCTCGTAGCTGTTAACGTCGCCAGTGTCAAAAAATTGATGCCTCAGCGTCCAGCTGCGCTGCAAGCTAATTTGCATGTCAGGTAAATGCAATCCATACTCAAACCAGCTGTTAGACGATCTTCCTCTTTTAAAATCTTTATCGAGAGTTGCAGAAATAATTTAAGTTTAAAAATAAATAAATAAATTAAATTTAGACTTATATCCCAGAATGATTTGACCAGCTAAATTGAATTGATTAGACCAAGATTGACTTGGGTATCAAAGATAACTAAATTGTTTGGTATTGCGAAGCTGTCAGGAAGACTGAGCTCCCTGCAGAGTTGCCCAGTAGCTCGAGTAGATTGAGCTGCCAAGTAACTTGAGCGAGCCAAGCTGTTGAGTGGTCGAGTGCCTCGAGCCATTCGAACAAGTTGAGCTACCAAGTGACCCAAACTACTCGAGTGACTGGGTAGGAGGCAATGCTATCGAGTGAGAAGATGCGTCGAGCATTATTAAAATATTTGTTTGACATGATTTCTTTAAAAATGATTCATCTCTTTGAGCGGTGTTTAAAAAATATATATAGAATTATCATGATAATTGTTTTTTTCAATTGACTCGGAAATTAAATCAAACGAATATAAATATAAATTATCACCATAACTAAAAATTAACTCAGAAAAGGTGCTTAAAGATTATACTTGTCTTGTAGTGCAAGTATGAAATAATGAATGAGATTATAAGATAAGAAGAGAGGTCACAAAATATCCAGCAGCAGGGTTGATCATGCTTTGGTAGACCCGGCTACTGCGATTTGGAAGCCGTGGAAATTTGAAGGATTGAAATAGAAGAGAAGGATGGCAATGAAAATTGAGATGACGTCGTCATCGGGTCCTCAACGCCTGTGGCTAGGAGCCAAACTAACTTCAGTTTTACAGTATGTTTATTTGATAAGATCATTGAATCGAACCAAATCAAATTTAAAATTAATCAATCTAAAATTGAATTCGACTTTAGTTTGACTTGTTTAATGAGTATCGAACTTCTAATCAAATTCGATTAAAACTTGAATCAAATCTATTTAAATTTGACTTATTTAAACGTTATCAAACACTTAATTCAAATTTATTTAATTATTTAAAATTTTAATAATTTAATTCTGATTTATAAATAAGTATAAATAAATTTTAAATGAATATAATTAAAATTATTATTTATGAATATTAATAAATTGAATACATGTGCAGAATCTCGTAGCAACTTGAATCGCCATTGAGGACTCGCTTCGCATGGCAAAGAAAATTTAATGAGCGGCCATTTCGCACGTCAACAATTTACACAAAGTTAATAAAAAATTAAAAAAAAAAAAGGTAAAATACACGATAAAAAATACTAGAGCTGTTAAACAGATCGATATATGACGGGACAATCCAATTCATCATAAACTCAACATTTAATGAAGAGGAGCGGGCCGATCCGCCATCTCGACGAGTTGAAAAATTTCCAACCCGACCCTACGTAAGGCGGATTGCGAGTTAGACGGATCAACCCCGTGAGCCACACAAATTTAAAAAATATATTTAAAATTACTGAAATGCTGAGGGCTTGAGGTAATAATATGTAAGACAGATAGAGTACCATGATTAAAAAAAAATAAGTATTTGAAGTAATTAAAATTTTATAATTGAGATTCAACGCCTTATAAAATTAAGTATCGATATTTTTGATTTCTTTTCAATGTTCCAAAATATCCAAATCTTAATAATATATAAATGTAAATTTTTACTTCATTAAATGTAGATTCGATTGAAATTTTTTAGCATGAGTAATTATTTGATTTTGATATATTATTATTTCATATATTGATTAGAATAGTAGTGACAAGATAATAAAAAATAATTAGAGTATAAAAAATATTCTCCTGTTCTTTACTTTTAATTTCTTTTATATTTTGTTGAGATGTATGTGTGATAAAAGAAGATTATAATTGTGAAAAATCTGTCTTTTGACATTTCTCAAGTCGCGGGTCAATCCGTGCCACGACGAGCCAATCTGTTCAGATCCGCAACCCACACAGGTCGATCCGTTTAGGCCCGTCAAAATAATAGATTGATAAAAGTTTAAATCAATCCGTTTAAATTATTTGATGGGGCGGACCAATCCGACGTACTTAATCCAACTTGATACCTCTAGAAAATATCCATGCATATATATATATATAATGCATATGTGTCTACGTATATAGTGTTGGCCCAGTACATGTTATAAATTGAGCGTCAAATAACGTGCGTTGTAGATGCAATTACGATGATTGTTTATTCTACTCTTCTACAATTAATGCTGTTTGATGACGTGACCAAATTCGCAAGGAATAAAATTTTTTGTAAGACTCGTATATGCCTTGCTTCCAAGGATTTTTTTTTGATTCATCATCATTGATTTCCAAGAAAAATCCCATGAAATGGTTCCAAGTTGTTATCCCCACGTATTTTAATTGAGAAATTAAATAATTTTTAAATAAGATATACATATTCCATTTATCATCAAAATAAATTAAAAAATGCTCATATGATAGTCTCAACAATCATAATATCTTTGATTTATTATTCTATATAGAATAAAATTGAATATTCTGACACTGCATTGTAATAAAACCAAAAAAAAAAATCTTTTCTTTCATAATGGGTTTTCTCGAAGATAATTAACCTTTTGTATTTGTTTTTTTTCCGACTTTTTTTTGTTCTCTGTCCAAGAGCAACGCCGTTTTCAAATTTTCTATTGATCTTAATGTTGCGTTTTCTGGCTCTCCTCGTTAAACCGTCTTTTCAGAAGCAGATTCTTCATCATTCAGACTCCGTGCTTTTGTTCCGCCGTCGCATCCACACAATTAACAAAGCTTCCACGTTCAAACAACTGCCCCAGTCGTCATCAACGACGCCAATTCCACTTTGACCACGTGGTGCCGTGTCACACGCTATCGTCCCCAGCACCATCACCATGTGCCTGCCTTATCCTCTGTCCCAATCTTTATCCGCCACATCGGCCACTCTCCGGCTCCATCCCCGTCCTGCCTGACGCTCAAGATCAATTCGGTGCCCCGAAAGGCTGCGTCAAAGGACAAAAGACCCAGGCAGCGCGAAGATCGTGGGTCCCCCTTCCCTCTCCGAGCGGTAGGGCCCTCCTCTCTGGCACTCTCGACGCGGCGCCGGTAACCTCTGCTCCGCCGGACTGACCACGACGTGTCACCCGCATCTTCCCGTGTTCCCTCCTTGCTGACCAGGATTGCGCCGTCTATCCTGCACCGCTAACTGCTATCGGTGGCTGAAACGAACCATTAACCCTGTTTCCTGTATTACTCGTCGCAGGGAAATAGGAAATTCTATCTATCATACTGACCGTGGGTGGTGACTCAGCATCCCCATCTCCCGCCGCTACGTCACCGCCGTCTCCGCCGTGTATTTAACCCCTGCTCGCCTCGACTCCGACGCTTCCGTAGATAAATTAGGGGAGGGATTTGATGGAGATACCTTTGGTAGTGGAGCCGTTGCGGACTCCAGGACTCGTTGACGTAGCTCGCCGTCTCTGCGACCTCGCCGGCTCCTGGGCCTCTGTCGCTCTCCTCCTCGCCGGAGTCGCCGCCTTCCTCGGATTCCTCGGCCGTGAAAAGCTCGCGGTTCTCGCATACGGTCGTTCGAGTTCTGCAATATCTCTACCTGCCTTTTACTCCTCCTCCGGAGACGACGACGACGACGACGACGACGACGACGATGTCGATTCCGAATCCCCGTCTGACGATGACGAGAACGAACCTCCCTCATCGCCGTCCGACGAATACGAGTCGTCGATCTGGAAGTACGGCGATGATCGGTGGGAATATGATGGTCTTGAGATGACTTTAGGCGGCGCCGTGGTGAGGACGTGGGAGGGGCTTGGTTTGGGGTTCGATCTCTCCGGCGGTCTGATCTCGCTCGTGGACATGAACCGCGGCCAGGTGCTTCGGTCTTTCTACGGGCAGGCTCAAGCTGCAGCAGCGAGTCTGGAATCGCCCGCGGTGGTCGTGTCGGCATCGGAGAGCGCCGCGGAGGTCAGAGTGTGGGACGCCAGGGCGGCAGGAGAACGGACCCCAGCTTCGGCCGCCAACTGGAGACCGATTCGGCGGAGGCGAGTGGTGGGCGTCGCTGGCGGCGAGGGAAAGGTGTACTTGGGCGGCGACGACGGGTTGATCACGGCGGCGGATTTGCGAAGGGGGTGGCCGCCCTTGGTCATTGAGACGTGGGGCGAGGGTCGAGTACCGATTTTACCCGTCTCCAAACAATAAAATGACGAAACGTACCCTCGAAATCCAACGCTTTGAATTCGATGTACAAAATTGAAATTTGCTGTATATTTGAAGCCTCATTTGCGTTCTACTTTGTATTAATTGTTGATATTCATTAACGATCTGGTCTAATCTCCAGGTCGCTGCTCCGAAGGCAATTCTGCAATTAAATGAATCGTTGTCAGTATTTTTTTTTTCTCTCTTTGCCAAATGATTAGCGCAATTCGAATCATAAAAACATCGTTTGACAGAATAATTAAATCATCAAGATGACATATCTGGCTGTTACATTGCGAAGGCCCTGTTAAATTTTAAATTTGCATAGAAACTAATAGATTAAGGTTGCATTTGGTACGTTGTAATATGTCAGATTATATTATAAGATTTATTATTTTATAGTTGAATGGTAAGTTGTCAAGGAAGTTGAGCTGATTAGCAAGATTGAGATACCGAGTGCTCGAGATCTAAGTACTAAGATAATCGATCATTTATATCTCGACAGGCTTATTCTCGACTGACAAGCTAGTGTCAATTGACGTGACAGTAGTAAAAGTCAAGATAACCAACAAGACATCACTTGATTGGGGGCGTCATGCGATAAATAGACATCCCTCTATGCTCATGTCAAGGGGACACGTTTGTCGTATTAATAAAGTCCTGTCTCCATCAATAGAGGTAATGCCCTCTGTCATTTCTAAATATGGTAGACCGCCATCTTAAAGAGTCCATGACCCTATCTTTCGTACAGTTTTACAGGGATTGGTTCGTCTATATAAAGATAATTTAAAGAGATAAAAGGAGGTTCGAACTCTCTAATCTACTTCTCTTTGCATTGCTTCTCTGGCTCTTTTTCTCGTCGATCCTTGATTTTAGTGTCGAAGGAGCATAACTGAGATTTCCCTCGATGCCCTTTACAGTGTTTTTTTTTTTTTTTGTAGATTTCCCTCGCATCCGTCAGAGATACATCAATTGACCTTGCCCGGGACAAGCAATCCATCCATCCGAGTAAGGAATCCATCCAGCCGAATCAGCAAAACATCTAATTTATCAGGTGTCGAGCCATCCTCGCTGATGGAAACCTCGTATCTGCATCTCAGTCGAAACAATATATATATTAAACATAATTATTTAAAAATAGATTTGTCCTTTCTGATGATCAAAAACTGATTGTATGTAGCGAATTAAACGTGTACATGAAGATTATCATAGAAAAATAAGAAAGAATTGTCGAGCAAGTTCAAACCGTAGGAAAGTGAAGACTATGGGAAAAGAAGTTGGATGAAACTCTCATTACTGTACTCTGCTCTCTATGTTTTATAGTATGTTCTCTGCATATAGAAGCATTCTTTTTATAACCTTCAAACCTTAGCAGCGTTGAATGGTGGCCATTCATACATTGCCTCCATCTACCCTAGTTAAAACGGCGGTAGCTGACCGACAATTACTATCCCAGTAGTTATGGATCGACCATTAATGTCCCTTTGTTTCAATTTTGACCAGTAATTAATGCACTCGTTACATGAACAGAGAAAATATACTTCATGTGATAAAAATTAACTTATTTACTTTGATAATTTTTACCGTGATCGATTTGACATTCGACAAACAACTTCAACTTGTATAGATCATGCTCGCTCAATTTGATATTCTAAATTTAACTTTCCTACGAGGATGCATGTGAGAGAGTCTCAACTCTCGGCCACGATTCAGCCGCAACGTTGAGGTTATAATTCGATCGGAATTCAATCTCACCCTGATCGTGCCCGTGAAATGTCGAGCCCATAATTCGATCGGAATTCAGTCTCATCCCGACCGTGCCCGTGAAATGTCGAGCGACGACGAGTGAAATATTGTACTGTACACACGGGAACACAGAATCCTATTTGCCACAGATCGAACTAATGGAACGTCAAGGGAGAACAGTGGGCATGCCACAGTAAAGCTCTGTCGGGGCTTGTTCTGCTTGCAGAGTTGTGCACAAAAGGAGAGAAATTTTTGAGAGATGGAATTCTCTCAGCTCATGCTGCTGTGAGTTGAGCAACAAGAGGAGTGGAAATGTCGAGCATGTTTTGTTAACGCAATATCCACCCTAAGAGATCATTGAACTCTGAGAATTATATCAGTCGAAGGGATCGAATTATATATCTTTAATCAGAGGAATCATATGTTCAGATTCTCGTTGCCTTTTGATCTTTTTAATTTGGATTGTGCGCTGTTCATGCTATGCCTGATAAAAGGTTAATGTTGGGCATGACACAACCAGTATCCTGCTGAGCGACTCCGTCCAACAACCAGTTGTCCTGCTTTGGGCATGACCATCTGTGTTAAATATAATACTTATCTGTGATCGTTGCATAATTAGATCAGTGCCACGACTAAGGAGTGTTACAGCCACACATAGAGCATGTGAAAGCCACACATAGAACATTTTTTCTATCCCTTACCTCCGACGACTTTAGATCATAAATCTGGTCTATCCTTCCATCCATTACAAGCACCCACCTTCGAAGGTCAGGAGATCGAAGAAAATTTACTACTAGCCGGGCATCATCATTACTGAAGGCAGAGATTGTATCCGGCCAAAAAGCCTCAGTCTACAGTATTCACGTACATGTCCACTGATTCTAATAGTTCATTTCTGCCTTTCGTTTCCTGAAATATCATGCACCGAGTTTATCAATGTACAGATACCAAACCGTGGTTCGTTGCATGTATGCATACATCCGCCACACACGGACAGTGGTACCAATTAATCGTCTGTTAATGCACAGTTTAATTGTGGTCGATAGCTAGCGGCCCTGTGCAGCCAGCCATGTAAAGTACCTTTCAACTTCAAGCTTCAGCACGCAGCTGGTTAATGTCCATTGTATATATATATATCCTTCCTGGCACTCCAAATTCGTCTCCGTTTGGGCATAAGATATGGCCATTAAAAAATAGAATCGAGTTCAGATTTAAATTATTTCCTATGCGATTTAAACCAGACATTCCGATAGCATAATTGAAATAGTCTTGAAGTCAGCTGATCATGGCCAATCGACCAAGTCCAGACCTGCAGATCAACTTGCATATATTTATTCATTCGGTCATTCATTCCCGAGACGTGCCTCGCCAACAAACTACGTACATCTCCATTAGTTATTATCTCCATTATGATTCTCGTGAGTAGATTAACTCGATCGAATGTGACGAGATGATTCGTAATTCATTACGACGGGACAGACCACGGAAGCTGGTCGAGGAGCAGATATTGCGGTAGTAATTGGCTCATTCATTGGCCGAGCTGGAAACAGATGAATTATTTATGCACAAGTTTATTATTGCATTACTTCCCTTGATTAATGGTTATCGCAGTAATAAAAATGGAGAGACGGATGGAGGCGAGCCGAAGTCAAAAGTGTCAAAAGAAGTCAGGCTCTCGGTGACGGTGCTGATGAATTAATTGTGCGCGCATGCATAGTTAATGTCTGAGACAAAGGCGAGGAGAGACGAAGGGGACGAGCAGAAAGAGCCAAAGGGAGAACAAAAGCCAAGGCGAAACTCTGCGTCGCCCTGCACCTTTTTCAAGCTCTCGCCAAAGTGATTCTTTCGCCTCTTGTGTTGGCCTCTTCTATCATACTCTGACCTCGTTGGGACTGCAGAAAGGTAGACAAATTATTAATACTGCACGTCCCTAAAGGCTGATTCAACTTTTCAAGCCAGTTTTTGTTTCGGGTTCCATCGGTGCTGATTCATGTGCATCGTTATAAATAGTATGCCGATCAGTTGTCTGCCGATGGCGATTCCTGTTACGGACGGCTTCAAATTTTACAGACTCACTTGGAGTTTAACCCCAAAGTGAGTGACAGGTCGATCACAAAGAGACAAACAAAACAGAAGAAAAATACAAACATTTATAATTTAATTCCGGAGGAAGTCTTTCCTATGGGAGTGGGACTAGTCTTTTCAAAGTTTCGTCGGATTGTTATTCACTTTCCTATTCCTATTGTAACTGTGTTTTCCAAATGTGTAATTCAGTACATGTACATTTCCAATTCTTAAATATTTTATAACGACGTTAATTCTATCTAGTTTTCTTGTCTGCTAGCTTAATACTGTTGCCATATATCTTAGCAAAATTTTGCTGCCTTACTAAATCTTCCCCAACGACCTAATACAAAATGGTGTTATATAACCTACAACATAATTAATCGTTATCATTTGTAATGTAAATTAGTACTGTCTTTAATTTGATAACAAATGTAACCTACTGATTAACATAAAAGCATCCAAGTCGAAATTCATAAGGCTCGTCACATTTGGACCTTCCATTGTTTTTGCATTAAAATTCAAAGAGTTCTCCGTGATTCATTTCTCTCATAATGATCTTGAAATAAATCGATAAAAGTCGCTAGATTTACAATTCCAATCTTTTATATGATGAGGCTCATCACATAGGTCCCTACGAATGCCAAATTTATATTTTAAAAATATAAAAGTAAATTTAAATTTTCCTCGTAGCTAGCTAGTATACACTCCACGCTTTTTTTAAAAATAAAAATAAAAAAGACACTCAACTCGTAAAAAGTTAAAATTCGTCAATCTAACGATCCTTATTGATTTATCATACGTTCATTGTGAAGGAGATAAATCACACAAGATTTTATAAATCTACTTATGATATATAAAAATTAGTTGAATTAAAAAAATATTTTAAATTTGTTAAGAAATATATTTTTATATGGGGACAACAAAACGGACACTCAACGCGCCTACGACTGGTCATCGTAACCCATTGCCAGCTGTTTGTTTATTTGGTTTAATTAGCAGTGAACTATATTCTTTTGTTTCTGGTGGAACACCATGCAAACATACTCTTCTTAATTTCATATGGAACACTTCCTGTACAGATACCAAATACGACGCGTGCATTACTCAGACGACAGCGGCCCGCCATGGACGGCGACGTCGTACCAGTGGCATTCATGGAATTAGTGCGCATATTTTGGCCATAGCTCAAACATACGCCCTCATAAGGCAGCGGGGGTCGTCCTGGTTTTATTTACTCCTGCGACTTTATTCTGAGTCGGACAACCATCCACTTCTCGTTTGAGTCCGTCGGGCAGCGGAGGGAGCGACCATGGGAGTAGCGCCGGCAGAGTGACTCGGTGCTGATGGCCGGAAGGCGGGCGGCAGTGTCGTCGCTGGCGGTGCTAATTATAAGCGTTTGGTTCTCGTTGTGCTTCAACGGTAGAGCAGAGGCAATTCGAGCTTACGGCGGAGAACGGTGGCCGCCTCTAGGTGGGAGGCCGCTCCCCTACTACTTCCCCCGTCCTCGTCCTCCGGTAGCAGCGGAGGGAGCCGGTTTGGAAGAGAGCAAGCGGCGGGTGCCGAGCTGCCCGGACCCACTCCACAACAGGTAGCTCTGGTACTTTCTTTCTCAAAAAATGACTCTTTTTGTGAAGAGAAATTGCATCGAACCGCGGAGTTTGATCCTCTTTCAAGCTCAAACTGTCTTTTGCTTGTTTTCCCCCCCTTTCTTTCTGCTTTTCTTTTGCGCTCGAGGTTGATGTATAGGTCAAATAGCGATCGAAGTACCGAAGACGAGAAGAGAAAAGGCTTTGTATTGGGAGAATCTCCTGGACAGATCTAGCTGATTAATTAATAGATTACATATGTTATTGTTTAATATGCCTATGGATTTGTATACCATGGCTCGAGTATATATATCTATATATATATATATATATATATGTAAGATCCAGAGAGATTCTTAGCATACAGAGCTGGTCATGTATTCTCTTTTCAAAGATTCAAGCAATAAAAGAACTTCTTTGCTCTTGTTTCTTTCTTTACTGTCTCCGTACTCTCAGGTTTCCTTTCTTCTGCTCGTCCTCTTTCGAGTTGTGTTAGTACGTACATTATATTCTTCAATTTTAGAATTGCATAGTATTTCTCAAGTTCAAACTATTTGTTTTCAGAAGAAGATGAGGATCGAGCATGGGACACATATATAGTTTTGCTTATAAGATAACTTCTGGATAATAATTAATAAATTAGCACAAAGTAATATATATATTTCGATTTTCGATACATAATAATACATGAAATGTTGATTATCTGATGGGGAGAAAATAGATATAACTAGTACAATAAATTTTTCAAGTTTTTTTTATATAAAATAGTATTTCAATTTAAAATAATAATATGATTGATGTTATGAAATAGAAACTATTTGCATTTCTATATATTATTTTAATTTCGGAAGTCTATTTTTCCTGTCTAGAAAAATAGTTTGGAAACGAAATGAAGAAAAATTGATCACGAGCAAATTAAGTTATTTCTTAAGTCGAAATGCTTGTGATTAAAATATCAAGTCGATGTAAAAAAGCTTACACTCAAAAGATAGAAGACCTAAAATATTAATAATCATTTTGTCTAAATAAAAAAAAAAAGAAAATTGATTTGAAAATTACGATGAATGAGGTTCAGAATTATATTACAAATTTAATATAATATATCATTAAATAAAAAATATATAGAGAGAGAGAGAGAGGAACGAGCAGAAACTGAGAGACAACGTGAGCGATCAATTTGCTTCTGACTGCGAAACACAATGAAAGTGCATTTTGTCGATTTGTTAGAGCGAGAGCCAACTGCAGACGCAAGATCATGTACTCCAACGCATTTAGTCGACGAAAGATGCCACCTAAATATTTTATTATCTTGTCGATGACGTCGAAATCAGAGAGGAGTCATAAAGAGAGAGGCAACTCTCCGTCCTTCACACAATTAATATTCAGTACGTACCAAATTAATTGATTCGTTTGTTTCCACAGCAAAAATCACGTCTCGTTCTGGTTTTTTCCTTGAAGTAAAATTCAGATAACCCTTTTTCAAACTGTTTACTAAATGCGCTTTTTGAAAGAAAACAAAATTTTCATGAATTTATTTTGAGATCGATCGATTAGGAAACGTTGACACAGCTTCTTCTTGATTCTCGCATACATTGATACATAAGGCAGAGTGCTAGCAGATCTAGCTCGTCCGTTCGTTTTGATATCCGACTTAATCGGACAGCGGTGGCTGCAGTGCATGGGGCGGCGTGTGGGAGATCGTCGTCGTTTAGTTGTTTGGAATAGAATCTAGCGGCGGCGAGTAGTAATTAACCACATTTAATTACCTGCGATTTGATAAACAGATGTTAATTAAAGAGGAGGAGAAGCAGGAGTTGGACGCGAACGGCATCAGTAACAGCGGCAGGCAGCTAGCTATGACGTGGCCTATGTAGAATTAGTCAACGGGCTTAATTGTTCGATTTGATGTATTTAACCTGATTTGACCGCTTTCTTTTTTACTCGTCCCATATATTCAGACTTTTCCACCTGAATAACGACGAGGATGACTAATTTGACTTTATAAATATATGGCGAAATATTGAATAATCTATACGTAAATTAAATAAATATTTATGATTCAATATTTAAGTCTAGCAGTGACATTTTATTTGATAGATTGACGTTGAAAATATGTTCTACTTGAGAAGATAAATTCTAGATCTGTATTCATCATAGGTTTTTCTATCCAGATTTTTTTAAAATTTATAGTTAAATTTGTTCCGATATAAAATCAAGCGCTTTCCACGTGCATATATTCATATCATGTCATAATTATTCTCTTTTGATTATATATAATAATATATATGAATTTTGATATTCTGTATGACGTGTCTATGCATGACACGCGATCTACTGTTCATTCTGTCTACATGCGATGTCTAATCCACCATCCGATTATGCAGAATGAACAGTAATTAAAAATGCATAATATTTTCGTCCGTGCATTATAATCCAATTTTTAAATCCGTTGAATCGCCTGCATCGTCCTCGTCGCAATATTATCATCGATAGCACCGTGATGTGGCCGACACACATGGCCGTGACATGCACAACCATGACACGAGCAATCACAACCATGATCTGGCCACGACACACAAGGTCATAATCACGATCTGATTACAATCCGACCACGATGCGCGCAACCTCGATCTAGTTGCACGACTACAGTTCAACTACGATGCATGTGACCATGGTTTGGCGATCAGATCGGATTGAATTTCTAATGCGATTCAATCGGATTTCAACTATGATCCCGGTCATATTTCGACTGTGATCTAATTAAATTTTGACATGATTTGATTCGATCCGAAGGCAACGTCGATTGTTTCCACGGGGATGGCGCGATGGTAAGACAGTATGGTTGCTTTGGATGCGGTTATTCGATTCGGATGAGGTCTAAAATCCCTGGACTCGGATGACCACGTATCTTGTGTCTCGGGCCGTGATATGCCGTAATTTACCCTCCCTCTCGCCAATAGCCTTGAGAGAGATGACAGAGAATTGTTGGGCAGTTTTGAAAGGCAACGTCGAATTAGGACAACGAAGGCCGATGCTAGGGCGTGGATGGAGAAGAAATCTCAATTACTTGCATTTCTATCCCGTAGATGGACAACAGATGAGAAATATAAGTTGCGCACGAGCTCCCATCTCTCCATCGTGCCGGATATGGAATCAGTATATATTAATTCTGTTTGTACACAAAATTTCTAATAACTATTTAATAATGTAAAAAAACAGAGCATCAGAGGGAACGATTGAGATCCAAGTGACTCTTCTCCTCCTCCCTTCCCTTCTCTTCCTCTTCTTCCACTGCCGCCGCCGAGCTTTCCGCCTCATCGCGATGTTGGAAGTCCTCCATCTTAAACGCCGGCTTCCATAGCGTCGGCGCTGCTTTAGAACGCTTGGGCGCAGTCGCCGTCGATCCCGAGAGCAATTCCTTCATCTCTCTGATCTTGCCGACCAAAGCGTAGAACTGTTTTATCTCTTCATCCTCGTCTCTGTCATGATCTCGTTCGCCCCGCCCCGCCGTCGTCGCCTTTCGTTTTCCTCTTGGGTCACCAGCTGCTCCGTCCATCCCCTCAGCTACAAGCATTACCTCAATTACAGAGTGTTTTGTAAGATGCAGGCAACCGATCGATTCGCGAAGAAATATTTATAGCCTCCCTAGAAACTGTTTTCTTTATGAAGGTTGGAAAAAAAAAAAAAACAACGTTTGACCGATGACTATTTAAATTTTCGTCTCTACTTAGTATGAAAACTCACTAAATTAGTTCTGCTACTTGTTGACCATTGTGATAGAATTCAGATGCCTTTTGCGGGCTGTCCATAGCGATCGAGTTCAACTTGTACACTACAAGCGATGACGAATAGCTGGTGACGTAGGCGCTGTCGTATAATTGTATTTACATCATCCGTTGACGATATGTTCAATCCGCCGCCGGAATTTGACTCCCGTGGCGCCGCACGCTGAATCTGCGACGCGTTCATGTTTTTGATAATTATGACTACCCGATATATTTTAAACATAACGATAGCGCAGAATTGCATTGACTTAGACAGAATCAAAAGGTTCGAATTTTCTGCAGCAAATCCTGTGAAAACATTTCTCACGCAGGTGAGATCTAAACCTCCTTTATTGGCATGCTTGGATACAAGCTCTGTTGGCAGGCACTTCAGCAGAGCTACTGATACAGTAGGTACGAGATGATAATACAAAGAAACATGAAACAGCGCAGCCGTCCTCGACTAATCACTGCTTCTTAATTCCCTCTTTGCAGCATCTGCCCGAACCAATAAGCCGACATCTTCGGGTACCGCCGGAGAGTCTTGTAGTCGATGTAGACGAGTCCAAACCTTGATGTGTACCCCAATCTCCACTCGAAGTTGTCGAGCAAGGACCACGCAAAATAGCCTATGACGTGGGCACCGTCGTCGATCGCCCTCTTCAGCTGGCTTATGTAGCTCCTATAGTAGTTGATTCGGACCGTGTCATGCAGACCCTGTCGAAGAGTGACGTTACCAGGATCGTCCATTCCTGTGGCCCAGGTCATCGATCATGAATCAAATGGCGCAGAGATATTGCTGAGCAGGAAGAGGAAATAAATGGATCTTCCCTACCGTTTTCTGATAAGATTATAACAGGATTGCCATAGCGCTCCTTGACATAAGTCACAGCTTTGTACATTCCCCATGGAACAATGTAGAGCCAGGGGGAGTGTGCCTGCAATTGGTAAAAACATTTGAGATGTGAACATTTATCATTCCTTAAATTATTACATGAACGAGCAGAAAAGGGAGAAATGCCTTACTCTTGGACCGATCGGCACGCCATTGCGTTCATCTGCAAAGGCGAAGCGTAATTTGCCCCTCAGTGAATGATAATATATAGTCTAAATTCAGTAAATGTACAGTCTAAGCATTCCGAGAGTTGTTCATGCACCCAGTGTTTGCAGATAACTTACACCAAAATTGAGCGTGCCAGTCTGATTGATATCGAGGGGGTTTTCCCTGGTTGGGAAGTTGAGGATTGCTGATATAGTAGGCAGTGTATTCATTGATGCCGACATAATCAATCGAACCCTTGACAATTTTGATTTCTTCTTCTGTGAATCTTGGTAGCCTTTCGCGAACAATGTTCTGCATTGACTTCGGATACTCGCCGTAAATGATCGGGTGCAAAAACCTGGAGAAATATAGAGTATCCTTTATCTGTATCTTTACAGTATTTCTTATCCATATTTCTTTCGATAAAATGCTGGTTTTGTAATTTACCATCCGATATGAAAGTCCCTTGCTCTTTGTGCAGCATCCTGGTCGTCTTTTGAATCTGTAAGTGGTTCATACCAAACAAAGTCCAAGAGTATTCCGATTCTACCTTTCTGTTGAGCCTGATTATGCCGCAAAATTTCTAACTCAGTGATATATCAAATTAACATGGCCTTTAATAAATTATAGCACGAAGACAAGTATAACGGTGTAATTTCCATGCTAATTGTTGGCTCAAATCGTTTTCCAGATTGCAAAAAATACTGTTGATATTAGGATAATTATACACCTAAAGATGATACCTTTGCTTTCCATTCAACTATATAAATTAGCAATTAATTAAGTTGAAAGATGCAATCACCTGATACTTCTCGCGGTATCTTCTAACAGCTGCGGCATGAGAGAGAATCAAATTGTGTGCAACAATATAAGGCTCAGTAGCAGAGTTGCCAGCTGAACAGTTTGAGCACCTTCCAGGAGCAAATATACCATCATCATACCCAAGAGCTGCTACTACCCTTGGCTCATTGAATGTCATCCAATATTTCACTCTATTGCCAAAAACCTCGAAACAGAAATCTGCATAATTAGCGAAATCTTCCCTGCATAGCAAACACAGATGAAGAAAGTAGTATCAGTATTAAAAAAAAACTTTGGGGTTTGATCTCTTCAATTCAGATTTTATTCTCTTCTACTGGCAAATCTTATTTCATAGCACAAATAACTTCTGGCCTATGAGCTGAGTTATATTCATTGATACACTTTTAACAGTTGATTCTGGTAAGTTCCAGTGTGATGGATTCATTTTCTCCTTCAGAAATTCAATAAGTTCTTTGATATGAATTCAGGAATGCCAGCAGCTGAACTGAAATTCAGTTGCATCTAAATTTGGAGTTTGTTTATATGTGGTAGAGTTTTAATAATCGTAGTTTAGGCAACTTCTGATACATTGGTTTGACATAAATTGACTGATAAAACAAGAAGCCGTACACAAAAAAATCAAAAGACTTTAAATACAGCAACTTACACTATCTGTTTGCTCAACAAGCCATTGTACTTCTTCTCTAGTGCCTCTGGGAGATCATAGTGATAGAGATTTGCATAGGGAGTAATACCTAGAAGAGAAATGTCGATAACATTTAGTGCAGGGCTCCTGATCGAAAACTTTGGTTCCTGTTTGGAACATAACTTCATGGTATCCTACCTTGCTGGATCATGTAGTCTATCAGTCTGCTGTAGTAAGCCACTCCCTTCCAGTTCACTCTTCCAGCTCCCTCTACATGTGCCCGAAAGAAAATGAAATATGACAACAACAACAAACTGTGCAACAAGATGGACTGCTAATTATAAACAACCAATAGCATAAAAAGATGGCTGTTTACTGATTGATTACCTGGGAAAATACGGGACCAAGAGATCGAGAACCGGTATGCATCAAAATTCATCTTTTTCATGATATCCACATCTTCCTGTGCAGCAGATATTTCATAACAAAAATTAAATAGAAAACGTTCTTAAACCAGGGTGATAGAGCATCTTCTTACAAACAACAAATAAAAGTTTGCTTATGTCACTTCAAAGAATGGCACTAACAAAAATTGTTACGCAGAAGAGAAGAGAGAACAGAGAAAGAAGAAACCGAAATTACGTGGTTCGGTCACACGACCTACGTCCACGGGCAAGAAGAATGATTTTCTGAGAGTTATTTACAGCAACCTAAGAATCTCTATTTAAGAGAAATAAACCGGATTCGGGTTACTAACGGGTCGGTCCACAATCCGGATCCGCCCAATATTATTCAAGACAAATAACAATTCTCCACCTTGACTTGAATCTTCTTGCCATCCATGCCCCGAAAGGCCTTATGCTATGCGAACATTCACCAAGTCCAAGCTATGCTTGAACTTCTCTGCAGGCAACGGCTTTGTCAACATATCTGCTGGATTATCAACTGTGGCTATCTTCTCTATGGAGAATGATTGATACTCTATGACATCTCGAATGAAATTTAACCTGACATCAATATGTTTTGATCTTTCATGATATACTGGATTTTTCACCAAGCTCAATGCACTTTGACTATCATAATAAATGATAGGTTTCTGCACATCCAAACTCAAGCTATCAATAAGACCACGCAACCACATACCTTCTTTTACTCCTTCTGTCAATGACATGTATTCCGCTTCTGTAGTAGACAAAGCAACTGTAGACTGAAGCGTTGCTTTCCAACTAATAGCACATCCATAAAGAGTAAAGATATAACATGTCAGGGATCTCCTTCTCATAAGATCTCCACCATAGTCAGAATCTGCATAACCAATAAGACTTCTGGTATATCCATTAATACCATAAACCAAACAAATATCACTCGTGCCTTTCAAGTATCGCATAATCCACTTAATTGCCTCCCAGTGAGCTTTTCCAGGATTACTCATAAACCTGCTTACCACACTAACAGCATGAGCTAAATCTGGTCTAGTGCATACCATGACATATATCAAGCTTCCAACAGCACTTGAATAAGGAACTCTACTCATGTAATTCCTTTCTTCATCAGTACTAGGTAATGCACTAGCATCAAGTTTAAAGTGTACTGCCAAGGGAGTACTAACCGGCTTAGATTGTTCCATCTGGAAAAACTGCAGTACCTTCTCAATGTATTTCTGCTGAGATACATACAGTAGGCCTGCTTTCCTGTCTCTCTAAATTTCCATGCCTAAAATTTTCTTGGCTGCACCCAAATCCTTCATTTCAAACTCACTGCTCAACAAACTCTTAAGATTGTTAACATCAATCTTATTTTTCGCTGCAATTAACATGTCATCCACATATAGCAACAAGTAAATAAAGGAATCATCAGACAATTTTCTAGAGTAAACACAGTTATCAAAGGAATTCCGAACAAACTTCTGGGAGATCATAAATGCATCAAACCTCTTGTACCACTGCCTAGGAGACTGTTTCAACCCATATAAGGATTTATTCAGCAAACACACATGGTCTTTCTTTTTCGTAATCAAGAAATCCTCCGGTTGTGACATATAAATCTGCTCCTCTAGATCCCATGTAAGAAAGCGCTACATCAAGTTGTTCTAACTCAAGGTTAAATGTACTCACCATGGCTAAGAACTCGAATGGTCTTATGCTTCACAACCGTGAGAACACTTCATGATAATCAATTCTCTTTTGTGAAAAACCTTTCACATAAGCCTTGCCTGAACCGAGCCGTTCAACCCAGAATACCTTCTTTCTTCTTGAATACCCATTTGCATCCCACTGTTTCACACCCCTCGTAATGGTACTAGATCCTGTGTTTTGTTCTTTCAAAGTGATCAGATCTCCTCATTCATGGCAATTAACCATGCCATCGCTTCTTTACTCAGATCGCCTCCTTGATATGACTTCGGTTCATCGTAATCAATATTCGAGCAATCACAAAGCGAATGCATAAAGATAATATCAATACCCTCAACACATTCTCGCATATCTTGAAGGCTTTCGATTTCCTCCTTGACCTCCTTGTTGCTATATTTTACGACTCTTCGCTCTCGCACATCTCTCGACTGCTCTATAGGATTTGTAGAGTCATCCTTTTAGGAGTTTCAATCTCAAACTCCACCTTCGTCAAGACTTATATCCTTACCCGCAAGATCACCAAGCTCCTCTTCGGCCAAACATAGCGGACTCATCAAATGTGACATCTCTGCTAATAATAAATTTTGGAGTTCTATCATTTTCAATACACCATAACCTATACCCTTTAACTCCAAAGAAAGATACCCTAGAAATATGCATTTCATTGCCTAGCCTCAAGTTTACCATCATTAACATGGGCATACGCAGACAACCAAATATACGTAGGCGAATAATCGGAGGAAGTATCGTACCATACCTCTTGAGGAGTCTTCAAATCAATCATTGATGGAGATCTATTTACGGATAGCAAGCGATTAACGCTTGACCCGAATTGTTTGAAAGTCCAGCGTTTAATCGCATGCACGCCGCAACAATGCTGTTCGTTCATCCGCTCGCAACTCCATTCTCATTTGTATTGTATGTAAATGCGCATGGTGCCTCACTATACCTTCTTTCTTACGTAACTCATCAAACGATGTTGAATTCTAATCCATTATCCGCTCGAGTGTCTTGACTTGTTTTCCAAAGACGTTTTCCACCATAGTCTTCCACTCCTTGAACCGCCCAAACACTTCATCCTTTGTCTTGTAAAATACACCCAAACCTTCCTAGAGTAGTAATAAATGTAACAAAGTATTTGATCCGCCATGTGATTCAACCCGAGAAGGACCCCTACAATCTGAATGAATATACTCAAGGATACCGTAGAAGTGTGTCCGCCAGACCGAACTTGACCTGCTGCTTGCCCATAACACAAGTCTCACGAATTTCGCTTTCGCTTCGCTCCATCTAACAATCCTTGTTTGCTCAATATTGCAAGTCCTTTCTCACTCATATGACCCAATCTACGATGCCATAACTGCATAATCATCGTACGCTCTAAAGAACGAGATATCGCCAATCGCTCCAATCACCGAATTTCCTACCAAGATGTAAATTCCATGCCGCAATTTACCCTTCATTATCACGAGCACCCTTTGAAACTTTAATTTGCCCATCTCCACCGTAATAATTGTACCTTACTTATCAAGAGCACCCAAGGAAATCAAATTTTTCCAGAGGTCGGAACATGCCAAGCATCGATTGTTCTAACCATCCAATCATACATCTTAATCGCATGCATAACCATCGCTTAACACTAAGCTCCTCATCATCACCCAATTTCACACTACCATTCCATTCCTTAAAGGAATTAAGCAGATTCTTTGAAAAAGTCATGTGATAAGAAGCACTGTGTCCATGACCCAAGTATTTGCGAACCTCAAGTATGCATACCAAAACATCACTACCCTCACCTTCATCAGAACTATCGTGCACTACACTTGCACTAGCTTTGCCATTTGATTCCTTCTTTTCATTTCCCTTCTTCCGCTATGGACATTCCCTTCTAATGTGCCCCTTTTCTTTACAGTGATAGCACCGAAGTCCATAAATTGATTTCGATTTCGAACGTGACTTACTCTTGTTGCCTCCATCCCTTTCCTTGTTCCTGCCCCTGCTAACAATCAGACTAGAGTCTGCTCCGCCTTCATTAGAACTAGAGACCTTTCTTTTCAATTCTTTAGACTGCATAGCATCCTTCACATCACTAACTAAAATAGTCTCTCTTCCATAAAGCATAGTGTCAACAAAATTCTCATATGAATTAGGCAAGGAACATAAAAGAATGATTGCTTGATCCTCATCATCAATTTTAACTCTAACACCTTGCAAGTCTAAGATGATTCGGTTAAAATTATCAACATGATCTTTTACCTGTGTATTTTCTGACATCCGCAAAGTATACAAACGCTGCTTCTGATACAAACGGTTCGTTAAGGATTTTTTCTGATACTTGCTTTCCAGTTTCTTCCATAACGACGCAGCAGTGGTTTCATCAACCACCTCTCTCAGGACTTCGTCAGTCAGACTCAACAAAATCGCACTATGCGCTTTTGCCAAAATCTCAATCTTCTCCTCTGCCTTCAAACTTTGAGACAAGTTTTCTTCTCCGTCTAATGCTGCTGCACATCCCTGCTGAACCAGAACAACCTTCATCTTCACCTTCCACAAAGTGAAATCGTTCGATCCATTGAACTTCTCAATATCAAACTTGTGAGATGACATCTTCCAGATCTTGATCAGCAAATGCAATCCCAGATATTTTCCAGATCAAATTTTGACTGAGATATAAAATCCCCAACTTTGACTTTAAAAAAAAACTTCCTTCAAAGAAAAAAAAAACAAACAAACTGTCCGTTGTTTTTTTTCTTTCTGTCTCTTGTTTTTTTTTTTCTCTCACTTCGATTTTTTTCCTTCGGTTTTTTTTTTCCCTTCAGTTTTTTTTTCTTTCTTCTTCGTGCGCACCAACTCCACTCGCCTTCTCCTTCTGCACGACAAACCGCGCTCTCCTTCTGCGCGGCGAACCAAGACAGCCCTCCTTCTGCGCGGCGAAGAAGGCAGTGGCTCCTCCTTCTGTGCGGCGGACCAAGGCGACTTTCACCCTCTGGTAGGAACAGCGGCGCTTAGTCTTCCTCCTTCGCGGCGGACCAAAGCGATGGACCGAGGCGGACTAACGACGCTGCGGTCCGGCGGATCAACAACCTGTGCGAGCGCTGAAGGTTCCGGCGGCGAATCAATGGAACGAGTCAGCGAAGGCAGCGCCAAACTCCTCTCGGCGACGTTGCTCCTCTCGGCGACGAAACGACAAGCCGGCTTCACGCGAATCAAGCTGGGAATCGGACTTTGGTGGCGTAGAAAGGCTCTGATACCAATTGTTACGCAGAAGAGAAGAGAGAACAGAGAAAGAAGAAACCGAAATTACGTGGTTCGGTCACACGACCTACGTCCACGGGCAAGAAGAGTGATTTTCTGAGAGTTATTTACAGCAACCTAAGAATCTCTATTTAAGAGAAATAAACCGGATTCGGGTTACTAACGGGTCGGTCCACAATCCGGATCCGCCCAATATTATTCAAGACAAATAACAAAAACTATTAAATAGCGGTAGTAATCCTGGTATAACATAGCATCGTGCTCCGAATCAAGAATTCGCCAACCATGTTTGTTGCTCTAGAACTTTGAAAATACTTCTATCAGTAGCTTTTGTGTAGATTAAAACAACGTGATGATTGTTTGGCGTGGCGAGACAAAACTCACATAAGGAATGATGAATCAGATTTACCTTGTAGCGATGGTACTCGTCCACACTGACATCTCCCGTGGCATTATTAGCAATCTGCCCTGCTCAAGGAAACAAAACAGACAGATTGATGCTTAAACCATCTCAGGAGGCAGCAAACCTCGAGCGTGAGACCATGGGAGCCGGTTCCAAGGCATGCCCAGAACTTACCTGGGATCTTGACGAAGGCGTCCCAGATGCTGGGGCCGCGGCCGTCCTTGTGCGCCATCCCCTCCACCTGGTAAGCCGACGCCGCTGTCCCAAACGTGAACCCCGCCGGGAACGCCGCGCGGCTCAGCCCACCAGTGTCCATCCACGGCTTCGAGCCAGCCGAGGCCTTCTTCTCCCCGCCGCCGGCGTCGGCTCCGGTGAGGAGCACAAGGAGGAGAAAGAAGGAACCGCAGAAGAGGCTTGTCATGGCGAGGGGCGGCAACGAGGCGAGCGAAGCGTGAAGGGGAAACAGGGAACGCAGTCAATGGATTTATAATAGGAACAGAGGAACGTGAACTCTCTGAGTAAGCGAGCAAGGAGCGTAGGTGAAGGACAAAAACAGTGGACCTTCTCCCTCGCTTCTGCTGCAGTCGGCCACTGCAGTAACTGCTGAATCTGCTGACGGCGATAATTTCACTCTTTCCTAAAGAACTTTTCGGCGGAGAATTACTGAAGAAAAATAATTGAACAAATGGAAGAGCGAGGAAGATCAAATCACAGAAACCCTTTCACACGCACAGACAAACCCCAATTTTCCCCCCTCTGTTCCTCCAAAAACAAATCACAAAAGTGCTGTCGCCTTTAAAATTTACCTCCTCGCTGTTTTTCCCAAGATATCTAAAATGAAAATAACCAGATTGGCACAGTGCCGCTGCACTGTTGAATCTAGCGCACCATCATGTCACAAAAGCAAAAGCAGACTGCAATTGCAAATCCACAACAGATCTTGTCGATTTGTCAGGATTACGTTTCCAAAATCGTATCTTTATCATTTGCCCATGCGGCGGTTACAAATACGAGCTGGGATTTAACAAGCAATTGGACGATGTCAATTAATTCTGAGGCCAAAGAGGTATTTAATGAGATTATTTGGCAGTTTTTGAGTTCTTCCCTTTCTCGCTTTCTCTACGTCATCCCAAATCGAAATTTTATATTCTTTTATTTGTGAATCGCAAAAAGGATAAGGAAACTTTGTTTGGGAAGAAAACAGAAAAAGGTGGAGGGTTTGAAGGCCGCAAATCAACCAGATATTTTTATTAATGCCAAGATCGTAAAGATAAAAACATTGAAAGAAATCTGTGACATGATGATATTAAAAATATTAGAGAAAGGATGGATCATTGCAGATGAACCCTAACTGCCTCCCTGGGGTTTGGATTTTTGTAGTATTTCGGTGACCAACAAAATTTATAATCGTCAATTTAGTAATCTTTATCGATCTATTTCATGATCATCATGAGAAAAATAAATCATGAAAAATCTTATAGATTTTGACATAATGATTAAAATATATGAAAATCATCTAAATTTAAAAAAAAAATTAACACTCCTACAAAATCGATCCATATTATTATATACTATCCTTCGGAAGACGAGATGAGAGGACGAGGAAGATACCATAAATGTATTTGTCTTTTTTTTTTGCTCACGTTCTAATCATTAATGTAGTTTTTTGAATAAATTATTGATGTATCGTACCACATATAATTGATGGGTGCTGAAAGAAAGGATATAGATTTTTAAATTATTTATTTAACTAATAAATGTTAGATAAAAATAAGCTTGAGTAAGCTTTTTTATGCCAAACTTAATTAGGAATCCGTTTAAACGTTTGTCTTTTAGGATAAATTTTAAGGTCAAGATCTTACAAGCTAAGATAGAGTTTTTATTTCTGTTTAGCTTTTTTTAATATCCAATTTATAATTATTTGGTTGGTCTATTATCTAATAATTTTTTATTATTTGATAAAATAATAAAAAAATCTAATAAAATTTTTGCTAGTTTAACAAACTTAGACAAGAGAGGCAACTTGCATCGTGATAAAAAAATTCTCATCAATTTTATTGGTGTTGTTTTTTTTAAGTTACTTAGGATGTATCGTCGTGCCTCTATGACATGTGCCCGTGTCGCCACTAACAGTGCCCTCGCCCACCGGTAGGTGCTCACGCTAACTACCCCGAGGCCTCGCAGAGATGTCGCTTGAGGCCTCGCAAGATACCTCCCGCTGCGGCGAGCTCGCAATGACGCCACGCCCGACGGCGGTGGAAGAGAGGAAGAGAGGAGGAGGCGTACCGATGGATCGAGTGGCGAGGATGAGCACATGAGGAGAGAGGAAAGGAGGAGAGGACGTTAATTAGGGGGAAATCGACGACGATTTCTAATTCGTCGCCAATTAAAATTTCCAACGAAAATATTTTTGTCGTTAAATTTATCGTAAAATTTGCAACAAATTATTAAATGGTTCCAATTTTTGTGACGAATTTACATCTCGTCATAAAATTCTACGATGAAATTTATTTTTTGTTGTAAATTAACGACGAAAATTAAATTCGTCGTCAAATTAGCGACGAATATTAAATTCATCGTCAAATTAGCGACGAATATTAAATTCGTCGTAAATTTCTTAATTCTCGCCGTTGTTTTTTTCCCAAATAATTGATAATATCTGATGAAAATATTTTGTCGCGGAATTTGCAACGAATTATGAATTTGTTATAAAATTCTACAATGAATTTATATTTCGTTGTTAAATTTTGCAACGAAATTGATTTTTTGTCATAAATTTGTGACGAAAAATAAAATTCGTTACAAAACTGCGACAAAATTTACAAAGAAATTTAATTTGTTGCAAATGTAACTAAGTTTATAGTAAAAATATTTTGTTAAAAATTCAGTTACTAATTTACGATGAAATTTATAATTCGTCGTAAATTTTATTGTAGATTTACAATAAATTATTTTCTTTGTCAAATTTCATCGTTATTTTAATTTATTTTTGTAATGTCAAGTAGACAAATACCAAAAGAAGCAAAAAAAACTTGTAAGTTGTGGATGCAAATCACAGCAAAAAACTCGAAGAATCTCCAATTAATACATAGGCACAAAACATGAAATGGTTTTTGATTCTCAGATCTCACTTAATATAAAGGCTGGTAGCTAGTATGTTGCAATGCTATCTCATCGGTAAATACACAGAAAAATTAAAGAAAATGGAGCTTCTTTAACGAATGAAATGTCCTAATTAATGGAAAGGATATATGGCGTACCCAATTCTGACATAACTAGTCAACCGTGCACGCACCTGCTTGATCAGGACCAACTAATTTTCAACAGTCTTCATAATATTTCTCAACGGAATTATAAGGATATGTGTGCTAACAAATTAAAGGTCAAACAACATCGTATATACAAATTGGGAATCTATCAAATTAGTAGTCTTCTGTCAGCGGTCTTAGGGTACTGATGAAAGAGAGGTAAATCACAAGGAATAAATCAGAGAGGAGTCCATCTGAAATCAAAGGGAAATTTAAACTCTTCATCAGACATCGAACTCAGTCCATTCTACAAGCAACATCTTGTATTTATTATCACGCCATCCCATGAGAACAACTAGATGATATATATCTCACAAGGCACAGGAAAGTTTGCACGGAAGTATATCTACATGTACCATAGAAATCACGGGCATCAAGATCAACGCTTGGTGCCCCTCAAAGTTTTAAAATTGGCAGAGTTTTTGGAATCGATTTATGACTATTTTGAAAGAAAACAAAAATATAAAGTAAAACCATAAAAGCATTTTTTGAAAAGTATGTTAGTTTCGAGGTGAAATATAATGTTGTAATTAGCATTCGCGCTCTATTAATGATTTAGATAAAAAAAGTGACTTCCTTTAATTTTGTCAAAAAAAAATTTCTACATATGTGCAAGAGAGTTTATTTCAAACATAATTTAATTTACAGTGGGTAAACCATCTACGTACGTTTTCATTAATCAATCAACATATAATATGTAATTAAAGAAGGGATCTGATTCCTGTCAGAGATCCTCAATGCATTGATGATGCCTTAATTTTCTGAAGCAGTCGAGCTGAGCAGCGTAGGAACGCAACGCCGGGATTATTGGAATGCTCCATGCAGATCAGTACGCAGCGATCATCTGTCCATGCACGACAAGATGCTCCTGTGCTTCGTCCTGCGGAGTTCCACCGTCGCCCATTTGGCCATTTTGACAAAATATAAATTATAAAAAACTTACGACTGTTTATATAATTAACTCATAAAACATATTTAATACAGCTACACAAATAACTAGCCATACATAATTAACAATTAAACACACATCTACGACTAATAATGTAATTAAATGAAAACGCATGCGTAATTAAAAAATAACATCCAGTCTAATTAAAGTAAGACGGTCGACATTAATTAATTATAATTAACTAAAAGAATTAATGTATCCACTACAACGATCGAAATAAAAATATACGGTATAATACTATAATTAAGAGATGGAGTTTACTGTATCTAAACGACAAATCTATTAATTTTGTATCAAGACAAAATTAGTGAAATTCACCTCTCTTTTCACTGATATATACTCATTCTCGACCAACACAGGCTTAGGAAATGCACCCGCTCAGACCAAAAAATAAGAAATCACGTGGTGCAGGAAAAAAAAACCTAAATTAATCCATGCATCATCACATGCAATCTGACTCCCTTCTGAGATTCCGGCCACTACAGATATTACAGCCATGGCAATCGGCAGATCCCCTCAATCTTAGCCTCCAATCTGAGAAATTAAAAAAGAACGTAGAACAACAAGAGCAGGAGACAGAGATCAATTGCTTGGCTAGGGGAGTTCACTGGTGGTGCATATACAAAATGCTCAATTCCGACGTCAATTAATTTGTACAAGGAAGTGGATTATTACACCGATTTTCCACTGAGAAATCGGTAGATTAATCGATTAATTTTAAAGCTTAACGTTGTAGAAGCAGCTTCTCTGCACCTCCTCCGGCGGGATGAAGCAGTCGGCGGAGAGGCCCGGCACGTTGAAGAGAACGTCATCGATGGCCCACCGCTCCTCCATCCGGGTCAGCACGCGCTGGTCCTTGACCCCGACCCCGAACCGCAGGAGGTTGACGGTGGACCGGCCGGAGTGGGCGACGACGAGGTGATCGTCGACGCGGCGGTAGTCGTCGATCCACGACGAGGTGGTTGTCTCCCAGTAGATGGCCTCGGCGCCTGGCGACTGGATCCGCGTCAGCTGCGAATCCTCCAGCCTCACCAGCAGGCCGCTTCGCTGGCTGAAGAACCCCACCATCCGATGCTTGATGATGTCCGCCGTACTGTCGCTCCAGCTCGACAGGATCGAGTTGTCCACCACCAGCTCCAGCACGAAGCACTCTTCGTCGCCGATATGCTTCTCGCCGACGTACTGCGCCGGCGAGAACACGGCCGCGATTGTTTCAGGGTCTAAGCCCTGTACCTCTTCAATATGTTTAGTTGCTAATTAAAGTGAGTAAAAATGAGAAATTTTCGATGCGAATACTGATCGTCGAACGCGATACGAGAGATAATGAAAGATGGTTCACGTGCCACTCCAATAACCTTTAAATCAAAAAGTCGTTCCATAATTCCATGAAAGCCTGGGCCAGACATTCTCCCAGAAGGCAGTCAGCGAGAAAAAAGCAAAGGGAGAGAGAGAGAGAGAGAGAGAGAGATCAGCATGTGGATGCCAATTCAGAGGTGGAAGATGAAATGGCAATTATTAAATTATGCATGGCATGAGAATTCAAGAGAGGAAAGTGCTAGCTTGCATAATTAATTTATTAATTATGCATGGTAATGGTATTACTAATTGTTTAATTATATATGCCAACTTGCCTGTAGTGCTCGCCGGAGGGGGCGGACCCCGCCGCGGGCGGCGTGGGCGGCGAGCCAAGGCGTGCGGCGCCAGGCGATCTTGCCGTCGCTTCCGGCGGAGATCTGGTGGCCCGAGACGGCGAGCTCGACGACCCACATGTCGGGGACCATCTGCCAGACCACGAAGCAGCCCTTGTGGTGGCGGCCCTTGGAGGCAGCGCCGTGCTGGCTGAGGCCGTGCTCGTGGACCATCTCCATCCACACTCTCCCGGACGCGTACATGCTCTTCGCCGTCCTGCAGCCCTGCTTTCCGCAACCCGTCGTCGCCCGGAATTGCTGGATTATGTACTGCGCCGACGACGCCACCGCCTGAAATCGCAAAAACGGTTAATTACTCGCACATAAAATACGGCAAACTAAATAAAGTAACAGTTGGTAGTATCGAGCTACATGGCGGGGGAGGTGGTGCTTGGGAGAAACAGAGATGGGGGAGAGAGGGCATCCGAGGACGCTAAGGAGGATCTTGAGGTCCTTCTTCTTGTCGGAGAGCAGGGGAATGTAGGTCTTGAGCCAGTTCTGGAAGGAGTACTGGATTCTCCGAGCAGCACTCCGGGAATCCTCCTCCTCCTCGCTAATGGGCTCCTCCGAGAGCGGAGCGAGGCGAGGCATTAATTAATCCCCTGGTTCCTCGCTCGTCCCTGTCTCCTCTCTTTCCTTCCCTTTTTTGCAAGAGAAGAATTGAGTTTGAAGGTAAAGGCAACGACCAATTAACCAAAAGCCTGGAAGCGGTAGTTAAAACAGGAACGCGACATTGTAGAGATCTGATCTCGGATTCTGCGCCGCGTAAACTGCTCCTTCAACTCTCTGTTACGAATCTCGTTATATATGGAGTGAAGCAGGTTTAATTGGATGGGCTAGTCAAGGAAGAAATGAAGCTTTTAAGGCAGGCAAGGGCAAGTAGAGAGGGGAGAGAACAGTAGTGGTGGTGGCGTTGGGCGAAGAGTCCAAATCTTTCCTTGGTACGTGGCGGTGTCGGCCTGCAAATCCATGTGGTGTTTGGTGCAATGAAATGCAGGTGGAGAGCGTTGCGCCTTGGGCTGCTGCTGCTTCCCTTCGTGGGGAAGGCAACGGGCAACCACTCAAACAAGAGGAAAGGAAAGGCTTCAGAGTTGATCGAGAGATTTGTGCAGGCAGGTTTAATAAATTGGTTCGAATCCGGAATTGAGTCGATTCATTAAATTCGGAATTCGAATCAATTTAAATGAACTGATAGAACCGTTTCGATTCCGATTCGATTTGGTTTCAATCGATTTCGAAACCGATTCGAAATCATTTCGGAATCGATTTTGGTTCCGATTTGGATATGGTTTAGTTGCTAATTTAAAGGTGAAAATTCTTGATATGCTAAAATATCTATACGATTATTTCGCGATAGAAAAAAATGTAATCATCAGAATGTTAGATAAATTTGAAAGCTCAAGATCGAAGAAAATGGTCCAGAATTATTTCGGAATCGTTTAGAAATCAGTTTAAATTTAATTGGTTCTAAAGTTAAAACTTTAGAACTGGAATCGATTTTGAATCAGTTCGAATCGATTTCAATGTCGACGAATCTGAAACTAATCAGAATCGAAACCGAAGAACCTGTAAATATGCTTAATTCCGTGTGTCGATATCGAGAGGATTCAGACTACTGATGGGGCGACTGATGCTATTCTTTTCTATTCTGTTTTTTTTCTCTGCCTTTTCCTTGCGGCCCAAGTGAAAGGCTATGATGGTGTCTGTAATCCATGAAAGCGTTGCATGGCAAAAGCAAAGGTGGCTCTAAATCAAGTGGTTACAGTTTTTTTTTTTTCTTAATGTGTGAATTTTAAATTAGGTGGCAAATCCATGCTAGTGCTTAAGGAATAATTTAATAGTACTTGAAATATAATCTGACGTCTATTATATTTAATTTAATTTAATTTAGAAAGTCCTATTAGTGGGCTTCGATTTGGGCCGCCGCATCACTGAAGAAGTTCAACTCGATTCGGGCTGATAAAATCTGTCGGGGGGGCGGGTGGGGATCCGAACCGTAGGGCCCCAAGGGGATGTCTATGTTCGCAGGCGGCGTCGCTCTCTTATGCGCCCGGGCGTTGTCGGCACTGCGACGCTGCTCCCCTCCCGACGCTCCATCATGGTCTGCGCACTTTTCTTCCGCTGCAACGGCGTCCGAGAGGATAGGCCCGCCGCCGATCCGTGTGTCTCTAACCGAATCGGCTGGGCGAGGTGTGTTTGCGACCCGGGAAATTGCCGCCGGGGAACTTATACACTCCGCCAACCCTGTCGTCGTTCACCCTTCACTGTCTCTCCGAGACAAAGTACCTTCTCTTGTCTTTCTTGACCACCAAAACTCCGCTCTTTAATTTTTTATTCTGGATGTGATCTAGGTCTGTTATTACTGTCTGGGGAGATTGCACGAGGCGCCTTCTCCTCTCGATTTCTCTGCGGTGGAACAGAGTGACAACTCAAAGATAACTGCTTCCTATTTCTGCAGCGAGAGATGCAGAGAACAGTCCAAGGCTTGTTTTTCTTTACTTTTTATTTCACTCGTATGTTGAGGTGGTACATGTTTTCTATGTTGTTGTGGCTTTGCAACCGAAAAACTTTCAAGGTCATTGCTTTCTGAATTATCTATCTCGATAAGAACTTCCTGCTTCGCACTGTCTTTGCTCCCATCGGTTATCTATAATTTGTCAGACCTGCTTTAGTAATCTTGCGTTTCAGGGTTTCTTTGAGATAGAGCGCAGATTGGATTGGTCGTCGTTTCATCAATACTGCAGGTGTGCAATTAGACTTGTTCTCGTGGACGTGGTGAATAATTCGTGGACTCGATGTGTGCTTTTACTTATGGATGAAATTTTGAGTCAATTAGAACTGTTTATAGTCGATTATTGTTTAATTTCAGGGTACTGTTTCCATCTGCATGTGGACATCTACTAGGTTGGGTTTGTTATGTTGAGCTTGGAGCATACACTCAGTTAATATTTATTTGTAATTTACTAGTGTTGTAAAACTAATTCACTGTTTGATTTAGTTAGTAGCATGATTTTAAATGAAGTAAACTGAGCAAATAGTTTAACCACTAATACTAGGACTTGTAAAGCTTATATCACAGAATTCATTTGACTTTGACCTTTTGAGGGATCTAAATGTCGCAATAAAGGGTACCTTTTGAGCAAATAATTTGACATTTTTACAATGTAAAACCTGGGTAAAGAGTACCTGTAGAGTCAGTTTATGATTTAAAACAAATATGGAACCATCCTCCTTTAGAATTTCAAATTGGGTCAAGTGTTCTTGTAGATGTTATTGAATCACGACGACTGTACATGTAACGTTATACTCTTATTTCTCTCTCCTTGTATGCTGTAGCTTGAAGAGATTGAAATATCCCTTGATGGTAAAGCGGCTGGCTTGCATGATAATATCAGGAACAGCATCTATAGATAGTCTTGACATACTTCAACCTGCCAGCTTACACCCTGAGAAAATAGCAGAGGTGAGGACACTATCATCTATTTTGCAGTCAATTCCTTATTTTTTCCAACTTTGTGTGTATGGTGGCTTATGCTTTTGGTGTATTTTTTTTTCCTTTCATCTTTTGGAATCCGAATCTTCTGGAGCCTATAGATGGAAGAAGAGTTTCAATTGTTGGAGGACACCTTTGGGTCAGGGCAGTTTAAAAATGACATGACATGTATCCTTAATATTGGAAACAGATCTTCCACTTGATTTCTTGTCTACTTGTTAACCTTTGTTATTTTCATATGGGAGAAAAAGTATTTCCCTTGATTAGCTAGTTCTAACCAAGGAATGGTATATCAATGTGCTGGCAAGAATTCGCATAAATGCTTTCCGCATCGAGTTGGTTTCAAGATCTTACGAAGAAATGCTTAGCTCCGCGGTTGCTTTAGTAGCAGTTGATGCTGCTGTTGGGAATGCTATTTACATGCTTCCATCATTCTACAATCACGACTGTGGTAAGCTTAGTATACATTTCTTTAACAATCTGATTGTTCTACTTTTATGTGATGAGTATTAAGTTTCCCTTGAGAAAGCTATGAAGCAGAAAAGCAAATAATTTCTTTGTGGATCTTTAAGATAATAGAACAGCCAATCGCAAGTTCTGATGGAATGAGGGATCACCTATCTTGATGGTACAAGGAGGATAAAATCATACAAATGCTACACTAGTAGCTGGACTTCTGCTCCTCGCCTTTACACTTGCTCCAAGCATATCATGTATCAGTTGACTTAATTAGTTGCTTAAATAAAATAACAATTAGCTTTAGACAAAAGAGCGGTCAACTTTTTAACAATCTTTCACGTGAGCAAAAAAGGTATTTGTGTGATTTCTATCAGTTGGTAAAAAAAAATGAATATCTGATTCTAGCCTGACAAAGTGTTGTTCATTTTTTCTCCTTCTATACAAATGCGCACTTGATATTGCTACTGATTACACTGCTAGTGGCATTGCTGTTATAGTGGGTATTCTTTTTAAGTTTCGCATTGGTTGCTACAGAAAGCATCACATTTTTTTACCTTTGTTTGGATTACAAGATGCTCTAATCAGTCAGTACGATCATTGGGATTTGGGGGTGCTCTTTTTTTCTATTACCTCTGCATACTTTATGGATTTGTTTTATTAATTGTCTGGGCATTTAGATTTCAAATATCTGCTTAACGAAGCATTTTGCTTCCAGTGGATCGGTTTACTTGAGTAAGGGAGTAACAGCTTGTGTTTAATCTCATTGTTGATGCTTGATACGAAGCATGATTAGCTTCTCTCATTTTCACATGCAATTAATTTAATGCTTGACTGAAGGAAGCTAATAAGATGAAAACTCTGTCATAGACCCAAATACACACATAATCTGGTTAGAGAATGCAAACGCAAAGTTGAAGGCCCTTCGCCACATCCAAGAAGGTTCAAGTTCCAACTTTTTGATAGATTTAGAACATGGACTCAGTGATTATTATAAGTAGAGCTCTTGATTTGTTCTCTCTCTTGGTTAGGTGAGGAGCTCCGCATTTGCTATATTGACACCAGCATGGGTTTTGAAGCCCGGCAAAAAATTTTGGGCGAAGGGTTTGGTTTTCAGTGTCGTTGTCTTCGATGCACATCTCACGATTAAGAGGCAACGCAGGCAATGCACTGTTGATGGTCTCCTTGAGCTCCTCCCAAGTACTTGAGAAGACCTCTGCTGCTTGTTTGATCTGATAAAAAGGAATATATATATATTTTTTGAAAAGATGGTAGTAGCTTATTTTTCTCATGGCCAGCATTTCTCTATCCAAGTGGTAAATTGTTTGTCTCTCGGTTAAGGGAAATTACCTGAAATTCTTTTACCTATGTAATTTTATAAACTATGCTGTCCACTGGAGTGTAATATGTTTAAGGCGTGAATCTAAATTGTTTAGCTAAATTACTGATATTGGCATTTAATGTATCTCTCTTTTTTGTCTGAAATATCCATTTAGTCTAAAGTTCGACCTATATAATTAAATTTAGCATACAGTCGTACAATTTATATAGTAAAATCGAACGTAAATGAAGACAAAAGTTTAATCAGTTAAATCACAGGCACAAGTGAAAAGAAAGTTTACCGTATACTAATTGTTTTTGTAGTTTTTTCCCTTGAATGCGAGAGCAAAAAGGAACGACAGATGGATACTGGAAAGTTATACTGCGATGGAGGAAAAAAAACATGCATAAAAAATGTATAATAGAACGAGAAATAAATTTTGCCAAAATGGAACACAACACTTGGCACCACAAGAAGCACCATCAGACATTCATCGTTTGATAATATACTATCCAGAAGGTGCACGGCGAGAAATTGTAAAAGTAGAGCATCCTCTTGCAATAGAATGCTGCTCGCGTTAAAGATTATACAAATTGAAAATGACAAGAACATGACAAGCGAAGTGTGTTCCACAAAGAAGGCAAATGACATTACTATCACGTTAGTAATGAATTACCACTTAAGCACGATTCTCGTCATTCGAGATCACGGGAAGAAAAAAGTGCGCAATAAAACAGTATGCCATCGATGATTTTGATAGTTCCATGGCTGTATATCTGTGATGCCCACCTACTTTCCCTCTCGATGCAGCACATAGCTCGTAGATAGGTCATTGCAGAAGCTTATGCTTAGTCCTCATTCTGTGCAACAAAGCATGTTCCTTCTCCCACTATCCAATGGAAACCATATATTTTCAATCTCTGGGTGAGATACCAACACAGAGGAAAACAGGTAGGAGAACGAAGAGCTTTGTTACAGAATTCGCCACTTGAGATGTAAATTGATTAGTAACCAGCTGACAGTAACACGAAATCAATGAACGTCTATCACTTTTCATTTGCTCCGCGGGCTCCTAAGCTTGAAGCACCTGACAGTGAACAATATGGCCCTTCACTCCATTGCGTCCTGCTATGGAGGACCATAAGCTTGCCACAAAATTCTTAAGTTGGCTTTTGCCAGCAATAGTTTCCCACACACGAGCACTGTTTGTCTCTATGATATTTGCTGGATCTGTCACGTCAACTAGACTTATGCTCATGTTGTTCCTAATAATACCCAGCTTACCATTAAGAGAAACAAATGACGCAGCCTCAAAGGCCCTAGAACTTCCTAGATGATTTTTGCTGTCCATGAACTTATCCCATGAGTCTGTTGCTGGTTCATAAACTCTAAGCTTACATCCATCCCTGCAATCTGATGCATAAAGCCTTCCATTCAATGAAATACTGGGATTTCGCCAACCTGTAACTATTGCACCACTAACAGTGGACCATGTGTTGGCAGGAGTATAAACTTCACTCACAACCTGACGGTGTGAATCAAGACCTTTTAGAAACCATTTGCCCTCGTAAACAACACCAATAAAAGGGACCATTCCAGTGTTCATTTCAGCGATGGATGCCCATCTGTTCCTGTTAGGATCATAAACCTCAGCTGACCGAAGAGTTCTTTGGTTCCCTTCACATTCCCCACCAGCGACATACAGACAGTTATTGATGACACAAGAACCAAAGCAATGGCGTTTCCGAAGCATGTCTGGAGCTCTGTGCCATTTGTTTGTCCTTGCATTGTAGAAGACTACACGCCTCATCGATCCCTTTGATGGATCTTTACCACCAAATAGGTAGAGGTAGCAGCCACTAAGAACAGCACAACCAAAACCAAGAGCTTCAGAATAATCAGCGGGAACAGGTGGAAGTGGCCTCCAGATTTGATAATTAGGATCGAATGCATGCCAGGATATCTTTCCATCGCGATCTCTCTTGATGACATACACCCACTCCTCTGCCACCCCTAGCTTTTTCCTAAGAGAGTAGAAGTAATTTCCAGACAAAAGTTTATTCCATCTTTTGCAAACTAATCGGAGGTTTTGATGTTCAACTCGAGGAACCCGAATCAAGCAAGCAATAGCAAGATCATCTGGGAGACCAGGCAATAGAGGTGCTTGGTTTCTACTCCTCTCCCTCCGTGTGTTCCTCAATCTTGTTCCACTTGGTATAATTTCAGGTTGTAGACAGAGCTTAGCACCAGGAACAAATTTTCTAGCTCCAACAACTGTTTTCAAACCAGCATCTACTCTACAATAGCATGATACGGAATCAACCTGCAGATTGCATTTAGAATTTGCACCGTTAATGGAACACCTTGAAATTGCATAAAAATTAGAACATACATACTGAAAAAAATATGCCAATTATCAGTATTCATGGTGACTATGGGCAATACATTTATAGTATAGTGCCAATGAAATACGATGGATGAAAAATACACTACAAACTGAAAGCGGTTGTCCATAATTACATTCAGCTTCTTTGTTATTTATATGGGAAAAAATAAAAAATGCTTCACCTTAGACCATAAGTATCATGTTTCAACAATACAATGTGTGAGACACCTACAAAGCAATGAAAAGCCACTTTCTAGTCGTGTATTTCTTTCACAGATTCTAAATGAAGGACCAGAATCCAACATGATTTTTGATTGCCAAAATAAGAGAATTTAGCAATTCCAAGTTATTTGAATAATGCAGAAGCATCATCATGGATATTCTTAGCCAGATCAAAAACAACTCATAAGTCAATCATTAACTTAACCTAGCTGGTGCCTCCACTCCCCTCACTGAATCAACATTATTCTGTCAAGTTTAGTGCTTCTGTCCCTAGCTATGAACAATCTATTAACATAACCTAACTAATGCCTCCCTCTATCCCTTGGATTAAATAGTTCTGGACAGTTTTGCAGTGTAATTCAAGGATTTAAATTTCCTTCCATGTTGGTTGACATAGTTAATGCTTATTGTTCCGTTCGTCAATTGGCATGCAAAACACCCAATACAGTCGAGGAAGAGCCATGGGCGTCTTCCTCAATTCCACAAGCCATTGCCAAAGTCAAAAGGGGAGGCATGATGCAGAATCCAGAAGAAAAGAGTTTTGACCAGAGTCGCACCAAGAGGTGAGACTCGAGAGGAAGATTGCCGATGGTTCCCCAAGGTAACATTCCATGCATAGTTGCCGAAAGGTGCATTGAGGATTTGATGAGACTAAAGTTCCATCGTAAGGTTATCTGTGAACTGGGGTTTCTACTGTTAATTCATCTTCTTCCCTCTTGGGTGCTTCCTCCTAATTGGCACCGACTGCCACCACCTCAATACACCCTCTACACCACCGATACATCTTGTTCTAGCCAGGGAGGTGTAATAATATTAAGTTATCAACATTTAATTATATATGTGCCTACCAGTTGCCATGCCACCAAACATAAATATGAGGGAAACCCAATATAAAGGATAGTGTATACTTTATACTCTTTAGAGAATTCTCTTTTCTAATTCTAACTACTACGAAGTATACATGCAATTCCAGAACCTGAATACTGTCACATAAACCATTATATCGCTAAAAGCGTTTGAACAAGAACAACTCAAATATTAGCTGGGCCTCTCCTACTTTCAACAGTCAATTATCATAAATGAAAACCTTACATTTGTCCCCACACAGTACCCATTTTTTAAAAATACAAAAATTCCTTTTAGTTTGTCCTATGTTTGAAAATGACATGGACACCTAATCATAGACTAGAAACCAGTTTACAGTCATTAACTCAATATCATGTTGCAATAATGTGGTAACAATAATATGGTTTCAAATTTCGAGCCGTATCGAGTTTTGATTTATGATCGAAATGATATGATTTTGGTACCGCATTATACAATGCCAATATGGTCACCGTAGGATTGCGGCAACCCTTGCGATCCCATGGAGGTTGTCGCGGGATTGCTACAATCCCCGTGACTTTGTGGAGGTCACCGTGGGATTGTAGTAGCCTCCGTGACCCCATAGAGTCACTATGGGATCGCGATAGCTTGCAGTGCTATACTGGTCAGTGGACAGAACGACAAATTCAGCCCGTGTCGCTTGACACAATACGAACCATGAGCAATGACAAGCATGGTGGACAACACTAGATTTGAATGCAACATAGTATTGTGCATTAGCTGACCTTATGTAGTTAGCAATTGGGAAGAACTAAGGATTTGAAGTGAAGGCACACTAATATTTTTTGATGCTGAGGAACATTTTTCAAAAACATTTATAGGGCCAAAGCAAAAGATTCTACATCTTAAATGATACATTATGACCAAACAAGCACTTCCAAATGATTTGAAGATAAGTCGATTATCCTCAATATTTATCTACCTATAGATACAAACTGATATTTTCCATAGCAACACTATAGTATAATATGCCTACTAAAAGCATATTTATAGAGAAGGAAAATTCTAGCATCCCCAAAGTAGAATAAGGTTCACTATATCTTTTGTATGCTCAACAACGCAGTATCACATGAAAGGGCCAATGCCCATGCAATACATCAGATCGGTATTCAATTCTAACTGATGCATGCTTGCATTTGATCCTTTAAACTTCTTATGTTAAGATCTCTAGTTGTGTAGACAATTTTCGTCACTCTTGCTGGTTTAAC
Organism: Wurfbainia villosa; assembly: GCA_025175895.1. Taxonomy (NCBI): domain Eukaryota; kingdom Viridiplantae; phylum Streptophyta; class Magnoliopsida; order Zingiberales; family Zingiberaceae; genus Wurfbainia; species Wurfbainia villosa. The sequence continues at coordinate 2,134,442 of JAKLTH010000042.1, forward strand.
AAACACAAGCAATCTGGCTAAAAGAGGAAAAGCATTGGTTAACATAGGATGAAAAGCACAACCTTTATTTCTAGCAACATCCACATCCAAAAGGAACAAAATTGAGACTTATTAAACCTCTACCTGAGCCCTAATGTAACCTATACAATGGATCCAAACAATCGACCAAAACCTTTTTCTGCACATGATTGTCCTTGATTAGAGTAAATTTATTTGTTTAAAGTCACCTGAGCACAGTCAATCTTATTCACTTACTTCCCAAAAATTTTGTTAAGCTCCATCTATATTGTAAAATTGTTGACCTACAACATTTTAACTGTGCCATCCAACAATATCACGATTGTACAGGCCATAGCTTGGCCTATATGATTGCATGATGAAATAACATGAATTTAACTTGCATGTTAATCTAAGCAAGTAATGAAATAAAACAGAGTTCAATAGAAAATCAGGGCAAGTACATAAGAAGAAAACAAGTTCTCCTGGTTAATCTATATCAGAAGTGAGGCTCTGATCCCAGCCACCGTATCTCAAACTATGTAAACGCTACAACCTATGCTCCACATACAATTCCACTATATTCTATATAGCAAAAGATTGTAATAACAATTAACCAAATGAAGAGCGTAGCTGCAGCAACAAAGAATATGAATTTATCAGCAATGGAGGATAGAAGACAAACATAATTTCTTGGTGCTGGTGTTCTTTTATCGTAACTACGATCACTAGATAAATTGGTGGCATTAACATCCATCTGTCTTTTCCCTAAAGTAGGGGGGCAACAGAACTATGACCATGATAACCTTTCAGATGAATCACCCAGTAAGATTAGTAATGTCTAAGAATCAAGTACATCAAGATTATCGAGTTATACCGGGTCAACTTCTTCCTCTAGAACCAAATGAAAGATAACTAACAACCAAAACTTACAGCAATGTATTTTAGGAAAGGGAAAAAAACATTTGAAACGTCGAAACTCGAGATCAATGCATCCACTCTTTGCGTGGGAGATTAACAATAACACGAACGATTGAGCTCATCAGAAGGAAACGGCATTCCGAACCCTCACCCAAAGAATTTGACTCAAATCTTACCATAAGACGAACGATCTAGCTTATTAGAAAACATGCAACCAGACAAACGAAGAAAAAAAAAAAGCTGTTATCATCAGTTGATAGCTCTCCTAATAAATTAAAAATGAAATCTTTCAGTAAGCTGCAGGCAAGACCACCCAAAATGACGGCTTCCCCGAATCCTCGCCCACGAATTTGACTCAAATCTTCCAAAGATAACGTTTCCAGATCATCTCATTTACTACAAATCATAAGCAGAAAGAGTCGGAAAAGGAAACGAAAGGAAACGAGCGAAACGAACTTACCAGCGGAGCTTGCACGCAAACAACTCGGTGACCGGACAAGCTTTCCGGCGCAGCCCTCTCCATCCTCCCACCGAGGTGAACAAACCCCTCTGGTCGATCGATCGATCGATCGATCAGAGAAGAAATTAAAATGCAGTTAGGGTACAGCAAGCTGCGAAATGGGGACGAGACTGGAAGGCCTCTCTTTGGATCTCGAAACGAGAGGCATCAACGCGTTCGCTACTTCCTCCGCTGGAGCGGCTGCTTGCTCGATCTGAGATTTGTTTTACTTTTTTCTTCGCTGGGAGAAGAGAGCACTCGGAGGGAGAAGAGGGGCAGGAAGACTCTCGGGCACGAGTCCACTATCCACGCACGCAGACACGCGGGGCCGCCTGTGTACTTACAAGCAAACGTCTTAATTTGACACCAAAATATTAATTAATTAATCTCGTCGTCCATAAGAGTCATTATGACTCGCTAATTTCAGCAAATTTCACGAAAACTTTAATAAATGTTTTATGATAGCGTGCGTGTTAGAACGTTTAACTTTCTCAACAATCATCTCTACGTATTAATTGAGACGGTACGATATTTATAAAATTGATATAAGTTCAAATGAATTTTCATTATCTTTAGTCAATGCATCGAGATTAAAAATTCTTTTATAATTTATTTTTCTTATAATAATTATAGAACATGGATGAGTAACTATTTCATTTTAAAAGAAATGAGATGGTAACACTTTTTTGATCGGGTTAATTCTCAAGCAACCATGCAGTTCAACGCGTCATATCTTATACGTTACAGGCGTGTTTCGGTGAATCCGTACGCGCACATTCTTCATTTGACTAGACGACACGTGGACGCACGATAATTGTCCCGCTTCACGTGCGAAGCAGATCTTGGAATGGAGCTTTTAGTCGTCGCCGATCTCAATCGGTGTGATCGCATGGATGACGAAACTCTGAGCCGCGGCATCGCTGTCGCTGTCCGCAGCGTTGTTAAAACGGCGGCACTCTCCGCCGCCAACTCGTTCCCCGACCACCTACACGTTTCCGAATTAATCCTAGGGTAGATCCCGTCTGATCTAGCCGCCATCCCAGATTGGATATATCCTCTCCGCTGCCGTCGGCGCCGTCGCGGGGGGCCTCCAGGTGGAGCAGGTGCCCGTTCCTCGAGTGTGGCAGAGGCCGGGCCTCGAAGAGCTCCAACATCCGGCAGGAGTCTCCGTCGTCATCGGCAATCAATTCAGAAGGCTAGAAATTAGGGAAAGGCGGCGCCTTTAGATGGCGTCTGCCACGAGCTCGAGTCGGCAGCCATAGCTGCGCAGACGACGGAGGCGTCGAGGTCGAGGGAGTTGAAGACGGCGGTGATAGGAAAAAAAAGAGGGCGATGATGGAGCAAAATGAGGTTTCTCGATGGTTTTTGTCTGGAAATTGTTTAATCATGAGCACCGTACGTGGAAGATTGATCAATAGCAGGCGACGCTTCCCGGAAATCTGCCTCGTTTTGCCTTTTTCTTATTGTTAGGATTTTTAAGCGACATCAACATTAATAATGTTAATTAAATTAAAACAGTTCCAAGAATAACGTCCACTTAATTAGCTAGCTAGCCTGGCTGCTTTCCGTCCATCCGATCCGGTCAAATCCAACCAAACCAGCCCGGCGGCTCCGCGCGCCCACTCCTTTACCATGCCGAAGCTGCATAAGAACCCCTCGCCCTCGCCTCCCTTCCTTGCAGCCAATTGACCATCAATCCTTCAGCAGAAGTCCTCGAGCTCTCTGCTTACATATACATTTGCCTCTTAGTATCAATTATTAGCATTAATTATCCCTTCCACGCACCCTGCACATATAAAATGGCCAGCGCAAAGATGGTTGTGGTTGCCTTCCTCCTCGTCGCCGTGCTGGTGGCCTCATCGGCGCCCGCCGCCGAGGCAACTTTCTGCTTCCCTCAATGCTACAGTCGCTGCGCCAACGGCAAGGTCGGCAACGTCGCCTGCTCCACCATGTGCGCGCAAGCTTGCATCGTCCCCAAAAACGCCAACGCCGCCGGTCATGTCGACTTCAAAGCCTCGCTTTCCGGGGGGCTGCACTGAGGTGATGACGACGGTACCGGAGGCAGCGGCGCGAGGAGGAATTCAACGGGTCGGTTCGATTTATGGAATATATTTGTATTGGCATTGACTAGCTTTGCAATTTATTATTTGGGTTATGAAAATTCAAATGTATGCGTGATCTTACAGTGGCAATGCTCAGTGACTATTAATTCAAGTTTAATTATCATTAACCTCGTGTGTGTTTGGGTGGATTGCGTTTATATAATTCGCATATATATATATATAATAAGAAGACTCTTCCTGTCTTCCATTTAGAAAATTAAAAAAAAATGATGGCCGAGGAATTCCTCCTGATCCTAATCGGAGGCTCTTCCATTTTTTAACAAGCACTTCGTCGATCAAGTTACGTACATAGAACATGACAAATTAATTAAGGATGAGCATAAATATATATTTCTTTTAATTTCAATTGTTTTAAAATAAAATATGGATATTCTTAGAGTTCACTTTGTTTTGCATCGCATGCATAATCATCAGTAACAATATTATAAAAAAAAAAAAAAGGGTGAAACGCAATAGACAAAATTAATGGCTAGACAAACGATAGCAGAAAATACAATCTATTTATTTTATCAAATAGTTTGGAAATAATATTAACGATTATAGACAACAAATCATGTATAAATATGACAATTTAAATAATATTGACACCGGAAATATACAACGCACATTTATCGGTGACGTTTGACATTTGATTTGAATGTAAAAAATAAAAATGAGAATGAATTAATAATAGATTAAAATAGGAATGAATTTAATCATTTCAATATTATTATATTTAATTTATAAATTAGAATTAGATATGATTGTCGGTAGTGAACAATTGACGTTGAGCGATAGACAATGACAGACGGGGTGATGGACGAGGAGCGACGATCAATGGTAGACGATCGATGGCGACGGGCGATATCAACAAGCGATGAGTGACAAGCGACGCAGATGGGCAATGACGATGATGATGAACGGGCAATTGGCGGTCAATGGTTAGCAACAGGCCTTCGACGGCGAGGCGATGTCGACGAACGACAATTATGGCAAAAGTAACTATTGGAGTTGGGATTGAATCCTAAACCCACGTCCACTTAGATTTTGTCTATTAATAAATAATTAAAAATCATTTTATTCCTTCAGTTCTCAAATTCATTAACCAAATATTATAATTAAGAATCATTATATTCTCTAATTCTCAAACCTTACAAAATTTTCTTAATTCTTTTGTATAATTTGGTCTTACCAACTAAGTTGGTAAGTATATATGAGTTGATTATGAAAATTTAAGATTCGATTACTCTACATTTTCCAATGCAAAATTTTAATTTATCTTTCTTTTAAAAATATGAAATAGTGAAGGAGGCCACTAAGTTAAGTTAGCGGTACTCTATTTTTTTTTTTTTCAATTCGAGGCAAGAGAAAACAATTAAATCACTAAAATATTCAATCAATTCAAACTCACATAATATATCAGATTAGAAACCATTTATCGGTGCAATTTTTTTTTTCCCCACACGCGAATAGAGTGGCTATTGGGTGGGACCACGCAATCTCCCCGAGCCTTGTCGTCCAATCATCGCGCAGTAAGCGCCATTCGGGCGATAATTATCGACCCCACATGTCAAAATCCAACCGATCCGGTCCATGCCGGTTCATCGGTCCATGTTGGTCTGGTTTTGGGCATCGTCGTCGCCTCTCGGTTAGGGGGGCGCACTTCGTTCCTCTCCCAAAGCGCTCTTTCAGGGTTCGATTCTTCTCGAATGGGTTCCGCTTCGTTGCTGGAAACCATGTCCGTCTTGAGGGAGCCGCCCAAGCGGCCGCGCCCTCCTCTCTACCTCCTCCGATGGCATCCTCTCCTCCGGATTCCGCAGCCACGATTCCCCCATTATCGAGGTCGCAAGCACGTCGGATTCTCCCTCAGATGTGCTCTCGTGCCACCGTCCGGAGCCGAAGGTGGGAGGGATAAGAAGGAGGGCCCTCTAGAGGCGGCATGGAGCACCGTGCTCGAGGCCATGGAAAGGATAAAAAAGCCGGCCGCTGCCCTTATCTTGCTCGGTGTTCTCCTCACCGCTGATCCCCACTGGGCCCTTGCGGCGTCCGGAGGAAGGATGGGCGGGAGGGCTTTCTCCTCTTCGCCCTCTCGTTCGCACTCTTCCTCTTCCTGGAGCTATTCCGCTCCTCCCAGCTCGAGTTTCTCGTACTCGGCGCCCTACTATGCGCCGTCTCCGTTCGGAGGTGGGTTCTACGTCGGGCCGGCTTTCGGGGTGGGTTTTGGTGCGGGATCGGGGTTCTTCCTCCTTATGATGGGCTTTGCTGCGGTGATTCTGCTTTCTGGGTTTCTCTCGGACAGGGACAGTGACGGAAGCGTCCTAACGGCCACGCAGAAGACCAGCGTCATCAAGCTTCAGGTATGGGCATCCTCTTCCTTGGAGTTTCTTCGTTAATGTGGCGCAACCTCTTTCTTTATTGGTTAGGCTTCGTTTCCTCTATTTCCATGAACCCTTTCTTCTGGGGCCTTATTTTTCAGAAAATGTTTTTTTGTTTTTTGAAAAATAGAAATGGAAATAGAAAATTATTTTTTAAAATTTTTGACGAAAAACACCAATCAAACACGTTTTTTTATTTTCTCAAAACATAAAAAAATAAAAATAAAAAAATTTTGTGAGAAGGAGGAATATAAGTTCATCCTATTCCTCTCTCTTTTTCTTTCTCTCACTTCCTTTTTTTTTCAAATAAAAATAATCTTTTCTTCTTTATTTATCCTTATTTTTCCATTACTTACACGCAAGCCCTCAGCGGCACTCTCATAGGCGATTACGCTTACAAGATACAATAAGTATCAATCACGTCAATAGCTTTCTATGATTTGAAGCGTGCGGGGAATAGATTAACTTCATTTAAACTCGAGGCAGCAATTTCAAGAACATAAGTACCATCGATACTATTTTCAGAGATGGATATTTATTTCCTTAAGAATTATACATGCCTCCAATGGCCTATCGATTAACCATCTCAAAATCTCTCAAACCTCTCGTATCTTGGCAGTGATGTTGAACTAGAAATAAGCCTGTAACAACAGATATTTAAATTGGCACCAATGCGTGTGAATATTGGCTTCACCATAGATATGCTCTATTGATCTTTCTGACGCTAGTATCAATCGATCCTCAACATCATATTGGAATTCTTTTACTCCTGCATACTTTGACTGTCGGATGTATCCTCTATAAAAGGTTTTGATATTTTACTTACCCCAGGATTAATTTTGATGTGTACGTCTCTTTCTTAAATGGCAAAGTTACATAGTATCAACTGTGTCATGAGTAGGAACATAGGCTCATTGCTAATGCTATTCAAGTGCCAAGATATCAACTTCAATAGATTCAACTAGAAAAGGACTGTGCCTAAGGGTGCAAACGAATTGAATCAAGCAGAATAGTATGAAAATATTAATATTTGAGCTCGAACTTGAAAAATATATGTAATATTCGAATTCGACTTGAAGTTCGAAAATACAAATAATTTTGAGCTTGGTTTGAAATAAATTTGAGCTCGAGTTTGGTTTGAATTGTTCGAACCTTAATTTAAGCAGAATCGTATTGGAATTTGAAATGGCTCAAATTGAAGTTCGATTCTAGTTATTCGAATCTTAATTTCAGCATATTTAAATTAAAATCGTGTAAAAATATATAAAGTTCGATTTGAGTTTGGCTAGCGAGTAGCTCATGAACAATCAAACAAAATATTATTGGTTTGAATTCAGCTTGAAAAAATTATCGAATTCGATAATTTTGAATACGATCAAATATTTTTCGAACTGGCTCAAAAAGCTCGCGAATATGTTCAATTCATTTGCACCCCTAACAGTGCCGAATTGTCTGGATTGCTTTCCACCTTTAAGCTGCCTTAATAAGAAGTAGAATTTGGGTCAATTGGATGACTACCTAAGGAACTACAACATAGCTAAAGCAATCATTATTTCTGACTTATTTTCCCTTTCTTTTAATGAAGTATCATAATTTAATAGTTCATGTTTAAGAAGGTATTGTATTGATGTGAAGCTGGCGGCACTTTTTAGCAACACCATAACCCTTTCCTCATCTACCTAATGTGTTTCTCCATTCACTGCACTTTTCTTAGCCCTTTTTTCAGCTATTTTTTACTCTTTAAATTCATCTTTAAACATATGTTACTTAATTAAGAAGCTAAGGATGCAACTTTCTATCAGTTGAAATTTTATCAATTTACACTTTAGTTATGTTATATTGAATAAAAATTTACTTCTAGAAGACTTCATATATCAAAGAATAGGTTCTTGAACATTGATTTATTTTTTACTTTGGATTCTCGTCTCCTTCCTTCTTTTAATTCTTCATTTTCTAGGAAAATGTTTTTAAGAAGGATTTACACTTTAAATAATTGCTAAAATAAAAGCCATCGCTACACTTGGGTGAGTACCTAGCCTACCACCTAGTGCCTTGGGCAATGCAAGAGCCTTACTTTTCTCTTGGGAAAGCACCTAGGATAGGATTCAGTGCTTTGGGCAATCCAAGACATTAGCACCTTACATTTCTAGAGCTTTTGACAAAAACGAGTGGTTCAGACAAATCAGTAATCATAGATAAAAGAGAAACAAAGCACATGAAGGTTAATCTCTGATGTCGGTATCAAAAGCTTTTGAGTACCTATGGTGAGCTGATTGAAATTGAAATGGAATTTGCAGGTGCTCCCTAGCTCTCTTTGTTGTTGCAATCTGATTCCTGAAAACTCAGTTGTTTCTCTCATCCAAAAAGCTACTGCCAGGCTCTAGTAGAGTGAAGTGACACTAGGATAGGTGAAGCTCAGATCCCGTCCATTTGAACATAGTGAGCAAATTCCATTAATTCAAGAAATTCTTTCCTGATAAGATTGGTCATGGGTGTTTTAATTTGTGAAGTGAAGTCGTCCAAAATATAGTTGCAGCAGATCAGATATCACTCGCTTATCTGTTGTTTGACAGGACAATTTTGTAAAATAGTATCTTCTATCTTGTTTCCTTGTAAGCGTTAGCAGATAACCATTGTTGTGTCTGAGTATCTCAACAAGTTGCTTGAAAAAGTAATCCAGAATAAGGTTTTTACATAAGCATTTTATTGATGAAGAATGTGCTTTTAATTCGTACATACACTCACTCTGCAAGACATTATTTTGAACTTTGTAGGTTGGTCTATTAGGCATGGCACGGTCATTTCAGAGGGATCTTGATAACATCGCTGAAGCTGCAGATACATCTACACCAGAGGGACTGAATTATGTTTTGACAGGTACTACAAATCTATTTCAGTAGGATATTATGATCTAAAATTCAACAGTATGTCTGTTGCTTTCACAACATTGTTTTGATGCTTCTTTTTCTAGTATTCTCTGTTTTTATCCATGTGGCTAACAATTTCCTAAAAAAATTACAATAGAAACTTTGGATAATTCTAAGAAGCTCATGATTTAATGGCTCCTTATTTAGTTAGTTTCATTAATCAGAGATGCTCTGATTCTTTGTTGATTGATATTGTTGCTAAATGAGTAGTCAAAATATTATAACCATATGTTATCTTGCAGATCAATCCCTTAAAAATTCTAGCATTTCAGAATGTTACTGAACCACTCTAAAATTCGTCATCATCAACTAACTTTACCTTTTAAACTAGAATTGTACTTTTTGTAAATTCACATGCATTTGTCATGAACTAATGGTATTATTAGCCCTTTTAGTTCATTATCTAGTCTTTTGATCAATTGCTGTTGGCAGTGGCTCTTTAGCCAACACAAATTATCCATCTTGTTTCCATCCAGTTTTTGGTGAACACCACAAGGGAATTTTTTTTTTTATGATTTCCCTATCCTCTTTTTCCTCTTTCTACTTGCCATTGTATAGCTACAATAAGCAGTCATGCTTCCAAACTATAATTTGACTACATAGCTTTTATCTCGCTTTTGAGTTCTATGTATTGCCTGGCCATTTGTTCACTTTTAGCTTTATTAAGGCTACATCCCTCCTCCTTACCTTCAGATTCAATTAAGGAAATCTATAAAAATGTAAACTAAGGATTGTAACTTTCCTCCCTATTTTGTTTTTTTCCTTTCTCCTTCCCACCCTCCACTTTTTCCAAGTAAAAAATCCCTAAGAAAAATTTATGAATTTAAGATCGTGAAGTTATTCACTTCAATTTTTCTTTACATAGCAACCTTAACCGTGATTACCGTCTTCAACTCCATAATTTACTAAAATGTATTATGTCATTTAATTTGTATATTTTCTGGTAATAGTATTAGGACTAGGTAGTTAAATATACTCTCAATTAAACCTAGTAGATTGGTGTATTGCCTCAGTCTTCTTTAGCTACATAGTTAATTTGGCACTGATGAATGATGTATATTTTTATTTTGTAATTTGTAATTAACCTTATTTTGATGATATTCTTCTTGTGTTCTAGAAACAACATTAGCTTTGCTTCGTCATCCTGACTGCTGCATTTCTGCTTATTCTTCTGTAAGTAATACTTCAATTTGTTGAAGTTCAATTTAGTAAATATGTACTAACTGCAATTCTGATGATATTCTTTATGTGGTGGTAAGCTATTTGGCATCAAAATAATAAGCATTTGCTGACTTTTAGATTTTTATTCTGTATATTGACATAATTCTTATAAACAATGGACTTATGGTAGATACTTTGGAAATCCAAATAACAAGAAATTGAATGCTCCGTGAATCTATTTTCCATCTCTGTGAACCTGAACTAGAATCTGGGTAGAGAACACCATCACTAAAACAAGAGCAGGTAACTTTTCTCGTGGAAAACCCCCTCCAATTTGAAGAAATGAAGAAAACCATAACAAATAATAATATCCACTATCCACTCTAGATATAACTAGAGGTGTACTACAACTATCATGATTAAGCATCTTTTGGCAAAGGAAATAACCAATCTCAAAGACAAGGAAATTTCTCAACTAAATCTAAAGACTGAGATGGCAGTTGCATGCTTACTAACAATCTGTGGGGAGCTTCAGATCGGATCTCTACACTCTAAAATGATCAACACTAAGCCAGTACTATGCACACACAATTTTAATTCAATGGGACAAATCAACCTGAATTGGGACACTTGATGAAAATTGGCTGCAATAAAATCAGATTCTCATATGGGCTTCACTTGGGCCATTCTCACATTGAAGGAAACCCAACCCAACAACAGCTTGTGATTTTTGCTCTTTATCTAAATGATTGAATACGGAGAGACACACACAGAAAAGTGCTCAAGGGTAAGTATTACTTGTTCAAATTCAACAACCATCCTTTCTTGAGAAATATAGGTTGCTTGCAAGATTTTTTTTTAAAAAACTTTTGAAGATTCAAAGACCTTTGATTCTTGGAATTTCTCATTCTAAGTTCTAACCTTTGTCTTGTGTCAAATGTGTTATTTCTTGCATTCCCTTGTTTAAAAAATAACTTAACATTTATTTGCTATTTGAAATTTAAAAGGTGGATATAAAGCGAAGTATAGAAGATGGGGAGAGACGTTTTAACCAGCTTTCAATTGAGGAGCGCGGTAAGTTTGATGAGGAAACACTGGTAAACGTGAACAGCATTAGAAGACAAAAGACAAGTAATCAAATATTCAAAGGTTTCAGCAATGAGTATATTGTGGTATGTACAGCTCTTTAGTTTCTTGCTTTTGTAATTTCTGAAAAGATTATTGCCTTAGTTCACTTCAGGAGTATGAGTTGTGGAGTAATAAGGTAGCTGTATCCTGTCATTTCCTGGACTAGCTAATTCTTACATCAAGTAGTGCCCTTCTTATGTTGACTGGGAGCTTGTATTTGTATGTTTGGGATTTTCATGTGCTTTATCGTAATTTGCTTTTGTTGGTTAGAATTTGGACAACTGAGGTTTGACCTTAATCCTAGCACGCAGAGGTGTCAACTGGCCATGCTTGGGCTGGGTACGACACGGACCTAATGAGCCTGTTTCTTTTCATGTCTGGCCGGTTTGGCTTCCGTTTTACACCTATACTATCATGTTCCATTAGTTTTGTCTAGTCATGTAACCTCCACTTTGTTAGGCACAAAAGCACGTTTGACCCTTTGTCTTCCACTTTGGCAGACTTGCATGTCTCACTCTTCCTCTTTGCTACACATACTTTGTCCACTTTTAATTTTTTTCCACAAAAAAATTTACTTTGTCTGTACAGATGCGAATGTTACTTGGTTTTCATAATAAGTATTCAGTCATGTGATGATGACATAAAAATGAATTTCAAGTAATGGTGATCCTCTACCATGTGACAGCAAGTAATTGCCTTTGTCTTATCGTGGTCTCAATAGTCCTCGAGCTAGGCATATTTACCACAACCAACACTGCCAGAATCCAATAGGCATGCTGGACATATACAACAAATTTGTATTTTCTTTAAATGTTTCTGAGACACATGAATTCAGCCAGTCATGAAATTTATCAGTGTAATTCTTGTCATACCTACGATTCTATTATGTTTCAGTCTACTATTTTCCTACGATTTACAGGTTACAATTCTGGTTGCCGCTGAGGGCGTATACAAGCTCCCTGTCATAAACAGCAGCAGTGACTTGAAAGCAGCACTGCAGAAGCTCGGTTCCATTCCTTCGAGCAAAACATTGGTATACTGTCCATTTCTTAAACATTCTTGTGAACAAACGTGTCTTAATGTTTCACGGGTGTTTAAGATTAAGGAATTTTGTTTTTGCACAATCTGTTTTCAGGCGGTGGAGGTTCTATGGACACCTCAAAATGAGAATGACACGCTTTCAGAACGCGAGCTACTGGAGGATTATCCATTGTTGAGGCCCCTCTGACATGACCGCAACATGCCATGATAAGGCGTATGCCCTCTCAACTATACACCCGTCTGAGTCATCTCTTTTGTTTGTTATATATGAAAGTCAAATTTGGTGACCTCGTTCAAAAACAATATTTGTATAGTAGACGCTTCGCTAGGATCAAGCAAACATGAAATACCTCAGTAATTATGATTGCAAATTACGATATTCGGTCGATTTACACTATGTACAACTTTGCTTTGTTAAAAACATTAACATCAAAAGGAAACTTGTCGATCCTTCGTCCAAACATGGCACAATTGGAAACCCAACTTTCTGATCTCCAAGTTCACTGGTATTTTTAGTGGAAGATAACCTGGACTCCAGGTTTTTTTAGGGTTTTGATTCATGTGAATTGTCAACCGCAGTCCTGGGATCTCGGGTGCTCGGATTTGTTGGCTCAAGGCTAGTTGTTCGAATTGGTTAAACTTATTAATGGGTTGAGCAGGCTAGCTAGTTAGCTGAACATATCAAATGAATCTGGCTAGCTAGTTGAATTGAATGGTTCGAGTTAATCATGTGGGTTAGATGACGAATAAATTTCATTGTGAAAATTATTGTTAATTTATAGTAACACTAGTCTTCTAAATTAAATATAAAGATTCAAATAAAATATCTGTAAATCAAACTAAAGATAAATAAATATTCCTAATTATTTCCTCAATTGAATTCTCTAAACAGTACTCTTTGTGAATCAAATGCATGGTAAAGAAAGAAAAAAAATGTCCTCCATAGAAAATAGAACTACATGAAGGGCGATTTAGCGTTCATCTTATATTCAAAACGACAACTGGCTCTATTAATTTCAAAGTATTGACTTCCTGTCAAAAAGACAAAAACTGATTATGTTTGACGAGATCCATTCATACAAAAGATTACACACAATCAATAGTACATAAAACCATGTTGACTAGCGGTCAGAGATGTATATAGATGTTACCCTATCCGTTAGATTGGATGTAACTATAATTTAATTTTTGAATTTTAGATGATCGAACGATGAATAATAATAGTGTTCACGGATAAATTATATAGCATAATTAATATATATACAGAGAGGAATAACCCCTATATAACTCGTCCGTAAGTGCCCGTGAACACCTCCATTATTCACCGTCTGATCAAATGAGTATTATAATTCAATCTTTGAACCTTGGAGGATCGGATGATGAATAATGAAGATGTTTATGAGTGCTAATGGATGAGTTAGGTAGGATATCTTGAGCGTCCATTTCATGTGCGGCCATGCGCGAAAGGAAAATGCACAGTAACCACACCACAATGACAACTCGGAATCGCCAACCGATGTCCAGACCGATCACTCGATATGCACCGTAGTTCGATCAATCAGCTTGGAATCGACGATGATTGCATCATTGCGGCAATCGCGATTGCGGCCACCGGGTCACGCAGCCACCGGTGGCCTACATTCGACTAGATTCCGACCGCAATCCAGTTGCGATCCGATCGAACTCTGATGCTGGCCAAATCATGGTCGGATTCCGATCGGACTTCGGTGTCAGTCAGAATCCAATCGCTAGTGTCGTGGCCATTGGTAGCTGCCAGTGTCGTGGCTACTGGCGACTGTAATCACAACTGTTTCTAATCGAAATCCGATCGCGATTAGATTGTGATCCGACCAAAATTCGAACGTGATTCGGTTGGACTCCTATATCGGTCGGATTGCGGTCAAAAATAGTCGTGATTGCGGCCGTCATTGGCTGTAGCGTTGGCGACCGCAATTCGATCGGATTTCAATTGTAATCCGGGCGAACTCAGGTGCTGTCCGGATCACGATCGGATTGGATCGAACACCAACAATTCCAAGTTGTGAGCGAAAGAAAGTCGAGACGCGGAGAAAATACTATATATTTTTCATTCACTGTACAATCACAATGGATCGAATGATAAAAAAAAACATCGTGCACAAATCGTACAGCGAAAAGACATTCAGATATCAAACTCGATCGTTTAAATGGATGCGGAAGGTTCTTTCTGAGCACTACCTGGCATCGCTACAGAGAAGCGTGACGACGAGGGGCTTGATTGGTCGGAACTGGGAAGCAGTGTAACGATGGATGGAGGAAGAAGGCACGAGACACAGCAGGTGATTGGTTGTTGGACCAACAAGCAAGCACACAAGGCAGAAGGTAGTATACGTAAGGAAACTTAATTAATATATAGACGTATCTCGTCTATTAATTGAATTAACTAATTAGCAGCTTCACGGGATTCCGGTCGCTGATCCAGCGAGCTCCCTCACGGGCTAAGCTTTCTCTGTCGTCTCTCTGCTTGCCCCAACCTCAATCTCGTCTACACCTCCTCTTCATGCATGCTGATGCACCCAACCGTAACTTGTACCTTCGCCTTTGCACTCATTTAAGCCCCTCCATATCAAATATCTAAGCATAAACATAACCACTGTATATTTGCATGCATATTGAGGTAATATGGAGGACGATGGATGAAACCACGCTGACAGTTCTGGTCCTTCTGGAGAAGAACCAAAAGAACTAGCCGTACACTGAGCGTTCCAGACATAGACGATATCTTATGTGCATCTCTTCATGCATAACCTGCTGCAAGCAAACGCATTAATTAATCGAAGAGACAGCGATTGTTTCCTTCCTCTTCTGGTTTATGGATGCTGCATACCTTCTCGATCGTACACTGCGACTCTGTCGCACTGTCTCGTATTGGAATTACGAGCTCCACCAGTCATGAAGTAATTAATGCAGACTGCATCCGTCGTAAATTAAGCTCACTATAACCTATTACCCGGCCCCAGTCTTGAGATTAGTGATCGTTTCTAACAAGATATTCTGTATAAAGATCTCTCTCTCTCTCTCTCTCTAAAGGAACAAAAACAAAAAAAAATCTTAATAAAGGTCCTTTTCTTAAAGGATGATCATACAACTTAAATCATTTTTCACGTATGTGCATGGCTTGCCACTGTCTCTCCCACCACTTGATGACGCTCACAGGCTTCAATCAAACCGTTGGTAGCTTTTGTTACCTGTCCATCCCCATCCCATGCATGAAACCTATGAGCATGCACGCCATGAACCTCTTCTCTTTCCCTCCGCCGCAGGAAATCCAACACGATGTTATATATTAACTTTCTTCTCCCTCTCCATCCGCTACTGGCTGGCTCCGTATCCATCCCTAGTTAGATATTATCCAGTAGCCCGAACGAAATCGGCGATGGCAGACGAGTCCTCCAATGCCGGCGGAGGCACTCTTCCGCCGGAGCAAGGCCTCAAGTGCCCCCGCTGCGACTCCTCCAACACCAAGTTCTGCTACTACAACAACTACAGCCTCTCCCAGCCGCGCCACTACTGCAAGGCCTGCCGCCGCTACTGGACCAAGGGCGGCGCCCTCCGCAACGTCCCTGTCGGCGGTGGCTGCCGCAAGAACAAACGCTCTTCCAGGTCGACCTCTGCCTCCTCCACCACACCGCCCCGGATCTACCCCGCCGGAGCCTCCGTTGGCCTCGATTTTCTCGCTTCTCTGCCCTTCTCCAGGCCGCCGGCCAACTCGCCGCACGGCGGCGCCCCTGTTCTGGGATTTAGTCATTACCCGACGTCCTCCGCCGTCGGCGTCTACGGCGACGAGGGTGGTTTCTCCTCTTCTTCTTCTTCGCGCGTCGGCCGCGGCATCCATGCGATCGCGAGCGGCAACATCGCCTCGTCGATCGAGTCCTTGAGCTCGATTAACCAAGACCTCCATTGGCGGCTGCAGAGACAGAGGCTCGCCGTGTTTTTCAACGACGCGACGCCGTCCTCGGCGCTCGCGACTCCGACGTTAGGAGCCATATCGTCCCTCGACGACGAGATATTGGAACTCGGGAACTGTTCGACGGGCGCCAAGACCTGTGGCGGTGCCGGAACTCCTGCGTGGCTCATGGAACCTTCTAATTATGGCGTGCACGTGCCCGATACCGCCAGGGACACCACATCAGCCGACGACGCCGCTATGCCAATGGCCATCAACAACGGCGACGGCAGCAACGCCGGCATTTGGAGTGGAAGTCCATGGCCGGCATGGAGCGTCGACATGCCGCAATTCGGCATGCTACCTTAAGAACCAATTAAAATAATATGCAGGTATAGTTTTACACCTCCATTTTCACAACTTCAATTAATTGCTAAATCTATGATCTATCATAAATTTTTAATTTGTAACAACACTTTTAGCAAATATATATATCAAATACTTCCAATCTTCCAATAGATTTAGTTTGTCAAAATTAAAGTTAATAATAGATTTACTAATTAATCATTATTATTATTCTGACTTGATCTTCTGTTAACAATTAGGGAGACCTGAAGTATCTTGATCGAGAGGACCATAATCCTATATTTAAGCTCTGACAAAGGCTGGGCTGGCTATTTCATCATCGATCCGTACGTAAATATAGAAATTTGTTGATTCTTCAAATTCTCCTTCGTGATCTTCAACTTCAAGTCATTCGCAATGATGACCGGTGATGAGTGTTTAATTAACTTATTGCAAATTAATTAATTAATTAATGACAACATACACAGAAACAGTTAGCTGTTGTTAATCAGTTTAATTCCTCCCGTCCTCGTGCTTCACTTCATGGTTGAGGCCTTGAACTAAGAGCGAAGTAAATTTTCTATATTAGCAAATTAACCTTTTTTTTCCATGCACATTTTGTCATTTGATTGGAATTGCTTGGTGTGAGTCTGTTGTTTGACGGAGTATGAACAAATATACTTAAATAAAAACTTTTATATTTTTTTTTGTCAAAATGGAAACATTTATTATGACTAACTTAGGACACTTATTATAATTTAATGAAGGTCTTCCTTATAATTTAAGGAATGCAACTATTATAACAAGCCAAGCCAAACTTTATGATATATTTGATAAGATAACTAAATCAAATCAAATTGAATTTAAAATTAACAAAACTATTGAAACAATTGTTCGAGTTTAACTTGGTTTTTTTTCTTTTAGATTGATCTTGATTTAAATTTTACTTGAGCTTGACTTATTTGACCGATATCAAGTTTTGAAATCAAGCTTAGTTTGAATTTGAATCAAGTTTGATTCAAACTTATTTAAGCTTAGCTTATTTAAATATTATTAGGCTTTTAAGTCAAACTTATTTATTTATTTAAAATTTTAATATTTATTTGGTGGATTAATATAGACAAACTCATAAATAAGTTCATAAATGAATTTGATCATGAATATAATTTATGAATTTTATTCAGAAATATATTTTATAAGTTGTGTTCATAAATACTATTCACGAACATTGCTTATGACCATTAACAAGCGGAATATATATGTGTTTAAGTTTATTTATTTAATTGATTTGATGTCTATTGAATAAATATAAACAAACTCTTATCAAATTAAACATCAAATTTGTTCACGAACGTTTAATTTATTTACGACACTAATTATAACTAAACAAAAATCTATTGTAGTTTTTATAACTATTATAAATTCATTAATTATAATTAAATAAAGACATGTACTATAATTTAAAAAACACTTACATTATACTTAAGTTTTTTTTTGTCAAATAAAAGGCACATAATATATCGTCTAAATAAAAAAAAAACACTTGCATTATGAAAACATATATTGTAATAAAAACATAAATTCACCCTACTAAAGATTATTAAACATATTTTAATATTAATATTGTCAATATTTGTATCTTCCCATGCATTTGCATGGTTTTAATCCTTCAAAAAACTAAGAAAATGATTAGAACATGTGTTGCATGAAGTAATCCACAACTTAAGTTAAAATCATAAAATTACAAAGTATTCTGTGTAATGAAAATAATAGGTAAATTAAAATCAAAACTAGCACAATTTAGAGTCAGAAACCCTTTGCATAATATATTTGCTTGTGATCCGAATAAAACAATTCAAAAGCAATTGATATATAAGAGAGGAAAGATTATATGAATCATAATCAGAGCTAACTGGATATCTAGATCGAAATATAAGAAAAAAAACATTTCTTGTTCATTTATGCAAGTATTTTTAAAAAAAAATATCATTTTTTTTTTGAAAATATATCTTTCATCAAATTGATTGTAGAACCACGCAAAGCAAGCATATAGTTGTATGTAAATGTCAACGAGCACAAGGAAACAAAATAATGTAGCTCCATACTGTACACAAATTAAATCAGTGAACTTGAGTTAAGCATAAAGAAATTCTTGGCCGCTCCCCTGTTGAAGCGTTGACATTTTAGATATGTCAGTTCAGGAAATTCTTGGCCGCTCCCCTGTTGAAGCGTTGACATTTTAGATATGTCAGTTCAACAGCATCAACAACAATTCAAGGCAAAGATATCTGTTTTGGAGCTTTTCTTTTCCTGCGGAGTGATAATTGCAGTTCAACAGAATAAAAAACTGGAGTTCTTAAGTTCACTTTAGATATTTTTTGGTCTTTAACTATAGATTTTGATAAAAGTCAATATAAGCAAATTGTTCTGGATATAAACAGTGGCGTAGTATATAAGAAGCAGCATAAACAAACAGGAATATAGTTACCAAACAAATACAAGCAGTAGCATAAACAGACACATGATATCATCTCGATCGAGCATCCTCAAATCAAATTTATCCAAAAAAAAAGTCAAAATTATCGACTAGAACAAAAACAAGGTCGAGATTATCCAAAACACAGTGCAATCAATGTACTGTTCAAATTAACTAAATATTTAGGTTTCTATTAATCAATCAGATGAGTACGTTGGTCAATAAGGCAAACTGTAAAAGCAAATTTCAGATGTCAGAACTTCTGAACTCAGATTACCGAGATAATGCCAATTCACAGTTAATGTGCTTTTGGCTTCCACTGATATGTGACTGCCAAAAAAAAAAAACTTTTGCTTCCAAGAACCCTCTGGAAGTCTGGAACGAAGCTTCACATGGTAAAAAAGTCGAAATAACTTTGCTTGGAAGACTATTTTATAGACAAAAGTCTTTAGGACATGTTATTAAAAGTCTACTGGCCGGAAAACCTGTAAGATATGTGAATTCAGATCCTTTCAGATGATTGAAATTCTGCAAAAGCGTGCAAGTTTTATGACAAAGAATGCTTTAGCAGAACAGATGCATGCATATGTTTGATCAACATTAAGTAAAGGAGTCAGAAAAACGACTGAATTGGGCATGTTATACATGGCCCTCCTGCACAATGATGAAAGCTGATCCATCGTCCAAGTAGAAATGATAACAGGTTGAAAGAGTAAAACCTTCAGGCTTTTTCATGGGATGGGTACCCACAACAGCAGTTGGCACCCTGCTTTGAGAAAGGCCCAGTGGGCGTCAAGTGCAATAATTCCCACTAGGTGCGAAACTTAGCACAGGCAGGGATAGACAAAACTAGTGTCCTTCCTGCTAGATTTGATAATGGCACACTTCCTTTGTTGTCCTGCATATTTGTCCTCTGCTGGTAGTGTAGCTGCCATTCTCTTCGCTGCTCGTGGGAAATCAAAATTAAGATGAAAAATTGTTATAAAAGCCATGAACAGTCCTTGAAAATCCAATTCGGCAGCTTCCTGATCACCAGATATTATTCAACTATTGTGTTCAAGCTCTGTATCGAGCAAGTTGATTGAACAAGAAAATATCAGGACTTGCTCCTAGAGCCGCTTGATATGTATGCCTATTTTTCGTAATTATCAGACAAAAACGGGACCAGATATCTCCCTTGAGTGATTGCATAATCTACGAGACATGTAAAAGTTCAGAAACCTCACCTCGACTGAGAAAGGCAGTGATGTAAGGATGAACAAATATGGAATTCCTCAACACTTTTCAAGATGTCCAACGAAAGAAACTAGATGTAATTCTTCATCGCGAATATGTAAAGTTTCCATTCAATCTACAGGAGAAAATTAAAGAAAAGAATGCAGCACCATGCAGACAATGGTAGGTACCTAATAACGCCAGATGAATGCATTCCGTGCTTAAGCTTTGGGAGGTGGAAGAGGACAAGAAGATGAGTTCTCAAATCATGTGTGGATGGATACAAGTGCTAAAGACAAGAGATTGAACATATAAAATACACAAGTCCACAAGATATATTTAGCTTTAGCCAGCCGACGATATACGACTGCCAAACCATCACAATGCCTGTAATTCGTGTAAGTATTATACATATATAATCCCCACGGCCGTGAACTCTACTTAATTTCCTATTGCGTGAACAACCGTACTCGTAGCTAGTGATGCTCTGCAGCTTACTGCCAAATACTTTCTCTGAACTCGGAGCTGGATAATAAATAAAATATTAGTCATATTGATTTTTTAATACAGTAAAAAAGTAATTGTCCATCATAGTCAATGAAAACGATCGATGAACATAATGAAGCATCTCCTCCGGCCTGCAAGAAAAATGATGTCCTTATAAAAGGATGCAACAGAAATAATCCATCCATCCATGAGTATGAATGTATGATCAATCATTGTTGAAGAAGAAAACAATTTTTTGCTAGAAAAGAAAGAACATCCACGAGATCATGATCATGATCGTTCTCCCATCAAGCCGAGATCATTCTCCCGTGAAGAGTCTATGAGCCTTTTCTCTCACATGTCGAATATATATATATATATATATATATATATATATACTATTTTTTTTTTCATGCCGACAGAGCATTTGAGCTCCTTAACAATAAAAACAAAAAAATCATAAATGAGCATGCATGTTACCACAAGTGGCACTTCATGAAGACATTTTCAATTCACCGATTTGTCTTTTAGCATTTAATTATCATATTTAAATTCATTTATTGCCCTTATTAGCAACATCTCCTTTAGTCTTCAATACTTATCCTATTACAACTCTGCCTTCTTTTATCTTTGGTGCATGCAACACGGCTGCTTTTCTAATCCAATAATTCTTCCTGCACAAAATTTAAATGGTCAATTCAACAATTTTCACTAATATATTCCATAGTTATTATGAAAGAGATAAATTACAGAAGATTCTATAGACTTTGATTTAGTGGTCAAAACACGTGAGATCATCTGAATTCAAAAAAAGACTTTAAACCTTCTTCGGAATCAATCCATACCACTTCTGTAAGCACCACCATATCTTAGTCACCATGTCATTCGTAGGGACAATAATTTTTCCTTTAGGACATATGCGATGCGTTCAATGCATAGAAATATATACGATTAAGTGTACAAATAGTATCTATATATAAATTAAGAATTGTCAATTGGATTTTGATTTACTTCCGGACAATAGAAAAAGTTACTAATACGACGATTCCATATATTTTTTTATATATAAATTAAGAAGATTTTTTTTAAATATATGTAAAGTATAATTTGTATGGCTTTATTCAACAAAAGTTTAAATTTTAAATTTATATAATTGCATTGCTGAAGGAATTAAGTTTAATTAATCTTGTCATTTCTATCTCAAATGGAGGAAATTGTGTAGGTCTTACGAGAGCTTGGTCGATAATTTCTTCCACTGCAAATTTATAGGGATCAATGGTTTCTTAATTTCATTTTAAATGAGTTAAATTCCAAAGACTTTTAACTAAAAGCTCAGAGATGTAAATCTATATAATGGTATTGTTAAAAATGTTTTAACTTGGTTGGTGGTCTACCGTAAATAAAAAATAATCCTTCAGAAAATACTCTATGCAATGAAAGGAGCATTTAATATTAGCTTGGCATAATTTAAAGTCCGAATGAATTTGGATGCAATGGCATTAAAGGTGCCAATAGCCAAGAGCACTGGGAAGAGAAGATATTAATGACTCTAGTACCTACGCACATAAACAAACAAAAAAAAAACGAAAATCGATTTATTTATTCCTTCTTCTACTTTACTTTTCCCCAAGTTTATAGCAGTAATTGTTTTCCCTTTACTTTTCTCTTAGTTAACTAAACACAACATCAGAAAAAAGGAACTGAAAAAAAAAATCTCTGTACTCTTTATTCTCGCTTTATGAAAGTAAGATCACACAGCAACGGTTACATATGGATCACAAAACCTCTGAAACAGCAAATTTTTACAAAAATCAAATAAACAGATCACGCCCAAATGAATTTTTTTCCCCCCAGATAGTGACTGTATTTTTTTTAAAAAAAATTATTTGTACGTAATTAAAAAAGTATCTCATCGCTATTTTGTTTATGTTTCCATTGTAAATCTGTATATCAGATGCGCGCAGCAAATGGTCCTATGTATATATTTTTTTTTATCGATGGAGCTTGGAGATGTTCGGTCGAAGTTGGCAGTGGAGCAGTAGAAATGTTTATAATAGGACAACACAAAAGGAGTCAAAGTCGATTGATGTCTTAAAGAGCAGAGTTCGCGCTTGCAATTTGCAAACTTTTAGCAGCCACATTGTATATATAATAAACGAGCTTAATCATTTTCTCCATGATTAATCTACTCTATGTAGATCAGGAAGCTCAAAGTCTACGTTATTAATTACTTTAATCTGCTCCCCTGCTGCGAGATTAATTAGTAATTAATTACGAGACAGGAGCGCAGTCTAGTTTGAAATTAGTGTCGGCGCTGAAGCTAGATTTACCCAAAACGGTCAACGACATCATCGATGATTATGCGGGAAGTCAAATGAGGGATGAGGAAGTCTGTCTGCTCTCCGTGAAAGGTAGCAATTCTGCGCCATCTACTTTCATCCTCGAGGTCTGCAACCATGTGTGCGCAACCAACAACAGCAGCTTGTTAGTCTTATGAGACGAGGAAGAGGCAACGCAGAGCGGAGCACAGCCATTAGTCCATTACCATAGCTTACCTGCTCTGCTCAAACACCTTCATGCTCCACTAGCTGCCTCTGCAAAAAGATTCGTGAATCCTGGTAAAGGTCGTCCTTGCGGTGGAGATGATGATGAGGATGACTGATGGGGGCTAATTGCTCAGCCCCGTGGCAATGCCTGCCATGATGATGCTGGGTTTGCTCCTAACCGTTCCTTTTTCCCACCATCTTGTCATTCGAGCTCGTCCCAAAAAGAATAAATGTGCGATCAACATAATGATTCCCCTAATAACGTGGGCCGTGCGCGCACACAACGAAGCTTCTCCCTTTCTCTGCCATTTGAAATTTGAATAATAAATAAGGCTATGATGGTGTTCGAATACGAAAAGAAGAAGGCTCTTGCCTGCATGCTTTTGACGCAGTGGATGGAGGAGTCCTTCCATCGCAAGCCTCAATTCAAAAGACCGATCGCACGTATATGCCCCCGTACGTAGGTACGCGTGTAGCATATACTCGTTTTGAGTCAGTAGTACGCACCGGCCGGCCGCGCGCGCATACGGCCTCTACGAGGCCACAGAGGAGAGAATCTCTCGACATCGCGATCCCTACAAGAGAACCAAACGCCCGCTACAGTCCAAGCACTGGCCGGTTTTTCAATTGCACGGGAAGCGTTGGGAACGTAGATGAAGCTGTTCTCGCGGTTTTACTAGACTGACTTGATCGTCGCGTTGGGGATCGGACGACCTCCAACTTTTTCTAGTATATTTTTAACTGAAGATTCTGAGCCAGTTTTGACTTCGGCAGTCTGTGCGAGGCGAATAAAATTTCAACCTTCTCTCTCGCTCGCTCGCTCGCGGACAACGTGGATGGCGTGCGTTGTTTTTCCACGGTGAGAGTTGAGAGTCGAGGCGACGGGAGGGAAGGAGAAGCGGCGACGAGGAGCGAGACCGGGGAATAAAAGAAAATCGGAATGTCCGGTGGGCTCCATCGACGCTACGCTGGAAAAATTAAATTGCATTCGAGTCCGTGATCTGGCGTGTCGACTCGCTTTTGGACTGCCGGTGGGACCCAACTCTAGTTAGGTGCGCCGACGCCCGCAGAACGCTCTCCGCCCTTCAATCCTCCACTCGCAGAAGGACGACGACCGCGGAGATCGATTAACGGCGACGTCAGTGATCGGCTGTCACGTAACGGCCTCCGTCAGTTCTGCTGGTTAATAAATTCCGTGCATCTGCCTCTCCTCCCAGTCTCTCTCTCTCTCTCTCTCTCTCTCTCTACCGCGCGACGGCTCTCACTTCGCTGCAGCCTTACGAGTCTCTCTCGCCTTCTCCGATGAAAGCTTGAGAGAGGCGGTGAGTGTCGCGTTGCTGTCGTTCTGCTGTGCTCGGGTTCGACAGACGGGGATGGAGAAGAAAGAATGCATGGAGAGAGAGCGCATCGAGACCGTCCTCAAGATGGTAAAGAAGCAAGTTCCTCTCACAGTGAAGCAGGTTTAATTTCAATCTCACTCGTGCCTTTCTCCATCCATTCGCATGGACTTGCGTGCTCTTTTCCTTATTTCGTCGATCGCTTGGGTGGCAGGAGAAGTACTGCAACGACACCTGTGTCGAACGGTTCCTGAAAGCCAAGGGAGATAACGCGAAGAAGGCGGCGAAACAACTGAAAGCCGCCCTTTGCTGGAGAGAGAGCGTCGGAGCTGGTCCCTTCTCTCTTTCCCAACGACTGCCTCTTGCCATTTTGAAATATTTTTCGTTTCTTTTCTCAATTCGTCCGAAAATGAGTCCCTAGCTGTCTTTTTGAAGCTTCTTTATCGAGGCGTGACATGTTACTCGAGCCATTCTCAGCGACGCTCGCTACTTTTTATGCATCAGCGAGCAGGCGCAGGCGGGCGCCGCCTGCTTTGCCTTTTGAGCTAACCGATGCTTCGTTTCTTTTGGACTCAGATCATTTAATAGCCGACGAGTTCTCTGAGGAACTGGCCGGTGGTTTCGCTTACGTCGCAGGTTACGATGACGAAGCCAGGCCAGTCGTGGTAAGCATCTGATATATATACTACAACTCTATTCGATCACAGATTCACAGTACTACTAATGGCATGCATTATTAATTATTCGTATCAGAATAAATTTGTTCATAATCCGGGACTGCGTTGCAGGTTTTCCGCATCAAGCAGGAGTATCCAAAAACTCGTTCACAGAAATTGTGAGACACATTCCTTAATTAATTATTCTACTCTCGATCTGTTTTCTTTTCGGGTGCATTATTAATAGCATATATGTTTCCTGCAAGGTTTGTGCGCTTACTGGTCTTCACGATGGAAGTGGCGATCTCATCCATGTCCAGATTCGTGGAACAGTTCGTGATTCTTTTCGATGCGAGTACGTTCAAAATTCCAGTAAATAATTTCTATCACTTTTGTATCGGTGTTCTACCACAACATACTTATTAGTACTGTTAATCACCGATGAATTACGCATTGACATCTCCTTGTAAAAGATAGTTAATTGATTAATTAAAAGTAACGATTCGACTGGTCTCTGCCCTGTTGCAAGTCAAAAGAACACATTCACTGTGGCCTGCCTGTTCTGCTCCTCTCTGTTCTTGCGTAGAGCTGTCTCCCGACCAAAACAAAACCTAAGCATCGGCCTCCAGGCACTGACCTTACTCGCTCTATTACTAGACCAGCTTTACCGTATCCTAATCGTGTTTGTTCGATGCGAACAGACGAGTACAGACTTCTCTTGTTCTATTCTATACACCATTTTAATTTCTCTGTTTTTTTTTTAATTCTTTCAGTTTTAGAAACAACATTTCAAATTGCAAAAGCACAAATTTGCAGGCTTCTTCAGGTCGGCGTCGGCTTTCCTCAACTTCCTCATGGGCACTCTCAAGATCATCTACGACTACTATCCATGTCGTCTTCACAAGGCTTTCGTCATCGATCCTCCTTCCCTCTTCTCCTACCTCTGGAAGGTATTGTCGATGTTTGTGCCGTATCATTTGTTGAAACTCTCGTTATGGTTTTGATGAGTACTGACGCAGGGTGTTCGTCCATTTGTGGAGCTGGCCACGGTCACGGCGGTGGTCTCGTCCCTCGAATTTGACGACTTGCTTGAGGATGCCGTATTCCGGTCTTACCCGACGAGGACGGCGTCGCTACGGTTCGACCCGGCGGCCTCCGCGAGGGTCGGCGTCTCCAGGTCTTCGCGCTTCTCCTTCACTGTCTCTCACCTCGACTCCCTCAAGCCGTGGTACCTCTCCACCAGCACGGCCACCCCGCGCACGGCGGCCAACGCGAGCCCTTCCATCATCGGCGCGTCCCCGCTCAACGCTCGGTCCTTCTCCTTCGCCTCCCCGGCAGCGCGATCCACTCCGCGCTTCGGCTGGGCGCCCGCCCCGCGGAGCATACCGTCCACCCCGTGCAAATTCCAGCCGCCAAAGCAGCGGAAACCGCCGCAGCCGCCGCCGCTGCAGCAGCAACAGAAACCGAGGACGCCGCGTCCTTCGTTCTTGCAGTCGCCGGCGGCGCTGTTCTCCTTCCGCAAAGAGGCTCAAGCGGCGCAGAGCCGAGGGGAGAGGGAGAGGGAATCGTTCCTGCCCTACCTCGTGTTCCACCGGCGACCGTACGATGAGATGGTGTACCGCGCGAAGATGCGGCCGCCGCTAGGCGGGCTCATCTCCATCATCTCCCCGCATCTCAAGCAGCAACAGCAACAACAAACGCGGCGCAACGCCGTCAACATCCACCACCACCACCAGAAGACGCAAACGCTAAACTACTGAACTAATATTTGCTTCTTACTTAATTTTATCTTTATTTAATTTCCCCGATGAGATTAATTATACCCACGTCTCCACCATAATTGACTATATGATCAGAACCAGTTCCCGTTTCTTTGCCATGTAAAAAATTAATCTCCCGTCGTAAATATACACCGCATATATAGCTGATGATCCTTCAATCCCAGGAAGAACGTTCTGATTTAAGCTCGTTATATGAAATATGACAAATTAATTTGAACAGTAACAGGATAAATTGAGATCAAATTAAGACAATTTCTCAACGCATGCAGAGTTGACAAAATTGAGGGGAAAATAACAGGAAAAGATTTCAGCTAGAGAAGTTCTCACGGTAAATATATATAGTGCATAGGGATTTGGTCCGGTAGAACGAACAGTGATCCGGTAAATTGGTCAATAATTAAGAAGCTTGCTGGTGGATGTCGAAGGAGGCGGCTGCTGATTCAAAACTTCGTTTTTTTTTCCTTTCTCCCTTTAGAAGCCGAGAGAATGATTCGAAGTTGGGTGGTGTCGATTTAAATTACCCACTTAATTTTGATGCGTCAAAGCTGGAGGTTACAGAACTTTGGCTTTATCTATACTTGTTTCACCTTATGAAATATTTCCGAATGACCGCTTTTCTTTTGGGAGGGTAAAAGAGAAACGATGACCGCTTTATGTGAAGCTCGGCGATCATTCCCCCGCTCAAAATTTTTGCAATTTTGTCAGATTTTGGGTTCATTCCGGATGGCTAAAAAAC
Source organism: Wurfbainia villosa (assembly GCA_025175895.1). Taxonomy (NCBI): domain Eukaryota; kingdom Viridiplantae; phylum Streptophyta; class Magnoliopsida; order Zingiberales; family Zingiberaceae; genus Wurfbainia; species Wurfbainia villosa. The sequence goes on from JAKLTH010000042.1 coordinate 2,162,096, forward strand.
CATTCAAAATTGGCCAGATTTTGGGTTGAATCTGGGAGCCGAAACTCCAAAATGTAATTGACTGACAAACTCATTTTTTAGCTTCAATAAAAATCTACCACAAAGTGGTTCCGCCATTCAAAAAAGAGGTAGCTCGCGTGAGGAAGAAGCTTGTGCAAAATGAGATTATAGCACGAGGAAAACAAATGGGCAAAGTGGGAAGATAGGGTTTTAGCAAAAGCGACGAGGTGTTCACACGAGCCATTCAATGGAGGTTGAGGCTGCGGACCGTAAGTGGTTGGTCGACGGGTGTAAATTATCAATTGGCTATTAGAGCAAGTCGAACAGTTGAGTCTCAATTGACTACTCCATTAAGCCTTTAAGTGTTGAACACTCGATCAATAGGCTGATGAGCAAAACTATCAATCGATTGATAAATCTCAAAAATAAGATTTAATTCAAATATAATCTATTTATAATTGATACTCACCCTTAGTTTAAATTCAAATCTTTCAATCAGCTCCATCAATCACATGTTCTCAGGATCCATCTGAATTCTCTATGATTCGTTCAACTTTCGCACTAGTGTTCATAAGTTTTCATCGACTATGTCATATTAATTGGATCTTCTTTGTTAAAAAATCATACCTTCAAAATTTCTCCATTATCAAATCTCAATGCTTAACTTTCACACTTGAACTTACTGTAGCAATCCATCGATTGTATCTCTCGTACGTGGACAATCTTCATTGAGTGACGCATTCATTGTCAGACAAACTTCGGTGATCGAAAGGCACAGTTTCTAACAAACTTCACCAACTCGAGGTGAGAAGGGAGATATATTCTCAATATGGACACAACGAACATGCTAGAGATCAACATATCAGCTGACAGTCGGACTGTATTAGTACGCTCAACAAATTCCTAAAGCTAGCAGATAAAATCTTTGCGGTCAAGAAAACTCGGGGTAGGATGATAAACGTAAATCATTTTTATGGATTAGTAACACTTCGTAATCAATCTGCAATAGATGATAAAAAAAAACAATATGGGACTTTACTATTATCCATATAATTTGTTCAAAATAACTATGGTGTATTTCTCCTCAAAAAAATATAATATTTATTAAGTTTTGTTCTTTCCTTGGGGCAGAAATCTAATGATTGCATTTACAACACCACCATGATAAGAACAAGATAATACAAGCTATCAGATTGGTAACGGTCGCAAAACTTGTAGGTTACGGAGCTAACGCCTGGTCACTCTTCTGTGCATATCCCTAGTAAGTTGCTAATCCTAGGGTAGGTCAGTAGATGCGCAGACTAGTAGCTCTCTGGATGCCTGATGCCGCATTGGAGCGTATTAAAAATCCATCTGCTATTCTGCTACACAAAGTCCAACTCATTGTCCAAATCAAACGGGAAATTTAGATCAGGGACGTCCTCATTCCCACTGCCTTGGTCACTGCTATAACTATTTTCAGAAGAATCCGTGAAATAAGGATCAAAATTATCATATAGTATTGGGGAGCTTGTGCCGCTGCTTAAATCACTGTCGCCAAAGATATCGATCAAGCTACGGAAAGGGCAGAATTTATGAACAGATTTCAATAATTATTTCTTTGAACGCTAATATTAAAAGTATATAGCAGTTCAATGCATGGATAAATAGACAGACCTTCCTTCAGGGGGAAACTTGGCTAACAAACATATTTCGGGCCTTTGTTTCTGAACTAGTGCCATCAGCGTCTTACTACAATGAAATAATAATAAGAGTAATAACAAACAAGAAGTTAACTTTGCCAAAAAGCTAAAAGTATTAAGAAGAATCATCAGCGAAACTCTTTTACCAAGGATTATAACATCTATAGTTCCAATCATTCTCAGCAGACAGACCATCTTTGTTTGAAATATCCTGCTCAGGTCAATCAAAACCAGTTGTCAGCTTACGAAATGTTTGAATTTAGTGACAGGAATGTTGTTCCCATCTATTGAAAAGCCAATTTATACTTCATTAATCTACCAAGTATCTCAGGAATTTGAAGTCACCGGCAAGCATGGCTGATAAAGCATGTGACACTTCAACCTAGACAAAACATTGATAAAAAAAAAAAAAACACCCAAACTACATCAAATGCAATTCCAATCACAAGATGAAAATTGGCAAGAGGGAGTGAGATATTTAGTATTCTAAGATTTTTTACTTCTTTAAGATGCAAACAGTCATGTAAGATCAAGACCTCCAGTGCACAAGCATTTGTACCACTGCCAAAGTTCCTGAAAAACTGAAGTTATTAGATGCTCAAGAAAGACGAAGATTGAAAACAAAAAACAAGAATAATATGCCCTTGATGCAGAACTTCTAAATGATAATAACAGAAATAAACCTTAAGAAAGTCCCTGTAATTGCATAAGATGTTGAAAAATCAACAATTTTGAGATGGTGAAATCCCTACAAAAGCAAAGAATAGGGGCGTTTATTTTCCAGCATATGATACCATAATTTGTTAATCTTGCATTCCAAATAAACATATTTAACAAGGTAAATCAATGGGAGGAATAGGTCGGATATTTTCAACCATAAACTTTTGTTTACAAACGTTAAGGTAAAATAACCAGATAAATGTTAGAAAAGCAGAAGCCAACAAATTTATGGAAAAGGAGAAAGTAACAACCTTAATCAGTATGCCGATTTTGTGATCATGCAGCTTAAACCCCCTCAGGGCAAGTGACATCAAGTTGGGGCAACCGTTTACCATTTCAATGCAGGTTGAAGAATTCAAGCTATCATCCCTCCCTGTCAAAGGCCGAAATGCCAAATAGCTTGAGGAGAATTAGAAACAGAAGGCGAAGAAAAGAAAATTGAAGCGCACCAGAATCAGAGGACTCAAAGATCAAGCGCTCCAAATAATGACAATTGGCACCAACAGCATCCAATGTTCTTCTGAGTTCAACGTGCCTGTCAACATATACAAGTTAAGAACCTCATTCCAGCAACAAAACATAAAAGTTCACATGTTTTCCTCTAACTATGCCAATGATGACACTTCTCAATAGGATAACATATCAGCTTGAAGGGAAGCTGAGATGTAGCATAGGGCTACAACTTCAAAGTCTAAAGATGGGTATACAAGATCTGATGCAGTGGATATCTCATACAACATAATAGACATGCCCATATTTATTGATGATAAATAAATTGTAAGCTTGGTTTATGCTGCATGCACAATTTCCTAAAGTATCTAAAACGACATGTAGTGAAAAGTGCAGTCCCTTGAACTAGGAAGTCCATTTTCATAGTTCCGGAGGCGCATCCTATTATTCAGTAGAAGTTTCAATCATTTCATAATAGTATTGGTAAATTGTAGAAGCAAACACAATGAATATGATTTACAATTAAACACAAAAGATCAATTTGAAAGGTAACAGAACAAAAATGCTCTAGAAAGGAAAGGGAAGAAGTATGTGTAGATAAATAAATATAGTCTGTCTGAAATGATTGGTATGAAAAAATTATCAAAATATTGAAAAAGTGATGATAAACAAAATGCAAAGAATGTTTTCCAATAAAATCACAAAAGATATTAATAAATGTCTAACCCCCGACATGTATAGCTGTATATCTAACAAAATGCCATGTTTTAGATATATTCCAGAAGATTGAACCAAAGAATGACTATTAAAAGGTAGAAAGCTTATGTCCAGCTAGAACTTAAAATAAAGCAAGTTAAATCATATTATACATAAATGATGACCAAAGAGAAAGTCTAGAGAAGATCCTCACCATCTATTATGAACTGCAAGAGATCATATGCGTACATTCTTATTTATTTTAAAATTTTTGGGGGGTTGGACTCTTTAAAATAACCTCTGTTTGCTCATGTTTATCATCTTTGCATAATAAAATTTCTCCTTTGTGAGTTTTCATTCTAAGCTTCCAAGTATGGATTGGTATTTTCTGCATGAGATTGTTCGTTCTCTTGCTACATCAAGTTCTACCAGATCTCTGAGTGAATTTTGAACCTCATGTTGCATTGACTGCTCTAGCACTCTAGTGCAAGCAGCAAGACAGACAGTGTCAAAATCTTAATTAAAACAGTACCTATATTGGTTCAGTCAAAGCAACTGAAATTCATTTTTTCCATCTAAATTGAATCATTGAATATCTTGACCATATGATATGTGTAAGGTATCATTGCAAACCAACTGAATTATAGGTACTGCAGAAGAACTTCAGTGAAAAAATAAAATAAAATGATACATATAAAATCTAGTTAATAGTAGCAAGCAATCACAAGCTTTGAAAAAAAATTGAAATTCCTACACTACAAACAATACTGAGCTGCCAAACAAGGACAATGATGACCAACTACCTCCTTGTAATATAAGAGAGAGAAATTAAGGTAGTTCTTATCTTTAGAATTGTCTTGTGCAAGGTTTAAAGCATCATTGCATGTTGTATTTTCCACTGACAATTGGCAGAATTCAGTATGCTTTAGAGTATTCTAAGATTAAATTGAATGGCTTTGATTCTTATAATCCCATTCCACTTGGGTAGTTTAGCTCCACACGTAAGCTTTATAGCAACTGTAAATTAATTGGATTGAAATTTTGAAGCAACAAGTTAAAAAGATCTAGCAAAATTCTTGACTAAAGATTCTATATGCTTAATACTAAAATGAGTGCGGCGCATCACATAGAAGCATTTGTTCATGTAGCTTTCTACTGAGATTAATCCCACAATTTTTCAATATTCATCTAATCAATAGTATCAGGACATCAGATAATTCAAATTGATTTCTCTACATGTTCATAAATATATCTCAGCTAACCACTCAAAGTTGGATGTGGATTGACAAAAGTAATTGAACAGGGTATAGACACAATATAGATGGATCTCAATTTCTGCCTTAGTGTCACTCCTCTTTACTTCTACCAGTGCTCCCACAGGTGCATCTCCTCCTCTCCCCTCTTTTTATTAATGTTTCATCTCCTCTCTATGAATGAACGTATGAAATCAAAAGGATATCATGAGAAGATCCTGTTCCTATCTCAGTCAGTATTGCCCATTGGTTCTTCTACTCGAAGCATGAATCATGGAAAGAAAATCTTCTAATCTCAGTCGATTACGATACAAGCTGATCAGTACTTGAAACCATGGTCTTATAATTGAAAGTTCTGGTTATTCTCTGACCACCAAAAAAGAAAAGGTAACACAGATTTTGTTTGATAGAGCAAATAAATTTTAGAACTAAGTTAACATGCAACTTAGTTATACCACAGTTTTTTGACTTAGCTAAGATGGTTATACTTACAGGCCAACAACTTCAAGGTCAAGTAGAAACTGACAGGCTGACAAAGCTGTGCAGAGTGCAGAGGTATCCATCTTATCAATGTTGTACAAGTGAAGCCTCCTTAAGAGAGTCCTTGAGATGAACAATAGCAATTCAATGAGAGAAACATAGAAAGCAACAAGCTAAAAACCTTTAGACAAGTCATTCCATACCCTGCAGCACCACCATCCACACTTAAAGCCAGAAGGCAAGACCTTGTGAGAAGAGATGTCTCCCTTCCTTGCCTCGGCCTCTTTTGACTCCAGGAAAGACCAGATGCTTCCATGGGATGTATTGTGGAATAGGAGAGAGGTCTAAGTTCTGTTGTTGAAGCTGGATGGGAGCGAATCCCAAGCTTAAGTGATCTAATATTATAGACCCAAATAGTTAGAAAGTATCTGAAGTCCAAGATTCCATATTTGCAGCAAAAGATTAATAAAGATGCAAACATTCAATTGATTGCATAATAAATTAAAAGGCATATCATGATCAATGTTAGCATTTTGCAAGTTCATTTATTTGAAATGTGAACTAACAGAAGCCGCAATAAGACTATTGGCTAAACAACACAATGATAGAATTCTTTCTACATTATACAAATACCATATAGCTTAAGAGAAAGATGAAGAAGAATCATAGAAATGAAACAAAAGAATGAAAGTTGCAGCCGCATACTATGGAAGTTTAATAGTAGTTAATAAACCAAGTATATTTCAGACACAATAGAACTTACACAATCAAGTGAGCAACAAACATTCATATATCAACATTCTCAATAGAAGCTTGATAATGAGAAAATGGGAGCAAGATGATTCAATTAATCAAAAAGAGGAAAGGAAATGTAACTTTTATACGAAGACCTGCAAAGGAAACCCAGAAATGAGGAATTGATGAGTAACGACATGACTCATAAAAAATAAAATAGATAGCAATGATGAGCAAAAAACAATTCTGCAACAACAACAAGCAGCAAGTGGCAACTATTTCAGGAATACATAATCCTATCTAACTTTGCACTCAAAATAAGGTTATATCTTTTGTTATAATCCAAAATTATTATTTCTTCAACAAAATTAAATCTCCATGGTATCTCCCTACCCTTGTTTACATTAATCTCATTAATTTAGAACATGTAAAATTAATAAATTATAGAATATACTCGTCATCATAGAACATAATCATAACACACTATTATATTTCATCATAAGATTCATAGCTACTTCCTTATTATGCCTACCCTTCACGGATGATAAAACATATAGTTTTTAATTCTATCCCTTCAAGTAGTTTCAAATATTAACTCTGCCCATGATGAGTTAATCTTGTCATGGTCGGTCTCAAGCTCAGATAAAGGAAGAGAGTTGCGTTAGGTTGTCAGTCAGCGTTAAACTAAAGCAAATGTTCAATAAATGGATCCATTTAACTAGTAGTTTCACATATTCATCTCAAAACTCATATATACATATGCTTGACTAGTTCTTTTATTTTTATTTATCTATCTTTTGCTAGATTTTCCCAGAACTGATGTTCTTAGTCTAACAAAAGATTTCTTCTAAGAAAAGAGGAACTAATCATCACATAAAACTCAAAATCAAATTTCTAGTAACCGCTAAATTTTCAAAGTAATAATAATATTGTGATCAATCTTCAGGTTATTTAAAAACGAACAATGGATCAAAGCATAAGTTTCCTAATAAAATTTTCATTTAGTATAGCAGAAATTTCATTGTACACATACAAGTTTAAGTTTATTCAAATATTTTGGTTTCCAATGTTCGCCTCCATCATGTTTAGACTTGTTCTAACTAGACTCTCCTTGATTAGCACTCTCTATAATAACATGCAAATCGAGAATGTTCTCTCCTCAATCGCTCTGTCATAGATTTCTATAATGTAACTCCTTCGCTTAATATTTAATTAAATCAACCCTCAACACAATATATTACTCTTTTATAAATCAAAACACAATTTCAAATACCCACTAATAGTTATTACTTGTGAGACAATACCTTCAAAAGTAATCTTTGTATGGTAGGTTTGCTCCAATAGTGAAGCTATCAACTTCAAGATTCTGAATATATTATAGATTCAGAATAACATTTAGTACAAACATTCACAATTCTATGAGATTACTTGATGATGCACCTGAAAATTTTGGCAATTACATTCAAGAAAATAGGTCTTTGTTTTGATAATTTAAAGTTAATTATAAAATTAGTGGATCCCATAATATCTGAAAAAAAAAAACTGTCTCAACTATGTATCCCATAATACCACAACTATAATGCATTGACTGTATTCAACAATGCTCACATATGGGTGAAGCTTCAAGTTAGGATATTTATTTCATCTATTTAAATCTATTTTTGTTCTCTTAAACGGTAATCAGTGGCTAAAGTGGTGCAGAAGCATCTTGCTTGCACTCTCTGTCAGGGCTGTTTCTTTGTCAGGTGAGTGTTTAAAATCAAAACTAGGTGTTTCAGATGGCATAAATTTTGTGATAGGACAAAAAGTTAAGTTAGATGGCTCAGTCTATGAATCACATTAAAGTAATGAAAACAATATAGACCATTAAGCATATACAAGAATCTATTGATAAAAAGTTAAATGAATGAATTTTGACTAGAAGAATCAGGAGTCTCACTGAAGATTTTTTCCAGCATGTTGTATCATTCTGGAGACAACAGTATTATTAACCTTTGGCACTTCAGCTGTCAGATCAATATTCTCATAGCACATTGGATCTGCTGTACACTTGTTGAACATTGAACAAGTAGCTGAAGCATGGCAAAGACTTTGGGTATCTAGCTTGGAGAATACCTTCAAGCATCACAAGAGCATAATGTTTGAATTACACTGCAGTGTTATTCTATCAAACACTCAAGGGGGGAAAATGAACATGAACAAGGTAACTGCAGACTCAAATAATCTAGTCTGACCATATCAAAATTTAAATACAGAAGAGAATAATAGGTATAGAACTGATAAACAAAGAAGATATAAAAAAAAGGAAACATATTAACCAGACAAATAATCTAGGACTATCGTAGGACTGTATAAGGGGGAAAAAAGAAATAAAGAATCAACAAACTAAAAGAAAATTAGCGCGCAATTCTGCAGAAAAAAAAAAAACAGAGCCAACACTATGAAGATGCAATTGAATTCCGTCAAAAATGGTGAATTACAGATATCGTCCATCACAAACATTGTCCAAGCACATCGGTCGCTAGTTTGCCCTTTAATTTATCAAAATTGATCTAATACGTGATTTTTGAAGATCCAGACGATATGACCATATAGCGAGCCAAAGGCTTATTACAGCGCCAAGAAAGAAAAGTGGACAGACTGAAGCGAAAAGGGATGCGATTTACTTTGATGGTGAGATCGGAGGCCAGGGGCCAGGAAGAACAGTTGTGCTTAGACGCACGCCGGCGGGCTGACCTCCTGGCAGCCTCAAGGAGGGCCGATCCAGCCTCCATGGCGCCATCGACAAGCTGATCCTTCTCCTCTTCTAGAATCCTCGAATCGAGGAGGCGCTCGAGGGAGACCTCGAGGGATACGGAGGGATCGGGAAGGGCGAGAAGATTCTCGAGGATGTGATCCATTGCGGCGGCGACTGGACGAGCCCTAGGAGTGCTCGCGGAGGCGGTAGGAGACACTGCGGAGGGGTTCAGTCGCCGCTTGGGGACGAGGGGTTCCATCACGACAAGGCGGTAGACGGAGTACGGGCCGGCATCCAGGCTAGGGATCCGGGAGACCGTGTAACAGCACTCGCTCGCTCGCGCACGCACGCACGCACGCTTCCGTCGCACCGGCGCGCGAACTGCGTCCCGTCGCACGGGTTGAAACGGGACAAAACTGATCTCGATCTACTGGAGGGCCTTCACCCCCATACAGCAAACGCTAGCACAACGGGCCCATGGGCCTTTAATTTGTAAACATTTTTTATTTCATTTTTTTTTGTTTGTAAAATCGAAATAAACAAATGCGTCGATTAGCATGTCAAAGCGGCCTTCGCCGTCTTCTTATTCTCGTATAATATTTTGATTTGAAATGTTTTTTTTTCTTCTCCAAATAAACTGGATTTTGAAGTGAATTTTTTTAAATCAAGCACAAGGGCGGTGGTTGACTTGGAAAACTCTGGACGCCTCTAAAAACATGCAGTGCAAGGCAAGACGTTCGATTTTTGTTTTGTTTTGTTTTATATATAATTTAAATATTTAAATTTTATCAAATTAATTTTCGAAGGTGAATGCCCTTCGCCTTTAATTTATTCACATTCAAAATCAAATATTCTAAGTTAGCAAGACGTCTGTGAGTTCTAATGATACTTTCGAATAAAAAAAATAGAATGTTGGAGATAAATAAAGATTTTATACGATAAATATAAAGAGGCCAATCAATAGTGGCCAATAAAATCTTTAAAAATTAATTTCTATCCATTTAAAAATTACTTTTTTACACCTAAATTAGTAATGCCTTCAAACAAACTGATTTATAATTGTGCAAACGCTGGCTGTCTCAAAATGTCAATCCTTCTTACACACGTTTCCTGCATTCCACAAATGGATCGACAACGATGATCAGATCCAGCCATGCGGGCGGTGGATGGATCGAGACAGGTAATCGTGTCAAACCAATCGTCTTATCACCAACTATTTTCTTAATCCGACCTGTCAATTTCGATGCCATCACCCTTCGCGCCGAGATGCCTACAAGTATCGAGCTTGCCTCTTTGCCTTTCCCTCCTCTGTTTTGTTTCTTTAGCTCTCTCTTCCTTCTCGAATTATGGCCTTCGACTGCGCGACCCCCTTCAGTTGCATTCTGTTCGGTAAAACTCTTGTCATCTCAATTCTCCTCCATTTGCAGCGCACGCCATGCATGCTCCTGATGCTTGCACATTCACAGACCTCGATGACACTTTATACTCTCCGGCAATCGGCATTGGACGAGCTTGCAGAAACAACATAGAAGGTACTGCACTGCACTCGCCCCTCTCCCCCTTCGTCCAACTGATCCATTCCATAAATCTTTTTAATTCTCAGAGTTCCTCGCTAGCAAATGTGGGATATCAGCAGAGGAAGCCTCGTCCCTCCGTGCTCAGCTCTTCCAATCCCATGGCAGCTCCCTTGCAGGCCTCATAGTATGACATAATTAAACCTTCTTCGATGAAACCATTAATTATGATCGATTAATCATTTTCTTTTTTTTCTCGAATTATTTCAGGCTCAAGGTTATGACGTTCACCCCGACGAGTACCACAGGTGAGGAGCTAAATATATTTTGCTCGATTATTGTCTTCGTCGTCTTAATTCGTCGAGTTTCTTCAGCTACGTTCATGGGAGGTTGCCCTACGACCTCATCGAGCCCGACGCGGCGCTGCGAGAGCTTCTCCTCGGCGTTCCCCAGCGCAAGATCGTGCGTGTTCGACTTTATAATTAATGATAACCAGGGTAAAATTGTGGGTATCGATTGTTCTTTTTGGCGGTGCGCGCAGCTGTTCACGAACTCGGACCGGCGTCACGCGACGAGGGTACTGCAGAGATTGGGCATCGAGGACTGCTTCCAACGCATCATCTGCTTCGAGACGATGAACCCGCACCTATTCGAGGACGCGACCAGGTGTTCGAAGTCGCCGGTGATCCTCAAACCCTCTGCGGCCGCCATGGAGATGGCCGTGCGGCTCGCCGGCGTTGCCCCCCATCGCACGGTAAACGGCAAGCTTGCGTTTACGCCTTCCCACTTTTTCCATGGGAATTCAACACTTTAGAATGCGTAATAAAACCGTCACCATCGTGTTTCTATCAGCTATTTCTAGACGACAGCGAGAGGAACATCGATGCAGGGAAGGCAGCAGGTCTTCGAACAGCCTTGGTAACATTCTATACCTCCTTCGGAATCACATTTACATAAAATAAATGATTACTAACATCGTCGATGGTTCATCGAATTAAGGTGGGAAAGCTGGTGAAGACACGAGCAGCAGCAGATTACTTGTTGGGTAGCATTGCCGAGTTGAAGCAGAAGATACCAGACATCTGGAGGAAGCAGGATGATGGAACCGCCACCACAAGAAGCGAATTAGAATTGGAATCCACGAGGCCCACGAGTCCAATCGGGGCTTAGTTTATCCCCCTCCATCGGCTACTCACCTCTCATTTAGTTGCTTGCGTAAAAGGAGAGACGTCGTGTAGCCGCTGCGCGCCATATGTTTCATCAAATAATGCATTGGTGACGGGATGTAGCATCCAATTGTGACGTTGTAAAGTGAATAATTATTGCCTGATCAGTGATGCATGACTTGGATCCAACACTAGCGAGTTGGCAAATAATGTTGGAGGTAGTTAATACTATGACGAAGGAACAGCCTTTCGAATCTCATTTCTTTTGAAACTGACGGGAAGACTTTGTACAATGAGCTTTCGTAGCTCAGTTGTTGAGAGCTCCTGCTTGGATGCATTAACTTTGTGATGCTCTTGTGCATCCTGAGCATGGATGAGCTCGACCGTGACATATATATTCCACATCTGCTCATCTCTTGGACTAACCGATTGAACGTTCAAACAAGCTTTACCTTTGTAACAAATTTATGCTTCCAGAAGGGGAGAAACTTAGTGACTGACTACTACTAGAAACAACTTTCAAGTTTCGAACAATTCCTCTGACAAACTAGATACATAAAACAACCAGGCTTCGACTCTGTGTCGTCCTGTTCACGAGAATAAGTAACGTTCCCTGTTCTGGCGCTCCCACCTAAGATCCTCGCTGAAGTGCATCATGGCAGCCCTCGGATCACCATTTGAAAAAGAAAGGTAGAATTCAGCTGTTTCCTCATCTACTTGCATGCTGCGTCTCAAGGAATCGAGTATTTTTCTTTTACCTCTTTCAGTGAATGCCGCCCTGTCAGTCAGATTGTTGGTTTTCACATCTGGGCCACCTTCCAGGTACAGCACTGCAACTTCTCTTTTTGCTTGTTCGTCGAATTCAATATGGCACGTGCTATTGAGAAGCAGCTCTGGTTTGACAACAGGGATCAGTAGCCTCTCCCTTGAGTAGATACCATGGTCGCTCATCATATTGTTTAACCGCTTGATGCCCATAACCTACACGATACATATATCAATCTCATTGGCAAAAACCAAAGGTACTTGTTAAATATCAAATGTTTCAAGTATATCATAACGAGTTTTAAGAAGAGGACACCTGTGATTAATAGTTAGAAATCGAACAATAGCATTGCAGTAATTTTATACCTTTCAGCCATCCGCTATTGAGTAACGAAAACAAATTTGTGCAAGCTGACTAAAATTATAACTGGAATCTAAAACCAATCCTCCCAAGCCGACTGAAAATCTTCTAATTGATTTCGACTTGAATTTGATTAATTCAGACTTTCATGTAAAGAAGTTTGGCAGATTGGAAATGGCCAAACTACAAAAGGAAATTCATAATAGTTGTTAGAATCAAACGATTCATGATTCATATCATACGATAATTACAATTCAAATCTACTATAGAAGAAGAAAAAATGATGAATTTTATGTTATACGTATATAAAAGTGTTAAAAGCTAAATAGAGGGGAATCTCAAAGTCAACGAAGAAAAGAATTTGCCACATGAAAGTACAGAATCGATGATACTTAATGTGAACTTAACACCTATCAATGAAACTAGGAAGTAATAATACAAACTGAATTAAGTAATTAGATTTAAAAATTAAAAATTAGCTGAATTACTTAAGATGAGAAAAGAGGAAAATTACTACATCACAGTTTTTCTCTTTTACAAAGCATAAACAAGTGCCACTAGTTATAATCTTGACAATTCCTAGTTGTTCTGCTATCATCTAGAAGGAATTGCCAGATGTACACGTATATTCCTCATTATTTATCACCGAGTGCCTACCTTACTTTCGAGAATCTCAGGGGCATCATCTAAAGTGGAGGTAGGTTCACTTATATATATTATTTTGAACCAAGCTCATTCATTTTTTGCTTTTCAGTTCATATGGCACATAAACTCACTTTAAATATGTCAGATTCCTGTGACTCGATTGGCATTAAATTCCATATGATAAAAGCTTTTCCGTTAGTGTTTCAGGTATGTTCATGTGTTATTGTTAAAATCTGAAACTCGTCCAAATTGCATTCCAAAACAGAAATTACACATATTCTACCTTTGAAGACCACCTTTGAACGCCTTGCACAAGGGTAGTGCATTGCAAAAATTTTCTTTCAATAATACGAACTTCTGTGTTTATGCTTCATTGTCTTCTCAGTCAGCCTTTCATGGTGGTAGAAGGCACATAGTGCTTCCTTAAGTAAGGTTTGTGTGTAATGCCAATAAGTGCATAATTTTATGGGAGCAGCAGAATCATGCTCATGATAAGCCACAAAGGCCAATAAGTGCACAATTTTATGAGTGAAATCATGCTCATGATAAGTCACAACGGCAGAGTCATGCTCATGATAAGCCACAAAGGCCAATAAGTGCACAATTTATGGGAGTGATGTTATGTTCATGATAAGCCACAAAGGCCAATAAGTGCATAGGTTTATGGGAGCGGAGTCATAAGCCAAAGTCTTTGTGCTTATGCCATGAGCAGGTTGGCTTGTTTTGTTGGAAGACAAATAAATGCTGCACTACTTCTGCGAGAGGCTTGGTTCAATCATTTAGCCACTTATTCCATTAATTGAATAGTATTGATGTCAAGAGGTAATCTTTCACCTTTGTACATGATCCAGTTCTAACTTATTGTGTCGATTTAAGTTTGCATACAACAAAATAGCAAAACATGTCCCTGTCACACGAAATTGAAACTATGATTTTCCATAAGAAGCTCATCTACCACCTCCAGTCCACTAGTCTTAATAATGCTCGTGATAATGCACAGTGGCGGATCCAGTCCTGAATCATTACTAATTACTACGTTAAATTTACAAATAAGTGTTTTATACATTCAAAAACTTCACAATGACTTTTGAAATGAAATAATGCACGAAGACGAGACAAAACGTATGTGAATGATGTAGATGAACAACAAAATATGATTTTCTCCTTCTCCTCTTGTACATTTTGACAGATTCTATTGTGTTCAGCTGAAATTTTTTGGGCATGTTCCTATCTTGAGCCTAGTATAAAAGTTTTATCTGAATTGAAATCCAACTTATTTGCCCAAATGGCATGCAGGAAATTCTAAGGAAATCTAACGATATTGTAATCCGTCTCAACTTGAGCCAGAAACAAATATAGTGTGGAACACAACTTAGGCATTTCTATTTCCCAGAGAATGCAACAATGTTAATCACAACCATTGGCATTCCTGTTTCCCAGAGAATGACACGCAGTTCTTTCCAAACTCCAAAGAGAGTTATCGTCACTACTCAAACAAGGAAGTATTCCCTGCCAATTTCACGCGGTGAAGATGATAACCTAGAATTCTCTACTCAAAAACAACAGCAGTGCCCAAGGAGAACAGTACCTGGACAGAGTACCTGAGGGCGAGTCCCGCAACGGTATCGCCCCGACGGAGGCGGTGGGAGATGGCGAATCGGTCGAGGCGGGGATGGCGCCAGAAGAGAGCGGACGACGGTTCGCCGAGGACCCGATGCACCTTCCAGGGCGCCCTAAAGGCCCTCTCCCGCATCTCCCGCTCCGATGCCACGGCACGCCACAGCCGGCAAACGCACGAGGACCGAGCGAGATCCTGCGGCGGCAGGAGCTCGAGGATCGCCCGGAGGAGGTCCTTGGAGCCGAGGGCGGAGAAGTTGGAGTTCATGGGTGAGATCACCACCTCCTCGGCGGAAGAGGAGGCCGAAGGAGAGGAATTGTGATCGAAATACGTATTGGCGTCGGATTCCGGCGGAACAAGTTGATCGAGAAGGTCGCCGTCATCGCCTCCGCAGCATCCCATGGCCTCCGACTCGTCGAAGTCGAACCTACGAGATAAGAGTCAGCTGAACCACCGATCGATTTTAGACTCGCCGTTGGGTTTTTCTACGTGATTAAGGACCGTATAATTACTTCTCCTTCGTTAATTATAATTATTATATTTGTCGTCACTTACAACGTTTTTAACGTCCACTATTTAACTGACCGACCTTAAAATGTAATAATTAACTCAAAATATAGATTAATTTAGGTCATTTATTAATCAACGAGTTAAATTAATTAATCTGCATTTAATTTCTTCTATCTAACCTTTTTTTTTTTTTTTTTTTGAAAGGGACCTCCCAACCAATTTTGCAATTATAAGAGACAATGAATATAATTAATTAATGGGATTGAAGTGCCTTTACCTTTCTCTAGTTTGAACAGTAACTACAGCAAGCAGAATTTGCAATTTGTACAATCTGATAGAGGCTTCCTGATCGCCTCCTTCCTGCAAATTCAACAAAGGATATTAATTACTGCACAAGAAGGAATGCGTTGCGAGAAAAGTTATTTCACAAAGGATGTTGCTGCTCAGGGAGATCTCAAAAACTTACTTACGCTTTGAATGTTTTATTTTAGACAATATAAGTCCATTGACATAAAATAATTATCAAAATATAAATTTAAGATTATCATTATACACATAGGATATCATCGAATTAATTCATGTTCTTATATCTAAATTTAAACATGCACAAATTGTGAAATTAATTATTTTTTCTGATCCCCTGATCAGTAACCCCTTAAAAAATCAGCAACTATACTCTGCAACTCATAGCAAATTTGTGCCATTGAATCAGTAGTAAACCAGTTTGGCCAAATTCCTGCAGCTTGATGATTAGGAATAACGTAACACAGAATTTATGCAATCCTAGTAACAAGCTTTAGAAGGACAGCTCTGGTGTGCTTAACCTGTTCACAGGTAAGCGACTTCTGATTAACTCACAACTCAACACATCATCATCGTTTCGAGCATTGCAGATCATTCTGCAGATGAGGATTTTGTTGTCCTCATGACATAACTGTGAACTTTAATTATACTCGACGTCTTGGTTTTGGAGAAATGTTATTGATCTCTCTCAATGGCGTGCGCCGGCTTAGATTGTTCTGTGAATTCATGTGACACACAAGAATATGCTTCTCCCTCTCTTTGCATGGATTGAGTGATTTAGTCTGTTGGTTTTGAGCTATCCTTAGTGGATCTTCCGGCTGGAACTCTGAGTGCGTAGGGGATGAAGGGGGAGCATTGAGGAGCTCGATTCTCAACGGTTGAAGTTCTTTCTGAAGCTCTTTAAGTAGTTTCTGTAGCTCAATTACCATGCGCTCCGAAGATCTCGCCTTTTGCTTCCACTCAAGCTTCTGGAATAGAGAAGAATCACTTATGTTACAGAATACCATTCCTAGAATTTAAACATGCAATTATCTTGCACTCACAAGTCTCTTATAATGCGCCTCAGTATTTGAATTTTTCTCTCTCTGTGGTTTATTAAAATATAATAACACATTATATCATTGCAACTTTATGAATTTACAGAGAGTAACTCAAATATATCGTTTCACATTAAAATAGTATGTTTGGTCATGCGTAATAAGCTTGACCTTATATTTTGATTTAAGTTCAATTTAAGCAAGTTCTCCCATATGTAAACAAAGAACTATGCTACTTTCTCAAAGATTCTCTCTTGTTATTCTTTTCTTATTTTTAGACAGACTTGTTATTCTTGTTCATTGCATGAAAATGTTGAAAAGAAGCTACAGAATGCGCCTACTTGAAATAGTTATTTAGTTCTCTACCTGTAGTTGTTAATAGGATTCTCTCTTGTTATTCTTTTCTTATTTTTAGACAGACTTGTTATTCTTGTTCATTGCATGAAAATGTTGAAAAGAAGCTACAGAATGCGCCTACTTGAAATAGTTATTTAGTTCTCTACCTGTAGTTGTTAATAGGTCCAACTTAAATAAGTTGAACGAAAACTTTGGCAGTGGAAAATAATTAGTTCGGGTCAGGTTACAAAGATATATTTAAAACTTGATTTAATATTCAGAGAGACGGACATTTTAACTACCGTGAACTTACATGTGCGCGCTGAGAGTGGAAATTGAGCTCAGAAGAAATGGCACGTCGCTGCCAATGGTCTCTAGAAGATTTGAGCTCTTCCATCTCTATCCTAACTTGATCCAACATTTCTTGCATCTCAGTCCACTGCTCAGACTCCGCCCTAACCTGCTGCATTATATGGCTCACCAACTCCTTGCAATTACAGCAGCTTAGCAACCCCATCTTCTCCTCCTCCTGCAATGGTTTTAATGTTAAACCATCGAAAATATATAAGCTAACCATAAAGCTCATCAACCAAGCTACTCAACAGATAGGCCTCATAATACAAACGAGTCATTCACAGGGTGCATCAATTTGGAGCAAGTTTACTTCAATTTTTCATGGACAGGAAGAGTTCCAAATTATAGCAATATCTGCTAAAACAGTCATGAATTTAGCAGCAACAAACATTATCTTATCGCGGTTATGTAGAAAGTCTGATCTCCAATGAAATTTCACTGCCAAACAAGATAGAAATAACATATATGCACTAGAAACTACAAGTAAATGTTTCGATTGATTCTCCATAAAACCTCTCCTTTTCATTAAATAAAAAAAGGCACAAGTAAAGGAAATGGCCGGAGTTGTTCAATCCATTTTGAAGGAGGTTGGTGCAGTCCCAGAGAGCAATTAAGACCAACTAAAAAAAAAAAATCGAAAAAGAAGCACCAAGTGGCACTTGGGACCAAATCATTTAAATCGGGTAGGTAAGGGGATCAAAAGATGCTTGAAGCAAAATCTTTTAGTACGAGGCATAATGCAGCGGATAAAGTTAATGAAGGTGCAGATCGCTAGTACTACGATGGCAGGACTGAGTGAAACAATTCGTGCTACTCATGATGGTTTGGAAACCATCAGGACGATAGATCAGAGTGCATTTAACTGCATGAGGTATCAGAAAACTAGTTACTTTGTACCTGTGGCTATTCGGTTAAGGGACTAGTATTTATAAGGATCTAAAATACCAAGCGAGAATTGTTCAATCAAAGAGAAAAACATCTCAAATATTAAGAAGTACCATGGGAAGTGCTAAGGAAACCAAGACGACGAACAGGTTTTGTGAGACTAAGAAACCGGCACATCCATTTTTTTTTTCGCTCCATGAAATTGCTGTTTTAAATTCCCACCAAAAACTAAAATAAAATAAACTTTACTTGCAGTCAATACGTGGTTTAATTCTCTTACATTTAATCAACTTTCCAAACAAGTAATGGAGCATATACGTGATCAGGAAATAATATTGGAGGGACCTAGAACTAGATTAATAACAGCAAGACACGACCCACTTCTCCTTTAAAAGGACAAAACATTGTCATAAAACTTCAATTAGTACCCTCATCTAAATAATTGATTTCAAAGGGTAAGTTTCCCTTTTTCTGTACAAAAACTGGAATCCTCATGTGGCTGCTGTCATACATCTGACGAACGGTCAAAATGTAGAGGTCTGACCAAAATACAAAATGGGTAATTTATCACAAAAGAAAGCTGTTATCTGAAGCGGTTTTGAGCTTGAACTACAAGCTCATAATTCAAGTTCATGGTTTCAACAAAGTGACATATATATGTATACACCATTAAGGTTTAAGTTAGTAGTAGCTCAGATGTCTTGGATTGAGTAGTGAAGAAAGAATCTCTCCTTGTTTAATTTATATATATAAATAGAACAAAATGAATTAATAACCATATTGATAGTTCAAATTAAAGCAGCTGCTTCAGGAGATAGCTAATTGTAGAAAGGATACAGGGTGTCGCTACTTCAACACTGGGTTTCACTAGGTATTGCAGCAACGGCTCAGCCAAATTAAGTCAATGCATCCAAAAGAAGACAAATTAAGATGCATCAATTTGCATAGAATATATCAATTTGATCTTGAAAGTACATCCACATTCAGTGGACGAAAGGAAAAGTTTGGTAGGTTCATTTTCAAAAAGAATATCTAAATGTAGAAAAAATATTTATTTCCCAGGTGTCATATGACTTGAAACTTCTAAGAAATAACTTGCCATTCTCTAGACACTTATTTAATGGTAGAATAGCTACGATACGAAAGTGCATGGAGGCAAAGATAGGCATTAGTAGCAGCAAAAATAAGTTTTCTACTAATATGCCGTCTGGCAATCCTCCCTCCGATTGTATGAAGTTCCATTAAGTGAAAGAACAATTAATCTATCTTACTTGACAGCGCTCGTCTAAGTTTCCTAATTTCTTTACGATTTACAGCTTAATTTTTAGACTTATGAAGTTAGCTAACAACTTCAATCAGATGTCACTTTATCAGTTCTGAATAATCCACTAGGTGCTTGTCTTATAGGCTTGAATCGAGACACGAGACTATACTATGAGCATGAACATGGGAATGATCTACAAGATGCCTTGTTTATGCAGGTGCCCTATGAATTTTGACTCACTGACACTAAGCACAAGTCAAGTCAGCTATACATAGCATCTCCTTTTGAAACAGAACTCAAATCCTATGCAGGACCTTTATAGCAATCCAATTTGGTTGGAATTTCGATATCATTCATTGCTACGTATTCTTTATTAACTAGCTAGTCATCAACAGTCAAGATAAAGTCCTAACTGCAAGGGCCTTCATAGAATTTAGTGTTGTAAAACAAGAGAGGTGAATGGTGCAACGCTGCTAACATGTCGATCATCTGCGTGCTAAGTGACACAAGAATAATTGTGTCTTGAGGCACTGCACTTAACGAAACGCATCAAAATTGAAGTAATCTTAGTTGCTCACCGGTTTATCCGGCAAGGGCGGCTGCTTCTGGATTTGAAGGAACCGTTCTTTCTTTATTGCGGTAGCGCACCCAATCGGTTGTGGGCCACTCCTCTCGCCTTTGTTGCTTCTGGTAATGATACTACCATCGTTGGCAGAGAGGAAGTGGCTACATTCCTCGATCCTCTCTAACATCCCCTTAGACAATCCGTCCATCTTTCTCTGCAGCATCTCCATCTTTACTCGATCGATGAGAGCATCTTCAATAATTGGAAAGGGAGAAAATATTTTCCTTTTTGTGAAGCAAACAAATATAAATTATTACCTCGTTGGGAAACTGGTTACCGTGACTCGAACCAGAACTAGCAGACTCCGCTGCTTCAATTCGCTCTGATTCTGCAGCCTTCTTCCTTGAATCTGGCACAGAAATCTCTTGAATGTCCTTCACGCTGAGGTCGTCCTCCATTTTCTCCAGCGGCCGCCTAAGCACCGATGCTTGCCGATCGAAGTTTCCGCTGCGACTACTCCAAGGATGCATTCCTCTTGAGCTTCCTTTGCTCCTCCTCCCGCACCCTCCGTTACCCAATCTGAGGACCTCTAGCCTTTCCTCCAGCTCCTCGATGCTCGCATCCAATGCCTCCTCTACGCTCTCGCTACAATCAATCTTCTTCCTTCCCTAACCCGTCGTCATCGTTTTCAAACTCAAAGATCAAGACTTAAAAAATACGACGAATTTTGTTTAAATTCAATTGCATAAGACATACCGATACCAATGTGTCCATTGCGGATTTCAATGTGTCCTCCATCTGGGAGCGGTTCCTCTCCAGTTTTCGCAGCGCGACCTCGCGCTCCATCCTCAAGAAGTTACATTCGGCACGAAGCATCTCCGCCTGGAACCTCCACCTCTCGTCTCCGCCCGAGTCCCCTCCGCTCTCTCCTGGTGGAGTCACAGTCGGCGTCCGAATGGTCCGCGAGTGACGATCGCGGCCCTCCAGAAGATCCACGAGCTTGGGGTCCGATAAAGGATTCATCGTCGCCGCTGCTCGAGACCCCCTCGGCAGCAGGTTGAGGATCGTCCGCGGCCGGTTCCTCGCCGCCATTCACTTCCCACCTCCTCCGCGACAAACGCGTGACCGGCCGCCTTCTATTCCTCTTTAAACAAAGCTGCGAGAGTGGAAGCGGGATTCCACGAAAGTAGAGTTACGGAGGTGGAGCAACTGGCGACCGCGGCACAAAGGCGGCATCGCCGGAAGCAGAGACGTGAAGCACGGCAGTGCCTCGTTTTCCGCTATCGGGAAAGGCGAAGGGGTCGGACTTGATTTGAAATGAACCTCTCTCTCGCATCGCTGTGCGTTGAAATGACCGAAACACCCCTTCCCTGCTTCAAATCATCGGACGTCGATGAGCCAATGATGCGGAACACCCATCGACAAGGCGCAGAGAGAAGACAAAAATCATTTGTAGGGGCAAGAATGTAAAAGAAACTAGGCCATCGTGGATGTCGCGATCATTCCATGCACGGGGAAAGCAGGGAAAAGAGAGCGGTTCGTCCGTTTTCGGTTCGGCTCGGTCCCATGTAGTGAGTGAATCAGCGGCTCCGCACTCCCGTGACGCGCGCGCCGCACGAGAGACGCGTGCAAGTCACTTCCAACTCGACGGGACATTTTAATTGGTCCAAATTAATTGCTGCCGACCGGGGGTCTGGGTCGGTTCAATTTTGTCACGGCTCACGCTGACGAGGCCGAGGCGAGCCCAAAGGCTCCTCCGGCTCCGGCCATTACTACCCGTGCCCTGTTAGCAACTGGAATTATCAATTTCTTGAAAAAAAAAATAATAATAATGCCATCTATTTTTTATTGTTCCTCTTAGTTACAATATTTTTGATATTCAAGCTTATGTTTTATCATCATCTGTTCTCAAAGCCACAAGATAGAGTTTTGTTAATTACAACTTCTATATTACTGATAAGTCTAACTCAATAAAAAGGAGCAAGAGGGTGGAGAAATGGAGAGCTACAGATATTAAGAGCTTCATTGGCAAATTAGAAGAAGGGGAAGCTTGGTGCAATGATAACATGAGATTGCGAATTCGAATTTTAAAAATAATTGCTTTTATAATAGATTATCTTTTTTTTTTCATTGACAAACTAGGAACATTATGTTTTACTTGAAGGCCCAATAGGATACACATCCTAAATCAATAAAACAGTAGAGTTGATGTCAATTGAAAGGAAATAAACAGAAATGAATAAAAAAACGTAGTAGGCAGAAAGAACTACCTGGGTATTGAATTAAAGCCTGAGTTCCACCATTCTTCTCAAATATTGCAATTTCTGGACAGTTCCAAATGCAGAGAACACCTAAATCAAACGAAGTTTTATTAGGAACTACAATCTATGTCAACGTATAACACATGGACATAGAAGAAATATCTCACTGTGTGAAGAACATCAACCGTGACAACATTATTTTGCATATTCTCTATGGAAGAAAGTAGCACATTGCTCTCAGGCTCCTTTATTTTTCCATCAGGACCAAATTGTAGACTGAAGAAAAATCGCCGGTGTCAATAATATTGACTAGAATAATAAAACAATCAGAATTTTCAATGAGAGAACAAATTAAACCTGTAAAGTACCCCTCAATTGCTGACAGGAAGGGGATTAATTAGTGGATGTTATTGCTCCATGATAAATACTGATAATTTGAGAGTTTAGGGTTTCGAGTGCACGAGTCCATTTTTGAAAGCATTTAAAGTTAGAGAGATTTTTGGAGTAAAAATGGTATATTTTTTTATCTTTTCAATAGACAAGATTTTCAAATTGATTTAATAATTGGCAGTGTCACAGAATAACCTCAAATTTAATTTAATTGGTATTTCCTTAATAATAATTCGACGGCACTTATTGAGCAGTCATTTGATATATAAAAGCTCGAGGTTATAAACACTAACTCCAAAAGACTGCTTTAAATTTTTCATACGAATCCAATGTAAAATTTTATACCAGGGGATGGATACTAATCCTGTCGTGTTCGAAGGACCATACAGCAGCAGCACTAGCTCTTTATCTAGATTTCATTAAAAACAAATAAATCTAGAAAAAATAATTAAGTCAGACAACGTTGGTCAACGCCAAAAAAAATCTAGCAGATAAATCGACACTTTCACTCATTAAACTTCTTCCATAAAAAATTGATTATTCCAGTGAATTTTTGTCGGGTTGTACGTACGTTGCAGTAGTATTTTAGATGGACATATATATACACCCCCATCGAAACCAGACTCCGTACTTTAAGAGTTAGTTAATTTTTTTTTAAATAAGAACCATTCGCGTTCAAAATTTAAAATTTGAAATATACCGATGATTAAATGGTCGTACATAGTATTCAGACATAATATATCGCCTTTAAAAAGCAATTCAGCATTATCATCTACTCATATATGTGTATAAAATTTTTACTCAAACGATGCACCTACCATTCATGACTCTGTCACTCATCGAACAAGAAAAACAATAAGAACCCAAAAACTCTGGCTAGATCGATCCCTCCAAATCAAAGGTTGTAAGATTTATGTTTTTACGTCCATAAAGAAAAGGCTTAATTAATTAATTTGAATCTTGCAGACAGTGCGATATATATATTGGATTGTAACACGCACCTCAAGCATTACTGCAGAAGCTGAGGCAGATCGAGCCGTGGCCATGTTCACTTCCAAGCACTCGCTTGTCTTCTCCCGCAGGCTACAGCAGCATGCAGCAGCTTCATTAATTTCGAACAAGTGGTGAGCGTTTCATTTGCTGCGTCTGGAGCATGCATCTGCCATGGCTTCTCGACGTCAGGGCGATATATGGAGCTTTGTCAGATTGTGGATTGGATTGGACCTAGAGGCGCGATCGATGATAGAGACAACACTGCGTGAATGGCTGTAATTATATTGGTTCCATACCCATGCATTCTGCTCAACTTTTGAGCTTGCTTGCCTAGTGAAGCAAACTAACCCTTGACTTAATTATCGGCATTATCTCGAGTAAATTGTTACCATAATTTAATATTTCTCTTGTGTATCGCTCACTATTTATGCTATGACCTATATTTTTAACTCGTGCATTCTTAAAAATCAACTCGAGCAATACTGAAATGCTTATGCGATTACACATTCACATGATTCGCATAGGAGAAACGAACCATGAAGAGCACAACATGATATTTTAGTATAAACCAACGTCTAGTAATTCGTGATTGGGAAAACTACAAGGAGACATTAAATGGAGAGAAGTCAAATCATTCTGGAAACAGTGTGAAACACTGGCATGCACTGGCAATAGCATTCGTATTTGACGAGTCGTCAAGATCAAGCGCAGTGAAGTCCAACAATGAGTGACATGTACTGCATGTCCTCTAATTCATACTGCGCCATCGCCATGCACAATGAATTACTGCAAATATCTATATAATTAAATACGAGACGATCATCTATCTGGTCCTCACACTTCACTTGTGGCATATCTTTGCCGTCGGCATGGTCACGCATACTGGCGCATATTTCTTCTTCGCCTCCGGCGTCCCCGGCTTCGGCTCCTCGGCGGTCGCAACCATGCCCTGCCCGACTGCGCACGCTGCCACCGCGGCTGCTGCCGCGAACATCACTGCCCGCCGACCGCTGTTCTCGATATCGCCGTGCGCATCGCAATTCGTCGCCCACGTGGCTTCGGACCCGGCGGTTGCCTTGCCCATGACGATGCTCCGGCGGAAGCTGACGGAGAGTTGGGGCCCCGAAGATCCGATGCCACCGAGGAAGGTGGCCGTCACGGCGATTGACGCCATCTCGTCTGGAGCTCCGGGTTTGTCACAGAATGGGTGGTTGGCGGAGGAAGGGAGGCTCGCCATTAATAATCAGATTTGCTGATTTGGTAAAACCTTATCCTAAAGGAAGACATCTTCCAATGGCAATGGTACACGTGGCATTTTAAAAGTCGCTACGGGATGGATTGATTTTGGTTTTTCTAAATAAAAAAAAAATAGAAAACATCGTTGTTTTTAACAGAAAAAATGATTACGTTGGCCTCCAATTAATATTTCTCACAGTCATTCTTCATTGATGGTGAAAGAATATAAATCATAGGATTTTTTTTTCTCACAATTTATAGATCAACAGACGTGAAGGTTTTTTTAGTTTCTTTTTTAAATTTAAAAATTCGGAAGACAGAAATCTCAATAAAAAATTGTCCTAAAGAGATTATAATTAAGTATTCTGGATAGAATTCTTTCTAAAAATCTCGCTTGACAGAACCTTCTTCTGGAAATGTATGTACACGCAAGGTTTTATTAATGAACAACATTCCTGAAAGTATTTTAGTGAATACATTTGTTCGACAATATCGACGGCTGACAATTAATTCCAACATTTGAATTCTGTTCGGTGCAAATATTTTCACGCTAGCTATAGGTCGATGATCTAATTAATCATTTTACATAAATTTCATGCACAGGCATTGAATTGAATAAAAGTTACTTGTGCCTCTTGGAATTGATTCATGATTCAAATCTCGTCTAGACTCGTGCCTCTTGGAATTGAATAAAGTTACTTTTTTTATTTTTTGGAAAATAAAAAATATTTTTTTTGTTTTTTTTTCAATTTTTCAAAAAATGCTTTTTTATTTCCTGAAAAAACTAAGATTGAAAACGCCAACCAACCATATTTTCTCATTTTTTTAGAAAATGAAAATCGAAATTAAAAAATTTTCCATCTATGTTTTTCCTTTTCATTTTTGTTGGGAAAACAAAAAACAAAAAATAAAAGGAAACCTCCTTTATCGCCGGGCTTAACCTCCATATCATTGTTCTTCGTTCATTCTTAGCTTTCTTCATGGAGAAATATCGGCGCGTCGAGTCTCGTCGTCCTCAAAAATTCAAACTTTGGAATTCTCTGTAGGTTCATCTGCTGAATTCTATTATTTATAATGAACATATTTGGAGAGTTTATTTCTCCCTGAAATTGTTTCATTCATCTTGACATTGGAGATCACCCTTGGCTGCATAATGCCAAGAAGGCTCCCACAGTTAACCCGGCTGAAACTGTTGGTGCGAGGCTCCAGCAATTTTCAGTTATGAACGAACTGAAGAAGAAATCTCCTAGGGTAAGAATTTGCCCTTTTACCATGATTTTTTTTAAAATATATATATAAATGTTAACATTTAGAGAAAACATGCATGTTTTGTACAAGCTTAATTAGACACCAGATTACTGATGCAGCCATTCAGATACTCACGGAAGCACTGAGTATTCAAGACATCGTTGGCCTCGGCAAGATAACCCAGTAATATAATCGTCGAATAATTATACTGGATTACTTTGGACTATATATAACTCAGAATGGCTAGGAAATGTGACTTCGTGGACATCATAGTTATTTCTTTTGTCCTTATGTCTTTGAGATCGTCGAATTGAATTCTTATTCTTTAATTTTACTATCTCCGTGAAATTTTTTATATTACGTTATCTAAATCTTTCTAAAATTTAGATTTGATTTCTTCATCTAACTCTACTTATTGTGTGTTTATATATATTATATATAATCCTTTTTCCTTTTCGACTACTCTGCTCCTACTAATTACATAGAAATTGAAGAGCTCAAAAATTACTTAGCCGATGACTTGGATCCGAGTCATTAGAAAGTGATCAACGCCATAATTCATGATCTGGACGCAGACAAGGTCAGTTTATATTTTGAAAATTCTCATGCTGTAGAATCTGATCGATGATGGAAGAAGAAACGGTTAAATTCCCCTACAGGCAGTTGAGTTGCAGACAGAATTTATCAAGCAACTGTTTTCTTCGTCGACAATTATAATCTCAACTGTGCTTTCTTCAACTCGGGATGGGAAATCAAGCTGCGATGAATTTGCCACAACGATGAATTAAAGCCGGTACAGATTGGAGGAAAGCAATCAGGCAGTATTCAAGAGAGCGGTTAAGTAGCGCAAGTAAAAAATCTTAAGAAAGATCTATCTTTGAGTTGATCAAATGCATATTTAGTTTTCGCCCTATTCTGTCTCCCTTCCCATCTGTCACTCCAATTCGTTTATCCAGATTGTCTTTTCTTTGTTGGTATGGGATTGGTGGAAGTTTTGGTTTGGAAATGTCGATATAAAAGATATCGTTAGAACGTATCTCGTATGGTTGTAAATATAAATGTATCTCTTTAGTGCAAAGGCAGACGACGCCAGATAGTTGAAAATAAATATCAAATACAAAGTTTCTTGGGAAACAATCCAACATCGTCATTTACCTTATTTTCCAACGATTAATTGATTCAGAAGTTGAAACTGGAGATCTTCCTGCTCTGAACGGCATTCTCTTTGCTGATGTACACACGGATCAATTTTCTGGACAAAGACGTGCAATTTTCTCTCATTTTCTAGACGAGAACCGATGTCATTTGACTTTTCGGATCAAATGTTGAATGCTCGTCGAGACAAAATCCATGTTTGAATGTTCATATAGATACAGTACTGCCGTTCTTATACGGTCTAAGCAAGCATTTAATAGACCAATTTACAGGGCAAGAGGTATCCTAAAAAACAGGGCACGTATCAATTGCACTCTTCTTCATCCATCGCCCAAGAAAACAAAATCAACATCTCCATGAATGCTCATTCATCATCCCGGGCCACCCATCCAACAAAATAATGGATATTTTCGAGGTGTCAGGAAATTTGTGTTTTTCAGAAAATTCAAGTCTGAGTTTTTCACAAACTCGTAGCGAGTCCATCGTCATAATTGGCGACAGGAACAGAGAGGGACAAGGATGGGAAGCAGATGGAGCTGAGGCTCTCGAGTTAAAGCCCTCCACTACTATTCTTATCGATAAACTAACTAGTACAGGAAGAAACATTAAAAAAAGCATTAATGACTGAGTCATAGTACATGTGAGGTAAGCGATGACTTCCTCCCCATGCCATATTGTTTTCATTAATAATAGATAAAAGGATTTCTGTCCTCCTAAAATCCTATCTTTTTAAACTAATATATAAAGAACTCAAAGAGATATCGTACTTTAATCTGTAAAAGTAACAGTTTTAAAATGATGGATTCTAAAAATTGAGGACAACAGTCGCTGCATGCAGCTCAGCTCATCTTCCATTGACTCCGCATCACATGAACACTGTCCTGTCCGTTGGTGATTCCTGGCTGCCTCCCAAACTAAACTACATTTTTATAAAACACTGAATCGAGTATATAAACAAATGGCCGGGGTTACTTTCCCAAACGTCATAAAGGGGTGCACGAAGACATGGATGGAGATCCCAAAGCTGGACCTCAACAAGGGCCACAACTTTCTCACGTAAAGCTCAGTGTTTAGGGACTTCTGCAGAGCATCTCGTTTACTTTTCGCTGTAGATTAGTCTAATGAGGTCGCGGACTAAATAATTATGAGTCACGGAAGCGAAGGTGGACAGCAAGAGGGTGACGAAAATTAAAGAGAAAATAAAAGGCACAGCAAACTTTTAACAAATGCATTTGTATGGTAAGGCAACTGTCAGGCCAGCGTCCTTACAAATGGACGGAGTGAATAAACAAAATGGGTCAGGACATGGATCGCTAAATGTTCAAATAGCATAGAGCATCAAATTTGAACATTGCCAAATTATAACCCTTCTAATATCACACTTAAATTTATAACCATTGGGATCACCGTAGGATTGCTAAAGTCAGTCTATCGCTATTTTT
This sequence comes from Wurfbainia villosa, assembly GCA_025175895.1. NCBI lineage: Eukaryota > Viridiplantae > Streptophyta > Magnoliopsida > Zingiberales > Zingiberaceae > Wurfbainia > Wurfbainia villosa. The sequence continues at coordinate 2,190,897 of JAKLTH010000042.1, forward strand.
TGCATGGTGTGGCGGCTCAGTGGACGTCCACATCTGAATGAATCAGAAAAAGCGAAATCGGTTCGGGGTGCCTTTGGATTTAAGCAAGACTGGAGAAGCAGCCACTTGGGAGTTGGATCGGAGGGGAAGCATCAGCATGCCGACGGTAGTTGAGTCTGATGGGGGAGATGGAGATGGAGAGATGGAGATGAAGATGAAAATGGAGATGGAGATGGAGATGTCTCTCGCAAGTGGGGCCCGGTGCTGAGGAACAGAACACCTACTTCGGTCTCTTCCTTTTTCCTTTCTTTCGACGAGGAATAGCAGATGGTACGTGACGATTTATGAAAGGTCTGGTTAGCCACAGCGAGGCTGCAGGAGGGCAATAGGCATTGGATTATGCAAAAGCAGATGCGTGGCTTTTGCAAAAGTCTAAGAGCACAAGTTTAAAGTGAAATCTCATGGAGTGGCGCACTGCGTCTGCGCGGAATATGAGCTCCAGGATAATGAAAAAGAAGAGGCGGTGGAGCTTCCACGGATAGCCATCTGCGAATCTCCACATTCAATTAACAGGATCGTGTTTGTTTGTTTTTTCATCGCATTCGCGATTTTAATATCGCCAAGGAGATGGATCGGACACGGTTAATATTATGGCGAGATGCAAGATTACACGCCTAGATACGCAAATCGACCTTAAAATAAATCATCGACGGAAACTTCTAGAAGAGATAAATCTATCATTTCCTTTGGTTTTTCATAGATGCCGAAATATCAAAAACTTGGGAAAGAGAATAACATTTGTCCCATCGCCTTCGTCGTGCACGAGAGAGTCTCGGGTTCGACGTTTCGTCGGCGTGTACTGTCGGCAAAGGTTTATCGACTCGGCGAGACGGCGACGGTAACTTCCGAATCGCGAAGCAAATCGAACGGTCGGAGATCGGAGCGCACACGTACGTCAGTGAAATGGCCTTTTTCTTTTACTCGACCGGATTTACCCAATCTCGCGGAGCCTTTACCCGGTGACCGGTCCTGCCCCGCCCTCTCGGTGGCTTCTTCCTCGCCAGCACCGGCTCGGACGGTCAATTTGGAATTTGAATTTCACCGCAAAAGTGAGGTCGGTTATTGCCTTTGCGTCGATATTGGGGCCCGCAGTTTATGCTAAATAATGAAAAGGGTATGAATTTGGGTTGGAGTATTTGCGTGTGAGTGGTATGGATGATTCCTGTGTGTAAAAGGATAAAAATAGTCGCATGAGTTAAACTTTCTCACCCTTGCGCTCTCGAAACCAACTTGCTATATAGCGAGTACATTTGGCTCTCATTTGAGGAGGCGTTTCATTTGGTTTTCATTTGGGGTGCATCTGGGACCGGGAGGAGACCTCTTTCTCTTCTCTCTTCTCTCCTCTCTTCCCCTTCTACTTCTTGTTGTTCGGTAAGTTACTGATTCATCGGCGATGGAGTTTTGTAAGATGCGCCGATCTTTATTTTTTGTTCCCTGTTGATTGCCGGGCTCGGACTCGCGGTGTTCTCCGGCATCTGTAGGTCATACTTGGACAGTTGAAAGGCTTGGACTCATTAAGCATCTTCCTCGTTCTTTTTTCAGGCTGATTTCTGCCCTTTTCAGCTCATCTTTGTTCTTCAGGTGAGGGAATACCTGTTTTTTTTTTAAAAAAAATATTTTCTTGCGATCATGTTCCTAAGCTGATTTATTCTTCTTCAATGTTTTACTGTAGAAAAAAAAAGATCTGTCATCTGTTGCGATGTAGTTATCTTGCGTTTACTTCCAGCGCTTATCAAGCTAAGAAAAAAAAAGAGAGTACTTTAAATCCTTGTTGCGAGCGTTTCGGCGAGCTGGTATACGGAAGTGTTTGTTATTTTAAAAAAAAAAAAAATTTTGCTTGATTTTTTTGGTTAGAACTGTGTTATTCCTGTTGCTTTTGCTCTGGATCTTCGGTGTGTGCCCTTTCTTTCGATGGGAGGCCTTTTTTGGGTAATATTTCATGCTTTCGTAGCGTAAATATTCGATGAATGACTATCAATTATTTTTTTTTTCTTTCCAAATATACGACCTCCATCATTTTTTATTTTCCCAGTTAAACAGACCCTATACCCATAAAGAAAACTAGTTATCTTCATCCATTTTTGTTCCGTTTAGACTATCTGAACTTGCTAAAGTGATTTCCTTTAAATCTTCGTGCCATCGATATATGTTTTTTTCCAGGTCGATTCTATTTGCGTGATTCGTAGCGCAAACTGCTTTCGTCGTTACAAGCCTCGAATTTGCAGGAAGGACAGCAATGGCAGCCAAATGAACTGCCTTACAGTGGAGATAGACGAGGAGTCGTCAAACCTCCTCGAGCTCGCCGCAAACAATGACGTCGAAGCCTTCAGGCGGTCCGTCGAACGTGATCCCTTGGTCATTGATGAGGTTGACCTCTGGTATGGCCGCAAAAAGGGTTCCAACCGCATGGTGCTCGAGCATCGGACTCCGTTGATGGTGGCCTCAACGTACGGAAGTCTCGATGTGCTCAAGTTCATCCTCTCCTTACCTTCCGTAGATATCAATCAGGTCTGTGGCCCTGATAGAACTACGGCGCTCCACTGTGCTGCCTTTGGTGGATCCTTTGATGCTGTTGATGCTGTGAAGATGCTTCTTGATGCTGGTGCGGATCCCGATTTGATTGATGCCAATGGAAACCGCGCGGCCAATGTCGTCGCGGCGCCTCCCAAGTTGCCTGATGTAAAGGTTGCTCTCGAGGAACTTCTTGGAGGGAGCACCAACAGTAGAGGCGGGGTAGAATATCACGGTCTACCTCTTTGCGTGATGACCGCCTCTTCTAACTCTGATTCACCGCCGCTTTCTTTGTCACCTGATGAGGATGGATCTCCTTTGTCCAACTCGACTTCTTCTCCGCCCATGACTAAGTTCCCTGATCTTCCTAGGGTTGCTGTATCTGAGAAGAAAGAGTATCCTGTTGACCCATCACTACCAGACATCAAGAACAGTATATACGCTACTGATGAGTTCCGCATGTTTTCATTCAAAATCCGTCCGTGTTCCAGAGCTTATTCTCATGACTGGACTGAGTGCCCCTTTGTCCATCCAGGCGAGAATGCTAGGCGGCGTGACCCAAGAAAGTATCACTATAGCTGCGTCCCATGCCCTGATTTTCGGAAAGGGGCATGTCGAAGGGGGGACATGTGCGAGTATGCACATGGGGTGTTTGAGTGCTGGCTTCACCCAGCCCAGTATCGCACAAGGCTCTGCAAAGATGGAATTAGCTGCTCCCGCCGTGTCTGTTTCTTTGCGCACACAAATGAGGAGCTACGCCCACTTTATATGTCTACTGGCTCTGCTGTGCCCTCTCCCCGGTCATCTTCTGCTGCATTGGAGATGGCTGCAGCTTTGGGCCTTATGCCCGGATCACCATCTTCAGTTTCTGCTATCATGTCCCCCTTCACGCCACCCATGTCACCACTGAGCAATGCTGCTGGCCACTCAACTCTCGGTTGGCAACAGCCAAGTGTGCCTACCTTGAATCTTCCAGCAAGCAATAATCAATCAAGTAGGCTACGCTCCTCTCTCAGTGCAAGAGATATGCCTTTTGAGGACCTCTCGGAGTTTGATACCCAGCAGCTGTTAAATGATATGAGCTACTCTGGGTTAGGTCCATTGGCAGGAAACCACTCTGCCCGGAGCAAAACCTTGGCTCCCTCAAACCTAGATGAAATGTTTTCTGCTGAGATTGCCTTATCTCCAAGGTATAATTCTGATCAGGGGGCTTTTTTTCCGTCCTCTCACAGGACTGCTATACTCAATCAGCTGCAACAGCAGCAGCAGCAGCAGCAGCAGCAGCAGCAGCATAGTCTGCTGTCGCCTATTAAAACTAGTGTCTTCTCTCCCACAGCTGATGATGCCCAACATCTCTCTGCTCATTCTTTGTTGCAATCATCACGCACTATAACATCTCCTAGTCTCATGTCTCCAAGAAGTGTGGAGCCTGTCTCTCCGATGAGTCCTCGCCTTGCTATGCTCTCACAGCGGGAGAGGCAGCAACTGACACTTCGTAGCCTGAGTTCACGCGATCTTTCTCCCATTTTATCTCCAGGTAGCTCAGCTTGGTCCAAGTGGGCACCGCCCTCTGGAACAGCTGAGTGGGGAGTGCATGGTGAAGAGCTAGGCCAGCTTAGGCGGTCATCTTCCTTTGAGATGCGGGGAAACGTAGACGAGCCCGATTTGTCATGGGTTCATTCACTAGTAAAGGAATCACCACCTGAGAAGTTAGTTTCTGTAGCAATGTCTCCTAGCACGTCTGGCTTGTCTACAAGCTGCAGTGACAATTCCAAGTCCAACAATCAGATGGAAGGATATGATCAAACTGCAGCACTTGGTGCATGGCTTGAACAAATGCAACTTGATCAGGCCTTAAGGCTGTAAGAGCCAGATTTCTGCTTCAATATTAGATGGTAGATATTGTGTTTTTTGGCTAGTAGGGCGGTGAAGGGAAAGAAGCTGGGAGTTATTGACAGATTCATTTCATAAAAAAAGAGAGATTTGTTATTACTTAAAGTTCATCCAGTTCCAGATTTGGGTTCTATCTTGGTTTCTAAACTATAGTAGTTTTTGAAGGAAACAAAGATATCCTTTATCTCACATGGTCGATTATTGTTATGTTATTTAGTGAAATTCTTATTTGTAGTCGATTATCATGGAGTTAGCTAATTTTGTTTTGGTATGGAAAATCATCTTGATGCATGTTGAAGGAAATGAAATTGTCATGGGATGTTGGTGTATAAGTGCACCCCTTGTGTAGCGCTTGCTTGAAACTCTGGCTGTCATTTCAGTACCATTACTTCCGTATGTCATTCATGGTTTGAGGAGATCTTTTTTTTATTCACCGATGCTCAGTTGTTTATGTGTGTGTGTGTTTTTCTTATCCATCCTGGATGCTACGTTTCATGGACTACCAAATCCCAAATACATTGGAATTTCTATTGAAACTTTGATCCTACAAATAGTGGCTCAAGAGAGTCTTGCGTTCCTGTTTTATGCTTAGATGTGTGGACTGTAATAAGTCCTTCACGCCTGTTTTCATAATAGATGTTTTTGTGGTGTTACTAGATGTCTTTGATTTCCTGCAAATTTACAGTTAAACTTTTGTTCTGTAGTCTGATGAAACAAAAGGACTTGTTTTTGCTGTGCCTAGTCATTTGGTGTCTATAAAATCAGGTGCGATGTGAGAGTCCGAGTTTACTGGATCCTGGTCGAATAGATTTTAGGATTTTCGGGTCTGTTTCGAAAGTTGTTAAAGAATTTGAATACACCCCCAGTCTTTATAGGGCTTCAGCGAGAGTTTTCAAACATTCATCAGTAAGATGATTAGCGTTTTCAATTTCCAGAACGAGAATGCGGCCGCAATGAAGACCCGAAGAGGCATTTCAAATAAAATAATGAAAGAAACCAATCAGGACTCAGGAGAGGCTGAGGTGTCATCTGAGTCGGACACTCCGCTCACCACAAACGGCGTGGCCATGCGGGCATCCAAACGAGCGGCCCATGTCGCTCCCACCAATCATCGCTCCTCAAACCGGAGGGTGATCTCAGTATTCCTCCTATCGTCTCCGCCGTCCATCGCCCACAGTGCGTTAGATGAGAGACCTCGATAAATCCGAAGGCTTCGCGTCCGATCGATCTCCTCTGACCACCGCTACACCCGGAAGAGAGAGGGTGTCTCTCCGTCGTCGATGGCGTCCTCCGTTCTCGTCTGTAACTCCAGCCTTCACTCCCTCCCCTCCTTGCGTCAGCAGCGCTCCTTTCCTCGGTTCCTCCTTTCCCACACTCCCACCTCCAGCTCTCGGTCCAACTGCATCCCCCCCTCTCTCCGATCCGCGTCACCCAGGCCTTTTCCTTCTCGATTGACCTCCGTCCATGGCCGACGCTCGCTTCTTCTATCTGTTCGCGCCTCCGCTGCCGCTCCTGCAGCGGTCCCTCCACCCGCCCCAGCTCCTGCCCCCTGGCAGGGCGCCGCTTTGAAGCCCCTCGCCGCCACGATCGCCACTGGCGTCATCCTTTGGCTCGTTCCCGCCCCTGCTGGAGTCTCCCGCAACGCCTGGCAACTCCTTGCCATCTTTCTCGCCACGATCGTCGGCATCATCACGCAGCCACTCCCCCTCGGCGCCGTCGCCCTGATGGGCCTTGGCGCGTCCGTCCTTACTAAGACCCTTACCTTCGCCGCTGCCTTTTCCGCATTCGGCGACCCCATTCCTTGGCTCATCGCGCTGGCGTTTTTCTTCGCCCGTGGTTTTATCAAGACGGGCCTCGGGAACCGCGTCGCCTACCAATTCGTCTCCCTCTTTGGGAGCTCCAGCCTTGGCCTAGGGTACAGCCTCGTATTCAGCGAGGCCCTCCTTGCCCCGGCCATTCCTTCTGTCTCAGCTCGCGCTGGGGGAATCTTTCTCCCTCTGGTGAAAGCCCTGTGCCAAGCATGCGGTAGCAACGTGGGGGATGGAACAGAGAACCGGTTGGGCTCGTGGCTGATGCTTACTTGCTTCCAGACCTCTGTGATCTCGTCGTCCATGTTCCTCACCGCTATGGCAGCAAATCCTCTGAGTGCCAATCTCACTTACAGTACCATCAAGCAGACGATCGGATGGACTGATTGGGCCGTGGCTGCGATTGTGCCTGGTCTGATTTCCTTAGTCGTCGTGCCCCTGCTACTCTACGTGATCTATCCGCCAAAGGTAAAGAGTAGCCCCGATGCTCCTAAGCTTGCCAGGGAGAAGCTGGAGAAAATGGGGCCGATGACGAAGAACGAGATTATCATGGCAGGGACGCTGCTTTTGACGGTAATAGTTACTTTGTTTATTATTATTATTATTTTCCTTTCCCTGTCCAGTGGTCATTCCTCCACTGTTATAAAGATGAGGTCCTGTTTATTTTCTATCACTTTTACTACTGAATCTTTTTAAATCCAAGGCAATAATTGCACCAGGAAGTAGGATTCTTTGTCAATAAAATCCAGTACTAGCCACTTTCGTCGACTGTTAGTTTGTTAATCTATTACTTTAAACTTTTGCAGTAGACCCAGAGGTCTATTTCGTATAGTCAAGGTAAACAAATTTATACAATTGTTCCTTAATTGCTTAAATGCCATTTATAGATCGATTGAAACCATCGATCATGTCTCTTAATGCGACTAATTTCTTGTGGTTTTCCTTCATTCTATTTCCTGTTTCCATTTTTTATATCTCAATTTAGCTTTCAAATGAATTATCTCATAATTTAGTGAAACTTCACCATCTCAGATTTCTTAGGCTAGGATCTGAAGCAGTATAACACTTTGCACTGGTTAATTTACTTGAGGTCTGTAGGGGGACTTATTTTCCTTTGAATTGCCCTATGGTGGATTTCATTCTAATCTATCCACTCATCACCAGATCAAGTTAGACATCCATAAAAATAGTTGCATTAGAAGCATCTTCTGCAGTGTGTTTGTTACACAACCATACATATGAAGTGCAATGTAACTATTTTACTTTGTGACTAAATTTCTTTGGGCCTTTATGACCAGGGTCATCCTGGGCCTATTGGTTTCTGATCCGATAACTATTCGGGAGAAATGTTAATGGTACTTATTTGTATTTGTGGCTTGTAATTTCTGTGGATATTATCTACATTAAAACTAAGATCAATATCTAATTCTCACTTTTGTTTTTGATGACGGCTTATAGATTAATAAAGGGTTATTTTGATTATGCTTCATGATATCACTTACAAGGTTAATTCTTGTGTTTTCTAACAAATATTCACTGATTTGTTATTGACTGTCGTCCTACTAAATGTAGATACATAGAAGTGATATTCCAAGCAAAATGTGTTTGTCTACAGATACATGTAGATTCATGTAAAGTCAAGGTGCTTTGTAAGTGCACCGTAATTAAACTCTAACAAGAAATTGCTTTTTGCTTTGCTCTGCACAGGTGGGACTTTGGATATTTGGAGGGCCACTAAATGTGGATGCTGTAACTGCTGCAATTCTTGGCTTATCCCTTCTTCTTGTAACAGGAGTTGTTACATGGAAGGAATGCTTGGCAGAGTCAGTGGCATGGGATACCCTCACCTGGTTTGCTGCTTTAATTGCAATGGCTGGATATCTCAACAAATATGGCTTGATCTCCTGGTTTAGTCAAACAGTAGTCAAGGTACGAACTATACATTTCTTTTCATATATTAGCTAAGATACATATAAGTATGGCCTCGTTTTATCAGTGTTGGTTACACTCTCACTAGCTCTGGGTTAATAATTCTCCCAACATCTATGGGCTTATGCTTTCTGATATTCTCCTGGCACGTTAACATATATTTCCATTTAAATAATTATCCATGGTTAAAGCATTACCTACAGATAGTGTAGGCTCATGTTAGTACTCTAGCTATTTGTCTGAACACTTTCACAGCTGTCATTGTTCGATTTAGCTTGAAAGTGCTTTTTCCTTGATCATGCCGTGGCCTGGATTTTATTGTACAATTTAGTAGATTGGAAAGTATCAGGCATGAATCAGCAGTACCCAGCGGTACAAACATTCAACAGTTAGCACCTAGTGTCATTTCTAATTTGTAAAAAGCCTTTTCTTTCAGCTGTTGGACTGGGTTTATGTCTAAATTGAAGTTGTAGGGCCTGGGATCGTCTGAAACTAGAACCAACTCTTACTGGCATTTGAGCTTTTATTTATTTACATTGTATAATATTGTAAACTGTATGCTATATTTACTTGCCTCTTATCCTGATTTAGAAGAAGACTAGCCAATGCAAAACCGAGGGTTTTAGTTTTAAAATTTACTGACCTGAGCGCTCATCAGAGGTATTAGATGTATCATCCAGTGAATTTTGCGAAACACAATGCACCAGTTAATTCCAGCAGATAAGTATTCAGATGAATCAGCGTTATTGCAAAAAAAAGAAAATTTAAAATGAAGCCGGACTTAAATGCCTAAACATGGCCACCACATGGGAAAATAGTTTTTTTCAAACCAGTGAAGGAAATATTTATCTCATTATCAATTTATCCTTTAGATATACATATTCCACTAACTTGTAATTATGAAGATAAAACTTGTTCTAGTATTAGTACTATCGAGCTTTCTTATAGTTTCCTATTCCTCTTTTTTTTCTCAATCTGAGAATTCTCAAACATCCAAACATTATTCAGTGCTGCTGCTCTTATTAACATGTGAAATCATCTTCAATGCAGTTTGTAGGTGGATTGGGTCTCTCTTGGCAACTATCTTTTGGTATATTGGTATTGCTCTACTTCTATTCACATTATTTCTTCGCAAGCGGGGCTGCACACATTGGAGCCATGTTCACTGCCTTCTTGTCAGTAGCCAGTGCACTGGGCACCCCTCCCCTTTTTGGAGCAATGGTTCTCTCTTTCCTCTCCAATCTCATGGGCGGACTCACTCACTACGGCATTGGGTCTGCCCCAGTCTTCTATGGTGCAAACTATGTGCCGCTCGCGCAGTGGTGGGGCTACGGATTCCTTGTTTCTGTCGTCAACATCATTATCTGGCTTGGTGTTGGGGGCTTCTGGTGGAAAACCATTGGTTTGTGGTGAAGAAACTTAGTCGAAATTTCTCACTGTCATTTTTTTTTATACTAAAAGGTTTGTCATATCCTTCCTCAAGTCCATAAAAAGTCATAAGAAACTTGTTTCCTTTCTCTAGGCTTCAACAGAATTATTCATGCAGAATTTTGGACTGCTATTGAGCATGGTCCGACCATTAATTGGACTGCTTGCTTTTGTTTCTCATTGTATTCAGATGACATTGATTTTGCCCTTCGCCTAAGATTCTCAGGTTCTATCTTCTTGTAATTCATTCGAAGGAATGAATTCAATCTCGATTGCCTTCTTAATCAATCTTGTTTAATAGTATAAATAAGCCTTGCTAATTTATATTTGATTTTATAGCTTGTATGCTTTTTGGAAAGAAGAATGAATAGCTTTCAGTCATGCTCCCTCAATCTTAAGCATAAATTCACATGGGCCTCCCTCTTCAGAGATCTCTGTTTTTTTCTTTTCTAATACCATGTATTACTTATGTTACTCCGAAGTTGTTTCTGTGCGAAAATAGGTTCAATTTAAAATAAAATTGTATATAATAGCTTACAGTGGATCAGCTCGGGGCAACAAAAAAATTACTGTCAATATCTGGAATGGAAATCTGTCCAACTCTATTTAGCTTTTGCCACAAAAATAAAATAAAATTCATTGTGTCGATAGATCTTTATCATTAACCATCTTTTCAGGATTGGTTGGTGAGAAAGTGAAAAATAAAGTAAAATTAAGAATGATATGTAGCCGTACCTGAAGACGGTCTACATAAGTGCCTTTGATTTATGGAATGGAGCAAAGAAAGAGTTAAATGACCATGAAGAACATACAATTGGAATAAAGATTTCCTTAATTTGTTTAGAAAATAAACTGTGTATAAAATAACTTTCTTAGATTTCATTTACAAGAATCATAAAAAATATATTAATATTTCATAAATATTTTATCTAAACTCATTTAATTTGCACCATTTATTCATCTAATAGATCTACAAAATGATACTAGTCGTCCAAGTTCTACAATTCAACTCTCACAACTCCTCCATTAAACTCTATTAAACTGTTACACCTATCTAACTTGACTAACCATCCAATCCATTCTTCTAGTTATTCCTGCTTCACTAGTTTATAAACCTGCCGTACCAACCTAATAGACTTCTTCAGACTATTCGACCCAACTAATTTCTCGATTGATTTTATAATTAAATTGGTATTTTGTCACAATTCAACTGCTTCTTGAGTCCTTCCTTCAACTCCATAAACCTGTTACACCTATCTCATTCAATTAACCACCCAATCCACTGTTCCAGGCAATTAATCCTACTTCACTGACTTATCAGATTTTCTTCTTCTTTCTTTTCAAAAGTAAATATGATATAGATATCCATCCTTTGAATAATAGGACAACACAGAATAATTTTTACAAGTAACAAATAACAATTTAGCGAACAATGATTCATAAAAACTAAAAAAAAAAAAATTGCTCTTATAAATTCAGCACAACTGGATTGCTGCTGATGGAAGAGCTTGAGGTGACGGGTCAGTTCATTTGACGCAAAGCCATGAATCCGGCAGCCGAATCAATCGCCGTTACACGTTGCTGTCCTCCTTTTTTATCGCGTCGTGGATGTTCACCCTCCACCATAAAAATGCCAAGCAGGATCGGTGCAATCGAGTCCAATTAAAAAAATTAAACTCTGATCTGTATGACAACTTCGTTTGGAAGAGCTTTTATTTTAAACAGTAATAGTCTCGCCATTTACCTTGTGATGATTTTTTTTTAAATATATAATTTATTTAATTTAAGGTTATTGATGTGGGCAAACATTTTGATATTTTTGTACTCTCTTTAAACATTTTTTTTTCATTTAATTGTTATGCTAGCTCTTTTCCAAAACACCCCTCCCCTTTGCTCTATCCGCACCCACCTACTCTTATCGCGATTTTTTAATGAAAAATTAATTGACTATGAAAAGGAATAGATTAATCTTATAATTATTTAAATTATATGTATTTTCACTATTAACTAAACTCAACTAAAACTATCATTAAATATTTAAATAAAATAACATGCATATAAATTGATAAATAACTAAAGATAGTCGATATATGAAGATTGGATCTCGAAAAAAAAGTTGAATTTATATATATATATATATATATATATATATATATATATATATATATATATATATATATATATATATATATATATATTTATTTATTTATTTGATTGACACTTTGTATCCATTAATTCAACCGAAATTTTTTATCAGTCATAAAAATAAATTTAAAAATAATGTAAAGGTAAATTTTCAAGTCTAGGTGTCCAGCTAGGGTGAGGTAAATATTTAATTATAGTGGATCTATTATAATAGTTTTACTTTATAATTACAAAAATTGTTTCGTGATAATAATTTTATGGTGGCGTTAATTAAAACTCCTTTTCATAAATTGACAAATAACTCTTTAAAAAAATATTATTACTGTGTCAAATAAAATTTATTTTACTTTCGTAGATAATTACAAGAATAATATTTTGACATTAAAATTTAATCAAAACATTGATTTGTATTACATATATCCTCTCTTTTAATATATAGGAATTTGCACATCATTATTTTGTATATATTTTACCACTATAATATTTTTTTATCAAATGTTAATTTAATGTGAAAATACATTATTCAATTTTTAAATCAAATAACATGTATAAATAATTTAAAAAATTAATATTTTAAAAGTCAGTCAGAAGATCAAAGCAAGCGGATTGGATTAGTTCGTTTCAATTTTAAACACACAAAATCAAATCCATCACGTTAACTTATTTATTTATCTTCTTTTTTTTTTTAAAAAAAAACACAATTAAAATTTAACTAAAACTTAATTATTTTTAGGTAAAATGTCTTGTTAGACGGACTGCGAATTTAGGAAAGAAAAGAAAAAGTGTTCTTATTCGTTTCCTATTCTTTTTTTTCCCCCTTCGCGAGGATGTGTACGTATTGAAGTTCGACGACCATGTTGTGAATTGCTGCCATTGCACCATCAAATTCCACTGATCGTCGGTGTCAGTGGGTGGCCGCCTACCACTGGCAGCGATACGAGATTCGGAAAGGCTTCAACGCCGTCCACTGCTTTGCCTTTTGCTCATCGAATTGGAATCCCCTCGTAGCCATTTGCATGCCTCAGTCGCAAGTCCCCGGTCGCCACTACTGCAGGTTGGCCGTTGGCATCACCACCGCACAACCAGCAGGCATATATATCTAATAGCAGTACCTATTAAACACCGACCAGGTGGCCATGGAGGAGCTACGACTACGAGAGACTAGTTCTGTTGCATAGTTGCAGAGGGTCAAGGGAAAAGAAAGCATGGTGAAAGTTATCGGTCGATCTCATCCAGTACTCCTCATCCCAAAAAAGACTCTTTTTTTCTCTTCCATTCCTCTTCGCCATTTCCACTTCTTGCCAAGTGTCTAATTAAATCCTCCTCTTCGGATGAGAATGGTAAAGCTGTAAGTGCAGAGCCCTTCTCCACTCTTCTCCACAGGTGAGTGACGAACTTGGTTGGCACTGTGACATCTGTTTGGGTACGTTTTTTCTTCTTTTGTCCGTTCCGAAGACCCAGTGGCACCGCTTTTCACGTTTCAATTAATGTACTTTTCTAAAAAAATAATCATAATAAAGAATAACAAAATATTAGCTTTGTCGTAAGAATTAGTATTATGCTTGCTTATTGGAACTATAGAACGTCATGGACAAGAACATGGAGGAGCGAAATTTTTCCTTGCTTAGAACGATATTATCTTACTAAAAGATAGGTTCTTTGGATATATTTCAGGCTGCTAGATTCGGCTACCTTATTACTGATGTCTTCTTCGCTTCGAGTGTTATTCCGAAATCCACGGTGCGCATCTCCTGATAAACTGGATTTAAAATCCTGAGGTGTCTCGTATCTTGGGCGGTTTTAAAAGCTTTGTTTTGTTTACTGACGTGTGGAATAGGCATTCCTTCAAGTTGGACGATCTTGGACTCGAGATTATGAGGATTGCTTTCCCGGCAGCCCTGGCGCTGCTAGCCGATCCCATTGCCTCGTTGATTGACACCGGTTTCGTTGGTCACATAGGTTAGTTTGGCTGTTACATCTTTATCTGTCATGGCCCCCCTGTTTTTGAAGTCCCTTGTGCAGTAAAATGTCCTCTAGTATGTTTTTTTGTCTATAATTCTGAAATTTTAGATGCTCTTTGTTCTTTATGGTCATTATGCATGCTTGAATTGCTGCTAGATCATATCGTAGGCAAAACATTCGCGCGCGAGCACACACACAATCTAGGAGATGTGCCCTTTGATTTCTGAGTTAGGTGGATATTAGTCTAGTGGCTGCTGAGCAAAATGTTTATAAACTTGATTTCATTTAATGACCGCTTATAACTTCTCTTTGATCAAAGAAACATGCGAATTTGGAGGAAGCATTCATTTGACTAAATCATTTTCCATCTTCCGCTGTGTCTGAAAAATAGGAGGTTTTGTTTTGGTCATTCAGTTTTTGAAGTTGAAAGTTGTACCCTAGTTTTCCATCTTTTACATGCTACTGAAGAGCTGGAAATTCACACACATATATATTTTTCATCTTCCCTTGTCCAATGTCGATTCATTTTACCCTGTAACAACAAATTCTGTGAATGGAATATTGCACTTATTTTACTCCACATTCTTTCTTTTCCTTTAGTTTTGCGTCTTCATTTGATGCATCCACTGAGACTGGTTAATTAGTTGACCAACAGATTAAATTGTCTCACTGATATCGGACTGTTTATTGCGGTTTTCACTTTCAACTTTCAAATTTTATCCATCTATTACAGGTCCAGTTGAGCTTGCTGCGGTGGGTGTGTCAATTGCAGTGTTCAATCAAGTATCACGAATTGCCATATTTCCCCTTGTTAGTGTTACAACATCTTTTGTCGCTGAGGAAGATGCTGCAAGCAAAGATGAAAATGTAGATGGAGAAAATAGTGAAAACCAAGTGTCCTTTCTTGAGGAGGGTGAAATGGAAGAGTTAGTATCCCTAACTGGTAGGCAATTTTGATTATTCTTATCTCGGTAATTATGATCTAAGAATCTTTAGCTGAAATACTAGGCAATATATCAAAATTTTGTTCAGCTATTTACTGCATTAAAAATATTCATCAGTATTTGAAGCATTAAGATTTTCTGCTGGTTTATCAGATCGTGATAAACTTGCATGCACATTCTCTTCATCTTCTGATAAATCCTCCACTACAAATGAATTCGGGAATCGTAAACATATTCCATCAGCATCTTCAGCATTAGTAGTTGGCGGCACACTTGGTCTTCTTCAAACTTTATTACTTGTTTCTGCAGCAAGACCTATCTTGAATTATATGGGTGTCAAATATGTGAGTACACAGTATTTTCCTTTTCATTTCACAGAAGTTCGTGTTTTGCCATTATTTTGACTTCTTGTCTATGCTATCATCATCTTTGTCGACAAGTTTCAGCATTGCACAAACAATTTCCACACTAACTGTTGCTATGAATTGTTCCCTAGTATAGTTTTGATGCCAATTATTTGGATTGTGATAACTATTTGTTTGCACAAGAAACTCTTTTCAATACCTCAGCATGTCTTAGATTAGATCTGCTTTTACCCATTTGTGCTTAGATGAGAAAATTGATCTATCGACTTATTAGGCTTAACCATGGGTACAAAATTCTTAAGTTCAAAGTAGTAGTAATAATTCATCTATGCTTATAAAGCTTGTTTAGTATAGGATCTGCACTGTGCTCTGTGTACTGGTCAAACCTAAATAGGCTATTTCTATCACTACCAAGGTCCAAGATGAGCTTGCTATTGCTACTCGCTCAAGCCTAGGTTGGCATTGGCTGAGGCCTACTCGATCTGTGTTAGGCATGTCACACCCTTAGTTGGAGCCTGGAGGAGGGTGCCATTTAGCCCATTCGATATCCCTATTTGGATGAGGGTGCATGGACAATCTCCAAACTCATAGCATATCTGTTTACATGCATATTGTAGTCTCTGTATATTTGTCTGTTGATACTTCCAGTTTACTTGAGATGAGTTTTGCCATTACTATAATAGGGCATTTTTTTCACTAGGATTCCCCTATGATGGCACCAGCATCTCAGTACTTGACACTGCGGTCTCTTGGTGCTCCAGCTGTTCTCTTATCTTTGGCTATGCAAGGTGTTTTTCGAGGATTCAAGGACACAACAACTCCTCTTTATGCTACTGGTAGGGTTACATTTAAACATCATACTCAACTTGGAGAATTCTTCGATTACCCAAATTGCCAAAAGATTTTCTCTATGTCAATGTCGGAAATAGGAACTTACCCAAACTGCCAAAAGTTTGTAATGGAAGGTTAATTATCTGTTGTGTTCCTTTTAATCACTTATCAGAAATAGGAACTTGCGCTAGGAAAACCCATAATCATTATTTTTCTATCATCTGGATATCCTGTGATAAGCAGCTCTTCTCTGTTTAAATTGCCATTAACAGTTGGAGAATCTATACAACAAAATGAGAAAAAAACCACATGGGTTCAAACAGTAGTTCTCTTGTTCTTCGTCTGTATAAAGAAACTTCCATTATTAACTTGTCAATCACTTCCATGTGGGCAAAGAATTTCTGGAAACTTGACCAGTCATATTATGTTTTGTCAATCTTGCATGTAGAGTCGTGGACTAATTAATATCCTTTGGCATCATAATCTTATCAACTAAACTTCCCCTCAAAATCCTGAAGATAGATAGTTAACATATAACAATCTACATCCTCTACCAAGCAAATCATACAGAAAGGAAAGTAAGTTTAATTTGAAGAAATTATATTGAATATAAGTTTCAAATTAATTTATCTGTGATAAAAATATTCAAGATTGGCACATCTGCATTCATTGAAATAAATTAGAGATTTGATTTATTAGTTATTTGATAATTAGTATTTTCTATTTAGGGAATAATTATAATCATTGTTAGATTAATTTATTTTCTTTATTTAAAATATTTATTTTCATATTTACTATGGAATCGAATTTATAAAAGGAGTTAGTCTTGTTATCTTAATCATCTTCAATTTAATATAATTTTCTCTGAGAGTTTTTTTTTTTTAATTTACTCCATCAATTTCGTTCTTAATTCTTGGGTGGTTCAACACTTCAAATCTGATGTTGCATCAGCAACCTAATATCAATGACAAGTTTCTCTAACTTTTAACCTTTAAGATGAGCTTGCTATAGAAGTTCTTTAAGATCGAACAAAATAAACTTTTTCAAATTGGATCCTTTTTGTTGATTCTTTATAGGTTTACTCCACGATCTATCTATTTATTTTACTCTTACATACATTAACTAACTCTTTGTATCTAATAAAAACCACAATGATAATAAAATGGTGAAGTAGCGTGCTTCTAACATCGCAGTTTTCCTCAATTCTCCTTCCTTTTTCTAGTCCTTTTATACGTGGGCATGAAATTAACTAAAATTATTTCTTTCTGACCATCTCAGTTGCTGGAGATGCAACCAATATAATCTTGGATCCCCTATTTATATTCTCCTTCCACTTAGGTGTTAGTGGTGCTGCAATTGCTCATGTTATTTCTCAGTAAGTATATGCTACTTCTACCAAAAAAAAAAGTACTTTTGCTTGGAACACTAATTAATTCCTTAATATTCCTGATGCCAAAATATTTTTATCCACTGCAGATACCTAATTGCTCTAATACTCCTGTGGAGATTACTGAGACAAGTTGATGTGTTGCCTCCTAGCATCAAGGATCTACAGTTCAGTCGGTTCTTGAAAAATGGTAACTAACTACAATGAATATGCCATACTAATTAGTGTCAATTTACCAAGTATTAGGTAACTGTGGGTGATTGTTCATGCATCTGCTTGACATATGATTTCTGTAGTAATTCAAAATGCATGAAACATTTTTGTTTTTTAAATTTTTGGGTTCGTTTTGACATGCTAATTCTAGGCTCTTAAAGCTGTTACCATAAAGCTATGTTTTTTGAGCTGCAGAATATTGATGCATTCTGGGTTCCAGGTTTTTTACTGCTCGCACGGGTGATTGCTGTAACATTCTGCGTGACATTAGCTGCATCAATGGCTGCACGACAAGGGCCAATACCCATGGCCGCATTTCAGATATGCTTGCAGATTTGGTTGGCTACTTCTCTTCTAGCTGATGGTTTGGCTGTTGCAGGACAGGTTAGGAACTTGTACCAATTTCTAGCAAACTATTTTATATGTCAGACAGGAAAAGGGAAGAAATTGAAACTATGACTACTAGTTTTTGTACATTCTCAAATTAGACAGTAGAAATTGACGCCGATAAACTGTGTGCCAATTCGGTTAGGGTCCATACGAATCTTGATACAAACATTTACATGTGTAGGAAAGAAGATGCTAGCTAGCTTAGTTGGTAAGGATGTTTGTGTGTTGTCAATAATGCACGGCCTGAATGGAATGTTTCTGCTAACCAAACGAAAGACTGAATTTCTATGATCAAGAAGTTTCGTTCACTGAGCAAAAATACAAAGCGAAATACTCTGAGGAAGAAGTTTCATTCTTTACCTACTTAACCTGGTAGCTTGCTTGACCTACAGTGTGGTTAATCCACTAGATGCTTTTCAGGCCATACTTGCTGGTGCGTTTGCCCGAAGAGATCATGCTACAGCAACCTTTGCTGCATCCCGCGTTCTGCAAGTATACTTTTCTGTCTGATAACCGATCTTCTTTGTGAATATGAGCTACACCCTTTCTTGTCTTGGATTAAATGTTAGATCATGACGGCAGTGGGGTATGGCTCTGGGGCTGCTCCTATGCATCACACTCGGAATTGGTTTGCAATTTGCATCGACATTATTCACCAAGGATGCTGAAGTCCGGCGACTCATTGGCATCGGCATCCCGGTACTCAACCGATACTCGAGCTAATTGCTGAAAAGGCGTATTTTTGCCGGAATATCAACTTGTTAATTATGTTCGTTTCCTTTCAGTTTGTGGCCCTGACTCAACCAATAAATGCGTTGGCTTTCGTCTTCGATGGTATCAACTATGGCGCATCAGATTTCGCCTATTCTGCATATTCCATGGTAAGTTTGACTCAATCTTCACAGATAGAGTGGCTTTGCTCGATTTTAATGCTCAGTAACCATCTTATCATCATACTAATTAATGCTTCAGGTCCTGGTGGCCATTGTTAGTATTACCTGCTTGATCATACTGTCCTCTCTTTATGGATTCACTGGAATCTGGATATCTCTAACCATTTACATGAGCCTGCGAATGTTTGCTGGATTCTGGAGGTAACCTTCATCATAAATCTTTGCAATTACGCACACCAACATGGACCTCCTCCCATGCGTTTCCTATGTATATATATGCAGAATAGGGACAGCGAAGGGTCCATGGGCCTTCCTCAAGACTTGACAGAGGTTTGACTCCTTCCCTTCTTTGTTTTTTTTTTTTTTTGAGATAAGGGTAAATAGACTCCTTCCCTTGTTATTTGTGTGGTTTGACAGTTCACCGAACGAACAGGCTAGGAGCAAGGAGATGATTACTGATATACGAGTCGTCGAGTGATCATGCTTGAGTTTATTATCCAATCTATCGTTGTCGTGTGGCGGTGTGGAGTACGTAAACAAACATGGACCAGTGATTCGAGCTAGATGTTTAATTCTGGTGGCGTAAATTTATCGGGCCATCGACGTCGAACTGGGCAACGCTTCCTGTAGACGTGTCCTTTTTTGTTTGTGGTTGTGTATTTTCGCTTTGGCTTTCGGTTTTGGTCAGATTCATCGCGAGACGCGAGAGCAAACGGCGATGGACCACGAAGAGTAATTCCTCGGTTCACATGCCTGAACAACCGTTTCTCACGCGAAGTTGCGCTGCGAGATCCTTCCACGTCTCTTCTCCCCCTTGCTTTCTTCCTATATTATCCTCCTCTTGAATCGCCGGGTGGTGGTCGTCGTCGGATCGTCGGTGATAGAGAAGGGAAGGTGGAGGAGATGCTGCAGCTGCTGTTCGCGGTGGCCTTCTCGGCGATGCCGCTGACGCTTTACGTGCCGCCGATCCGGAGCCTGAACCCGTTCGTGGAGGTGGTGGAGGCGGTCTTCAGGAAGGTGGTCATGTACTCGATGCTGGCTTACCCGCGGATCCGGTTTGCCGTCGGCCGCTTCATGGCCGTCGCCGCCCGCGAGCGCCGTTAGCTAGATAGGCGGTATGCGGATTTCCTACGTGTTGATCGACGGTTTTGCTCTCTCTTCTTCCTCGTGAAAGGTGGATTCGGTTGGCTTACTTCCTGTACAGTTGCGCGAGTAATTTCTGCTGCATTCATAAGAAATGAAATGTAGAATAATGTCCTGGTTTGAGGGAATGATCTCAACGGACTTAAGGAATGACTGAATAAAAGCCCGCATTTCTTCGAAATGGAACCATGAAAGTGAATTCACAGCGAGCAAAATAGCATATGGCATTAATTCTAGTTGCCATGATGCAGAGAGCGAGGGGTTTGGAAATAAATAAAAGCAGATTAACTGCACAAGTTGTGAAACAATTTGATGAGGCCTGCAAACTCCAAGTCCGTGTTAAAATTTGCTTGTGCCAACATTCAAGAAGAATCCTTTTTTTGGTTTTCTCGCTGCATGCACATCCATTTGTATAGTTCATTTGTAGGTGTTGCTGATTGAAATTTGTGAACGCTCAACTACTAGAAAATGGAGTGTCTCTAATTAAGCGCCTAGCGATCGATTGAATGATCAGGCACCTTCTTAAATTTTGGGTCGATAATCGCTAAATTTCCTTATTGTTAATTTTTTTTAATCTTTTGAATTGTATTCCTTCTGGGCAGGTATTTATGATCAATTGACTAAAAGATGTCCATGATTTTTTTTCCATATTCTTATCCATCCAAAATCAGGTGAAATGAGTACTCGCCTTTCTCCTGAACTAAAAGACTCAGAAAATCAGGTGAGTTTCAGTGAATCCTTCTCTCTCTTTTGTCTACCGATAACATGAAATCTGTTTTCAAGTACTATTAACATGAGCAGCGAGCAAGGGGGTGAAGTGAGATTAATAAGTGAGTGTTGTCGATAACAATTCATTTGATTTTAAAAACAAAAAAAAAAAAAAAATTGGAACACAACGCGAAATGATTTCGAATACTGGCAGATTTCGATCATCTTGTCTCCTTCAAGATAGGCAGCATATTCTTTCTATCTGCATGATCAGTGGCAGTCCACCGAAGAGCAGACGCTTAACAGTGCCGTTGCGTGATTTATGATCGTTAGAATTAAGCAAGCTATCTCGGTCGGACCCACTAAACTATTCCATACTTTAGATACTTCCCCGCGAAGCAATCCGGCCACGACTTCTCGGGAAGGGATTTTCCGGCCTCTCCCCTGGAGCAAGCAGTTGAGGGGGGTTATGGATTTGACCTGAGAAACCATCCTCATGAAAGGATGATCATCACCTCTCTTCCTGCCTTGCAAGCAAGAACAAAAGACTAATCTGAAATTTAATTGTTCATTAATCTCGATCTGGTGGTTGTTTGTACTTAAAATGTCTCTAGAAGTTCATCTATAAAATCGTTAATATCTCAAACCACATAGATATCGACAGCAGCACTATTTGAGTCAATATGATTTTATTTCGACAGCTGTTATTAGGCGGCCAAATTTCACTTAATTTACGAAGATAAATCTAGTTTATGTCAGGGAATCTCACTGCAAATTGATTAAGAGGAGGAGAAGAACATACGGGTGTGATATGGTAAAAAGGGATTCCACGTGGCTGAGGGAGTCAAATTTCAACCCGAAGCGACCACAGAAACATTCGTCAGTTGGTTCCCATCCTGCACGGCGTCGTCACCCACGTTGGCGTCCCCACCCGGCCGTGACTTCACGCTCGGAACGACCTTCCAATGGATCAACGCGTACATGGCACGCATCCATTTTCCTCTCCTTTAAATTGATCCTCATCCAGACCAACCATTCCAATACCAGGCCATCGACACCATGAGACCATCCGTTCTCCTCCCCATCTGCCTTCTTCCGCTCCTCCTCGCCGTCTTCGCCGGCAGCCTCGCCGCGGCCAGGGCGCCAGCACGTGCTCGTGGTGCTCTGGTCGGCGGGTGGACGCCGATCGCCAACGTGAACGACGGGCACGTCCAGGAGCTGGCGGCGTTCGCGGTGTCGGAGCACAACAAGAACACGCACGACCGGCTGACGCTGGTCCGGGTGGTGAAGGCGGAGCAGCAGGTGGTGTCCGGGACCAACTACCGACTGGATCTGAACGTGAAGGAGGAGAACGGCACCGCGGCATCGTACCAGGCCGTGGTCTGGGAGAAGCCCTGGCAGAACTTCCGCCAGCTCACCTCCTTCGCTCCGCACTCCAAGACCTAATGAATTAATTCCTCGACGGGGACGCATCGGTAGAATAGATCAGGCTCCTGCATGTGACGACGAGACTACGAATAATGTGCCTGTGGCGACGATATATGTCATAATATAATTTACTTTTTGTCAGAATTATTCTGCACAATATGATTTAGGGTTCCTGATCGATAGGTCGTGTGTCAGTGAATGGCAACGCCTCTACTGCAATTGAAGTGTCTCAGCTCCGCTCGCTGATAATAAAGAACTTAGAAATTGTGTTCAGTCCTGAATTTAGAATCAACTTTTACTAAAATGGAGATTTGGTTGCATATATTATGACTACGTTTGTGTGTGCTTTCTTTTTAATTGATGGAATCCATCTTCTTCTTTTTTTTATTTTTTTGTATTTTTTACGCTCCTTTCCACCGTTGTAAAAAGAGTGATGAAGAAATAAGAAGATGAAGTAGATGAAACGCAAGAAATCGACGCCAGCAATCGAGACTCAGACACAAAATGTAACGTGGTTCGGAATAAGGATTCATACTCCACGGAGGTGAGTTTTCTCACCGGATGCAGTGCCTAAGCACTTTCACTATGAAGGTTCTCCTTTACGGAAAGTAAGTTTCCGAAGGTGGAGGAGAAAAACCTCTTACAGTGATATTACAAGACGAGAAAAATACAAGAGATTTAACAACGACAGATCTCCGTCCTTCTTCTCCGGCGAGGCGGTTGTCGCTCTCCTTCTCCTCCTGTGTCCCCTTCTCTCTTGCTGGGTGGGAATAATTGCGGATCCTTCTTTCCTTCTTGCTTCCTCCCTTTTATCTTCCTTTTTCCTTCATCGTAACGTCGCGGGCTATCTCCATCGTACACGTGGCCACCACCTCCACCTGAAGAATAATTCTGTTACAGATATGAGGAGTGAAGACTCCTTGAAATATTGCGTGGGGCCTCCCAAGTCGTTGCCTAACACCTCCTCCTCTACTTTTCGGGTAACTATATTAGACTATCTCCCTCAACCATCCGATTTGAGTGAAGTTAGCTTAGGTCTATAGCCCATGGGCGCCGTAGCCCTAGGGTTCCTCATCGACCCGAACCAATTCCTCTTTTTCCCGTGCCAAACTTCCTTCGTATCGATCAGGTTAAGTCAACCCTCTATCCATCCCATCGGCTTCTGGAATTATCTAGCTGAACCAATTCTTGTTCCACTCTTAGCGAAGTGCCTTCCGTCTCTTCTTTGTCGTATCAATTGCTTCTGTTAACTCTCCCGTGTCAATTGCTTTAGATATTCTCCCGTACCAATGACTTCTGATATTCGCGCCCGAACCAATGGCTTCTGATATTCGCGCCCGAATCAATGACTTCTGATATTCGCGCCCGAATCATTCTTCCTTTTCTCCCTTCGCTGAGCTGAATATTTTGGATCGGATCATGAGTCACCCGCTAACCCTTCTATCGGGAACTATATAGAAAAGGTACTAGCAGTATCATTAGTCAACCCCGAAAAATAGTCAAGCGAAGTTATAAGCTTAACTTTCCAAATGTACATAAAGTCTCTGACCTATTCTTCATTTCTCAACTTAAATCCATCCGTTCCCTTATAACTCCCTTATGTATACTCAAGGAGGCCCGCTGGGCTCATGGGCTCCGCTTCTCCTTCTCCTTTCGTGCAGTTGAATCGTCACGGAAAATCCTATATAAACCCCTGTCTTCTCCTTTTAGGTATCGTTTAGTGTGCTTAACAATCCAGCCTGTTCTTCTTCCGTGATTTTCACCGACGGCGTTTCGACGACCCAGTCCTTCTTTTCCCCACACGATTCTTCCTTAACCTCCGAGTAAGTGCTCTGCTTTATTCACACTCATGGCTCCTAGGACCATCTCTTCACCCTCCTGGTATGAACATACCATAACCCAGTTAGATTGTAACCATTATTTCTTTAATATTAAGAACAACTATATAGACCCCTCTATAAAATGTTGTTTCACGACTAAGCTGCATCGGTCCCATAACCCTCCTCCCGGTTTGACATGCTTTTTCTCCGAACAATTTCTTAACGGCCTATCCCTGCCGGTACCATCAGTCTATTTGGACCTTTTAAACTTCTATGGACTACCCCTGAACCAATTCACCCCCAACTCCTTTCGAATTTTATCGGGAGCTCATATAGTGTTCCAACACTTGAACCTCTCTTTAACCCCTGAAATATTTCATTGCTTCTTCCAATTAAAATCTTCCAAGGCAGGTCTCTTTTATTTATCTAGTCGTTGATCGCCAATTCTGAGTGAACTCGCCTACTTCCCACAAGGGCTGGGAAGAATTGTATTTCTTTGTACAACTTCCCGAGTCTCTACCCTATTCTGATACATAGAAGGTAGCCCTTCCCAAATTGCTTACCTTCCGGGAAATGAGGACCAAATGTCCCTTCCCGGAAGTGTATAGAGTATTAGGAGAGTTACATTATTGCTCAAACCATCTAATAGAAACTCTCCTTTTAAGCCACTTTGGATTGTCTCCTCTACCTTTGACGACTTCTGTTGCTGTAGGTAGGATGATACTTACCCTGCAATATGACTTCCTTTCTATGTTATTCATCTTTCTTATCAGTATACCTTACAGATAATCTAATGCAGAAGGCTTTGGTGGAAGGAGAGGCGATCGAGGCTGCCAAGAAGAAGAAAATCTCGACTAAAAGAGGCAAATCAGTAGCAACTCCGTCATCCCCCCGGAAAAAGTTGCGGCTCACCAAGAAAGGAGCCTCAAGTTCGTCGGCTCGTCTCCCCTCGCCTTCGGACCAACCGGGGTCTCAGCCCCTAACCATTTATGAGCCGAGAAGAGGAGGCACTACCTCATCTGCCCTTTCTCCCTCTCCTCAAGGAGGGGATTCTCCCTCTCATTTTCTTCATTCCTCCCCATCTGCACAAAATTCACCCCCACCTTCTCATACGGAATCCCTCCAAGCTCCTATACCTTCCGACTCAAGAGCTGCTCCTACCCCTTTCGTCGTATCAGACCCCCATCTTTCTCTGAAGGGGAGGATCTTTCCCTTCCTGTTCCTCCGAGGGCCACGTTGGGATCTCTGCTGAAGATTCAGCACCCCTCGAAGGTAAAATTCTTCAATCAGTCGGGCATACAAGGCCCTTGCGAGCAAGTGAGCAAGCTGTTGGCAGAGGTATTTACTCTTTCTTTTCCTCCTCTTCACTATGGGTATCTCTATATGCTGATGTATACTGATAATTTTTCTTTCCCTTTAGGCCTCCACCCAACATAACAAAATGGTGGTTCAGCTGGCCCAATTCCAATCTAGTGTGGAGACTCGTCACTTTGTTGTCGTATCACAACAAAAAGAGCTCGTTCGACGGTTAAACGAGCAAGAGGCAAAGGAGGCGGACTTCAGGGGCCAGTGCGAAGATGTCATGATGCAACTAGCCCTGGTTCGAAGCGAGAAAGAGGAGCTACAACGAAAAAATGAAGAACTTGAACAACGCCCCGACTGCAGAACCTGAAGGAGTATAAGGGATATCTTAGGGACGCCATGATCAAGGATGCTGACTCCTTGGCTACTATTATACAGCTTCAACAAGAACGCCACCGTCTTAACTGGAGCGCGCTCGGCAAGCATTGTGAATCTCAGAAAAAGTGTCAAGAGCTTTCCTCCATGGTAGCGGCTCTTCCCCAAACCTTATCGCCGGTGGTTCGGCAGCAATCTACCCTCCACCAGGAGTATTTTGAAGCTCTTTCAGCCTTAGGACAGCAAACTATAAAGGCAGCCACCGAAAGAGATGCTTTGGCGGCTAAATTGGCGGAAAGTCAAGCTCAGGTGGTTCAATATCAAGACCAACTGAAGGAGCAAGAAGCCGACCTCAAAGGACGCTATGTCAAGAAGGGGGTAGATTTATTTATACTAGGTTTTGAGGGGTCCTCGGCTCAAAATGCCGAACAAGGATACCCGCCTCCTGGCACGGACACTAGCTATTTAGATCCCACGGAGGCGCTAGCTAAGTGTCCGCCCGAACTCTTTGAGTTGTAATTTCTACTATTCTCCTTTTTGATAATTTTGTCAATAGCCTCTCTTTTACTTCTGAATGATGAATTTGTCCATATGTTTAGTTATCATCATCTTGTCATGTTTCTTGATGGGTCGGGAATTCTGGACCAATTTTAAACTACTCCCTTTTTATTCCGTTATCTTTTTTCCCGTATTGTATGGCGCAATCACCTCGTTGGTTCGGGCTTATTGGAGAGATCTCGAATAACATTAGTCCCAATTTTCGGTTCGGGAATCCGCTTGAAGTATCTTGCTGATATTATTCACATCAGATTCGATTTGGCTCGGAGATTTGCTTTAAGTGACTCTTGCCTATTGGTTTCCCCATTCCTTTTCGCTTGAGCTATATCAATCTCTCGCCTTCTTCCCTTCCCAAGAACTTCGCCGTCGCTTTTCTTCCATTATAAATCATTGCCCTCCATGTCTTCGTCCTCCTCTCTCACTATCATGGCTTCAGAGGGGCACCCCATCGAAAATTCTTCAAATTAAGAATCTTTCGAGCTGCAGGTAGGTTTCAAGACATCGAAGATTGAGACCCGCATTCAACTCGCTTTCCGTCCTCTTCTTCCTTTTCCGCCTCACACTCCAACTCTAACCCCTCCTACAGGGAGGTCCTTTCGTGCTCCCTTCCCTTCCTTCCGCAATAGAGTGTGGAATCCTCCCTTCACCTGGGAGTATACAGTGGGAGACCCCCGTGTCGCTGCCGAACTTCCTCCACTTCCACCAGCGCTGGCTTTCATCCTAGTCCCCTCGGCGGAAGCTCATCCTTCTCCGTTCGATGAAGATCCATCAGTCATTCCTCCGTCTCAAGGCGAGCGCTTCAAGGTCATCTTAGCGCCCTCTCCCCCCAAGAGACCTCTCCCGCTTCGTCTGTTAGAAGTAATCAGAGAAAATCTGTATAGATCAAATTAATGTAATCATTTCAAATATATCAATAAAAACGAGGGAGGGAACTTGATGTTTGTTTTTGTCTTTTTCTCGTAGAAGTAAGGTTTCTATCATCGCCCGGGGATTCGGACCTTCTTAATTACAGTTATTGTCCCGTCGACCTTCCCACTACTGCTCCCACGTTTCCTCTTCTTTACTGGCATTTATGGTCCCTATTTCTTCTATCAATAAATGCACTTTTCCCCTTCGTCGCTATAAAACCTCCGCCACTTACCTAATAGCTTCCATCTTTTCCCTTTCCTTTTATTTGCCATGGACAGAGTATCTGAATAGGGTAGCAGTTCCTCTCCTGCTGAAGAGCAGATAAACAAACGCCGCTACATATCTAGCCTGGAGGAGCAAGTGAAGTATTTACAACAACAGCTGAAGGAAATTTCCGCCAGTAATCGCTCCCTGCGTCAACAACTGGTCGGGTCCCAAAAGGAACTGGCCAAGCAAATCTTCCTGCAGCAGTCTTACCGCCGACAATTACTGTGTCATTCCCGACCGCACAAAGGAGCTCCATCCGTTCCTCCCAACAAAGAACTGTAATATCCAAGATGTATAAGGGTTTCGGTTTGTTATTTTCCCTTGTAAATGACTCAGAATATGTAATTCTCTTGCATTAATGAACTTTCCCAGTTTATCTTTTTTCTCCAGTATCTTCTGAGTTGTGTCGTGTTTTACTTCTTTTCGTACTAACAGATAGTTGAGACATATTTTGGTTCTCCTTCCTTTTCACCCTACCGGGAGTGTAAAACCATTAAATGAATCGACTCTGCTATTTTACAGGAATAAAACAATATAAAGTTAAACAAGGACTTCAACTTCTCCCCCTTTACGGGGACAAAAAGTGATATATAACTGAGGAGATCTCAGTTCTTCCGTTCCGCCACCACACGGGGATATCTTTCGCTTCGCGGGGATAAAAATTTTGAGTATAACCGAATAAATTTCGGTTCTTCCGTTCCGCCACCACACGGGGATATCTTACGCTTCGCGGGGATAGAAATTTATACATATAATACATAACCGAGGAATCTCAGTTCTTCCGTTCCGCTACCGCACGGGGATATCTTCCGCTTCGCCTCGCGGGGATAGAAATTTGTATATATAATACATAACCGAGGAATCTCGGTTCTTCCATTCCGCCACCACATGGGGATATCTTCCGCTTCGCCTCGCGGGGATAGAAATTTATATATATAATACATAACCGAGGAATCTCGGTTCTTCCGTTCCGCCATCGCACGGGGATATCTTCCGCTTCACCTCGCGGGGATAGAAATTTATACATATAATATATAACCGAGGAATCTCGGTTCTTCCGTTCCGCCACCGCACGGGGATATCTTCCGCTTCGCCTCGCGGGGATAGAAATTTTGAGTATAACCGAATGAATTTCGGTTCTTCCGTTCCACCACCACACGGGGATATCTTCCGCTTCGCGGGGATAGAAATTTATACATATAATACATAACCGAGGAATCTCGGTTCTTCCGTTCCGCCACCGCACGGGGATATCTTCCGCTTCGCCTCGCGGGGATAGAAATTTATATATATAATACATAACCGAGGAATCTCGGTTCTTCCGTTCCGCCACCGCACGGGGATATCTTTCGCTTCGCCTCGCGGGGATAGAAATTTATATATATAATACATAACCGAGGAATCTCGGTTCTTCCGTTCCGCCACCGCACGGGGATATCTTTCGCTTCGCCTTGCGGGGATAGAAATTTATACATATAATACATAACCGAGGAATCTCGGTTCTTCCGTTCCGCCACCGCACGGGGATATCTTCTCGCGGGGATAGAAATTTATATATATGGCTCAGAAGCCATCAACATAAAGGAGGCAACGTTTTCATATCATCCCTCTTTTGTGCTTGTCTTCCGAAGGGGAACGCCTATATCCGCCCCTTCCCATGCAAATGAAGGCTTTAGTACATAACGGGTCATTTAGAAAAAATAACTCTTCTTTCCCATTCACTTAGGGCCGCTTTCACCACAGACGAGGAGCCCAATAATGGTTACAAGCCCACTCTCCTCCCTTTTATAGGGGATCCTTTTGTCTTCGTTTCTTTTGCTATCTTCATCCATTTGCCTTTTCATCTCCTTCTTCTTGATCTGTTCATTCCTCCGCCGTCATACTCCGTTGCCTCAATCCTTTTTTTTCATCCCTTTCTCTTTATTCTCAGACTCTCAAAATGCATTCTACCTTCTTCTAGGAGATAGCGGGTCGTTATCCACATCGCAAGAGGAAAGCCGGTCAGCCGTCGGCTCTGTCTTCTTCTTCACTTTCCCCGGTCACCACCACACCTGCTTCATCTCGTCCGTCTTCCTCTCCTCCCCCTGCATCCCTTGTTACTTCCGCCCCGGAGGAAATCGGGACAATTAGTCCTTCCTTGATTTCTCCGGCATTTACAAACCCTTGCTCTCATACTTTTTCTCCCTCTGCCACCAATATTCAGAAGTCGCCTTCTCCTTCACTGCAACTTGAGGATGAACCTGGGGAGGATGCACTTTCATGTTAGCCGATGACAGAGGCTGGCTCACCCCTGCCTTCTATCTCCCCTGAATATCATTCTTCCTCCGAACCCATGGCGGTTGATATCCCCTTACTGCAAACTTCCCCCTCCACTCACCGCCTGAAGAGCCCTTCTCCTCCCACAAATATCATCCCCCTTCTCCCCATCACCAGTGAACTTCCCACCTCAGTATCATCCGTCCCATCTTCTTCCTTTTCTCCCAGGAGTCTTCGGATCCTGAACATAGAGGAAGTGGTTCCTCACATGGAAAGCCTACGACATGCTCTGGATTTGGTATGTTTTCTCAATTAACTTCCTTAGCTTTGTCTTACTAACCGATTTCTTTTCCACAACCGGCATGCAGGCCTTGACCAACCATCAAAAGTTGGATCGCTCCCTCCATCAATATCGGGCTCAAGCTCAAGAATGGGAGCGGCAACAACGGGAAGATTTGGCGAATACTCAGAATCAAGAACGGCTCCTGTTGCAACAATTGCACCTGTGCCAGGAGCAATTAGCCGAAACTCGCCAACAAATTTAGAAGGATGCTGATACTATTGCAGCGTTAAGGGAACAACAACGATCAGGTGTGGAACCACCCGTCCCCCAGCGGGAAGTCCAATCGGCTCCTCTTGATAAGGAGTCTTCTTCGGCTCAAGAGTTAATACGTCTTCAAGGCGGTGGCGAGAGCTCCTCAAGGAAGCAACAGATTCGATGTCATCGCCGCCTTCGTGTTCAATACCGTGAGCACAGGATAAGATAGGAGACCTCCGCACCCGCTTGTGCAAGGAGGTACAAGAAAACTTATCCCTCATAAATTCCAGGGCGCATGCTCACGCCCGTCTACGCAGGCAAGAGACTTCCCTCCAGAGGCTGGGCACTGAACTCGCCCGGACCAGATCTTATTCTAAAGCAGTGGAGGGGATTTCAGCTTCTAAATATGATGGAGATGACGCACCTTGTGCAGCAGGACCAAAATTCCCGAGCCGACGATGTTTCCATACTAGCCGATGCTATTATGGAGATGTCACGCCGCTATGTTGATGTACGCCGAGAACTTCAAGAACAACAAGAAAAATGCCAAAGGCTTCATCGAGAGTGAAACCCTGACCGTCCGAACCGCTAGGAGCGACTTATCATTTTACTGCGCGCCACTTATCAGGACGGATTTAATGAAGCGGTTCGGCAGTATGCCGACCAAGGATTACCTCCTCCAACTTATCCTTCATTTTCTTTAAATTGGGAGGCTGACTTTCGACGTTATCCTCCCGACCGATTTAAGCTGTAATTCGATATCTTGTTTTGAAACGGGAATTTCCTTTCTATTTTCTTTCTCTTCTTCAAGATTTATTAACAATACCGTATTACTCTTGTAAATAACTCATTAATGAAATTTGGAGAGTACTTGACATCTAATTAACGCGATCAAGTTAAGAAGTACTCCCCTTCGGAGTCTCATAATTTATCTTCTTCTATTCCCTACTTCTCATACAGTGTGAAAAAGTTTTAAATGAATGGCATTCCAAGGTCGTGGAAGCTCTTTGCCTTGGTCATCTTTCAGATAATATGTTGACCCTGCTACGCAGCGCGTTATTTCATAGGGTCCTTCCCAG
Organism: Wurfbainia villosa; assembly: GCA_025175895.1. Taxonomy (NCBI): domain Eukaryota; kingdom Viridiplantae; phylum Streptophyta; class Magnoliopsida; order Zingiberales; family Zingiberaceae; genus Wurfbainia; species Wurfbainia villosa. Next base: position 2,222,018 of record JAKLTH010000042.1, read on the forward strand.
TTATGAGCTAACTTTCCGGGGTCTCCAGCTGAATTAACTTTATGCAAAACTCAATCCCTTTCTTGAAATCTTCGAGGCATCACTTTCTTATTAAAGGCTCGCTGCACTCTTTGCTTGTAAAATTCCGCTCGCCTCCGTGCCATCTCCCGCTTTTCCTCCACCAAGTCCAATTCAGTGCTTCGGATAAGTTGGTTCTGATTTGGTTCGTACGTCTTTATCTGATCGCTATTTAACAGAACCTCGACCGGAATAACGGCTTCCGTCCTATACACCAAACTGAAGGGAGTTTCTCCTGTTGCTGTCTTGGGTGTAGTTCGATAGGCCCACAGGACGTCTGGTAACTCTTCTACCCAGTTTCCCCTCTGAGCCCCCAATTTGGTCTTTAATCCTTGAATGAGGATCCTGTTAGTCACCTCCACTTGCCCGTTAGCTTGAGGGTGAGCTACCGAAGTGAAAGTCTGCTGAATGTTGAGACTTTGACACCATTCTTGGATCTTTTTTCCTTGGAACTATCGTCCATTGTCACTGACTATTTTTCGAGGAATACCGTATCGACAAAAAATGTTTCTCCATAAGAATTGTATTACGACATTCTCAGTAATTCTGGCTAGAGGCTCTGCCTCCACCAATTTGGAAAAAATAATCCACAGTCACCAATAAAAACTTCTTATGTAAAGGTGCCGCTGGCATCGGACCTACTATATACATTCCCCATTGATCAAAAGGACAGGAAGAGACCACGACTTTCATTAACTCAGTCGACCGTTCGGAACGGTTGATATGCTTCTGACAAGCGATGCAGGCTTGCACTATACGAGCAGCATCTTGCTGAAGAGTAGGCCAAAAATATCCTGCTAATAAGGTCTTTCTTGCTAAAGCTCTCCCTCCTAAATGATTGCTGCAGCAACCTTCATGAATCTCCCGGAGTACCCATTCCGCATCCTCATTTCCCAAGCATTTTAATAAGGGTCGTCCGAAAGAAGTCTTATATAAGTGTTCATTTAAGAGGGTGAACCGTTTGACTCGGCTTATTAAAGCGGATGCCGCTATTTTTTCTTCAGGGACCTTCCCATGCCGTAAATAAGCTATGATGTCAGTCCTTCAATCAAGAATTAGGCTTGATTCGGGTGCGTCTTCCTCCACGCTGCATATTACTAAGGAAGTATGGATTTTCGTATGAACCGTTTCCAAGGACTTCATTCCTTCCATAGCACTAGCCATCTGAGCTAATTCATCTACCTTCCCGTTATTCTCCCGCGGGATTTGCTTTAAGAGGACCTGACGGAATTGAGCTTTTTCTTTCTCAAAAGCCTTCAAGTACTTATGCAACCTTTCCTCTCGAACCGCAAAAGAACCTTGAAGTTGTGATATTATCAACTGGGAATCCGAATGAATTACAATGGAAGAAGCCCCCACCACTTTAGCAGCCTGCAATCCCGCTAAAATGACTTCATATTCCGCCTCATTATTAGATGCCCGATATTCCAGGCGAACGGCTAGTCGAGTTTTTTCACCATCAGGGGAAATTAATAGAACACCGACGCCGCTGCCCGTAGATCCTGAAGAACCGTTTACGAATATATTTCATGCCTCTGATCCCTCCTCTTTTGCTGTCGAACCCTCTTCCGAGCCGCAGGTTACCTCTGCTAGAAAATCAGCAAGCGCTTGGGCCTTGATAACTGTTCGAGGTTGGTAGTGAATATCATACTCGCTTAGTTCTATCACCCATTTGGCTAATCTTCCAGAGAAATTGAGCTTAGTGACAACCTTGCCCAATTCGCTGTGTGTTAGAACGGTGATGGGATGAGCCAAAAAGTACGACCTTAATTTGCGGGCGGTTAGCACTAGAATATATGTCAACTTCTCCAGCTCCGTATAACGGAATTCCGCCCTCTTCAGGATATGATGTTGGTGCAATCGGCCCAGGTCACGATTGACCAGGACTCGAGTTTGGCTCGAGTGATGTTGTGACGTGTTTTGATGTTTCGACAAAAACATATGACAATGTAATTGTCATTAGGTAAAGTCCAAGTCATGGGTACTTGGCATGGAAAGTCCAAGTGGGACACTTGGCAATGAAAAGTCCAAGCATGGTCTTGGCAATGTAAAAGTCCAACATGGGTTGGCAAGGGAAAGTCCAAGCATGGTCTTGGCATTTGAGAAGTCCAACATGGTCTTGGCAAGGAAAGTCCAAGCATGGTCTTGGCATGGAAAGTCCAACATGGGTTGGCATTTGAAGTCCAAGGGGATTGATATTGGCGGCGTAAAGTCCAAGCGGTAGTCTTGGCGACAAAGTCAAAGTCCAATGGCGTACAGAAGTCCAAGCGGAGTCTTGGCGGCGTAAGTCCAATGTGCCTTGGCGGTGTAGACACCGTTAGCATGACATAGCCGACGGAAGCACCTGAAGGCTAGCGCGATGGATGAACAAGTCATGGATGACTTGGAGGGATCCGAGAGGCGTGAGGCTGATGGAGGTGACTAGAAGGCTTAGGTCTAGGCTAAGGGTGGTCTAGCAAGTATGGGGGAACCATACTTGAGTTAAAACCTCATGTTTGAGGTGTGCCAGTCGACTGGTGCCATGTGGCAGTCGACTGGACCGAGTCAACTAGGGTTTGACTGCGGGTTATGGCCTAGCAATGATCGCCATAGGTTGGCGGTCGATCGATGGCTTCAGCGATCGATCGTCTCGATCACCGATCGGGTGCTCGAGAATCGGCCCACAGAATGGAGTCGAGACTCACCGGTCGAGTGAGGACTTCATCGATCGATGATGGTCACAATGTCGGTCGGTGATGGTAGTTCCGTTGGAATTATCCAACGTGGAACTAGCCGTTGTCTCACGACAACAGTGGCATCAGTCGACTGATGGTCTCGATCAGTCGACTGATCGACTTTTTCTAGCACAGGTTGAAGCTATATATGAAGCTCGTGGTGGAAGAAAAAGGAAATGGTTCTTTGAGGCGATTTGGGGCGAGTTGCTGCTGCAATTCAGGGTCTCCAAGTGCTACTCGATCAACCAAGTGATCAAGCATTCAAAGAGCATTTGTAAAGTGTTTCCTTTACTTGTATTGCTTTGTATTTCACTATATTGCTTGTATTCATTTGATTATTGTTGTAATCATATTGTACGAGGTTTCTTCACCTCCGGATTGTTCCGAGAAGGAGTTATTTGATAGTGGTGTGTGATTGGCATCGCTAGGGCTCATTTGAGCCCGATCCGTGGAGTAGGAACCGTGCGGTTCCGAACCACGTTATATACTCGTGTTAGCGTGTTGTGTTTTCATTATTGTTATTGTATTATCTATATTCCGCTGCGCTAACGAATTTGTAGACACAACCGCGATTTAATTCCATTGACGCTAATCACCCCCCCTCTAGCGTTACAAAGGTCTTAACATATGACTGGTATAATAAATAGGCTGCTGGTGAGAACATTCTTGTTTCAATAATACCGAACTAACGGCTCCCTCTGAGACGGCCAGATACATCCATAATGGTTCTCCGGCTATTGGTTTGGCTAGCAGTGGGAGTCCAACCAAATATTTCTTCAACTCCTGGAAAGTCTGTTCACATTGATCATCCCACTGAAATTTAGTAGCCTTGCGCAGGATCTTGAAGAAAGGCAGTCTTTTGTCCGCCGATCTGGCTATGAATCGTGATAAAGAAACGATCCTACCCACCAGCTTCTGGGTTTCCCGCAGATTAGCGGGTGACTTCATGTTACATAGTGCTTGCACCTTCTCAGGGTTGGCTTGCAACCCTTTCTCAGTCACGATGTACCCCAAGAACTTGCCGCTCTTTACTCCGAACATGCATTTGTTAGGGTTTAGCTTCATATTAAACCACCTTAATGTAGCGAAGGTTTCATTTAAGTCCTTGACTAAATCCCGAGTGACCTTCGATTTGACTAATATGTCATCCACGTAGACTTCCACATTTTTCCCTTTCTGTTCTGTAAAGATTTTGTTCATAAGGCGTTGATAGGTGGCCCCTGCGTTCTTTAATCCGAACGACATTACCACATAAGCGTATAACCCTCCTGCAGTCACAAAGCTAACCATCTTTTGATCTTCTTCGGCCAAAGGTATTTGATGATATCCTTGATATGCATCCATTAGGGACACCACTTCATATCCCACAGTAGAATCCACCAATTGATCAATACGAGGCAAGAGGTAGCAGTCTTTAGGGCACGCTTTATTTAAATCACGAAAATCGATACACATCCTCCATTGCCCCGAAGGCTTAGGGACCAAGACTACATTGGAAACTCATTCGGGAAACTGGATTTCCTTTACATGACCCGCTTTTAGCAGTTTGTCCACTTCTTCGGCTATGACCTTGTCCTTTTCTGGTCCAAAATGGTGTCTCTTCTGTTGGACGGGTCGGGCTCCTTTAGTGATATTGAGATGGTGTTCAACCACTCGAGGGTTGATCCCCGTGAGATCATGCACATCTTTTGCAAAGATGTCTTCATTCTCCTTCAGGCAAGCCACCAGCTCTTCTTTGGTTTCCAGCTGTTGTGCTATCCGTGTGGCCTTTCCTAGAGCGATTTTCACCAGTTCTCCTTCCTCTATTTTGCCAGCCTTGGGGGGGATTCCTCCAGGACGCAGACATCAGTGATGATGACAGCTTTGCCTTTGAGGTCATTGGTTCGGGCTTTCTTCTGATCGTCCCGAATCATATTGTACGAGGTTTCTCCACCTCCGGATTGTTCCGAGAAGGAGTTATTTGATAGTGGTGTGTGATTGGCATCGCTAGGGCTCATTTGAGCCCGATCCGTGGAGTAGGAACCGTGCGGTTCCGAACCACGTTATATACTCGTGTTAGCGTGTTGTGTTTTCATTATTGTTATTGTATTATCTATATTCCGCTACGCTAACGAATTTGTAGACACAACCGCGATTTAATTCCATTGACGCTAATCACCCCCCCCTCTAGCGTTACAAAGGTCCTAACAAGTGGTATCAGAGCCCGGGGCTCTTCTACGGACTAACCGCCGAGAGTTGAAGAAGCTAGAGGGAAGAATATGGAATTTCAAGAAAAATTGGGTGACGACGTCAACATCCCACCTTCCTTCAACCGCGAACATTTCGCGTATTGGAAAGGTAGAATGCAATATTTTCTAATGACAAATATAGAAAATTGGTTTGCCGTGACTATAGGTTTTGATGCTCCGAGAGGAGAAGCGAAAATCCTCAAGATGAAGAGATGGACCAGAGCGAGCAGGGAAAAATTCAAGACAACTAAGGTAACAAAAATGCTAATTGATTTGATACCTAATGATATTTTGTCTATATTAGGAAGCTATAGGGATGAAGGAATTGTGGAACAAGTTGATCGAAGTTCCACGAAAATCCCGAATCGGTCCCAGAAGATTCGGAAGAGGAGGAGACCGAAGAAGAGAGCTCATCCTCAAGTGAAAGTGAGGAATCGGGAGGAAGTGAGGAGTCAACTTCCGGATCGGAAGAGGAAATAGAAGAAGAGGAGAGACCATCTTCTACACCGGAGCAACCTCAAGAAGAAGCTTCGACATCCGCCAAGATGAAGAAGCCCAAAGTCCAATTCCTGCCTCCACCATCGAACTAGGTAACTCAAGCAATTTAGTTTTAAATAAAAACATATTATGTGCTTTGAGTGTAGGAGTATGGGCATTACAAGAGCAAATGCCCAAAGAGGATCAAGAAAGCTCCTCCGGCGCCTAAAAGTCAACAAAAGTCAAGCGGACGGTTCTCCAAGTCTAAAGAGCAAGGAGCAAGTCATTTGCTTCAAGTGCACAGCAGGGGCATTACAAAAATCAATGCCCTAGGGGAGCAAAAAGACCCAAGAAGGAGCATTACAAGTAGGGGAAGCCACTAAGGCAAACCCTAAGGTATATTTAAATAATGCCCGTCTAATTTAAGTATTAAAAAGCATGCTAGAACTAATTTTAGCAATTGTGGTATGTATCATAAAGAGCATGCTAGAAATAACAAACATATGTGTTTAGGAGCTAAGAATGTTCACCTTAAGAATAAGGAGAAATTTGGGACTAATGTCCTTAGAAAAACAATACCTAAGAAATCTATTAAGAAAATCCAAGAACATCTAGGGTTTAATCCAAAATGGACTAGGCATTCGCCAAGAAAGTCCAATGCCCAAGAGTTAAATAAAAATTCTAAAATTGGGCAATTAGAATTAGAGAACCAAGCCTTGAGGTCAAGGCTTGAGAAACTGAAAATACCTAAATAAGATACAAAATCAATCTAAAGGGTCTAATGGTCAAACTCCTAGGTCAAGAAGTCAAAGTCAACATCTAGGACCTAAGAGTCAAAAGTCAACCAAGGGCAAGAATGGTTTGGGTCACAAACCTAAGTGCAAGGTGACTTACCATAGTGTTCCGTTTGACTATGGGACACTAACTAGGTCTAGAAAGACCACGGTCAATGGGAAAGTCATTCCTATAGTTGACCAAGGTTTGTGCCTAGTGACCAAGGTTTCGAAGAAACCTAGGATGGCCACCAATAAGGTTGTTAGGGAGGCAATCCCTAAGTTTAACCTAGGCAAGACCAAAATGACCAAGGCTAATAAGCCTAGGAGGGTCATTAGGAAGGTATCTAGGGAGGTTATCCTAAGGAATACCTAATGAACCCTAGGAGCTCGAATCGATTTTGGATTCCTAAGAGCGTGATTGATTCACGCTAAGATGGGTTTAGGGTGTGCCAACCTTGATTGGATGGGTAGTTAACTCAACCATAATAAAGGTGGCACTTTAAGGTTACTTTCAAGGTTATGGTTACTTTGGAAATATCCTTGAGTTTTAATTTCAAAGAATTTTAGGTTGTGTCAATATATATCTTGAAAACATGAAAATCAATAAAATTGACACTATCTAGATTTAGAGGTCATAGTGTGTACTTTTGATTATTGGCACACTTGGGAAGGTCATGTATCAAGAAATGTGTGGTTAAGATGTAAAGGTAATATCTAGAGTGATACTCAAGTGCCACACAACTTGATGTCTTGTATTCACCATGCTTCATATGTTTTACCATATGTTTGCATGAAATGAATGTCTAGGATAGATTACATCTCACAAAACAAGTCTTTTACCTTGATTGTGTATTTCAACACTTTGAAAGGGTGAGATGTTAGGTTTTGGAAATCATTGAATGTTAATGTTTGCAAAAATGAAATAAAACATTAAAATACATGAACAAATACATAAATAAAAGTATAACATCAATACATTCAAGATACAAGATCTAACGTGATAAAATGGAACAATTAAGATGATAAAATCGAGATTTTCTGATTTTCAGAACTGGAAATCAGACATCGATCGTGATCTGATTATCGGTCGGTGATATGTACGCGATCACGATCGGCCATCGATCAGAGTGCTAGCTCCATGACTCGTGATCGACCATCGATCGGATGTGATCCATCGATCGGTGATGATCACCGAGTAGAAGGCCATCGATCGAGTGCTCGACGAGCGATCGAGTGATATGCACATCGATCGTGATGAGCAACATCGATCGTGATACTCTGTAACGCGTTCGAGGAAGGTTCAACGATCATTGCCGGCGGATCGATCATTGCCGGCTCGGTAAACCCAGTGTTAAACCGCTATCAGTCGACTGATGCTCCACATCAGTCGACTGAATCGTGTTTTTAAAACGCGAACCGCTAGGGTTCGGCATTTCACGCGACGAAAGCTTCTTCCTCTTTCGATCTCCGATCGCCGTCTCCCTCTCCGACCAGCTCTTCCGGCGTGTCAACCTTCCAAAGTCCTAGGGTTCCGGCGGCTGAAGCTTTCCGGCGACTTTTCCGGCGATCCTCAGCAACTCTTGAGTCCTCCCTCCGACACACACATGGCGCCTAAGAGAGCCCGTAGGAATGATCCATCCGAGAGTGAATCTCGGTTGTACCAACCTATGTTGGTTAGGTACATAGATAGGAATTTTTTCGATAGGCATTGTAGTGACGTCATGGAACTCATTGCATACTACAATTTGATGAAGATCGTCTTGTGCACGCATCCAATCAATGATGACCTTATTAAGGAATTCTATCAAAACCTTAAAAAGGTAGATGACGGCCCCTACGTACACTACTCGCGTTGCAAAACGCGATTTAGAGTTCACTCCTGCAATACTGCAGGAGTTTCTCGAGTGTAGGCCGTCAAATGATACCTTTATCTTCTACCCTACCATGGACTTTCCCCTACCTGAGCCTTTTGCCCATATCACTATGGAGTCCATGCATGAGCGCATTTTTGGTTATCCACGTCCACCGGCCCAAAACCTATTTTCTATCACTGAGTTGTCTGCACCTGACAATGTCCTTTATAAGGTCATTGTTGGGTGTTTTCTGCCCATTGTCACTCGGGGTCTGGCTAAGATTCGGCCTCCCCATCTCTTTCTTCTATATGCCATGCGTCTTCAGTTAGACATAAACTTTGCATTGAACATCTTCCATTGCATTGTGCACTTCACTTCCCTGCATAAGGGAAAGTGCATATGCCATTGGACATATCATCACAAAGATGGCTCGACTCGTAGGCATTAACATCCATAGGGCTCTCTGCAGCCATCGAAAGTGTCGATCAGATATCGTCAGAACTTCTCCTTAGCGAAGCTACGGATGGGCGCGAGATGGAGTTGGCGCCGACCACGAGCGCAGGCGACCTCCTCCGCGCCGAGAGATGCAGAGAGAGGGCAGCGAGGATGCGGACACCTCTCGATGAGGATGACGGATGCAGACACATCGGGCCGGTCCATCGATTCGTCGTGGCTCACCGAGTCGAGATTGAGATTATCGCCGTCGGTTGACTCGGTGTGAGTTATTGGCGAGCGTGGCTTTTGGCACACGCGTCTCGATAGGATGGAGGAGACCCAGGCGCGTAGAGCAAAGATCGTAGCGATATGCTAGAGATGATGCGCTCGGACTCGAAGTCGGAACCTCCATCGCCACCTCCTGCGGGACGATTAGAGGATATTGTTTTTGTGGTTGTCAATGTTTGTAGTAAGATTGAGCTTAGCCAATCTTCTTTTGATTGTAAAGACAAATTTAAGTTTAAATGAAATCCTTATTTCTGAAAAATCTTGTGTGTATGAATGAATATTTGTATAATTGTATTGCTACCATATGCCATGTCATCATGTTTATTCTTAATCATTTTATATGTCATGATTATGCTTTAGAATTAAGGATAAATGTCATGTGTCTTTTAGATCTCATCTTATGCCATGACATCATGATCATTGCCACGTTTTAATAATACTATTATTTATGCCATGATCATACATTCATGCATTAACTTGATTAAAATTGATTTAAGGACTATGGCATGACTTGAGTCAGGTTATAAGGGAATCAAGTAGAGTTGCTTTAGAAAATGCATAAAACTCTAGATTAGGGAGAACAAAACCCACATCTCACATCTAATTGACATGTATGTGTGTGTATACACCCTAAATACATGTGAGATGCTAGGATAATAGGTTTTCAAGGTCGTGGTAGTGCATCTAGATGAACTCAAACTTATTTTAAATATCACCAAAAATCATAAGGAAAGCTAATATACAAGCTATGTATATTTAGCCAATAAATTATGGTCCAAGATAAGGTTTGAAAACATTTTAAAATCATTTTGAATAACCTTGGTGAAGTCTATCTTTCGATAGCAATCACCATTGATGAAGTTGATACAAAGTAGGGCCAAAACATTGTAAATTTCAATGTTCTTGAACTTTGTACCAATGTCACTATTTAATGGGTAAAATAATTTTCAAACATTTTTCACCAATTGTGTTGGTCATAAGTATTATCGTATCAAATTTCGTGATTTTTCGATAAGCGTATAATTATTTATGATTTTTGAAATTCATTTACGATGCGAAAATTGGATTTTGATTATCGGTCGGTGGCGATCGGTGATGATATATGTGATCATGTTATCGTGAGTCATTGCCGAGTGATTTTGGGGTTGACAAGGTTTGTTTAACCCGAATTATTCTGATAAGAAGGTCCTAACCACTCTAACCCTAGGATATGCTTTGGAAAGCATTATGAAGGGTGAAAATTCATTGGATATGGATTTGGAGAGGTGTTAGGTCAAAGTATCAAATTGAGGTGGTGGAAAGTTCAATGTTGAATTTCCAACCTTAATTTTGATGATTTAGAGTTCCTATTGGCTTAGGGACTCCCCAAAGACATTGTTGGTGCAATGGTCAAGGGGGAGCAAGCCTTTAGGGGGAGGTATCCATCTTGGGATGATGGACGTGTTTTTCTCCTTGAAAAGGAGAAGTTATGGGAATGTTATCAATTTGGGAAATTGATGGATTTTTAGAAACCCAATTTGGAAATTGGGAGAGTGATTAGGATTGCCTCTCTCGAGTGATATGAAACTTATCACTAGGAAGATGGTAGGCATCCTAGGTATTTTTGAACAAAGGGGGAGATTGTAAGATCTCATTGGGACATGAGACATTGACCTCCTTGGAGAGAAAACCTTTTTGATGTTAGTCAAAAAGGGGGAGAATGTTTGGGGGAGAACATTTGTGATAATTGGTAAAGGATTTGAGTTAGTGTTCTAACTCAATAATTTGTTTGGTTTTTGTCAAACATCAAAAAAGGGGAGATTGTTGGTGCAATCGGCCCAGGTCACGATTGACCAGGACTCGAGTTTGGCTCGAGTGATGTTGTGACGTGTTTTGATGTTTCGACAAAAACATATGACAATGTAATTGTCATTAGGTAAAGTCCAAGTCATGGGTACTTGGCATGGAAAGTCCAAGTGGGACACTTGGCAATGAAAAGTCCAAGCATGGTCTTGGCAATGTAAAAGTCCAACATGGGTTGGCAAGGGAAAGTCCAAGCATGGTCTTGGCATTTGAGAAGTCCAACATGGTCTTGGCAAGGAAAGTCCAAGCATGGTCTTGGCATGGAAAGTCCAACATGGGTTGACATTTGAAGTCCAAGGGGATTGATATTGGCGGCGTAAAGTCCAAGCGGTAGTCTTGGCAGCATAAGTCCAATGGTTGGCGGCGTAAAGTCCAAGCGGAGTCTTGGCGGCGTAAGTCCAATGTGCCTTGGCGGTGTAGACACCGTTAGCATGACATAGCCGACGGAAGCACCTGAAGGCTAGCGCGATGGATGAACAAGTCATGGATGACTTGGAGGGATCCGAGAGGCGTGAGGCTGATGGAGGTGACGCTAAGGGTGGTCTAGCAAGTATGGGAACCATACTTGAGTTAAAACCTCATGTTTGAGGTGTGCGGTCTGGTGCCATGTGGCGGTCATTGGACCGAAAGTCAACTAGGGTTTATTTGCGGGTTATAGCCTAGCTGATCGCCATAGGTTAGCGATCGGTGATGGCTCAGCGATCGTGATCGTCCCGATCGGTCGGTGGTGCTCGAAGTCGACCCGCGAGAATGGAGTCGAGACTCGACTGGTCGAGTGAGGACTTCATCAGTCGACTGATGGTCACAATCAGTCGACTGATGGTAGTTCCGTTGGACTTATCCAACGTGGAACTAGCCGTTGTCTCACGACAACAGTGGCATCAGTCGACTGATGGTCTCGATCAGTCGACTGATCGACTTTTTCTAGCACAGGTTGAAGCTATATATGAAGCTCGTGGTGGAAGAAAAAGGAAATGGTTCTTTGAGGCGATTTGGGGCGAGTTGCTGCTGCAATTCAGGGTCTCCAAGTGCTACTCGATCAACCAAGTGATCAAGCATTCAAAGAGCATTTGTAAAGTGTTTCCTTTACTTGTATTGCTTTGTATTTCACTATATTGCTTGTATTCATTTGATTATTGTTGTAATCATATTGTACGAGGTTTCTTCACCTCCGGATTGTTCCGAGAAGGAGTTATTTGATAGTGGTGTGTGATTGGCATCGCTAGGGCTCATTTGAGCCCGATCCGTGGAGTAAGGCAGTGCGGTTCCGAACCACGTTATATACTCGTGTTAGCGTGTTGTGTTTTCATTATTGTTATTGTATTATCTATATTCCGCTGCGCTAACGAATTTGTAGACACAACCGCGATTTAATTCCATTGACGCTAATCACCCCCCCTCTAGCGTTACAAAGGTCCTAACATATGACTGGTATAATAAATAGGCTGCTGGTGAGAACATTCTTGTTTCAATAATACCGAACTAACGGCTCCCTCTGAGACGGCCAGATACATCCATAATGGTTCTCCGGCTATTGGTTTGGCTAGCAGTGGGAGTCCAACCAAATATTTCTTCAACTCCGGAAAGCGTTCACATTGATCATCCCATCAAATTTAGTAGCCTTTGCAGATCTTGAAGAAAGGCAGTCTTTTGTCCGCCGATCTGGCTATGAATCGTGATAAAAAAACGATCCTACCCACCAGCTTCTGGGTTTCCCGCAGATTAGCGGGTGACTTCATGTTACATAGTGCTTGCACCTTCTCAGGGTTGGCTTGCAACCCTTTCTCAGTCACGATGTACCCCAAGAACTTGCCGCTCTTTACTCCGAACATGCATTTGTTAGGGTTTAGCTTCATATTAAACCACCTTAATGTAGCGAAGGTTTCATTTAAGTCCTTGACTAAATCCCGAGTGACCTTCGATTTGACTAATATGTCATCCACGTAGACTTCCACATTTTTCCCTTTCTGTTCTGTAAAGATTTTGTTCATAAGGCGTTGATAGGTGGCCCCTGCGTTCTTTAATCCGAACGACATTACCACATAAGCATATAACCCTCCTGCAGTCACAAAGCTAACCATCTTTTGATCTTCTCCAAAGGTATTTGATGATATCCTTGATATGCATCCATTAGGGACACCACTTCATATCCTACAAGAGAATCCACCAATCGATCAATACGAGGCAAGAGGTAGCAGTCTTTAGGGCACGCTTTATTTAAATTACGAAAATCGATACACATCCTCCATTGCCCCGAAGGCTTAGGGACCAAGACTACATTGGAAACTCATTCGGGAAACTGGATTTCCTTTACATGACCCGCTTTTAGCAGTTTGTCCACTTCTTCGGCTATGACCTTGTCCTTTTCTGGTCCAAAATGGTGTCTCTTCTGTTGGACGGGTCGGGCTCCTTTAGTGATATTGAGATGGTGTTCAACCACTCGAGGGTTGATCCCCGTGAGATCATGCACATCTTTTGCAAAGATGTCTTCATTCTCCTTCAGGCAAGCCACCAGCTCTTCTTTGGTTTCCAGCTGTTGTGCTATCCGTGTGGCCTTTCCTAGAGCGATTTTCACCAGTTCTCCTTCCTCTATTTTGCCAGCCTTGGGGGGGATTCCTCCAGGACGCAGACATCAGTGATGATGACAGCTTTGCCTTTGAGGTCATTGGTTCGGGCTTTCTTCTGATCGTCCCGAACCATTTGCACGTAGCAGCTCCTGGAGGTCTTCTGTTCTCCACGGATTTCTCCCACCGATGGACCCATTGGAAATTTCAGCTTCTGGTGGTACAGGGAAGCCACGGCCTGAAAAAGGGTGAGGAAAGGACGCCCAAGAATAGCGTTATAAGTGGACGGAGCATCCACAATGAGGAAAGAGATTATACTGGTTTTATGACTGGGCTTTACGCCCAGAGTCAGAGGCAATGAAATCTGCCCCGTAAGGTGTACTACATGCCCTGCGAATCCAAAAAGGGGGTGGTCACATCTTCTAGCTGGGCATTCCCCAGCTGCATCTGTCCGAATGCTTCCTGAAAGAGGATGTTGACGGAACTTTCCGAATCGACCAACACCCGGACCACTTCATAATTGGCCAAGGATATACGAATAACCAAGGCATCCGTATGGGGCAGTAGGACACCCTGTAAATCTTCTGGCCCGAATGAAACGAGCGGTGCAACTTGAATAGTCTGGTCGGTGACAATGGTCAAACTCTCCATGAGATGGGCATACGATTTCCGCGCTCGATTGGAGTCCCCATCGGTAGGTCCTCTAGCTATAACATGAATAACTCCTCGTGTGGGAGCGTTATCTAAATTGGATGAAGGGCCCTCACCTGATGGGCCTCCTTGGGAGACAACCTCTTGGGACGACGTTTGAGGGAAAGTGACTTGAGGTTGTTGATTATAGGACCCTGGACGAGTTACATTGGGTCAGGGGCCTCGCCGTGCCGGTCCTCGTGCCTGGAGCCTTACTTGCGGATATGCAGTATGGAGGCGATTCAATTCCTCTTGTAACTTGAAACATCGGCCACTACTGTGGTCGTATTCCGTATGATATTGATAGAAGAATGGGACAGGAGGGTTACGTGGGATCCCCCTATATCCTAAGGGTCGTTGCAGCAGACCCTGTTGGTCATAGAATTCCATTTTCCGTTCTTTCTAAGTTCTCACAGGAGGAAGCGCTTCAGCGGCCATGATTTGTAATGGCGGGACGGGGTGAACACCTTGCATCATTGGACGAGGCCTCGGAACCTCCTGTCGAAAAAGTCTTGTATACTCCCGTCGAGGGGGCGCTTGAGGAGCAGCGGGACGAGCTCTTTCAGTTGGGACTGCTGCGGCAGTTCGTTCAGCTCTCCGTACCTTTAATCCTTCTTCTTCGCGGATAAACTGCTCCATGCGGCAATAGCTCCTCATAACTATCATGAGTTGTCTTAACAAGGAGGAAGGGCCCTCCTTGACCCATCTTTGAATAAGCGCCTCTAAAAGATTCGGATCGGGCTGAGGGGATTCCCCTAGCTGCAGAAGTGAATTGGTGAAGATACCCCCTAAGGGATTCTGAGGGTCCCTGAGTGATATGCATTAACATAGAGGCGTCCTGTTTATACGTCTTGCAACTGACAAATTTCCGACTGAACATTCTCTGGAAATCAGCGAAACAAGTGATCGATTCTGGGGGTAGAGTATTTAACCACTTTTGTGTCGAGCCAGTTAGGGTGGTTCGGAAGACTCGGCACTTGAGAGTGTCAGTATAACAATGGAGTGAGACCGCTCCGTCAAATTAAGATATGTGCTCTTCGGGATCCGTCGAACCATCATACTTATTGATCTGAGGATTCTGGAAGTAAGGTGGAGGGAGCTCAGAGAGAATGTCCATTGTAAAGGGACTGGGCTCGTATACTTCCGGAGGTCTGGTTGATTGACTTTCGCCCTGTTCTTCCCTGCGCGTTTGGGTGAAGGGCATAGTGTTCTGAGGCGTTCTTCCCCCAAGTCCGCCTCCAAGCAATATTTCCCCATTGATGGCTGTACGAGATGAAGGAGGCATTTCTGGGGGTGGGTCTCTGGAAGAAGGTTCCCCGGAATGCGGATGCAGATACCCGGTCCTTCTCCTTTCCCTAGCGAGGGCTTCTGTAATAGCGTCATCCATCAAGGTCTTCAACTGCGATGGTAGAAGGGTGATGGGGCGCTCCTCCGCTACAGAGGTAGCAGGTTGTTGTACTTCTTCAGGTTGCATCTCGACGTCCAGCTCAATGTTCCCACAGACGGCGCCAACTGATGCGGACGGGTGAAATCTGTTTACTCCTTTTTCAATGCAGTGAAGCACTGAGGGAGATCTCAGAGGGTTCTCACAGGCCGCAATCAGTAAAGAAATAAGAAGATGAAGTAGATGAAACGCAAGAAATCGACGCCAGCAATCGAGACTCAGACACAAAATGTAACGTGGTTTGGAATAAGGATTCATACTCCACGGAGGTGAGCTTTCTCACCGGATGCAGTGCTTAAGCACTTTCACTATGAAGGTACTCTTTTACGGAAAGTAAGTTTCCGAAGGTGGAGGAGAAAAACCTCTTACAGTGATATCACAAGACGAGAAAAATACAAGAGATGTAACAACGACAGATCTCCGTCCTTCTTCTCCGGCGAGCCGGTTGTCGCTCTCCTTCTCCTCCTGCGTCCCCTTCTCTCTTGCTGGGTGGGAATAATTGCGGATCCTTCTTTCCTCCTTGCTTCCTCCCTTTTATCTTCCCTTTTCCTTCATCGTAATGTTGCAGGCTATCTCCATCGTACACGTGACCACCACCTCCACCTGGAGAATAATTCTATTACAGATATGAGAAGTGAAGACTCCTTGGAATATTGCGTGGGGCCTCCCAAGCCGTTGCCTAACACCTCCTCTTCTACTTTTCGGGTAACTAGGTTAAACTATCTCCCTCAACCATCCGCTTTGAGTGAAGCTAGCTTAGGTCTATAGCCCACGGGCGCCCTAGCCCTAGGGTTCCTCATCAACCCGAACCAATTCCTCTTTTTCCCGTGCCAAACTTCCTTCGTATCGATCAGGTTAAGTCAACCCTCTATCCATCCCATCGGCTTCTGGAATTATCTAGTTGAACCAATTCTTGTTCCACTCTTAGCGAAGTGTCTTCCGTCTCTTCTTTGTCGTATCAATTGCTTCTGCTAACTCTTCCGTGTCAATTGCTTTAGATATTCTCCCGTACCAATGACTTCTGATATTCGTGCCCGAACCAATGGCTTCTGATATTCGCGCCCGAACCATTCTTCCTTTTCTCCCTTCGCTGAGCCGAATATTTTGGATCGGATCATGCGTCATCCGCTAACTCTTCTATCGAGAACTATATAGAAAAGGTACCAGCAGTATCACAAATCATTTATGTATTAGATTTTCTTCTCCTTTTTTTTTCAAAAAATTTTATATATATTTAGGTAAGCACCGGCAAGTGCCACAATTGGCTATCCAGTTGTTCTACTATATATCACTATTTGTCAATGGGAGACGAGCTGTGTGGTAGTAATGTCATGCCCATTATTATCGTGTATTTATTTTCTTAACAAGCGAACAAGTTCAGTAGATGTATCAAGGTGCTAAGAGACTATCTTCTAGTATAATTTATGTACAGATTCTATCTTCTTATTCCCTTGAGTATTTTAATACTGAACTATTGTGCGAAGTCTTGACTTAGTGACGTACATCTAAAAAGGTAAATATATATACGAGTCACGCCATATATGCAAGTGCATTTACACTTTATATTCCTTACGGCCAAATGAGCCAGGGACTCTATTCTTCTCGAATTGCTTTATTTTCCATTTTTTTTTTTTCTATTATGATTTGAGCTCAAAGGGGATTCATGAAGTGTCCTCTTCACTGTAAAAGTTGAAAATCTGTCCAACTAATAATTATTTATCATCCGTCCCAAAATACTGACGAGAGAGAGATAAATCGTGAGGGGAACAAAATTCCTTGACACGGTGACAAAACAGAAAAGGATCCATCTGAAACCAAAGGGATTTTAGATCTTTTATCCGACATCGAATCCTATCCATTCTGCAAATAATATTCTGTCTTATTATCGCACAGTTCCCATGGAGACAAATGACATCGAATCCTATCCATTCTGCAAATAATATTCTGTCTTATTATCGCACAGTTCCCATGGAGACAAATGCCCTCCTCGCTGATGTTACTTTGACAAGTCATCTAAAATGGTTTTTCATCACTCTAAAGTTATCTGTAGATTTCTTGATTGCAGAGATCTATCTCCTATTCTTGACTGAAATATTTTAGCATCGTTTGTAAGAACATTTGAGCTGATGTTGAGATGCATGGATGATTCCGAGCTTCATTTCCTTCGCTAGAAAGAGTTAACAAATGATAATTGAAGCCAATCCTTTCAGAGATTCGCGGCACGGTGAAGGTCCATATTCCTTGTCTCTTTCTCTGCAACTGTTCGGATGTGAAGTTGTTTGTCTCCCTTGGGCACAATTGTTCGCGTGTTCGTAACAGTTGCCTCTTCTGCAATTCCTCGAGGCCTGCCACAATCCAAGCAGGGGATAACTCTATTCTCCTGGAATTGCTCCGTTTTTATTTTTTCTATTATTTTTCTGTTCAGATCGACTTGAACGTCCAAAGAGATACATCAAATTGGCCTTGACGACCTCCTCACTCGGTGTTATTTTGATAGATCATCTCGAAAATTTTCCACCACTGTGAAGTCATTTATGGATTTTTTGATCGTGAAGATCATCCTGTCTCTTGTTTTTGGACAGAATACTTGTGTTTTCATTTAATATGTATGCCCTTAATTAACCAGAGAAATAGAATAACTTTTATTGTTGATATACTATTCAGTATTCACCTCCTCTTTCTGTTGAGATCCTAAATATTTGCTATACCAACAATCATTTGCAAGAGTCTTAAGAATATATAGATGTTATTTTAAGTAAAAATAATAAATTTAAATTATTTATGACTTTATAATAAAATTATATAAAGTTTATCTTAAAATTAAAATCATTATACGCTAAATAGGATATGGAATAAAGGTTTGAGAACATAATTATATTCAAGAGAGTCTTAATAATACAATAATCTTAATTCCAATCAAATCTAATAAGCATAAGATTATTAATTATTTTTGGTTAAAATTCATTGCTGAATTTTGTCAAAAACTTAGTGTTGACTTTAGCCATTTTGGAATCAATCCAAATCAGGATCAATGCATTTTTAAGAGCCTTGAGTTTCATCATGCTCTCTGACTTTGATTTCACACTCTAGATAGTTTATTGTGAATTTCTAAATTTATTCTACTTTAAGTAATTTGACATGAATTCACCGTTGACTTAATTAGGCATATTATATTCGCTGAATAATAACATCAATATATATGTTCCTAAAACTCTTTTGACTTTGACCATGTTAAAAATTTTAAAATTTATATATTGTATAATCATCAATGAATTTTGGTCAAAATTCATTTATAATTTACTTACATCATAACCAATTTAAACTAAAAGTAATGTACTTCTAAAAATCTCTTGAGTTTCACCCTGTCTAAAATTCTAGATTCTTTTGTCTATATGATTATTAATAATTTTTTTTATCAAAACTCATTGATAATAATACGTTGTCTAGAATCAAAAATTTTGAGCATAATCAAAATTAGAAATAACATTCCTACTATTGTTAAATGAATATGATAGACATAAGTATAATGATGAGTTTGTATCAAAATTATATTAAGTTGTCTATTTTTCAAAAATCCACAACATGCTATTTAAACTATAGAATTAAGATTTGATAATATGACGAAACTGAGGAAGCTTTTATGAGCAAATTGATCTTTGTTGGAGTTGATTTTGATATTTTTTTTAAGGTCATTAGTGAGTTTTGATCAAAATTTATTAATGATTGTTCGGTGTCTCAATTCTAAAATTTTGAACATGGTCAAATTCAAAGAAGTCCTAAGAATGCATTCATATTGAGTGAATACGATAGTCTTAAATTCAATAGTAAATTTATCATAAAATTATTTAAATTTCATAAAATTAGCGGAATTAAGTTTTGAGGTAAGGTGAGACTCAAGAAGATTTTAAAAGTATATTAGTTATGGTTTATGTTGATTTTGATGTTTTCAAGGTGATAAGTAAGTTTTGACTAAAACTCACTAATAGTTGTACGATGTTCATATTTTAAAATTTTGGACATAGACATAATTAATTAGAGAATCTTACAAATACATTAATTGTGTCGTTGTCGAGTGAATATGTCAAAATTACATAAATTAAATTTCAAAAACTCCATGCTATTTAGGTTATGAAATTAAGATTTAAGAAATAGTGAGACCTAGAAGACTTCTAAGAGTCTATTAGCCTTAGTTTGAATTGATTTTAACCATGTTTAGGAATTTTAATTTGGGCCTTGTATAACCGAGTGAGTTTTGACCAAAATTCACTAATAAATTTAGATTTGTCAAATTAAACTTAAATTAGAATCAATATCAATATAATATTGGGACTCTCTTGAGGATAAATACATCCTAGCTCCAACTTGATCCTACATCCTATTTAGTTCACCGTGAGATTTAAAAAAAATAATCAAGAGAGAGAAATAGTACTTTCAAAACCCTTAGTATAAATATAAAATTTTTTAGTATGTTATTTTAATGCTTATAAAAGTTAAATATGGGGTATCGATTTTATTAGCCTTTATAGTTTATCATCCCATCTCAGTTAGTCTTTTGATCCAACGGCAACATCGTCATCAAATGTGTCTGTAGTAAAAGGTGATTATATTCATTCTCAATGTTTATTTCTCATCGTCGATCTTTCGGTGATGATGAAAAAAAAATTACGGGTCAAAATAACAGAGAATTTTTAAGTTCGAATGAGAATTTTAGATTTCACATCGAGAATCAACAATTGTCCATATATAACAATATCTATATTGCTATATTATTGTAAATATACTATGTAATGATTAGATTATGTCTTAGAGAGTGTAGTAGAAGAGAGACTAATGAGAAGATTCACACAAGTTTAATTTATTTATTTTTTAATTTTTATAGATTAAGAAGATTGGCCAAAATCCCATACTACTGTGTCAAAATTTATCTTAAAATGATCTTTACGTTCTGTTTGAATTTGAGCGAGGAAAAATTCATTAATAGAAAGAGAAGGGAAGCGAAGAGAGGAGAAAGAAAGGAAGGGGAGAAGAAAAGAGAGTTGCAATTTACGACTTATAAATTGAAATATAAAAAAATCTTCTTTTTCGTGAATAAAAAAAATACTTTTTTTACTTTTCCTTCCTCTTATCTTACTTCTTCTTAAACAAAATTTAAAATTCTTCTCCCTCTGCTTGCTCTTCTCTCACTCTCTCCCGAATAAAATTTAAAATTCTCTTCCTCTTATTTATTCTTTTTCTCACTTCCTCCCCAAACACAACGTGAATCTCTTGCAAGTGCTCACTACTGGCGATAGACATCACCATGTATCCTTTTTATGCCTCTCGACGCTCCAACACAAAATTGAATTCAAACCTTTCACAAAGGAAATCAATCCAAGAAGGAGCTGAGCTATTTGGAGTCATTTCCAAACTCCCTTTCGAAAGGTCTTAAGAACAGCAACCTCGTCATGAACAATTAATAAACCCTATCAACCAACAAATCGTAAAATAATGGAGCATGCTTTTGAAGCGTCCGAGATTATCAAAACTCCCTGCAGGATCACAAGTATGATGCAGATGCAATATCATTCTTCCCCGCGAATTCTGATTTGGTGAGATTCTTCCCCATTAATTCTAATTTTCAACAAGTTGGGAAAACTAGTGCTAGCTATGAAATACAACCAAATGACAACAAACTTGCCTCGGATGCGAGAAAGGAAAGTGTTCTCCCACAATATGAATAAGTTAGCCCGTCCACAATGGCCAAATGCCCTAATTGACAGCTGACTCCAACCTAAATGAATACCCCACTCAACTTATTCCTTTGAATGCACTCTCAAGTCTCTTTACAACTCGAAGAGACGAACATCCATCTCGATTCTCAATTCAATCCCTGAAAGTTATCTTGTCGCTATCTTACACACTTTGTTTTTATGTATTTTTATTCATTTTTGCTGGCGGCAATTATTAACGAGAATGGACGAAGCGTCGTGTTCTAGCGCCCAAAATTTTTGATTTAGGCGCAGGCGCAGGCGCAGGCGCAGGATCAAGAAGTTCTCTTCTAATCTCCGAGAATTGTGAATTAATTTTGCGGTTGTTTTTTCATGGTGGACATCGTCTCAGTACAAAAGATCTCAACTATCACGAGTTGAATTCCACAGAAATGCTTTGACTTTTGCCAAAAGAAGGGAGACCAATTGGGCATTCCACTGCCTTTCAGTCTCCACTACTTTTTTCTTTCCCCCTTTGTTCCAATTTATCAGTGTTCTTCTTCACCTTCGTTGAGGATTTTTCGTCCACTTTCCCTGTATTGCTCTTTATCCTCCGATATCGCTGGCAGGTTTAGTCGTGTGTTCTAAGTTTGCTCCTTTGGACTTGGTATGTTTTTGCATAAAGATTCGATCTTTGACAGTAATTTGATCCAGGAACTTTTCAAAATAGGTTCTTGACATTGAATCGAGGATTTTTGTCCCTTTTTTTTCCCCCCTTCTTTTTTAACCATGAAGCTGCAGCTTCTTTGAATTCAATTCCGCAGGTAAAGCTTCTAGGGTTTTGTTCAGGCTTTAGCTAGCAATTTCCTCTGCCAAAATCGTTTTTTTAAACTCCTTTAAAGCTCCAATGTTTCTTCTGCAGTCTTCAAGCTACGTTACTTAGCAGCTTCTTGAAGGAATGGAAATCGTCAGCAACAACAACACATTCACCGGCGAACTTAGCCGCCAAGGATTCGCCGGCTTCCTCGATGTTTTCGTCCACCAAGCTCGCGACATCCACAACATCTGCATCTACCATAAGCAGGACGTTTACGCAAAGCTCTGCCTCACAAGCGATCCGGACGTCACTGTCGCCACCCGAACCATCAATGGCGGCGGCCAGAACCCGGTCTTCGACGAGCGGCTCCGCCTCTGCGTGCGGACGGTCGAGTCGTCCCTCAAGTGCGAGATTTGGATGCTGAGCAAGGTGAAGAACTACCTGGAAGACCAGCTGCTGGGGTTCGCCCTGGTGCCCCTAGCCGACGTCCTCGTGGCTGACGGCAAGCTACTGGCGCAGGAGTTCTCCCTCTCCTCCACCGACCTCTTCCATTCCCCTGCCGGTTTCATTCAACTCTCGCTCTCTTACGCCGGCGCTTCCCCGAATGTGATGGCGCTCCCACGGGTGAACCCCCTCCTCCCCGAGGCCACCTTGCCGAAGACAGAAAACCCCCATGAGTACCGGAAGATCGAGTTCCCGGATTTGAAAGCTGCCAAGGAGAATCACATGATGATTTCGGAGTACTTCGGTCTCGAATGCTCGAACATGGAGACACAGTGCGCCGAGGCTTGGATCGATCCGGAGAGCTGCAATCGTGAGGATGACGAAGCAGGGGTGCGCCTCGTTGAGAGCTTCTCCGGCGTCAAGGACAGATTGTACTCGACTGGTCTTTCAAAAAACGACACTCCTCTTACCAGAGATTCCTCTGTCTTGCTTCCACCCACCTCTCGTGATTCCTTAGCCACCGCAACTCCGAGCCCGAAAGAGAAGAATCCGAGAGTCGCAGAGAGCGAGGCCGATTCGAACGACAACAATTCGACAATGAATCAAATCATCCGCATCAACATTGAGACAGAGCAAACAGTGGTGCAACAGGAGATAGTGGACATGTACATGAAGAGCATGCAGCAGTTTACAGAGTCATTGACCAACATGAAACTTCCAATGGATGTGGACGGCAACCCCTCTTCGACTTTGCAGAGTGCTACAGTGAGTTCCGACGATAGGCCGGCGACGGTGGCAGCGAAGGGAATCGGCTCTCGTGTGTTCTACGGGAGCCGGGCGTTCTTCTGAGCTCAGTGCGAAGTACCCAACACACAACTTGCTAACTCTGTGTGCGAGTGTCAAACTCGTTGTTATCAATATTTCCTCTTGCGTCTTAACGCTTATGCTTGCTCATGCCCAACTTGTTGTTGGTATAAGATGGCCATTGGCCTACGTTCTAAAGATTATCCACTTCATGAAGCGTTTCTAATCCTCGTCTGATTTTCATATTGGACGAGGTGGATTTGTTAGATATTGGATAAACATATTAAATTACTTGACACGGATTTACCCTTGCCAATGCCAATAAACTCACTCATTAAAATAATTTAATTAATGATTAATTATAGATTTATATTATTAGACGTGGATAATAGAATTATTGAT
Organism: Wurfbainia villosa; assembly: GCA_025175895.1. Lineage (NCBI taxonomy): Eukaryota > Viridiplantae > Streptophyta > Magnoliopsida > Zingiberales > Zingiberaceae > Wurfbainia > Wurfbainia villosa. The sequence continues at coordinate 2,245,540 of JAKLTH010000042.1, forward strand.
GGACTGTTAATTAATTTGAACTTACTTTATATGTAGATATGATGATTCTCTTATTTTTCTTCGCAAAAGCGAGTTCTGTCCCTCCATGCACTAGTTATTAGTCTCAAGGACTAAAGATTCACCATAATTTACCTCTCTTATGAGACCCAAGAGCGGACTGGTAGGGGCCGCTAGGTTGACGGTTCTAACCTTTTACGCAAATGATGATTCTCTCATTTTCCCTGTTGGTCTGAGAGTTATCAGAATCATCTTCTTCGGACGTGTGGAATTCAGATGCAAATTTATCATTTTATTTTTATTTCTACTGCAGTTTCGTTATCACATATTTGTTATAGATTAAATGATAAAATTTAATATTCAGATCATTTGATTTATTTTTATTTTTTTAATCACGGATGTGCACATTAACGGATAGGATTACTATCATAATTACATTGATCTCTTACAAGAGTTTTTGGACTGAACTTTGAATAGCGACTGACCAGAGCACGAAAATCATTTTCATCGACTATATATAACTTCTTCTTTTTTTAATCTCATCTTATTAATTACATGTCAAACAAATCCACTTGCTAAAAAAAATAAAATCCTTCTTTTATATTTCCGTATAATAGATCTTCCTTTTAACTTGGACCTACGAAATCGAATTATTAATTTTATTTTATCAATTTTGAAATACAGTATAAATAAAGCTAGATAATGATCATCCGTACTAGATTAATTTATACGAACTTTTAAAATGGAATCATCAATGCGTGATTATTGTTCTGATCATTAATTAGCCAATTATATTAATCCTATCACCTAGCTCTTTGATCTCATTAGCAAGCAGTTCCATTTTCACTTCTGTTTTGTTATATCCCAAGCTGTGGTATATATCATCAGTGTCTTCGAAGTTCAAGCTTCCTCTTTAGTATGGCCTTAATTAGTATCCTCTAGTTCCACCACGGCCGGTGTCACAACCATGCCTCTGCTCTACTGGAATTCTCCTGGTTCTAACTTGTAAGACTAAGACCTTGGCCAAGTAAAATAATAATAATTAATGTGCTCTTGCCAACAATTTTCATATCTTAGCAAATGCACAGCGTACGTAACATCGCCGAGCGGTTCCTGAGTTCCTTCACCCACTCTAGTCGTCGCATCATGAATGCTCGCTATTAGTAAGGGCCGATGCACATTGAATTCGATCACCTAAACCATCGAACAAATTTTCCATTCAACATGCACCAGAGCTAGTTTGCATGGGCCAGACAACGGCGGATTAGCTAGCAAGCATTCTCTCAGACGAAAAAATTAAGCTTTGATTTTGCTTAATTATGAGATAAATATATGCACTGTGAGCCCTGTGCCATTAACCCCCTCCCTAATTTAGTTTCCCAAAGTCCTTTTTTTGCCTCGTGACCTCACGGCTCGCTCGCCAGACCCCGACAAACATTTAAAGCGACGTTGGGGACACGCAATATTGGCACCGTCCTCTTCTCCCATGTACGCACCACTCGCGATGTTATTAGGGTTAGAGGGGAGCGAGGTCGTTGCCATGGTAACTCAACCAAAATCCGCCACTGTTCGCTCCCATTGTAAATTGTACATTGCAAATACCACAAACTGAGAACGGAAAGCAAAATGCTCTCAATTAATATAATCCAAATTCGCGGTATGAAAACAGGAAAAAAAAAATGTAACTATTCCTTTTTTACAATTGAAGAAGTGCGAATTAAAAGCCTAGATTTCCCAGCAGATTTTACCATAATGAACGGATGTTCTTTTCACCGCCAGCTGATGATGTTATAATTGGACAACTGTGAGAGGTTAGTACATTGCCTTACATGGTTTACAAAATATAAATGGGAATTTAAGGGACATAAAAAAAAAATGTATTCCAACGAGGCGGTCAGTGAATGTGAATCTAGTAGTTACTGTTTGATTGGGCCTAGGGAAGAACGTTGGGCCCATGGGGAGCCCCATCCAGTCGCCTTGATAATGATCGATTGGATAGCGATTCGGCAATCTGTTCAGATTAAGAACGTGAAGTTTTTTTGGTTAAATTATCGTTCGAACAAGGTACGTTTTAATGTTTCTTTATTTGTCGATTTCTTGCTGTAATATTCTCGCGATTAATGCTGCTAATATGTTTTTTTTTTTTAATTTTTAATTTGGGATAAACATACGCATGCAACGAGTCTATAAAAAGGAGGCGATTTTTTACCTTCCCTCGTTTCGAACTCGAGGATTTATTTATCCCTCCCTGTTTCGTCTCCGCCCTCTACCAGTCCCGAGAATTGTTCGAGGAACACTAGGCCGGCTTTTGCATGCGACACAGTAGGTTTTGCAATCGGAAGAGTTTTTTTTTTTTTCGGTTGGTCAGGAAGTGGAGTTTGTGCAGTGGGTTTGTTGGATTGGAGTTGCTTCTGTTTCAAATATTTTCTCGTTTGGTTTTCCTCCGAGAAGGGGGTTTTTGATGCATTTTTGAGCCTGTTGTCTCACGTTCGTAATCTTCCGCCAGTCTCCCCGCCGATGCTTGTTCTTGTTCGTTCTTGCTTTTGACTGGAGTTTTGGTCGAGAGCAGTTTTGCAATTTTTTTCTTTTTTTTTGTGAAACCAATCGGCGTCGTCTATTGATTGCGTTGCTCTGTCTTCTTTACGCATTGGTTTCCAGTGTCGTCGAAGGGGTCTTGTTTTCTTTGCCCTCCGTTTTATATGATGATTCAAAAACTGTTCCTGTCCCTTCTCTTTTAGTTGCAGTTTTGTTTATTGCAAACTGCAAACTTTGGCTCTAAACGCTGTCTGTATTTTATTCCGGAAAAGGAGAAAGGAAAGGTGTAGTTTTCACGGAAGCATTTTCTCTTTATTTCTTTCTTTCTCCATTGTTTTCTCTCCTTGCCCATTCTGCTGGTTTCTGGATATACCGCATTGTTAATCTGTATTATTAAGTGGTAATTTATGTAATTCAACAGATGTTTTGGTCTAAAGTTTTCGCCAGAAAACTCTCCTGCTTCTCATTTGTGTTTATCATGGGAATGATACTCAGGAACTTACTCATTCTCTATCGCACAGGATGGAGAAGTTGGAAGTTGCTGATTGGGTGTTCAACAGAATTCAAAAGATCGAACCAGAAAATGCTATGAAGCTCATTGGTTATCTTCTTCTGAGGTACACACAAAAGGAGTTCTTGGAGTTTGCATTAGGACCAGATGATCAGATCCTTTCTCTGATCAACGAAGCCAAAGCATATATTGCATCATCAAGAAAGGTGAACATGGCTATTCCTATGCAATTCAACCAAGATCCACCACAGTTGCACTGCATTCCTTATTCTCCAACTTTTTCAAGAACTATCCCTTCACCTTCTGATCGTCGCATTGGAGTTCCCACTTTTGCTCGTTGGCTATCTCCTCAAGAGATGCCACTGCCTCAGAATATAGAGATCTTGCCTTCTTTAAATACTGATTTGATATGTAAACAAACTGCTCTTTTGGGCCTGAAGGACCAACCAAATGATTTGAATCACTTTGGGACTGACCTCTCAAAAAATTACTGCTTGCCTGATGCTGCCATTGCTGGTGGTTTCTGTTCGAGTAGCAATGCAAGGTCGCGCCGAGAGTGGCTCGAATCATCTCCCAAAGCATGCCATTATTTTCACAAGGGATACTGTAAGAATGGCATCAACTGTCGGTTTTTCCATGGTCACATAACTCCTGAACAGTTTAAAGATCTGCATTATCTGGAATTGTACGACTTTGGTAATGAGGATCATTCAATTCCACCAGGGTTGTTTGCGAAATTGGAAATGGAGATCACAGAATTACTGAAATCAAAGCGAGGGGCTCCTATTTCTATAGCCTCCTTGCCAAATTTGTACCATGAAAAATATGGTAAAATGCTTCAAGCTGATGGATATCTTACAGAGAGCCAGCGTCATGGTAAGGGTGGCTTTAATTTGACGAAGCTGCTTAGTCAGATGAATCACAGCATTCGACTAATAGATAGGTACTTATTTGCTATGAAGAGTGTTTGGCATTAGATAGAGAGCTTTCATAATTGATCGGAAAGAAAATTACTAACTACGATTCAAATGCAGGCCTCATGGCCAGCATTCAGTTATACTTGCAGAAGATGCTCCCAAGTATATGGAGTACAAGGGTGAGAGGGTGGATCAGTTTGGAGTACTTTTAAGTTCTCATCAGATATATCTTACTTTCCCTGCTGAAAGCATGTTTTCTGAGCAAGATGTTTTCAATTATTTCAAGTAATATACATATTCCAATTTCTTGTTTGACAACAAGTTTATTCAATATATATAATATGCTCAGAAGTCATATTCCATGTTAACAGTCAGTATGGCCCTGTACATGATGTGAGAATTCCACGCCAGGAGAAGCGAATGTTCGGGTTTGTGAGTTTCCTCTACTCGGAGACTGTCAAAGTTATTTTGGCAATGGGACATCCACATTACATTTGTGGTTCACGCGTTCTGGTAAAGCCATACAAGGAGAAATCAAAGCTTACAGACAAGTAAATTGATTTAACTTCTTATTTGTCTGTAGATTTTCAATTGCACCTTTTCTTTCTTTTGAACCGTTAAAAATGATCTATCATATTTTGGGGATCTCATATTGTTCTTTTTTTTTTTTAAATTCTGCTTGGACGATTGTATAAACTATTAGTCACCAAAGTAGTTGAGTATTTGCAGAAAGTACCCGGAAAAGGAGCCTCCTATATTTTTCCCTTCTCAATGCTTTGCAATGGACCACAGCACGGATACAAGTTGGTGCAGTTTCAATTGTTTGTATACTGTGATCCCTTGTTTAACTTCGACTCATGTTTTGACCTAATGTTTATCTTATTCTAGTGCTCAACACATCTCAAGGTACTGGATATATCCAGAGACAGCTCTCTGAAGATCATGAACTGGCTATTGAACTTGAAAGAAGACGGCTGTTTGAGCTGCAGCGTAATCACCTGACATCTCAATCATATTTCAGCAACAAAATCGATGAGCAAAAGTCTATAGAAGGTAAATTTTGAATTTGTTCTGCTATTCATATCATCCAAAACGGCCACTTATTTTTACATGTATTCAGTTGCAGATGATGTCGACAACCATTCCACTTATTCAATGAATGGCTTCAGAAGTGACTGCATGGTTAAGCAAGAAATGAACAATTGCAATGATAGAAAGAGGTCGTCAAATATGCAACCCATGCAATTCTTATTTTGAGACCACCGAAATTAATGTGACATATATGTAATGTTATGTTGTTTTCTATCCTAATTAGTTCCTGTTATCCTTTTGCAGTGATCACATCCAACTTCCGGATAGTCCTTTCAATTCACCTGAGACAGGATTTAGCATTTCCAGAGTCAGATAGAATTCGATAAGAACTCTACCTAGAAATAGAGTGAGCACATGATACAGGTGATTCGAAGTTATACTGATCTTCTCAAGCATTCAGGGGAACCCAATCCGAAAGAAACCATCATCTGATGATGCCTTCGTCAACGAGGCCATACATATCATAGAAAAGCTACATTACATGAAAATAGGAACGATACTTTGCAATGTTTAGCACTAAACAAATTAGTGACATTAGACAGATTTAGCTTGTGTTTTGTTATACAATATCGATTTCCATACTAATAGAACAAAAGACATTAAATGTTTTACAATTTGCAAATATGTTTATGGATCAATGCTATAATTTCTTTTATCAAAAAAGTTTAGGAGTTTGGTTCGAAGAGAATTTTTCGTTTTTCGTTTTTCTTTTTCTTTTTTTCAGAAAACAAAAAAAATATATTTTTTAAAATTTTCAGAAAATATTTTTTTATTTTTTGAAAAACGAAAATGCAATATAAAACTGATCTAGCCGTCCGACTTTGTTGAGTTGATGTCGGATACTTTTGCCGTCTAGTCATGTCGAAATCCTTTTGGCTTAAAGATTGTCAACGTGATTTATTTTGTTCTTTGGTTCACAACCAAGCACCAAACGAGAGCCGAAAAGTTCATGGCAATTGCACATGAAGCTTGGGAAAAGCCTGGGACCGCTCACATGTGATCCTCTCATTTCTCATGGCTTCTCTCCCCTCTATGACATTATTGCACCAGGAGATCTAGTTGGATTTGGTACTGTTTATTCTGAAAACAGAAACCCTTAGAACCTGATCTCGGGTAGATTTGATCTCTTCTTTGGTCTTTCATGTCTGGTAGGGCCAGCCATTCCTCAAGCTGGCTCCATGAGTTTTAAGCCCTGTCACGATTGCTGGACCCATGGCGATCGTCTTGCTTGGCGCCATCACTCTCCTCGCTGTGTTATATTAGCTATGATAAACAAGGACATGTATGCTAGGACCAACAATCCCTCAAGCTTGCTTCTTGAGGTTTAAGCCTTGTCACCATTGCTGGCCCATGGCGATCGTAGTTTCTTGGTGTCATCACTCTCCTCACTGGATCACATTTAGCTAAAATAAACAAGGACGGCCGCGCAGTGACGATTATTAGATTAGGTTCGTTGGCTGCTTTAGGTGGTTGTGGATTGCATTGACAGCGGTGGAGGATTACATTTCAACCGAAATCCCTTTCGGCTTTTGATTCCTGTAGCTGCTCCACCTTCCAATTCCCTGTCCATGTCGTTCTTACTTACTTCATCACATGGAACAAGGCCATAAAGACATGCTTAAATGCATTTATTAAAGTACCGTTTGTTTCAGCAGTTTTGGTTTTGCTGTGTTTGTTTATAGAACGATATGATTGGAGTGAACTGAGGGATCGAACAAGATTTGACTACTTTTCAATCATTGAATACTTCCCGATCCATTGGCTGGCGTTTTAAAACACTGCACGAGTTTATTAATGGTACTCAATTGACAACAAATATAAACACAATATATAGTAATCTTTCTAAATTGACGACGAATAATAATTTCAGCATTATGTTTCTGAATCTATTCTACCTCATGTTCTTTAATAAGATCACTATTTTCCACTACTTGGACGCTCACTCATAATACGCATTCTGAGACTTTTACTATACATTATTCTCGCGAAGAGGTATCTCCACTCTATTTAATTTGTGCTGCGAAATATAAAATTATAGTTATCGACGGGTTAGTTTAATTTAGTCAAAAATGTTTACATTTTGTAAGAACCATAATGTATAAAACAAAATAAAAATATTTGACTATAAGTATATATACGAAACAAAAGAAAACATAGAAGGTGTCATTACCGTGTCTAAGTATTGCAATGAGTGCGAAATTTGTCTTCTTATTGGGCACTAGTGCAGAACCTTTTTCTGATGAAGATCATAGATGAATCTATATAAATCAAGCGTGCATTAAAGGGAGCTAAAATTGTCTGATAAAATTTCTTCTGGCCAGAGAGGGAATAAAATCTAAAATGAGCCAGAGAAAGTGAGATTAATTAGGATCTTTTATTATTATTAGTTTTACTTATGATGGCCAATCTTTTGGAGCATGAGAAACAGTAGAATGGGCTCTGAGGGGGACTTTCCCAATGATGTGTTGAGCCTATCGGATAACGATGTGGATCTACATTTGTTCATACAATCGAATACGAGTCAACAGAGATGCTTTGCGTACGTAGCTCAGCCTCAGCCCTGAGTAGAGCCTTGCTAGTTTGGAACACCAAGTCAAGCACTCGGCGTACTGAGACGAGCACTCTTGAATTGTCAAACTCTGATGTTGAGATTGATGTTCATGTTCAAGCTACGAGCTGCTCTCTGAATGCGAATTAAGGTAGGTACTTCATACTTGATCTCCCAAGCACTTAGAGAGACAAGATTGTGATGCTTGGGCCATTGAGTATTTAGGTAGCTGAACTCTCTCTTTCTCTCTCTCTATATATATATATAGTGCTTGAATCATGCTAATGATTTGAGGGTCCTGTCGTCCTGATCGAATATTTGAGCATGGCTTAAGGGTCCTGGCCAAGCTGAGCAGCACAAAAAATAATAATAATAATAATTTGATAATTGAACACTAATAAAAAAAACATTTTTTAATAGTGCTAAAATTTTAAACTGTATTTCTATATACCTTTTAAAGAAATATGTCCTGAATCTTATGTCTTAAGATGCTTTTTGTGAGCGTCAAGCATGTTTTTTCCATTTGTAATGGTGCACACTTTTTTGTGCATGTCGCCATGCATTTGTTTCACGCGATTGATAGATTCCAAGGCAGTAAACTCGTAGCATTTAGTATTTGGATCCAGCTATACATTTTCTTCCATATCGCATTGGAGTTTTATCAGCTTATCTTGCAACCTGCGTGTTCGTTTACCCTCCGGCGGCCGCCGGCCGGCCCTAAATGAAACAAGCCGACGTTAAGGATTTATACATGAATGTTTTAACTCTAAAGATATGCTCAATTAAATCATTTTCTTTTAAAAAAGATTTAAAAGTCGCCCATTATTTTATTATCATCTGTGTGTGTATATATATATATATATATTTATTTATTTTAAAAAATACCTGTTATTTTATTATTATTATGATTTATGCTAATTTTTTTAATCAAAATTTTTAACATAGAACAAATTTAATCAAACTCGTCCTAGATAATTTTGATCAAAATTAATTAAATTATAATAATTTTGATTAAAATTATTTTAGTAGTATTTGATTAAATAAAAGAAATATTTATTAATTTTTAAGTTATTTTAATAAATATTAAGTTAATTTTAATGATAATTACGTAGTAATTTTGAGTATATCAAAGTAAGTTTAGCAAATAATACTATTCAAATAAAGTTATTTCGAAACATATTTGTCATTTTTAATGTTGTTTTAAATGAAGCGTTTTTTTTTTACATTTCTTTTTAATATAAAAAAGTTTTAAAAAGAATGGCGGTCGACGGTATTTAAAAAAAAAAAAAAAAGGTGTATTGGAAATAAACAAAATATGAAAATTGTGATGTGTTATAATAATAGTAAGCCCCTAAGTCGTAACTCGAGTACTTGGCACCGGTCGAAAACAGTCACGAAGCTATGAGACGGAAAGTAAAGCGTAGGGTCGCCTCAGGTCTACCCCCGACAACTTCACTCTTTCTTCTGCCTCAATCGAAGAAATTCAGTCCTGACACCGTGCGAACTGCCAATCTCTTTGGAGACAGGGATCCAGAGTAGGCTACGAGGGCCTTGGAGAGTGGGGATCTCTCCAAGCCGATCCACGCCTTCCTCGCTAGTCGTCGTTTGGTTCGACCCCAATTTTTAGAGACGGTAAATCTTTTTGAGTACTTTATTTCCAGATTTGCGATTCCAAGTCGTTTAACATCGACGAGTGTGTTTTGATTGCCGATTGTAGGGTTTCTCTGCACGAAAGAGGGAGATGAGCAAGGGGCGAGCTCCAGAACCCCTGGATTTTTTCATTTGGACGGTCGAGGTATCTTTTGCCTCGCTTTGTTTCCTTATTTGTTTGACTTAGTCAATTGAATATAGTGTTTTTTTTCCCTCTTGATATGGACGATTATGGATCTTAACTCGTTAGCATCTGTTTGAGTTATACACTTTCTTGCAAAATCATGTTGACTCGAATAGACAATAGTTCTGACTTTGGTCTACTCGGAAGCTTCAAGCATGGAATGCGTCCAGCACTTATTATAGACATTTAGCTTTTCTATGTTTTACAAGTTCTTGTTCCAGTAGAAAAAGAAATCTCAGATGAAGGAGTTCGAATTTGACGTTGCCTAGCTTGATATCAGCACCCCAGTTTGAATTGCCTAGTGAGAATTAAAATAATATAGACTTTTTTTTTTCCATCTATTGCCACTCTACCTTATTATGCGGCTCTGTGGATTGAGAAGAATATGCTGCAAGCGTCTGCGTTGAAGTGTAGGCAATAGTAAAATATGTAGAAACTCATTCTTTAAATCCTAGTTTGATAGACGTTTGGACAAAAATGCAAGGTGGAGGTGCCACTGATTAACAAAAAAAAAAAAACAAAAACAGAAAGGTGAAATAAATAATACGAAATCCATATGCAGTGGTCTGGAGGTGTATCTTTTGGAATTTTGACATGGTAACTTCTATTGGCTCGGTATCTAAACTTTAAATACATTGACTGTCCAAGCTAAGGAGGCTGTGGGTTCTTGTTTTCCTCTGTTGATGTCTGGTCTCTCACCACAAATTGACCATGGCAGAATGTTGGGGGTAAAATAATTTGCAGTGATTATTAGCAACATTTGTCATGGAATATATTTGCTCATCATGCACCAATGAAATGTCCGTCTTTTTGCATATAATTGCGATTGCATTTTTCCCTTGAGAGCTTAGTCACCTACATTTGGACTAGCTATTCAACTGGTACTTTTCTTGTCCTTGACACCAGTAAGCTCCAATTGGCTAGGTTGTGACTGATATAAAACTGACCGAGTCTTAATATTAGCAATATATATATATATATATATATATATATATATATATATATATAGGGAGAGAGATGTTTTATGTTACACAATTCATCCATGAACACCTCCATTATCCACTGTCCGATCGGATGCGCACTATAATCCAATCCTTGAATCCTAGAGGATCGGACGGTGAATGATGGAGGTGCTCACGGATAAGTTGTGTAGCATATATATATATTCATGAAGGGATATTCAAGAAGAATTAAACACTTTTTAAAAGGTGATACCATGCCATGTTTTTTTCTTGTCTTTTAAGTTATTAAGCACCAAGATTTGTTTTCATTTAATTCATCTTATTTTCTGCTGCTTAATTCTCCCTTTAAATTAACATCCTGGACTTACATTATCGAGAAGGTGTCTTTAAACTGTGTAAAATCCTGCAATTTTGTATCATTAGCATTCACACACACCACTTGCTAACATTTATAATAAGCACAAAGACAGTAAGAAATATTTGACAAAGAGATATTGAACCATTACTTAAATATATTTTATTTCATGATCTCAGGATGTCTGTTTATGGCTTGAAGAGATAAATCTTGGGAGTTACTGCCGGGCTTTTGAGGAAAATGGTGTCAATGGTGAATACTTAGAAAGTCTTTCAATGTTCACGACTGAACAAATACTGCGCTTCATAAGGCGGTGCCACATGAAATGGGGTGACTTCATTACCCTTTGCAAGGAATTAAGACGTATAAAAGGTTACTATTCTTCAATCGTATCGCTTGGAACATAGCTGATTGCTTGAATGTTGTGAAGTTTATTTGGTTGAAACATAGTTGGTGAGTTCTAACTAAGATATTTCTTACTTTAATTATCTTGGTCTAAATTTTCAATTATCAAATCGAACTTTGTGTTTGATACTGGAGTAAAACTCTTGCTTATATGGTTTGCAAAACTAACTCAACTTATTTTGTACACCTATTGGCTCACAGTCAGACTAAAACTGATAGGCCTATTCACTCATCTCTAACCAAACATTTGTGATGGAAAGTATGAATTAGTATTAGTTTTCCCTTGAAAAATATGTAAAGAGAAGTCATTAGAAAAGCATTAAGTTTTGCAGTTCTGATAAGTTGTTTAATTTTAAAGTAATGTTTTATCTGAGTAAAATGATTGTTTTTTTAAACTCCAAATGGGATCATTTTCAATGTGGTCTCTAACTTTGTAAAAGTTTGCACCAAAGTGTCTTATACGGCAACCTTTTACCAGGACAAACAAGCAGAGAAACTCTATTATTTTTTAATTGATCATAATCAGTAACTGTCTTTAACTTATGAAAGTGTCCATGAAAATTACTATGCAATTGACCATTTTATTCCACTGAATTTTTCAAATAGAATGTATGGTAATAACTTGTTTATTAGGATGAATGTAAAAAGACATAATAACTCAGCACAATTCATTTCTTATTAATGAATTTCAATTTAATTAACTTTCTATGGTGTCAGAAAATCTATCAACACTGTAAATTTGTGTTTTTTTAGTAGTAATGTAAGATATGTTAACAGACTCAAAATGATTGTATTTGTAATTATACAAGCTAGCTATAGTTTTTGTTTTTCATGATTGACGAATGCAGATGCTTTCTTTTTTTTGGAAAATGATTATAGTGAATATGGAGTTCACTTGAGATTCCATTGAAGTACCAAGTGGGACTTTCAAAATACAGTTACAGTAGCCCAAAAAGCGATCAGTGCACTGGGTTGCGATTCACAAAAATATAAACCACTCTTCTAACTACACTAATAAATAGAAAATAGTTCAAACAGATACCGAGTAAAGTTTTGAGAAAGAATATATGTATACCCTCCTCTAAGAGTCCCACAACAAAACCAATCGCTAGGAATACTACTTCGTTACAGTTAGCAGTCAAAAACTTTTTGGAGATTCTCCCGACAAGTTCAGTAGCTCCAAAGTCTGATGAGTTCAGCCCAGCTCCTCAGCAAGTCCTCTATACTCTGGGTTGAACAGTTTTTAAAGATCACCTCATATCTTGCCAACCATACTGTGTGTATCCATCCTTAAACTAGACTATTCTTGACCCTAGCCACCATCCTGTTCTCCAGTGTGAACCAAGGCCACCAATTTTGAACTTAGAATTTGTTAGTTCTCCACCTCAGCCTTGTCAAAATGATAAGCCAACCCAAATTTGTTGCTGCACCGCAGCTAAATAGATGTCTAGCTGTTTCAACCTCTTGATAAGAACACGATTGAGGTCCTCAAGCATCTTCTGAACCAATTTGGCCTTCGTATCAACCCTCTCATGCAGTATCAGCCACGTTAGTACCTGATTTTTTATTTTTTTTTTAACAAAGAAGTGCTACATCAGGCTGAGATAATAGCTTGAGATCCCTGTGTTAACAAGAATAGAATAGGCAGATGCTACTGATAATGGACTGTCAGAGTTCCAACACCAAGATAGCCAAGATACTAAATCCTAAGAAAAGCTGGTTAGTTGTCTCAGCCTCCTTGATAGCTCCAGCAGATCCTCTTCTACCACTGGCTTAGAAATGGCAACTGCATGTTGGACACGAAGAACAGATATCCCTGAGCACCACATTCTTCAAACAACACATGGCATATATGTCATTAAGCTGGTCATAAAACCACCCATCTCTAAAGGTACAGCCGGCTTATTCAACCAAATCCACCACCACCTACGTAGCAAGGCAAGGATAAAAGTTTTGAGATTTAGCAACCCAAGTCCTTGCCTTTCTGGTCTAACAGATGGTGATGTTCCAAGATGCTAAGTGCTTAACTCTTGAGCTTTCTATGTGCCATGTCACCGAAAGAAGTTTCTTATGAACTTTTCAAGCTGCTCCAAAACCCAAGTTGGAAGTGCATACTCTGACACTGCGTAGAAAGCCAATGTGGTGAAATTACTATTTTATTAATGTTCTTCTACCACTGAGTGAAAAAGAAGCTTTCTATCAAGGTGCCAATCACCCTAATACTCTCTTTGCAGCCTTTTTGTGGCAAGCTGAAAGTCCAGATACTTAAATGGCAGGTCTAGTATTGGCAACCAAACAGTTGTGCAAGTTGTTCTCTTCCACCCATGATCCCCTAAGATAAGATAGAGAAGACTTGTTAAGGTTAATGTTTAACATACTCCAGTGAGTAAGCACTTGCTAGCTAGATTCTTAACAATCTATCATACCCGTCTTCAGTTTTAGAATGATAATAAAGTGTCATCTGAGAACCATAATTGCCACCCCTCTAACCTGACCTTACATTTGGCATCTTGTTTGCAACCTGTGTTTGTTACCAGGATGAATAGATATGGTGATAAAGGATCACCATGTCACAACCCCTGTCTCCATCCAAACTATCCTGCGTCGTGGTTGTTGGCCAAAACTACACCTTTGGCAGTGGAAACTATGTGCATAATCCAAGTGATCCTGTATGCCATGTGTTGTTTAAAGAAAAATATATGAATAAAACTCACTTTTCTTTGAAAAAATATCTATCTAAGACTTCACTGTATTAACTTTTGACCCACTTGAATAATAATGCAAATAAGGAAAAGAATAATGCAAACAAAGAAACAAATTTTGCAAAAAATTTAATAATTTAAAGAAAATAAATTGAAGATTAATTCTAGATTGGTTCGTCCACAATAAAAAATAAAAAAAAACTACAATCCGGTGCACGAAGCTCCCGCCACGCGGGGTACCGGAGAAGAAATCCATTGTATGCAGCCTTACCTTGCTTTTTTGCAAGAGGTTGTTTCCAGGATTTGAACCCGTGACCTCTTGGTTGTTGAGAGTATTGGGAATACAATCAAAGTCCCATATTGGTAAGATATGGAAAAGATCATGTGCTTATAAGATGAAATGATATCTCCATTAGCTTGAGGCCTTTTGGGTGAAGCCCAAAAACAAAACCATGAGGGCTTAGGCCCAAAGTGGACAATACCATGCTATTGTGGAGATATGTGGATCTTATAGGCACTAACAATTAGTATCAGAGTCATGGTTCATGTCAAGCCATGCACCTCGAATGAAGGAAGTAGGGCTCCCATGTCCGGATCTAGAGAACCATACACCAGGCGTGAAGTCCAGCTGGGTCAGGAGGACCAAACAGTTGGCAGGAAGTCTTGGTGGGTATTGTTGAGGGGGGGGGGCTCAATGTGGTCCTTCGTTTGAGGGGGGGATTGTTGAGAGTATTGGGAATACAATCAAGGTCCCACATTGGTAAGACATGGAAAAGATCATGTGCTTATAAGATGAAATGATATCTCCATTGGCTTGAGGCCTTTTGGGTGAAACCCAAAAACAAAACCATGAGGGCTTAGGCCCAAAGTAGACAATATCATGCTATTGTGGAGATATGTGGATCTTATAGGCACTAACATTGGTCACAAGGCAACAACCTTACCGTTGTGCCAAGACTCCCTTCTAAAAACTGCAATCCGGTGCACAAAGCTCCCGCTACGCGGGGTATCGGAGAAGGAATCCATTGTACGCAGCCTTACCTTGCTTTTTTGCAAGAGGTTGTTTCCAGGATTTGAACCCGTGACCTCTTGGTCACAAGGCAACAAGCTTACCGTTGTGCCAAGGCTCTCTTGGTTCGTCCACAATAAGAGGAAAAAAAATTGAAAATCTATAATAATAGAAAATATTCAAGACTGGTGCAATAAATAGAATAGAAATAAGTTGAAAAATATTTAAGATTAGCGGGTTCGCAATAAGTTAGAGATTTAATTTATTTGTTATTTGATTAGGCAATAAATAAAGAATTAATTACAATCCCTACTAACTTATTATATTTTCTTTATTTAGAATATTATTTCCATATTTATTAGTTTATTCATCTTTGAATTAATACAATTTCTAATTTTACTTCTCTACATAAGGTTATTTCCTTCTTCACTTCATCCATTTCATTCCTAGTTTCTAGGTGTTCGAAGGTTCGAATTTGGTGCTACATCAAATAATTGTCTAGTGTTCCTACCAACACTTATTTAATTCTATGCTTAACTGTTTATCTCATGCAATGGCCACCTGATTAGTGCTATGCTTAACTGCTTATCTCATGCAGTGGCTTGCCTGAAAGGGGAACAAGAAGTCCGCAAGCCATGGTGGGCCCGTTCATGCCTATCAGTGGTTTTTGTCAGAATGGTTCAGCGGAATAGGCAATCCCGCGTTGTATCCTTGAAGTTGGAAACATAAGTCTTGAGATGGAGCACTGCTCATCTTCTCTTTGTTTTGCTTCCCTCCTCCGCCCTGGAAAATGGCAGCATAAGCGTTCTCTTATTCCAGGGGTACCGATGAGTTTTAGTTATGGAGTTGTACATGCTTATCCTAATGAGTTGTGACCTTGTTTCACAGTTTTCTGGTGTATTCGTTAATGGTTAAATAATCTTCGCACGACATAAACTGTACTCATCTTGATTAAATATATTTGTGATATGTTGGTTTCGCTGCAGTAGATCTACAAAAATAATGTACAACTGTTGCACAATTTTGGCAGCTATAGTTCTTAGTACCACTGGCGGTGTGACGATCAGTTTTTAATGAAATGGACCGCATTCGATCCTATCTGTCTGTAGTTCTCCAAGTTGACTTGAGTCTCATCTTGCTGTATATGAAAAAGGTTCTATAGCGAATTATGGATTGGCATGTGCATCCTCCTGTACGGTACCTTAATTGGTCAATGACGTGAGCAATTCTTATTAGTTTGTTATTCTGAATCATTTGCAAAGGTTGTTATTCTGAATCTTTGATCAGTCTTTACGCTAACTCTGTAGTCCGATGTGGATTGTTGATGACAAATGAGATTTAGTACTCATTCTGTGTCAAACAGAATCATACAAAATAGAATCACATGCGCTTCCTTGATTTGTTCGGTGTGTGTTTATCTTCAAGATTAGTCAGAACCGTTGTCGAGGTCGATGATTTTTGAATATCTAAATTATCAAAAAACAAAATAGAATCGTATTAAAATTTCAACTAAGTTTTGGTTTTGGTTGGTTTGATGAAATTTCGAGCAAAATGAAACAACTTTGAGCATCAAGAAAGTCTCTTTTTAGTCTCCACGGAGATGACACATTGGTTGGGGACAAGACGATACTTATGAAATGAACATGGATCGATTCCAGAGAATAATCTAAAACTTTCTTTGAACTCAAATGGTCCTCTTTTATCCTAACTAATCGTATCAAAGTCAAAGGCTCTCCGTGATTTACCTTCCTCATAATTGTCATGGAGGAGATGGCGCATTGGTTGAAGGCAAGATCACTTGTGAAATGAGCACGGATCAATTCTAGAGGAAGGTCTAAAACTCCTCTCTGAGCTCAAATGATCCTCCTCTATTCTGACTAATCACGTTAAAGTCAAAGACGATTTACCTCCCTCATAATAATATAAAATAGATCAATAAGGATCGCTAGATTGACAATTCTAATTTCTCTTTGTCTGCTGCCAACTTTTTCCCGCGGTGATGGAGATTGAGGATGGTAGTTCGGCTTTCCCGCTCGGATAATAATCCGGTTGAGTTTAGTGATAGTAAAGCCAACTTCATTCATTCGTCCACTTAAGCAGCCAGCCAGCATCGAAGCCAAACGGACGACCTTCTCCACCGCAAACCCAAGTGTAATCATGGTATCGCAATAGACAGCTAACCACGATCTCCTCTAGTCAATCATGCGTGTACATTATCCTCGTAATTTTTTTTTATTATTAGACCAGCCGGTTTGTTTGTTCGTTCCCCTTAAAAACAATGATCAACTAGCTTATTAGCTAGGCGAAGCATAGTACTTAAGAGTAACTTAAGCTGAGCTAGTACTCGACAAAAGTTTGACATAGATAGCTGAACACCTTCCAAGCAACTCCAGGACAAAAGAGAGCAGGATATGCACAATAGGAGAAACAGTACTGCCAAAACATGCCTTCTAACCCACCAAAAAAGACCAAATGATTATTCCATTCCAAACTCTAATTTTGTCCCCCTTAATGATTAGACTGTGGTACATCATCTAGCAACGCACAAGAATTAAAAACAACTACTAGTATGATTGCACTCGCTGCGTTCCAACACATCGGGCTTAGTGAGCAGCAGCTCTTCCGCTTAAAAACTAAGTTGCTGAGCTCATCAGAATTTGCTTCTGCACTTTTTAAGCCCCATCAGCTCATACAGTCGAACCCTGCAGTGGCACGAATCAGAATTAAACAGACTAGCAGCCATTCGCATGTAGTCGTCGACGGTGGCCCAGTTCGTCTTCTTCCAGTGATCAATCTTTCATGTCAATCAGCTGCAACTTTTATCATTGGATCTGCTGCGATGATTTCAGATTCTCAGAGCTAAGCATGTAGAACAAAAAAAAAAAAAAAAACTGATGCACAACAGTTCCAGTCTTTTACTGACCTGATCGGTGTGCTGGTTCCTTCGTCGGACCAAATTGATAGGATGATGCAAAAAAAGACATATGCGAATTGGAAGGTCTCTCTTTCAGGTTCAGCAAAAGCAGGGAGAAAGGACAATCCATCACTCACCCTTATATTCTCTGCAAATTATCATCCAAATGCTAACTTACATATATGCGTCCTCCGACTGCTTTCCCACATCTTTTCTCCCTTGGAAAAGTGGCTTTGCTCCTGCTCCCCTCCACCACACCACACTAACTTCTCCAATAGCATTCAGGTCCTTTCCTTCTTGGACTTTGCGTCCCTCCAATGGATTCTCTGCTCCCCCCTTTACCATTCAAGATCAATCAGATGGCACAAAAATCAGATGGGATAAGCGCAAAAGGAGAGCGTCCATCCACTATATAAACACCACTCAGTGTTACAATTCCATAAACCTGATGTGGGCATTGAGTGTTAAACCCATGAAGAGGGAAAACCACCACCAGACTGCATCACAATCGTCCATCGCCCTGTTGCAGGAGAGGTTCAGACAGCTGCAGACAGTTAAAGAGATGAGAGAAGAAAGAGAACAGGAGAGAGCATGGCCTCAGGGCGAAAGGTCGAACATAGATGCTCAGTGTGCCCGGCCCATGCGGTTTAACCATCCTGAATTGCCTCCTCCATCAATGCCTCTCCGTGGACCTCCATCTTCTTGGTCTGGTAATCGTGGTGATCACAGGGCGGACTTGCAGGCCCTGCAGACCTCACTGCCAATGAACTTGTGGCCCAATCAGAGCACTTCACAGCACCCATCGACTTGCACCGACCAAGACGTTGACACCACTCTGCACTTGTAGTCACCAAAATCTCAGCTTCCAACTTCCAGTTTTCCTTGTGGTTCTACTTTTCATCAATATTTCTTCGTCCAGTTTAGTCATGTAAGAAGAGTCAAGAATGAGTGCGATGTAAAGGCTAGTCAACCATTATTACCAGGGAACTGTGTACCCTACTATCATGATCAAGGCAGCTTCACTATTTCATCTCTTATTAGAGAAATGAACAAAAAAAAAAAAAACTTCTTGATCACATAATTCACATAAGACCCAAAGTCCCACGGAAGTAATACCACACCAGTGTTGAATGCAGTGTCATAAACCTTCCTGTGAGGGTGCTTAGACAGAACATGAATGTTTAAAAGTATAAAAAAAGAGTTAATAGCACATTACATTCATATGATTAAGTAGCACTATGAGTCGGTTGTTGTACATGTTCGTAAAAACTTGGCATTGAGGTATGATTTGATCCGAGATCAACGAATAGAAGAACTTAACAAAGTATTTACGTCGTAACTTTTTCGATCAATTAAATACAGATCAAATCGGTCTTTAATGTGTCGAGTTAGTCAAATTGATCGTCTTATACATGGCTTCGTCAGATTGGTCTTTTGACGACCAAGTTTCGTCAGATCGGATGTATATGTGACTTCGAGAGATCGAATGTCCGTAGGTCGGTCTTTACAAAGTCGATCTTTTTCAGATCGGTTATTGTAACGGAAAGTATTTCGGACATGAAGGAATTCGAAAATTGATGAAAAATCATTGTTGATTTAAGGAAAAGACAACAGCGCTCCACTTTTCACAACAGATTGATTTATTATAGATTTTTTGAGTCATAGACAACGATTTTTCACCGTTGTATTTCATCTAAAATTATAACCTACTTTCTTATCAAGAAATACTAGATATCCTAACCGATCTACATTTTGACATTAACCTACTGCTTGAGGAAGGGTTGCTCTACTACGTTGGATTAAGTCCTATAAAAATTGAGCTTAGTGATTCTTTAGGTAAAGAAAATTTTATTTCTTCTTTTCAACTGAGAATATGAACTGAACATTCTGTTTTCTTCCCATAGCCAAAGTTATGTTTAGGACTTCTTGTAATAAACACTTGAAATGGACCAGAGCTCCAGTTACACGTCCGTCTAAAATTCAGCCATAGGCTATCACATCTGAGGTGACGGAGTCAGATCAAATACCTCCTCTGTAGCCTTCCTTGGTACCCGAGATTATGAGTTCGGGGGAGTCAGAAGGATAACACCAACCTCGCAAGCGAGGTCAGTCCGAGGCATCATTAGCGGGACCGAGCTCTTCGCGTCAATCTTCCAATCCATCTCCCTCCTGAAACAGGAGGCTCTTTTTCTATACCCCAGAGAGACCTCCGCCTTTCTCCTGAGAACCAAGTTCTAGTTCTTCTTCTCTTCCGGGGATGATTTCGAGATGTGATATATCTCAGGTGCTGATTTGATCCAATCGAAGATAAGTGGATTGGAGGACTCAGCAGGGTATTCACAGTTGAATTCCTTCGATCAGCTAAGTACATATCAGATCAACCTTTTATAGGGCTTCGTTAGATTGACCTTGTGGCAATGGAGTTTTGTTAGGTCGAGTGTATATGTGACTTCAGAAGGTCGTAGGTTGGATGTCTGTAAATCGATCTTTGCAAAGTCGATCTTTTTATCATAACGGAAAGTACTTGGGACTTGAAAGACTTGAAAATGAATGAGAAGAGGCCCAAGAATACCTCGATAAAACCCCTTGAAAATATGTTAAATAAAGAAAGAAAGTAGAAAATTAAAAATTACTTAATCCCTGCACTACTCTCCTCTTAGCTTTATATAGAAAGAAAAGAATGTATTTTTTTTTTAAACGTGACATGGAGAGGTGGCTTTCTAGAGAAAAATTATGGGAATGTGATATGAAGACAGCTTCTTAGAGGAAAATCATGAGAACGTGATATGGAAACGTATTGATTCAACTGTCGAACTGAGCTTGACAGCGCTTTGGATGGACTGAGTTGATTCACATTTAATTTGACCGCATCCAAATTTGAATTCCACTTAAACTTGACTGTTTAGCGAGGAGTATTTTGTCGTATCAACGTAAAGAGTATATATCTTACATTCACATAATTTTATAGAACAAAAGAAAATAATTTATTGTGGTAAATCCAGGGGCGGATCTAGAGGGTTTTAGGAGAGGTCATGTTCCTCCTAAATTTTAAGTGATTATTACTTAAAAAAAATTATTTATTTATTTAATTAATTCATATTATTATATTTTAGTATGCGACTTTCCAATATAAAATTGTGAATTCGCCTCGAGAGAAATCGTTCTAATGTTCCAACCAAAATCAGCTTTCAGTCACTTGCCAGATCAATGAAAACGGGACTTTGTCCTCCCAAACAAGCATTTAACCATCTGTTTTAGTGAATTATGTGGGTTTTAGGTCCGCCAATTCCACAACAAAGTTGATGATTACTCGTCTAATCTCAAACAGAAGGTGAGCGGCCAGTTTGCCAAGACCAATCCCATGCCCTGTTTGAAACAGGGACAGACACGTGCCACCAATATTATCTGGTGATCAAAGGCTCGGGCAAATAGCACCCTGCTTCCCGTGACAAACGGGGCCCATGTTTCCTGGACCAAACGGGATAGCAATCTTCTTCCGCGCGTTCTCGGTTACAACAACTCCAACAAGACTAAAATTTGGGTAATATTCATCGTGCCTTCGATATTTACTATATTTTCAAATTACCCATAAGCTTTGATTGATATCGAAATACTTCTTCCCTTAAGATTTTATTTGTTCGCCAAAATATCGCTTGTGTAACACTAAACTATCCATTTTAACCTTATTAATTATTATTTAAATATTTTATTTATTTATTTTTATAAAGAAAAGAAAGTTTTGATACTTTTGGAGGCGTTTTTTTACATTTATTAAATCTTTGGGGCTATTTTTTAAAAAAAAAATAGAAAATCCACCATTAAATCATATAAAATTTGGGGTTGGTTGAAGGCTTCGTCGTCACTCTGTTCCAGAACTCTCGATGACGACCAAAAAGAAGCAGCGACGTCTACGATTGCCCAGTTTAATTTCCCAGGAGGACGCTACCACTTCGTCCCCCGCCTCGTTCGCCGCCGCTTTCGCAGGCTGCAATCACCCCCGTACCCTTACCTCGTCCTTCCTGGCGCTTCTCGATTCTCTCGGATGCAGCTGCGATTCCAGTCAGCGTCGCTCCGCCGCCGTCGAACGACCCGTCGTTGACGCCTCCATGCGGGTGGAACCGGCGTACGCACAGGGGCGGAGGACGGTGTCGAAGTGCTGTAGCGTCGTTCCCTGCTGCGGCTTGGCCGACGTCGAGGTCAAAAGCTCGCTGCTTCCTTCTTCGGCACATCGATCCCAGGGAAAGCGGCGCGACGTTCCGATATTTTCCTCGCGGGGCCGATGCCCGAGGTACCGGAGTAGTCGATCCTCGACCGATGAAGACGACAGCGGGTGGTGTAGCGGCGATGATGTAACAGAGAGGCTGACGAGGAAGCCGATCCCATGCGCGCCGCTAGCGGTGAGGGGAAGTTTCGCGGTGGTGAAACAGTCGGAGGACCCAAGATTGGATTTTCTACGGTCGATGGCGGAGATGGTGGTGGAAAAGCAGATCGTGTCCAGCAAGGGGCTGGAGCAGCTCCTGCAATGTTTCCTGTCGCTTAACTCGAGAGAACACCACGCCGCCATTCTCTCAGCCTTCGAGGGCATATGGCAAGCCCTCTTCCCGGCGGTACCTGTGCGCAATTTCCGCCGGCGATCTCTTCAGTTGGCCCACTAATTAACTTGTATATGATCAATAGATGAAAAACATGTATCAATTAATGTAACAAACATAAATCAATGACAATTGAAGTGTTGGAATCTGTTAGATGCACTGGTTCCATCCTCCTCTCTGTTTCAGTACAAGGGAGAAATTTCAGGTGATGTAATCGAATTTGTTGATCTCATAGACAGTGTGTTGCATTTGCAGTGTCTGATGCGTGATGGAATATCTCAAGGCTGAGCCTTGTTTAGAAATACAATAAAAAATATATAGCGTTTCATTTCGTTGTTTGTGTCACTCGTGAAATATTTTAAAGGGTCAACTCTTTAAGTCTCTCTATGTGTATATATATATATATATATTTGCAAATTTGATTTATGCAGTTCATTTGGTCTTTCTTTTATATGTTAATTTATGCCATGTGTAATCAATACACCCATCACACAGGTCTGCTTAATTAACACGTTTTAACTTATTCAAATTCAGGAACTCCAATATATATAACTCGAGTAGCTTGATTGACTTAGTTAACTTGACTTATTCAAGTAATTGACTAGTTTGATAATCTCAATTGATTTATTTAGTATACTCATTTAGTCTATATAGTCTATATAGTCTATATATATATATATATATATATATATATATATATATATATATATATCCTGACAAGCTCTACGCACATTACAACTCTAATTATTTTAACTAGCTAGTTCGATCAATTAATTTATCAAGCTCATTCAAAATTTGAATCACTCACTTAGCCCACCTAAACCTTATTGTTTAATCTGCTAATCCATTTATCTACTAACTAGTTCTTTACCCAATCCGATTTAATCGATCTTAATTTATTGCTCAATTACTTTTTTTTTAAATTGTAAGTTACTAGTAAATACAATATTTAATAAAGGTACCAATGAAAATTTTAGTGATATATGGTGGGATAATTTTAGTGAATTATTTTATTTTAATGTTTAGATATAAAATTCTATAATGGAATGATCATTGCATGCTTAAGTTCTTCCATTCACACTCATAAGAACAGGAAGTCTACGGACGTGCATGTGTTTTTATATATATAGAATGCGTATCAATGAATTTTAAATAATTAATTAGGATTAACAAAATTGAAAAGGAAAATCATCTCTGCCGACCAAGGAGAATATTGTGCATCCTTCTTCCTTTAAAATATTAGTCAACAAAATCACGTTTGTAGAAGTACGAGTTATTCGGTTTAATTAATAATTAAAAAGCGAACTAAAGTTGAAAGATTTTTTTTTTTTAACTAAAATGCAAGGGCCTATTGCTTTTACTCTGAATTAGTTAATTCACTTTAATTCATTAATAAAGTTATTTACCCTTTAAACAATTAATCTATTTCCTCGCGACAACGGGATGACGCTGTAAATGCCTTCGCCTTCGTTACACCAAAACAATTAAAGTGGAAAGGGAAGTTTATTCTGTAAAATATTCTTGGACTCCCAGAGACTAAGTACAGCGTTTGGCGGTCCCACCGCAATTATCGAGTTGCACACGCACGAAGGAAGAGGCCGAAAGGTCACACAGAACAAACGAGCACCCAAAAGAAAAGCTCGAATAATGGATGCATTACTTAATCAATTGCATCTCTATTTGATCCTGCAACGTACGTTGCTGCTGCGTACTCGTCGCCGTGTATCAATTCGTTAATTTGCTTGTAATGCCCGACCATCGCTGTCAGAAATTGGACTTGTCGATGAAGTAAAAGAAAAAAAAAATGCAGTGTCGTTTTTGTACGGTGATAAGACAATTCATGGTTTATATTAATATCTACGGTGACTTTACGGAGATAGATAGATGTTTAAAATTGTAGAGCATGACATACTTGACGTGCAGTCCCGAATTATAAATAGGGTTCAAATTAAACGATAATTAACGCACGCAATTTCGATGAGCTAGCTGCAGTGGACGAGAGAATTTGCAGGTCAAACATGGCACGACCTGGATGTATTCGAGCTGAATTGTGCTGTAGATATAACTTGCGTACCGACTTGAGACTCCTAATGAAAATATATTAAAATAGTGATGCTCGGTATGCTCTTTTGCATGTTTCTGAGTCCTTTGGAAATTAAAACAGTGACATTAGAGCTCTTGACAATGATAATATATATACATTATATAAGAAATAATTAACCGTATGTAATAAAACATCAGGCATGTACTTTTGAGGTCTCCATATGGAATTTGCATTCCTATGTATAGGTTTTCAAATGAAATTAGAAGTATGATATTCGCTCGCTCTTAGTTTGTTGTCGTATTGTCTATATCTCCATCGATCATTTGTTCCGTAACACAAATAATAAATTGATATATAATTAAGGGGATTACTTTACGGTGCAAATTCCATGAAGATCCCTTTACTTAGCTTCCTAACTAATGAATTATCGATGAGAATTTAAAGAAAATAAATTACTGAAAGGGTTTTGACCAAATTAAAGTCGAGAGTTTGAACCCATATGAAACTATTGGAAGAAATGTAACATAGCCGCTACGCCTGCGCCTCGATCGAATGGAGAATGATGAAATGATCTCGATCGATGATTCAGTCAGAATAGTCTGTGAGCTCTAATTAGCAGTAAAAATATGCTCATGTGTAATTTAATCGTGTCGAATTATATAATATATACAATACATTTCAAAACTCCAAACCGCAATCTGAATTACGTTACGTACGTTGCCACCTATAGAAAAAAACTTTCCAGCCTACCGCGATCCAAAGCTTTCATTATCCATATAATTAATTAAATTAATTAGCGAGTCAGTGGCAGTTGCAGGGCGAGGTCAATCAATTTCGATAGACGAGCAGGCGAACGTACGCACATCATCGTCAACCGCTCTCGCGCGGAATAATCGATCGGCCCCCATCTCCCCCCTGCGCCTCGCTGCCTTTCACAGTGGGCCTCCTGCCGGCCATGGAAACGCATCACATCATATGCATCGCGATGGAGTGTGACGTGACTGCGTGTCAGCGTGTAGACCAAGCTGTCCATTCTGCGCGGCTCTCCTTCGGCCTCTGGCCTGATCAAAGCAGGGCGAGGCGTGAGGGACGAGAATAAGTTCCCCTATCTGCAGGCCCCACACCCTATCCGTGTCCTGTGTGACTGCCCCATATGCTCAGCTTGTGCAAAACAAGATTACATTATCGATCAACGTCGCCCGTCCTGCCTATTCACGAAACCTTAATTTGCATGCGCATGCAGAAGACCCTGTGGCACCAGCCACATAATATTATCACTGTCACTTCGTCTTCCATTATATTATTGTTTTGTCTTCAATTGGTAACGGCGAGCCGAGTATTTTAGATGCATTCGATCGAGTGAATCCCACCCGAGTAGCGCAAATTGAAAGCTTCAAGGTTACAAAAACAAAGTGACTTTGTATGACATTGAACTCCACTAGCAGCAGGTAGCCACCTTCGAATTCGATAGACGTTATATATGTGTGTGTATATATATATATAGATTAGAGATCGACAGGATTATTCATATGGGAAACAGCATGTGTCTCTGATGCACAAATGTTCTCATCATGTCTGCTTTAATCAGCTCCCTGGACATGCATCAACATCGGTATGATCATATTCAAAGTATATCTTGGTTCAGCTTTAATAATTTAATTTGGGGCTCGCTACACAGTACTTGTGGAAGGCTTCTGTTTGACAAAAGCAATGTAATTAGATTCTAATCTCCAAAGTCTCGCACAGAAAGGTGGCCATCATCACCCACTCAGCCAAAAAGAAAGGAAGCAGAGAGCTTTTGCGTGCTGATAGATTAAAAGGCAATTGATTCCGTGCATGGGATAGATAGGTTGATCAATTAGATTTGAGTTCTCCATTGATTCACATATTACATGCTATTGTGCCACTGTGCATGCATGTGCCTGCCTAATGCACCCTGCCTTTGGTCCTCGACGAACTAACACTCTATGTCTTTTAAGGATCCATAACTTTTGGTACCTCCGATCCAAATTTGCAGTTTCCAAAGGATCACTAAGGAACATCCTCATCTACTATATATTATTAATTCTTAAGAAGAAAGGAAATGTTAAGGTATTGTTAGTGTTCCTGAACGTAACGAGAAGTTTGTTATTACGTGAATATGATAAAAACATCACCACTAAACACAACAGTAACGTTACTTAATTGGGTGAATATTTTTTTTTCTGAGAAAATTAATTGCACGAGGTTGTTCATGTAGAATATCTATAATCGGGGTGGAAAAAAAATTAATTGAGTTACAAATTCAGTCTCTTGTAAAAAATAAAATAAGACTACGTACAATGAATTTTTCTCGGGATCTCGCATGGCGAAAACTTCGTGCACCGGATTACTTTTTTTTTTTAATTTTTTCTAGCTGCTGCAACATAACCTACCTCAAATTTCAACTAATTTTGTTCAAATTTTATTATATCTCTTAAACATATTATTCAGACTAATCACTCAGAACATGCAATTAATACGCATATATATACCGTAGAAGTAATTCATGTTTATAGGTCATTTGAATATATAGAGACATACAACCCTAATATATATATAGAAATAGCTAGCACTGACAGGAGCGAATATATATATATATGCATTATTAATACTTCCACATGGAGATAATGAAAACTATATATCTTGTACCGGCCTTCTGCCGGTCTCAACAATTAAGACGTGGACCAGGATTGATTATGATCTACTAACTGTTATAATATTGCAGGAACATCCGTCGTTGCTGTAGCAGTTTAATCACTACAGCTGCAATAAATTTACCACATATCTTTTGTCATTCTTGTTGTTGACCTCATTTATTCCTGTAATTAATTCCAAATGCCAACTTGAGTCAATAAGTCAAAATTGGCTTTGAGGTTTCAAAACAAAGCCACTAGAAACACATAAAATCACACTGAACCGGCCAAAACCAAAAGGCGGAAGAGGGACAGGGACAACAACCATGGACCATTGGGGGAGCTTTGTGCAAATCCCTAGGCAGAGATTGTGCTTTTGCCTGACGACACAAAGTTTCACGAAAGCAGCGGAGGCTTGGCAGCGAAGCCTCTTGCCCGGATAAAAAAAGGCAATTTCTGACTCGCGTCCTGCCTGCCCACCCTCCACCGAGCCCGCCATGCCACATCCATGGCCATCTCCATGGCCACACATCATTATGTTTTGATGGGAATGAATACATGTTGCTCACCACATGCCATTGGCTTATTATATCCCCCAATTGGCATTGCCCAAAAGCTTCTCACTTCTCTCTTTCCCAAACTCCAAGAAGGAATCGAGAGATAGGCAGAGACAAAGAGGAGAGAGAGAGAGAGAGAGAGGGACTGAGAGACATCCTTTCTCCTCTTCTTCCCTCCTTTCTTTCTTTGCTAGCTAGTATAACTCTGTGATGAAGCATCCCAAGGCCCTCACTGACTCCCCCCAGCGTCATCATCATCATCATCAGCAGCAGCAACAACAGCAGCCGCCGGCGCCCCCTAATATTCAACAATTTGCTCTGCCTTCCAAGCCCCTGATCGACTCCTCCGCCAACCCCCTTTCCAACAACAGCAACCACCCCTTTCCCTCTTCCCTCATATACGAGCCCATCTCCGTCCTCGACCCCCACCTTACCTCCAGCCCCGCAACCGCTCCTACGGCTGCCCCTGCCGCTGCTCCAGGAGACGTGCCCTTCCTTTCCTGGGCTGCCGGCGTCGTCGGTGGCGGCGATTCCCATCAGCCGCACATCCCCTCCGACGACTGGGACACTACGGCCTGGTTCCTTCCAGAAAGATACGAGCTTTCCCCTTTACCGGATGACTCCGGCGCCCACTTCATCGACTCCCCTTTCGACCTCTCCTTCGATCCCTTCGCCTCCGCCGACCCTGCGATCCCAACGCCCGTCCCAGGCTTCGACCGCTCCCAGTTAGATTCCCTCATCAGCGCCGCCCATTGCCTGGAAACGCACGATTTCGCCACGGCACACGTGATATTGTCGCGGCTCAATCACAATCCAACCTCCGCAGGCGTCTCCTCACTTCAGAGAGCCGTCTTTCTCTTCAAGGAGGCGCTTCTTGCCCTGCTCCGCCCTTCCACTGCTGAACCCCCGCTCTCCGCCACCGAGCTGGTCAACTATATAGCTGCACACAAGGCCTTCGCCGACCTCTCCCCTGTTCCATACTTCGCCACCTTCACGTCCACGCAGATCCTCATCGAGGCGCTGGACTGCGGCTCTCGCTCCATCCATCTCGTCGACTTTGACCTCGGCCTAGGCCGACAATGGTCGTCCTTCGCGCAGGAGCTCGCCGCTCGGTGCCGAACCTCTCGTTCCTCTCCGTTGGCTGTTCGTATCACTGCCGTCGTCGCGGAGGAATCCAGCGAGACGGCTCTGGCCGCTGATAACCTCCGAGACTCCGCCCGAGGCCTCAACATCAACCTCTCGGTCAGCTTCATCCGAGTCGGAGGCCTGGGCACGCTTGCCCTCAGCGGCGTTCGCCTAACCGGAAACGGGGAGCCAACCGCCGTCGTCCTGACGCCCACTATCTTCCGTCTGCTCGGTTTCGGCGCCGGCGCCTCCGCTGATTCCGCCTCTTCTCTCCTCCGATTCGTGCGGCGTATGTCCCCTCGGGTGGTAGTCTTCGTCGACCCGGAGGGCTGCCTGGGCACTCTTCCCTCCCCGTCGCTGCGGAGGACGGTGGCGGTCGGGGTGGAGCACTTCGCGTCGGTGCTGGATTCGGTGGAGACCGCCGCGGCGGCGACGGGGGCGAGAGAGGAGACGCTGCGGCTGGTCGACCAAGCAGTCATCCGCCCACGCGTGTCGAGCGTCGTGAGCGAGTGGACCTGGCGGCCGGGCCCCTGGCGAGAGGTGTTCGCTGGCGCCGGTTGGACGCCAGTTTCCCTGAGCGAGTTCACTGAGACGCAGGCCGAGTTACTCGTGCGCCGTGCCCCAGTCGACGGGTACCACGTGGGGAGGAGGGACGAGACCCTCGTGCTGAGCTGGAGGGGGAGGGAGCTCTCTACCACGTCAGCTTGGAGGTGCTGACATCAGCAGGGCCCCCGCTCTTTTTTCGCTGCCGATGACCGACTCACTTTGTTTGTCCATAGTATTAATTTGCGTGTGCCCGTATTTTTTTTTTATTTGGCTTCTGCTGTCACTTTTTCCTCCTTTTTTTTTTGCCGCTATTTATCTCCTTTTTTGGCTCAATTTAACAGCACCGCAGGGAAAGCCAAGTAGGTGTCCTTCTGAACCTCTGTAACGTAGTTTCGTGTCTCCTTTTATCTTCCTGGAGAATGAAAATAATATAAATTAATAACTGATATATATCTAGTTCATCACTAACTCAGTTAGCAGACTGATAACACTCTCTTAAGTCCTACCTCATCGATTTCTATTTTTTTCTGTTTGACTTTGACTTCGACTTTTGGCATGCAGGGACCCAACAAAAGAAGTGCACAATAAAAATAAAAACAGTGTGCCACGTAACATAGGTCTACGTTTTAAAGGCTTCTTCCATTATATAATATCAACCACCTTTTAAAGGACGGTTGTTGTTGAAAATTTCTCATCGACTGAAAGGGCTTGGGTAAAATATAACCGTAATATTATATCCCATCCATTCAAATATATATCACTTAGAATTTTGTTTTCTTTTTAAAAGATTGATTAACATTTCAATTCAATATCGATTCTCTTTGAGATTTTCTCGTGTATGTATTTTATAGGTTGTAGTAGTAAACACATCTAAAATTTTAATATGTAAAAATACAATTGTACATAAATTTTATATCCATTTTGATTTGAAAAAAAAAATATTTTAAGATGATTTATAACGATTATAATTTATATTTATTTAAAAGAGTAATTAATTAAACACCACTTTGTTGCTGATTTCAAAGTTCAAAGATCATTGTATTTTGAGTTCGAAAGATAAAAATTATGCGGTGTTGGTTTTGAATGTACAACATCAATGTTGTATTAATTTTCAAAATTCAATATCAGTGTATTTTTGGATTCGAGAAATTAAAACTATATGATATTTTACATTCCAATAAGATAAAAATTATATCATCCAATTATCTTCTCAATTAAAAAATTGAATTATCCGACAATTGACAGTAAATCTTAAAGTGATATATTTTAAATAAATATTATAGTTGCTGAAAAACATCATGAAATAATCTATCAAATCAATATTTACAAAATATTTGTGCACACTTATATTTTTACACATTAAAGATTCAGATCGTAAATTAATAAACAAAAGAGCTAATGTAGTCGATAGAATATATATATGAGAAAGTTTTAAAATGAATCAATAAGAAAATGCCGAATGAGATACACCTAACTATATTGAAATCCTAATTAGTATTTTAAAAAAAAACAATTCGTCTTTAAATTTTTCTTTAATTATTAGAGCTCTTGAATAGTATTTTGAATGAAAAATGTTTTATATAATTAAAATAAGTTTTGGTAAACATCAAGCTTTAGGTGGCATTAATTTGGATGGATCAGATATTCTACGATTCGAATGTTTGAAAAAATAAATTGCTATTATATAGCTGTTGATGGAGGAATATATAGTATTGAAATTAGATGCAAAAATAAAAAATTTATAATCTTGACTAAGCTCGTAAATTGTTGTAAATATAATTATATTTGATCCAGATCATCTTTGGGTGAAAGGGAACGATTGAGTCCTCACGAAAATAGCGCGTTGGCTAGGACAATATTGCAATTGTAGAATGGATACGAATCGATTCCGGAGGAAAGTTTCGTTGGAAATGTGAATGGAAATCAAGAAATGGAAGGATAGAGATCAAACCCTCTTGTGGAGGAGTTTAGTCCCACATTGAAAGTTGAGGGACAACTTGGTTGGTTTATAATGTATCACAAGCATTATAGTTGTGAACATATGCAAGGGAAGAAGCTCTCTCTCATGCGTGGGTGCGAATTCAGGGCCCGGATTGCACTATCGCAAGGCGACTCGTGTGCGAGCGTGACCTGCGAGCGTCGAATGTACGACCGGTTGAGGCATAATTTGCCCAAGTGGATCCAACTAAACGGTCGAGTTTATTTGTAGACGTTTCAAAAGCAAGCCATTAATCCATTAATTACGCAGTTAATTGGTGATAGTTGATCTGTGCTTGATCGCTTCCCGGGTCGTTGTATCCTGGGAAAGGACACTGTGGAAATCATAGACTGCGGTTCTTCTCGTGACTCTGCCGACGTTCAACCGGCTCGCCGCTTCCGATTCGCTTGCTCGCTCAACCGGCTCGGCCGCTCTTCCAAATCGGGCTCGCCAAATTAGTTTCTTGAATTTACTCTGACGTATTTGAAAAATTTGTCACCGTTGCAAAGAACTCTCCGTTGTGAAGAAGGAGAATTTACACAACAAGTTTAAAATTCCTTCCTAGGTTTAAATGTTTCTCCACTGTTTTGGGCAATGCATCAAAGTTCAAAGAACTCTTATAATTTATCTCTTTTCACCGTGACCGTGGAATAAATCAGTGGAGATCGCTGTGTTTACCATTTTAATTTTTTTTGCAGAAAGGGAATGATCGGCATAATTGAATAGAAGGGGGGAGAGAGAGAGGACCACTCGACTGTTTAGGAGTATGGTGAATGCCTCAGTTCAAAAAGAGTCCTATGGTACTTTTGTCGACAGCCACCGAAGGTGCTCAGCCCTTCCCGTAGCTCACGAACAAATGGCCTTGAGACGAGGCTTTTAATTTCATCTTCAAAATTTTTGTGGGAGCTAGCTAGAGAGATTCATAAATAAAATAGTAGTGGCCGAACGAGTCTGGATTTTTCTGGTCCAGAAGATTTGATGAGTCTTCAAGGAGCATGCAACAACCAGAGTTGGCTTTATTGGGAGAGCTAGTATAGGGACCAGTTGATTCAGTGCTTCCATCAAAATTATTAGAGCTGCCATTGCCAAAAACCCAATCATCAGATCAAGTATGCATGCCCCCACTCAATTCATTCATGTTTGGTCAACACATGATAAGGACATGACAATTGGGACACTAAAGGAAAATAATAATAATAATAATAATAATAAATCATCCAAGTGATGAATTAAAGAAAGTCCACAACAATGATTATCGACTATCGACTAGTAGATAATTAGGCTATACATATTCCTGCATCAATTAGAGTGAGATTTTTGTTTTCATGTCGAATCGAACTGAGTACTAAACTGGACTTATCTACTCGTAGCTATTTAATTATAATTTGGCACGCATTCAGATGCATGGGTTTGTTTGGAGCAGCAATTCAGCAAACACACTCTACGGTGGGTGTAGGACACTGAATGTTGCTTTGTCTGTTTAGTGTTATATATTCATGTGATCAGTCTGATTGATTATGGCTCTGATTAAGCAACAGCTAGTCATTGTCATTATAAGCTGTTAAATTAAATATTTTTTAAAAGCAAGCAACAATGTTAACTTCAAATACTGACGTTTAATTAAGTAATATTTAATTGAATGTTAGGCGAGAGAAATGTTGATTGATTGATGTCAATTAGATATTAAACAAAGAGAAAATTTAGGCGTGATAAAATGGGATGAGAGATATTAATCAATTAGTGAGTTTGAAATCTCGGGATTGAGATTTAAGGGAGTTTGCAGTATGATTTTTAATACCTCCTTAATTATTTAGATATTAATCGATTGATATAGTCAAATTCAAATCACAAAGAGTGATTCTGCAAGTGAGTCAGTTGGATTTTGTTGAGTAAACAATTGATGAATTTTATCAATTGACTGTGAGATGAAATCAGTCTGATTTGTATCTTATAAAAAAAGGATTTTCGAAATGTTTGAAATAGTTAATTCTTAAAGAATTCAAAAAAGATTACTATTGCATTCAATAAATACCTTCAGAAGCATTACAGAGCAGTCAAAAATAATAAATAAATAAAAAAAAGAGATTCATTTGTAAAATTATTTATTTTGATTTATTTCTATTTTTTTTGTACATCTGTATTCTTGTTACGGTGCTTATAAAATAATAGAAGAGATTCATTTGTAAAATAATTTATTTTGATTTATTTCTATTTTATTTGTTACGGTGCCATACTATATTTTTTTTATTGTACCGTTCAATTAACTCTTTTTGTCAACTTGATTAATTTTATGTTCCAATTAACCTAACTCGATTATTTTATCATAAAAACTTTAACCAATTTTTTTTAGCTTAACTCATTTATAATTCACATTCAGTTGAGCTTAAATTAGTCAAAATTGCTCTCAGAATTTGATAATTGATAAATATATAAGAGTGAACCATTTAGGATGCTAAATATTTTTTTAATTAGTACGAATATTTTTATTATAAAATTATAACTTTTGTAATCCTTGTAAATTTTCTCTTAGTCACACACTTCATTTATTCCTTTTAAGTAATTACGATATTCATTGTGCAGCGCCAGCGCAACTCCGACGTCGAGGTCGCCGACGTGTTCGGCGGTGCCCCAACGCGGTCCTCCTTCTACGAGAGATGGAGCAGCCGGGCGGACTCCTTCTACGCACGCACTCGACCGCTCTTCGCCGAGAAGGCCGCCTTCGGGGAGCTCGGCAGCCTGGCTGGAAGGCGTCTCGATGATTTCTACGACGGCATATTCCCTGGCAGCGAGTTCGGGCCCCTCGCGGTTAGAAGTCTCGACCGCAACCCTTTTCCCTCGTCGCCCGGTTCAAGAATTTTCAGCCCTAATCGGCCTGTTTTCGTCGTCGGAGCCTCGTCGCTGCTCCCGCAGCTCAGGTTCGACTTTTTTGTTCATCCTGTTAGTACCTGTTTTCAAATTGACCTAGCGACTGTCCCTCCAACTTCAATTTTTGGACTTTAGATTGACTAACTTCATTCGTGTAGCGCAACTTACAGTGACTACGGAGAAAGATTCCTTGGACTTTCACGTTCGAGGATAAGAAATTGTCTTCTTTTTTTTCTTTTCCTTTTTTGATTATAAAAACATAAGAGTCTAAAGCTGGATTTGGTTGTGGTGCTAGCAAAGATAGTACTGATTATAAACGAGAGACAGTTTCTAGAACGAAGTTTGATTGCGAAGAGGTCCAAAGTTACTACTGATATCAACATAGGTTTAGAAAGTACAAGAAATCTAATTTTGTTTTTTGAGGTTGTATTTGTGTGTTCTTAGTGGGATAAAGACTTGATTATTGTTGTTATTAGTGCGTTCTTGTTGATTTAAATGTCCATCTTTTACTGAATAAAATACGCATCCATTTGGGAAAAATTAATGTACATTGATTTCTTTGTTTTTGTTTGTGATATAATCCATGCATATATATCTATTGGTTTAACAAGCGTGGCTATTCTAGCTTCCCTAAGACGAAGTTGGCAAACGGAGTAGAATATCCCAAGGAGCAAGGGTAAATTCTCGGGAATTGTAAAATTTTGATGTTCCCACCAGAGGATCAAGTGACTAGTACAGAGAGTTCTTGGTTGGACAAAAATGCCCCTTATAATTTATCTCCTTTCATCTAACTGTGGCACCAATGGAGAGAGGCATTTGGGATGAGTGCATCACTTTTTGCCCAAAAGATGCCGATTTTGACACCTCCAGCTTTCTGCATTCACCAACTGCTTCCTGAGCAGTCCTAGTGCATAGTGACCCGAGAACTTTTGACGATACTTTGTACTGGCAAAGCCCTTTAACTAGTCAACTTTCCTGTGGCACCATTAGATCATCAGAAACTTTCAGCAAGGGGAGACAGTCTGAAAGATATGCAACCAGCTTAGAGAGTTATATCAACAACGATCAATTCCACTTCTCTATATACAGATGGGCAGGAAAAGGAGTGTCACTTTGCCTTTCTTCTGTTTCAGAGAAAACTAATGTTACTGGTAGATATAGTAGATTGCCTGAAGTGGACATACAATCAGTGAAATTTCCATCAGATGATGATGATTTATGTCTACTTCGCCTGGAATATCCAACAATCAGCCTATAAGCCACAAAAACAAGATAATAAATGATATCTTTTCAGTGAGCAAGCATGAAGCAGATTTGTGATTTCCTGAGTACTTGTCTGAGCTTGATCCAAATTACTTGAGCAAATCTTATACTGGAAATGCAGGTACTTGTTCTCATAATCTCTTCTATGCAATGCCTGCTGTAATTATACTGCTAGTTTTGAAAAGTCTCAAAGCTAAAAAATTCAGCGATAACAATCCATGTATTGCATTTCTTTTTGGCGAAGTTAATAATACTGGAGAGAGACACCTGCTTCTAACATTATAATGAATATATGGCTGTAAAAAATCTTAATCAGCTCTTTCAGGATGATAATGACAAAATGGTAATACATATTCACTCTTCGTTCTCATGATTGGTTTCATGGCTAGTACTGTTTTTTTCTCTACTCAGGATCTGAGACCTTGAATGAACATGAGAAGGAAGATGGAGGACAACAAGATACAACTGATGGATTTGAAGTTAAGCTACAGAAGCAAAGACAAAACTCTGAGCATACAGGTTCAATTAACCCTAAAATGAAAGATATTCCAGTAACTTTGGAAGAAAAGATGCACAGACAGTATAAAAAGCAGAGTGAAAGGAAGGGCTAAGGGTTTTATTAAAATTTTCAAGCTAAGTAGGAGTTCAAGTTAGTACACCTGCTGCGGAAGCAAATGATGAAGTGACGGCTGTCCGTCCACATGATGAAGGAACTTCTGTAAGTTATCCTGTTGAAGTATGTTAATATGCCTAGAAAGTTATGCTTTACTTAGAATTTTGTGATGTCAACTTACCTTAATGCATTTACCTCCATTACCTAATGACAACGTTTTAGGAAAATGGAATGTTAGAGAGTGAAGGTATCGCTTCTCTCTATATGAGCTCCTATGTCCCTCGTAGTTTCAGGACATATGCAATTAGAATTGCATGAAGGATTTGAAGATTTGAGATCAGTAATACCTAATTTCACACATCTTTTGTTTTGAAAAATATGCTGTTTTTTATGTTACCAAAATTTTGATACTGGTTAATGCTAATAATCACGACATAGATGATGGGGTATAACTTGTTTTTCCATTGTTTGTAGAAATGCAACTTGTATATAGCTTGAAGAATATTCAAATTTGGGTTGTATAAATTATTTTTAGATGTTGCTATGTCAACAAGGTTCATGCTCTATTAGTACTTTCAGCCGAAGTAAATTATTTAGTAGTGCTAGACACTAGACAAGTCTGTTGACCTATTATTGCAAACAATGTTGTTCAAATGATCGGTGTATTCACCTGGGTCAACCAAGGGTATGTGTACAACAACTAAGGAACTTGCAATGCAAAAAATGACTAATATGGTAACGGACTTGTTGTAGGTATGAATAAAAAGTTAGGAAAGAAAATATTCTGCCACTAGGCAGTTCTTAGCCTTCCTTTTAGCTGATAAAGCTCCAACCTTGTGCCAGAACTTAACCATTAACTTAATGGGATTGAAACACCTACAAAATACTTTAGCCCAAGTCAATTTGTTCATTAAGGGCTATATACGAGTAATTAGCTTACAGTGATTTGATGCTTTTTATCTCCCATACACTTATCTCTTTATGAAATCTACAGTGCCTGTAATATCAGCACACTTCTGATGCTATTATGAATCGTAAGGTGAAGCAATAATAACTTCTGCAGAAAATTTTGGCTTGATTTTAGGTCATCTATTTTACAACTTAAATTTCATCATTAATCAGTTAATGTTTCTTTATTAAATACTGTTTACGAAGAAATTCAGATCTGGAAAAGTTCCAGTTAACAGCCACAAACTTTGATAAATTTTACACCATTCTTGTTAGGAGTGTATAGGGATTGAGTCCACTCTGGCACTGACTTGTTGGTATGGACATCAGCAAAAGACCATCAGTAGGATAACTCTCAATGAAGTATATATTCAAATCTTCCTCCTCAACAAGTCATCCTTAATTAATAGTAATTGCTGAGTTTAAAATGTAGAATGATCTCCACTAAAATATGATGTCATATGGTGGAATCTTCATCTCTCGTGGTAGAATTAATACAACAAACTTCTTGTCTATAATCAAAGAACAGTTCTTTCCAACACAAAGATAGCAATCAAGAAATAAAGGTGAAGAATGATATGATGTAAACTCATATTTCACTGAGGGAGTCCAAAGCTATGATATGAGAGCATAAGTACAAATCCTGAACGGCCATTTGCACACACCGGTGCAAAAAACTTCTTATTTGTCCCTCAACTTCTTGCAAGACTGATGAAAAAACAACTTAAACCTCAAGTCGCATGTCCCCAAGTACCAAAAGCTCTTGCAAAAAGCGAAATTATTCTTTCTACAAGCTCTTTGACCTACCACAGCTTTTGCATGCACTGCAAGAACCATCACTGCAGTGATATGCTTTTGAGGAGAAAGCCTATAACCATGTTGATCTAGATTGACAGAGCTACCCTAATTGGAATTCTACCATGTGTTGGGCTGCAGATGCCTCTTGTTAGGACATGCGCCCATGTACTCGGTCCATCACGAACTCAACATTGGTGTTGCAACAAGGTTCAGCCACCAAGTTGTATTCCATTTGCTTGACCTGAAACTCAATTTATCATAATTACATGGGTACGTGCTTTTGGCTTGGTTTATTCAGTGGAAAGATAGGAAAATTAGAGGGGCTAGAAGAGGGGGAAAATCACAAAATATATGGATTATAGATCACTTATATTCAAATGCTATATTACTTTTCTTCCCTCACTCCTTTCCCATTCTAGTTGTCTAAGTAAATCTAGCATTAAATGTCATAACTCTCAAGTTTTGTAGTTGGCTACATCAATCTTGCCTTAGCTTTGTTAAGTGCAACTTTAACACAAACCAAGAGTAATCAAATTCTTTTGGCCGGCTAAGAATTCTTAGATCTCCCTAAATTTCTCTTCATGTCATAGTCCCTACTGTCTACAACAAACAGAAATGCCTAGACTATTTTAAATTAATTGTCTTGTTATTTGTCAAAAAAAAAAAAAAATCCTGTCTTTCTTTGCTTCTCCATGAATTGACTCACATTAATTTACTTTAGTTTCGCTCTTTCTGGGACTTATTCACCATGAATCACCATTATTAACAAAACTAAGAATTTGGTTTCTGATCACTAGGGCCAGGATGACTTTAGTGGAAACATAAGATTAGACAGAGGGGGAGGGAAAGGATCACCAGATCAAGTGTGGGTCACGGACTCAAGGATAAACTATTAATTTTCTTTTGCTGCTTCCCTCCCTTTTTTACTCTCTCTCATTCGTATCCAATCAAGTAATGAAGCCTAAGTTCTGTAATATCTCTTGCAAGATACTTGTAGTCTGGATCTACTTGGTCCTAGCATGATATTTGTAAACCCTTGGTTTGCTACTTTGTGTTACTCGATAACACCTAACATACTCAACCATTCCATTATTGGAGCCAGTACTAGGATTTCAATTTCATATTGTCTGTCTGTCTCTCTCTTTTTCCCCTTAGAATACTGAAGGATAAAAATAATTGCTCTTGATATGCAGGTGGAACAATCACCTCAAAAACAGTTGGAAGATCAACAATCTGCTTCGTAACATGAAGAGATGGAAGTAAATGTCTATTCCATTAAACAGAAATTGGTAAATGAATGTTCACATGTAGTAATAGCACGACAACTTTTTTTTTTCCACCCGATTGCTAACCGTAAGATACAGGAGTGGCCAAAGGGAAAAGAAGGAAATATTCGATCGTTGCTATCCATTCTCCAATATGTGAGTTCTGCTTTCCTGACTGCAATCCAAAATCAAACTCCTTTTTCCTTTTCTAGTTTCTGAACTTTCATCTACATCTCAATCCATCAATCTGCCGTTGTTGAGTAATTCTCTCTTGTGAATTTGCTGCAACCACAATCATGTATATTGTTAGAAGCACTGTTATTTTTTTTCTTCAATCAATTGTTTCCCATCCAGATTCTTTAATTTTGTCATGCAAAATGATTCAGGTTCTTTGGTCGGGCAGCGGCTGGAAGCCAGTTCCACTTGTTGACATAATTGAAGGATCTTCTGTGAAGAGGGCATGTCAAAAGGCCCTGCTGTGCCTGCATCCAGATAAACTACAACAGAGAGGTGCTGCTGGGCACCAAAAGTATATTGCAGAAAAGGTTTTTGACATATTGCAGGTACTCGAAATTGTTTGCGCCTAATGCTTGAGTTGTGTAGGCTCACTGCAACAATTCTCTCTCCCTGCTTCTGATATGGAATTTGTCCAACTATTTTGCTTAAAGCCAATTTAATCTCTTTTATTAAATCCTCGCAGGAGGCATGGGATCAGTTAATTCTCTGAGCGATGTGTTCTGATGGTGAGCTAGAAACGTTGATCGGCACCTTTGATGTCTATTTTTCTCGTGGGCCAACATGGTACTAATTCGATATCTATATTGCAAAGTTATATAAATTGATTATTTAATCACATCTTGGTTATGTCAGCTTAATCGCTGTTTACCATCAGAAAAGGATGTTTATGGGTTGTCTGGTAAAAATCGAAAACTACTCGAACAAAACGCTTATAGCAAGCGAACTTTACACAAAATAAAACAGCAATGCAAATTCCACTGAACAACAAACTTAATCTCAAAATCATTTCCCCCTCTACATATTTATACTCCACTTTTGAATCACCTTATCAATAAGCAATCTAAACAGTCTTTTGTGCGAGTGATTATCTGTTAGGGAAGTGTGATAAATTGGATGATGTATGTGCCTAATCTTCTCTGTTACCTTCTCCTTTTAAAGGTTCCTTTCTCATTGGAGTTAAGGAGGTCCAGTTCCCGTTCTGTAAACTACTGTAATTGAACATGAAAAGCCATCAGTTTCTAGTAGGAAAGTGTCGTGTTTGCAGATCATAGAAAGTAGTCTGTTGTTCCATAGGCCCAAGGTTTGCGCACTAGAGGTTAGAATAGAGCTTTGTAACATTGATCCCTGTGTGTATTTATTCTCTACTGTTGTCTTCCTGTTTCCCCTTAAACAGTCGCTGATGCCGCATCAGATTAAAAAAGATTCTTATTTTATGTTTTTCTTGAATACAACATGGAGCTGCTCATGATTGATGCGATATAGTAATAGTTATTCAAGCATCTAATGCAAGTCAAATTTGAATATATACATTTTCTTCCAAAGACAACAATATATTTGTTGCTTTTGTACAGTATTAAAATTCATTGCTCATTACATATTCAAAAGTTCGAACTATCAGAAAATAGCTCAATTCGCATATGTTTATATCCTTGACAATGAAAGGACACGAAGGCAGTCTTGTTCTGCTCGTGTTATGCATGGCCAATAGTTATATGTATTTCAAAAAGAGTGCTGAGCGGATTGACTGTAATTCTTACAAATAATCCATGATAACTTGAAGCATGGGGAAGATTAAGGTGATTGCTAATGACATTGAAACATAGGCGCCAATTTAAAATAACCGAAAATTCAGACAAACAATAGAAAAGTCAAAGCTGGCTATATAAATTTAGTTAACCCCAAAACATCCAATCGTCACCATTGGTCGTTTGTAGAGCATTTGGAACACACATAGTAACTCAACTATAAGGTTAAAACATCGTCTCCCATTAAATTAGCTTAATGAGCTCCATATAGACTCGTGATTCACATAACTTACATGGCATTTCTTACAAATGGAATAGTACGAATTTCCAACTGATATAAGCATTCAGTTGGCAAAGCTCCTTGCAGTACAGTTTTAGTTTCGAGCCTGCCCAATAGCGACGAATAATTCATAATGAAGACCTGTCATTATGCATCACAAACAACAGTAGAAATCAAAACCATGATGCTGAATTGCTGGTTAAATTCTGACAGAACCACTCAACGACAGAAACCATAAATAAGAGGTTTTGACAGGAATTTATATCCATAGAAAATTTTCTGACAAAATACTGATATATCAGCGACGTTTAATTGAGCTCATTATTATTATTATTTTTCAGTAAAATTTTTGGTCTTCATTATAAGGTTCTACACAAAATTAGCCGTTAGATTGTTCTCTGTTAGGACTCAATAGTGTCATTTCGCGAATTCAAACCTTGTGCATTGTCAAAAAAAAAAAAAATCCTCCGAATTGGACATTTATCACTACACCAAGGAGCGGTTGTTTTCCTCAATGAAGATAATCAACCATTAACTAACTAGATTCTATAGAACAAGATCAGTATAGGCGTGATATGCAAATATAAGAACAGAGATACAAAGGCCTTACCACCAGTCCGCTAGCTTCCATGACAAGTCACCCACGTTCAATTGCAGACGCTCTTTAGCCTCTTTGCGGCTTGCATGAACCCAGCAATTACCTGCACTTCATCCAATTGCTTCAGGCCAAATCATGAGCAATTGGGTTCCAGTAATTGGGTTAAGTTCCTTTGGTCAAGCGCAAATAATGCATTTACTGGGGCAAAGAAATTAAAATGAAAGGCTACCTGCGAAACAAAATGCCTTTGAACAACTTCAATCAACTGCTCTTTAGAGGGATTAGGATTATCATCCATCTGTTTCATCCAATAAAATGAATCCGCAATCAAGAAAATGATGTGTTAGACCAAACAGGCAACTAATTTCCCAGTCGAGAAGAGTGCAACTCACTAGGTTAAAGTATCGATAATATCTCTGCAGTGCTGTTGTTTCTAACTTGCTCAGGTCAACCCTCTAGACAAACAAATATTGAGCTTTCATCATCAGAATCAGAAAGAACGAGGATTATTTTCTACGTAAGGAATGAACTAATAACAAGAACGATGGAGGGACCTAACAGCCACTTTAATATTCAACTTATTTGGCATTGATCACAAGATCAAGGTGATAGAGTAGGTTCTACAAGACCATAACTGAATGATGCTGTATATAAATCTTACTGTGCTAATAGTGGATGAGGAAACAGATCCCTTGGACTGGGAATCGGGAGAGTGAGATCTGCTCCAGGATTTATCAGAAGATCCTTTATGGTGCCTGCTTCTTGAGCTTTGAGTTTTTTGTAATTGTATAGAGCCAGAAGCTGACAAAAAAAAAAAAAAACTAGTTACCGTAGTATCAATAGCAAATGATGAAACATACAAAAAGAGAATAATCTATTTGATTCTAATAAACTCCATCCCTCCCACTAAGGTGCTGTGTGTGTAAAAAAATTCTATTGTTTTCACTGGGAAAGAAAGAGCAGAAACGAGAGAACAGGGAAAGCTAAATAATAATAATAAGCTATTTAAAGACAAACAGCTCAATGATATGTAGAATAAACAGTTTTCAATAGGCTAGTAGTATAATAAGAATGAGAACGCAAGAAAAGGGAGAAAACTAAAAATCTAGAGCAAGTACTTTACTGGCTCAAATTGATGCCCATCCATACCTGATCCATTAC
The DNA here is from genome assembly GCA_025175895.1 of Wurfbainia villosa. Classification (NCBI taxonomy): domain Eukaryota; kingdom Viridiplantae; phylum Streptophyta; class Magnoliopsida; order Zingiberales; family Zingiberaceae; genus Wurfbainia; species Wurfbainia villosa. The sequence goes on from JAKLTH010000042.1 coordinate 2,288,371, forward strand.
AGTGTGTATTGTTACATTCAACTTCATTGTCTTCCTCATTGCCTGTAGGGGCTTCGATCACACTGAGTGCATTACGTTGCAGCTTCACCTCAATCCCATTTGTCAAAACCTGGGTTTTCAAGATAGTATCGCTAAATTCATATTGACTACATGAATTTATTTATTTTTTTAAAAGAGAGATATTGGAGCGAAACATAGTTAACCGGAGTAGAAGTGTAAACGAGCAGTAAAAGTACATGTAAGCAGGGACCAGTTACAAAAAATTCCTGCCAACAGCCGAAGCCTGGGTCCTACTACAGAGTCTAGGAATTACATCCCTAAAAAAAATCCAATCAACTAGATAGGGGAGAAGAGCCAACTAGCTACTTGCAAAAACAAAGATAGCAAAAGCAACAAGCTAGCTCTACTCAAGAATATCAAAAGTTACCTGTCTGTTTGAATAGTCCTATCAAAAGGACCAGCAAGCTGGTCCCAGAGTTGGTTAAAAGTTGCATTGTCAAAGAGATTATGTTGTTAAAACTTTTCATAGAACTAAACCAGCAGAAACAAAGAAATTACGATATTAACTCTGAGGTTTTCAGTGACAGAAAAATTAGTGTATAAATTGAAGTAAACTTGATGAAACAGCCATGATGCTTTTTTGGCTCACATTTTTGCAGTAATTACCATTGTCGTATTTTTCAGAGAGGCAATTGAAACATTTATACTTGTAAGTTTCAACTGATTTGGAATCTCACTTTCTTTTTGATGCCTGATTGCATGCAATTTTCAATTTGTTTACCACAACAGCATACTGCCAGATCTTCACATTCATAAATCACATCACCATCAGCTTAAGCAGGGGCGAATCCAGAATTTTATATTTGGGGGTTGAGAGGGGGCCGTATATTAAAATATAATCATCTTAATTTGAGAAAATAAATAGTAATCACTGAGCTTAAGCATTATATTATGTGCATCAAGAACAAGGATATAGAAGGATCATTTTCTGTACCTCAAAACATAAGTCATCCACATTTAACGTTAGCACTAGACAACTAGTCTAATTTGTATTTTAAAATTCTAGCAAGTACCCTGACAATGTTAGTTGGACAAACCAAACAAAAAATGAATAATGTGATGCAACAGAAATTTTGTGATTCTGATGTTTTGGTGTAAATCATACTAGATCAGTCAAAATTTGTGCATCCATTATCCCTAGGTTCATGATGCAGCAGAAGAGAATCTGACGTACAAAAAACCAACCAATCCTTGCAATTTTTTAGAAGGCATAAGAATCAAGTCATGCAGAACAATCGCCACTTGTGATTGATTAACTGAACGTGAAATATAGAAGAACAGAATGCATGAAGCAAGATGACAAATGTTTTACCCTGAAAATAAATGTACAACATATAAAGTTTTCGATCTTCTAAAGGGATCACTAATCCAAGCCCAAACAGACAAACACAAAGGCAAAACATTTCAGGTATTTTACCCTGCCATAGTACGAATGATAAAATGTTTTAGATTTTTTGCTTCCTCCACAAATCTAAACTCAAATGTCACTTGCAACGTTACTTCAAGAAGATCAAAATTTACGACACATGACAAATCTATAGCAGTAGAACTGTATAAATGCAAGGCACCCAGATATAAACCAATGCCTTTCCAATTAAATACCAAGAGACAAGAGTTGTTCGTATTGCTCTTTCAAATGAGTATTAGGAAAACACATGCTTAGGAACATGGCAGCAAAGAGTTCAAGAATCTGACTTCTCACAAATATGGAACATTTTCACCAAGATTAATACCACAAGAGATCGTCATGTTTCCTGAATCATATAAGTAACAATGGAACTAAACTATCCTTCCACATTAAAGCTAAAATCGGATGTCTTGACCACATTCTCCACTTAAAATTTTCCACTCCACTGAAAAACAAAATCCCGATATCATTGTCAAAACTAGATCAAAATCTAACATAAATTCTCCTACTAAAAGGATTCCAGACCCAACGCCACATGGTAACTCACAAAAAATATCACTTTCATCAAGAATTCAGATAGATGAAGCCAATTACCAGCCAATGCCAACCTCCAAGGCCCACGGCCTTCTTGACAACCCCTTGAAGGCCGACGAGAACCGATTTGGTCCGGTTGTTGCCGGTGACGATGACCTTTGTGTGCCGGGGTAGCACGGCCAGCTCCTCTTCACTGATCTCCCCGAAATTATGCTGGCATCCACCACTCATCCTGCCCTCCATGGTCGCCAGCATTGTTTCACTGCCCCAACAGCTCCACGGAACGAGATTTACCACCAGAAGATCGCGCGAATTTGGCCGAATCAGGGGATCAAACAATTTCACACAAGATTATGCATTGTAGTAGGCGGATCGATCGAAAAAGAATGGAAATTTGGGGGAATCGTCGGACGAGAGTAGATCAGAGTACTCTGTTTTCCTTTTTTTCCCTTCGCTGTGTTTCTTCGCTGCTCTGCTCTTCCCTAATCGTAATCCTTTCGCTGCTCTGAATTCCGACGTCCAGGGCATCACCAACTGGAAGGCGGCACGTGTCCACTCGAGGAGTCAAGTCACGAGCGCGATGTGCAGCGTACGGCGACGACTCTTGACAGTCACCGAAGCGCGCCACAGCGCCCCAACGTAAAAGACTAACTTACCCTTGTTTCGACCCGCACTATCGCGCGGCCTCACTCATTTAACGAGGGTAACGAAGCAAGGTAGTAGAAAAGATCTTAACGGTAACGGCAGATCAAAAGCATCCGTTAATAGAGGAGGGCCCGCGACGCATGCAACGCTGTTAACTTCTCCTTTCGCCCCAATTTAAGGCTTTTTACTACGCACCGCGCGGCCACGAACAGAGAATGTGGGGGCGGGACGATACATTGCCATCGCCGTTTTCCCGCCAAAGTACAGGTATCGTGACCGTCCATCTGTCGGATCGAAGGTTCCTGATCCTCCCATACGCGCCGGAGCGGATTAGGATTCCAGGATTTCCAGTACCAACCAAATTCCGTTTTAGTCCTTTTCAATTAAAGCCAATATTAATAGCAGAATGTGGTCATAAACTGAGATTGCAGTAATAAAGCGAATACCCAACGGAACCGTAAATCCGGTTCAACTGCTTGAATTATCTCCCGCAGTGCGTCGGTTTGGGCTTCTCGAATGTTCCTACTGCATCTGTCTGCTTGCTACGCCAAACCGCCGACACTCCAAAAAACTCCCTCCAAGTTTTCCCTAATTCCCTTCGTTAGAAACCTCACGGCTTCCTCGCCTCTGAGCGCGATGTCGGCGTTCTCCAACATGGATTCGATCTGCTTCTTCGATCTCTCCGCCGGCGGCGGAAGACGACGCCAGTGCACGGTAAAGTAACCCTGGACTACGGAATCCAATCCACTTGCCCATCGGGTTCGGCATGGCGGCGTCGTTTTCCTGCCGCTCGTAAAGTGTTCGGAACAGTAGCCGGAAGAACTCTTCGGTGAAGGGGTTGCCGGCCGCCTTAAATCGACGCAATTCGTCCGAAGTCCTCGCGTATTCCTGCTTGCAATCTCGATCTGCTTCCCGTGCATCGTCCGCCGTGAAGCGCTGGAGGGCGTCGTGGGTGATCGACTGGCTGTCGCTGGCTTTCTCGAGGCAGCTCTCGAGGACGTCGCAGAAGTCGAGGGTCTGCAGGCTGTTGTCGAGGTAGTCCTGGACGAGCTCGAAGAGGTCAGCGCTCTTCAGGACGTTCTTTTAGTATTTCAGGATGTTCATCTCCAGGTGGCTGACGGTGGCGGCCGGGCCAGATGTCGAGTGGCAGGAAGCGGACCTCGTGCGCTGCTGCAGCGCTGTATCAAAGATCCGGAGCTTTGAGTTCAGCCCGGCGGCGATGTCGACGTCACCGACGGAGGAACTGCTGACCGCAGCATCGGTTACATTTCTGAGTGACGACGTCACCGCCTGCGAGTTCCGGCGACACCCTAGGCCTCCAAATGCCGAATCGTGTAATTTTAGGTGCTCAAACGGGCATTAAACAGAGGGAGGCATAACTACTTCAGAAGAAAAAAGGTCAGTTTTGGACAATCACTGTGTAGGGCACTAGCACTGATTCGAAATGCAGTTGTCGCAAAAAGGTTCGCCCTGTTTGTTTTAATTATAAGAAAGCATTATTGTTACCATCAGTAACTAGGAAATGTCTATATCATGTTTAACCAAGGACGCAGCCAGTCTGGAGCTACTGCAAAATCAAAGTTGTTGCAATGCCTCGGAGGAAGCAGTGGAGAGAGAGAAGGAAAAGATTTAAAAAAAAAAATTGATAACTTTTATAATAAAAATCGATTACGTTTATTGTATCTTTCATAAAGAATAATAAATCGTGAAAAACTATATCACGTCGAAATTCAATTTTTATTTATTTATAATAATATTTACGCCATTCTAATTAATGAGTTGTCCCGAGAAAATCCACGATGCCCAAGTAAAACAATGACAACTTGACTAGTAATATAAAGAGAAATTAAGAGAGGATCAATATCTCAAGTCAAAAATCTTAATTAATTTAGCTAGTCAACTTTGCAAGTAAATTGGCATCTCAAATTGTGAGCTATGATCATTCATATTAAGTAAGTTGACTAGGTAAGCTAGATCAATTATATTGTGTGGATGATTCAAGTCGAACATGTTAGGAGGGTTAGATTAATATTATAGGATATACAAGTCGATTTAAATAGTTGGGTAAATTTGATTAAACTAGCTAAATCAGTGAACTAATCGAGTTAAGAATAGAAGAATCAATTAAATTGATCATATCAAGAGAGAGAGAGGGATTGAATTAGAATAAGCCAAGTTAAATATACAAGTAAGACTTATTAATTGAATTAACTAATACTAATATATTAGGAATCCACGAGTTAGACTTATTAATTGGATTAATTAACACTAATATATTAGGAATCCACCAAGTGATAAAAATATAAATTCCAAATTGATTAAAACTAAAAAATACGAATTGACTCTATTTTTTTTTAATGAATTAAATAAAACATAAATTCTAAGCTGATTAAAAGAATTAAAAATCACAAATTGGCTCAAACAAATTGGAGAATCATAATTAAACAAAAAAAAACATTCTAGTAAATACACCATTTCATTATTAAAAGCAAATAAAATAATAAAATAAATCATATTCCTCTTTTTGTTATATTTCATTTCTGATCTTCATTTGATTCCACCCTCTTCTATTCCACCGTAAGCGTTCTTAGGGTAATAGCCGTAATTGACGAATTTCATTCGAGTAAGAAAAGAGAAAATCTTAAAACTTTATTTATTGAAAATATAAACAACAAAACATAAAACAGGTAGATTAAATAAAGATTTTTTTTTAAAAAAAAAAAAAGTAGGATTTTCCATTGAATGCCAAAATAAGTTTTGATGAAATTTTAATTTACGTATGGTTATGGTGAAACAAATATTCACAAGATTCACAGAACTACATAAAGTGAAACCAAAATGCCCAAATACATTAACTTAAAAACCTCTACAAGTGCATGAACTTCTAATTTCCAGTTGATTTAGATGGTATTATCATTCCCAAACCAATACATGAAGTGAAAACCAAAATGCCCAAATACATTAACTTAAAAACCTCTACAAGTGTATGAACTTCTAATTTCCAGTTGATAGATGGTATTATCATGCCCAACTACTACCATTATTTACTTATAGGTCGTAGCAACATCTAAATTTGACAACTTAAAAACCTCTACAAGTGTATGAACTTCTAATTTCCAGTTGATAGATGGTATTATCATGCCCAACTACTACCATTATTTACTTATAGGTCGTAGCAACATCTAAATTTGACAAATTACAAGAATGTATATGTCTCTGTATCACTCAATTGACCTATGAAGTTGATAATATCAGAGCTCAGGTTAGATTAGAATGATGCAAAGCAGCAGTATCTTTTGCCTATCTTTGCGATCTTCCTAACTGAATTCGAGACATCCCCTTGTGAAGTATGGGTGCCCCTATATTTGCTCGATGTAGAAGCCTTCACATTTTGCTGTTCGTCATTTGGTAAGGGTAGATGCTGGTTTGAAGTCGGTTCAGTTCGATCCAGACAACTGGATGGATTGCTATCTTGATTAACAAAACCACCGTTTGTAATGATGGAGCCTGTGAGTAGAAAATACAAGGCTTAAATCTGTAAATTTCAGGTTTCGCATGCATATAGATAGATCCAGATAGAGAAATGTAAATTTAGTTTCACACATTTGAAAGAAACCAGATGAAAATTACAATTTTGGAAATAGGTAACAAAAGGCTGGAAAAAAAGAGGATGTAATCATGAGAAGCTGGAAAAAAAAAAGTATTATTAACATTTAACTAAAAGCGAACATTGGGATTAGCTTGTCTAATGGACCATAATAACAAGGTTATGCATAAGTTTGCTAGAAAAACTTACCCTTAGGAAGTCATATCAACTATAGGTCATCAGAAAACAAATGATGGAAGGTTGATGAAGACGAAATAGTCTTATTGCCGGATTACATATATCTCAAGAAGGATGCACAAGGAAATTCATGCAAATTCCATGCAAGATTACAGGAACAATACCAAATCCGGTAAGTTTGCAATTAGTAAAGATGAAATGTAGAAAAACTTATCCTTAGGATGCTGTATCATTAGGACCAAATGATAGAAGGTTGATGAATGCTGAAACAGTAGTATTGCTAGATTACATATTTCTCAAGGAGGATGCACAAGCAAACGTATGCAAGTTCCTTACAAGATTACAGGAGCAATCCCAACAACCATGAGTGCTATGAGTTCTCTTAAAAATTAAATTATTAGCCCAAGCATAAACTTTATATACCTGGTGGAGATGGCACAATGAGCACCTGATTTGATCTGACTGGTGCAGAAATATTGAAGTCGTGGTTTGTGCGTTCTTGTATTTCAAATCCATGATCATTTCCGATATTCATTAACAAGTCAGCAGAGTCAAAGTATTCATCAGAATTTATTGACATAATGCTGGAATCGTCTGAACTAGCATGTGTATCTGGACTACATAGATCATTCAGTTCCAAGTATTCTCCAGTTGAAAAATCATAAATATCATACAGATTTTCAGAAAAATTCACGGATACAGGTTCATTTGACCTGCTTCTGGACAGTACTGATTTCCCTTGATCTTTCTCAGCGACAATCTGCGTTGGCACAAATGGAAGAGAGTAAGCACTCACATCAAGTTAATGAATGATTCTCTTTAAGTTTTGCAAGTATGCCCTCCAATTCTGAGGCAAGCTCAGGTCATGGCATGCTAGCATAATATAGAGTAGGAATCGATATCATGATGGATTAACTAGTTATCTTGATACACACAAACAAAGCTTCATGTGGTGAACAGTAGGATCCAGCACACCAGAGTGATCAAGCGGCCTGTGAAGGCTGGCAAGAAAAATAAAAAGAAAAGAAATTCATAAATCATATGCACAAGATCTATGCTTGTACTAAATGTTTATGGCCGGATTAAGGCCTAACGCATATAATCCCTTTTTGATTCAACTGCTCTCAGATAATTCATACACCATATCCCACTTTTTCTTCTCCCGTCTTACTGAATTATTCTCCTAGAGCCCCATCCCATTCTTAACATAAAACTTCCTTATCTATGTTGATCTTCACGCACAATTTATGGTGTGGCAAGCACACAAAGGATGAAGAGACAATCTAGGTGTTGAAATATTCCATATGCCAGTTGCATCTCTCACTTGATCAATCCAATCTATATCTTATACTCAATTTTCTCAGTCCTGACCTACATGATATTTTTATTGTTTTTGATGACAAGTCCCTCTTTCTAAACATAGGAAGTTTAATACTGAGTTTCAAAAATTTGGATGCAACAGTGAATCATGTATCAGATGCGATTCAAAGTCCAAAAAAGAGATAACAGATTCAGTCTCCTAGAGGTGGACTAGCAGCGGGGTTTTTTCAGTAAAGCCAACATAGAACTTCCTCATTTATAGCCCAAATGTGCAACCAGTTTCTACCAGAATGACAAAGAGTTCCTCTCCAAGGAGGATAAAGATATTTAGCCGGGTTGTGGCCAAAGACAGAATTCACACCGATAATTAATTGTTTCTCATGAATGGCACACTATGCATATTTTGCAAATACCATGAAGAAACAATCTAGCATAATTTTGCAGGATGTTTATTCACTAAAGTCGGTTGGTTCTGATTTGCAGAGGGCACCAGGATCCAATGAAGCAGCTAATTGAAGCCCTATTTGAAAACGAAAGAGCAAAAGTCACAAACAACTATCTTGCTACAAAGGCTCAAGTTTGGATGTTGACAATCTGGATACACTGTAATAACCTGATGATATTCAGGTCACAAGATCGGAGAACACCACCAAGTTATAGTTGTCTTCACCTTTGTGGAGACTGGATGAACGGACTCATGCCGAGGAAAAAAAATTGTTGAGAAGCTCCTTGGCAGAATGGAAAAGCAGGTTTAGTACATATTGAAGAAGTACTGGAATAAAGACAGCAGTGGATCAACCAAAGGGTGGACTGAGGGGTTGTGGGACTGATTCTCAGTTTAAAATTCAATTTTCTTCAATTCTATTATTAGAGTTGATATAGCTGCCTAGTTACTCTGCTTTCAGCCGCTGTGGCAAATGCTCAACATAGTTAAATTGTCTTCTACTCTAGCATGTCTGCAATGCCAGGTAACATGTACAGAACAACTTATATATTTTATCTATGCTAATCGTAGGAGTCTCACCTACACTAATCTTCCTTTTTTTTTTTTAATAAAAAGAGTGATTTGTGTATGTGCACGGATCCACACTAAAGCAGTGATTGCACTGATCCTTCCCTATTATCTGTGTGTTTTGCTTTTGGATTAAGATGCCACGTTGCAAGAATTGGTTTATGCAATAGAACAACAATGTTATTGTGAAGTTGGAAGCCTGGGTCTATGCAATAAAAATGACAATAAGACATGTTTGCCTATCTATTTGAAGTCGAACCATTTGGATCTTATCTCACCATTTATACTGTCACTTTTTTACTTAATTTTATTAAATAGAATTTTTGTTCATCTCTCATCTATCTCTACCCTATACAACTTCAGTTTTAATCGAAACTCTCCCTTAATTTAATCATTCTCTATTTATTTTTATCAATATCTCCTTGGTGAATAAGATTTCCAAGATATTTAAAACTCTTATTTATAAGAATTTCCTCTTGATTCATCTTTAAAGGCTGCCTCACTACTTCAGCAAAAAACATCAGGCCTATCAGCTTAACACTTTTAAAAAAAAGTTTGCATTAAATAGACAAAGTATGAGATAACTAATTGAACTAGAGTTTCTAAACAATGATCAGACTCCTAGGTCTGTAAAAAAGATATTGTTACTCGTTTAGAAGTGAATCGATGAAAACTAACAAGGCACTAACAATTCTGTTACTAAGAAAGACATCATAACTATGGGAATTAAAAAAAAAAAACTACCTGCGAATTGTGGGAACAATTCGTCGATTCTCTCTCTTCTTGTTCTACAAGGTTTGGTAACATGTGGTCTACATCCTCACCAACTAGACTGTCTGCATATGCAGAATTATTTTCCCAGTGGATTGAACGTCTATCACTTTGAAGAAATGCTCTATACAAGGAACTATGGTCCTGTAAAAAAAATTGAAATAGCAAGTTCTAAAACATTAATGAGGTTATACAGTAACTACATAAGAAAAGAGTGGTACGGTTATGACTTCTTGAGTACCTTTGAGCAATTCTGCCCATTCAATGAACTAGGTTCTGCATGATATTCATGCATCACCCACCCAGTTCTTTCTCCAATAGGTGATTTGCCATTAAAAAATTCCAATGTTGTTTTCCAACCAGAATTGCAGCCGCTTGTTAATATTCTGCAATTACCTGTTTGCCTCCGATATCCAGTTGTTGTTGTTTTTGGATCCCAGTCTCCTTTAGGAGATATGCTCCCTTCTGGATTGTACAGGAACAACTTGTTTTCTGCATAACATATTGACCGTACCAGTTCATTAGTCTAGTTAAACACCTAATGAGGACATCATAAAGCAAAGCAGAGGGAGGCTTAAATACAGAAGAAGCTTGCCATTCAGGCATAATTTTGACTCATAAAAATAACAATATAAGACTTCCTGACAGATTCATGAGATCCCTTTTGAATTTCATCAATTGATGTAATAATCTGACATTGGGAATGCCTTTTCTAATAAGTACCAAATGTATGCCAAGTGATTGCCACTTTTTTTCTCTAGTGGTATGCAAATTGATGATCAACATATTAGAAGCCCAAGTAAATTCACTGTCTGATTAAAGTTATGACAAATTTTTTTTCCCTTTCATCCATATCAAACACACAAATTCTTGCAACGTGGTCTTTCTGGATAGATATTCATTACACTTACAGAATCATATGTATGGAAGATGTATGGCCTCAGCTCAATCATTCACTTACATATGAACTGATTGATCTACTGGCTATAGATCACCTGAGAAACTCAAAATAGAATGCAATACAAGACAGGAAAACCCAAATTACATCATTCTTTCTATATAAGTGATCAAGCAAGTGGAAAAGGTGCCTTTTGTACTTTTGTTACATAAAGACAAATGATATTTGATACCTACAACCTCATAAGAATAGTAATGCTGCACCCTCTAATCAGAAAGATAGCATTATCAACTTATTGATATGGAAGTGTCTGTAAAATCAAGACTGGTACATAAGCTATTGTGACTAAACTTGCCAAAGACTGAAGCATGGATAGCCAACTAATATATGTATCTTATAACTACTCATGTTTGCCTCACTTTGAATCAAAAGTTCAGGATCATCACCTTTAACTTTTAAGACATGGATAGCTAACCTAAGTTTACATTACCTAAAAAGAAAGCCTCAAGTTCCCTGATGTTTGGTCAAATTGTTTGATTTCCAAATCTTCATAGCTAACAAAAGTGAGAATCTTAAAAGCTACTCTAATATTTCTAATATTAGTTCTACGGGAGAAACTTACCTCATTATCCCAAACACCCCTTCCTGTGACCTCCAGGATATCCTCCAAGTCTCTAACACTTTTACAATATTTACATTTGATGGAAAAGATAAATGCTAAGTAGGAAGCTGAAACTGAAAACAAAGAAGACAAACCACCTCATAACTCATAAGCCAATTTTTACAAATTCAAGGAAAATTCTTATAAGTACTAAACATTTTCTTTAGTTAGATCACAGAGGATTTTTGACAGCCCAAGTGAACTAGATTTTCTAGTTGTAGTCTACATAATCATGGTCAAGAATTGTATAGAAGAGAATTTTATAGCCTGCCTATGTCACTGAAACCATCAATCAGCTAAGACAATTTAAATTATTAGTTGAAATAAGTAACACAGCCCCTTCAAAACTCAGAGTATGAGCGCCACACAGCCCAAATTGGCATGAAAATAACCAAATGCAACATAAGCATCAGATAACAAATATTAGAACTAATATTCTCTTTATCAAGTAAAATTAGAGTTTTGCAGAAGACTATTTGTAGTTTCAACAACCTAAAATCTCCATACAAGCAATCTAGAGGATTGTAAATATTTTAATTATTTGACAACCAAATTTATAATCATAAAATGAGATCCATTTAGATACTTAATCTCTATACCCCTACTATTCCAAGAAAGGCTAGCTTTTGCAGATCGAAATTTACCATTTGATACCTTAACTGCGAAAGCAACTATGACAATGATACAAAACAGGCAGCTCTAGGATAATCCAAAGCTAACCAGGAAAATTCCTTGGTTCAACATTGAACGGATTAACATCAGTGATGACATTTTGTGGAGTGGGATCTCCAGCTTGCCTTCCATCCAAGAATCGTAGGAGTTCCTCATCTGTTGAATCGATATTAATGTCCACTGGAACAGACTCAGCCACCGAAGGAGGCAGGTTAATCCTAATTCAGCAAACTCACCCTTTAGTTACGCTACAGGTTGCTTATAAAATGGAAGAAATCCTTGTTTAAGGGAAACAAATGAGTACAAACGGAGACCAAAATAGATAAAACAGAAAATTATCCACGTCTGGATTTTCTGTACTTACCAGGCTGACAGAGTACAAACGGAGACCAAAATAGATAAAACAAAAATAAAAGCCATCAAAAAGGTTTTGAGAAATTTGTGCCGCAATTGAAGGCGGCGGCTAATATATTTGGGTAATCCTTGTTCGCCCTTTATGTTTTCTTTTTCTAGATGTTATCGCATGATTCCTTGTGAAAAATTCCTTAAAAATCAAAGAGCGTTACAGAATCATGGAACCAAAATATATGTATTTTTAAAAAATCAATAATAAATAATTTATTAGAAAGATGTTAAACGAGACGCTTCGTTCTGCGGTATCTGGAGTATGAATTAAAACTCCAAGCAAAAGAAAGTTCTTAAATTGCACCCAAACCGCATAAAGCTCCACTTACATATTAAATACCACGATCTGAAACCAAAAACCTTAACAAGTTTCGATAGGACCACTTGATACTTGTAAGATTCTGGGCAATCCTCCATTTCTCGTAAATCTCGAACAAAATTGATCCCATCGACCAAAAAAAGCTACTCAAATTCCAAATTATCCAAAAAAAAAAAAAAGCGACTCAAATTCCAAATTCTTAACAAAAGGCCAAAAAAAAAAGACGATCTAAACTAGAATCAATAGATTCCAGACAAGGTGATTCCATATTAATGGAAAGACATAATTCTTCCACAAAGGCAGGAATCAAAGAACAAACTCTGATACGATGCTCGAATAGCTCCGAAGAATCAAATCTCGGACCGCTCGAAGAAACTGAACTGATACCGGAACGGAAGAAAACCTCGAGAGAGGAGAAGAGCCACAAGGAATCATGAAATCCAACCTGGAATCGCCCCGCATCGCTCGATCCAAATTCCAACCAGCGAAAACGAACGATCGGGGTAAGATATTTATAGGCGAGTGAGAATCGGCACTTCCAACCCCAAGGTGAATTCAACTTCCCGTAGTTGCGATCCACCACTGCCACCGACGTAGCGTGCCGCTTTCAACCTTGGCCAGCGACGTCATCTGCAATTACGCTACTGTCAAGTGTCAAGGGCGTCATCAGGGCTCGGCGCCGTTATTGAGCGTGCGGAATCGTCTTAAAGTACGTAAACTGGCTGGAGCTCGACCAAGCCCAACGACCGAATCCTTCCTCATTCACACGTGACGGCGTTTATGAACGGCGTCCGGCAGCCATTGCGTCCGATCTAAGCTACGCGTTCTCAGGAGTCAAAGCCGGCTTTCGTTTATTCCTTTTTCCGGAACGGTTTTGGCCCACTCCATCTCTGACTGACACGTAAGGCAAGAATCTCTTTTAGCGATTATTTTTCTAAAAAATAAAATATAAAAAGTCGATTGCTTGCGTCATTATTACCCGTTACCAAAGTGACAATGATTATATATATATTAACAGTATTTTTACTAAAAGTGTATATCAATTATAAGGGCCGCGTCGTCTCCAATAATTAATTTAAACTCGAAAGGTAGATTTTAGAGCAGCTGCAGCAATTCAGCAAACACAAGTTTTCCCACGCACGTCGTGCTTATCTACCGACGATGACTGTTCGACTGTGACAATTCTAGTGGTAAATCGCAACCCATGTCAATGGTTTACGTAATGCTCCCACAACCTCCGCCGGCCCTAGTCAACCATAATTAATATGCTCAAGTCCACCCCCTCAAATCTCGACTTGAATCCCCGATCCATTCCTTGAGATTAAGATAATGCGAACGTGTGTAATAAAAAGGTGGCTATTGGTATTTGTTCGGTCCCAATTATTTCTGTGTTTGGATTTAAAAAAAAAACAAAGTAAAAGAGGACGATCATATTTTTAAGAGGACGGATCATATTTTCTTATTTCCATAAAGAAAATACTGTCACGTAATTGTTTTTTTAATAAAATAAAATTCTATGTTTTTGGGTAAAAAAAACAAAGAGGACCACATCACGGGGAATCTAACCTGAATTAATTCACATTGGTCCATAAACAAAATTATATGGAAAGCGATATATATATATATATATATATATATATATATATATATATATATATATATATATATATATATATATATATATTTCGCGATCTGTGACCTCCGTCGTTGCCGCTGTCGCGCCGCGCCGTTCCGACCACCCTGGATCGGCGCGATCGACGCCGACTCACGTGCGGTCCGTGTGATTGATTCCGACTGTTAGCGGTGAATCCCGGCTTCATCCCGTAAACGATCGCTTCACGCGGTGGCGATCGCGGCCCGCCGTCGCGATCGGGCCGGAATCCGCGTCGAACGGATCGGCGGTAACCGACGCCGTCCGGCCCGTGCCGAGATTCCAACCGCGTGGCCGCGTGAAGTGGTCGTTCGACGGCGCCGGATTCGGCCGGAAATCGGTCTCCGCCGGACCGCCGAAGTCAGCGTCGATCGCGCCGGTCCGGCGGGTGGCGGTATATATATATATATATCCAATGAAACTGGGAGTAGATGGATTCCATGCAAAAGATTTGGAATTGTACGAGTGAAACTCAAGTTGAATTCAATGAATAAGATCGTCCCCATCCATCGTTGCCTTTTTCTTGTCTGCGCACGAGTAGTAGTCTTCCTACTAAAACGAAGCACTGAATATAATGTTGATGTTGAAGTTTGACTAGAAAAAATAAAGAAAAATAAAAATAAGTTGAGGCAAGGAAGGAACTAGAACTAGAGAAATGAAGTGCTTTAATATGGGAAACAGTACGTTGATCTGTCGCTAAGCAAATAAATTCATGGTTGTCAAATTACTTCACCAAAAACAAAACAAAACAATGGCCGTCGTGGTATTAGAGAAAATCGTCGCTGAGCAAATAAATCCATGGATGTCGATTTACTTCGCCAAAGCACGTTTGTGGTTTGAATTGCAAAGCACTTGTGGGTCAAAACAGAGCGCTGGAAAATTGTGATTCCGCCAAAAATATAAAAAAATGAAATCAAAAGGGTTAAGAGAGAGAGAGCTAAACCAAGTCACGGTTTAGAAGATTACGATAACAGGGTAAGTAATCAAGAAACTAGGATGAAAACAATATGTTTATTCCTAAATGAATTCCAAGAGGTACTTTGTGTAGTCATGATCCTTCCAAAATTGCATTACTTCATTGTTCGCGCGATAACTTGTTTAGATTGTAAACGTTAGAATCTCTAATTTCACAATATTAATTATGCATTTGATGTCTATTTTCAACGTGTATGTTTATGTGGATTTAATTTGTGGTGAGTAATTCTTCACTTTCTGTTATCGATTGTTGATTGGTCGTGATATTTTGTTCTTGGTGTAGACTTAACACTCTACCTCTACGTGCGTGCACAAACACCTTGATCTAGTAAATTACAATGATCAAGGACAAGATATAATTATAATTAACCACTATCACTAAATGCTAGGGGAATAAAAACAACAAAGAAATAATACAAACTCAATTTTGCTTAAACATAAATCAGTTCCATGCATGTTTGAATTAAGATCCTTGTTGACGTGAACTCGAAGACATCTCACAGCCAAATGATATCAAGAACGATAGGCTAGCTGCTTGAGTGTTGTTACGATCGAGAGGCATGCATGCTTTATTTCTTACTTCTCTCCATGGCATAATTAAGTAAATTGCCAAGAAAAATATGAAACGGTCATAGTCTGTGGACCATTGATATGCCAATCCAGTTTGCATCACTTTGGGCAGGTAGTGTCGAAAACAACTCGCTGTGAAGAAGAATAATAGATTGTAAGTGTCCTTCAAGATAGCTAAAAATAAGAATAAGCGAAAAGCAAATTAATAATTGTAGGAACTGAAATAAATTGTCTGATAAGAGGTAGAATATATGCTGGTTGTGGAAATGAAATGTATAAGACCATCAACAAGTCTAAAGTGTCCTCGATACCAAGTTGATAGAGTCGGAAATTAATACAAGAAATAGTCTCAATAAATATTTCTCCAAGTTATGAATTCATTTAAAAAAAAATTACCGTCTCATTATGCATGGAACATGTTACCAAGAATTTGATTGACTCAGTTGACCAAATTAGATAATTTCTCTTTCTTCTTGGGTTGTGGACAAAAAATATAGCCTTTATTTAATTCTTAGCTGACTTATCTCCTTTATTCTAGCACTAGACTTGAATCATTTGTCAGATTGACCCTTCCTAGCTAGCTAGCCTATATATGTAGTTTGTGATAAAATAATGAGATGGTGAATATAGACATGGGTGTGTGGGACGATCGATGTGGTCATGATCATTTAGCAATGCTTACCAATGAAGTTGATTTCCTATAGCATATTGTACACTCCGGTGTCAATTTAAGTTGTTGTTGCACTTTATCAGATAGATTCTGCATATTAGTTTCTAGCCTTCTACACAAAATCCTTATCAGATTGTTGATATGATCCTTTCTTGCTTCATAATGTCAAGTTTCCTTATGTGCTGTAGTTAGCCCTTAGAATCAAGAATGATTTCAAAATTTTGACGATGTAGGTTATCGCATTGTTTTATACAAAACGATGTTCACCTGTGCAAATAGCCCAATCAAAGGCTAGAGTTTGCAGATAAGGTTTTATCATGGATTAAAATTGGCCCAAAGTTCGGAATAAGGATGCCTTTTTTTTTTTTTCTTTTTTTTTGTGGTTTAGAACGCGGCCAAAAACCTAATAAAACTTAGTCTCCATAGAATAGTTACAATTCACTCTGAACTCAGGCTTCTCTAAGGCTAGTCTAAGAGATTCTCTGGTGGCGCTATCAAACTCTTGCTACTAAAATGACACCTAGCTGTCTTCTTAGCAAGCCAGTCACCGCAACCATTTCTCTCTTTGTGACAAAAGCCAATCTTCACTTGGCCAATACTAATACTTTGGACTCTTATAATATCCTCCACTAGCTACAAGAGGAATGTCAGATGATCCATTGATCGTGTTGCAAGCTTATTTGCAGGCCAACTCGATCCGTTGGTAGTCTTCTAATACCATTCTCCTAAGCCTCAACTATTTGCCATCTCAAGCTCAACAATTTCTGTGAGTAGAAATAATACCTCCATGCCAATTTCGACTGTAATAATTAAAAAATGATACCTCCAGCTCAAGCCCTTCCAAACGGATGTTGTAGAGAAGCATATCAGTTTGAATTCATCCCGCTCAGGTGCTAACAACCTTGAAGCCCCCATGTCCCAGCAAAAGGCAAGAGTGAAATCTGGGTTGAAAGTAATTGTTGGTTATGCCCAGGCCAAATTCTCCAGTAGGCAGCACCAAAAGTTGTGTTCCAATGTGCCCCAGCATTTAATGAATTAGTGTTAATTTGCATGATTCTGGAATGACCAATCCTTAACCTCTCCAGCCGTTGAAAACTCAGAGTTCGAGTTGGGAACAAAATCTTTCCACACTCTTTCCTTTGCTAGAGAGCAGTCCTGCAAAACATGTACGATTGATTCCATCGGACATGGATAGTACATGCGTCTCCTGCATCTCTCTTCGTCCCTAAGAAAAATAAACAATTTCTCTTTCAACTGAACTCATTTTCAAGTCGTTCTTCGTACGCCCAAATTCTTGCATGAATTCTTAAAGGAGGAAAAAGAAAACTGAGGTAGAAGTATAACTGGTAGTTTTCTCCTGAAGAAAGTTGCGCGACCATACCCATTCCTTTCACCTATCTTGGTTGTCAGAGAATGCATCTCTTGTCTTTATCAAGTGCCATTTGCATTAAAAAAAAAAGACTATTATTTTAAAGTTTTCAATATTTTTAACGCATCAGTGACAAAATTAAAATTTTAAAAGTGATGTCATTTTTTCTATGGTGGAACGCCAAAAAAGGAAGAAAAAAAAAACAGAATCATTATACCTTTTAGATTACATTCCCCTGTTTATTTGATATTTGATGAAGGTAGCATGAGAATGTATTACATAATCTTGCCCGAGTTAAAAGGAAATTGTCTAAATATGAAATTATAAAAAAAAAAAATCAGACTAATCTATCAAATTTTATCCCATCGCACAATTGAGAAGATTGGAGACTTGTTCCCACGGGATGGTGCGCTGGCTGAAGCAATGTGATGTTTGCAGAATTGACATGGGTCGATTCTAGAGGAAAATCTAAAATTCCTCTCTGGGCTCAAATAACTCTCCACTGTTTTTAGCCAACACGTCAAGGTCCAAAGAGCCCCCGCGATTTATCTCTCTCACAATGGTCGTGGGACAAACCGATGGAAGCCGCTAGGTTGGTGATTCCAATCTTTGTAGAGAAAATTAGAGACTCATTAAGTACTGAGAGAGTAAGGTACATTGCCCGAGCTCAAGTAGAATGCACATATAAATCACCCAAGTATGCAGAATGTTGCTTGAGCTTGAGTGAGTAGATCAAGTGTCAAGTGCTTCTCGAGCCTGAGTGGATCGCCCGAGTCAACTGAGTGTCGAGAGCTAAGTCAACTGAGTAGTAAACTACATGTCGAGAGTCAAGTCAATTGAGTAACTGACTACTAAGCGCCAAGAGTCAAGTAGTTAATTAATTGTCAGTAGGTTGAGTAACCGAGCTGCTACCAAATGACTCAAGCTATCGAGCGGGTTAAGTATTCGAGTTATCGAGTGGCATGAGCTTCCTAGTGGTTGAGGTACAAGAGACCAAGTGCTTAGATGTCGTCAACTAGTATCGATAAAGAGGTTAGAAAAGTAATTGTCGGGATCTGTATTCAATATAGTTTCTTTAAAATAATTTTCAATTCTTTCGATAGTTTTCATTTCTTTCAATAGTGTTTTAAGATTTTGACAAAAGTATGTTTCCTAAGATATATAACAGTAGACCATAAATACAATAAAATATAGGTTTTGTCATGACAAACTAAGTATGTACTCAACAGTACCATAAGAAGAGTTGTGCGGGCCACTCGATAGGAAGGAGGAGAACAAGGGAACGAAAGTGATCGGAGTTTTGTCTGTTTTGTTTGCTTTCTTCATAAGGTCGTAACTTCCTTTAATAGGATTCCAATTCTCGACTATATTGAGTGACCGAATAAAAGTCATTTACTAGCTTTATTCGCCCGACTCAAAATGCAAACCATCAACTATTAATGGTCTACCATTTTTGTCTAGGTGAAGAAGGTCATCGCTCGTTCAACATTCTGCTCCTCAATATTCTTCGTGGTCATCTCAATATATTAATATTTATTTGAAGATTGTTAGATAATCTTGCTTTGAAGATTATCGGAGTTACAAAGGGGTAGTCTAAATTTGAAATTATAGAAAAAATAAGTAGTACTTATTGTTAGATTTAAAAATAAAATAAAACAAAAGCTTTTCTCTCCCTTCCTTTATTCCCCACGATGCAACCATTCCTCACCATTCCCACGCACGTGTCATCTCCTCTCTTCTTCTTCCTTCCCTCTTCTCTTCTTTCGCTGTCTTCCTAGCCACTGCCCTAACTTTCCCTGCTACTCCTTTCCTCAAGTGCAGCAAGGGCTGCAGTCATTTAGGGTTTTATTTCACCCATCACAGCTCTTCGTTCTCATTTGGTTGCTCTCTTTGCGTTGCTTCAGTAGTCGTCAAGCTCCTTGGAGCAAGCAGAGGCTTGTCGGAGCTCGCCGAGACCTCCTATAAAGAGGGTAAGGATTCTCTCTTTCTTTCTTCTCCTTCTCTTCTCAAGCACGACGAGGAGCAACCGACTCCTCTCTACACAGCAGCTCGGGCTGCCCTTTTCAGTCGTCGGAACACAACTGAGGCTCTCGCCGGAGCTTGTCGGAGTTGGTTGAGGACATTAACAAGGGGAGAAATGTTCTCCCTTTTGTTTCAGTGTTTCAACAGATTTTTATTATTTAGGTTCAAGGTTAAAGTTTCCTAATAATGAAATAGCTGTAATATTTCATCTCTTAAAGAAAAGTTATAAATTATGCTTTATTCTAACTGGGTTCCATTTAGGTTGGTCAAATACCATTGCTATTAGAGAATAGTAGAGGTCTCACATAGGAAAAGGGAATATATTGACATAATGAGAGTACGTCCGTCGAGTTCGAATGTTGGTCATTTATTATGAATGTTGTATTATTATCCTTATTGGACATTATATTGAGTTTTAATCATTTTCATATTTTATTTGTAGATACTAGTTCGAGCGGAGCTCGGTGACCGATCGAGATTTGACGACTTTTGTTGTATATAGAGATGGGTACATTCGATCCTTGGACTCTTTATGTTCCTTGTGCATGAATAAATGAGATAATTGATTTATTTATATTTGTATAATTGTTTTCAAAATTAGGGATAAAAATAGTATTTAAAAATAGCGAAATGGGTAATAAATAATTAAACTGATAGAGGGTAAATAATTGATATTATTTCCTGTTCATATGCGGGTTTTATATGGGGTGAATATGGGATGAGTTGTTTTAAAATTTTAAATGGATATTCTGACCTACTCTTCCGTTGATACTTGTCTGTTTATATTGCTTGACCTTCCTTACTCATGATTATTTCATCTGTTGATACTTGTACCTTTTAATGATACAACATGTACATATAAATATTATGTTGGTGCTTAAATAACTTGAACTAAGTTGATTATTCAGATTTATCATAAGATGTATACATATAGTTGAATAAGGGTGAAAAAGAATCAAAGTTGAATATTAAAGAAATGAATGAGAAAACTAAAAGTGAAACTCTGAGCCTAGTCTTATACCAGAGTACCTGACCCCCACTTGAGTAGTGGTAGCATGAGTTGCGCATGGTCAGATTTTGTTTGCGCTTCGGTGCCTTATTGTTATTTCTTGTTGCATTCCACCGGTGATGGGGCTTTTAGCCCATCGCTCGATGATATTGGCTCCAGTTATTCACTATTTGGTTGATTTATTAGATTATTGTTGATCTATCAGATTATAGTTGATTTATCAGATTCACATTATTGATAATGTTTATAAAGATGATATATACATATATATGTATGTATAAGAATTTGGAACAAGTTAAAAGACTTGAAACAGAAAGGAAAGAATAAATTGAAATTTTACAAGCTCTTTTGGCCTCTTAAACAAGATTAAATTCATGCACATCTTTTCTTATTACCCGCTTAACAATCTGTGCTAATGTCTGCTTTCTTTGGCCTGCAGTTTTGCTGGCTCGAGCACCCTTTAATTTTGATATTTCATTGATTTTGCTATACATAGAGTCGCTCAGAGATATCGACCTACTGTCTTCCCGGTTTGGTTTCTATTTCGATGTATTTTGTTTTGTTTAGTTGATTTTCTATTTAGATGTATTTCTAACTTATGCTAAATCTATCTTTATTAATATAAACTCATTTTATGGAATTTTTGAAGTTACTTGTATTATATGACCCTTATGTCTTCTTTATTCATTCACATGTCACCGAGTAGGGTACCGAACTGACACCCTCGGGGCGTGACACTTATCAATCAAGATGACCTTGTCAAGTTAATTGTGCAACTGAGAAGAGTGCTGAGCATGTCAAGTGATCGAGCTGCTTTGAGTGATCGAGTTACTATCGAGTGGTTAGGATGTGAGGTTGAATACCCAGATGCCACTGCTAAGAGCAAAGACGTTGGTAAAGTGATTATCGAAATCTATGATTAATATATTTCCTTAAAATAAATTTTGTCCCTTCTAACGATGCTTTTATATTCTATTATATATCTATTTTTTAGGATATAATAACATATCATGATCACAACCAATCAAGGATCGATTGTGGTGTGAATTGAATAGTTACTCGAACACCATCATGAGAAGAGTTATTGAGGGGGTCACTTGATAGATAGGAGGAGATCGAATGAGGACAAGAAGGTGGACGAAATTTCACTTGTATTGTATGTTTTCTACTTGAGATCATAGCCTCTTTTATAGGACTATTATCTTTGACTGCATTGAATGAACTGACTTTGCTCGTCCGACTCAGAAGGTCAATCGTCGGCCATCAATGATTGATCGTTTTTATCCAAGCTACCTGAATTAATCCGCTTGAGTAAATTTTATCTCGATTAATCTAACATTCGACAAGTGTAGATCACTTTTATACATGAATCATCTGGATTTAATTGAATGTAATCCATACTCTAAATTTACTTCTCTATGGATACATGCATATATAAGACAGAGTTTCTTTACGTATATGTCCATAATATTCAAAATTATAATTCATATAAATCAACCACAATACCATCGAATTCTCAATACGAAACCAAACTCTCTAATATATAGAAATTCAATTTACCATTCATTTTCTATTCACATTTTCAACAAATAATTCATTCCGGAATTAGATGCACGGGACCATTCTGATTCTAATACCCGAAAACATCCATTCCACCTTTTTCAAAGAGAAGTTCATTTACATGATTAATTGTTCGAGAATGAAATAGTAATTCCTATTTCCTCAGCAACATATATATACTGTTTATATAACTGGTACAATATGCATTATCATGAGACAATGAATAAAGTAACACTGAGCGAAAGGAGGAGAATGAAAACGTGGTGATTGTATATAATTGCAGTAAACAACAATCTCCCCACGCATTGAGGCAGGAATTGCCATTTATCAAGTGTCCCATGCCAATCGTCATGTTGCTTCGGAAAAGTTGTTTCATTATTGACTCACACGAATTGAAGGGAGTTAACGAGGCAAATTAAAATTTTAAAAATTAAAAAAAAAAAAAGAAAAAAAAAAGGAAAGAAATCCCACAAAATATCATACCTCCATGGGCCTTGAACCCGGCCCATGAAACGTTGTCTTCCATTTCACTTTTCTCTCTCACCTGCGCATTCGTTTAGATCACAATTCCGAACTGCTCTGAAAAGGAAGGAGTGGCAGTATTAATAAATAGATTCTTGATTTGGAGCTACTGAAATTCATGGATTCTTTTGACTTGGGACTACTGAAATTGATGGCGCCCAAAAATAAAAGCACTCAATAACGCTATCTATTTATTTCCACCCAGAAAAGAAGCATTCGATTTGGGATTAGATGCGTGCGCTCGAGATCACTACTCCAATTTGGCACGAAATTGCCAACCACCATCTCGTTTATGAGCCGAAACAAACACGGACGAATTCGACTCGCAACTAGAACAGTTAATGGCTCTTCGCGTGGGGTAATTAATATCATTTAATTAAACTGCGAGGAAGCCAACTACGACTTATTAAATGACGGAGAGTTGGACACAAGGGGAGTTTATTAAATGGCGAATGAATCCTGAACAATTTATTCGTGAACATTTCTATTATCCACTTATCGATTCATTAGGATTTAAGGATTCGATTATAATGCATATTCGATCGAGGTACTCACGAATAAATTGTAACATGACATTATACATTCATTTATCCATCATCCGATCCTTTAGAATTTAAAGATTAGACTATAATACACTGCGATCGGACTGTAGATAATGGAGATGTTGACTGATGAATTGTGTATATATATATTATCATACCTAATTCATCCGCCAGCACCTCCATTATCTATCATCTGATCTTCTAGAGTTCAAGGAATGAGCAATAGTATTTATTCGATCGGACGATGGATAATGATGGATGCTCACGGATGAGTTATATATATATATATATAATTTGAAACTCTATTTTTCATGAATTTTTTATTCAAGTTTTATTTTATTTTATTGTGAAAATGATTACTCATTTACCTTAATAATTGTATTAAAAATTGGAAATGTAAACACTTGTAATTATAAATCTACCCTTTAAAAAAATGGTGATTAGTTACTTTTTGGCAGTGAATTAAGGATGATTTAGTTTTAGAATGTAGGAAACAATATATAAGAGAACCCAATCATCCCCGGTACAATACATTTCTTTCCCCGTGGGTTTTTTAATTACCAAATTATAATATTAAGTGGCATTTCCTTAAACTAAGAAAACGTTATTAATTGCCAGTTTGACAAGGGCTGCATGTAGATTTAGACGCGAATTTGCTGGATAAGTAGATTATTAAATCTCCTCCCTATCAAGTTTGAAGTGGTCTTAACCCCCGCGATCATGATGTAATGATAAAATATTTAAAAAAAGAGCGAGAAAATAAATGTTCTAAAAATCAATCTCTAAATATATATATAAATTGTGTGTGATAAATAAATCAAAGAAGAAGATCTCCATCTTCAAAATTAATCAAACTAAATTTAAACATTTGAATTATAAATAATATTAAAAGCTCTAGAGAAGTTATAAAAACAATTATAATTATATATACAGTCTTGGGAAGACCAGGACAATCTCAAAACTCTTGTGGAGTTGACTATTAAGAGTCAACCGGAAGTCATTTTCTAATTATCCACGCCGTTTACATACAATTGTTAATGATAAAAAAGAATTATATAAATAGCAATCGGACAAAATTAAGATCGTAAACGAATCAAATGTTTATGTATAAATTTGATGTTCAATTTGATAAGAGTTCTTTTAAGTTTGTTCAATATGCATCAAAATTAACACAATATGCATCAAGTTATTAAAATTTATAACTTGATAAATTAAATAAATAAATTTAAATACATATGTGTTCGATTTGTTAATGTTCGTGAAAAATATTCATAAATAATATTCGTGAATAATATTTATGAACAAATTTATTTAAAAATTATTTATAAATTTATTTATACTAATTTATAAACAGGATTAAAATAAAAAAATTTAAAATAAACAAACAAATTTAATTTAAAAGTTTGATAACATTTAAATAAACTGAATTTAAATAAATTTGAATCGAGTTTGATTAGAAGTTTAATACCCAATAAATAAGTCAAGCTCAAGCATAGCTTAATCTCAAAAAAAAAAAAAATCAAATTTGAATAGATTTTTTAATAGCTTGATTAATTTTAGATTTTATTTGGCTCGATTTGATTATCTTATTAAATAAATTTAAATATTATAAAACTTGATTTGACTCGGTCAGTTTACAGCCTGCCTTAGATGTTGGCTTCGGATAAATATTGAAAAATATATGAACAAGGCTTTTGCCCAAACAAGTAATTAATCTACATTTGATGATGGAAAGGTAGAAGCAGAACTAAATTACGCAGGTGATACGTATATATTTCTGCACCAGTATGATCAATGCGTCTTATTCTGTCTCTGTTTTCTTTCAATCCAACTTCTGTATCTTCTCTGGTTCGGCAGGGAAGCACTTGGCCCCTACAAGGCCACCAACTTCGCTGATGACCTGAAAAGTTTATGCAACAGGAATTGGAAAAGGAATTCAGATCAAAATTCTGACTTGTTAGACTCTACTTGCATTAGTTGCATTCTTTCCAAACAGATCAAGGTAGAAGAATCGAGCCTACGATAAATCATGACTAGCTAGTATGGGAAACAGATCAAGGTAAAGACCTTCAAGCCTTTTATCAGGTCTTCCCTAGTATGGGAAGCAGAAATGCAGATCCTGGCCCTGGCAAGCAAAACTGGAGTTGCAGGGTATGCAACAATCACAACTGCAACCTACGATAAATCATGGATCACGAATAGCACCGAAAATGAAGAATCTAGAGTGTGGCACAAAAAGATGTCGACGCTGCCTAACCACATACTTACATTCCGTCTTAAACATTCCCGAGAAAAAGAAGGGAGCTTAGCTAAATTGTAAAGCATAATAGACATGACTGGTGAGTCATTGTCACCGAGAACCACAAAGCCCATCTTCTTAAGCTCTGACCGAAAGTAATTGCTGCTCTCGCGAATCTGTGCAAGTTTCTTGGCTCCTAGTTTAGCCAAAAGCAAGTTGTATTTAGATGCCTTCAGAAACTGGGATTGGTGTGGCCGGCAGTGAGTACTCTTACCTCTGTTTGATCCATCTTCTGCGAGAACAACCTTGATTGCAGATAAAACTTGTTGAACTGCTGGCGGTGACATGGACGTAGCATAGAGATGAGCCGGGCAAGTGTACTTGAGGTACTGAATGATTTCCTGATCAGGAGCAAAATGGTTCAGTATATATGCACGATTTAGGATAAGGAATATGTTAGTGATGCTTCAAGAACTCTCGTTGAAGAATAGAAATGATCAAGATTCAAGAGGTAAACCTCTGATGCTGCAATATAGCCTCCACAGGACCCAAATGACTTGGTAAAAGTTCCCATCATGATATCAACATCAGCTGGATCAACACCAAGGAGCTCACATACACCTCTGCCAGATTTTCCAACTGCACCAATGCTATGGGCCTCGTCCAAATATATGTATGCCTGATCGATCAAGAAAGATAACAGGCGTTACCGCCCCCAAAGAAATTTCATATTCTCATGTAGGAAAAACATCAAATCATCTGCTATAGAATGTTGGCCAACCTTGTACTTCTTGCAGGTAACTACTATCTCAGGTAGCTTAGAGAACTCTCCTTCCATACTGTATATTCCCTCCAGAATGACCATTATCTTCTTCCATGGTTTGCCTGTGCCGGGCTGCCCCTTGACCATCTGTTCTCTCAGCAACGCTTCCAACTGAGACGGGCCTGTCATAAAAAATAAGTTATTTTATGAAATAAAATGCTCGGGTGCTCAGCAACATTAAAACTTCACGAGTTTAATCCCATCTTTGAGAAAAGCTCAGCAACATGTCATGCTTCAGGCGCTAAGCTTACTGTTGTGTTGGAAAACAAGCACTTTGGCACCAGAAGCTCGAGCACCATTGACAATGGAATTATGGTTGAATGAATCGCTAATGATTAGACCTCCCTGTTTAGGAACAAGAGTGTGAATTATCACTCACGTAAATTTATCTTGGACGAAACTTTTCGAAAACATAAAAAAAAAAAACTAAAATTGAGTTAAAACCTCTCCCACTAAAGCAGGAATTATGGAAGAGTTTGTCACATATCCCATCCCAAAAGTAATGGCCGCTGGTTTTCCCACAAATCGTGCTATCAATTCCTCAAGTTCAGTATGCAACTTAGTGGTTCCTTATCATGGTCATATCAAGCATAAGCCCAACATCCTTGAGCAAAACTTAAAATCGTCATTTTTCTTTTTCTTAAGGAGAGCAGAATCCGACATACCAGCATCCACCCTAGCACTGCAAGCAGTTGGCGAATACTTCTTGAGAGACTCGATCACACGAGGTGTGCAGTACTCGTCTCCTGCAGCAAACCCAAGATAGTTGTATGATCCGAGGTTGAGGCATCTTGTTGTTCGTGTAGTTCGGCTGCATACATGAACAAATTGCGATCAACAATTCTTCTTGCGGTGGAAGAACCTCCATAAATCAAATATCTTTCCTCTGAAAATGATCGAGAAGGGAATAACATCACTGCGAGGTTAACATACTGCAGAGTCTTGTTATTGTTATTTGAGTAACGCTCAACCACATCGATCCAAGCATCTGGTGCACTCCCGATTGGGCGACCAAAGCAATCCTGTCATATCAATCAAAAATGTTTATCAATCATCTGAATCAACGCCACATTAGCCAGGCCATTCTATATCCCTTCTAGTGAGGCAACTTTACATCTCTTCGTTACCCAACTAACCCCCGTTGCAATACGTCAAATCTTCTACTATTTTGCCTAGCAACGAAGTGCGAGAATACATATAGGACTGGAGAGATTAACAGCAACATACAATTTTTAACGGAAAACAATTGAAAATGTAATGGATTGAAATTATGGAGATTCTCTAAACCTTAGAAAATATTTGATCCAGTAAACCAAATTCGATATGTTGATTAAGTTAACTGTCAACTTGACGCAAGGAGACTCCCTCTCCCAAGTGAAGCCGACACTAATTACATCAGAAGAACGTGCTAAACGCAAGCTAATTAATCAAATCTTCTTCCCACATCTACACTCATTAAAAATGCAAAATTTATAAAGTTGGCCTGGTTAGGCTACAAAATCCTGGGCATCGAGGGACGAGGGACAAAAGTGACAAACAAACAAACTTAACCTGGTTTTCTATGCCATCTAACCAGCAAGGCCAGTTGCAGACAAGATGGAGATTGAATGGTCGAACGATGCGAGGAGACTGAAACTGGACGTAGATGATGTACCAACCGAAAAACTAACTGTTTTTTTCTCCTCTACCTTTTGTATTCAGAAGCGGCGAGCGGCGGCGCTTAGAAAGCACCGTCTCATCTAAACAAATGAGTGATTTTTATTCACACTTGACGTACAGCGGCGACGATGAAAAATAAGGCGAGTTAGTTCTTCGCCGGTTCTACGGGCGTTGTCGGAGTTGATTTATTGGACTGAATTCAGGTGTTTCTCGGGCACGGATTAAGAATAGAAAAGTTTTTAAAAAACGACTTTATTTCGATCTGAAGAGACAAAAAAAAAATAGTTTTATGCAAAGAAACTGAACACGAGAAATTTCGAGAAAATAAAAGGAGAAGAGAGGGAAATTGAACCCGACCTGGATGCGGTGATAGATGCGTCGGGTGTAGAAATCCTCAAACGCCGGGCATATGGGCGCGAAACCCTGCCAGCAAACAAAACCCGGATCCGTTAACACGGAAATGTTGCGATCGCTGAAATGGTCGAGCAAGCACCTTGTGATCGTCGGACTCGGACCAGTCAAAGAGCTTGCGGAAGAGGTCACGGAGGAGGCCGAAGGCGAAGAGGATGCCGTAGCCGATGAGGGTGGTGAGAGCGGTCGGATAGGTGAGTCTCACCAGCCGGCGGATCTCCCGCGGCACCGCGATGGGGGGAATGGGCGGCAGCGGGGGGAGGAGCAGCAGCAACAGCGGCGGGTGCCGCATGGCTGGTCTTTCTGCCGCTGAAATGATAGAGGAAGGAAGGAGGCAAGAGAGTTAGTGGAGGGAAGAGGCGCGCTCAGGATCCGGCTTTTAATGGCATTCGCGCCCATGGTGAACGACGACTGCTCTAAGTGTCGTTGTTGTAGTTGTTGTTTGGTTGGCGTTGAGAGAGATTTGCACGCACCAGCGCTGAATTGGAGCGGGACCAGATTAAATTTTTTTCAAGTATCTCCCAGAATCGACTGTTCATGCTTCTCCATTGCTACTCTTGGGAGGCAGTTTATTGCTTTGAAGTCGTATCCTTCCCCTTTTTAATTAATCTCGATGAGTCCACAAACAGTATCTTACATGTCCGTTTATAATTACCACTAAATGTGTTTAGACCTGACTACTTTGTTTATCCAAAGTAGGATTGATTAACTATCCCGCGAACGTTGACCAGATAAATTGGTGGGATCGACCACAACTGTAACAGCTCGGATGAGGATGGTTGGAGGAGAGGGAAGAGATCGAATTGGCTATGACTTCTGATATTCTTCATGTCAAAAAAGTTTGTGTCTTCCTTTCTGGTGCTTTTAAGTGTATATATATACTGCACTAACATTGATGCTGACTACAACGATAGCTCCGTTGAGGAGGAGGTAGTTTACATTTAAAGAGAAAAATTAGTTCTTCTTCTACCAACATTTGCAAGCCAATCAAGGAGGCCCGTGATAAGCATGAAAATAGCTTGCTTTACTTCAATGCTCTAGGAGTGTCAACACAGCTTATCTTTCATCCTTTTTGTTGAGATTTCAATGAGTGCTCCAGGATATTATCCTTTTTTGTTTGAACAAGCAAGTCAGAAGTTTGCTTGGTTGGTTTGCTAAAAATAGGGGAAAAACACGGTGATGAATCAACAAACTTAGATTTCTGCCTGTATTTTGTCCACGATAGGCATTTTTTACCATTTTTAATCTTCAAAGTTCATCTAAAATTCAAAAGGTCTTGTCAGAGGAAAGATCCTTATGATTATACCTAGATCCAATCTAATTAAAAATATTTCACAAAATTATAAATCGAATGTAGTCCCAGGGAAAACTCAATTAATCATCATTATCCAACTTGATGTTATGTGAATATGTAGTCTGTATGAGAGTTTAGCTAGAGTTGGTAGAGCTCCTTGTAGGTCTTAGATTGGTTTGTTTGCAGTGGATTTGAAAGAAAAAAACATTGCAATATTTCGCTAAGTTTTAGAGCACCAAATTCAGCATGATCCATTGTCAGGTATAATTTGTAAACTCTTCCTTGTTGGTGAGGTACCATCGTAGTGAGGACTCTTTGAATGTCCTTGGCGTCCTTATACTAGCAAAGTATCAGCCATGAGAAAAACTTCAAATTTGTTAGATTCTGCTATCATGGCAGGACCAGTATTCCAAGAAGCTGTATAAAAGATATAGTAATATAAAAGCCTTTTGTCTGTTGGTATCATTTTGTTTGATGGTCATTCGACACAAAAATAAAAAAAATATAAAAAAATAAAAAATCTCAGTTATTATTGTTATTCTTCAACTAACTCACTCTTCCTTTTCCAATGCTTTTGATATCCTTTTCCTATTCCTTGATCTGAATCTGCTAATTGAACCACTTTTTATATGCTTTGAGTCAAATGAAGGAATATGATTCACTACCCTGGGAATTTGAGAGAGAGGCATGATGGAGTAACCACTGGTTTCTGAACTTGAGGAGGTTTTAGATTTTAGACTTACTACTCATTCCTTGTTTTGCTACTTCTGATGCAGAATTCTAGAGGACTGTCATCACATCAGTTGAAAGAAAGTTCCTTCAAGGTCTTCCTCTTATGCTGTCAGACCTTGCACAGAAATTACTCTGTCCAAGCCTCAGTAATGTGTCTTTTAGCACATTATATGAGCTGAAGTTTGTAGTCTGTTTACAACTAGATGATAACTAAGATCCTTCTAGAATTGCAAAGATACATTTACACTCAATCAAGGTATCTTGTGATCTTGAACAGATCACTTAACTGACTGTTTATTCAGGCTTAAAGTTCAAGCGTGAATTATTCCAATAGTCTCAGATGTCTGTGTTGTTCTCTCTTCTTATAGAAGTCACATATAAAATGCAAAAGTGCCGAGTGCAACATAGCAGGTTGTTCGCTTTTAGAAATCATAAACTTGGAGGTTAAGGTCCTCGATCAATAAAAATGTTGTCTATATATTTTGTTTCAAGGTTCAAGCAAATTGGCTGGAATTTGTAGCAAAAATAACTTAGATTGAGAATCAATCTGGGTAATCTTCTTTACATCTGACTGTAAGACTAGTAGTACTGTAAAATTCAACAAAATATTTCAATATATGGAAGGATGTTAAGGGATGCATAGTGAATTAATATTGAAAAGGGTTTTGAAATAATGGGAGTGCCGGTGAAGCAGTCTCTCGCAAAGAGAACTAAGATAGAAACAGAGAGAAATATAGTGTTACCGTCATTTACTTTTTAGTAGCTATATTTTGCAAGTTTGTTATTTTTGTCATCTTAAGTCAACAGATTTACTGTGACAAATTCTAACTAAGCTTATAGACACTTTCTCATATTGAGAAAATTTAAACCCGAGTAGAAATGGACAGTTTGATGCATGCATGAAATTTCACCGATGCAAGATTTCAAAAAAGATCGGACCATATTAGATCTATTGTACTTAGTCTTATCTATATTGCTAGAAGTTATTTTCATAATTTGAATATATGATCACAAGGTCACACAGTAACAATTTTACCCACCTTTGTAACATAAAATAATGAATTCTCCACAACCAAGTCCTATTGGCTTAGCAATCTAATCAATTATTCAGAACGTGCCTAGTTTCATTTGAAGTACTGGAAGGACGTAGATATGATTCAAGAAATCTAATATGCCTTACCGACAAGCAAATTAAAATGGTGTCTTCATATATTTATCACTTCAACTTTATTTTTTTTAGAAATACCTAGATAAGTAAGTCAAATATCGATGATTTTCTAGTTTTCTACTACTTTCATAGATAATGCTAGTCACTCTTAATAATTTAAGATTTTTTGTTAATGCAAGCTTAATTTGGTCAGATTCAGAAACCATGGAGTATTGTGGCAATTGATGGTTAATTGTTCGAGTTTATTCTGATTTGGACGCTTGGACTACTTGTGCATCCAGGCTAGTAATTGATGGTTAATCATGTTTTTAGTGTTTTGCTCGGATGACTTGATTGAGTGTTGATGACAAATACTAGCATACCACAATGTATGATGACTTAATATTCTGTATTCTTCTGTGGAAACCCTACCTGGTTGTTCATTTCTCACGAGAAAAGTGTATGGAAAATTCTTGAGCTCCGCTGCGTCTCGAGTAGGTTTACTTACACCCCGAATGTTAAGAACATAAATTTATAGATTGACCACTTTTGGCTTGAACTTTTAAGATGTGAATGAACAGTGAGATTTAATAAGTACGTTAAAGAAAGACGTACTATATATTTTAATACTGCTACTGATCCTAGATAATATATATTAATTACCGAATTGCTACTTCACTTAATTGGAATGTCTACTGAACACCTATTAGTTAAGCACTAAGAGAACTCAGAGTCTTTTTTGGAACAGAATAATAGAGAAGATTTATTTACTGATTGCTGGAGAAAAAAAGACATTACAAATATGCAGAGTTTACAACTTTTCCTACTATAAACTTAGTTCCACCCTTGTGAATTTGGTGTCGAAGACCCTTGGTTTACTTCCTATAACATAAATTCATTCCTGATATATTCACTGCCTGCCTATACAACAAATCTTTCGGTAAAGATGCTACTGTGGCCAAGGCTAAATCAAATGCATTTATTTAGGATGCACCTATGTTAATAATTCTCACTGGAGGTAGAGGACATAGTATATGACTCTCCTCTTTAAAGTCATATGTTTCCTCAGGTTTGAAATTGAAAACCAATTACTTTTTCAAAGGGAAGCCACTATTCCCCTCTTTATCCTCCAAAATTCTCTTATAGTTTTCTTTGGCTCGTCAATCAATAACTTTGACAAGATCATATTTAATGAAAAAATTTACTTTTAGATGTTTGTTATAGCCTAGCCTGCGATGAGTTCTGCTAAATGGTGGATAGAGAAAGAAAAAGGTTTGTCGCACACGCTAGTGATTATCTAATGAACGCCAGAGCCAACACATTGTGAGTGGTAGCCCTCATGTTGTCCCCTCCTCGTAATCATATTTTGCGGTTGGTAGATTATTAACTTACTGCAAGACAAACTACAGATGGATATGTGATTAAGAGCTTCACTTTTTCTTTTCGCCAGAACTGTGTATTTATTACAAGGGGCTGGGAATCTCCGATACAAGAAACTGAAAAGAATGCAGGTTTAACAGTCTTTGATGGAATGACTCTGGTCAAACAATTTGCTCTCCTTCCATTTGCTGCTGCTGCTGCTGATCAAGAATCAAAAAATCTCCGATCACGGTCTGAAAAGATGATTGGGATTACCAAGATAGCATGTTACTCCGCTTGTGCTTCTGTCTTGGATTAAGAGTCTCATGGAGCTTAGAGCCCCAGACCTCGTGCACATGAGGCCTGTGTTTGAGGCGAGACGATCATCGAAAGCCGCATTAATTGCACGTGCGCATGTGAGAGTACGTGCCTGTGTGACTGTGCACGTGCTCACATGAAGAGGAGTGTGATGGCTGTGCAGACATGCAAGGCAAGTCCTATTCTTACACCCTGGCCTGGCCATTCCCCCTACTACTACTACCCTGCCATGAGCCTCAAGGGATGCAGTAATGCCCTGTCTGGTGGTGGTGGGGACTTAATTACACCACACCACCAAATTTTGTCCCAAGGGAGAAAGAGTTTAATAAAAGGTTAGGCTGACGGGAAACAGTGAGATGTTAACCTATACGGCTATACCTCTCGTTCCTCATCAAACATAAGAAGTCGGTGACTGCAGCAAGGCACTGGAAAAATGAGAAGCGTCTTCTCATCTCTCTCTCTACTGTCAGAGTTTGCGAGGCATTATATTTAAATGAAGTCGAGGAGGACAACAACAACAGTAGAGAAGGGTGAACATTCCAAGTGCTCCTTTCTTTTTATTCACAACTTATCTAATCCATGGGCATGGTTGACTGGAAAAACTAATTAAATTATTTAGTAACATGACACATGGTCAGAAGACCGTTCCTAAGGGGACAGTACTGTTAGAGGCACTAGACAGACGCGAAGTTTAATTAGGAATCACAGTATCATATTGGCCACATGATCCAGGCATAGAAGATCTAACGTAAGGATCTCGGGTTTACAAGTTCATACAAGTATCCCACATGGGGGCCTGGCACTTGCTTTACGGCATCTTGTTGGAATTTTCCTTCAAATTCACCCAGTAAACCTAGTCTGTGGATAGAGTAATAAAGGGTGCAGCACCTATGAACTTTGTCCTCAAAAACATAGACATTGCTTTATCCTTGTACTGTCTACTGGGACGACAAGACCAATGTCCTCACTTTCTCTGAGAAAAGATCATTCAAATGAGAAATAAATTCAGGCTTAATATCGCTTTGGATTTAATACCAAGTCAGAGAATTTAAAAAAGAAAGAAAAATTCAAAGAATTTGAGCTCTTGCACTGGAGCCAAAACAAGGTACCCATGCTTCTCTTTCACCTGTCCTTGGTTGTTGGATCAAGCTCACTATGGATGAATTTGTCGTGCATGTTTGATGTTTCCTTTTTGATACAAAGCAACAGCCACTCATAGTAGCAAGAACTTTTTTTTTTTTCCTTTTTTTTTTCCACGAGAGAGCGATCACATACATCACTTATTAACATCCACGAGAAGTTAATCCTCATTCTTGCCCACATCGATCGGATAAGTGTGTTATTCCTGTGCCATGCGTCATGCTGGCAATGAAAGTGACTATGACTATGAATCTAGCTTCTGTTGACAAGTGACATCCTACGGTAACTCTTCTTCCCCATCATTTCATTTGATTTCATGGTGTTGACTCCCTTATTGCAGCACATCAATTGAGCAATTTGATAACTGCATGGGTAAGGATTCTTGGCCTGAGCAGTGAGCATTATTATAATAGTGTAGCAGTGAATAAATTGGTAAATTGATATTTTTCTAATCACGTGATGGCAGGCTGGAAGGTTGTGGATGGCCACCAGCATGGGGCCAACGTATGTTCTATTTGAAGTGCTCGTGGGGGTTGGAGATTAGGTTGAAAGATCATTGTGTGGTACCTTCGAGATCATGGGAAGATGGCTCGATAACTGAACAAAAATATCAAGCTTCGTGTTGTTTACCTCCATGATAAAATAATAATAACAATAATAAAAGAAAGAAAGAAAAACAGAAGATTGTTTATTTTTGTTTTCCCTCCTCTGTTGCTTAGGCTGATTGCTTCCAACTACATTGACAGGCCACAAGAAAAATAACAGAGGGAAGAAAGGGAGAGAGATACAACAACAAACTAAACGAGATCTCTTCGAGATTTCTGTAGATTCGTCCTTCTATTTCTTCCACAGAGCAGGGGATATAGGGTCAAGCTCTCCAAATCTTCTTTCCACTTCCTTTCCTCGACATCTATAGAAGACAAACAATCCAAAGAAATCGAGAATGAGTTAAAAGAACATAACATGACTTAACAAGATTTATTATAATTGACATGAGACAATGCAGACCATCGAAATCTCTTAACTGGTCTTGTAGGTGTTGGCTTGACGAGAGAAGTGGATTGAAGGAAGCCCATTTGCTTTTCTGGCGTATACTTTCTCTGCTCAATATTGGACTACCAATTAAAACACAAAAAACAACAATGGAAGATGTTGTGACGTAAGCGGTTATGGAAGTAAGAAAAATGCACCTCGAAATGGGTCGCTGAGAAGCCACAAGAGAACTCCAAATCACCTTCCATGGGGGTCTTCATGTAGCTGCTGCTGTCCTCGCTAATGAAGCTGACCTGCAATACCAGTGAATCCCAAGAGTTTAATAACCAACGAGAGCAGGCGAAGTGGAACTTTAACCAAAATTTGCATGCATACTTTGGGTCGGCTGACCAGAGTTGAACTAGCAGTGTCATCCAACAGAGAAGAGCAATGCTCCTGGTATTGTTGCTCTGGTTCAGCTTTCCTCTTATTAGCATTACCACACTTGACTAAACCATTGCCTTCAAAGCTAGTGCTGGAGTTGATACAGTGGAGGGAGAGCTTATCCTGTTCAGGGAAGTGAGGCGGCCCAGAGGATGCATCAGAGATCATCGACAAGTCTTCTTCTTCCTCCTCCTCCTCCTCCAAGGAATCACCTTTCTTATGATCAAGAGGCAGAGAGGAGTCACAGGAGGAGTGGTCTAAGTAAGCCGTCCAACCAGATTGGCATCCACTGCTGCACTCTGAGCTGATGACATCTCGCTCCTCCTCCCCCAGCATGATCAGGAATTTGAACTCTGCACTTTCAGTGGTATGTGTCCGTCAGTGTAGTAGTAGTACGTAGTGATGGTGGTGGTGGTGGTGGTGGGAAACAGTGGGGAGGGGAGGGGGAGAAGAGAAGCTTAGAAACAGATGAAATGAAGAGCATGAGAGCCAAATCCGAGACTAATTTTGTCCTTATGTCCATGCCGTCCTTCCTCCAACCACATTGCTTTCCTCGGTGCACATGAAAAATTAAAACTGCCAGTTGGGCAATGGACGCTTTGTTGGTGAGCATGAACTCGAAGGACAGCGAGTGAGACTCCAACACTATACCATATAGATTTAGAGATAGAGAGAGAGAGGACGAGTCTCACTCGTAAAATCTTCTATCGAAATCGCTGTTTCTCTCTCATACCGTAGAAGGAATGGAGCCAAAACAGCCTCACATGCAATACAGCGAGGCAGAGTGTACCTATCCACGCCGGGTTTCATTATTCGCCTTTAAAATCCCGTGAACGGAGCAAATATTGGCGTTGGGGAGGTGAGTCGTATCCTATTACTACCCTGTACGGCCGCGCTGGCCCCTCCATCTTACTTGAGGACCCATTTCAATGTTTTCTTTGTCATATCCCACGTAGATTCTCACATTCTATAAAACATGATCATTGAAAGTTCAATTCAGATCTGTGTAACTCTATTCCCACCCAATCCCTTTTCAATTTTCATCGCTCCCCTCGTGTAATAACCTGACGCTCTAATTCAGTCTGGTCAGAGTAATTAATGGCCGGAGTAATAAAGAGCGCGTCGTCATGCTGCAAGTCAATAATCCAATTGTTACTATTCAGTCAATCTCGCATGAAGAGTTTTTTTTTTTTTTTTTTTTTGTCTCTTAAGTAATTAAGTCCATGTAGCTTTGATTTAATTATTGGACCAGTGTCAAAGTATATCAATTTTGAGTCGTTTGTTTTAGTTGCACATTTCGTTAAACCAAAATAAAGACAGAGGTGTGCTAAACAGGTGGGGGCATTTACTCACTCGCATCAGTTGTGCGTTTCTTCCCTCATACTGGTTTGGTACACTTTGGGATGGCCCTTGTGGGCAGTAGTAGGTGTACGAAGGATCTAGACATTTCCACACTGGGGAACGCGAATCAGGACTAAGTGAAATTTGCCTACGTACGTTGAAGCATGCATATATCTTGCACAATTGTTTTTACTCCTTCAGTGCTAGATTTGTAGAAATTTTTACTTCCAGATGATTAAGAAATTGGTCCCATTAAGTGGTAATTACTCCAACTTATAGGAAAACTAATCATAAACCACTATCTTTGCTTTCATCAGGCAAGAGCAAGTATACTCTGTGCCTTATGATCATCAACCACTAACAATATATGCGGCTGGTGGAGATGGAACTAACGAGTGTGAATAATTATTGGTGCTTTAATTCTCCCTGCAGGGGAGATATATATCTTCTACAAACTATGATTCGCGCACCTGCAAAGCAATCATGCAGTAATCTAAATGGTCAATTTTGACCATCAATATGCTGCTGAATGATTTTGATTATATATAAAGAGAGAGAGAGAGAGAGAGTTGACTGTTGAGAGTTGAACTAAAGTTATGTCTAGATTGCATTACTTGCTAATTAGCGAAGACTGAAGACTTTGTTCTTTGCCCCGGTGATTTATTCCCTCCGGGAAACAGGGAAAGGTGAAGAAAAAAAAACGAGGGTCTGTTCCCATCCCATCATGAGATGGCAGAAGGGAGAGCCAGTGAATTGCATCGAGACACGTACGGCTAGTTTCTACGAAGGAAACCTCATTCTTTTCTGCATCCCAATCAAATTTATGGTCCAGTTTTTTCTAAATAGAGCTCCGGTAATAAAAATTTCAACAAGTTGTCATCGTTAATTATTTTCACGAAATTGGGTGGCGAATTAATTAGAACCACCTAATCTCTCTGGATCCTTTTTCAGTCTAAACATGCATGGACATGGACAGCAGGGCGCGGCGTGCGTGCCCATCTCGTTGCCCTCGCACGCAACGGAGTCCGGGACCATGGTTCTTTACTCCCGCACCTCTCGCCGCTTTCCACTTCCATCTCCTGTGCTACGGCCTCTTCACATGCCCGCCATGTAGAGATAGATCGATGTGCCTGTGTGTTGGATTCTTAACTCGAAGCCTAGCTAGTTTGGATCATGAATGCCCCACCTATTTGGAGGCTGATGTAGCTAAGAGACACTAACTAGAATTCAATATCCATCTATTCTTATGATACATTGATTTGGTCTGCCACCTTGGTCTGCTACTCTTCTCTGTCGAGCTAAAAAACTGTGGACGGTAATTGGCTATATATCCAACAAAAAACTTCATGCTGCCAAAGAATTGATCAATCTGTCCGTATTAAATTGTATTAGCTTAACCACTCTAAAAGAATTTAATTGCTCGTGTATAATAATTAATATATAAGAGTAGTCGTACGTGTAATTAATCTTTCAGTATTAGTTTGATAGATTGAAGAAGGGAATATATGGGGGGAGCCCTTAGCTTTGTGAGTGCGTTAAGGAGTAGTAGTTGCCCATCTTTTACCGAATCTGCCACGAGAGGGTAGCTCAATCCATGTGCAAGTAGAGCTGTCAAGTTGGGTTAGGCCCGCCGGGTTGGCCCGCCCCGCCAAACAATTTAAGCGGGTTGGGTTGAACTTTTATCAACCCGCCATTTTGGCGGGCCTAAACGGAGCGACCCGCGCGGGTTGCGGGTCTAGACGGGTTGACCCGCCGTGGGACGAGTTGGCCCGCGGGTTGAGAAATGTCAAAAGACAAATTTTTCACCATTACAATCTTCTTCTATCACACATACACCTCAACAAAATATAAAAGAAGTTAAGAGTAAAGAACAAAAGAATATTTTTTATACTCTAATTGCTTTTTATTATCTTGTCACTACTATTCTAATCAATATAGGAAATAATAACATATCAAAATTAAATAATTACCCAAGTTAAAAAATCTCAATTGAATCTCTATTTGAAAGAGTAAAAATTTACATTTACATATTATCAAGATTTAAATATTTTAGAACATTGGAAAGGAATCAAAAATATCGGTATTTAATTTTGTAAGTCGATAATTGAATCACAATTATAAGATTTTAGTTACTTTAAATATTTATTTTTTTAATCATGGTACTCTATCTGTCTTACAAATCATTACCTCAAGCCCTCAACACCTTAATAATTTTAAATATATTTTAAAAATTTGTGTGTGCGTGGTTAGCACTTAACCCATAACCCGCTTGGGTTGGGTTGGGTTAAATTTTCAACCAGCGAGATGGCGGCGTCCCCTCTCAGCTAAATATTGAGTTCTGACGGGTTGAGGTCCGTTGCTTGCATGGATCCTACCTACCATGGGACCTATTAGAGGACCAAAGACGTACGACGCAGGCCTTGTTGGCCTCTTTCTATCTGCACCTGCCTATGTGAATATATTGATGCATCATCGACACCATCTCAACATGAATACGAGATTGAGCTGAGGAGTTGATGCAATTCCATTTTGCCTTTGGAAATAGTGATTTTCATTTTTAACTATCTTGTCAATTATTATTATTTATATATGTTCCTTAATACAAGTTGCAATTATTAGTCACAGACTGATGATTATATATATTCTTTTAAAGTATAGTATACTACGTTCTGGAGGGATGATCTATATATAATTTACTTGGTATCAAAAGTTACAAATTAAATGACATATCCAAGTTTCAACTCCAACACTTCACCAAAATATCATGAGCATCAGATAGAGCCAGAACTTTAATTTTGGTATTATTAATTGATACCTCAATTTATTTGTTTATATTAATTATAAATGCAAATAAATAAATAAATAAATAGTTGATATTTTTATGAAATATTCAAAATATTTGGATGAATTGTTATAATGTCAAATTCAAAGAGCATTAGACTTAATCTTCCATGTGAATAACCGAAATTAGTAAGATCGATCTGTAGTTAATTATACAATTTATGCAACGTGTAATTAATAGCTAGGTATTATAATAATAATCTTCTAACAAAAAAATATGCGAATTTCTCAATTTTGAGATGTCAAAGCTCTCCAAGATAGTCTCGCCGAGTTGCATGCTTTTGTCTTTATGTTAGTCTAGCTTGATGAAGATACAATGTACTTGGTCAATAGAATAGAATTCAAACATAATTAAATGAAGTAACGAAGATCCACATTCAAGGTCATTAGTAAGATAGCTTTTGATTTGTGTGAGCCTTTACTCACGGACCAAATAGAAAGAAGAGAACATCCTAATCTAGTGAGATAAAGTATTAGAAACTCAACACGAGCCTGAAATGAAACGATCCTAATTAAGGTTGGGGGTGAAGTACCAATACGTACGAAAGATAGAGAGCAAGATATATATACTAGCATCAAAACTTCTCTAAGGTATAGAAATTACTCTTGAATGGCACTGTTTTGAGATGGTTTATAACCTAGGTCGTTTCAATTTCTAAAGCGAGAATTGTTGGGATTAGAAATGCAAACAACCAATTCAAATGAAAATTTTAGGAAAGAAAATATTGTATTAGAATGAGGACTTCAAATCGTGTTATAAATACTATCCTTAAGACTTTATTTAGCCTCTATTTTGTGCAACTACTACTAATCAAATATCCTTTAGAATTAGATGAAGCTAATTGTCTAAATGTTTGTACTAACAAATGACAATTCAAAAACAAAGGAAAGGAGAGCAAGATACTATTTGTGTTTGCATCTAACTTGGTCTATTTATCCTTATTGAAAATTGTGCTCTTGAATCAAAAGATATAATTTTTCCTTGATCAAAAGTTACAATTTTTCCTTTTCTTATAAAATACCCAATAAGAATTTTTTCTCATAAAATCTCTAGCTAACATATCTCCTTAGTTTCAATCATCCACTCATTTAAAAGAGCCTTGAAGCTCTACTATTAATGAAAAATCATCTAGCTCCTCCTAGTAGGTACGTCGTAAGGTAAATAGTTTTCTCTTCCTTTTGAAGATATATTTCTTCTCTTCTTAATGGATTCCTCATGAGAAGAATTTGTGGTTTCCTTACATATATAGTTACACCTTTTTGATTGCTTATTCTCGACGTTGTCTATATTGATATGTCAATGTCATTTGACAATGTAGCCAACGCAAGTGTACATACCCTATTCATTCTTCTTCTCCAATTTATTTTCCTCACTATAATTAAATGTATATTAAAGAGTTAGAACGCGATCCCGTTAGGCAAAATCTGATCAATCATGAGACTCAAAATTTGTTCGGCAATTTACCAAACACAGTTGCTAAAGTTTCGAAATGTCCAAAACGCGTAGCATGGTTTCAGATTTACCAAATCGCGCACCTAATTCCACTTTTACCCCTCCCATCAAGCAGATCTGCAATTTAATGATGAGAGAGAATTTTCATGCATCCGAGCCACTACTGAAAATTTCGAACCATCTAAACGTGGTGCTGGAAATTCAAATCCCAGCACCACCTTTTTTTTTATCTGATTTCTAATTTATATCGGTCTGATTTCTGAAATATTAATGTGAATACCTAATAAAACCTCGAATATCAGAAATTTTGACCACGGATACACAGAGGGACACTACTCAAACTTAATGGACTTGGATTGAATCGAAAAAGAAGTGAATAAGATCATCAATGGGTTTTGACCGAAACTCATTGATGGACTTAGAGAAGTCCAAATTTCGAAATCTTGACATAGACTGAAAGATCTTACAACATGAATTTTTGATATGTCGAGGAAACTTAGTTTTAATCCTCCTATCTCCCAATTTTAACTTGTGTCGAAAAAAAATGATACTGAAAATTAAGAAACTGGTTGAATATAGTGGTAGTGGTCGAATTCCGAATTCAAAGACCATTCCGACACCATGTGGTCGATTAAATTCCCAAAGACCACAATGGTGTTGCAGGGATTCCAACACCATTAGTCTTTGGGAATTCCAATCCCAGGCACACGCGCCTGAAATTCAATTCCAAGACGCGCCGAATTGAATCTTTCAAAGACCACAATTGCGCAGGATTTGATTTCAACATTATCGCTGTGCCGAATTTCAATTTCAAAGACTACATGGTGCGAAATTCCAATTTCAGATCACTGGTGTAATCGAATTGCAATGATTCACTCTTCGATATGCACAACTGCTCATATCATTGTATTTGAGGTCGAGAAATCCACATAAACATTTTAACTAGAGTACCAAATGAAATTTTCTCATCAGATCGCTTATCAAATTTCATTACTTTGTGTTTCAACAATTATTTTTGTTTATTTACTTGACATTATTGATGTTAAAAGGAATGTTGAAGGAAAACGCATGTCATTAAGATTCAAAGCTCAAGCCTTAAATCCAAGGGTATGAATTATTTCTATTTTAGTTTTCTTAAGTAGAGAATGCAGGTTGATTAGGCTTAGTCGATATCTTATGCACAAATACGCACCTCGTGACTTGCAAAATTTATCTTTACGAAGTGGTTTTCATCTATTGTTTGAGTGTCCGATTATGTTTAAAAGATTCTTAGTAAAGGAGATATCGAGTATACCGATGCTAACGAAATATTACGCCTTCCACTACTCGAGTGTTGTTGTTGTGAAACCTGCCTATCGCATGATGCGTGGATTTTCTATCGTGGTCTGAAATTTACAATTCCAAAGACCACCGGCCGAGATTGGAATTTCCAAAGACCACCGTGTCAGCAGGATTCCAACACCATTGTGTCGGGAATTCCAATCCAAGACCACAAATGTGCCGGGAATTCAATT
This sequence comes from Wurfbainia villosa, assembly GCA_025175895.1. Taxonomy (NCBI): domain Eukaryota; kingdom Viridiplantae; phylum Streptophyta; class Magnoliopsida; order Zingiberales; family Zingiberaceae; genus Wurfbainia; species Wurfbainia villosa. The sequence goes on from JAKLTH010000042.1 coordinate 2,331,437, forward strand.
CCAAGATTAGCAGTCAATTGTGAATTCCAAAGACCACTACCACTATCTTCAACCGGTTTCTTAATTTTCAGTACCATTTTTTTTCGACACAAGCTAAAATTGGGAGATAGGAGGATTAAAACTAAATTTCCGTGACATATCAAAAATTTATATTGTAAGATCTTTCAGTCTATGTCAAGATTTTGAAATTTGGACTTCTCTAAGTCCATCAATGGGTTTCGGTCAAAACCCATTGATGGTCTTATTCACTTCTTTTTCGATTCAATCCAAGTCCATTAAGTTTGAGTAGTGTCCCTCTGTGTATCCGTGGCCAAAATTTCTGATATTCGAGGTTTTATTAGGTATTCACATTAATATTTCAGAAATCAGACCGATATAAATTAGAAATCAGATAAAAAAAAGGTGGTGCTGGGATTTGAATTCCCAGCACCACGTTTAGATGGTTCGGAATTTTCAGTAGTGGCTCGGATGTATGAAAATTCTCTCTCATCATTAAATTGCAGATCTGTTTGACGGGAGGGGTAAAAGTGGAATTAGGTGCGCGATTTAGTAAATCTGAAACCATGCTACGCGTTTTGGACATTTCGAAACTTTAGCAACTATGTTTGATAAATTGTCGAAATTTGTTTCTCTGGCTTTAAAAGTTTTAACCTGCCCCTTTACTGATGGAACTAGTTTAATTTCTTTTGAGCCATGCACTCAAGTTTGACCTGCGTGCTATATATCGTCAAATCATCCTCCATTTTCAACATATACATATAGACACAGAGCCTAGCCAGCGAAATATATATCCTAAATGTGCATGTTTTAAATTAAGGTGTAAATCTTTGTATATGCTTCCGCATTCAACACTATACAGATCACTCAATTAAGATCATGTCTTATCATGCATGGGCCTTGAATTATACTTTTCATGCAATCCTATCTAATCAGTTAATTATATATATTAAGGTAGGACCGTAGGAAGATTCTAGTTTTGGATATAATCAGCCATCTAGAAGCCTGGAACAACTGTACATATATACGTTGACCCTTGATCATGCAGGTACCAAACAAACTTAATTATTCAAGCTAAGTGCAGTGCACCAATGATTCTACTGATTAAACTAATTGTTCACTGACATAGAGATAGACGGACGATCACTAATGGCCAAATTAAACTATTTATTCATTTGACAAGATTGTGCATGATTGAGTTACAATATATAAACAGCGACGAGACGGATGTCGTCCTAACCGTATTAATGATTATGCACATTGATCATTAATATATAAATATTAAAGAGCTGGTGACTACTGAATTAACTATCTTTCGCTAGCAGAAAAGTTATCTTCTAGAAGCTTGATAATTATTTGAGACAAAAATCTTTAACTTATATGTATAAATACATCTTAATTAGATTGATTAATATTTAATGGATATCACGATCAAGTTAGAGATCTGGAATCTATCTTTTAGCTCAAGCTGGTGTCCACTGCCAACCGGTCGCTCGATCGATCTCTAGCTATCCTTGTTGAGAAGCTTATCGGTTGGAAACATATATTCCAAAATGCAAAAAACTAGTTTAATTTGATGCTTTTATTAGATGTGAAGGAAATTAATTATAGAATTGAAGTCTTCTGGTGGAAATTAACAGTCAATTACAAAAATTAAATCTACAAGTTTAGGCTCTTGTTGACTATGCATGGCTACGCATCTATCTAGCTATTAAGAAGCTTTTTGAAAGTCAAACTACACACAAGTCAAACATGTAGGTATCACGTCTCAGATCGTACACAGTTATCAGATGTGTGTCCTTGTCGTATTAATGCTCCATCTTAATTAATTGATTAAATTGAGATTTCTCGCATCTTAGTTTTGACTGAATTTATAGATTTAACCCTGATTTACAAATATAAGCCATGTAATCGATTAAAGATTACATGCGAGGGAAAAATTACAATGAGGGAGATAAATTATGGAGAATTTTATGGATTTTGACGTGGTAACCAAGATACATAAGGGACATTTAAATTCAAAAAAAAATTTAGATCTCTTTCGAAATCAATCCATATCATTTCTATAAGGATCGTCGTATTTTAACCACAACACACATCTATATGGACAAATGGTCACAATTCTATATCTAAAGTGCGCCGTGCTGTTTACCAACTGGGCCTTAGTAGGTTTCAACTCCCAGTCAAATAGGTGGGCTTTTGCTTAAACAAAAGTTGGCCCAACATGTCACTTCTTTAACCATTGTTAACCTTCCGTGTTTCTTTAAATTATCACAACGCATCCATTTTTGAGTTGCCATTTGAGCCGGATGGACCGGACACAAATGGAAAGGTCGATATAGCGCCAAATTGAGTCGACAAAATGACAAGATCAACATCGCCCGGCGTCTCGTGTCCAATCGATTGTGAGAAGGCCCACTTGATGTCTTTATTAGGAAATCCAGTCCAAGTCCAACCCACAATTCAAACCCCAAAACCCTTACTGAATCAATATCTCTCCGACCCACAAAATCAATTGATTGACGCGACAGGTGGATGGCAGTCATGGCACGTGGCATCTTTCTTCTTCTTCTTCTTCCAATCGTGACATTTGGAATAATCGGCCAACGAATCAGTTTCGACTATGGCGCATCTTTGTTCAGCTCGTGGCTGCAGGGTAATCGAAGGGCAGCGAGATGACGTCGGCAGTGAGGAGGTCGACGTGGCGGAAGCCGTAGTCGCGGAGCACTTGGTCGTCGGCCAAGTGCAACGCCCGCTGCATCCCTTCCCAGCAGCTCTCCGCGCTGTACATCTCGTTGTGGTCCCCGCTGCAGGGCTGGCACCCGGTGAAGTGCGTGATCAGCGGCCGCCGCTGCTTCTCCGCACCCATGCGCTTCTCCCGCAGCCGCCCGTAGGCCCTGCTCGCTGCTTCCGCGTGCCTCCGGCGCATCCCTTCATCCTGCCTCTCCACCGCCGCGTACGCCCCCGCGAACTCCTCCATCCGCCCTAACGTCTTCAGCCAATAGCTCTCGAATTCAAACTCGTTCTCAAGATAGATCTTGTCGCCCCATCGCTCCTTCTGCTTCAGCAGGATGTAGACGAGCGCCGATTGGTCGTCCGATTCGTCATACAGCTAATTATTTAGCCAGAAAATTATTTATAAATTTATTCCTTTTTTATAATTAAATCAGAAATTTGAATGGTGCATGTCGAGTACCTTGTCCTTCAACTCGCCCTTGAGGATCTTGCCCCAGTCAGCGTAGTCAGGAGAAATAGGGCCCATGGAGGCCCACTCCTCAATGAAGTCGAGCGACCACTGGCAGTTGCGAATGAGGAAGACACCGGCGTTCAGGCTGACCCAGCTACGCTTCTCGTAGACCAGGTGGGTCCAGCCATGAAGCACCATGTTATGGAACCGGTAGCGGCCCATCGGCAACTCCAAGTCCATGTCCGTGAAGGCCGCATCGGAGTCGACCCACCACACCCACTCAGCCTCCGGGTGGGCCAACATGGCCGCCCGGATCACTGGAATTTTGGCCCAGTATGAGCCCATCTTCGGGTGGAGCAGCGCCGTGTTGTAGAACAACTCGATGCCGTGGCGGCGGCAGTAGTCGGCCTTGTTCTTGAACAGGCGCAGCAAGAGGTGGTCCCCTATCGGATTGCGGCACGGGCCCGGCTGGGACCCGCTCACCATTAGGATCCGCTGGTCGTCGCCGGCGAGGTGGGGATTGCGGCGGCGCCACTCCTGGCGCTTCGCGTCCCAGTCGGCGACTGGGCGGTCGATGGCGTAGGAGAGGGAGGGATCGTCGTAGAAGGTGGCGTCCGGAAGGCGGTCGCGGTGCCTCGACGGGACGTGGGATCGAGAGTCGACGACGGGGGAGGAGAAGTTGGAGGAGTAAGTGGTATAGACGCTGTAGAAAACAACGAGGAGGACGACGGCGGCGGCGAGCAAGACGAGGACGCGAGAGAGGCAAGAGAAGGAAGACCTGCTGGAGGGGCGGCGAGTCAGAGCCACGGGAGGCGAAGTGGGAGCAAAACTACTCCCCATGGCGTAGGGAGCATGCATGAAACAGAAAGGTTTCAACACGTCCGTGACGGCACCTGGACACAGTTACGGCAGGTTATTGTCCATGTTCATCGACGCTCGCGTCAATTCCCCTGCTTGCTCTGCTTGGAGAATCAAAGGGACACCATTTCGCGCAGTTGAGGATGAGGATGGTAGTGATTTCCTCGCTTCCCATGTGGCACTGCCGTTGAGATTGACGGCTTTGGCGTCAGAGACGGGGCGAAGGCAGGCGAGTTCGGGAAAACGGACAGCGACGGGCTCAATTCGCGCCACTATTAACGGACGGCACGGTTCCACGAGGGATCAGTTGAGTGACGCACTGCGGGAATTGCGGAGAGAGTCGTTCCAAAAAATGGGAAGTGTCCGGCCTCATTTGATGAACCCGGTTCAAAGACAATTAACCGGGGAACAAAATTTGTTTGTTTAAATCAAATTTTGACTTAATTTTCTTTTTTTTTTTTCCGATTAAATATGGAAACAGTGGATGGAAGATGGAATCAGTTGAACTTCATAATGAATTCATATATATATGTAAGACGGAATCTATAGTATTTCAAATTTTCAATATTTATTGTGAATAAAATCATTTAGTAAAATTTTGTTGACGCTTCATTTGAATTGAATTGAATTTGACTCCATATGCATGAGTTTAGATCCTATTAAATCAGGTTATTGTTAGTTGTCCATTTAATTTCAATTCAATCAATCAAAATCAAATTTATGTATTACGATGATGCCACGATTAAATCACCATTTCACTCATTTTTAAATTGTCTCGATGATGCTACGATCAAATGATATTAATTATGATTGATTTTCAGTACAAAATTGGTGACTATAATTACACGCTTGCCGTCAGTCTTTATAGACATCATAATTTACTCAAACTTATTTGGCTTGATTAAGTTCAGAAAACTTTTAGTTAAAATACTTTAAAGACAGTATACGCACCATATTTTAGTCGTAATTTTCTAGCTGTACGTATGGAATGCATTTCATAATCGATGTGTCCTAAGTAGATTCATGTTTATGAATCGCACGAAAAAAAAGTTAAAACGAGGAGGAAGAACACTAGCAAAAGCTTGTTATTGCATCAGAAAATGTTGGAAAATAAATGGAAATTATCTGGTTAACTTTCTCTAGAAAACTGAGAAATAAAGAGTGCATGAGTGGGAGTAGGAAAGGAAATTGAAATTGCAACAGAAAACATTAAGAAAATAAAAAGTATCGTTTGGTAAAACTAATAGAATATAAATAATTACCAATTTGGCGCTTTGTCAACTAATTCCGTCTGCATCTTGCTTGCATATTTGTTAGTGATTTTAACATTTCCTGTATAACTTATCGGTTTGCAAATTCTAATTAATGCTAGCTAGCTGCGTTTCTAATGGCTATAGTGACATCAAACTAAACGTGGAAGTGATTTGAAAGGCCCCCCTAAACCACAACTCATTGTATGTTATAATCAGGAATTACTCAATGAATTAGGAGCCAATACGAGATGGTAATATATGAAGGTAACGAAGGGTAACTAAGAATCGTCTAATTGCAATTTGCTAGTTTATTATTACACTAATAACCAGTTTACTTGGATCGAAAAAAAAAATGGCAAGGGATATATATATATATTAAGTGAAAATTTCCTTTTAATTGTTAACTCTTTTTTTTATTAGCATGAGATATCATAGTACGATTTCTCTTTCTTTATTGGTCTTTAGGGTTGATCGCTCCTATCCCACAGAAGTTTTCCGACGGTCGACGAGAGTAAATCAAAATGAAGCATGGTCAGCGCACATTGTAAACCCGTGCGGCACCAAGAGACCGACCACGCTGAGACAAAGGGTATCGGTCGCCGCCATCCTCACAGTGCGCGCTACTAGAAGGCGAAATCGACTACTGAAAATACAGAGGAGAGTCTTGTGATTAACTAATACGTCATTGCCCTGAGAACACCATTGTTAACTTCTTGAAAACACACAAGGATGAAACACACATAATCATTCAAGCAAAATCAAGCTCGATCAACGAGTCGTATTGGACCAAGTGATTGAGTTGATCAACTCATCCTATGATGCACAAAAGGGGATAACATTCACTCCGAACACTTTTCAATATTGACTCTACAGCAGTATGAAAAGAAATAAATCACAAAGTCAATTTATAGCCGACCACTATGTGACTATTCAGTTGGGAGGAGTCATCTTCGTGGGAATGAATCCATCGAAAATTAATCATTATTCTTTTGATATAAATCTACTATCTGATGACCATTACAGTATGCCCATGAGGCACTCGATCAACATGGTCCACTGTCGATCAAGATGGGCTTAAATAATTTTTTTTTTTAGCATTTTTAATAAAAATATGTTTCATACTTAAAATTTTTTAAATAATAATTTTTAGTATCATATTTTATAAGTTTAATATTTTTTTTTTTTACCTTTTTATAAGAATGGTTTAACACGGACAGGATCCGTTTAACTTGCAACTGAATCAAGTGTGCATTCGACTTCTTGTAATTTGTATTGCGAAGCAACCCTCCCGAATAAATTCATCGTCATCCTCCCTCGTCCTTCCGCACGTTAATTGCCTCCTGGCCGTAGATTCGCAAGAGACATAATTCCATTTGTCCATCTTCCTCGGTTCATGGGGAATTGCCAGGCGGCAGATGCGGCTGCACTGGTAATCCAACACCGCGACGGCAGACTGGAGAAGGCCTACTGGTCACTTCCCGCCACCCAAGTCATGGCCGCCAACCCCGGTCACTACGTCGCTTCCATCCTCACCTGCACACCCCGCCCTTCTTCTTCGGCATCCCACCATCACCGAAGGAAGCCAGTGGCGTACCTTAAGCTTCTCCGCCCTGACGACACCCTCGTCGTCGGCCACGTCTACCGCCTCGTCAGCTTCGAAGGTCCGTAATGCTTTAATCCTCTGTCTATCCTGAACAGTATTGCTTTTTAATAAATTTTGGGGGGGCAGAGGTGTTGAGGGAGTTCGCATCGAAGAGACATGTCAGGCTCAGCCGGCTGCTCGACAAACAGGAAGAGAAAGCAAGCTCCAGTACTGTGAAAGGCGACGACAGACACAGAGACATGGCGGACACAGACACTGTCCCTGAGGTACGGTTATCAAATCCCAAATCAATTAATGAGTGGGTTCTTAAGCGATCTTTACTAATCAATTGAATTTGGCAAATGCATTAATTCCCAGAGACGGGAAGAGCGTCAAGTGGAGGGAGAAGTGGACAAGGAGCTGGAGGAAGTGGTTCGCGGCATGATGACGAGCTGCAATATGCCGAGCGGCGGTGCCACACGACATGCGCAGTGGAAGCCAGCTCTGGAGAGCATCGCAGAGGTGGAGAACAAGCGCGAAAATAATTAATTAGCAACAGTAAGACAAAGTAACTATTAGATTTCTCCTTAATTATTTCGTGTAAAATTTATGGTGGTGAGAAATAAGCGTGACCTTAATTCGAGTAGAAATGCATGGCGAGTTCTCAGGGATGCAACTTAATTGTCAGCCGTTTGTATAAGTTTAATTTGTTGGTGCATTGATCCTTCGGTCGGGAGTGAACGCGTTGGCGCGTTTTAATTTGCTGCAAACTAATCGACTTCTTTCCAACTGTAATATATATCTGATTAGTTGCCCACTAGATGTGTTTGAGATTATCATTCATTATTCAAGAAAAAAAAATCTCAAGATGCGGAATATTTATGTTTATGTATGAACCAATTCTTTATACATACAATTGTAATCTAAGCTAAATGATAATGTTATAATCCGATGAGGAAATAAAGGAAGAAAAAGCGAAGGATTGAAGTTGGGAAGGTAAAATCACATGAATACAATTATAATTTAGGATATATCCCCAAATCAAATATGACTTAATTAATTTGGAAAGTTAAGCTAGGTTAAGAGGATTACAACTCGGAGAGTTGAATTGGATTGATGGTCAGAACAACATCGAATAGCAACTCAGGGAGCCGAGTTGGGTTATAAGCACATCGGCTTAATGGCCAGAATGGTGTCTGATAACAAGTCGAGAAAATGAGTCGAAGTAGAAAAATGATGATTTGGAGAGAAGGATGGAAGTGGGGAAATAGCAAAGAGGATTGATTGAGGAAATAACATATAGATAAAACGAATGAAAATGAGGACACCACAACACGTAGGAAGTTGGTTATATCTTATAACCACCTAGGGTGCTGCCTCGTGAAGTCCCACAGAAGGCTCACTCCTGGTAGCACATTCTCGTCAATGATATAGCAAAATGATTCACTAAATTTGGATAACTCTAGACGTGGACGGTGATCCAGACAGTTTGTTATGCGACAACTGACCTCAGGAACAGCAAAGATAAAAGGAAAAGAAGACGGAGGAATAAGAGGGCGAATGAATTTTCCAACCAAGACTCACTATGAGAGAAGGAGGATCAAAAAGTGGACTGATGAGGAGAAGAAACATCCTTGACGAAGCAAGAAGAAAAGAGAAGTATTTGAGTGTTATTTTCTTTACTTTGTATAAGCCCTTTATGCAAGAGGTTTCACCTCCAAAAGTATTTCCGAGAATGAGAAATTATAGTAAAGGTTTAGAGCGTCGGAGCTTACTCTAAGGTTTATCCGTAGAGTAGGAATCTTAATTTTGAACCATGTTAAATTTTTTGTTATCATCTTTTTATCTACTGTTGCAGCTGGAGAAAATCTCAAGTCTATTTGACACTTTCATTCCGAAGATACAGAAAATCCGTGCGGCATCACTAAAGATATTCAAGAAAGGTTTAACCAAAGAGCATTTTTATCCAAATAAAAACTAATCTCAATGGACAATAAATTGCTACAGTAAAGTAATCCATCTCTACGAACTAATTCTCCTAAAAGACACGGGCGAAAAGTGTTAAATCCTTACCACATCAACTAATATAATTATTAGGCAATTTTTGCCCGATAAATTAATTTTTATTTGTTAAATTTACCAACCAAATTTTTTTCTAGTAATTTTATTTTAGAAATAAAATTTGAATGATATTTTTAAAATTTTTACTGATTAAAATTAATTTTGATCAGTAAAAAAGTAAAAATTACTAGGTAGAATTTATTTTGACAAATAAGTAATGATAATTACCGACCAAAACTCAGTTGGTCGGTATTTTTTAATAATTTATCTGCCAAAATTAATTTTGATCGGTCAAAAAATTTAAATACCGATCAAAAGTCAATTAATTGGTAATTTTTCACTATTTAAAAATTTTAATATTACAAATTATTGATGCGGATTAAAAAGTGAATTTCAAAAAGATTAATAAATTATTCAAAGAGATACATGTCGTACAAAAATAAGTATAAATAACGGATAAAAAGATGCTACGTTGCAAACTCTGTTTCTAATTAATGTCATCTCTCACGTTGTAGTTGGATATATCGTCACTTAGTTGGTAATTTTTTAATATTTTACTGACAAAATTTAGTTTGCCCAATAAAATTTCATTAATATTCTCTACTTTACTAGCCAGTTGCGACGTACAAAATATTAAGGCTACGTTTGGTACGGGGTAATGTAATCAACCTTGTAATGTAATCAAGTTTGTAATGTAATGTAATGTGTATTACATTACTGTGTTTGGTTAGCGATTGGTGTGTAATCTTTGATTACAAAAGTGATTACATTCGTTTGTTTGGTATCCATATTTGTTATAGGGAATGTAATTCATATTATTATAAAATGACAAAAATAGCTTTATAAGGTTGTCGCCGATCGAGAAGAAGGTATGGTGGTGGGCGGTGTTCGATCGTCGATCGGCCGCGGCCGCGGCGCCGGTCACGCCGGTCGATCGTCGCCGGTCTCGGCCGTCACCGACCGGCATCAAGAAGCAATTAGAAAAAATAAAAGAAGGACATATTTGTAAAGACAAATATTGAGTCCGTAATGTAATCGGATTACATCGTTTTTCCTTCGTAATCGAGATTACGGATCTTGGCTCTTATTTTGTAATGCGATTACATTACATTACATCTTTGAAATGTTAACAAACAAAGTAAATCATCTTGTAATGTAATGCGATTACATTACAAGCCTGATTACCCCGTACCAAACGTAGCCTAAATGTATACATATCCTGTAATATTTTGAATATTCACAATTTTGACGAGATAGAGTCTTCATCGATCGGCTCTTAAAAGAAAAGTCCATTATCCTGGCTTGTGTCCTTAAACTTACATCCCATTATGTCTTCCGCATTGAAGAAATAAACAAGAATATTGAACATATATGTTAATTATATATGCATCTATTCTAGCCTAATCATACATAATTAACTAGTCACTTTAATTATCTTTGGTGCATCCACGGCTAAACACAATTATATATGTTGACCTGCTTACCAGTCATCGATGGGCAGAATTGATAAAAACAGAACGAATCTGTTTGGCAAAAAAATTGACTTCGCTAAAGTTAAAAGTTTGGCGAGAAACCACATTGTAATTACCGCCTAAAAACGTAACTAACTTAATCTGTCATCCGTCGCAAGGCTCCTCAAAGTTTTCACAAATTCGACCATTTTCAATGCGCTGGCACCGTTTTATTCGTGTGTGTATATATATACTTTCTCTTCAAAGCCAGACGATTTTCCTGCTTTCTTTCTTAAAATCTATGGAGTATATGTCAGTCAAGAATTGATTTACTGGTTTAATTAATTCGGTTTTTGCTGATATTTGCTTCCGTCAGTCAACAACAATAAGATATAAAGTTAAAGCGCAACTGCACAAGTTCGCCGCCCGCACGATACCCGTGCTGTTACGGTCGGAGGCTCCATGCAACTCCGTTCGCAAGCCCACGCGTCAATTAAATCACTCGTGGGCTTTCGACGTCGGTTTGTGCGTTTGCACCTCCCGTTGACCACTTTAACCATCAATTCATTTAGAGGCTTCCTCGCCCTCACGCTCCCTCCATCTCGCACAACACGCTCTCTGTCGTCTCTCTTCGATATATCCTGTACTCTTGCATCGGTTAATATATATATTTAGCGTTCCGGGCAGGAACTCTATTTGCCCATGGGGAATTGCCAGACGACTGATGTGGCGGCCGTCGTGATCCAGCACCCGGACGGGAGGACGGAGAGAGCCAACTGCCCGCTCTCCGCCAGCCACGTCATGGCCGCGAACCCTGGTCACTACGTCGCCGTCATCATCACCGTCATCACACAGCGCCGCTCCTCCTCCACGACCTCCGCAGCCGCTGACGACCGTCGGGAGAAGTTGGCCCGGTACCTCAAGCTGCTCGGTCCGGACGAGCCTCTTCAGCTCGGTCGTTTCTACCGCCTCGTCAGCTTCGAAGGTACATCTGATGTGCATGATTTATGCAGCTGAGTTAACAACAAGTTGAAATTGCAAATACAATTTAACGACGACAAAATTGGTCAACGTTCGTCGAACATGCTAATTACAGATGTGCTGCGCGAGTTCGGGACGAAGAGGCGAGTACGACTCAGTAAGCTGTTGTCGAAAAAGAAGGAGATCATCAAGAAATCGTGCGACGGCGAAGCCAATGCTTCTGCCTCGTCGTCGTCTCCGGTGAGTAGTGATATTCTCAATACGCGAGGGTAATTTAGGCCTTTTCTTTGTCGTTTCGTGCAACTGTGGAATTCCTAACCGGGAATTCCGCAGCCTGTCGACCCATGCTCTCCCCCTCTCCTTTTCCTCACGTCATCCTCTAAGACTATTTGATGGCGACCGAACGAACAGAAAAGGGTACATTAACTAATCGAGGGTTTTGCTCTTAGTTTATTTAACGTATGATTAAATTTGTCCTATTACAACTAATAAGAAATGAGTTAATTATAATAAGAAATTGTGTTACGATCAGGTGGCAGAAGAAGATGGGGGAACGCAGAGACTAATTGTGCATTGCTCGGGGAGCGAGACTTGCCTTAGAGCCATAAAGCAAGTTCCATGGAGGCCAACCTTGCAAACCATTTCTGAGACAGCAAAACTTTAATTAATTTCTTCAGTTTCGCGACCAAAATTTGATTAATGCTCGGCTTAATTCGCTGTACTGGTTTGCACTAGTCTGGTTTCAGTTGTATAATGTACAGTATATACACTACTAGAAAACAAGGCTTCATAAACAGATTTCTAAAACGAAATTTAAATCTGTTTCTAATATTTATAAATTAGAGACGGATTTAAAACAGAATTACTAATCTGTTTAACTTAAATAAAATATATTGTATTTAAAAATATTTAAGTCAGAATTTAAAATGAATTAGAAACAAATTAACAAATAATTTTTTATAAACAAAAATTAATACAGATTAAAAACAGAATTTGATATGAAATTATATTTGTCATAAAATATGTTTAAAATAATTATAAATAAAAAAAATTTTGTTTATAATTTATATAAATTAAAAAGAATTTTATTAAATAATTATAAATTATCTATGTTTTCCAAACCGATTCTGAAATGATTTCGAACCAATTAAAATAATTCTGATAATCTTCCTCGAACTTGCCTTCCAAATTCATCTAATACAATGTGTTGGTGATTCTATTATTTTTTTCTATCGTAAAATAATCTTGTAGACACGTTAACATACTAAGAATTTACACCTTTAAACCAGAACCGGTTCTGAAATGATTCCAAATCGATTCCAAAATGGTTCTGAACCAGTTTCAAAATTGATTGGAACCGAACCGAATCAGAATTGGAACAGTTTTGGTTTAGTTCTAAAACTGGTTCATTTGAATCGGTTCCGATTCCGAATTTAATGGATTGATTCTGACTCGATTCCGGATCGAATCGGCATGTGTCTATCATCATCGTACATATCATCATTATGTAAATTCGATCACGCATGTTAAATATGATAAATAAATAAATAAATAAAATATTATTAATTAAAAAATTATCTTATATAAATTTAAAAAAAATAAATTTTTTTATAGAATTTAATCGAATTTTTATGATATTCTAAGAGGATAGAACTAATAAACTGAGTAAGATATATTCTTAAGCTAGAGTTAATAGTCTTAATTAACCTAATTTAAAAATGATAAACCTAGAATTGTTTTTCTTTCAATCATCCGCTTCTCCCGTGCCCTTATCCTTCTGCCGCCTCTCCTCTCCCTTATTTCGCCGCATCAACCAGCCGCATCGGCCGCTCCCGTCCGAGCATCTACCGACCAGTGCCGGCGCCCTCATCTCTGATGTGGCCTCCTCAATGTTCGATCTTGTCTCACTTTCGATGGGCTTTCGAGTTTGGAGTAGCTAATGTTGAGATTGTTCGCTTACAACTCCTTCAGTTTGATGTCGGTAAGTCATCTTGAAATGTTTTCTTCTAGCTTGCAGGAGTTGTGGCTCAATTGACTTCAAGTGAAGTCAATCGTTCTCCACAACTTATAGTGATACAGAGAAGATGGCTAGTGGATTCTAGATAAAAATTTCCGTTTCTTTTCCTGCGTGATTTATATACAGAACTGAGCACGGAAAGGAAACATGTTGTTCTTGTTTATTCTAGCACCTAAAGTGAAAGAAAAAACAATACTTCTGAGATTTGCATGATGGAATGCAACAAGGAAGAGGCTTATAGAGCCAGAGAAATTGCAGAAAAGAAGATGCAAAACAGTGATTTTAGTGGTGCACGAAAGATTGCTCAAAACGCCCAACATTTGTTCCCTGAGCTTGAGAACATTTTGCAGATGCTAACTGTCTGTGAAGTTCACTGTGCTACTAATATTGAAGTTAATGGAGAAATAGATTGGTATGAGGTTTTACAACTAGGTCCAACAGCAGATTACTTCTTTTGTTCAATGATAGGTTTATAAAGAACTTAAATTTACCTCCTGCCTTCGCAGGCAGCTTGTTATCCATCATTCATGGAGAAAATGCCCTCAGATGCAATCCTGGTGGAGTCTAGAGTCCAAATGGATGGACAAGTTGTTACTAGCCGTGGACCAGGTACAACTTTGGAATATTCTGTTGTTGTGGTTGAAAAACTTTATGGAAAAGAAAAGACAGATGAAGTTGCAGGGCCCATGGTAAGCAATTTCCTTTTTTTTCTTTTTGTTTTTCAAGATTATTTTGGTGAATTGATGTGTTCTAAATCTATGATTAAACCACTCAAGTTAGCCTTTTTCACATGCAAACTGAATTTGGTCCATATTAAATTTTTTGTTTGTAGGACTGTGAATGAGCCAAGTTATACCAAGCACCTTGGTTTTGAAAACCTAATGAAAGCTTGTTTCACTTGACTCAGTAACTCTTGAGAATACAAGACTCCTTGTTTAAGCTTGTGAACAAACTCATTGCTTGTAAATAAATTTGTCAACAAGCTGATTTGCTTGTAAACAAACATTTGGATAAGCTCATTTATTAGTTCATGGGCATTCCTTTCAATAAATTCATGTGTAGCTAATGGCCACTCCTTTCCTAGCATCCACTGGCCATTAGTATTTCAATATAGAGAAATAGTAAGTTCTTTACTAAAATACTTCCTATATTTGATTTTATTTTATTGAAGTTCACTGTGATGAATAAATTGTAAACCTACTATTAGTTTTTCTTTCCAAGTCTTAAGTTATGTGTAATTTAGTATCCTCATTCTTTTTTTTTTTTTTTTTTGCTTTGCTTGAACTCTATATACAAAATGTGCATGCAATGTTTGATTGTCATTTTAAATGATTAGTCTGTCATGATGTTGTTGATTTACCTATGTTAATTGTTAATTACAATTAATATATAATTTCTTATATAGGTTTTACACTTGGTTTAGATTTAATGTTGCCTTTAGTTAAAGTCTTTTCCTTCCATTTACTTTTTAGTTCTCTTTTGTTAAATATTTTGTACCAATTGATTCATCTTTGATACTATTTATAACCATTTATTGCTCATAAGATTTGATGCAGTTGAGATATATACGGAAGGATTTTATCGATACAGAAATGAAAAGGCTATGGAGAAGTAGGCAAAGAGAAGAAAATTTCAAAAAGATGGTTCATAAAATGATTCAAGAGGTGGGACCAATCATTTATATCCAAGAGGATTTGATTTTCATGAGTGATATGATAGATGAAATAAAGATTAAATTATTTGTGATGAGATGTAAAAATTTATCAGTTACTTATAATTTGATTAATGGTTAAATTTATTTAGATGATGTGAATATTTATTTATCTCAATTTTTATGTAAGTTGTTTTTGATTTACAAAATAGTTTTAAATATTTTTATTGAAATGTCATATTGTTTCTGATAAATTATTATGATGATGAGAAATATAAAAAAAGGAATATAATAAACATTTAGTAATATAGTTTTAAACAAAATTATATATGAATTAATAAATAAAAATGTAAACGAATTTATAAACGGATTAAAATTATATTTTACTATTATTTAAAATAAATTATTAATGGTTTTAAAACAAAATTAGAGACAAAATTTATATTTAAAATTAATTTTATTTAGTCAATTTAAAAATGGATTTGTAAACAATATTTTAATCTGTTTATGAAATTAAAGACAGAATATTTTCGTTTTAAAATTAGCCACGGGGTTTTCACTAACGGATTTTTGAGACGAAATATTCCGTCTTAAACTATTTTTAGAAACAGAAAAATGATTTTCAGAGACAGATTTTTTCGTCTTTGAAACCCTATTTTCTTGTAGTGATATATATATATATATATATATATATATATATATATATATATATATATATATATATATATGGTGTGCTCAGTTTTTAATTTCCTGATTTGTTGTTTAATCATGGTTTATAATTACATTTAAATTTTGGGATTTCATATCATATCAGTATATGTAAGGCTTTTCTCAAAATTCATATATATGAAGAACATCTATGTATTAGTCATCAGATTTCGAGCAAGATCTGACGATTTCTTTATATATATATATATATATATATATATATAACAAGAAATATCTGCTATGCTAAGATTACGCATATAATTAATACATTTTAAGTATATGCTTCCAATCCATTCTTCATAAATCTAAATTGTATTTATAAGGCAACAAATTTTTATTTCTTCCAGCAACTCTAGTAAAATTATAAATTATTCTCAGGTACCGCAAACAGATACTTTGACAAACACATTAAATCTTTATTCTTCTTCCACAATCAAATGTCTAAAATTTTTCATCTCATAAAAGACTTATTCGAAACAATGTCATTTTTATTGGTTAAACACATTAGCTAAACAATCGACTGGTAAAGAAATTAAAACACTTCTATATCAGATCTACTCAACCCTGCAGTATTTTTGTATTCTTTATTAAAATGGCGACCGTCCGTCAATTTCCTCGCTAACTAGATCTGTGGTACTCTTTACCTACACATTATATCTCAATTTCTTCACGATAAAAAAAAACATCTAATGTAGTTTCTCCATTATACTCTGGACTAACTCCAAGCCCAACTATGGCTAAATACAGCCATTCACACCTCGTTGATGATATCATGATTTGCATACATATCCAACAGAGTGTCTAGCTCAAGCTAATACCAAGTGCTCCTCCATTAAAATAATTAACCCGAAAGCCCTTATCGTCACCGTCTCTATGGTGCAAAAGGTTGAAATCTGTCAATCTAACAACTCCTATCAATCTACTTTTGAACCATCGTAAAAGAAGTAAATCACTATAGACCTTTAATCTTTAAGACTAATAATCAGCATATGTAAGAACGACATGTTAGTGCTTATAAGCTCCACATATCTCCACAATGGCATGATATTGTCCACTTTGGGTCTAAGCCCTCATGGTTTTACTTTTGGGCTTTACCCAAAAGGCCTCATACCAATGGAGATATCTTTTTTCTTATAAGCACATGATCTTTTCCATGTCTTACCAATGTGGGACTTTGATTGTATTCCCCATACTCCCAACAGTCCCCCCTCAAACGAAGGACCACATTGGGCCCCCCCTCAAGCCTATCCCTCCTCGAAGGATTTTCTCTGCTTGATGTCCGATCTTCAACCCACCAGGACTTCCTGTCAGTTGTTCGGTCCCCCCGACCCAACTAGACTTCCTTCCTGATGTCTGGTTCTCTTGATCCGGACGTGGGAGCTCAACTTCCTTCGTTCGAGGTTCATGGCTTGACATGGACCATGACTCTGATACCAATTGTTAGTGCTTATAAGCTCCACATATCTCCACAATGGCATGATATTGTCCACTTTGATGTCACATCACCCTTTGTACCAAAACACGAGTCAAGTCCAAATTCACCCCCTTGAAATTCGAGCTCTTCTCGAGGCTGGAACTTGACTAGCAGTTGACTGTAGTCAAAGGGTTTTGGACTGCAGTACAAGTTAGCTTAAAATATAAAGTACGATGGTTCTAACCATCTGATCTCGACCTAGACCTTCCATTGGAGGTATTGGGTCGGATCTACGCTTAACGACCTGCTTCGCTTTCACACGAGCTTACCTTGCAGCCGCTCAGGTCTTCACCCGAGTACCTCGGCTTCCTCAAGTCCCTCTGGCGTTGCCCGACCACCTCTGTTCCCACCGGGTGTCGCAGACCTTCCGCTCAACTTTAGCATTTCTGCACACTTAATTGAGCTCGTAAGATAACAAATATACCCTTAACTATTGAGCCTTTTGCCATAATCAAAATACCGGTTCGACTTTGGTGCCCTTTGCACCAACAATCTCCCCTTTGATTCATGGCAAACCGACACAAAAGGTAAGGACAACATAAGCATAACAGTACGCTAGCAGAATGATTAAGCATGAATGAGCTAGCATAAAGATTAAATCTGAATGAGCTAGCATAAAGATTAAATATGAATGAGCTAGCATAATGATTAAATATGAATGAGCTAGCATAATGATTAAGTATGAATGAGCTAGCATAAAGATTAAGCATGAGTGAGCTAGCATAAAGATTAAGCATGAGTGAGAAATATTATTGTTTCAAGTTCTCCCCTTTGAGGTAACAAATATTATTGTTTCAAGTTCTCCCCTTTGAGGTAACCTCCCCCTTGACCGAAGGTGAGTTCTTGAAAAATAATTTTTACTCCCCCTTAATAGTTGCTTAAGTAAACGGAATTACTTAATATAAAAGGTAATAATTTTGTTTACTTTCTTCCTTACTTTTGTGACTTTCTCCCCCTTTTGCCTTAACTCAAAAAGTTTGTAAATATATTTTAAGGTTTGTAAGTCCAAGCAAGTTCCCAATATAAATATATATATATTTTTTTAAAATAATAATAAGCTTGAAAATATGTTCATCTAAAATGTACAACTCCGGTTGGACTTGATTGATATAGAATGATCAATAAGTCTTGAAGGAGTTGATACATCTGGAACCAGGAGTAAGGTCCTAACATCTCACGCCCGTCTACGTGGCTAAGTACACAAACACATTAGTCCTATGTGTTGTGAGATGTGTTGGCTCCTTAAATCTATAGGTATATGATTTCTAAGGTAAGACTTAGGCTAATTTCATATAAAGAAGCAAAAGTAGAGTACATATATAGAAAAATTTAAATCCTACTCTATTACGCACATACCTAACTTTCGTCTTAATAAACTAAATTGACCGGGTAGTGGTTTGGTGAAGATGTCGCTAGGTTTGATTTGGACTCAACATACTCTAGTTGTATAGTTCCATTAGTTACATGTTCCCTAATGAAGTGGTGTTTAACTTCTATATGTTTTGTCCTAGAATGACATATTGGATTTTTAGTTAAGTTAATTGAACTAATGTTATCTATGTAGGTTTTAATGTTGTTAAAGATTAAGCTAAAGTCTTGGAGAGTGTGCTTCATCCACGAGGTGAGAGACACACTCACCCATCATAGCGTATTCGGCCCGGTGGTAGATAAGGCAGCGCAATCTTTGCTTCCTCTTGCACCAACTTACTAGACTCGGGGAGGATTTGACAACAACCACTCGTGCTCTTTCTATCGAGTTTACTACCGGCATAGTCGGTCAGATGTAGATTAGATTAAACTCGGTAGATCTAGGGTACCAAATACCTCGTTTAGCGTGCCCTTTAGATATCTAAGGATACGCTTGACTAGGGTTAGGTGAGACTCCTTGTACGAGGTTTGTAACCTTGCGCACATACTTCTACCATGAATAAAATGTCGATTGGCTCGCGGTTAAGTATAGGAGACTTCCTATTGCGCTCTATAGTATTTTAGGTCAGCGGGTTTTCCTTCTACATCTTCGTTTATATTAACATTAGTTGCCATAGGTGTATTGATTATTTTAGCATCTTGCATTCCAAATCGATTTATTAAGTCCTTAGTATATTTTTGTTGATGTAAATATATTCCATCTTTAGTTTGTTTAATTTGTAAACCTAAGAAGAAACTTAACTCTCCTACTAAATTCATTTCAAATTCACTTTCCATAAGTGAGATGAATTCGTTTAGCGAGGATCGAGTTGGTAGTTCCAAAATTATATCATCTACATAGATTTGGGCTATAAAGATTTCTTTTCCTACGGTTTTAACGAATAAGGTTGGGTCGACTAAACCTTGGTTGAATCCTTTGGACTTAAGATAGATCGAAAGCCTTTCGTACCAAGCTCTTGGGGCTTGTTTGAGTCCATATAGGGCTTTCTTAAGTCTAAGGACATGGTCAGGTTTATCTAGATTTTCGAATCCGGGAGGTTGACTGACGTAAACTTCTTCCTTAATGTATCCATTCAAAAATGCTGACTTGACATCCATTTGAAACAATTTAAAACCTCGATGTGCAGCATATGCTAACAACATTCGGATGGACTCTAGTCTGGCTACGGGGGCGTAGGTCTCATCGTAATCTAAACCTTCGACTTGACTAAACCCTTTTGCGACTAACCTAGCTTTATTTCTAACTACTTCACCATTATCATCAAGTTTATTTCGAAATACCCACCTTGTTCCAATAATTGATTTTTCTTTAGGTGGTGGTACTAATTCCCAGACTTCATTTCTAGTGAATTGAGCTAGCTCTTCTTGCATAGCAATAATCCAGTCGGGATCAAGAAGTGCTTGTTCAATAGTTTTGGGTTCGATTTTGGAAATTAACGAGATTTGACTAAGGTTTCGATATGAAGCTCTAGTTCGAACCCCTAAATTTGGATCACCTATAACTTGATTGATAGGATGATTTGTTTGAGTCTTAGTGTGACTCGGGTTAGGGTCATCTATCACTTGGTCGATAGGATGACTTGGGTGAGTTCTAGTTTGACTTGGGTTAGAGTCATCTATCACTTGGTCGATAGGATGACTTGGGTTAGGACGAGATTCAAGTTCAAGATAAGAGTCGGGTTCGCTATAAGTTGATTTGCTAGTTGGTTTTGTTAAGGATTGAACGGGTTCGTGTCCTTCGTCGAAAACTATATTAATGGTTTCTTCGACTATAATAGTGTCGTGATTTTATACCATAAGCTCTCTTGGTGGTTGAGTATCCTAGAAAGGTTCGATGGGGTTTTGGATTTGAATTTCCTAGGTAATCCTTAGTGTTTAAGATATGTACCTTGCATCCAAATACCTAAAGTACTTGATGTTTATTTTATCGTGATAAATCTCGTACGAGGTCTTTTGGTGCCTCTTTACCATAAGGATCCTATTTTGGACATAGCAAGCCGTACTAACGGCCTCTGCCCAAAATCTATCGGGTAGGTTATACTCGTTTAACATTGTCCTAGCGGCTTCTTGTAGGGTTCTATTTTTCCGTTCGACTAACCCATTTTGTTGTGGGGTTCTAGGACATGAAAACTCATGGTGGTATCCGTTTAGGTTACAGAAATCTGTAAACCTGTGGTTTTCGAATTCACCACCATGATCGTTTCTAAGTCTTTTAATCTTAAGGTTCTTTTGATTTTCGATTAACCTACAAAGATTGATTAGTTGGTCTAGGGTATCATTTTTATGTTTGATAAACCTAACCCAAGTAAATCTAGAATAGTCGTCAATTATGACTAAGCAAAATTGACTACCATTGAGTGACTTAGCTCCATGTGAATCAAATAGATCCATGTGTAGGAGCTCAAGAACACTTTTGGTTCGTTCTTGATTAGTTAATTGATGTTGTGTCCTAGATTGTTTACCTTGTTGACAAGCATTACATATTTTATTATCCAAGTTGTTTAGTTTAGGCAAACCTATAACCAAGTCACTCTGACTCATCTTGTGGACGAGTCTTGGGTGCGCAGTGTCAAGTCTTTGATTACCATAACCAAGATTCCTCTTGCTGTGTCATAAGACACTTGGTTGAGGAGTTGGGTAAATTTATTGTGTAGATGTTGCTACTCCTAGTTCCTTTAAGTATTATTTTAGATGTTGCATTTATTTTGATTACGCATTCATTTTCTAGAAATATGACCTTATAATTGTTATCACACAATTGGCTTACACTAAGTAAATTATATTGAAAGTTTTCTACTAATAAGACATTTTGAATTGTAAAGTTAGAGTTGAGCTCAATATCACCTGATCCGATGATTTTGAGCTTGCCGTTATTTTCGAAGGCTACCGATCCTTGTCGTTTGAATCGTAACTTCGAAAATTTGAGTTGATCCCCGGTCATGTGTGTCGGGAGCAACCAGCATCGACATCCATTGATCCTACACATAAGGTAGTTGGATCGGATATTGGAATTACTAAAGGGTTGTTTGTAAGTTTTTAAACCTAAATCATCTCACCAATATCTACATGATCAAAACATGTTATTCCTATGTGTTATTGTGAGATGACTTTCAATTTTACTTGATTAATTTTAATGAATTTAAATTAACCAACATTAGGTTAGATTCGGATTTAGTCTAAGCTCATCAAGTAATCTTTTCAAGAGATTAGCTTCCAGGTCGTGGCGAGGCACAGAGGCCTTCTTTGATCGGAACAACGATCACTTCCTTAGACAAAGCTAATTTCAAGAAATTGATAACTCGACTTACTTGAGACTACGTCTTGGTCTAACTAGTTATTTTTGAAAAGAGGCTCCCGAGGCTCAATCTTTTAAATGGATTTTAGTTGGTTTATTTTTTGAAAAGAGGCTCCCGAGGCTCAATCTTTTCGCAGGATTTTAGTTGGTTATGAGTCCTATCTAACCATTCTAAAAATAAAGGAAAAACTAAGCATGCAATTTCTAAGACTTAACAAAAATACATTTTGTATTGGCTCCCCTGGACCATTGAATCGAGTGGGTCTATTCACATAGTGAATTTGGTCATGGGAACCCAATACATGTTAGATCCTAAAGTTGAAATCAAAGTGGTCTTAGGGACCCATGCTTGGACATTTTTCTTATGTTGGTTTACTATAGACATATATGACTTATTGGTTGTATTTGAGTTAAACCCGAGTCCGGCCTTGTTGTACACGGCCCTTTGTGATCCAAGTAAGAGGTCAAGTCCCTTGGATCCCAAAGTGAACCTTTCCAACGTGTTCCTAAGGTCTTGACTTGTGTTTTCAAAAGCGAGTTCTCAACTTCAAGCTTTTCAACTTGAGTTGAGTCCTCCTCTTGAATACGAGTAGTCGAAGAGGTTAGGGAGACCTCATGTTTGAGAAGGTTAACCTCCTCAATTAGGGTCTCGACCTTGGACTCGGACTTAGCTAGTTTCTTATTTAAAAATTTAATTGCACCATACAAAGTATTAAGTAACGACCGACTTACCCTTAATGATTCTTTTGAAGCGGATACGGATCCGTGGCTTGTCTTGAATGGAAGCTCATCATCGGATTCGGACTCGGACTCTTCTTCGGTTTGAGTCGTGCTCGGTCGGCTTGGCCATTAGAGCTTGGATATCGTCTTCTTCCTCCGACAACTCCTCCCAAGTAGCGTTTAGCGCTTTCTTGGTCTTTGATGCGTTATTCTTTAGCTTTGGGCACTCGGACTTGATGTGGCCAGAACACGTTGCACTCATAGCATCTAAAATTAGAAGTATTTGAATTAGGTTTAGGCTTACCTTGAGTTGTTGGTCGTTTTCGTCTCTTGATCATCTTCCGAACTAGATTGACTAGTTCGGATTCTATTTCGGAGTCTACTTCCGATTCGGACTCGTCTTCTTCCTTCGG
Source organism: Wurfbainia villosa (assembly GCA_025175895.1). Classification (NCBI taxonomy): domain Eukaryota; kingdom Viridiplantae; phylum Streptophyta; class Magnoliopsida; order Zingiberales; family Zingiberaceae; genus Wurfbainia; species Wurfbainia villosa. The sequence continues at coordinate 2,354,513 of JAKLTH010000042.1, forward strand.
GGGTGGCTTGCTTGCGGGCTTCTTCTTCTTGGAACCTGCAACTAACGCAATACTCTTCTCTGCCTGGACCACGTTAGTTTGCTCATGTAATTCAAGTTCCGAAAACAATTCGTCTAACCTAATTTTAGAAAGGTCCTTGGAGCCTTGTAGGCATCGACCATGGATGCCCACAAGGTGGTCCTAGGAAACGAGTTAAGAGAATACCTGATAAGGTCGCGATTCTCGACCTTTTGTCCGATGGCATGGAGTTGGTTGACGATGTCTTGGATACGAGCATGTAGTTGAGTTGCGGTCTCGTTTTCCTGCATTTTCAAGTTATACAATTTATTTAAAAGTAAATCTCTTTTACATACCTTCGTGTCGTCGGTGCCTTCGTGTAGTTCCACTAGCTTGGTCCATAAGTCCTTTGCACTAATGAAGGGGCCGACGCGGTTGAGCTCTTCCTTGGACAACCCACATTGCAAGATTTGAGTTGCCTTGGCATCGGCTTCTACTTGTTTTTCATGGAATTTGACCATTGATCGTAACCCAAAGATTCACCATCTTCATTAATAGGAAGTGTGAAACCGGTTTGGATTACGATCCACATCTCGATTGGGTTTTAAGAAAGCATTCCATCGACCTTCCAATAACGAAAGTCATTACCGATTGTAAAGCGGGGTCGAGCGGTGCTAAACCCTTCGAGATGGGTCATTTAAAACAAGAAGAAGAGAAAAAGAATCTTGCAAAACACACACGGAAAGAATATTCCAAGACTTTCGTCTTGGATTAGTAGTGCGGGAAGTAAAAAAAGATATATAAAATGTAACTTGCAAAAAGAAATAAACAATCAAATGCGAATGTCGTTGAAGTTCCGGAGGACAACCTTACTCGGGATCTAACCCGAAGGACAACCTTATCCGGATCCTAAAGCCTCTAATGCAATTCTATATGTAGGAGAAGATAAGCAAGTGAAATGATTATACGAAAACAGAAATAAATAAATAAAAAATCTGTAAAAAAAAGAAAAACAAAGCTAGATTGGTGGTTTCACCGAATCTTAGCGCCCCCGGCTCTGATACCAATTGTTAGTGCTTATAAGCTCCACATATCTCCACAATGGCATGATATTGTCCACTTTGGGTCTAAGCCCTCATGGTTTTATTTTTGGGCTTTACCCAAAAGGCCTCACACCAATGGAGATATCTTTTTTCTTATAAGCACATGATCTTTTCCATGTCTTACCAATGTGGGACTTTGATTGTATTCCCCATACTCCCAACACGACATATTCATATTTGCGAGAGATTGATCCATTATCCTATGATACAATATCTATGTGTTAGCCATTAGATCGATCAATCCTTCCCGTGGGACAATCATCACCATCTCTAACTTGTATGTATGGTCTTCTAATGTAATTCGATGCATTTCAGAAGTCTTAGTTTTTAAAGTAAAAATAGCAAAAAGACGTTTGTTATTTTCATTATTAAAAAGAACATTTCATTTAAAAAAAAAACTTATCAAAAGTGCATTGTTATATTTTCATGGGAAAAGGAAAAGTATTTGATTTCAATATTATATTATGATCAATTAAGGTCATAGTTGTTATAAGTTATAATAATTAGGATGTTTAACTAATATAATTATTAATTCTGTCAAAATTATTCAAACTCAGTAGTTATGAATATAACTGATACAAAACATAACTGTGAATTTAGAAACTATGAATTTGAAGCAGTTATAGATATATAACTATTATAATAATATTGAGATGATTTTATTAAATTAGCAGAATTTTAATTAAATTAATTGATAAAAATATTTTAATATAATATTATTTTATGTGTAATAATTTTAATAAAATAAAATTAATTTTATATTATAATCCAAATAATATTGAAAATAAACATATTTTAAAATAAAAAAATAGAATCAATCATGTTTTTAATATATTTTTTTTAAAATAGAGCTTCCATAATAAAAGTGATTTTTTTAATTTTGGAAATCCTTAAAAATGGTGTCAACCCGATGAGACCCGCAGACCACGGCCCACCGACACGGCGACACTCCTCGATATTAAATGTACGTCGTGGCGCCATTGTATTTGCAGAAAAAGAGTCGCTGACGCTCATTTGTCACCGAATCGCGCGTGGGAAAGGTGGGACGTTCCGTTTCCCCACCTCTACCTCCCTTCTTTAACCCTCTCCGCCCTCGGTCTTCTGGACTGTTCCACCATCTCTCCTTCTCGCCGCCGTCGATCAAGGGTTCAACGATATGAGCTACTACAACCAGCAGCAGCCCCCAGTCGGCGTCCCCCCTCCGCAAGGTACATATCCATCTATATTCATCTATAGATCGCTCAATCGGGGTTCCGAACCAGTTGTCTGATGGCTGTGGTTAATTTTCTTCTCGTCGTCGATTGTGAATAATTAGGTTATCCTCCGGAAGGATACCCGAAGGACGCCTACCCGCCGCCGGGTTACCCGGCTCAGGGATACCCCCCTGCCGGCTACCCGCAGCAGGGGTACCCGCCGCAAGGATACCCTCCGCCCTACGCTCAGCCGCCGCGCCAGCAGCAGAGCAGCGGCCCTTCCTTCGCGGAGGGATGGTAACGATCTCGACGTTCGATCTTTGTATTTTAGTTTTCGTTTGTTTCTCCTTGAGCCTATCGTATAAGGATCGGTCGAGGTTTATCTCTGTGCGATCTTCCCCCGAGCACCAGATCCGCCTATCCGCCGGCCGCAGCGATCTTGACCAGATCCACGCGGTCTCACGGTGGAGGTAGTGGCTGCGATGGGGGATGCGCGCTGCCGTGAACCACGCAGGCGCGATTGTGATGGCGTGTTAGTGCGGTTGTGTTGGCGTGCTAGTGCTAGCTGTCTCTCTCAACGCTTTGTTTCCATGAATAGCGTTCGGTTTTTATCACACGGTTCATGAAATGGACCGCCGCTTGTCCATTGAAATCTTACTCCTCCGTTTTATTTTTCAATAAAACTGGTATTCAATCTTCGAATTTGTCTGTATCTTCGAAAGGTATTTTAGTGAAGAACTACTTCTATTAAACCAACACATTTCTAATCACTTTTTCTATCGGTGGCGTTATTGTCGCAGTTTGGCCGCTCTTTGTTGCTGCTGTGTTCTGGAGGCTTGCTTTTGATTTGGGGGCCTGAGTTTGGAACTAGCAAGTCCGGTTCGTCAAGAAAGGCCTCTTATCTTCTATTTGTCAACAAATTAAACCCCTAGCATCTTCTTTTCGTCGACAAACTCCTTTTACCTTCTTGTTGAATCATTTCGATAATTGTAACCCCAGATTTTAGAATCCAATTTCAATGGGTTTTCTTCTTCTTATCGCACCTTCATATATTTTATATTCCAGTTGTTTAAGAGAGTTCGGGTTTGCATAGTTATTGAACCGAACGTTTGCAGGCTGGAAGGAACATAGTAATGCTTTGATCTGTTAATTAACTCCAACCGCATGTTTCTTTCGAGCAGATTGATTGATTGAAGCAATGTACAATAACTACGCAGAAAGCCACTGTTATAATGTAAATTTGCAGATCGTAAAGATTTGGGAACGTCCAGTATGTAAATTAAACATACTGTGGTGACTTGACATGATACTGTTTGTAGTGGAGAAGATATTGTAGGATTTTAGTGAATCAAGTTAGCGCTAGATTTGCAAAGCTGGTCGTAATTGGTAAAAAACGAATCGTTTGTTCTCATTACTTTTGTCAATCGATTTAATAGTAAAAAAAAAAAAGATAAATTATAAAAAATATATTATCCAATCTAGAATTAATACAATCGGAAGATAAACATCTTGAAAGATTTACGATTCCCGAAAGATAGATGATCGTAATTTGTGCAACTCTCATATAGTAGAGGTGATCAAAGGCATTGTTGCACCTAGTTGAGTAACGTGCACGAGCCAAACACGAGGCTTTAGCATGGGCATAGATGGCCTGATGACAGACCACATGGCCACGGTAAATACAGCTCAGAAAAAAAAACTGTCATACTTCCTCTTATTATTCTCACTGATAGAGAAAGTAAATTATGATTTCATATAATAAATATAAAGAAGAAAATCGATAATGATGAATTCTCAAAAATTGATTTATCTTCATTTATCAATTGGGATAGTCTTGAGGATTTGATAGTGAATGGATTGGAGGTCTGTTGCGGAATAAACAAGGCAAGGCGATGTCACGTTTCATGGACACAATAACCCTACTTAGTCTGTATGCAGAACAGTAACAATTCGTGCGGGCCTAGCAAACAGAGAGAATGAAAATCTCCTCGAAGGTTCTTCAGACGGTAAGGAATTAAGTTTATGACGTAATAAACTAATAATTATTGACGAGCAGAGTCCCGAGATCGAATTGAGAAGCGATTGCGAAACCAGGTTCTTTCACATTAATTAGCATGCATTTTATTTATTAATTAAACTAAGGATAGCATGCATTTTATTTATTAAAAATGACTATATACATTATGAAAATGTATTAATTAGCATTTAGAAACAATGTGATTCGACTTCCATGAAACTTCGGTCAGCCATATCACAAATAATTTTGGCAAAGTCCAACAAAAACTTCAAAATTTAAGTTCTATAATTTTAATTTTATTTTGTATTTCGGGTCTAATAGAAATTTACTAAAAATATGGTTAGAGAAAGCGAGAAACTAAAGTGGGTGCATGCGGTTGCCGTTGCCGCTAAAATTTTATTTGTAGGGTTGAATCAATAGTTTTAAAATTAATCGGATATCGAAATATCTAATATCAACTAAATAAAAAATTAATACTATAATCAATTGTACTCTAATGTCTAATCTGGAATCAGTTTGAGTTTGCTAGAAATTAAACGGTTGCGCTACAATATAATGTGTAATATATAGCAAGGGAGTATAATTGCTTGAAATTAATTAAATCAGAAAAGTGTAATCTACTCTATGATATAATTAAACTCTTTAAAAAGGTATTAATCATATTGAACTCACAATTTGTTTCAAGAATACTATCTTTACTAGATGTTTAATTTATACTGATGTTTATCATTTTATTCTCAAATAAAAACTGTCAAACAAAATGATTAAATGTTAATGAAATATTATTTTAGATTATCTTTTACCGAATTAATCAGCATAAATAGGATTCTTTTTTTCATATTTTTTGATGGACTCAAAAAAATATTGGAGGATCAAAATTATATATTATTTCAATACTATATAATTAAATCTTCTGAAAAATATTGGAGGATAAAAAAATACTATATATTTTTTCAAAATTATTTTTTTTAAAAGGAAATCTTCTGAATTATATATTATTTCAATACTATTTTTAACCGGCATTAAGTTTCATATGGTTAATAATAATAATAATAATAATAATAATCAATTGTAAACAAATAAATGGAGTCTAATTAATGAGATATCTGGTTCGATATGCATAAATTTAGTATGAGCAAGGAAAATGAAAGAAATATATATCTCAACTAATTAAACTTATTGAACTAGGGAACAATAACCTATCTTAAATTCGAGAATGAGGCTGAGGATTGTCTCAATGCGTGGCGGCTAAGATATGACGGTGTTTATAAATATAGTTTGGATCGATTCTGGAGAAGATTTTTTTTTTTTAAATTTAGATAACTTCTATATATTTTGATCGATAGAAGTCGTTAAATTGACAATTTTAATTTTTTAGACAACGAGGACAATGTTGCATTTGATTGGAGAGTTTGGAACGAGAGAATGAAAATGATATATAATGTTTGATTAATAGATTTGAGATTGAAATTTTGAAATGATTACTAAATATTTGGGAATCAACGAAATTCAATCTAAATGGTGGATTTGAGAATGAGAATGAAAATGATAAACGACTATTGCTTGCTATGTGTCGATCGACTGTCGACAAGCGACGATCGTCGACCGTCGACCGTCGACTGACGATTGTCAACGGACGATGATTGTCAACGTCCATTGACCGTCGATGCTCAATGATCATCGGTGCCCGATGACCATCAACGGTGGCTGACCGACTACTCTCGCGGGCCACATTTATGGGCACAGGGCATCTATCAAAGCACTTGGGACGCTTCAAAATATTTTTTGCAAACGACACAGTTCTCAATGGACTTATAAATGCTATTCGCAGCTTTTGGATACAGTGCAGCAGAGAAAAATATTTTTGTTAAAATTTAAGTATTTTTGAGTCGATTTTTAATTACGATGTTTTTATAATTTTTTTTCTAAACAAGAATCGATCATATTGAAATTGCTCATTTACACTTATTCAATTTATCTCTTTCATCAAGAGATGAATAGAGGTAACTGAAGTAGTAGATTGCTAATAAGACAGTTAATTTTTTTTTATAATAAATGCTATTCGCTGCGTATGGACGAACACTTTGTAATTGTTTTGCGCGCAAGTTCTCCGTAAACTTCGCCCCCACGGTTGCTATTTTAAAAGTCAAACACGAGCAAGTTTGCAACTCATCGAACTGCAATTTAACCCACGCACGATCGCCTCCGAAATGATCCCGCCACTAATTTAACCCATCGGACGGTCGATAGGTGCAGAGTGACTCGGGAGCACTGTCCAATCTATAAAAAATAATTAAAGCTTGCCGTCGATATCGTTCCCCCGGATCTGTTGAAGTTCTTGCCCTTTTCTTCCCCAAATCCAAATCTTCCTTCGCCGCCCAATCCCTAAACCTGCTCCTGGCTTGCCCAAGGCCATGGCTTCATCCTCTCCGGATTCGGAGATGCCCTTCTCCGACTTCCCGGAAGACGTCCAGATCAACATCCTCTCGTTCCTCTCCCCCTCCGAGGTCTCCGCCTTCGCCTGCACCTCCCGCCACTTCGCCGCCCTCTGCGGCGTCTCCGACCCCGACAGCGCCCTCTGGCTCGCCATGTGCGAGCGCCGCTGGGGCTCATGCACCAGCCTCCGCTCCTGGTCCTCCTCGCCCGCCGCCTCGTTCTTCCGTCTCTACAAAGCGCTCGATCGATGGGAGAGCCTTATTGGCTTCTGGCGCAGGATTGGCCGTGGCGGACCGCACCTCGTCTTCTTCGAATGGGGTCCGTCCTACATTGCTGGGGCCCGGATCTTCCCCGCGCCCGATGCCTGTGGCGAAGGATATGGCGTTCTTAAGGTGCCCTTCCTCTGGTTAGGCCTTTCTCGGTGTGGCGAAGCGATCTGTTTGTTCCACCCCAGCGGTTGCTCAGATTCGTCCGCGGATCTGTTTGGTACGGTTTCGGACTCCTCCGTCGCATCCTCGGGCCTCTCAGATCGCGACTTGGTTCCCGTGAGCGTTAGCTTCATGGGTTGCAACCATTTCGTTGTGGAAGACGGTCGAAACTACTGCACTGATGGTCGGGCAGAAGAGTCGACTGGGTTTCTGGAGGAGATCGAAGCAACGTCGCCTCCGGACAGGTTGATGTCAGAGATCTATAAGCACTTCGCTAATCGGACGAGTCCTAGTGGTGATAGGGCAATGAGAAGGCACAGGAAAAAGGAAAGGGGGCGCTTTGGGAGGCAGCATTATTTGGAGTCGGAGCATTTCGTGAAGATCAATAATTACTATCCCACTCCAGATCGACCTTTGCAGGGCCTGTGGAAGGTTTTTTTTTTCCTTCTTCCTTCTCTCTGTGTGAAAGTTTTCATTTTTATTCTAGACTGGGGCTATCAAGCGTTACTTGTTTGCAACAAGAAATTATGCAAATAATGTGGGAATCATACTTTTAGTGAATACCTTTGCTTGGGAGTTGGGATCACATTTTTGACGTCTGAAAATCTGTGATGTAATCTAACAAGCAGTGATGTGATATTTAAATCTCATAGACTTTTGTTGCTGCATTACTATATGCCCAAATCCAATTTAGTCGCTTGCTTCCTCAAGACAAATGTACTAGGCAACAACTCTGGTGCTAACAAATAGAAGAATTGCCATTTATATTTTGAAGAGTTTACATCTCTTGTTGCATTAGAATTCTTTTCTTTAAAGAGATACTTCAAAATTAGATAGTTGCATGCTTCTATTGTGATCGGTGTCAGCTTTCCTAAACAAAATTTCCTCCGGCAGGGGATCTCTGAGAACATGCTACTTGAGTTTTACCTTGTCTCCTATGATGACATTGGTGGTATCACATGTCGGAGAGTGAGCGAAGCAGGGGAACAATTCTCTGGTTATTCTCCTGTCTTCTGGACTTCAAACACTACATTTCTTGAATCGCCATTTTCTACAGAGGAACAGGATCTGTATGGAAACCGTGAACACATACATCCCGTGGCTTCAAACCTGAGAAACCTGGTGAGTGCAGTTGTCTCACGGATTCTCTGCATTAGCGCTTCTTATGACTTGGAAATTCCAAGCTCTAGAAATGTAGAAGGTAGAGTATGGGAATATGATGATGGAACTTTTGGGTTTGGATTTCTTCGAAATAACTATGTTGTTGACTTGAAGCATATTGCTTTAAGTGGGTCTCTACTTGATACTGTAGAATATTTCTCCAACCATTCAACTTTATAATCCATTTCTGAGTTTTTTGTTATATAAACTATACCATAAGCTAAATATTTACAGTCCTGTGCCTCTCCATATTGTGCCTTGTTAATGTTTCAATTTACACACAGCTGCTGATTTAGCAACAATGTCTGTGCTGAGCATAGCGAAAGAAAAGGATTATATAGTAAGTTAACTGGTACTTTTACTTTCTTAAATAATAACATTGGCGTAGACACAGTATTCAAGGGTATTAATTTTGATAGTCAGCGATAGGAATGGTTCAATATCTATGATTCGATTGAGTTTTTTTGTTTTTTTTTGTTTTTGGGTTATTATTGTTATTGTGAAAGAGAGCTTTGGCGCAAACTCTTGCATTAATGTAAAATAAGATTGCGTACAATAGATCCAATATGATCCAACTCTTCTTCTAAATCCCGCATTGGTGAGAGCTTCGGGCAGGATTACCTCTTTATTATTGTTATTGTGTTATCTGTTTGTGTATTTAATGTCTAACTTTCTATAGAACTCAGCTTTTCTCTTTTTTGTTCCTTTCCTTTTTTTTTTTTTGTGGCTGTGTGAATGCGTGAAAGTTAGAGGTTTGATGAATTACAATTCTAATGACTGCGCCAAGGTTTAACTAATACTCATATAAGAATGTCTGATATAGACACCTGTGAAAGTGAGATTGAAACAAGTTACAAGAGGTCTTAGACATTATAGATACACTTCTGATATTGTTATGCACTTGCCTTCGGTGTATTTGAAGATTGTAATGCAACCTCTTCAAACTTTATTGAGCTGGCGGGTACATGTAGAGGGGAGTGAAATCTTCAAGAGGAACTTTTGCCAATGTTAACCAGATATGCAGGACATTTTTTTTAGTAAAGATTTGGCTTAGCTGCTGTGGCCAGCTCAGACCGTAGAATGAACTACTTCGTATTAACAAAATTACTGAGCCATGCCAAGGATTCCAGCAATTGTTGGCCCAATGATAAAAGAGCTGGTGAGCGTGGCATTTTTTATTTATGATAAGAAAGGTGATAGTAGAGAACCAAGAGGAAAAGGGTGAATCAGAAAAAGGCAAACAATGACATACGAGGCCAACCAATAAATCAAGCAGAAAAGGGTTTGGTGTTGATAAGACCCAAAAGGAAGAAAAACATCTGTCATATTCCATGCCTGCGTCTGAATAATGCAGATGTTTAGGATGATTATGTGGAATATGACGTTGAGCATTCCTGTTTATTCAGTTTCAAACCCCATCTTAATCTCTGCGTAGCTATTTCTTAAATCCCTTGTGGCTGTAAAACATTGTGCTTTTATCAAGGTTCTACCTCTGTTTATTATTTCCAAGGCGTTATTGAGTTTGTCGAGGTTTCACTTTGCCTGATAATAGTCCCGAGTAAAAGAAGGAAGATCCGCTTATTGATCATCAATTCTGCAGACAACTGGGTAATATTGGAGAGGTCATTTCTTATATCCCCATCTAAATTAGAAATTTAGATTTAACTGATATGGTTTTCCTTATAACTAAAGTTATAATCCTATTGTGTGTGTATTTTTAGGTTCTACTTTGTGTAATCCTTTTCTGAAGATCTTTTCAATTTTTCATAAAAAATTAAAGAATAGTTCGATTGAGACTTTGTTATCATAATGTCGCTGTTATATCCGTTCTATATCTATTTTCTCCTGAGCAAGTGCTATTGTTGATTTTTTTTAAAAAAAATTAACTATTACATTTTTTTATACGCTATGGCAATTCCTAGAATGTTGTTCCTATGGGAGAATCATGAGAAGTCAGCGTATCCGATCTTGTATCAATAGGAAAACAATTATAGAGCTTGATTTGTCAAAACCAGACGCTAGCAGTGCGATCAGAGAGCGATTGAAACTTCTAGTTCAACAATGAGCGGGGCTCCTTGGATAATGGTGTTAATCTGCCTAGTATGGCTTACTCTGTAGGAGATAAAGTAAAAGGGTGCGGTTATCTATATCTATTAAATATTATATACATTTCAATTTTTATAAAATTTTTAAAATTCCCTTTGCATTTTCTGTTTTCTCCCTAGCACTGTGATCCCGGGCACCAGCTTCGATAACTCGTTGTTGTTCGGTATTATTGTCGAACGATCAGATTTTGATCGGAATCCGATTGTGGTTCGATTGACATTGAATTTCGTTCGGATTGTGATCGGATTCTAATCGGAATCGACAATTAATAGTCATAGCACTGACGGCTACAATTCGATTGAATTTCGATCTCAAATCCATCAAAATTCAATTATAGTTCGATTGGATTGCGATTAAATTTCGATTGCTTGACAACGATGTCAAATAGTAGCCGATTGTCGAGTGCGAGTACTTGAAATTGAAATGTTTATGCACAGAGAAAGTGAAAAATAAGAATGATATTTTAAAGTTTTTATTAAAATAAAATATATATAATATTTGATAAAGTATGGATAGTCGCTCTGAGAGGATAATCCAACACGAAGCAACTAAAGAAAAGTATGGGCAGGAAAGTGCATATCAATCAGAGACCAAGGTTATTTCTAATGATATGCAAAGGAATCGTTGAAAAATCAACTCTCGGTGAGTTTGATCTCAGAACTGTTGAAAAATAATTTACATTATATATATATATATACACACCAAACCTTAAATAAGGACCTTCCCATTGACTTAGTTAATAAGTATATAAAAGTGGACCTTAAAATTTAAGGTTCGATTTTTAACAAGGACATTTCTTTTCATATATTTTTTAATATAGATTTTTGATTTACTTTTTTCTAAAAAAAATATGAGATAATTATAGAAGAACCTTCAATATTTTTTACTTTGATCGCAAGATGTTATTAGATGTGAGATTATACCCCATTTGGAGTGGGGCCAGACGAGGTTATATTTCTATTGAAAATGTTATTTTATTAATTTGAACAGTAAAACTTAATGGAAGTCTTCTAGAACTACTTTACTTACTGCTAAACTAAGCACGCCAATTTAATTATTTAACAAAGAACCTGAATTATATTGCATTGCAAAGAACGACAATCAATGTCATTCGCCGCACAATTACCGGCTAAAGCACGCGCGTCTGGACTTCATGGGCCTAAATAGTCCTCCATAGATGCCTCTTGGGCCTAATGGTTCGAATGGATTTGGGCTGGTGTTCCACCCATCTGATCCATGACCCGGTTTACATACCATATTCTTTCTATGTTTTTAGGGTAGCCACCTTAGTCAAGCGTCGCGCCGAAACCAGAGCAAAGCCACGGAAACATCAGAGCTGCGGCCATGGCTGTCGGGTAGGATTCCTTGTTTTCTTTTTTCTCATTTTGTACTTTGTTTTTTTTTTCCCTTTCAATTTCTTAGCTTCGACACTTTTTTGGACATTTTTCTTTCAGTAAGAACAAGAGGATCTCAAAGGGGAAGAAGGGAGGAAAGAAGAAGACGTAATTATAACTTCATCTCTCTCGTTCTTTCTTTCTTTATTTATTTTGGTCTAGGTCGGATCCAATTCGTGTTGAAGTGTTTTTTTTTTCTTCATATTTTGTTTGATATGGGCTACATGGGTGATTGATTGTTTCAGGGTAGATCCTTTCGCTAAGAAGGACTGGTATGACATCAAAGCGCCTTCAGTGTTCAGCGTCAGGAACGTTGGGAAAACACTTGTGTCGAGGACGCAGGGAACCAAGGTCTGTTTCTTGATTCACATTGGCATATTTTACTCTCTATTTTTTTCAATTTCTTATTTCACATAGGTTGGTTGTGTTAACTGTTTTACTAGAAAGTCTATATGGTCTGTATGAAAATCAAAATGTCTGTATTCTAAATGGTTAGTTTTATTTATCCAGTTACTTGACAGCTTGACTTGGTTCTTTGAGAATGATTACCACTGGAATTTCGACTCCTTTCAGGTTTTACATTTTTTTTTCCAAACATCCTTGGTTGTTAAACATTCCTATTGTGTGAAGTTTTAGTTTTTGTCTGTCAATTTTCATTCTGAGTTATGTACAAATGGGCAAGTCAAATGAAAAATAGTGAGCCTTGTTCTGGGTAAAACAAATGCTTGCATTTGCATCTTATTGCCATCGGTTGAATCTAGTAGCTCATATCTACAATTATTTTGTATTGTTGAGACTGCTGCTACTGTCGGTTGCTTTTTACACGAATAAAATTGGTTACTAATCCTTGGGACTGTATGACGAAGCTGTTTAACAACTAGCCACAAGTTCTCTTCTGATCGGTACTTCCAAGATTTTTTACTCTGGCAGTTTAAAATTTTGGGGCTACAAACTAGTTAGTCCTTCCATTTAGCAATTGAGTTGATTTGCTATCCTTACTCCTATCGATTTCTTTGATTTATTTCAATGTAGTTTGATGATCGAAGCAAACCTTCTAGTCTGTGCTTTTGTAGTTGTCTTTTAGATTCATGTGCAACTGAGATTTCTTTTCGCCCAGCTACCTTGTTGCTCATCGTAATATATTCTTTATTCTTGTTTTTCAGATTGCCTCTGAGGGCCTGAAGCACAGAGTGTTTGAGGTTTCTTTAGCGGACCTTCAGAATGATGAGGATCAAGCGTACAGGAAGATTCGACTTCGTGCAGAGGATGTACAAGGAAAAAATGTCCTGACTAATTTTTGGGTATGCCTCATACATCTTGTCAAACAATCACGTTCTCTTGCTGTTTAACCTGGTTTCTTCTGTTCTAGGGAATGAATTTCACTACTGATAAACTTAGATCCTTAGTCCGGAAGTGGCAGACTCTCATAGAAGCACATGTGGATGTCAAGACCACTGATAATTACACCCTGCGCATGTTTTGCATTGCCTTCACAAAGAGACGTCCAAATCAGGTGAAGCGCACTTGTTATGCTCAATCTAGTCAGATTAGACAGGTATGCCCATCCCTCTATGCAGTACAAAGTTCCATTTTAACTGATATCATCTTCAAACATGTGGTGAGCGTGTTGCTTCAAACTCCATTCTTGGTTTCAGATCCGTCGCAAGATGACAGAAATCATGGTTAATCAAGCTTCATCGTGTGATTTGAAGGATTTGGTGCAAAAATTTATCCCAGAGGTCATTGGTAAGGAGATTGAGAAAGCAACGACCAGCATTTTCCCTTTGCAAAATGTCTTCATTCGCAAAGTTAAAATCTTAAAGGCCCCCAAGTTCGATTTGGGAAAACTCATGGAGGTACGCCTATCCATTTTCCTCTACACAATATAGATTTTCTTTCTCAAACTCTTTGAGTTTGTCGTGTTACACCATGTCAATTGGCAAAAATATGCATGGAACTGTTAAGACGAACACGCCATTAATTCCCAAAGCTCTTTGGGGTGGTAGGTTCATGGTGATTACAAGGAAGATGTGGGTGTCAAACTGGATAGGCCTGCTGAAGACGTCCCGATGGAAAGTGAAGCAGAAGCTGTTGCGGCCTAAATCGTCACGACTATTAGTCTGAGTTTCTTGTTTTGAGCGAGACTTATTTATTGGGTACTTGCGCAGGCATTTGGTTTTGGTTTGGTGAACTTCGAATTTTGACGTGTTGTATTGAGCAGAAACAGAAAAGATGGATGCTTAATTAGTTTAGTCGATTCAATCTTGCAGTTGACTTCGACGAGCCTTGGTTTACTGTTGCCGCTGAACTTTGACATGAAAGTTTATCATGGTATATGCATTGAGAAAATTTTTTTTTGACGAGAATTCAATGATACGATAGCACTAATATAAACTAAATAAATACCCTCGTAAACAAAAGTATCATTTCTTTAGGCTTAATGGTGATCTTATCTAAACTTTAGCTGGAAATATCGCAATGACAACTATATTGAGACGTAGAAGATTTTCATGACCATAAAACTCAAACTGGCGTCCTTTGATGATGGGTCAATGAAACTCATGGTGCATTTTATTCCCTCGTCAAGGCTGATCTATATGGAACTCCTTGGGTCGCGAGAACACGCAGCTCCAAAGTCAGCGAGGCAAGCAAGAACATTGAGGCAGACACAATTACTTTGGCGACGAAAAGGGAAGTCCTTTTAGATCCTGAGGCAGGAGGCGATGGAGAGGACGGCGCAGCGCATGGCGGAGGCGGCGGCGTGGAAGACCGTCGACAATCTCCTCTCCTGCAACGCCCAGATGGTGCCGAGGCATTCTACCATTGCCAGCAGAACGCCCATGGGTCGTTCCTTTTTCGAGAGTGGAGAAAGGAAGTGGGCGCTCGCCTCGTCAGACTGCAGCACAGGCAATAAATGAGATAAAGCTTAGGTCGCTTTGACAGGAGCATCATAACTGACCAACCGTACTAAACGACCCCAATCATGGCACGATTTTGGCAGCACCGATCCAAACCTAACAAGTGACATTTAGATTTATTTTATTGTTTTGTTTGATGAAAATTTTATATCGATCACTCAAATAAATTAAAAAAAGGAATTTTTATGAACAGTCTCACCGATCTCACCATCCATTATTTGTAATTCCATTTGATTTTTTTTTCTTATAAATTCATTATAATCGATTAGATAGTGGAGAGTCGAATTGGATATGCACCGAGGGCAACGGATTGAATTGTTATGCCAGAACATTTCAATTTGCTCCATTAATTTTCCTTTTTTTTTTAGAAAAAAAAAAGTTTAATTGAATTAGTAAGCACAGCACAGTGATAACGCAATTTTTTTATATAAAATAATATATTTTTCTAATACAATTATAATTATCTAATAACATTTTGATAGATTTTTTTAACGAAAAACTGAATAATCTTTTTTTAAAACTTTATAATTATTTCTAAAATATAAAAACTAAATGAATTGTTTTTTAAATTTGTAATAAATTATAAAAAGTAATGATCGATGATGGTGAAAAACAATTTAACTTCCTTCAATAGAAAGATAGAGCGACTGAGAGCCACGGTGCAGTTACAGAACACTAATAATATCAAATTATATATTAAAATTCAATCTTTAATTTTGATAAAATTATAGATATTTTTTTTCAAATAGAATGATAAATCATGAACACTAGACTGTTGACTTATCTATTATGAATATTTTTCGATTTATTGAGATGATCATAAAAAATTTATGGAATCAAATTTGTCACTCTCAAAATTAATCGGCTAAAAGACTTCCGTGTCAATTAAAAAAAAATTGAAAAAAAGTAGAGCGATACTTCATTGAGAAAAAGGTTAAGTAATACAAGTTAAGTCAAATGACATCCCATATAAGTAAAAAAAAGTCAAGCAACAATCCTAAGGTTAGGTGCGATGCGATGGCTAAGATAGGAGGGTGACAATTCACGTCGTCATGATTCGATCTTTCTTAGATATTATTTTTTGAAATTTTAAATTGAATTTATTTTTCGCAATTCTAAGTGCAAGTCACTATTGAAGAAATTTGAGTTAAATCATGGGGCAACCTCTAGCTTTATCATATTATTATTTTGATAGACGATATTCATAAAATAAATCGATATATCCCAAGAATAATCGCTCGGGACATCTGAATTTTCATTCAAAAAAACCACCCAACTTCACCTTTTTTGTTTCTTTAATTGTTTTTCTGAATTATTGTACTTTTTAATGTCAATTTATTATTATTTTTATGTACGTGAAATAGAGTTAGGGTGTGTTTGTTAAGATTATCATGGATAATTTTGATTATCCATCAAAATTATTTATAATAATCTTGTTTGGTTCCGGAGAGAAGTGATTCTTAAGTAATGAAGTATACTTCATACATTAACAAATGAGACATATAATCCGAAATCATATTATCTAAGGAGGGATAATAATTTTCTTGACTTCGGAATTAATAAATTATTTTTTTTAAAAATTATCTCTCAAATTTTATCAAATCTTAATTTTGTCTTAATATAATAAAAAATTCATTCGATCACTCATCATTACCATCGTTGACTGCCACCGCTGTTGGACGTGGCGGTTCCTGGCTACGATGGCGATTCGTGGAATCACGCCATCACGCATCGCATAAGCCGCGGCGTGGTTCTCATTTCTAAAAGAGTGTGTGGCGCGTCCAAGGGTATCAGAGGTTCGGCTGCGAAAGCTTCGTTCGTTCGGCAGTGACTCAGACGAAGAGGGTGAGAAGCGTAGAGAAACGTCCGGCGAACTTGGTTTTGTGGAAGCGCGAGGTAATTTCCGGATTTTCACCATGATCTTTCCTCCGACACAAGCAAAACTCCAACAGCAGGTATATCGTTCAACAATGGTATCAGAGCGGTTTATTTTCTGAATTAATATGATACCTGTTCTTGTGATCGCCGGAGAGATCCACTGAGAATGTAACCTCTGCTCGTTAACCCGCAAGACGGCCAAGTAGCCGTCGCGTTGGCGATCCGGCCGCTTGAAGCGACGCGAGCCGACGCCTTCCGACGGCCCTGAAGAGGCATGGCCGCCGACGCTCGCGACGCACGAAAGGTTGTTACGCTGCCGCCGAGACGACGCGGACCGGCGCGCGAGGCAATGGTTTTCGAGGCGGCGGGCGCCACCGACGCCGAGGCGACGGCGGACGCCGCGCGGCGACGGCGGCGCCGCCGCCGAGAGCGGCGCGTGGTGTCGCCGCGATCGGGCGACCTCAGCGCCGATCACGGCGATGGAGGCGACGGCAGACGAGGCGGCGGTCACGGCGAGGCGGCGGGCTGGGCGGAGGCGGCGGTCACGGCTGGCGAGGCACCAAGGCTGCATTGCCGCCGACTGACGCAGCGACGCGCAGAGGATTTAGGGCGCGCGCACGGGAAAATGTTTCTATTAAATAAATAAATAAAAAAAAAGGTTTTTTTTATTTTATCTGTTTCGTACAGATATGGGATAAAAAAAAATAATAATAAATTTTTTTTATTTATTAATCTGTTTAGAACAGATTATATAATTGGGCCAAATTTGATGGGCCTTACAATTAGTTGGGCTTAATTGGTTAATTGGGCTTTATTTGGGCCGAATTAATTAGGCTGTTTTACATGGGCCGAATAATTGATTAATCTGTTTCGTACAGATTATTGTAATTGGGCTTTGAATTTAGCTTGACTTAATTGGACCTAATTAAATAAGTCTTGAATCAAATTTTAATTGGACATAGGTTCAATTAGTTTGATTCTAACAAAAGACTAAGTGTCCAATTAAATTTACACAAGTGTTGTGTGTAAGGTTGACTTTGGTTGACTAAACTCATAACTATGGTTAGATGGATTGTTTTGGAACAATTAGAATCTGACCTAGATAACTTTAGGATAGAACTAGTATATGACTGTCTATGGGTCAAATAATGATAGCTTAAAATTCAAGAAGTGTAGTTCTTCTTGAAATATGTGTATTTGTTCTGTGCCTTGATTAATTGAAATATACCGGTATTTGTACTGGTTTTGTCGGTTATGTACTGACATGAATTATTTCAATTTTACAGATGGCGCGGATGTATACCACGATGACCCGGCGCGATGTGTTGCGCAATCGGTATAGGGAGGCTATCGAAGATTTGGACTATGACCCTTACCATGGAGTCGTTGGACACATTGGGAAGCTGGACAGACTATTCTGGAAGCTCGAGATGCAGGAGTTTCCAGTATTAGACAACTACAGGATTTGGGCGTTGATTCGTTCATTGCCGGACAATCTTGCTGACGCGGTACGACAATTTTGGGGGTTACATGAAGGACGTGTTTCATATACCCAGTTGTGCACAGAGCTGATAAACTACGCTGACTGTGAAGAGGATCCTGTCGAAGACCCTGTGGAGGATTTTGGTTCTCGGATAGTGAGGTCTTTGAAGGACTCTGTATCAGGGCAGCATGTGTTGCCTGTGAGTGTCCCAGCAGAGAGTACTGTAGTTGAGTCCAGACGGAGAGGACATGTCATGATTACTGCTGCGCTGGGGCTTGTCCTAGTGGGAGCAGTAATCGCTTATCTAGTCTATTAGGAGTTATTTTTTAGTTTATGAGTAGGAAGAATGTAATCTGTTACATTCTAAGTAGACTTTGTTATTTGTTAACATTGTACAGCATGTTTATTTTAATGATATGTTCATTTAATGATTAGTTCATTTGATTCTACATGATGCATGATTACTAAGTATGCCCTTGATTAGTTCAAATGTGTATATAATGATATGTTCATGTGTAATATCATGCTGTAATAATGATTAAAATCATTAAGTGGGATGTATGTAATAAAATATGTCAATATAAGTCTGATTGACACATACAAATGATGAGTGATAACGTAGTTGTCACTTGATTTTGTAAACCAAATCAGATTTATCTTGAGTTCATTTTTGAAATTACATACATAAAAGCATACACTGAGTAACTAAATAATGTGTTTATTTATGTTAGGTTATGACAACTAAAAACATCATAGCTGAACTGAACAAAGGTGAAAAACTGAATGGGGATAACTATAAGATATGACACCTCAAGATTCAATATGTTTCGAGGAATGTGAAGTTCTAGAGGCTGTTAATCAGGTTATGATGGAACCTGTTGAGAGTAACGCAGCACAGTACAGACGTGACCTTGATGCCTATAAGGTATGGAAAAGGAAGGATTCCACTGCTAAGGGAATATTGATAAGTTCAATGGTGGATGACCTAGTGTTAGAGTATGAGCCATATCCTTCGGCTCATGCAGTCTGGGTAGCCCTTAGAGAGAGATACAGTGGAATAAGTCTGAGTAAGCTTCTGGCACCGACGCATCAGTTCGATACAAGAAGAAGCGCCTGAATCGTAACGATGGTTCAACATCTCGTGAGATGTCGAATACGATCCGGAGAAATCACGGCCATGAGTTAACCGATGAACAATGTGTTCAAAGCGGTTATTCGCTCTTCTTCCGATTCTTGGGAGACCATGAAGCGCACTTTAACTCACAAAGTGAGAGTATTAAGACTTTTCACGATGTCTCACGCATGTCGAAATGGAGGTCGAGAGAGTAGAATCCGCGAGGATTTCGCCAAGCCTTTATTCAGCTCACCGGATCATCCGGATCCAAGAAGAAATGGTACAAGAAGGAAAGGGAAAGAATAAAAACGTTGCTACTGCTGCTGGGAAGGATCAAATCAAGAAGAAGAAGACAGGGAAGAAACCTAAAAGCAAGTTATCTTGCTTTAATTGTGGCAAGAAGGGTCACTTTGCTCGGGAATGTACTGAGCCTAAGAAGGTAACTTCTAATCTGTCTTCTGAGCATTTTGTTGCTAGTACTGTGTTGATGGCTGATTCTTATCCTTTGTGGATTATAGATTCGGGAGCAACCAACCATGTAGCTCGAGAGCGGGTTACATATGTGGAGTACCGCACGCACCGCAGCAACAAATGGATCTATGTAGAAACAATACAAGAGTCGTCAAGGGAGTCGCACTTGTAAACTTAACCTTCGTGGTGGAAGTACTTTGTTTCTTCGCACGATGTATTGTAGATGCCCGAGATTCAAGGAATCTTGTATCTCACATTTGTCTTCTTGATTTGGGTTACTCGTAAATTTTTTCACTGCTAGTAGAACTTAAGATCGACTGTGTCAATCGGATATGGTTATTTATCTAATGGTTTTATGGTGCTAGATGTGGTGCCTGATGTGAATTGTGCGATTCATAGTTGTTTTTCAAACATTGCTCTTACTAGTAATGCGGATATATCTGATAAGGTTTGGCATGCTAGATTGGGACATATAGGACAAGATCGCATGAATCGATTAGCTAGAGAGGGTTTATTGGGCTCATGCTAAGATTAGCTTGTCTATATGTGAGCATTGTCTTGCCGGAAAAGCAACTAGGAAACCATTTGAAAAGGCTATTAGAGCAGCATTTGCTATCGTGAATTGATTCATTCGGATATTTGTGATCCGATGTGTGAAGGCTAATGGAGCTTCCTACTTCATTACATTTATCGATGATTTCACTAGGTATGGTCATGTGTATTTGATTTCTCAAAAATCAAGCGTTGGATTATTTCATTCGTTATTCAACGGTCGAGAATCAAACGGAACGTAAGGTTAAGACCTTACGCACTGACCGTGGGGGTGAATATCTGTCTGATTTGTTCAAGACGACATGTAATGATAAGGGGATTATTAGACAGCTAACGATCCCAGGAACTCCACAGCAAAATGGGGTTGCTGAAAGAAGAAATAGGACTCTTCTTGAAATGGTTAGGTCTATGATGGCGCAGGCTAATTTGCCGGTCTCCTATTGGGGAGATGCATTACTAGCTGCGGCATATATACTTAACAAATTGCCTTCAAAATCGGCCCATCGACCCATACATGAACGCTGATCGGCGAAAACCGATTTGAGCAACTGAGACCGGGGTCACCGCTCACGCTCGATAGTTCTCACAAATATGGAAAACTCGGACCTAGAGGTAAGAAGTGTATCTTTATAAGATATTCTAATACCTCAAAAGGTTATGTTTTTATAGGTGAGACGTCAGATGGAACAATCTCTGAGATTGAGTCTAGAGATGCCACTTTCCTAGAAACTGAGTTCTAACAGGGTGAAGTTGATAAGACAGTTCCTCTTTTTGAGGAGGATGAGTCGTTATCAAAAAGGCAGGTGTCTAGTGGGATACCTGAACCTAGTCAACCGAGTGGGAGTAATGTACGATCACGGGTGACTTCTCAATGTAACTTACGGAAAAGTGTTCGTAAGATCATACCTAAAAGGAGGTTTGATATTGAGAATGAGGCGATGACACTCCCGATTGAAGATGAACCTCAATCAGTTGAGGAAGCGTTGGGATGTAGAGTTAGAGATAAGTGGAAAAGTGCAATGGAAGAAGAGATGGAGTCAATGATTCGGAATCAAGTTTGGGAGTTAGTCGATCTTCCTCCTGGCCGAAGGGCTATTGGGAATAAGTGGATTCTCAAAATAAAGAGGAAGTCTGATGGATCGATTAACCGATACAAGGCTCGCTTGGTTGCAAAAGGATTTACCCAAAGAGAGGGTATTGACTTTGAAGAGACATTTTCTCCCGTAGTGAAGTTTGTGTCAATCCGAGTTATTTTGGCCTTTGTGGCACATTATGACTTGGAATTATATCAAATGAATGTCAAAACTGCTTTCCTTAACGGTGAGCTTGACGAGGAAATCTATATGGTTCAGTCAGAAGGTTTCGTTGCTTTAGGCCAAGAGGATAAAGTATGTAGATTGAAGAAATCTATATAGCAAGCAAGGCCAAGACAATGGAACATAATATTTAACAAAGTGGTTTTATCTTATGGTTTCAAATGATCAATGAGGATCATTGGCTTTCCTAAAGAATGAAAAAGGAAAGTATGTCATTTTATCATTATATGTTGATGATATGCTGATAGCAGGAAATGACATAGGTTTTATTGTAGAAGTCAAAAAGTGGTTGTCTTCACAATTTGACACAATAGATATGGGAGAAGCTGAATACATCTTAGAGTAAAGATCATCCGGATCGATCTAAGAGACTTTGGGTCATTACAAGAGTCTTATATTATTAAGATGTTACAACCGAATCTGAGCGGACATATTCACGAAAGGTATTTTTGAGCAAAAGTATGAGTCCCAAGACTCAAATAACCGACATGAATAAAAACCATATGCTGCCATATAGGTAGTTTAATGTATACTATGTTATACTCGTCCGATCTCGCTATGCAAAGGCTTAGTCACCGGTTAAACCTGGATCGAGACACTGGAAGGCGGTGAAAAGGATTTTCGATATCAAGGCGACGGCAGATTATTGTCTCATTATCAAGGATCGATAAGCCTTAGGGGCTATTCAGATGATTAGGGGGACCGGATGATAGAAAATCAACATCGCTATGCGTTCTTGTTGAATGGTGGCGCCATCTCCGAATAAAGAAGAAACAGCGCTGTGGCCTTATCTACAATGGAATGAATATGTGGCATGTTCAGTTGCATAAAGAAGTACAGTTGAGGAGGTTCCTAAAGCATTTGAAGATCACGAGAACAAGGAGTCCAAAGGATCGCATTGTGATAGTCAAGCTGCGATAGCTTTTTCCAAGGATCCCAAATATCACAGCAAGGGCAAACATATAGCTATAAAGTACAACTTTATAAGAGATATTATTGCTAAAAAGAAGGTGATTCTTGAGTATATCCCTACACGAGCTATGCTTGCAGATCCTTTTACTAAGCCAATGACTAGAGAGTCATTTAATGAGCATGTAAAGTCCATGGGACTTCGTAGAATGTAATAGTCTTGTAATGACAATTGAATATAATGATTTGATTGTTTTGAAATGCTAGCCATAATCTATTCAGTGTATGTTATGTTACATTCTAGTGATAAGATCTCGATAAACATGTTGACAGGTAATGATTGGTCCTCTCGCATGGACAATCATCTTTATTTGTTGCGTATGAATAGAGGTAAGACCGATGCTTATAGGTTAACTTATGTGGTTGTTAGCTTTGGAAGCTGTAAAATTTGTTACATTCCTATAAGTTAGGGTCGTCTTGATATTTGTATCAAGATAAGATCATTTTGTGATAAATGATCGAAGTAAATGAACCCACCATTTACTATACCTGTTTTGAGCCAGATTAGGATTCATGTGTTGAATTCTGGATTAGACATTGGGAATGTCTAGATCAAAATCTGTACGATGTTAATTTGAGAGAAACATGCGCTCTTTATTGGTAAAGAGGACAACATCGTAACATGTGAATCATACCACATGTGCTAAGACGACAATAAGGGTAGTAGGAGAATGGATCCCTGTTTCTCTACTATGTGAGCCCTTTGAGATTATATATATGTTGATCTCAAAAATTTGCCCTTTGTGACTATTTAGGTGTCTACTTTAAGTTTTAATCAAGGTTTGCTACTTTAGCATGTCTACCTATGACTATGGATGATTCGGTCTATGGAACATGTCTAGGAAAGCTATTGATTAAAATGAATAGATTCACACTAAAAAGGAAGATTAAATAAGTTTACATCTAATGGGTATTATTCACTAGTCGACTCTTTTCTGTTGTGTACAGAAATGTTTGTGAATATGAGACATGCTCTTGACATGATGGTCAATTTAAGGGATTAGAGATGTTCATATTGATGTAAATGAGATTATTTAATCTGGGTAAATAACAAGACATGAATGTTTCAGGTAAACGGTTATGTACCACCAGAAATATGATTTTGTATCATCTGGAAAACGACTATGTGTCACCTGGAAAATGACTGTGTATCATAAGATAAATGGTTTTGTACCACCTGGAGATGACTCTGTGTCATCGGGAGAATGATTATGTATCATATGTAGAGTGGCTAAGTTAGGCGTAACAACTTCTCTTAGTATGTATCACTCAATGAGCAGCTATGTAAGGTGTAACAACTTTCTTAGCATTTGAATGCTCAATGTGCTTGCTGTCGCACGAACCATTTTCTAATTTGATGTTTCATTTAGTCTTTGAGACTATCGATCAGTTCTATTAGTCTATTTGGGACAATAGATGTTGCTTCGATTTAGTCTATGTGACTAAACACCTCTTCTAAAATGGTCTGTGTGATCATTTAGTCTATGTGAATAAATACCTCTTTCTAAAATGGTCTGTGTGATCATTATTGTCTGTGTGACATACCTTGGACGAGTGGGAGATGTTGGACGTGGGCAGTTCGTGGAACCGTCATCGCGCACGCACGACATAAGCCGTGCGTGTTCTCATTTCTAAAAGAGTGTGTGGCGCGTCCAAGGGTATCAGAGTTTCGGCTGCGAAAGCTTCGTTCGTTCGGCAGTGACTCAGACGAAGAGGGTGAGAAGCATAGAGAAACGTCCGGCGAACTTGGTTTTGTGGAAGCGCGAGGTAATTTCCGGATTTTCACCGTGATCTTTTCTTCGACACAAGCAAAACTCCAACAACAGGTATATCGTTCAACAACCGCTATCGTCACCGTCAGGCATCGGGTGTTGGCCATTGACCGTTGACTATCGACCCTCTATCACCATCATTGGTCGTCGATCGCCACAGTCGATTGTCGACCGTCGAATGTCGATTGTTGGTCATCAACTGTCGATCGTCATCCATCGTCATTACTCATCGTCGTCACCGAATCGCCGATCGTATCATCCGTCGGTCATCGATCTTTATAGCAATCCACCATCGCCTTTCATTGGTCGGTGTAAATAAATCGATTAATTATCGTCATCGATACCGATATTAATATCACAATCTTACAGAGTAAATAAGATATGAGAATTAAATCATAGATAATATAATAAAATATTAAACTATATTATATATTAAAATTTTCAAATGAATAAATTTTTATTACATTATTATTTAAGATTGAATTAAATAATATAAATTATATTTTATTCTTCATGATCTTATCACATAATTAAGATTATACATGATAACTTAATCAAACACGTCTTTATGATTATCTTTAAATACCAAATTTAAAAATTTTAAAATCATAAACTCAGTGCTTCGACAAGCTGTAAACTAAATTTGAATCTATATGGGTAAACAAAATTGTAAAATAATTTATTCCTTGAAAATTGGCGTTATGCTGAAATGGAACTGTTGTAAATTGTTTTATAAATTAACTTATCGTGAAAATTTAAACACGCAATGAATTTTGTGATGCCTTTTTTTTATTTTTTATTTACAAGTGGTATTTAAGTTTCGTCCGATTAATCCACTTGGTGAATCGACCTTACTCCACGGCTTCCGAAGAGTCTCCATCAATCCACAAAGGTAAATCAGGATGACGCGCCGCCAAGTCGTCGTGAGAGGTATATACGTCAATTAAGATTCGCACCCAACACCAACCAGCTAAAAAACGAGAACCCGTCTCCGCAACCCGTAAACGAGTGGAAAACAGCGAAATTTCCTTTGCAAATTACAACCGATAAGGATCGAACCATAACTTATCGCAGGAACCATCCAAATTCTTATTATAAATGGATGTGTCGTTGCGGGCAATTTTGTGATGCCTTTGATAATATATAATGGGGGTGTAAGTTAATTTGTAAAAAAACTTTCTCATTATAAATGGACTTTGTGTTGAAATATAATGACGACTGATTTACAAATTAACTTGCAAAAAAATAATTTTTGAAACAATAATTTTTTTTAAGTTCATTGCGTTAATGCAATGAAGCACCACCTTTTTTTTTAGTATTTCTTTGACAATTTACTTATTAATTTAATTTATTATGCCTGCTTACAACTAAATTTGGAATATCTTCATAAATGTAAAATGTCAATCAATTAATTACATGCGTAATCATAATAAAAATGCTCAGATTTTAAAAATAGAACTACAAATTTAGCTTTTAAATGTATTTCATAAAAATGCATTTTTTATTTCTATATGTATTTTAAAGCCTGTACTATATTTCTTTTACATTTTTCATATTTTAGATAATATGTTTTTTAAAATACTATTTAAATGATAAAATTTTTTTATTATATTTCTTAAAAATTAGTTTTTTAGAGGTTATTATTTTTGGACTGTTTTTAAAATTTCTAAAAATCATTTTTACAGATTCTTATTTTTTTTTGAATTGTTTTTTTTTTTTTGCTATTAATAAGCACATCCATCTTACTATGAATAAATGGAAAAAAAAAAAATAACTTTTTTTATATTTATAAAAACTCGAATAATATAATTTCGGCGTCGAGTCAGTTAATTAATCGTAGTGATGATTTATAAGGCTTTTTCATCGGTCACCGCAAACCCTAACCTCTCTCCCCTGTTGCTGGCTCCAATCTGAAGGCTCCCATTTCTCTGTCGGCGTCTCCGGTATATCCGATCTGCAGAAACAAGCTAGGAATGGCAAATCACGATCTAACTTCTCGTATCGCACCTCAACTTGATCGTCACCTTGTCTTCCCGCTTCTCGAGTTTTTGCAAGAGCGGGAGCTGTACCCGAACGATGAGATTCTCAAGGCCAAGATCCAGCTTCTCTCCCACACTAACATGGTAGACTACGCCATGGACATCCATAAGGCTCTTTACCATACGGAAGACGTTCCCCAAGGTCCTTTTTGCTTCCGTTGTTTATTCTCTTTTTTGTATTTTAGTTTATGTGGTGTGAAGTTTGCGAGTTTTGCAGCCATGGTGGATAGGAGGGTGGAGGTCGTTTCTAGGTTGAAATCCCTTGAAGAATCCGCAGCGCCGCTCATCTCCTTTCTTCAAGACGCTAACTTGGTTCAGGAATTGAGGCCCGACAGACAGTATAACATCCAAATGCTGAGCGACCGCTTTCAGGTTTGATTTTTCGAATTCATTTATGCAAAGAGGGACGGTTTCCATCTAAACGACGGAATATCTGTTATGTTGTTAATGAAGTTTGTAGTATTTATAGGCTACTGCTGTAATTTGTCAAGTTTTAGGCAATGAGTGGCAAAAAGGGTTATTTTATGAGCAGTTCATGACGATTTTTTTTTTTTTTTTTTGCGTTGCCATTGAGTAGATTGGCGCTGATCAGATTGAGGCTCTTTATCAGTATGCAAAGTTCCAATTTGAGTGTGGTAACTATTCTGGCGCTGCCGATTATTTGTATCAATATCGTGCCCTGTGCACTAATAGTGAGAGAAGTTTGAGTGCGCTGTGGGGAAAACTTGCTGCCGAAATTTTAATGCAAAATTGGGATGTTGCTCTCGAGGAGCTCAATCGTCTCAAAGAGATAATTGATTCAAAGGTGATATTTGTTATTCAATCCATAGAGTTTGGTCTTAGAACTGTTTTCTTGCTCACTTTAATCCTTTCTGTTTTGTTTGCAAATTGTGCAGAGCTTTTCTTCTCCTTTAAATCAGTTGCAGAACAGAATCTGGTTGATGCACTGGAGCCTTTTCATCTTCTTTAACCACGAAAATGGAAGAAATAGTATCATCGATTTATTCTTCCAGGACAGGTGTTCTTCTTGTCCAACTAAACTTTATTTTCTCAAATATTGTGCATCTATAATTTGTATAATTAGCATTAATTTATCTTAATAATTTTTATTAATAGTTCTTCAGTCACATTAGCCGACCCCACCTAGTGGGATAAGGCTTTGTTGTTGTTGTTGTAGTTCTTCAGTCACATTAATGACTTGTTATCTATAAGTTTTTTTCCCTGTCATAGACAATTATTCCAATGGAGGATGATATGCACTTTTATATACCCTTTTCCATTGCCCTACTACTCTGTTAATCTTGTTACATGCTTGTGCGTGGTCGTACTATATTGCTCTCTATTTATTGTTTGAATTTCAGAATAAACATTCTCTTTACTTGCTGGTTTTGTTCTTGTATATTCACTTCTGCCTTGTTTTCTCCACGTGCTAATTTTCTGGTTACACTTGTCTTTACCTGGTTTGGTAAATGCTCATCAAAGAAACAAAAGGCACCTTAGAACCAGTGTAGATCACGCTTAGATACAACTGGATGATAATAGAAAACCTGTTTGATGACTATGGGTCTATTTAGTGAGATGCCTGCAACTGTTCCTCAGTATGGGCTCACTTAACTATTGTTCTGATTAGCTGCATCAGGGTCTAATTGTTTAAGTTCATAAGGATATGTTCAAAGGCAACAAACTGATTCTATATTTATAAGAGTTAATTAGAGCTGATGGTGCAAAGAATAAAGATAGACAAAAGGAAATGTTGTCTTATGTAATAAAAATGATTTACACGATTGGAGTATCACTAGTCATATATTCTTGCATAGAACTTAATGAAGTGATAGAATTTTTGTGACACCCCAAAAAATTGCCATCAAAATGTTTGGTCTATTTGACTAAGTTATGTATATTTTGGATAGCTCTCCACAGTTTCCTTTCATATAACCTAATTTTTTTCTTCGTGAGATTTCTGAAACAATCTATAGAAGTGCTACACAAGCTTGAAAATCTGTCACATTCTGATGTATCTGAAACAGTATTTCAAAGTGATACAAAGACCAGAAAATAAAAATTTCGAGAGTTAGAGTACATGGACTATATGACAAAATGAAGATTTTGAAAGCCTGCTCTTGTGATGGGTTTTGTAATTGGAAACACTAAATAGATAAAACTCCTTTTTAGAAACGATTTGTCAAACAATAGCTGATCTTTACTGACAAAAGAGTGGATTTACTGAATTACTCAAATTTAGAATGAAGTATTGCAACATGTAGTTAAAAGCACTGTCTTGCTATAATATGAGATGAACAATCTTCATTTCTGAGCTACGAGCTTTCTCTGGAACATCCTTTTTTACTTCATCTCGTCAGGTACTTGAATGCTATTCAAACAAATGCACATCATCTTCTCCGATATCTTGCCACTGCTGTCATCGTCAACAAAAGAAGGAGAAATATGCTGAAAGACTTGGTCAAAGTGATCCAACAAGAGCAGCACTGCTACAAGGATCCCATAACGGAACTTTTAGAATCATTATATGTTAATTATGACTTTGATGAAGCACAGAAGAAACTTAAGGAGTGTGAGGAAGTAAGTTTCATCAAGTAATACAATTTATTTGACCTTAGTAATTCTTATTGGAATATTATATTACTCTTGTTTCAATATTGTAATAATTCAGAAGTTGCTTTGGGAATTCTTGTTTTCAAATGTGCATATTCACTTGCATTGAAAAAAATAGTTATTTATAAGATTATGCATTGGTATGATATGTTTTGAGCGCATAATGAAGACTGAATTTCCATGAAGTATTTGGAGGCATAAAACCGCTTTGGGAAGACATTTTCTAATGCACACTTATGGGTTGTTGACTTGGAGGGAAATATGAGGAAAATAAATGAGTTTGCCAATTTTTTTTTCTCTTGGAAAGAAGAGTGGGGTAAATAATTTAATTTTTTCCGAATTCTTCATTCCATTTCTTCCTGATACAAAAGTTAGTTATGATTAAGAATTCATGGTTCCATCTAAATTCGTTTCAGGTGATCGCTTTCTTGTTTGAAGTGATAAGCATCAAGCAAACACCAAATTTTATTGCTTCATCATGTAAATACATTGTATCATTTATTACATTCATTGACATGCATTATTTAAAAGCTAACAAAACTTTCTAGAAAATTCTTTCTATTTTAGTTTTTTTTTTTAAATCAGAGAGATGAAACTTCTCTTTTCCTTTGGAGTTATTTTCTGGATCATTTACTTGTTTCTACTTGCATTTTAGATCACAATTTCATGCTCTTATTTGAAAAGATAATTTTTTTTTTCATCTGTTAGGTAATTTTGAATGATCCCTTCCTTGGGAAACGGATTGAAGATTCTAACTTCACTACTGTTCCATTGAGGGATGAATTCCTGGAAAATGCCCGCCTCTTTATTTTTGAGACTTACTGCCGCATCCATCGATGCATTGATATCAGGTAGGCTCTAATGAACAATTCTATGTCTTTTTTAGATACAGGTACAGAATCTGGTGTGAAATTCTATTCTTTTGCTAATAGTGTTAAATTCATTATGTTGGCGGGCATATATGATGTTAAGATGTCTAGTTTTGGTAAAAAAGTTAATTTCAAGTTGAAACTGCTGCTAGGCTTTTATATATTAAAGTTTTCATTTTATTTTTAAATATTTTGTTTTGTCTTCTGGGATGTTTTTTCATCTTAAATGACAATTTTTATTAAAGTGGATTATTGACAATTCTAAACAGTGTGCTTGCTGAAAAGTTGAACTTGAACATGACCTATGATGAATCTCTGGCTTGGATAACAAATCTCATTCGCAACTCAAAGCTTGAAGCCAAAATAGATGCTGCTTTGGGGACTGTCACCATGCCTGTTGTTCATCAAAATGTGTAAGTATATGCACCGATGCATGAATGATTCTGGTTTTCCATAGCTATTTCTAGATTTTGACATTGAGAGTAAGCATTGAAAGTTTTACTGTCTGCTGCTAAGGGCTAACTACTGCTAACTCATTTCTGCTGGTCTCAGACTTGATAGTTTTCCCGGGGATGGTATTTAAGTTCGATGTATTTTTTTGATGGTTAATAATCTTATCTTTTCATAGTTTTTCTTACGCGCTTTGAACTTTACATGTTCATGCTTATTATCCTTCCAGGCACGAACAGATAATAGAAGCCATGAAGAATCTCAATACGCGTACGTACTTGTTGGCAAAGAACATCGTGGAACCTGCACAAGCTGCACAAGCTTCTCGTTAAGGGAGGCAATTGATAGGACCACTCTCGAGATCTTTGATTATCGCGGAGGCTTTTGTTGGGACAATAATGTTCTTCGGGACCTGATTTAGGCTTTTTTGTTGTAAGCTTTTTTTGTTTTTTGTTTTTTTTTTTGAAAAAATTAAAAATCTATCCAGAGATATCTCGAATGGCTGATGTTATTCTCATATTCCTTTTCACTTGTTTATCTTGATGGCTCCCATGTCTCGTCTTTTATTGGATGCCTCTAAAATAAAACGTGGGACATCAAATAATGGATGCTCATAACATATGCAACAAACCCAGTAGAATGAATATACGGCAATCTGTGTGAGTCGACCTACTTGTTGGATCGTTTTACTTGATGAAATATCTACTTTACTTGCACTGGCGACGATCATGAAGAATGGGGCCTTGTTTATTTTTATATAATTGCTTGTGTTTGAAGAAAATTAGTCACTTGTTTTGCACAATTCCATCCTTACAGTTTGCTATTCGATCGAAAACCTGAACGACCGCATCTATTCGATTAACACTTTTTATTAAATTATTTCCGACTTTATTTTGACGGGGAAATGTAATCAATGACAATATGGTGACTGGTGCACCTATCGCTCGATTTTCCACTGTCACTTCCCTACATATTTATTTAGCCATTAACTAAAACAAAGAAAACTATGATCTCGACCTGGCCCGAGTTTCAACAAAAAACGTGTGGATTAGTGGTCTTAAAATAAATATGCCGATTTTTTGCAGGGCAAAAGCTAGGAACGATCTTTGCAAGCCATGGAGGTCAAATGTATCTGGTTTTGTCTGTAATAATTCTGAAGGGTTAAAGCGAAACTTTCTCCACTAGAAACGGTCGGCATTTCTGAAAAGACAAAACGGGCGTCTACACTCGCCCACACTGCGAGGAGGGATTTGTGGTGCGGAGCGGCAGCACCCTCACACTCAACCGCGCGGTGCGGATCATGCGGTCCACTAACTTTCACGTTGTACTGCTGCTCTGGAGGAAAAAAAGGGGAAGACGCCAACCCTCACCGACACATTTCTCCCATGGCGATGGCGGGCGCCTTCCAATTGCTGTCGCTTTCGCATGACGATGCCACCCTTACAGAGTCACACGCCTCGTCGGCTGTTGTACAATCTCGAGCAATTCCTTGTGTGTCATCGAGACCGCCCGAGTCATCAGCGTGGGGTTGTTCGAGGTCGTCGATCTCTGAGACTGACGGCCATCCGGAAAAGATGGGGGGAACGGTTGGATTCGCGAAAGTCTCTTGCTCCGCTTTCCACCTGCGGAGCACGTGACACAGGGAAAGTAGATGCTTGACGTGCGATGGGGAATGAACCCCGACAGGGGCTCGCCGATGGGGCCGTCGTTATTCTTTACTTTCCTGTTCCATGAACGGGTCGCTGCAGGGGATGCAACGGTGTTTCAGGCACGGGGGATGCAAGCGCCACGTGTTTCGTTGCGAGACGGGAGAGGGGCAGATGGCGGGATCGGATTCACAAGCCGATTGATGAGCGGCCGTCATGATGACGTCATTCACCCCCATGCTCGACGGAGGGGAAGAGTAAAATAACACGCGGATACACAGACTCGATCTCTCGTCTTTCGCTTGCCTTCCATGTCGAAGCTTCGACTGTCTTCCTACGCTCGATGAAACGAAACGGCGTTAGTTAAGCAAACGTAACGCTATGCTGCTGCTTCTGTTGGCGCTGCCCCTCCTCTGTTCGACCGTCGGAAGAGGAGACGGCGGCGGCGGCAGCCGAAGGGTCCTCCATCAGCCGCTGTACCCAATTCAGTGGACTCCTCCACCGCCCTCTCAGGAGTTCTCGGATCCGGCGCCGGACGGCTCTAACCCCTATGTCCCGGGCGTCCTTTCCTCGCCTGCGACCGCGGGTGCCGCCGCCTCCGCCTCCTCCTCTTCGACTTCCTCATCTACGTCCGAGACGGTCGTCGCCGTCGCTGTCCCGGTCTCCGTAGCCGTACTCGCAGTCATTCTCTTGACTGGACTGTACCTATATCGACGGCGAAGGGCGGAGAGGCCGTCCGATGCCGGGAAGCTCATGGGCCGTCATGATAGCAGTGACCGGATGGAAAGCCGCGCAGCCTCTGCTGCGGTGCCTGCGCCGGATTTTCTCTACCTCGGCACCATGGACACGGCGTCGACGGGGGCCTCGAGCGGCGGGGCAAGCCAGGAACTTATTGGATCGCCTTACCACAAGCTGGGTATGGAGTCGGTTGTGGAGATGCATCCCCCGAGCCCCGAACTCCAGCCGCTACCGCCATTGAGCGCAATTGCTTCGAGGAAAAGTTTGGGACGTGCTCCGATCGCATCCTCGGACGAGGATACTTTCTATACTCCGCAGATGTCGTTGGCATCCGCCACCAGCGAGACACCAAGCAGTCCAGTATCGCGGCGTAGCCTCCCTAGTATGAGTAGCGGAGGGAAGGAATTCTTGATGAGCGCGGTGGCGGAGGCTGTCCCTCGCTCACGGCGATCATCCCCTCGAATGCAACTCACCAATTACCCTAATTCTGAAGTGAAACAGATGATCCTGCCATTGAATCGACAACTTCCAGCACCGCCTCCGCCACCGCCGCCACCTCCTCGGCCACCTCCCCGAATGCACAATACCATCAGGAATCCACCACCCCCACCCCAGCCCCCGCCGCAGCCTCCGCCTCCACCCCCGCCACTGCTTTCATCCATTTCCGACGCGTTTACTAGAAACGATGAATCAATAAAAGATCCTATTGCGCCATTTTCGAGGCGTCGGCTACTGAATCCCCTGCCTCCTGAAGCTACACGTGTTACCATACCGCTCCTTCCTGCGAAGCTTGGCAATGGAGTCGCTGGCAGTTCTTCGCATCAGGATGACGAGGTGGGAGAACGTGTGGATGGCGATACGAAGCCTAGATTAAAGCCCCTTCATTGGGACAAAGTTAAAGCAAGTTCCGATCGAGCAATGGTTTGGGACCAGTTGAAATCGAGCTCATTTCAGTAAGATTTTATCGAAGATGCAGTCTTACAAGGCTTCAAAAGCCATCAATGGTGATAATTATATTACTTCTTTCATTTTGGCAGATTGAATGAGGACGCAATAGAAACTCTTTTCATTAACAATTCCACAAGTTCTGTTTCTAATAATGATTCGAGAAGAAGACAGGATGCGCTCTCCTTCAAGCAGGAGAACAGAGTGTTGGATCCGAAGAAGTCACAGAATATTGCAATCCTCCTGAGGGCGTTGAATGTGACAAGAGAAGAGATCTGCGAAGGACTTTTAGATGGTAAGCAGGTTATTTCCTTGCATCCGTTTGCTTGAGCTAATTTGCTGCTTCTCATAAAATATGTTGATATAACTTGCATCCTAAAAGTTAAATTGGAAATAAATATTGGCTTATGCTGATATGAATAATCTTTAGTTGCCTACTCTTATGATTTAACATTCTTAGTTTCCACCAAGGTAGTTGGGTAGTACCTGTCACATTAAAATGACCTGATAATCATTTAATTGGATTCTATGGGCCTTAGTGTAATTGAAACCCTAGCATATTTAATTTGGAGCTTCTTCTCTGTAGACAAAATTGTATCGTTGACATCTAACTCTTCAGGAGATTGAAAGCTCAGATTTTTTTCCATCTTTATTAGTTGTCGGTCTCAATTATTGCCTGTGTTTATTTTACGATTACAAGCATCTGCTGAGTTAAATGTGATTTTGTTGATTTCTGTTCTCCATTAGACAGAAAACCAGTCCGTCTTCATGGGAAAATCATGCTGCCATCATTGAATTTAAGGGTTGATAATTTTATTTGCCTAGACTGTTCTATGGTAAATCATGAAGCGACAAAAAAATGTGCAAACTCCTGTCAATGTTTATCATCCTCTTGTGGTTCTACCATCAGTGACTTAAAAGGTTGCAGATTGGCTAAAATAGGTATTCTTTGAAGATTGTTAGATTTGATCAACTAACTAATCCAAAAAAACTAGCGGTATTAGGAAAAAGACTTGTTTGTATAATGGATGACCGCACTACTAATCGACATGGGGCATCATATCTCCAACAGAAAATATCCACCAAGGCATCAATTCGTATTTGAATTAGGCTTGTCTATCTGATTTTTTGTCTCTGTATGTACTCCTACTTGGAAAAGACCATATAGAATCCGAAGGTTACAACTTGCTTATTCTCCTAAAACTGGTTGAAAATAGACACGTGTTCTTGCCCTTGCCTAAACATTTAATTTGTGATTTGACTTGATCATTGGTAGTTGATTTTAAGAGGAATGAAGAAGACAAACATACCCAATTAGAATACCAGATAAAAACCAAGTAAACTAATCATTGTGCATCTTGAAACAGTTTTCTTTCCTGTTCCAACCAAAGCAAAATATATTCTATTCTCTACCAATAACAAGCATAACACTTTATATTAGATAAATCAAAGAGACTAAACAAAGTGAGCAACGAGGCTCTGCCTTAGGTCAGTTGCACAAACATAGAGAATCTCAGAATACATATATGACAAGTAATCCAAAGGGACAAGTTTGAGTTGATAACCTTGGCCCCCTTATCTGAAATGTCACCAACCAAGTTGCTTTGCCAGTAAGTAATGCCTGATCATTCTCTCATGCGTGATACGTCTTGAAAGGTATACTTGATTCAGAGTGATGCACTGGGAGATAACTGTTAGCATCCATTTCCAAAATTTTGATAGTTTCCTTTATCAGCCTTTGTGAGAGCTTCAAGGAAACCATATGGTATAGTAGAACAGGCTCAAAACTCTTATGGTGCCAGTTAACTTGGAGAGAAGATATTTAAAACTGTAATCCCCAGTTTCTCTCCTCCCATTTATCTGTAAGTAATCATACCCCAAGTATCACAGTTCCAAAAGGATAATGGGAAAAGAAGAAACAAAAATATGTTCATTAATTATTGCCTCATTTTGTTTCCTTGTTTCGGTGGTGTCGCAAAAGCTACGTTTGATGATTACATAAGTCATTAGATGCCATAATCAATTATGTTTTATCAAATCATCAACCCTTATGCCTT
Source organism: Wurfbainia villosa (assembly GCA_025175895.1). Taxonomy (NCBI): domain Eukaryota; kingdom Viridiplantae; phylum Streptophyta; class Magnoliopsida; order Zingiberales; family Zingiberaceae; genus Wurfbainia; species Wurfbainia villosa. The sequence continues at coordinate 2,390,178 of JAKLTH010000042.1, forward strand.
AGAATTGATGCAGATGGACCTATTTAATCTAGTAGGATTAGCTGATTATTATAACTATTGTGACAATATATCGTTTCCAACTTGAACTTTATTAAACAATAAAATTTTCTGCAACAGGTAATCCTGAATGTTTAGGAACTGAGCTTTTGGAAACATTGGTCAAAATGGCTCCCACAAAGGAGGAAGAACTAAAACTACGAGACTACCCAGGTGACCTACAAAAGTTAGGTTCAGCTGAGCGCTTTCTGAAAGCAGTCTTGGATGTCCCATTTGCCTTCAAAAGAGTTGACGCGATGCTATATAGAGCTAATTTTGATACAGAAGTCAAATTTCTATTGAAATCTTTTCAAACTTTGGAGGTAATTATTGCAATCATGCTTCGCCATTTTTGCAACTAAAGCCAAGATATTGTTGGATTTGTTTTACTAATATTCTTGATTTAGTGAGCCATAAATTTTTTTCATTAAAAAACTCATAAATTTTTTGGCTAACTGAAAATTCTTATATTTTTTTCGTAGTACAATAATATGCATCGTGAACATCATCGCTTATTTCTCATTTTACAAATAACTAGGCTTGACTTGCTAAATTGGAATTTGAATGGTTATCATATGAGACAGCAGCAAAGCATCACTCTCAGTTTCGATTTTCAGGATTTCTGTTTAGTTATGAATAACTATGTATCGCCCATAAAATAATCTTGTTGTGATGTTCTGAAGACTATCAAACACAAATCAATAAATTAACACTGAAGGTTTCGCTGCTTGCATGAGGTGCAATGTTTTTACAGTATTAATTATTCTTCTCCTGTAAATCCTCGAACATTTTACAGGCAGCATGCGAAGATCTAAGAAGCAGCAGACAGTTTTTTAAGCTCCTAGAAGCTGTTCTGAGGACGGGGAACAGGATGAATGTGGGAACCAACCGTGGTCAAGCTAAAGCATTCAAGCTCGACACACTTCTCAAACTAGCAGATGTGAAAGGAACAGATGGGAAAACCACACTCCTCCACTTTGTCGTGCAAGAAATCATCCGGTCTGAAGGATCAGGCACTGAGCCAACAACAGAGAATCAATCTAACAACCTAAGAGAAGAACAATTCAGGAAACAAGGCTTAAAAGTTGTAGCTGGGCTAAGCAAAGAGCTTGGAAATGTCAAACGGGCAGCTGGAATGGACTCAGATGTGCTGAGTGGATATGTCTCGAAGCTGGAAGATGGCCTCGAGAAGATAAAGTCAGTTATACAGCTAGAGAAGTCATGCACACAAGGGATGAACTTTTTTAAGATGATGAAGATATTTCTTGTAGAGGCTGAAAAGGAGATCGTTCGTGTTAAAGTCGAGGAGAAGACGGCGATAAACTCGGTAAAGGAGACTACGGAGTACTTTCATGGGGATGCTGCGAAGGAGGAAGCCCACCCTCTTAGGATCTTCATGGTGGTGAGAGACTTCCTATCAGTCCTAGATAACGTCTGCAAGGAAGTGGGCAGTTTGCACGAGAGGACAGTGATGGGATCTGCTAGTTCCTTCCTAATATCAGGCAGTGCTTCTCATCATCCAGTCTTTCAAAGGTCTGAATGGCGACGAGATGCCAACTCGGATAACGATAGTTCATCATCACATAACTGATCAGAGATAGTCTGACTCGTATGCATGCTTCAACCTACGCGGTGGTATATTGGCAGGATCAGTCATTTACAAGAGGAATAAGCAATGACGTTAGAGGAAGACACAATAATACGGTGTTTCATACAGTTCAAAGACAGTGGAAGCTGATGTGTAGAGAATTATTAGTGTTTTGTCTCCTCCTGTTGTAAATTATCAGACGGAATAGAAAATTTATATTCTTTTTTACATTAATCAAAATTTGTGTAGTTTTCTGCAAGAGACTTCTTCTGGAGGGTTCTTTTTAACCGTCCGATCTAGTGGAATAGATTTAATTCCTACCGTTGATGACCGTGATTAGTCCATCATGAATTGTTTAAATTTAAATCCTTGGGGGAATTCACGAATTCACGACGCTCGCTATAAATAGTTTACCCCTTCGAGTGCGGAACGCAGAGTCGCATCGCCGGATGAGAGAACATGTCTACTCTCTGTCCCTCGATCTCCCCAGCGTCGCCCACCGCTACGCCACCCTCCTCGAACGCCTCGCTGCCGCTTCCGGACGGGCTCCTCTGCTCTGTCGCCTCCGCGGCGTGCACGCCCACTTCCTCGCCTCTGGATTTAGACCCCGAGCGCACATCCTCAACCGCCTCATCGACCTCTACTCCAAGTTCGGCGACCTTCCCTCCGCCCGCCGCCTCTTCGACGCCACCTCCTCTCAAAGAAGCGATTCTATCGCCGCCACCTCCCTTATCACCGCCTACTCAACCGATGGTCGTCTCGACGCCGCTCGCCAGATTTTCGAAAGCACGCCATTGGCCTCTCGCGACACTGTCTTCTATAACGCGATGATCACCAGCTACTCTCGCGCCTCCGATGGCCACGCAGCTATTTCTGTCTACCGTCGTATGTTGACCGAAGGCGTCCCTTGTGACAGCTATACGTTCACGAGCGTTCTCAGCGCTGCAGCGGCTATAATTTCTCTTGAGCTCACACAGTGCCGACAGATCCATTGCGCTGTGGAGAAGTCAGGAACTGCAGTAGCAATCTCCGTGTCGAACGCTCTCATTACGCTGTATACCAAGTGCGAGGCCGCGGAGGCTGCAGTGTACGCTCGGAAAATGTTTGATCTAATGCTTGACAGGGATGAACTGTCATGGACCTCGATGGTGGTTGGCTACGTTAGGAGAGGTGACATCACTGAGGCTCGTCGGGTCTTTGATGCAATGGAGCAAAGATTTGATGTGGTATGGAATGCAATGATTTCGGGGTATGCCCATCACGGGCTTTTTGCGGAAGCCCTTGAGTTGTTTAGGAATATGCACTTGCTAGGCATCCCTATGGATGAATTTTCTTACACTAGCGTCCTCAGTGCATGCACAGATGCAGGCCTCTTCGAGCATGGCAAGGCTGTTCATGCCCATATCATCCGCGCGGGGCCAGATTTTGATCCTGATTCTGCATTGCCTGTTGAGAATATGTTAGTCACTCTCTACTCGAAAGATGGAAAAGTCAATGTTGCAAAAAAGATCTTCAATGACATTCGGAAAAAGGACATTGTTTCCTGGAATGCCATGTTGTCAGGGTATCTGAACAATGGGTGCATTCGTGACGCAGTTCATATGTTCAAGGAAATGCCCCAGAAGAATCAATTGACTTGGATGGTCATGATCTCGGGCTACTTCCATAATGGGCTTGCAGAGGAATGTTTAAAACTCTTCAGTCATATGATGGACAAGGGTGTCAAACCGTGCGACTATACTTTTTCAGGAGCTATTGCTGCTTGTGGCAATTTAGGGGCACTTGAGCATGGAAGGCAGCTCCATGCTCAGCTGATCCAATATGGCTACGAGTCGAGCAACTCAGCAGGGAATGCATTATTGACAATGTATGCAAAATGTGGTTCTGTGGAGGCAGCACATCTAGCATTTCTTAGGATGCCGAATGTTGATTTTGTGTCTTGGAATGCAATGATAGCAGCCCTTGGTCAGCATGGGTATGGAAGAGAAGCAATTGATCTCTTTGACCGGATGATTGACGACGGCATGATGCCAGATCGGATATCTTTTCTCACAGTCCTGTCAGCCTGCAGCCATTCAGGTTTAGTTGAGGAAGGATTCCAATATTTTGAATCCATGGAACGCCAATATGGTATTAGCCCAGGGGAAGATCACTATGCCAGATTAATTGATTTGCTTGGTCGAGCTGGTAGAATTACTGAAGTTCGGAATGTCATCCAATCAATGCCTTCGGCAACTGGTCCAGTTATTTGGGAGGCTGTTCTCTCTGGGTGCCGTATTCATGGTGATATGTCTCTTGGGATACATGCTGCTGAGCAGCTTTTGAAGGTGATGCCGCAACAGGATGGGACATACGTCCTCTTGTCTCATATCTACGCAGCTGTTGGCCAGTGGGCCGCAGTGGCTAAAGTAAGAAAACTGATGAAAGATAGAGGAGTGAAAAAGGAACCTGGATGCAGTTGGATTGAAGTTGCCAATAAGGTTCATGTGTTCCTTGTGAATGATACAACACATCCTGATGGACAACATGTTTACAAATTCCTTGAGATTTTAAGTGTCAAGATGCGAAAGCTGGGTTATGTGCCTGATACCAAGTTCGTGTTGCATGACGTTGAGATTGAGCAAAAAGAGTATGCCTTGTCTACCCATAGTGAGAAATTGGCCGTTGCATATGGCCTTCTAAAGTTACCAGCTGAAGCTCCGGTAAGAGTTCTTAAGAATCTAAGAATCTGTGGAGATTGCCATTCTGCAATCATGTTCATGTCAATCGCAGTTGGTAGAGAGATTGTTGTGCGAGATGGTAAGCGGTTTCATCATTTCAAGGATGGACAATGTTCTTGTGGGAATTATTGGTGATGCTCGCATCTCATCCAGACCCTTGACTCTGAGTATGCCATCGCTGCTTTGCATCCAATGGATTTTTTTTTTCTTGGCTAATCAAGTTTAGTTTAATTTATTTTAACCCCATGAAGAGCCTAAATCTGGCATAGTATGAACTTAGATTTTGAACTTGTATATTTCTGATGAGACTGAGACCTGCCCATGAATTAAAAGACTTTGAAATACAAAAATTGTTGTACATGTGAACCCTAAAACATGGTCGCATAAATTGACCTTCCCTAGACCTTCAATTTGGAGCTTAACCATGTACTGAAGTTCTTTGGTCCATGTTGTTCCAACAAGAAGAAAAAGGACTAGCCATATTCCACAGGAATTCTAGGTGAACAATATGGAAATTTTTATCTATTTATCTCTTGGTATTGTGATGTACTCTTACACATGAGACTTGTCCCAACTTTTATATTATAAATTGTCAATGCAATACCTTGAGCCTCAAGGAGTTTTATAGCACTTGCAAGCGAAGAATGATTGGGAACCTTTATAATAAATTGAATATGCAGAATTGTGATCAATCCAATATTAAAAAGTCCTAATGTTTATTACCTTTCAGAAATGCACCATAACAGAATTTCTGTCTATACCAGCACCACGGCCAGAACTCGAAGTCTTTTGCACTAGCACCGCCATTTCATTCAGTGTACTGGTCTTGCGTTATTGCCAATTTATGTGTTTCTTCATTCCTAAGCTTTCTTCTGCATTGGTTAGTTCTAGCTCTTGGCGTGACATTGTTTGGAGTTTCTCTCATCGTTATCAGTGCTCCGATTGGGAATAATCTCTCACAATTGGTGCGCGAGTGCTGGTAAAATAGGTTTTTCTATGGAATGTTCTTCTGTTTGCATCCCTGCAACAAAACTGGCATTCAAGTGTTTTCACTTAGTGACGTTGGTTCGAGTGCTGTAAGCGATAGTTACTTACCATTCAATTAGCCTGGTCCTTAAAATACTCGGCAGGCCATCATCAGGCGTGGTGCCTTCATGTTTGTGTTCTAGGATTTCACAAACTTATTGATAAAAAGTGAAATCTTCTCTTTCAAGTATCAGTTTCCATCTTGAAATTGTGGAAACATACTGGCAAACTATAAATCTTGGCGTTTATATTTGTTCCAACTGACAATTTTGTATTCAATATTTTAGATTAGTGGTCGAACATAATAAACTAATAGGTTTTTTTACTGACAGTCATCTAGCCGATTCCGAAAGCAACCTCGAGTTCGATTCGCTTTGGGTTTGGTTCATAAAACCTCCATCGACAGCGAAGTTATATGTTGATGTTGCGACATTCGCTCCTTCTGGCATTGCTAAACTTCTGCCTTGTTCTTGTTGGATCTTCTGTCCGCTCCATGATGGAGAACAAGCCCCGTGTGTAATATAACGAAATATTTCCTCGACTAAACTCTTCAATTCAGTATCCTTTTTGTTCAAAGACTGATCTAAGCCATGGCTCAATCTTTCGCACTATGAACTAGGTTTGTATTTTGATTGAGTCAGGAATGCCATGGCAAGAACTAAAGCCACCGTCATCGCCCGGAAAACTGCTACTGAACTAAGGTAGAGCCACCAGCGTTCAACTCCATCCTCCCAATCTCCTTCCTTTTTGACAACCACGGAAAATAGTTTTTATTGCTTAATCATCCTCCTACTAATTTCTGGTGTCTGCAACTATTTAGACAATTATTCTTATATGTTTTCGAGACTTTATGAAATAATATACAAATAACCATTTAGACGATTTTTCTGTTGCAATAGATAGAGAACTAGCAATATTTTTCTACCCGCAATTTTTTTTTAAAAAAAAGGATAATTGGCAGCCTCTACAAGCATCTAGTTTTGTGAACATCAAAGCATTTAGGCATTCACTTTGCTGCTTTTTTGGCCCTCGCGCCACTCAATCCTCAAGCCAACAGTTGCGGATTGGCCAAACCACACTCGAAGCACCAAATTTTGTGCTCTGTAAAGGACAGACGAAAAAGAAAGAAAAATATAATAATTAAAGAGAAGTGATTATGCCAAGCTTGACGTTTAACGAGAGGAAATCACTTGTTTTGGGGAATTAGCTAGATTTAAGGCAGTATTATAAAGGCAGAAAGTAAATAAATACTTAAATGTAATGTAATGTACTCTTTCGTGTTCTAATCTAAGCAAAGCCGCAGGATACTCTATCAAAGTTTGACAACCAGGACTTTAGAACAAGCACCTAAAGATTCCCTATATATTCTCGATGACAATTCTGTCAACTAGATGAATTCTCTAGTATCCAGACTAGATAAAAAATGTTTGTCAACAAAGCAGAGGAATCGCACTGAGTTAGCTTTTACTTCTAGAGGTGGAAAATATTCTCGTTCAACCTTCATGCATCACCAGTTAGCAAGCTAAGAAGTGTCTGCTATCTCTACTCTAATTAGTCCCACAACACGAACTATACTCAATTTTTTTTTTTTTTTTTCAAAATACGCAAATCGTCTCAGATTTTTGATAAAGTTTCTTATTAAAGTACGATGAGAGCAGGCCCAATGGAGGGTAGGCATGATGATGTCTTGCTCTTGTATTGTGATCAAATCACAACTTTCTTCGCTTCTCTGATGCAGTGCATCTGAAAAGTATTATAAGCAATCTTCTCCCTCGTTGACTGGTTCTACCGAATCGATTCCTCATATTCAATGGGCAACATGCTGTCATCATTTTTTTTCCTCACGAGAAGCAAAACCACCTAACTTAGGATGCTCCATCATGGCTAGAGCAGAACAGGAGGATCCAAGGAGAAAAAAACACATGCAAGAATAATATATTTGAACATATATAAAATTCAGGAACTTTTTGATAAATCAGTCAAAGATGTTGGAGAATCTATAAACTAAATATTGGATGTTTTGTTAAGTAAACCAAATTTAGTTTGTAGTAAAGGATTGCATTGCATTAGTCTTCGGAGAATATTCAACGACCAAAGGAGCAGAAACATCTAATAAAAATTGAAATCTATCGATCTAACGATTTTTATTAATCTATTTTTATCATCATAAAAAAAGTTAAATTATAATAAATTTTTAATCCTTGAAATTAATAATTAATGCGCGAAAGAAACGGAGTGCAGAAGCGCCTAAGCAGTGTCACGAAGAGGAGAGAGAAGGTGAAGATATAAGAGATGCCATTAAATTGCAATAAAAAGCAGAGAAAGGAGGAAGAGAGGCAGAAGCAGGAGTTTTCGATGATAAACGCTTGTCTATTCTAATGATAGAACAGCTGAAAGGGCAAGGGGGATTCAGAGCTATCTATTTGGTTCGTCCAGTTCTATCTGAGTTGAAAGATACCCACTTTTCCTTGTTCTGAGTACTCTGCATGAAGCTGGTGGTGCGGTGAGCGAGAGCCTGACAAGCGGGAGCAGGGGTGTGGGCATTGAAGGGGGCATATTGTGGGCTTCCAGCTGCTTAGGGCTTCGAGTTTGAAGACACCTGGAAAGCGGCCGAGTCAAGTTTCTTCAAGGTGGAATCCTCCTTCCCATCACCTTTCTTCTTCTTTCTATACCTGTGCTTGTCTACATGCTGTTGCTTCTCTTTCTCTTGCACTTTAGCCTTCACTTTGCTTGATCTGGTCGGCTCTGTTGTGCTCTGAGGTGAGTTGTTTACTTTACTTCTCAGCAATGTTTACCATTCTTGTCAATGTAGGTTATGTTTTCCCCGGTTAATGCTCCCTTTTTCGTGTATGTTTCACTATTTTCGAGTCGTCTTCTTGAATAGAGCTTTCTTCATCTTTCTTCAGTGTTCCTCAACAAGTTTTCACTTTTCTCCTTTTCTTTCCTCCTTCCATTATAGCCTTGTTCTTTCAGCGTTTGTGATCTGTACTTCTCCATGCAACTCCATTTTCTTCTTTTTTGAATCGTCAATACCTCGTTCCAATTTTAAAAACTTCAAGCGCATACAAAATCACTTGCAGCCTTGGCTTTCATGCGACTGCTCCATGTGATTTTCATGTGAGATCAACTTGACGAGATTCATTTACCTCAGCAATTGCCATTGCATCCTTCAACTCCTCCATGGCATTGAAAAGCATCCAAAGATGCTCACTGTCTGTGACTCCATTCTCCTAACATAGATGATGCTATTTTTGCTGTTTCAGGTAACTTGAGGAATTTGGGGTCAGATCTGTGCTTGAGGGTGTTACCCTTTAACTGTAAACTAGTGTAGAGAGTAGGTTTCTGTCTCCGCTTCACCAAGTTGCTCCAGAAAAAGATTCCATCATCGTTGTGAAACTAAGAATAGAAGGTGCAATTTTTTTGGTTTCACAATGAAGTTTATGAAGCTTGGATCCAAACCTGATTTTTTCCAGAGTGAAGGAAAGGATGTCAGGTGACTTGCTACTTTACTACATGATGTTTGCGTTCGCTTTGGTTTTCCTCTTGCATTCTTAATATCCATTAAGGGAGGTATTTGACCATCAATGATTGTTTGGAGATCTAATGGAGTTGCTTGTGAATGAGCTGTACAATAGAGCTATGCGAATGTAGTTATGTAGATATTTCCCTTGTTTCTTAAAAATCAAAGATGTTTGTTATAAAATCGTTGCTAAAAGTGCCTTTGAGTAGCATCTAGTATCTGCAAGATGTTTCATGGACCAAGTGAACCACCAGGTGAATGGAGTAGCATGTTTTTTGCTCTTGGTCATTGTCTAAGTCATAATAGGTTGTTATATTTGTTATTTTGCTCTCTTTTTTTCTCCTTTTGAATATTTTCTTTTTGCGTTCTCTTTTAATCACCTTGTGCCAACCTGTTTCTATATTGAGATGGTATGCCTCTCTTTGCAGATCAGTGGCAACTGACTTACCAGCTGACATCATTATTCATGTTGGAAATATCAAATTTCATTTACACAAGGTAAGAAGTTATATGGGCACTGATCTTTCTTATGGTCAGTATTGAATCTGAGAAGTTTGAATAAGGCATAAACAAGGTTTTAGGCCATGGAAACTGAGAACAATAAATTTAACATGGATTACATTATAATTCAGAGCAATTTTATGGTTATTGCAAATATATGGGTAGCTTAGGGTAATGCTAGTTGGTTATCACGCTTCTAAAACTAGATTTTAGCTTTCATGTAGATGATTGTGCATGCATATATGATAAATAAAGCTTCTACACAAATTCAGAAACAATGATTCCAGTTTGATGATAGACGAAAGAATTGGTGAACAATAGAACTTGGTATTTCTCCTGAGCCACTCGTCTGTACTGTTCTGCTTATGTTATTCCTTTTCTTTGCCTTAGTTTCCCCTGTTGTCCAAGAGCCAACTTATGCAGAGACTGATC